>CP099845.1:7567827-8915840 GCA_030062745.1 Capitulum mitella
TTAACTCAACGTTTCGGCGTATATATTGAACAAATCTGAGGAAATTAGACGTGTATCGGCATCCGCGGACATTTACTTGTGCGCTGGTGTCTTTACCTATGCGTTATTAGTCACAGCCCTTGAGATTCAGGCCATTTCTCGGTCTCATGCAGTCGGCTATGAGAAAACATATATAGGGCGTAAATTGGCTTACATATTATCTAAAACTAAAAATGAGACCAGTTTCAAGCTCTTCTCGTCACAGGCTTTCCACCGGTATGCTTATTTTTATCGTGCGACCAACCGTTCGTGAGTTAGAGGGGGGGGCAGTCAACTGCCCCCCCCCAGTCGCCGATGTTCGGGACGGACCGACGGTCGTGCGCGGGTTAAACAAGAGGTCGGCGTCTTCCGTCGACCGTTAGGGGCACTGTGATCTCTGTGATCAGTGTATGGGTATATACGGCCTTGGGTTTGTTTGCGATTATGAATGTTACGATTATGTGTACGACAGAAACATGGTTCATTGACGGGCTGGTAAAATAATTACTGTAAAGGGAATGTACCAGTGCGTGCTGCGAAGTTGAACCTTCTTGTACAGACTCCCTTAGCGCATTTGGATCCTACCCAGATCAGAGCCATATGCCAGTCAGCTGTCGAGGTGAGATGGTACCTACGATCAAAACCCAAACCGTCATTGGCCATCTGAACCATTGACGCACAGAATGCAGCATAAGGTGACGAAAAGGGCCTTGCGGAGATTGTGCGCGGAGATTGATGATTGCTGTTCTGTACCCAGCTAATGGTGTGCACGTTTTTACTGGAATAAAGATCATTGTCCAAAAAATCTAGGTATTATGGCCTGCCAGTTTGATTGTGATAGGGGGACTGATCTGCATATGACTTAAGTTCGCTTTGTGTCATTGCCAAGCACATATGTTGAATAACACCAAACGCAAGATTCATCACACGAAGCTGGACTTATTAGATATAAAAAGATGTGGTTTCATGTATTGATTGGTTCAATACACCATTCTTTTGCTGTATAGGATGCGAAATTGTGGTGACCATGTAATGTCTGTTGTAATTATAGTGAATTCCATTTCAGCTTGAATGTAAGATATCAGAATGAAAATGTGTAGGGTTTTCGTGTCAAAACTATGGCAGTCTTGTAAGATAGCCCACATCATGTTTCAACATATTAAACACACACAGACACACAGACATACATATATATATATATATATATATATATATATATATATATATATATATATCTGCATGTATGTGTGTTTATATATATATATATATATTGAATATAACAAGCCTGGTGACACAATGGTTTAATACAATAATAGTTTTCAATATAGAATGGCCTCAGCAAAGTTGGAATTCATTTGCTTTGTACATCCCACTGGAAAATTATCCTTCATTGCACTGACTGGCACGTTTTGTGCGTCGACACCTTGTGTTTGATCGAGATGCTTCAGATCTCAGATCTGAAGCCTATACTTTGAAGAGATTCTTTCAGACCTTAGGCGTGTCCAGGTCTCAGATCCTTAGTCTGTGATATGTTCAAAGATCCCTTCATATCCTGGATCATTTGGCGCCATTTTGTTGAAATATCCGTTCAGATCTTGGGTCCTTAAAAAATGCCGAAAGATCCTTGCAGATCCTAGATCCTTTGGTTACAGCTCGTCGAAAGACCCTTGGGATCCTGTATCCTCTTGTGGGATCCAGGCATGTCTACTCCACAGCTGCCAACCGTTGATTTCGGGCTCACTTCGCATAGGTCAGTCGTTTCTAAGTTGTCGCTGACACCACGATTGTATTTCGGCTTTATCCCGATTGTTTGTTGTGGTTTGCAAAAGCTTTGGGCCAGGATTGAGGGACGTCGGTCGAATCACCATAGCGACGACCTTAACAAGGTCCACGTGTATGTTGCATCACAGCGTAAAATGTGTTTTATGTGTTATCCTCATGGTAAGTCGGTGCATTGTCAGCTAATTTTGTGTTCATAGTGGTGGCTTTCTAGTAGAGCTGAGGATTCGGATTCGGATGATTCGAATATTCGGTCGAATTTTCGAATCAGTTCTAATCATTCATTCGGCGAATGCTGGAATCTTGGTTTCAGGTTTCCAGTATTCGGCGAATTTCCGGTTGGCCACGTCGTCATCCGAAGCCGAGCATTCGAATACTCTCGTGCATTCCGCTACAGAATGTGTAGAAAGATGTTATATGAAGCCAAATTATACAAAACATATAAAGAAAGATATGAGCCAAATTTTACATAACCATTCGGAATGCTAATTGGGGCATTGTCTACCGCTGTTTTGGCTTCTGTACGCCATTGTGGATGAGAGCAATGCTGAGAGTGACACCGTAATGATAAGAGCGCCCCGTGAATGGAGCCCTGCCGTCTAATGGCACCGGCTGTCCGACACCACAGGACCGACTCTTCTTCGTCATGGAGTACGTCAACGGCGGAGACCTCATGTTCCAAATTCAGCGGTCGCGCAAGTTCGACGAGCCGCGTGCGCGCTTCTACGCGGCGGAGGTGACGCTGGCGCTGCGCTTCCTGCATCGCCACGGAGTCATTTACAGGTGTGTGGCCGCCGAGCGGCGGCGCGCCGCCAGGGAGCGCCACTTTGTGAGCGGGGACCGCCGGGTGGAGGGAGAGGTGATCAGAGGCCGTGTGGTCGTCCGCGGACACTCAGACGTCGTCGCGGCCTCTGAGTGTGGATAGCCGCTCCCAGCTACGCGTTAGGTTTTTTATGGGAGTGTTGGGTGCTGAGTAAGTTTTGTTTATCAAATTGTGAAATGGAGTGGTGCAAGGTGGATGCTTCATGGAAGCACGCGTTGAAAACGAATTTGATTTTTTTTTTAACAAAGTTTGAATTCTTCCAAGGTTGTACATTCCTGTTTAGGGTGTTAATGGACCATAGACCCACCACTTGGTTTTTCATGTGGCAGATAGCCCCCAAGAACATCTCCATTTGTCAGGGTCACGCTAAAAGAAGTTCACAGAGCATGGCATATTCGGGGATGGTCGGCGGAGAGAGGCGACCCCCCCTTCCCGGGCATTGTCACCCCCTCACGCTGAGTCCTTACCGCAGGGATCTGAAGCTGGACAACATCCTGCTGGACAGCGACGGCCACTGCAAGATCGCCGACTTCGGCATGTGCAAGGAGGGCATCACCAACGGCAAGAGCACCAACACCTTTTGCGGCACGCCGGACTACATCGCCCCAGAGGTGAGCCGGCGGCTGGCCGGGGGACGTTTGCTCCGTCGCAGTACCGATGGCCTGGGCACTGAACGGTCCTGACCGTCAGAGGGAACAACTGGGAACGCATCGAGCCGCGTACCGCATTTGTATTTCTTTGTGGACCCGGATGAACGCAGTTCCACAGTAACCGACGTTGTCTCGGGCCTCATTGGCCGGTCGGTGGATTGTGTTCAGGCGTTTGCGTACCGTATTGTTCAGCCTTCAAACTCATGATTTGCGCCAGTAGCGGCCAGATGAGGAGTATTAGGAGTTGCAAATTCTCCATGCTGATCTGCCGGTTGATTGCATTGGCGAGGTGGACCACGTACATTGCACCTTTGTACGGCGGATCAGAGCAGAATTCATTCTTCTGTTCGAATTATGCAGAAACTGTTCCCGTCATGATGGGCATCGCTGTTCTGCGGGGAGCACCTTTTGCATCAATCAAGGAATCGCTTTATTTCCGCCTTCCGTGCCTGGTCCCAAACGAGCGATGCAGAGGCTGCATTCTTCCCATGGAATTCAGCTGACGTTTGTTTGTTTCTTAAACATGCCCATCCTTGTTACACTTTAGGGGCATCTCGTCATACGAAAAAAGTGGCCTCTTGAGGTTACGTTTGGGCCACGATTTGATACCTCAGACTCATTGGGAGCACGTTAGTAATGCGTATGTTTTGTCATTGTCTCCAGGATCCCGCAGGGGTTGAGCTGTGACGCCTATATCGTGGCGGGCATTCGGCGCGCTCATGTTGCCTCTCTGTCGCCAGATCCTGCAGGAGCTGGACTACGGCGCGTCGGTGGACTGGTGGGCGCTGGGCGTGCTCATGTACGAAATGATGGCCGGCCAGCCGCCGTTCGAGGCCGACAACGAGGACGACCTGTTCGAGAGCATCCTGCACGACGACGTCCTGTACCCGGTCTGGCTGAGTCGCGAGGCCGTCTCCATACTGAAGGGGGTGAGTGGCGGGCCTCCGGCGGCGTCACCCCTCCCCGAGCGTCGTCAGGCCGAGAGGGTGCTCGCGGCGCGGTGTCCTGGTGGCGTGCTGCTCGGGCGGGGACCCGCGGGGCGACCGGCCTCCCGTCGGGCAGCGCACTGTTTGAGCGCCTCGACGCGCAGACGTCGTGACGTTCCATGTCTGTGTACTGCTCAGAGAGCCCGTCACTCGTCTGCGGGGCGCACGGTGCAGTCAGTGCAGATGTGCCAGTTGTGTGGTATGCGAAGTGAAATTTCAAGCCGTTATCGGTAGGCTTGACTGGCATCCCATTTTTTGGTGGTCAGAGCGGAATGCTCGTGGCCGGGTGGAATCCAACCTGCGTCAGCGTGTTGCCATGCCCTGGAAAGTGGGCACATGTATTCTGTGAAACTGAGGGCCGATTGCAAAGTTCGTCGTCCAGGCTGACCTGTGGGCTCATTGATGGACTTGCGATCACGTCACTCGGTTCTCTAGGGCTGGTTGTAAAATCGCTGTTTGCCAAAGGTCAAGGACTACTTGGGGGATTTATGTACAGTCTCGGTCCGACCGGCCTGTCCGTTGTCTGTCCGTTGTCAGTACCTCTACCGAAAGCGTCAAATGTGGAGAGCTCGTAATTTGTTGATGCTGTTGCATTCAGACCTGATGTTTTCGTGGAGTAAACGTCTAGGCATGTTCATTATTGTTTTAGCAATGATACCAACGTGCCTGTATTCCTGGGACACTGCGTGCATTGTTTCGTTGTACAAACTCGCACGTGATCTCGCCAAAGGTTGAGTTTTTACTGTATTGGTCTGGTGACCAGCAGCGTGAAGAGAATACTGTCCGATCAGTGTTCATGGTCATCATCGAATATGATTGCCGTCGTTCCTCTTTCGCCACGTCCATCAATTTCCCTCTGTCTGCTTACTCTGACATGCGAGTTCGTGCTGTGGCATATTGCATTATCTCTGACGTTGAATCGTTAACGGTAAGCATTCTCTGACATCCAATCGCTTCCAGTTTATGACGAAGAACCCTGCCAAGCGCCTGGGCTGCGTGGCGGCGCAGAATGGCGAGGAGGCCATTCAGGCACACCCGTTCTTTAAGGAGATCGACTGGGAGGCGCTGGAGGCGCGCCGCGTCAAGCCGCCCTTCAAACCGAAAATTGTGAGCCGCCGCCATCGTTGGCGTTCGGCGCGAGACTGTACGCTGGAAAATGTTGCGGCGCGGGGGTATCTGGGAACTTGGTGCGATGGGCGCAGAGGGCGAAGATGCGGGTTTTTCTGTTGCGACCGATTGCTGTAGGAGCCGGAGCCAGCGCTGAATAGCTCTGGCTGACGCTGTCACAGACCGTGTATGTCGTCTGCAGCACCACCCTGGCTGGCTTTGCCGATGCCCGCTGTCTGTAGACTGAGGGAGACTGATTCGAATTTGCAAAAGGAAGGCTGACTGGAATGCTCAGAGGGAGGGAGGTCGACTCGATTGTGCAAAGGGAGGGAGGTTGACTCGAGTATGTAGGGCAAAGGGGGCGTCCTCGAATGCAGAGGGGGAGATGCTGACTCGGTCGGTTTCGGTCCGCAGAAGGGCAAGAAGGACGCCGTTAACTTCGACGCGGAGTTCACCAAAGAGGATCCGAATCTGACGCCGATCAATGTGGACATCATCAAGGCCATCAACCAGACTGAGTTCGACGGCTTCTCGTTCGTCAACGCCGACTACGCCACGCACCGACTGTGAGCGGTGGCGCCGCCGCGGCCGCCGGCCGCCGTCGGCCGGAGCCGGCTGCTCGTTGTTAGTCTCCTCTCTCCGCCGTCTGTGTCTCTCTGTCTCCCCGTCGGTCTCCGCTCCGAGTGTGTGTGCGAGCGCGCGCGTGCCGTCTGCCGACCCGCTGTTGTAGCTGTTGCCCGTGCTGGCCTGGTGTCGCGCCGCGCCGCGTCCCATGACCTTGACCCGTGACGGCCGGGGCACGGCCGCGCTGCGCGCCGCCGCCCGGCCCCCGCCGACCGCAGTCGCCGGCACTCGAGATGATTTGTTGTACTTTTAGAGATATTGTTTTTTTTTCTACTTGGTTTTACGGAAGTCTTGTCGAGTTTTCTATCGGTGCGCAGGAGCGGCGGCGTGGCGGACGAAATGGGCGCCAGGCGCGGCCGCCGCCGCGCCCCGGCCGGCTGTTGGCGCCGCCGCCGCCGCCGCCGCCGCCGTTGTTACTCTGGTAGAGCCGGCGCGTGGGAGCGCGTTAGCTGGTCGTCGTCGTGTGTGTGCGTGTAGAGGCGGGCGGGCGCCGCCACCGCGCCGCCCCCGCGGCCGCGTCTCCCCACGGCTGCGGGGGCCGCCCGGCACCGGCCGGCCGCGCTGGCGCCGCCCGCCGCCCCCCACAGACAGTGTCGCCACTTATTCCGTGTTCGTATAGACGTGTGATTGTTGTTTGGTGTCCGGGCGTCGGGGGCGCGCGGCAGGCAGCCGCGGCCGCCACGCGGCGCCCCGGCTGGAACTAGCCGCCGCCGGTCACCCGCCGCCGGCCGCGCGCCGCCATCCGCCCCCTCTTACTAGTCAGATCGTTGGCTTGTAGCGTCGCCAGCTCTGCACACGCTTACGGGCGGAGAGCGCAGGCCGCGTGACGGTCGCAGACGCCGCCCCAGTGCAGCGCCGGCTCCTTCAGTCTCGTGCTCCGATTGAGTTTGTGCGAATACCTTTTGCTATACTATGTATGTACTGTATCTCTGTTTGGCAGACCCAAACTTTAATAAATCTTTAATGTGTGCTGGCGTGTGGCGGGCGGCTGGCGTGTGGCGGATCGGTGAAGCTACGGACCCAAGACCAAACGGTACGGAACCGGGTTTCCGCAGATACCCGGTTCCGTAGGGCAGCGCAAGCCTGCCCGCGCTGCCGCATAACTCAGCGTTCGAACTGTTGCGTTGCCCGTCGTCCCTACTCATCCAATGGAATGCATTTGTAGCGCATTGCCGCCATGTATAATAATGCTAACATCGAGGAGCGCCAGCGGGTGCAAGCCAACCCACTGGCAGCCACTGGTGTCCCCGAAGGATTGTTCTTGGGCTGTATACGGTCTTACAGGGAGCTTTTCAAAATTATGGGCGGTCAGCCGTCGCAGCCCTGTTCTGGTGATGTCATAATATTCAAACAAGGTGACATTCAGCCCACCACGTGATCACCATAGACACTGGCAGCGCGTCAGCATATAACGTTGAAATTTCCCGTAAACTTAAACAAGTAATTTCGTTAGTACCGGTTTGTGGGCAATGACGTAGCCAAGGAGAAGGCAAAGGGGCCATGCCCCCCCCCCCGAGGCCAAGCGGAGCCCCTGGCGGCTGAGCGGGCTCACGCGGGTCCGAAGGCCCCAGTTCCTTTGGAAAGTGTGGAAGTGCCCTCAGGGCGCCTTGCATTAAGCATTAAACAAGGCTTACGAATTTAAAAAACGCACTCCGAATATACAAGAGGGCTTTGTGTGCTATGAAGAGAGGTCCGTGGTTTGAATGAACGTTTAGGGGCCCCTGCTAGCTCGTAGGAGAGTTCACTGTCTGTTGAGGGCCCCCTGTCCGCCCATGAAGGGCCTCCGTAGGTCTCTGGAAGGACTTCCTTTCGGTCTGGAAGAAGGCCCCTGCCCCTGCCTCCAGAGGCCGACAAGGGCCCTTCATGGACGGATAGGGGACCCTCTACAGACTGGCAGTCTCCCCCCCCCCCCTACAGGCTACCCTTTACACTCCAGCGGGACCCCTTCGCAAGCCGACGGTAACTTTTACTACATGGATCCCACTGATTACGAGGACCAAGCGTGGCTCCAAAGGGGAACGTCCTCCCCCGAGGTCTGAGGAGCTCCTGTCAGACTTCAAAGGAGCCCCAAAGTGCCCCGTATGAGCTTTACGGGGTCTCTGTAAGAACCTGACGGGCTCTTGATGCAGTCGGAGGGAGGGGGGGGGGGGCTTCGGGAGGGTTAGATGACCTCTGAGACGTACAGAAGTATACGTCTCAGAGCTCATCCCAACCTGGTGCAGGCACCGTCTCGTAGACTGTTCGAGAAGGAAACGTGGCCGGAAGCCCTAGACCTGAACTCATCGGCAAACTTTCACAGGTTCCACAGCATATATTTGCTCGACGAAATGGAGCCATGTACCGGTTTAAGATGAGTTCTCCGGGATGTTCAGGCTAGGCAAGAGCAAATGGTTCCGTATCTGCACATTGACAACCCGGTGACCAGCATACGAAATAAGGTGTGAAAATGGACATCAATCGCTGCATTTGTCAACACGTAAATGCGAATTTAACATCCACATCACAGCGCTTTCATACGCACTTGTATTGAGAATGAACATTTTGAACGTTCAGTAACGTCTTGGGCCGCTGTTCCAGAAAATCGCTCCGGATGTTCGGAGTAATGGCATTCCACGCCACTGTGGATCATTTCCGCTGTAGTACGCAAACCAGACGTTCGCCTGTTGCCGTACTACTAACAATGAGCGTTGTGCGATTCCAACGCATCAGAACACTTATGACCAAATCCGATGTAAGTCGTTTATTGTATAAACGCCAGGCGAATCGCGACTTCGGACATACACATCATAAGCATTATAATATGATAACAATGGGAGCCGGAGGTGGCGAGCGGCGGACCAAACGGGCGGGTCGCCCGTTTCCCGTCGTCACAACTGCTGGCTCGCCGTGCGTGGCCGGGTGGCGGTCACGGGACACGACGCAGTGTCACGGCCGTCTCCGTGTCGCCGTGACCGGCCGTGATCGCTGGAAGTCGGCCGGCCGGTCGCAGTCGGGCCCGCAGCGGCAGTTGTTCCTCTTCAGGTGGCGTTCTGCGGCAGACGCGCAGGGTTAGGGCCGGCGGCAAGGCCGTATGAGCGTGGTATCACGCCACGTGTGGGGGTGCGTGTGGCCTATTCTGGGAAGAAAATGTGGCGCCGTTCAGATACGAGAAACGTATCATAAAAAGAGAAACAGACCGTCGTGTGTGAAGCCACAATTCGTGAAAGCTCCAGGCTTCCGTACATACTGTACACACTGCGAGTCGGCACAAATTGCCGATTTCGTTTTACACATGCGACGCGACTTCATGGAACTTAGGTTGGTCACATTTAGCGTCGTTCTTTCATGCTCTTATGTACTGTTCATTTTACATTATTCGTTTTATGTCACCTACGAATGCATATTTGCGTGCATGGTTGAAAGCATACCGTTTCTGTCTGACCAACCATTTCCGGTAAGACACAAGAGCCCGCAAGGATTTGCACCAACTTCGCCGAAAATTCCGAGCCTCTGATTCTGTACCGAAGCGAACACAAACCATTGTCAATTTACGGAAATCCACGCCAGGCGTCATTAGCATAACGCGATTTTTTTAGTCCTTTCGGCAGTACCGAAAAGATCGGATGTACATTGAAACTGTGCGTTTATTAATTACGGCCCTGGGCATAACTACAGATGCTCGCGCTTACAGGAAACCATAATCCAATTCGTGTCAGGCGGAGTGCGACAACATTTTGTCGCGGATATGAGGACGCTTTTCGTGCTTCCCAATCTATTCCATTCCGAAAAAATCGAAAACGTTTGTCGAAAAAAAGCTGGGTCAGGAGCAGGGCTGGATATGGCAGAGTTCTAGTTTTTGGCGTTGGAGTATAAACTGTATTTTGCAGCATCTTTTTTTGGAGCGTTCACTTTAGACGTTATTCGTTTGCAAACATTTCCTGAAGCGCAGTGTAGCAATAAGATAATGCGCTTATGCAAGAGAGTGCAGTATCGCTGCCGGTGGGCTCAGAAAAAGCAGATGTGTGTGTCCATGCATGAAGAGGTTTTTGAACGGGCGCCATACCATACCGAACTTCGACAAAGTCTTAACCCTTGCCGGACGGGCGGGATTTTCAGTGGCACTAATGACGGAATGAGGGGGTGGGATGAGGTGGTATGCATTCCACCCTCGCCATTTGGCCCCTGACTGACACAGCGCCACGAGACAGAGAGCAATCGATTCTGTGTGCCGACGACCCGTGCCCAAGGTCAGGTCAACCTTGATGCTTGCGAACTACAAGTCGCTTTCCCGGAAATGGAAACGACGCATTTGGGATAAAATAGGCCTACAATCGTCTCCGTGTCATATCCTGTACCAAAAATTAGCAAAGAAACGTTCTAAGGTCAAACAGGCGGCCATTCACCTCGTTTGATCTTGAAAAGGCCATTGACGTTTCTAAAGTAACCTGTTCACATGTTTACTACCATTCTGAACCGATTTCATGCCCGTTATCTGTCGTTTACGCATACCTAGAGTAAAAACAGTAAATAGCCAACATTTGGCGCGAAAATCGCCCTGCAAGCCTTCGGTACGGAAGTCACTGCACAGTGACCTGAAATGATCTGGGGTAGCTCTTCCTTTGAAACCATGCACAACAAATGGACCGTGAGCTACGGCAAATTTGATGGCGCCGTCTCGCGCCGTATTGCCCTGGTCCCAGAAACATTACTTGGGGGGCATCTACCCCTTGTCCGGCGAGGGTTAATCGACAAGGGGTAACCCGGGAATTGGGGGCCTTCGGCTATGAATAAAGAGCCAAACAAAACGTACAACTAGGCGCCAGCTACCCACGCAAAGGAAATGCACACCACAGCCGCTCGAGAGATGTCTTCCAGAGCCTGAGATACGGCGGAGCGCGGCTCTTTCTTGAAATTCTATTAGGAACAGTCATTCTCCTCTGGAGCATGACCTTTTTGGTGTTCCTTTCCATGAAAAATGATGACACGTCCAATCCTGGTCGGAAGCCACCGCTTTTCGCAAGGCGTTTAGGATTGGACGAATGATCATCCCTTACATCCGATAGTCGTTTCGGTACAAGTGCTGTGGATTTAGTCCTTTGAAACCAAACTCAGCTTGTGCATGTTCGTGTATGTCCATCTTGTGACTAACTGTTCCCGGGTCAAGGCATCATCAGCTGCCCGCTGCCACTTTCATCGCAAGCCAAATTTATGTATGCAAAATTCAACGTTCTCACCCAGTGACCTGCACGTCATACACGGCCGGTCCTCTCGTGGTCCGCGCTTCTAATACAGGTATGCATCGAGCCTGAACCCAGACGACGCGCCGGCCGTTCCAGGGTCGCCTGGGGTCGGCCTCGGACCGATTCCGTCGGCCGCCGTCCCGGCCCTCTGCCCGGTCACAGTTCCGGCCCAGGCTGCTGATACTGCCTTATCAGTGCCTGAGTCAGAAACAATGGCGGCCGGCAAAGACCGCAGGCCGGGCTGCATGTTCCTGTTCAGATCACAGTACCAACAGGTCTAGGGCGAAGCCAGGATTTTCTAAGGGGGGGGGAAGCTCAGTGTGAACTGAATTACGAAAATTGACTGACAGGAAGACGATGTGCAATGGTCTTCACAAAAAATGCGTGCCTAAGGGGGGGGGGAGCCTCCAAGGCCTCCTTTGGCTGCGCCTATGCAACAGGTACGGGGAAAATGTGCGAACGTTGAATTTTCTGGAAATGAAAAGTCCGGCCATGAGTTGAATACTCCAAGAAGCAGATCACAAACAAATCTCACTGACATCATATGTGATTATCTTGTGATCTTCACTGCCACAGGCGCAGAGACAGAGACAGAGACCGACACAGAGACGCAAAGACAGAGACATACAGAGACACGGGGACAAAGAAACATAGACACAGAGACATAGAGGGAGACACAAAGAGACACAGAGGCACAGAGGCAGTCACACAAAAACAAAGAGACAGAGCCAGGGACACAGAGACAGAGACAGACACACATAGACAGAGACACAAAGACGGACAGAGACAGACCTAATCTGCATGAAAACAAACACATGCACGCGCGCCGTCGGCCCGTGGTACTTCCTCACCTGCTCCTGTCGCTCTCACACCCGCTTCCTGTCGGTGAGCACGCGGACAATGCAGCCGACGCCGCCGACGGCGTACAGTTTCTCGTGCCAGGCGAGCAGCTGGCCGCTGCTGCCCTCGGCAGGCACCTCGAAGCCGCGGTACACGTACTTCATGAGGAGGTCGGCCTGCTCCTGGCTGAGGCCGCGCACGGCCGGCTCGATCTCGCCGGATCGGAACGCGGTCAGCACGCGCATCACGGCCTGCAGGGCGGCGTCGCGCGCCGGCTGGCTCCGGCTGCCGGCCGGCGCCTGCTGCAGCACGTACTGGAGAGCGTCGGCCGCGCGGCCGGCCGCCAGCAGCTGCTGCAGCTGCGCCTCGTCTGGGCCGGCCGCGGGCGCCTCGCCGCCTTCCTCATCCCGGTACAGGTCCTCGTTGTACTGGTCCACGTCGATTTTGCGGAACGCCGAGCTGGCCGTGTTTTTGGCCATGGTGGCGAAACTGGATCCCCTACAGAAGCTGAGGAAATTAGAGGCTGGCCAGTGGCGTCCACAAGGCCTGTGGACAGTGACGCAGACGGACCACAATGGCAAAAGGCATGTTTTTTCAACACTGGCTGTGACAATGCATATATGTTTCATCATGCCCTTTTAATTATGTTGCACTTTTTTATTATTCCGCAAAAGACAAGATGAATCTGAATAATGCAGCAGACCTGAGTATACCTTGATTCAAGATTCAAGAGAGAGACATTTGATTCACTGCTCAATGAAAGGCAGCCACAACTTTGGTCCCCCTTCTCTGCTGTCATGGCCAAAAATGCATACTTCTACCACCATGACTAGAGTGAGCATTTCTAACCCACCCCAGGAACTGTGTTTGGGTTTTACATGCATTATGTGCCACTTTGGCATAGAGTATGTCAGAGAATGCATCACGACTTTGTATGAATTTTCGTATTCCTAGTTACAGAAATTTGATCCACAAATAGCAAAAAAAAACTTACATTTTGTTCCCAATACTTGAATTGGTATGTGCCACACAATGCTTTACTGAAATAGCACTGCATTCCCATAAATCAACACAAAAATATACAAAATGAAAGAATGGCAAAACAAAACATAAACAAGTCCATCTGGTTGCTTGTTCCCTTGCTTGTTCACTTCCAGCAGAAATAATTTTTCATGTACCTTTCAAAGGTACAATGCACCTATGAAACCATGTAGCATGATTGAACAAATGCCTTTATGTGGTACTGGTTACAAAATCCTCCTGATACTGACTTTTCACAAAAAAATGATTATCAAATAATTGTTTTCATCAATGACATAAGAATTCCCCCCCCCCTGATGACAGCTTACCAAAATTTTTGTACCTCAGGAGGACACCAAAAAATACTCAAAACCAAAACACAACATATGAAATTAAAAGGTTTATGGATGATTGGCCAAGGCAGATGATTTCTCTTAGGTTGCTACTTAAAGATAACCACAGTGAGTCTGCAACATGTGGCAGGTTTTGATGACATCTCGCTGGGGAAGACCTGGGCAAGGAGATGATTTTAGGGACTTTTCATAACTTTGGGGACAAAAATATCTGGTTTAGCATAGCAGCCTTGGGGCAGCTCACTATAATGGGCTGCAATGGGCAACAGCAGCCATCATTACTTTACAAAAAAAAAACATTTAACAAACAATAATGGCCCCAATCAGCCATATTTTCCTTAACTGTGCCATATATGTCTCATATGTAGTTCCTGGATGGACACAAAAACAAATGATTTTTTTGTGGTTACATGCCATTTTGCCTCACAAATATCATGGTCTCAAATGGGGCCCTACATTCATTTACATTTATCACATGCATGCATATACAGATATGTATGTAATGTTGTATTACATATAACACTAACAAACATATAACAGTATATACTGTAGCATTATGCATTATGACATTAACCCGCGCATGACCGTCGGTCCATCTCGAACATGGTCGACAGGGGGGGCGGCAGATGACTGCCCCCTCTAACTCACGAACGGTTGGTCGCACGATAAAAATAAGCACACTGTTGGAAAGCCTGTGACGAGTAGAGCTCGAAATTGGTCTCATTTTTAGTTTCGGATAATATGTAAGCCAATTTACGCCCTATATATGTTTCCTTATAGCCGACTTCATGAGACCGAGAAATGGCCCCAATCTCAAGGGCTGTAACTGATAATGCATAGGTAAAGGCACCAACGCACAAGTAAAGGTCCGCGGATGCCGATACACGTCTAATTTCCTCAGATTTCTTCAATATATACGCCGAAACGTTGAGTTAAAGACACCGTAATTCTCCCGCCAGCTGTCAGTGTGCGCCGCTGCCGTACGCGGTACCAAATTGACGGGGACAAATTTTAGCGTTCCTTTATTTTCGGGAAAACGACGATCTATGTCAATTTTATTCATCTTTGTGGTTTTTGTGATGGTTTTTCATGCTTAAATCTTGGAAAAATTCATTAGTTACCAATCTACAAAATTGGCGGAGCTTTATTCGCGAGAGCCTGTTTATTTCCAAAATATGCTACTTTTTCAAACTTTTTGAGGTTTCTGGTATTAATTACGTCTGTGGAAGCTAGTTCTACCATTTTCTACCCATTCTGAGTCAATCATCGTCGATTTTGACGGTGGTACATTTTGGCCCACTACAGTTATTCGTGACCTGACCTCAGGTCAATGGCTGGAAGTTACTGATACTTTGCCCAATGACGGTAAATTGATGTCTGTTTCACTCCATACTAAAAATGTTATGGAATATTCCGTTAATTTTCGAAAAAACGGCGATATATCTTAAAAATGGGCTTGACCATTTGAGTACGTCAATGACCCGGAAAATTCCAAAAAATCTGAGATAGCGAATTTGTTGCATCTATCACGATCACTAATCCCTGAAAGTATTATTGAGATATCTTGTTTTCCGAAAAAGTTTCAGAGCGCTAAACTTTTTTTTATATAGGTCTGTTTGACCTGACCTAGGTCAGGCACCTGACGTGACCTGAGGTCAAAATTTTGACACAAGATGTAGAATTGATGGAGCAAAAGGTAAACAAAGTTTCGTGACTCTGTGTTTGTTGGTTCTCTCGCAATCCCAGAAAAACCTCAGGGGGGCAGTCAACTGCCCCCCCAGTCAGGGACGGGTTAACAGAATAACACATAACAGATAGTCATTCAGAACAACAAACAAGACCCAAACCAATGGCAATGCCCACCATCTTTACTACTGCAACACCATGAATCCAGCATGGAAAACTGACAGATTGACTAAAAACAACTGCATCCCAGCCACCCACCAAGGAAGATGTGAAACTTGCCATCCACTCCTGCACCCTGATCATGTCTAACGTAATCATTACCAACAACTCCCAACTGTGACCTGCTGAAAATGGCCAACATAATCTAGTTTTACAAACTGATGATGGGGAGTGTGTGCATCAGTGTTGGACACCTGGTTTTTCTTCCTGGTGTTGGAGTATAAATTCTCTTTTGGAGTATAAAATGTCATGTGTTTATGTGAGAAACATAGACTGACTAGGTGCTTTGCAAGTATATGTGGCCAGCAGGGGCGGAACCAGTTGCTCTGTTTGGCAAGGGCAAACCAGTTTCCTGAGTCTACATGGTAGGTCAGTGGAGTCATTGACCAGGGGAAGCAGAAGGTGGCCACAGCATGTTCAGTGTACTTCAGCTGCCTACGTGTATGAATGGTACACCATCACCCAGGAGTGGGGGGGGGGGGTGCTGGGCAACTTCAAACTCTGGTTGAGTAGGAATACCCATGTCTTTTGGGGAGGGGCAAATGACCATTATGGAGTACAAAATTTTTCTTGGAGTGTAAATTTGTTGGTGCTCCTTAACACCAGAAAATGATGGTTTTTCCAACACTGGTGTGCACCAACATAACAGTGGCTTCACTGGCTTCAAAATTACATCCCTTAGCCACTGCAACACTATGCATCTCCAAATGGGTGACCAAACACTCACACTGTTACCTGCCACAACATACCTGTTACCATACAAGACAGAACTGAAAACACTAAGATTCTTGCTGCCACCTCTTATAAGTAGCAACTCCAATTTCTGGAAGCCATACTTATCAGAGATTGACCCCACTATCAGCCTTCAAATACATGCTCACAGGAATGTTGCTACTGTACAACTGCCCCTAGCTTATTGTCAGTCAGCAAGTCATGCAACAGCAACAATGACCATGTTTTTTTAGCAAGGCTTGGGGTTTTTTCAATGTTAGGTGTTTACAAAGGAAACAAATTAATGGCCATTCTGCAGTATTGCTTAATGAATAGTGCATCAATAATAATTTATTTTTGATCTACATTTACCATTTAAATATCCCTGCAGCATCTTCCCAAATGCCCAGTGCAAACAGGACAATCTTTGGAGACAATGCATTTTTTGTTGCAGAAAACCATTGTTTTCCTTGTCCGGACCAGCGCTATAGCAATGCAAGACACATCACTATGATTTAGCTAGTATTACTTAAGAAAAAGGGTATTGTTGGGTACCATAGGAGCATAAAATATTCTTTAAAGTGGTAATATTCATATATATAAATGTACAAAGTCCATGGTGTACCCATCCTTAGTGTAGCACAGAGTGGCAGGACTGAAATATGATCCCCAACCCTTTCATGATTATGCATAAAAACCTCTATTTGCGTTGCTGCATTTACTATCACCATGAAGTCGCCAGCCTTGCGTCCGTCTACCTAAAATTTCAGTCGGGCATGCCACGCCTTAATCTTTACGCGCGAACAAGTACTGACCTTTTCGCAGATTGTCAACAAAGCTTTGGAGATGATTTATAGTAATCTTAGACTGAAACCTGCCAATCTAGCAAAAATATCACCAGCTATGGACTGAGAAACCAGAGGCCTTGCACAAAAACACCTTGGAGTTCAGTCGCGTATCCTCAGCCCTGCATAGACCCTCGAGCAATGGAATACTGCATTCGCCGGTCCACAACTGCACCTTGTCCTGCACAACAGCTACGCCAGAAACGTCTTTGGCCTAGGCTGCCAGATCTGCAAAAAAGAGCTACGAAATAACATAAACGAGATAAAATTTAATTACATTTGTGTTACTGGTTAGCAGATTTAACTTCATGCGTGTTGCGACATGCACTCCAGGAGCAGTCCGCACTGGCGGCTCGTCATTAGAGGAAACTGAAAGAGCAATACCTCACCAAAAATAACGGGAAACATGGAATTAACCTACGCCCGACTGCCGGTCGCCGTTGACCATCCCCGACTGGGGGGGGGGATTGATCCCCTCTGACTTACGAACGGCTGGTAGCACTGTAAAAATAAGCACACTGTTGGAAAACTCGTGACAAGTAGAGCTCGAAATTAGTCTCATTGTTAGCGTTCGATACTATATAAGCCATTTAAGCCCTATGTATGTTTTCTCCAGCCGAGTGCATGAAACCAAGAAGCGGCCTGGATCTCAAGGGCTGTTACTAATAAAGTCTAGGTAAAGACACCGACGAACAGGTTAAGGTCTGCGGATGCTGATACACGTCTAATTTCCCTGATTTATTCAAAAGATACGCTCATACGTTGACTTAACCCTATTCCCGGCAGCGAGGGGGCTGAATCCGCCCCCCTTCGGCTTTTTTGCTTGCCAATTCCAGGCTTTTTAAACGCAGCTTCACGAAACTTCGTGACTTTTCCTAGCTATTCTTTCTACGTGCCATGACAAAATTTCAAAATTCTTTTTTGCTCAGGGGCGGAGTCAGGGCAACGTTTTTGGGAGGCACCTCAAGCCATTTTTGGCCATGTTGAGGGTAAAAGGAAAATGTCTTCCAAAAACAGAGTTTTGAAGATGGAACTTAAAACTTAATATGGATGTATAGCTAAATAGTTGGGCAATGTGCAGATATAATTTTGTTTATCTGAAGTCACTTTACAAGGTCAGGTCAAGGTCAAAAGTCAACATTTGTTTTTTTGCAATAATTTCGATGCCGTTTTTTTTTTAAATGACAAACCCGGAATACATATGACGTAGAAGGGTGCCTTCTACTTGTGCACCAAATTTTAGTCTGATATCAGGTCGGGCCACGGAGCAATGGCCTAAAATGTCAGAGCGCGTACCCTATATCGCATTAGCCATAAAATTAAATTTTTGAAGTAGAGTGAATTTAAATGATTGAAAACGTTTACAGATAATATTTAATGCACACGAAATCATTCCAAGTGACCCCAAGGTCACTGGAGGTCATTTAAGGTGAAAGATCACGATCACAAGATCACAAGTTGATCTGAGAAACGTGTGACCATGACAGTTCCCCCTTTTTCATGTCCCTGGCACCGCCTATGCTAGTATCATACAAACATTGCAATGCGATTTGTACTTCTTTAGTATAACATGACTAGCAGAAGCCAAAAAAGGGCGCTTGCCTCTTTTGTTCATTCAGTTGTTAGAAAACTAAATCCTCCTATTTTTGAAGCCCTGTGAACGCCCATGAATTTTCTCAAAAGTTCAGATTTGCGGACCCATGGTAAAAGCCCTATTCATAATCTCTCGATTCATGCCAGTTTCATCAAAATCGGTCGATAAACAACGGAGTTACAAGAAGTCCAAACGTACCCCCCATTTTGACATTTTTGCCCCCCTGTATCCACGAATGTCAAAATTTTTGAAATTTCTTTTTATAAAAATGTAGTTCACATCACGGCAAATCGATTGCCGTTTGTCGCCATGAAATCGGACTTGTAGTTCTTGAGATCTCAGGGGGGGGCCGAATCCGCCCCCCCCCCCTGCCGGGAATCGACCATACCGTCTAGCCCTCCGGGAATAGGGTTAACAGCCACAGGAACTCTGTCCTTCTGATGGGCAGCCAGAGCCCCAAGGACTCCTGGTCCTCTCCGGAACACCCTGTGCATGCCTGGAGTCTCTGGACCCGATCAGGACTGGGAGCCCTCGGTGTCCTCAGGGCCCTTTGCAAGTGATTAGTCTTAGTCGGCTCCTAATAAGGAGGAGAGCTGAAATTTAGGAGCTACAGGTTCCTGAATTTCAGTGGTAGCCCAAATCCATAGAGCCCCAAGACCTATGTATCGGTATAAACTGCTTCTTTAGATGTCAATGTGGGCCACTCTCAGACCAATGGGGGGAGGCGATCAACCTCATCCCCCCCCCCCTGGGATCCGCCCCAGTACCTGATGGGGGTAGGCAGTTTCTCTGGACGTCAGTTCCAGACCGCCGGTAAACAGCGCTCCAAGAGGGAGACTGATGTCATCGTCGAGGGAGATGCTTGGTACGATTGGCATACCCGAAATAATGACGCCAGGTGGAGGACCCCACTTCATTTCCAGTGCTCTCCAAACATTCCTCCGTGGTTGGAGTGTCGTCGCTCACCGTCTATCGCCTCCGCACTATCAGTAATCCAAAAGGAGGACTAAGGCGGCGGTTAAGGTCGCGACAAGACTTCTCATACGGTGTTGGGATGTTCACAAGGACCACCTGGATGAAGAGAAGTGGTCCGAGGTGTTCTTCAACACCGAATCACACCTGGACGAAGTGAACTGTCTCCAGCTCAGACAGTTTTTTGGGCGACCGATGTGTGACCCGATGGCACGCTGTCGGAGCGTTGCTTTTTAGTTTCACCGGGCTGCAGACGCCGCGGAGGCCAGGCTGTTTGAACTTCCACAAACGCCGAGATCTACAGCCGCCGTGAAATCGGCTCCCGTTCTCCGTCGGAAATCATGTGGCAATCATCGACTGCACGACAGGCCGCTGGGACCGCCATGGTGCCATTCGCGAGATTGATCCGTACCGCCGTTATTGCGTAGGTTCGCAGGTTGCCGTACAGTGACTCCAGCCGCTGGGATCACCGGCGCGAGTCCAGTGCCTCGTGCTGTGGTACCGGTGTCATCTGGCGCGGCTGAGAGTACACCGCCGCCGCGCGGGTCCGGGTGCCTCACCGGCCGCATTGGCACCACGTCGAATAGACTAGATGCGTCGTCGTTTCACTTTACCTCACCTCGTTCTGTGTTTTCGTGGTTCGTGCGTGGCAGCCAACGGAAGTCTCGGACTTAATGTTTGTGCACTTTTCTCTCATGACACTTAATTTTCTGCGAAGAAACAGGATCTTGGCGTTTTGAGGCATTCCCAGGCGACTGGTGATGGTTTTGTAGAGATTAGTTCATCGGTTTCTCAGCATGGCTTCGTAGGCAAAGACATTCTGTGGGTTCTCATGGACATCATTGCTAAAAATGCATGTAGACAAATAAAACTCGAACCGTCCTTGTTTTCGTACACTTGCTGTCGATTGGTTATAGTTTCATCATTATTGACGACACGGGTTCTGTGTATGGTTTCGTTAGCAGCGTTTCGTATTTTTTTCATTTTTTTCGTAATTAGTGAATAGCAGCCAACCAAAAGTCCCGAATTCCATGTTAGTGCATTTTTCTCTCACGATACCAAATCTTTTGGAAGGAAAGTTGGAATCCTGTCGTTATGAGGCATTTCCAGTAGATTGGCGATGGTTTTGTAGAGTTTGGTTCATTGGTTTCCGAGCATAGTTTCGTCAGCAGAGTCGTTCCTGATTTTTACGGATGTCAAAAACGCATGAAGTTCTATAAAATTTATACACCCCACGTTTTCGGACACTGGCTGTCGATCAGCGCGGTTTAGATTTAGTCATGAGGTTTCGTAGTTTCGGACTATGGGACGGTAGCAACAGCTGACTGGTCACTGATAAGTGCATTAGCCACTTGCAACTTTTATTTGAAGCCATTACTACATAGAACAGTTTGAAACTCAAAAGCCAACGGTTTTAATTGCAAAGCTACCTATCTGTTTTCTGAGAATTTCAATAGATGTTCTAGATTTAAAGTGTGGTCTCATCGCCAGCTCTCGTCAGCATCGTACTCTCCCCGGTCATGCCCACGGCTAGCCATGCCAGCCCAGAAAAGCCGCCATGACTTTGTATGACGCCATGACAGCTTACAGCGCAGAAATGGTTCGGGAATGTCGCGTCGCACAGCGGGTGCCCGGCGTGCGGCACCGATGGGACGGCAGGCGAATGTATCGCACCAGCACGGCTGATGTTCGATATCGGCGGGACGGCGCGCACCAACCGACAGTGGGCGGCGCCCGGCACCTGAGCGACCGCGCACGGCAACAGGATGTCAACAGGATACCGGCCCACGTCACCAGCAGGATGTCCCAGAAGAATCATGACATACATTATAATACACACATCGTAGCCTACATACAGACCATGCCATGCCAGCCAATACGACAAGCCTGTACCCCTGTGACTTAAATTTTCGTTCTTTTAAGTAGCTTTAATTTCTGCATATCGGTACCAATTGAACTGTGTTGTAGATTCTTCCCCCTTTAGCCCCTTCCCCAAGGGCTAAACGGCACTGTCTATTCCCGGCAGGGGGGGGGGGCTTCGGCGCCCCCTAAAATTTCGACAACTTTACATCCAATTCCATAGCAATAAACGACCATCGATCTGACATGACCTAAACTACATTTCGTAAAAACAGTTATGAAATCTTCACCAGGCTGGGTGCACGGGGCCATGAAGTCAAAATGGGAAATATTATTTACTTGTTATAATCATGTTGTTCATGGACCGATTTCGACGCATTTAGCATGAACTGAGAGCTTATGGATGGAACATTTCTCGTTGACCCTTAAGTTTGGAATTCTGAGAGAATTTACAGGCATTTACAGGATTTCAAAAGTCGGATTAATATCTTTTTTACTTCATTTAAGTAAAAGGCTCAAACATATTTTTTATTTTTGTTAGTCATGAAGTCAAATCGCATCACCGTGCTGGTATAATGTTGGTATAGGCGGCGCCAGGGATATGAAAAAGGCAGCGAGCTGGCATGGCCACATGTCCATCAGATCAACTTATGACGACTTTGACATTCATTTGAATTCAGATCATCTAAGCCACATGTAATGGCCTTCAGTCCATTTCACAGTGTTTGAAAACATGCTTCCAATCATTTGAATTCACTTTACTTCTAAGCTTCCTGTTCATGGCTGTCGTGACAGGGTACGCGCACGGACAAAGAGTATGCAAGCATGCACACGGACATTTTAGGTCATAGCCCCATGACCCAACCTACTGCCGACCTGAAACTTGGTACACAAGAAAATGGCACTTTTCTAAGTCATATAGGTTGTGGATTTTTCATTTTGCAAATAAGTATAAAAAATACTGATGTAAAACCAAGTTTTGAGTTTTGGCCTGAGACTGACCTTGTCAAGTTACCTCAGATGTAAACCCAAAAAATTGTTTTGGTGTTTTCCCCAATTATTTAACTATGCACTAATATAAAGGTGGTTTACATCATATTAAAAAAAAAAATCTCAGCCATTTTTCTTTTGCCTTCAACAGTTCTGAAAATGGCCTGAGGTGCCTCCAAAAAACTTGATCTGGCTCTACTCCTGAGGAAAGCAAAGTTCCAAAAATTATTCACAACATGTGGACAAAATAGGCATGAGTCATTAAGTTTCATCAAGCCATTCCAAAAACTCTGGAATTGGCTAGCAAAAAAAAAAAAACTGGCAGGGAACAGATTCAGCCTTCTCCATTTCCAGGAGTAGGAATGAATCTCATTTCATTCCATCATGACTTCTTGGCAAAAAAATCAGAATATGAAAATCAAAGAAAAAGGATTAGAACATCAACCTGATCCTTGAAATGTGGACAGTTTAAGCACCTGCAGTATGTTAAAAATAAAACAGAACATGGGCCTTAACTGTTGTCCCTTTGGAAGCTGGACATTTGGGCCTCACATGACCCTATGATTCCTGCTAGTGCACTCAGGTACAAAGCAGTACACCATCTTCTCATGGGATCTTTTTTCAGCACTGTATCTATCTGAGACAAGACAAAATAAAATCAGTTATCACACCTGTGCTGAGTGGTGTTATTGGTGTCAGATGTTATCCAGCTCTGAGAAGCACACATAGTTGCTCGACCATCACCCTTCAATAAACCAGCATCACAACCCAATCTTTTCAAGGTTATTTTGACCTTAGTGCACAACAATACAAAGCTTCACAACACTTCAGGTTGTGAAAACATACATGACTGTAAGCCAAACACTCTAAATGGTCCTCCTGAAAGTCAACTAGCACTTGTTACATAATGCACCCATATTGAGATTATCAGCTGCATAAAGCATGGCAGCCTGCTTGATGTGCACCTGGGCAACCAAAGGCGCACACCTGGAGATTGAGGTCAGATGCACCATACTTAAGTGTACTCTTAAGCACACAATTTGTATCCCCCCTAACTATTATTTAAATAAAAAAAAAAAAAGATGAGGGAAAAATTAAAAAGGGGGATAGGAAAAAAAAAAAAAAATAAAAAAAATTAAATATTTTTTTTAAGTTTTTTACTTTTTATTCTTTTACCTAACCTAACCTAACCTACCCTTACTTACCTTCCCCTATTCTTTCAAAAAAACCAAACCAACCTATAATGGGAAAAAAAGGGAAAGGAGGGGTTGTTTACTGATGTGCGCCCCTCTATAATATTGTTTTTTCTTCCCACCATTGTTCCCCTTCCTCTTGCCCCGCCTTTTTATTTTTTTCCATTGGGGTTGGTTTTTTGGGTTTGCTTTTAAAGGATTGCCAAACTGCACTTCTGTGCCTTGACATTATACTTGTGCATCACTTATGCTTCATCTAACCCTGTGATGAGAATTCTGCAATACAGGATTTCAAAATGGGGACCTGAGGTACCAGATGCACCACCAAGATCTTGTCAACATGTACATTACCAACAGATCAGAATAGCATATAACACTAATATATTGTGTGTGTAATAACCAACCAGACTGGGACAATTGTCCAAACAATTAGTACACCTTTATTACTAAAAACCCACTTCAAACATTCCACAAACCAAGTTCTCTAAATCTACTAAATGATAGGCAAAATATTTAATCAACTACAAAGTACTCACACACATCACTATTCCTAAAACAGTCATATCTGACAAAATAACTCAAGCCTCTTAGACATGAAAACTAGCCATGGACACCCTGAAATTGAAAGGACGATGGAAAAACACTTTCAAATGATGGGATAGGGAACATATTATCACGAATTACATCCGGCATGACTCACACACGTCAAACCAGCCCTTCATAGGGAAGGGACGCAATAATCATCTTGGCCTTTACGTTTGTTACGGGTCAGGATGCATAGCCTCTAGGACTCAAGCGTCCGTGTCTAGAGACGGAGTACTGTGTCTCTGGGTTAGTCAGTCCGCCCATGGCCTTAACGATTTGTTTGTTTGTTTGTGAGTTACGGAACAAAACCTTTTGGGCTCACGCGTCCGTGTCTCGAGTCAAGTCTTGTGTCTCGTCGGGCGTCATTCAGTCGTCGACGGTCTTTACGGTAAATAGCGAGTCGAGCCGGTTTCGAACCAAGAGCGCCAGGACTGCAATCACCTGGTAAGGTTGGATGATTTTTAGCTTAATTTAAATTAAAAAAAGTCATACTAAATGAAATCACTTTTTTCGTATTCAGGATGTATTAGGGATATTCGTGCATATCTAAGTTATGCTTTGTAGTCAAACTGAAATAAGCATGTCTTTTAACACTCAATGCATCAAAAACGACTATACTGCTTAAAACTAAAGAAACTAAAATTGTGTTATTCGCCCTAGAAATTTGGACGAGATCAATGACGTAAACTTTGCCGAACCTGCTATTTTAGAGCCTTGAACTATGCATGCGAAGTCAATGAACGAAGGTTAACGTTCAGCATTGCTGGGACGACTCGGGAAGTTTCATTACCGATCAGGCACACGTGCCAGAGTGGCGTTGATAGCGGTCGCGGGCGGACGAGCGTACAGGCCCTGGCGGGAAGGGCTGGACTTCTTCGGCAGCACGGTGAAGGGTTCTGGGACCATGTTTGTTCTTATGGCACTGAGGAGTGTTCCGTCATACCGTGAAACGTTGGAGAGTGCTGGATGGAACACACGTGGGCTTTCTTCATAAACTTAGGGACATGTGCAACATTACCATGTGCTGGTAAACTGTGTTTTGGGTTAAACTGTACGCCTGCTGGGCCGCTTAAAGGGGTAAAATCATGCTAGAAGATTTGAACTGGTGCGCAAAGTACCTAATTGCAACATTTTCTTTTATTTAAAAATGTTTCAATGGTGACTGTTAAAAAACAAATAGGATTATGAAATGCCAGGGGTAAGGGGCAGAAGCACAGCCAAGGGGGCTCAGGGTTCTGGATCCCCCTTAGGCCTACAATTGTTGTAAAAAGCAGTGCACATCATTTTCCTGGCAGGCAGTTGTCATATGATTTTAATTCACTTGGCTCTGGGGCCCCCCTTAAGAAAATCCTGGTTGTGCACCTGTTAAAGGGCATAATTTTTTATGTTTTCAGACACTGTTCACAGTGAGGTTTACAGAGAGACTGACTTCATTTTTTTCTGTTTGCCAGTCATATTTAACACTCACCTCCATGGCCAATTTTACATGCAAGAGAGTGTATTGTTGCATCTGAATTGTTTATCATTGCATTGGATTGATACAGAACTAGGTTTACTTGAACCCTCACTCTTTGGAGGGTGGGAGTTTTGACCACCCAGGACTTTTGGTGAAAAGAAAAAAAGATGGTGCATCCTTTCTGGATGTCTTGCATCCTTTCTGTATGTCCTGTAGAATTTTGAATTTTCTGTCATGGTAGGTCACTGATCTAGGTCACATAAAAGAGGTCTACCTCTGGTATTTTCATAAATTCTGCTACAAAACATACCATGGAATCAGGTGACCAAAGAACTTTCAGAGACATTAGTGGAGGATATTCCCAAGAATTGTGTTATCTCAGATTTGTTGTCAAGGTCAAGGCCAGTGAACCAAGGTCAGCTCAGTTTTCACTTTATTTCCATATTCCAAATGGTCTTGAACTTTTTCTTGGTTGTTGGTGCCTGAAATACATTCCTGGGCCAAGGAAGTCACTAATCATGGCAAAGGGTGTTGACCCACATGAAGGATCATGAGGTCAGGTCATGTCACATTTGTGGTGAACTAGCTAAAAGGAGTCTAAGGCCTTGTTTTGGTAATTCTAGTGGTTCATGGCATGAAAATAGGCAATGCCGTTGATTTTACAGTCCAAAATTGTAGCAGTATGTTGCCAAGCTGTGAAATGACCTTAGGTTATGTGGAGTCATTGTGGCAGAAGCTGAAATGCAGTCCTGGTGCCTAAAAATGCATTCTTGGGCCAGAGGAAGTCACTAAACATGACAGATATTGTTGACTTATATGAAGGGTCATGAGATCAAGTCAGGTCACATTTGGGGTAAACTAGCAAAAGGTAGTCTAAAACCCCACTTTGATGAAACCCTGGGGTAAGAAAAAACAAAAGTTGATTTTGCAGTCCACAATTGTGTGAAGATGCTTCCATGTTGTTTGGTGAGGTCACCTGAGGTCATGTAATGTCACCATAGTAAAAGATCACATGCATCCCTGACACCTAAAATGCATCCTAAGGTCAAGAAAGTTGATAGACATGGCAAAAAGTTGCAATTCACAGTCTGAAGCCATGCATTGATGATTCTTGGGAAAAATAGGAACTGCAGCCAATTTTGTAGTCCAGAATTGCACTATGATGGTTCCTTGCCATAAAATGACCTTAGGTGACCTTAGATCACTAGGGGCAGAATATGTTCCAGCAAGGGGGAGGCACCAGGTGCTTTCAAACTGTTTCTTTCCCTGCAGTGCTATAGGGTTAATGTTAAATTTCACCAGTTAAGGGGGAGGTACGGTGCCCCTGTGCTCCCCGTTTCACGTCCTGTGTCTGAGATCATGCGAGGTCACGGTAGTAGAAGCTGAGTTTGTATCCAGATGTTTAGCTTTATCTCTCAGTTAATTTCATGAGTCATTCAGATCTACACATAAAAAGGTTACACCCAAGTGTATTTCAAATCAGGTCATGATCGTACATTAGTTCAGGTCATATGATCGACACTGAATAGCACCATATTGATCATGGTTGTTGAACCCACAGAGTTTCAGTCCAAAGGTACTCCTTCCACTTTTGTTTGTATTGCCATTGGTCCTTGACAGAACATGAAATAGAATAAAGAAAGTTGCTGAATGTTAGGTCAGGTCAGGTCACGTCGGGCCATCGACGTTCTAGTCTGTTGGTATCTGGAAAGTGTTCGGATATATCATTTTTACCATTTTGGAAACATACATGGACAACAACTTGTCAGCAGCATTCGAAGACCTCTTCCTATAGCAAAACGAAAAATGGTATTATATCAGGTCATCTGATGCAACAAGTGATTATATGCAATGTACACGTCACAAATTGTATGACACCGTATTACCCCATTTGTTTGCCTTCCATTGGTATGCTTGGAATGGCTATAGCTTTATTGGGGGCTGAGCTAAAGCTTTTTAGAATTCTTACTTTTTTTGTATATAGGCCAAAACTCTCATCATTTTCATAATATTCAAAGCTTGCCATTGCTTTATGACATACTCTTGGCGAGCCTTCTGATGATATATGTTCCGTTTTTCTTCGACGTTCCATTCGCGAGAAGGGGGACGCGCCAAAAACGCCCCCCGGGCTCTGGCCACCCAAGCTAAGATGCCTGTTGGGCGCAGGTTAATGGAAACTTGAACTTATTGGAACATTAAAATGACTTGTCAAAACCACAGACAGAGATGAAATACCATTAGTGATTCTTGCAGCAATCAGTGTTATTAAATCTGGTGCACAGTGATCGATGCCCAGAAACCAGAAAGCTCAGTTTAGCCAAAATAGTATTAGCACCTCTGTGGGTATTCTGGGTCAGTGATATATGTTGTCAGGAAAATTGCAGCCCCATTCTTTAATCCCAGTTGTGTTCGCCCAGCCCCATACTGGATCTAGTGGGTACCTGCGATGTGCCCCTGCACGCAAACTCGTCTGTTGTGCCTGTGGCAGCAACCAAATTGGATGTCATTTCATTGCACCAGAAATCTGAGGTGGACGGAGAAAATTTCATGGAAGATTGTCGTTTCTCATTGTGGCTATTCTTGTATCGTGCTTTATTACATATAGCAGACATTTTCTGGTGATGAACATCATCGTTTTGAAATTCATGTGTCTGACTGAAAAGGGCATGCACGTACTGTGTGGGGAATAACTTGCCATTACACTTTAACTGCACAGCCAGGTGGGGAGAGGTGCTGAAGGACCCTCAGGTTTCTTGGACCTTCCTTCCTCTGTCATACTAAAAAAAGTAAAAGAAAGTCATGGTTCAAATCAAAGGTTGAAAAAGTCGGACTTTCATTATGCATTTTTATTGCTGACTTCATTTGTACACTGCACATTTTTACACTTGTGCACAAAACTTACCATTTGTCTGGAAAGTGTGCTAGAGCATGCTTTCTCATATCACAATAGAGGCGAAATGCAAACAGCTTTCAGACTTGCTGGAGGACAGCTCATACTTTCGTTAACCTTATGTGAAGGTCATTGGACTTTGAAGCTGGATTCGAGGACAAAGCTATATGCAGGGCGATGTAAAATGGCAAACTTTTGGCCACTTAACATCCACTATTTGCATGTGAGTTCTTCTGCCAGGTATGTGAACTGAATGACAAGATTCTGTTCTTTTTTTCAGTAACCAGCTTTCAACAGCCATGGGAACAGTCTTTGAAGAACTGTCGGCTGATCAGACAGAGGCTGGCACAAGTGAACTGGAAAGCCTCTGCATGAACTGCCATAAAAATGTAAGAGCCTCTCCTCAAAATAGATTTTGAGGATCAGAGATATTTGTTTGACATTTGTGGTATATAAATACGACTAAACGTGGATGATCTTTTGACCATGGGGTTCTTCTTAGTTGTTTGAGTAAACTATTCTGATGCCATTCATCACTCTTGGTTTGCCAGAGAGTGATTCCATTGTAACACATGTAGGCCTAGACTGCTTCACAATTTTGCATTTTGTCCTGGTGTTCCATGCATGAAATAGGCTTAGTTATTTTAATCCTATCTTAATCCTTAGTCTTTAATCTTGATGTGCCATTGAACTAGAGCATCTCCTTGCTTATACAAATTATTTTGCATGTTCCAAACAATTTTATCATTCTGGCCTTTTATCCTTTTTAGGCTTAAGACTGATGTCTGGGGCTTGTTTTTGGTTGAACCTTACATGGATCCTAATCTTCAGGGTACAACTAGGCTGCTACTGACCAAAATACCATTCTACAAAGAAGTGATTCTCATGTCTTTTGAATGCCCAGAATGTGGCTTCAAGAATAATGAGATACAGTCAGGACAGGAAATTCAAGAAAAGGGAATAAATATCAGGGTGAGAATAGTCAGTGAAAAATACCTCTCTTCACTATGTCATGTTTATGTTCGCAGCAGGTGTCATTTGTAATGCATAGTGCTTAAAAGTTGTCTGGTAAGCATTGGCTCATGTGATTAAGAAAACTGACGGGTTCAACTGCCTTAAAATTGTTTGTAATTTAGTTATAATTGCATTTTTATTTTATCATGTTAGGTAAAACTGGAACAGAAAATAACTGAAGTATTTTTTGTGTGGCATTTATATTGCATTATGCCAAATTTTGAATTATGTATGTAGTGGTCTGTGGTGTGACATCAGGGACGCCATTGTCAGTCTGTGGTGGTCTGTAGTGTGACATCAGGAACTTCGTGGTCGGTCTGTGGTGGTCTGTGGCGTGACGTCAGCGTCGTCTGGCCCGGCAGTTGGAGCTGCGCTCCGCCGCCGACCTGGAGCGCACCGTGGTGAGGTCGGAGCACGCAGTCGTCAGCGTGCCAGAGCTCGAGCTGGAGATCCCGGCCACGGCTAAAAAAGCAGGTGCGACCTCCGCCGTCTGCCGGACGCACCGCCAGCGCCGGCCCGACTCTGCCCGGCCGGACCCCTCACCTGCCACGTGCAGCTCGATACAGCGGTCCTAGGGCCTGGCTCTGCCACGTGCAGCCCGATACAGCGGTCCCAGAGTCCGACTCTGCCACGTTCAGCTCGATACGGCGGTCCAAGGGCCCGACTCTGCCACTTGCAGCCCGATACAGCGGTCCCAGAGCCTGACTCTGTCACGTGCAGCCCGATACAGCGGTCCCAGGGTCCGACTCTGCCACGTGCAGCCCGATACAGCGGTCCCGGGGCCCGACTCTGCCACGTGCAGCCCGATACAACGGTCCCAGAGCCCGACTGCCACGTGCAGCCCGATACGGCGGTCCAAGGGCCCGACTCTGCCACGTGCAGCCCGATACAGCGGTCCCAGGGTCCGACTCTGCCACGTGCAGCCCGATACGGCGGTCCAAGGGCCCGACTCTGCCACGTGCAGCCCGATACAGCGGTCCCAGGGCCCGACTCTGCCACGTGCAGCCCGATACAGCGGTCCCAGGGCCCGACTCTGCCACGTGCAGCCCGATACAGCGGTCCCAGAGCCCGACTCTGCCACGTGCAGCCCGATACTCCGGCCCCAGCAGGGCCGGACCGCACCAGGCAGACTCGCTGTGCTTGGCAAAGAGTACAGTTGCAAGCGGTCGGGTGCCACATGCTCTGTGTTGTGTCGAGGTTGCGGTTCTCACGGGATCTCGTGATGAACGTTTTCTTTGGCCGGATTGTGGAGCGATGGACTGGGAGTTGGTTTCTGTGAATTTTTGGCTCACCAGAACTGCGCGTCCGCGAATGTGTTTGCGGCGGTGGTTGGATGGCGGGGAGATGAAGACTTGACTTTCCGGCTCGTGCTGATCGGCACAACATGTGGCGCCACCTTTAGCGCTGGCCCTCAAATAGAATGTTTGTCCTTAGTGGCAGGGCGTTGTGGGAAACTGTGGTACTGTGTGTTGTTTCAGAGCTCAGGGGATATACTGATTGAAGCATCGAATAGAAATGTTTTCTGGGCTCCAAGGATACTGACGTGTGACATTGCTGTTACTGGCTTTTCTTGCAGATGACACGATACGTGAGTGATGCACTGCCCTGAGTTAACGCTGGGTTTTTGGGATGCTAACGTGAACGCCAAATTGGCAAGTTTCTTCAGTGCGCAATGGACATGACGTGTCTGATGCTGCCTTGTCATGCAGTTTGTTTCTTGTTGATGCAAGCGCTGCACGCGTCTCGACCTGTGGACCTGCTGCAGGGTCAATTTTTTCACCTGCTGATCTGCTGCCAAGTGGACAATTGGCTTGTGGTTGCCGGGGCCTTCCGAAATGAACTCTACCTGCCCGTCTGTTAGCATATTGACGTTTGTTTCTGCATATGAGATGAACTGTTGACCTGTAAACGGTGCGCCCTTGGGCCACCGTGCGTGTGGTGGTGTGGCTGGACGGCCGGTGAGGCCGCCGCCCCACTGACCTTGTGACCCGCCGCAGAGGTCACCACGGTGGAGAGCATCCTGAGCCGAACGGCCGACGACCTGGAGTCAGACCAGCCCGTCCGACGGATCGTCGACGCCGACGCCGCCCAGAAGATCGACGACTTCGTGCAGAGGCTGCGTGACGTGCTGGCGCTTCGCACGCCGGCCACACTGGTGAGTCCGCCCTACCGCAGGATTTGGGGGGGGGGGGGGGTGACCGATGGTGCGGCTTCGTTTTGGCTGTTAGTAGTAGGCGTTGGAAAATTCGAGATTTGCTAAACGTTGTAGGCGTCTGTCTTGATTCTGTGTCGCTTTGGCGTGCTTCCAAACCATTCTTGTGGTGCTGCGATCAGACTTGTGCGGTTTTATCCATTCTACGTGTAGTGCTGCGCTGGTCAATAGTGCTAAGACGGAGAACGTGTCCTGACACCAATCGACTTGCTTAACTGTGGAGAGTGCACAGTATCCGAACACTGCCGTCGCCCTGGGGCCTGTGTTTTTGCTTTGTACAAACGCGACGGTTAAAGCTGCCCTCGAGCCTGGGACGGCGCGCCTCGTGGCCGCCGAGCGCCGGCACTGGCCTCGACTGACGGGCGCGAAGTACGCGCCACGTGGCGGCCGGAATCGGGGCGCGGTGTCGGTGGCTCGCGCCGGCCGGCCGGCTGCCGGCGCTCGTGACGGGAGGCGGTCGTTGTTGTCCGGTCGGTGTCGCGGAGTCGTCCCGCGCCCGGGCGGCCGCCGTCTGGGACAGCAGGCGTCGGCGGGCCACGGGGGCCGCCGTCCGGCCACATGGTCCGATTAAAGTCGGCAGTGGCGGCTGCTGGCCGACCCGGCAGGCGGCGCTCATAGGCACGTCCGTCTGCCCGGGAGCGCCTCGTGCTGCGTGCTTATCCGTGTCGTCTACGTTGTGCAAGGCCAGAAATTTGTTGTTTGCTGTGGTATCTGAGCAATCATTTTGAAAGTTGTACAACCAGTGACAAATTGTGCTATTGACAGTGCCTGCCACAAACAGGATTGCTGATGCATATCAGCATATGTGCGTTATAATGTCACTGTAAACCATGTCTTCGCTTCTGGATCGAGGCACTATGGACTTGCTGCTGTTATTTGCCTTGAATGCTGTCGCCCCTGAATAACCCATAGTCCGTGACATTGAAATGACAGCAGTTAAGGAATGTTATGCGCAGATGTGTTATGGCATTTTTAAGTTACTCGTATGTGATGAAAAATCAGGTATTGAAAACTTTCACCGAATTCACTGTTGCAGGTTTAGGGGTGGCATTGGATTGTTGCAAAAAAGGATATTGACAGTTCTGTTTACTGCCGTTGTTACACCCGGCAGTATTGTTGAAATTGAACGTGCAGGCTTGTCTGGTTTCTCACAGGTCTTGTGAATACGGCCGTTGTGTAACAAGATTCGTATGAATTGGCTCCGGCAAGTTGGACGAAGCCGGAACTGTGCGGTCCGACACCTGCGGTCGTTGACGGGTCCAGCGGCCTGTTTCGACATGATGGACGGATGTAAGACGGCCTGCCTCCGCAGGTGCTGGACGACCCGTCCGGCAACAGCCACGTCGAGAACCGGCTAGCGCCGGCGGCCGACCCCCAGCTGCACGAGACCACCTACAACAGGAGCCGAGAGCAGGACAAGCTGGTGGGCCTGGCGCCCACCTACGACGAGTACAACTTCACGGACGGCTCGGCGCCGCAGGTGGGCGCACGGTCGGCCGCTGCCCGGCTCGGAATTGGACGCGATCTAAACTCAGCCTTGGTGTGTCGTCAGGCGTCAGGTACACACGGACACGCTCACCGTCTTTGTGTTTATAGCGTGCCGAGCTCGGTCACGACGCCACTCAAAGGTTCCTTTGTTCCCATGGCGTCGTGGAATGACTTTAATGCACCGGGAGGAAGTGGCAGGCTTGGGGATCCCGAAGGGCGATTGACTGTAATTATGACATGATGGACGCCAAACTATCAGCAGGTCATCAACTTAGTAAGCCGGATATTGGCATCAGCCTCAGGCTACATTGGCTATCTGCGCATTACCCACGAAGTATGCATTAGCATCATGAAGTTGCACTGAAAACATGTCACGATCATCAGGGCGAAATAATCCTTGAAGGTTACGTAAAGCAGCTGGTGAGTAATAGACAGAGGGGTGTGCGGCAGTTCACACATGCGAACGTGTACAAAATTCCGTAATTGGTCATATCTAGACGAATTTGGGTTTGACCCACCCCATAATGTATTAGTATATTTCACGGTCACGAATTTGCCTACGATAAAAAAAGATGCCCATGATGGCACGCGGATCACAGACGTCGTGGTGAGTCGCAGCGGCAGGCTCCTGGGTCTCAGAACTCGTCCGCGTGTGGCCCGTTCTGCCGGCCGCCGTCGGCCGCCGCCCGCCGGCCCAGCGGGCGCCGGGCCCACCTCTCCGGGCCGCGGTCTGTTGGCTCCTCCGCCGCCGGCGCGGCTGGGCTGTCGGCGGCGGTGCTAGGGCTTCGTTTAATGACCCGCGCCGACACTGGCAGTGTCGTGTTTTCACATAACGCGCCCGAGCGCGCCGTGCCGCGCATTCGGACGCGTCCGTTGTCCTTGTTTGCTTGTTTTTGTTTCGGTGGCCGCCGCGGCCGAGCGGTACCTCGCCGAGTGATTCATATAATGCACCGCTACGCGCCGCATTGGGAAGCCGGGCGCTCTGGGAAGTTAGCCCAATGGGCGCGTCTGGACCGCTGGGAGGTTGTCCGCTGTTTTACGTAACATTGCCGCGGTAGCAGAGCTGCCAATTCCAGGGACCGCCATTCGAGCGGATGCGTTGATGTTTGGTGTATGGTCGATTGGATGGCTGGTGATGACCGAGAGGCTCCTGCTGCCGGCCTCTGCGGCGAGCCGTTGTTTTTCTTCCGCGCATCGCGCCCCGGTCGGATTCTGTTTGCTCGCTGCAGTCGTACACGGATGAAATTGGGATGCGGCAGTCGTCTGAATGCGCCGTTTGGGTATCGCGGTGCGGCGCTGCGATACGTAGTTAGCTGATTGGCGTGCGGCGGTGCCGGCTGTTCGACGACGATGAATTGTTTTTCGTGCTTGCTGCTGCAGGTCAGGACGGACAATCCTCTTCAGCCACGGCACGTTGCGCCTCAAATGTGTATACCATACACGCGCTGCAAGACTGGTGTCTGATGATCGTGTGGGCGATAAGGGTGCCAGTGCACCTGCGCCTTGTGCTCGTTATTGCGCATTCTTTTGTGCGACCCCATTCGGCGGGTGGTGACGTCTGCTGTCCTGTCCGGTAGCTCGTTACTGTGTAGGTGTCCCGGTCGGAGATAATGGGGCGGAGATTCTTTGGTCGCGTGTCGTGTCTTTGAGGAAGCGCAGCCCGCGCTCTCGTGTCCTGTCCCGGCCGAGAGGGGCGAACTCGACGCCGGCCGTAAGAGAGAGACCGTGTTCTCGCCGCCTGTTTCTGGGAAGGCAGACGTGCGGTCTGTCTGATACCTCCGAGGGGTTACGCTTATTGAGCGTGTCGGCTGACACCCGGTACCGTCGGGCCCTGGCTCTCTCTCCTGCCTGACCAGGGGGTGGGTCGACCGGAGGACTGTGTGTAGATTGACGCCCGGTACCGGTGGGCCTTGGTCCTGCCCTGCCTGACCAGGGGGTGGGTCGACTGGAGGACTGTGTGTAGATTGACGCCCGGTACCGGTGGGCCTTGGTCCTCCCCCTACCTGACCAGGAGGCGGGCGGGCCGACCGGGCTGCCGGTGGACGTGGTTCGCGGCGGCCGGCCGGCCGGCGCCGGTCCCGTGTGTCAGTGTGTGCTGTCGAGGCCCGGGTCGTGCGAGTGCCCCGTGTCGCCGGTGATCGGCGGTCCGGCGCGCTCTAATTAGCCCACACGAGCGGCCGTTGGGACCGCGGCCTGCACCGGAACGGTGCCGGCTGGTGAGAATGGCACCGTTTGGCGGCCCGGCTGCCGGCCGCCGTCCGGCCGGCCTGCCTGTCACGGCGCTGTGCCGGCCGGGCGGGCTTTATCGGCAGTTTGGCGGCAGCGTTCTGGTTCCCGGTCTCAGTTACATCGGAGCCAACGACAGGTGGATTGTGCACAACAGGCGGTGTCGTGCGGCGACGAGGACATTGCGCGGGCGTGAAGTGGGGTCGTTCGACTGTCGGACGGAACCCAGGCGCCGCATGTGTGTCGTGCACGGAGATACTATAAGTTAGACGTTTGCCACGGCGTGAATGATGGAGAACTGCAAGCGCCTCGGTTGACGGAGTGAAGGCTGTCAGCTGCATAAAGCGTCCTGACGGCGTAAGTCGGTAACAGGCCTTATGTGCCTGAGCAAGGTGCAGAATGTGTATTTGCATAAAAGTGATGTTAAGGAACGCGTAAATTTAAGAAGGGAATTCGATCTTTCCGGTCTCAGGTGGTGTTGAAACATGTCGCCAATTTGCGGTGATCCACGCGCGAAAAGAAAACGCTTGTATGTATTGTGACGTGCTTATGCGGCATTTCATGGGACTTTTCACATCTCGCTTATTCGTCTGATCTTCTGTGTGTTCCTTGGCGTGCATGTATTGTGTGGCTTGTGTTACCTCCATCGTTTCTGTGCCTCCATTGTTTTTTTTTTGCCGTGTTTCCGCATTTTCGGCGACATTTGAGGTATATATTTTGTCGTGCTCGCGATTTGCTCGTTCTACCCGCTGCTTTAAATCCTACGTAACCTGTTTTATCTCTAGTGTGTTGTGCTGGTTTTCTTTTACCATTAGAAACCTTCCTTTCATCATTTATTAACTACAACCTTGACCTACCGCGTTTCTTTGTTATTTTGCATTGCGTCTGTCACCCTCGCAGTGGAGAAGTGTGGACATACGTGTGTGGTCGCGCGCGGATAAGGAACATCTGCAAAGCGCACACGTATCTTTGAAGGGGACAGATAGAAGTGCTGTGCGGGCCTGCTGGAGCTCTTCAGCGCTCCAGCATGTGCGACGGCGCGGGTCGCACATGAACTGCTCACACAGGAGGCCGCGTGACTGGACGCACCCGTAGAATTCCCGTCCGCTCACCGTCAGGCGGTGCTGTTTGTGCGTGTGCGCGGCGTTGTACGATTGGGCGCTGGAGGGGAAGCGGCGGGGAGGCCACTGGCACGGCTCGGCGCGCAGCGCCGCTGGAACCTGTTGACCCAGGCCGCCTGCACAAAAGTTGCAGCAGGTGGCGGAGACATGGACGCCAGCTGGCGGGCGGTGGTCGCCGCGCGCGGCGGGCCGGCGGCCGGCGGCGCGACTGCCGCCGCCGGCCGCCGGCCGATGCCACAATTGGACGGCCGCCTGGCCGCGGTCAAAGGTCGCCGCTGGCCGATTGGGGGTCGGTCTTGTTTCGGCGTGAAGGTCAGCCGCGGTCGGACGCCTGTCCGACCGCGATGTCTCTGCCGTGGGCCGGCGCCGTGTTCGATGCCAGCGTTCGAGCCGGCGGGTTATTTGTGACGAGGCGCCACGCGCTGGAGCGCCCGGAGGTCTTCCTACCCGGCTGAATGGTTCCATTGCGTGATATAATAGACCGTGGGCTATGTCATCTTGATCCAGAAAAGCTCATGCTCGGTCAATGCGGCCAAGTTTCTTAGTAAAGCCAACTTGTGTGGCGCCGTGTGTCTACTCGAAACCGTTCGCTGTCATCCATTACAGGACACAAAGGGGGCCGGACGACTCGGCATTGAGCCGTTAATGAGCCTGGTGATGGACCCGGTCGGGCCTGATCAGTGGCCGGGTTGGGCGGACACCGAGAGGGCCGCTCCGATGCCGCCGGAGGCGCTGCCGGTGTTCGGAACCAGTCACGCGGCTGGGCCGCCCGACGGGCCGCAGCGCGCTCTAACAATCACAGGGTCGTGGTGGTTTCACTGCGAAATTGCCGGTCGTCGTGATGAATGCGACGTGCTGTTCAGAGTGCGATGTCAGCCAGTTCCGGCGCCGGGCGGCAACGAAGGCCGTCCTCCGGGGACGCCGTCAGGGGCTGATGCCGGTGTTGCAGTCGTTACCGTCCGAAGCGTCAGGGTCTCTTTATGTTCCTCTGGATGTCTGGAAGGATTAGTTTTCGATGTGGCACGGAACAAATCGATGTCACCCAGGCGGTCCTGGCTTCTTGCGCTCAAATGTGGAGCTGGTTTTGTGCATTATGTTGGCTTCCGCTCTCTGTTGACAAGTGGTGAGATGCCGCAGGACTTGTTTGGGGTGGTTCATAGACTATAGCCCACAGCGGAACGCTCACAAATGTTGCAAAGTTCGCGTATGTAGGTCTCATCCGCGCTGTCATTGTCTCGTTGCTTATGCCGGCCTAAAACTGTTTCGTTTCCCCGTTCTCACGACTACGAACGTTTATTTCTATTTTTGTTTATTTTATTTTTTTTGTATGACGCGTGACGGAAGTACTTATGCTGGGACCCAGTGTTCCCATCATTTGTCCTGTCTTAATGGGACAGCAGCGAGCCTTTGTTCCATCATCGTCTTAAATATCAGAGCTGTCTGTTGCGCAGGAGATCAGTGTTGAGGTCTGTTGCGTCTGGACGGCATACAAGGACTGTGCCAGTGACTGTGGTTCGGTTGTCTGCGCCACAGGAGGATGCAGACCGGATAGACCCGGACAAGGTGACGGCCGACCGGCTGAAGGACGAGGTGCTCGTGTTTCCGACCAACTGTCCGGCCTGTTCGGCGCCCTGCCAGACCAACATGAAGGTGACGGGTGAGTGGCGGCGGCTGACGGTGCCGGCTGCGGTGCGGTGCTGGTCGGTCCGGAGCGCGCCGCAGCCGCAGCCGCAGCCGCCGCAGCTGTCGTGTCGACAGACCTCTGACCACGGCGGACGCCTGCTGGGGTAGGCTGTGCCGGGGAGCGGCGCAGTGGCTGGGGTTTCTCTTCATCCGGGCTGTTTTGTAGAGCAGGTCGCAGTGTAATGATGCGGGCGAAAATTAGCGGATGTGGCAGGGCCGTCGTCAGAATATCCCTCAGAGAAGTTCCGAAGTCGTTTGTTTCTGTGACTTAACTCGGGGATTACAAATATCTGCTCCTGGTCACCCTTGTTCTGACAGTTTAATATTTGACCTCGACCCTAGACATCTTTTACCAGCTCGCAAGAGACGATATCAGATTAAGGACGATTGGGAGATTATTGGAGTTGAGAGCTATAATGTACGAAGACCAGCTTGGAATTCTTGGTATTTTAGAGCGCTCCTTTGATGTCGACCAACAATCCATCGTGTGGAATGATCACCATCCGGGCTGGGCCGACCGCTTGCCAGCGTTGATCTGTGTTGCCGACTTTATGGGTGTAATTGCATTTCCGAGAATGTAGGCCCTGAGCTATTGCATTTTCGCTGGACGACCGGTCCGGCGGGCCGGCCGGCGTCTTGGGAAGCAGCTCGACCGGCACGTCCGCGCCGCAGATGTTGAACGCCACCGACGGCGACTGACATAGGAGCGGCCAGGCGGACACAGAGTAGCTCGGCGAACTGACATCCACCCGGGTTGTTAGTGCTGCTCGGAACGCATTCTGTGACACATCGACTGTCTTGTTGCTGTTGGGATCAAAGTGCCTGGGTAGGCTGTTCTGGTCTCGTGCTGGCTCTGACGGTAGACTGCTCTAATCACATGCTCCGGCTGACGGTAGGCTGCTCTGGTCACGTGCTCCGGCTGACGGTAAGCTGCTCTGGTCACGTGCTCCGGCTGACGGTAAGCTGCTCTGGTCACGTGCTCCGGCTGACGGTAGGCTGTTCTGGTCACGTGCTCCGGCTGACGGTAGGCTGTTTTGGTCACGTGCTCCGACCGACGGTAGGCTGTTCTGGTGGCGTGAGCGGCCGACGGCGGCTCGGCCTCCTCTCCAGGTCCGGGCAGAGAATGGGTCCTGACTCAGGCACGGACCAGCCGTCTCGGGGACCGACCGCGCCTCACTATCACTTATATTGCACCTCACTGTGGGCCTCACAGTCGGCTGAACACCGTACTTGAGCCGTGCGCCGCGCTAGAACGAGAGCACGCTCATGCCCTTGGGTTTGGAATTTGACGCGATCCGAGCAGCTGTGATGACTGGACCAGTGGTGCGGTGGACAAAACAACGAGCAGCTCTCATGATACCGAACTAGTGGTGCGGTAGACAAAACAGTGAGCTACTCTCATGATATTGGACCAGTGGTGCGGTAGACAAACAAGCGAGCAACTCTCATGATATCGAACCAGTGGTGCGGTGAACGAAACAGTGACTGCACTCCCAGAGTTCATAAACAAACATGCCCATGCGTTTGTCTGTTTTGACGTCAGTCCCGAAGGATCATTAAGGGGCGCCAATAGTCGGCGAGTCTTGTACCAAACGAGAGTGTATTAACGACACAGGTTGAGCCAGGCCATTCATGGGGCACTGCTTCCTGCCAGAAAGACCGTAAACGTCTCTTGGAAAGTTCATCACAACGAAGGCTAACTTCTCAGATTAAATAAAGACGAAATAGGCCTAGGGATGGTTAAGTGTGGTTGGAGGATTAACGGAAGCAAGACTTGAAAAGGTCACGTGTTTGTGGTCGCAGACCTCAGGTGAAGAAGTTAGAGTGAACTGGGAAAGTGATTAAGGTAGCTGAGTCATTACGGGGACTTATGTTCTTCGTTGTCGAGTAGTTAAGTTTAAGAACTGCCCTCCAGTAACACAGATGGTTTGCAAACCAAACTGACTATTCCTGTGGCGTGGCGGCGCGTGTTTGCGGAGCAGAGCTGCAGATGCTGCGGACGATGACGCTGCCAGACGCGGTGCGGCCGCGGCCCACTTTGTGCTGGCGCTCATTTGAATACGTTCGGATGGTGCACTGGGGCCCGACTGATTCAGTTAGCGGTTGCTGGTGCCGGGCAGGAGCGTCGTTCTGGTCTAATCAGACCCTCCGCGGAAGTGTTCGGACGTGCCAGCCGGATGTGGCGCCGAGGCAGCTCGACTCGGCCGCCGCTGCCGGATGACGTGGCGTTTCGGCCGACAGGGCGGCGGAGATCTGCGTCTGATATGGCGGACGTCTGGGACCCTCCGGCGCCGTTACCGACTGTGATCGTGTTAAACGGAACCCGAACTGAGCTGCTTTATATGCGGCAGATTATGGCCAGAACTGGGGCTGCTAGACAGCAGAGTGCGCCAATCCGCAGCGGGAGCTGGGCCGCTCGCGCTCAGACGGTGCCTTTCGGACTTGTGGGGAATAGTCAACGAAAGGGATATTTCCCGGACCTGCGTCGCAGCCAGCCGACGACGGACGTTCGAAATTCTGGAAGGACGACGTGCCATTGATCGCTTCCGAGAAGTCTTCAGCTTAACAAGCCGTTCCATGTGTATTTCGGACATTCTTCAGGCCCGGCGAGGGCCGAGAAAAGGTCATATACAGTCAACCTATCAGAGGGTGCCACACGTCTACCAACAAGCAGAGCTCTTTCCGACGGGAGACTCGCTCACCACGCCGGAGACACCTCACACGACCTCTGTGACCGTCTGGTTCGGTATTCTGTGGAAAGCGCCTCGTGCTGTATTATTTATCGGGCCTCATGAATGAACATCCGTGGACAGTTGTTGGATAATGGGCACCAGGATGCTTGTCTTCCTTTGTTACAGCACATTTCGCAAGGCCTGAATTACAGGCGATGCGCTTTATAGTCGGTTACGATACTTGTTATTCTGCAAATGTAAGCCGGGTTGTCCTGTCGACTCTGACGATCTGTTATGTTTCGGAATCTACATAAGCTAGAAGCCATGCTCTGGACAGCTGCTCGGTAGTAGAATTTGAATACATTCAGTTGCAAGGGGCTGGAATTGGCGCCCACGATTGCTATTGTAATTTCCATGCACTTCAACATCATTGACTGACATCGTCGCAGAGTTAACAAATGATGCTGGAAGAGTTTTTGAAGGGTAACGCTTGGGCCGACCGTAAATTATCAGTTCGGTAGCGAAAATTGTGTGCCGAGGTGCTTGGAAGAGGGGACAAATTTCGAGACAGATTTCCAAGTGGCCCCCAAAAATGGGTTATGAGTTCTTCAAGTCCCGTGTAAAAGAGATGTAAAAACCTGCTTGGTACTTACAGCGTTGAGGAGGACGCTACAGCAGGAGTCGCAGGAAAAGTGTCAGGACATATGGAGGGTTTGCAAGGTGATAAAGGACGGACAGACGCGTACTTAAAAGGAGCCAGTTGCAGTAATAAGTCACCCTGCGAACTTCTGCACGCACCATACCACGAAATGGCTACGATTCCGTAAGGGCCAAAGAGAAGAAGGTGGTTTCTCGGCACGAAATGACTAAGAGTACTTTCGAGATCATGGTTTGGTCGCAGTAATCGCCTTGGGATATCAGCATTGGATATCCTTAACACAGAACCGGACGACTGACACAGTAGCGCTGCGTCACCGAGATGCTGAAGAAGTCCCTGGTGCCAGTAATCCGCCGGCCGCCAGTGCCGATTTCGTCCCCGGGAAACATTGTCTGCGAGCTCCGCTCCAGTCTCCAGCCAGGCCGGAGCACCGGACTGCACCGCAGAACGGGCTCCAAGCTGGTGCAGGCACCATCTCGTGGACTGTTGGGGAAGGGAATGTGGTCGGGACCCAAACCTAAACCCATCGAAAAATCTCGGAGATTCTACAGTGGCAGCTTGACGAAGCGGAGCTTCGCATGGGTCTGAATAGCTTCGAGAGCTATTCAGACTTTCGAAGGGCAACTATTTCCGCATCCACGCAGGACATCCTGGTGGACAGCATGCCAGAAAGGGCGTCACATTGTCTGGCATTAAATGGCACATACGTGAGGATGCAAATGCACATTAAGCGTCAACATAACACACCTTTTATTCACATGTTGAGAACGAACTTTTGGAACACCCTCTACAGCGTTTGGCCGATGTCAGTTCAAGGTTGGCATAATGCGGAAACAGCCAGATGACAAAAACATCCCAAACGTCCTACTGGGATGAAAGACGGGACCGTTTTTCGTCCGAGTAGGACGCCGTCAGACGCACGAAAGGCAACATAGCATTGGCCAGTTCCCACCTGTCGCCATGGACAATTACCTGCCCGGACTGGGGCCTTTGTGCAGTGCGCGTCAGCTGAGCGTTAAGGAACACGCGTCCGGAAGTTCGTGAATCTGGGTGGTCGCCGACGTCGCCCGGCTGCCGGCTCTCAGCCCTGGATGGTGGCCGCACCGAGTGCACGGCCTGGCCCGGACGCCAAGAGCTCCAGCGGGATGGCGGATCGGCAGACTCGTAGCACGTGTGTCCAAGCGCCGTTTCTTTTGTGCTGTGCGTTCGCTTGGCTCAGTTGACGAGTTATACACGCTGTGAGTTGCTGTCTCCTGGGGCTGTTTGACCGAGCTCCTGGTCTGGGGTGGCACCCTGAGGGTCTTGGTAACAGGGTGTGGCGATTACCAGTGAAGCGGTTACGGCGTGGCATTGACCAGCGAATCGGTGACAGGACGTGACAGTATCCATTGAACCAGTCAAAGGGCGTGACAGTGATCAGTGAACTAGTCGCAGGGCGTGGCACTGAGCAGTGCGGCTGTTGTTTTAAATCTGCTCTGGAATTCCTGTTAGCAAGAAAACCATCCCCATGAAAACAAGATGATTTTTTCGTGACACTCTGAAGTTCGTTGTAAGAGGAAAGCAGAAACACTCATCACTAGCTGATGTTAAGTCGAGTTCACCTCAAGAATGACTTGCATCCGGGGGCGTCGAGTTCTGTATGTGGGTTTCTCAGCGGATTTAGAAACCATCAAATGTGGGTTTCTCAACGGATTTAGCCCACTGTGTCTAGCCACACAAATTTCCCCCAAGGGAAATTTATGATTTTTTGTTACTATTTATAAAAACAAAAATTGCAGATATCATTTTGTATACAGACTATATATATAAACATATATATATATATATATATATATATATATATATATATATATATATATGTAGGTAGATAGATAGATAGATAGATGGATGGATAGATAGATAGATAGATAGATAGATAGATAGATAGATAGATAGATAGATAGATAGATAGATAGATAGATAGATAGATAGATAGAAGAGATAGATAGATAGATAGATAGATAGATAGATAGATAGATAGATGCACAGATAGGTAGTTCACTTTAGGGTTAATACTTTGCGATGTGTTCATCTCGTATCTATTGCTGCCGTTCAATTCGTTATTACTGCCCATTTCCCTTCAAAACCGGCAGAAAATATTGGGGGAGGGAGACGAAACCAACTTTGAGGGAGACCAAATCAGCATTGGGGAGCCAGGGCTCTCAGAAAAGAATACCAATCGACCCCCTTGCTCACATTTAAATATTTCCGCGATGTTGCGAAACATTTAGGAGAAAGTTGTGTTCTCTTTCTGTTTTTCGTCGGTGGGAGCCTCGGCTTGTCTCCAAACGCACCTGATGACTCCGCGTGACGCCACACTCCACCAAAACAGATGACGAGTGATCCGCACCAGCTGCCCGGAGAAAGACGGCACGCTCGTTTTGCCGCGGTGCATTGCTCGGCCGTGAACGGTCCGGGGCCCGGCACGTGGCCGCAGGGACGGAGCGGGGTGGCCCGGTCCGGACGGCGTGCCGTTCTGTGCACCCAGCGGCCCGTGAAATGGCGGGCCTCTAATTGGCCGGCCGTGGCGCCGTCTGGGCCGCTGCACGCTCTGTCGGCGACAGCGCCGCCGGCCGCCTCTGCCGCCGAGTCGGCCCGCAACACCGCCGGCCGGCTGCGGCCGACGGCGGCGGTGGCGGCGGCGGCGGCGGCGGCCGCCCCGGCCGCCCCTGCCGGCCCGCCCGCCACGTGCCGACAAACTGCTGCCGGTCCGAGGTGGTCCGACGGCGTCTCGCATCAGGAAATAGCCAACGCTCCTGCGATCAGCTGCACTCGCTGTGAAGGAGGTTTCAGAGTTGCACGGGTCAGCGGCCGTGCCTTTGGCCGGCGTCATTTGCCCGCGTTGTTTGATGCGCTGGAAAATGGAGTTTCTGATAGTTTCGCCCGTAAAAACGGACACGTGGAGCCATAAATTGACATCTGAGCCATCCAGCAAGATTGAACAACTCTAGAGCGAGGCCCTCGGTCCGTGCCGTCGGCCGGTGCTGCCTCTGTCGGAATTTTGGCTAACGAACCTCGCCAGTACTGTTCATGTCCAGCACGCCCCGCCGGGCCGGGTATTACATCTGACCAGAGAGTTCGGTATTCTTCCGGTATCCTTTGTTCATTATTTCTCTTTGTCCCAGTCTTCGTCTCCATCTGTGTCTGTTTCGGTTTCTGTGTCTATGTCTGTGTCTGTGTCTGTGTCTGTGTCGGTGTCGGTGTCTGCTTTTGCCTCTGCCTCTGCCTCTGCCTCTGCCTCTGCCTCTGCCTCTGCCTCTGCCTCTGCCTCTGCCTCTGCCTCTGCCTGCCTGCCTGCCTGCCTGCCTGCCTGCCTGCCTGCCTGCCTGCCTGTCTGTCTGTGTGTGTCTGTCTGTCTTCCTTCCTTCCTTCCTTCCTTCCTTCCTTCCTTCCTTCCTTCCTTCCTTCCTTCCTTCCTTCCTTCCTTCCTTCCTTCCTTCCTTCCTTCCTTCCTTCCTTCCTTCCTTCCTTCCTTCCTTTCTTTCTTTCTTTCTTTCTTTCTTTCTTTCTTTCTTTCTCTCTCTCTCTCTCTCTCTCTCTCTCTCTCTCTCTCTCTCTCTCTCTCTCTCTCTCTCTCTCTCTCTCTCTCTCTCTCTCTCTCTCTCTCTCTCTCTCTCTCTCTCTCTCTCTCTCTCTCTCTCTCTCCTCACGTCCCCTCCCGTCCCTTCCTCTCTTTCCGCTCTCGCTATTTCTTTCTCCCTTGCCCTATTCTTAACACGTTCCTGTTCCTTTCCCTGTCCCTGTCCCTATTCTTGCCCTTTCCCTTGTCCCTGTCCCTGTCTCGCAGGCTGGCCGGCTGTAGCTCTTTTTTAGTTATTTTCCATCTTCGGTTCATTTGTATGTTTCGTTTGTGTTCTTGTTTGTACAGTTTCGCCTTAGTTTCATGCGGAGTGTCCGACTGATGTTTCTGCCGCTCGAAGACGGCAGTAGGCCGGCGCGCCTGGAGGGGGGGGGGGGGACGCTGCCCGGTGCCCCAGAACCCAGAATCAGTCGCCAAGGCTGTCGGAGAATCGCACTGATACGCTTCATTGACCTGCAGCGCTGCAAAGGTGTACATGGCCGAGCAGCTGGGTACATACGGCCGCGTAACGAGTTCCGGGAGCGCCGATGTACTCGTCCTGTAGTGGGCAAAGGCTGCTGTCGACAGGCCTGCCGATGTCGAGTCGTCGTTAGTTTGACGTTGGCGGTCCGCAGCCGCCGCCGGTGACCGGGTCCGGACAGGCTCGGGTTTGTCGATATAATGATCATTATAATAAAAAAAAAACTGGCACAAACACGTCAAAGCGGACAGCGCTTGGCTCAGAGTTCTTGCTAGCCGTAACTAGTTGCATGAATCCTGCCATCTAAGTTTTCCCAGATGACGATAGTTTTTCGTCGGACACCGATCCAGATGGTGCTGGGAACAGTGTCCTGAAATTACTTTTGGCTAGAGTGGAGGTGGAGGTCAGTATTCCTCTGGGAGGTAAAAAAGGAATATTTTAACTCTGTTGTGATTTACATGAAAAGAATTCCATCTAAAGTTTGACTATTCTCCCTCTCACTGATACCCTATTGTTATTATTGTTGTTTTTACTGAAGAGTACTGGGACGACCAGCATCACATCTTCCCCATTGCCCCACATCCCCCCCTGCTACTCATGGTTACGCATGAGTAGCAGGCAGTGTTGCTGTGCTGCAGGTTCTGTGGCCATCACTGTATTAGATATTGCTCCTGACTCCAGACGAACCCTGACACGGAGATCCTGCTGCCATAAATGTACGACCGGCTAAGGAAGACTAAGTGCAGAATGCGAACGTGTTTATCATTAACGGCTTCCAAACTAGCACTCCACAGCACGCAGTCTTCGGCGGCACAAATCAAGATGCATATAATTACCGGGATACTCTAAACTTGCATCTCACAGCTAAAGGACTCATGCTGCGGTTGGACAGTTGAAACACAGTAGCGGCATGTACCTAACGACGCAGCAGTCATCACGCACGTAGACCTTGATCACATGACAGTGGACTTAGACTAATGCGAACCTCGAATGTAGGCGAAAAAAATTAACTAATGCGGACCCCGAGTGCAGGCGAATGGATGGGGATGATAGGCCAGCGGCACGCAGTACATAATGTCTGACGACACACAGTAAGCCAAGGTTGAACATTATCGCTTTTAACATTTTTAGCATAACATTATCGCTTTTAACATAACATTTAACATTAACCACATCACACGCTTTTCGGCGGCACAAGTCAAGACTCATATGATTACTGGGACTAAAGTTACGCCTCACAACGAAGGGCCTCATGCCGCGTTTCGAATGTTGAAACAGTAGCTGTATGTGCCGAATGACGCGACAGTCAACGCAAACGTTTAGCCAGATAGCGGTGTACTGCGAATGTACAAACTTAGAAATTCTAAGCATTTATTCCATCCAACTTAAAAGTTTTATGTTGGAATGAAGGTGAATGGATGACAGGCGAGGAGCACACAGTACATAATAGTAGGCGACACACAGCAAGCCAGTGTGCAGCAGAGCACACACTGGATGTTCGGCAGCACACATTATGCATCGTACTACCCTAATCAGCAAACATGAACCTGAACTTTCTATCAAGCTTATTGAGTCGCTGCACCGTCAGGGACTGTCCTTCAGGGACGGTCTTTTTTAGGCTGGGACGGAGGGGCGTCAGCCATTGGTCTGCCACCGCGGAGGACGGGAAAAACTGGAGGGGTACGACGTTCTCGATAATGAATACCTCTTTCTAGGCGCGGCCCTTCTCGTTTCTCTTCCTCTCGTCGAACTTACCCGCGAACCGATCCTCGCTAACCATCTTCGTGGTCTTCCCCACCCTTTCTGTGTCTGACTGGTGTCGTGACAGTACCAGACACATCTCAGCCACCTCCGCTACATCTGCTATGCCCGTGTGGAGCCCCGCTCGAATGTTTTGAAAGGTCTGCAGGACCTGTTCGTGACACCATGTCCGCACCCCTGCATCATTCGCTGGTAGCCACGTCGAACCGTACTGTTCTGCCTTGGTGCAGACACGTTCCATGAAAGTTCTGAACTGGCTGGCCGGACTGTCGCCATCGCCGCACGGTGCGCCAGGAAGCCGGAGAACACCTTGGGTTACGACACTGAGTAGCTCCATGTCGAAGCATCGAAGCCAAAGTCATGCAAAATTCCTTTTTTACGTTATCCCTTTGGTTCAACTTTCGGGTCTTTCTTTTTGCCAAATATTTCATTCCTTTGTGGCAATCAAGGTCCTGGGCCGTTATGACGAAGCAAAAAACACTTCGTTTATGTTTATGGACTTTTCGAATATTGTAAGCTTTTTGAGACATGTCATTTGGTACTGTAGGAAGTCGAAGATTTCTTCCTTTTTTGATTATCATGCAGAAACCATATTCAGTTGTCTCAGTTCAGGCTGAATGCAAAGTGGGTTTTGGGTGGTTCATTATTTCTGACTCCTTCCGACGAGGCTTCAAGTTTTTTTTCGTCCCTGCCAAATTGGTAGCAAGATATGGCAAATCCGCACTGCTTCTCTTGTAACGCATAAATGCAGAGGAAATCACGAGGCTTTTGTGTATCGGACGTGAGCAATGTTTTGGAGCGTCAAAGGTTGACGTGGAGGTACATAAATACTGTCAAAAATCTTTTTGCATGCGTTTGAACAGAATCTGAGGTGAAGTCATTATGATCGTGAGAGAGGTAAAAAATAATATTGCTGAGTGTGTATTTCCACTCAAAATTAAGAATTTCAGGTCACTGGCTGGGAATCTTTTTCATGCCGTGCCGTTCTACAGGACGACCTCTCCGCCCCGCGGCCGGTCATCTTTTCGTTCCGGGGCCAAAGACAGGTGCCCGATCTGGGGTTTAAACCCAGTGCCTGCTGCCCACCGCATCGCGTTGTCCAGCGCCTCGTCCATGATTTTACCGGGATGATTAAAGTGGAGGGGAGGCTGCGTCTCCTCTTTTCAGTGATTCTCTAGCTGGTTGAAGGTCTTCCGCGTTCATTAGGTAGCACAGTGGCGTGGCATGCTCTTTCCGTAACTCTACGAAGAAAAAACAGTTTTTGAGAATGCCAAAGTGACGTCATTTTGTTTAATGTAGATATGCCTCTTCGCTCATCTGTCATTAGTAAAAGCAGGATTATTATATTTATTCAGTCAGCTGTCAACAGGCCATTCAACTTCATCGGCTAACCAACCGTCCACTCTTGTCTTGGATCATGGACGCTTGAGATCCTTTTCTTAGTGTTTGTCCCGTTAGGTGCGCTCAGCCGGTGCCTGTGAATGACGGCCGGTTTGGGACGGCCCTTCTGTCGCGGTGCCTGAATGGCAGTGCGCTGTCGTGGCCTTCAGTTGGAGCAGTACTCTTCACAGCCCTCTGTTTGCTCCGGCCGTTTACTGTTTGACGCCGATGATACACTCCTCCATGATGGTGGCGAACCGGACGCCACGGAGGGCGTGTGGTCTGACGTTGTGGGCCGTAGAGGCTGCGTTGTGATCCATCAGTGGAGCTGGAATGTTGTGTCGCGATGTGTCGGCTCGGCCCGGGACAGGGGTTAGGGTTTACCTTGCCCTCACCCTGTTCCCCGATGTTTAGCATGGCTAGCACGCAGCAGATTGACAGTCGTGTACGATGCTACGCTGTGCTACAAGCCCCACACCTGTGGAGCCCTGTTTTTAGATCCAGTTATCTTGTGATGGTGGTAGCAAGTGGTAAGGTAGTGGTAGATAGTGGTAGGCAGTGGAAAGGTGATCGTTGTAAGTAAATCGGTGTGCTTTTAGTCGATGCAGACTAAATTTGTGCGCAGTCTCAAATAGTGATCACAAGACTGCTATTTTGCAATATATGGGACCTATGTCTGCCAGTTTGATTCTTGGCAGTTCGGGTTGTTGTTACTCCGCGTCCTAATCTGAAAAAATGCCCCTCCTTTTTACATTATGCGATGTCTCTGCTTTGTTTCTCATATTAACCAGAGGCAAGGGAAGTCAAAGACAAGGCAAACCGTTAACCCGGTCTTTGCTGAGGTATGTCGTCTCCGCTCATTTGCTGGGTTGGGGAAGGGGGAGGGGTTTGGTTGGTTCAGAAGTCTTCTCTCAATAACCCTGATGTCGATGTGAATCGGCCATCGATTTGGCCAATTCACATCGACCGCCCTGGATGATGCGGCACCGGGCATGCGACATTTTGTGGACCTCAAGAGTACGTATGTGGTCAGTCACCAGAGATCACTATTTGAGTGGTTTGGGGTGTTCCGTTTCCTGCGTACAAATTGGAGATACAGATATCGTGCTGCCGAAATGTTTGAAAAGGTATACAGAAGATACCAGGTATACAAAAGGTAAGTAAAGGTATACAGAAATACACGTCTTTTTACGGAGCATGGCGACACAGGTCAGGTCAGTCAGTCAGTCACACAAGTTATGCGACGCTGATAGGTCAGATGTATGATAGTTTGAAGTTGCGTAATGTGGTAGAAACTCAGTAAAGGTTACGAAACCCCACGAAATGCGTGTAAATGATCATACGCCGAGGAATAATGAGCATTTGTCGGCGCTGCGCCATTTGGCCACGGACTTACACTTCGCAGAAAAAAGCGGGAGTGTCTAACGCCGCCGTGACCAGCAGTTCGCGGGCTAAATGGCATGTACGTTAAAATATCATTTTGGCTCCTATAACTAGGTGCTTTTTGCGATAGTTTCCGTTCTTAATGAAATCTGAACTCTCCAAGTAGTTGGCGCTGCGATCGGGGTCGGCACTAAGCAGAGCTTATTGTGCAGACTGGAATCCCGCTGTCCAGCTGGAGCCAGAATTAATTTTGTTCTCTGTACACAGAACCAGGTGGCGTTGAGGGATGTTTTTCGTGCGAGGTCAACATACGGCTCTCCCATGGGATGGATTAACCATTTCTGTTGCGGTTCAGTTCTCGCTGGCTGCTTTTCAAGTGCCAAATCTCAGTCGTATTTCACGCCGAGTATGATCATAACTGCAACCAAAGCACACAAACGGTGTCTTATCATGGACGTTGTCGGGGAAATCACATCTTTTGAGAGAACCCTGGCATACGATTTGCTTTTCGGATTCGTGTTCGTTTTTGTTTTCCGCGATGCAGTGGGCGAGTGCTGACCTCTCTGAGAGTGCGCCTGAGAGCTGGACACACAGCGCCGCTAAATAGCCGGCATCCCGGCGTAGAGAGGCAGTGACCGGTCGTTGACGCGCCGTCGGCTCTATACAGGCGCGGCGGGCTGCTGACCTTGTTCGCTCTCGTGGCTCTGTGTGTCGGTCGCCTCGGTTTCGCTGCACGGCCGGCCACCCCTGTCTCGCGTTCGCAGGTTTCTGGTTGCGGGCCGGTACAGCGGGAACCGGGAGTGCGCTGTCGTCTTTGCAGCCGTTTGGAGCGTGACGGCAGTGTGCTGTCGTCGTCCTGCAGCCGTTTGGAGCGTGACGCTGGCGAGACGCGACGTGACGCTGGCACCTTGGTTGCAGACATCCCGCACTTCAAGCAGGTGGTGATCATGGCGACCAACTGCGAGAGCTGCGGCTCGCGGACGAACGAGGTCAAGTCGGGCGCCGGCGTGGAGCCCAGGGGCCGCCGGATCACGCTGAGGATCACCGAGCCGCTCGATATGTCGCGCGACCTGCTCAAGGTGAAGTTCGGCGCGGCACCGCCCCGATGGCGGGCGCTGGCAGAGTCGGGCTGCGGCACGGTGCGCCAGTGTGGGGACAGCGATGTGACGGGAGAGGCGGTAGTGAAGTGGAAAGATGGGAGGGGATGGGATGGCGTGGGAGATGGGAAGGAGAGCAGAGATAATGGCGCGGCTGAGAGAAATAATGAAGAGACGAGAGAAGGTGGGCAGAATTCGCCGGCGAGATAACGCGAATGATTATCAAAATGCAACAGAGAGTCAAGGAAAACATTGCCCAAATATTTGCTTTATGCTGTTAGCTTGTTCTCGCTGAAAAGGTTTTCACTGCCTGCACCTCGGCTCTGGCAAGTGAACAGCACAACACCCGGACAGTCGCGGTGGTCGCAAACAGTGAGAGACTGTGTGGAAAAAACCTGGCTGGTGCCTGTGCGACAGGTCCAGCCGTTGTGTCGATGGTCTCGCCGCTGCCGCGGCCGGTCCGGTGTAGAGGTCGCCGGTCCGGTGTACCGGTGGCAGCGCCTGGTCCGGTCCACGGACGGTACGGTCTTGGCAGCGCCTGGTCCGGTGTACCAGTCCTTGGCGCCGGCCGGTACGGTGTACTGGTCCATGGCAGCGACCGGTCCGGTGTGCTCGTCCGTAGCAGTGGCCGGTCCGGTGTACCGGTCCGTGGCGGCGCCCGGTACGGTGCACTGGTCCGTCGCCGGCCGGTCCGGTGCAGCGGTCCCTGGCCGTGGTCGGTCCGGTGTATCGGCCGGTGGCGCCGGCTGGTCCCTGCTCCGCCGCCTCGGCCTGGACCAGTGACCCGATCAGCGCCTGTATCAGGCCAGCCCGCGGCAAACACCGCTGCCCGGGATCAAAGAGCGGGGGGGGGGGGCGACACGCGACCCTGTGCACACAGCTGGGCCGGGCGCGGCACCGTGCGACCGCCCGCAGGCGGCCGCAGCGTCCCACCGCTGGACCGGCTCCGCGGCGCGGCCAGTACAGGCGAACGGCGCGGCTGCCTGGCCGGCCGAGAACTAACAGCAGGTCACCAGCGTCGTACGTGGTCGAGGTGCGGGTGGCGGGTATGTAGACCGGTGCAGCTGACCAGTCTTAACAGTCAGGAGCACAGTTGAGTAGGGTCAGTGAGTGGCGGCCGGTGCGCAGCTGAGTGGGATCGAGGGACGGGGTTAGCATTACGATAGGGAGCGTTTGGCGACGGTCTGGCGAGGATAATGTTCCTTACATGACGTCACGTCACCGAGGTCAGCTATATGCGTCAGGGCGTGATAGGCTGTTGTGGCCGGGATTGGAAATGAGCGTGAGGTTGGCGTGCCGGCGTCTGAACGATTACACGGCGGGTGATTGACGGCCTGGTGGCGTGAGCATTCCTGACTCACCAGCACTCTGACAGCGGGCTGTAGCATACAGGGCAGCGATAAGTGGCACGCACGTGGTGTGTTGTAAGGTTTTGTTTATGTTTTGTTGTACTAGGACTGTTTTTCATCGACGCAAGCCGTAGGTATGTGCCTTAGGTCTGGAAATAACAGCGTGAACGTTCATTATGTGAAAAGGGGTGAATGGCATGTGATAATGATTTGTCAGTGTTTTCACGAGGTGTCGGCCGTGACACGGGCAGGTATGCCGGAGGGCCGTTTTTTGGCGATCTGCAGAAGGCTGTGTCACGGAGACAGACGGCCGCACCTCTTGCAGCAGTCGCTGCCGGCGTCATCGGCCGCGGCTCGGGCGGTGGACATGCCCGGCGTCGGCGTCGTCGTCGGCGGCGGCAGCAGCAACAGCGCAGCACGGTCTAGAAGCTGGCTGTCGCTGCGGCCGCCGCCGGCCGGGGAAGTCCCGGGCGGATCTGGTTGTTCACCGCACCGTCCGGCCGCCGGCCGGCGTTCAGAACCAATCAGAGCTGGCCGTTTACCCGTTTTCTGGCGTTGTTTCTCCCCAGCGGGACCCTGCCGACGGACGTGGGACTTTTGGGGGACATTTTCATTACGTTTGCGACAAAAGCAACGAGATATTGGACGATAGGAATGTCCACCGGAGTTACTTGGTTTGCAGGGACGACTTTTTGTACACTCAGATTTTGTTACCACGGCATTCGATTGAAGGTCGCGGAACTCATAAGGAACTGTCTGAAATCGTGAATTGCCCACTTATGAAGACGTCGGGGTGATTGCCCTCACTGGACTGAGTGCACCATCAAATTCAGACCGTTAATTCAGATCCATCCAGCCGGTGGGTAGCTGGGCTCATGTGGTAAGTTCTGCAGATCGTCGACCGAATCAGTCCATCTTGCAGCTGGCTCGACGAGCGTACCGCAGCCGGGCCGAGGTGAGGCTATGCGTCTGGCCACCCTCCGGCGTCTTTCTGACCCGCTGGGTGTATAGCCGGGCCACTTGCGGGAGATCCCGGGCGACTCTGGGTCAGCTGTTGATTGTTGTTGACAGTCGGAGACGTGCTCAGTGGAGGTGCCAGAGCTGGAGATACACGCCGGCGCTCACGCCATCAGCGGTCGCTTCACCACCGTCGAGGGTCTGCTGGAGAACATTAAGGTAGGCGGGCTCGGCCGCGTCCTGACGGCCGGCAGGTTCACGGCGAGCCGCGGCGGCGTCGCGGTGCGTCCGTCCGCGCCGCTGACGACAGACTGCTGCGAACGTCCCGGGCTGCGCCGGCTCGCCTCTGGTCCAGCGGCCGGCGCTCCGGAGTTCGCTCGCTGCTGGGACCGACCAGCCGAGGGACAGGCACGGGCTCGTTCCGGGCGCACCCAGCTGGACTGCGGGCGGCGGCCGAGCGCGCTCGGTGTGGGGGCCGCGCGGGCAGGTCGCGGACGGACGCCGTCCTGCCGGGAGGAGGTGGCCCGCGCCGTGCGGCTGCGACCCGGCCCGGCAGGCGAGCGGTCAGACTGTCAGGCAGCCGGTCAGGCTGTCCCGACCGGCTTCTGGTCGACCGAGCGGCCGCCGACGGAGCTGGGCCGCTGTGGAGCGTTCCCCGCTCTGGCCGCCGACCAGTGAACTATCCGGCAGCCCTGGACCTAGCAGTGTGACCTCTCCCCGCCCTGTCAGTGCCGGGGCTGCCTATCTCCGGCCCGCCAGTCCGGGGTTCTGCCTTCTTCTGTCAGTCCGGGGGCTGCCCCTCCCCGCCCTGTCAGTCCGAAGCTGCCCGTCCCCGCCCTGTCAGTGCCGGGGCTGCCCCCCCCCCGCCCTGCCAGTGCCGGGACTGCCGAGACTGGCAGTGTAGTCTCGCTCCGGCCGGGGGCCGCCGAGACTGGCAGTGTTGCCCATGTTCACTGCATGCGCACGGCTCAGCTGAGCCGGTCGCCGCGTGCGGATGCGTTCACGGCTCTCTGCCGTCACGCCTGCCCCGCCACGCTACCCACGGACGGCAGTGATTATTGGACGACTAGTGATTGAACGTTTCCTTAGCCCAGTGCCCTTATGGAGTGCGCTTGTGATCGCAGGGAACGCTGGCAGCTTGTGGCGCGGGGTAGGGCAGAGGAGTCGGAAAGGTTTTTGGATTTGGATATTCTGGTCGAATGTTCAGAGCTTTTGGCCAGGCCCCGACGGGGGGAGGTTGATGGCCCGTCCTAAGATCTTTCAGACAATGCGAGAGGACGAACAGACGTAGTGCCCCGAAGTTTTGTGTATGTTTTGCTTGGTCCTTTGCGCACCTTGTAGCAAAGTTTTGATCTTGGGTCGAGCGATGGCTGATTTATGTCAGTTCAAGTGGACCTATATCCAAAAACGTTTATTCCGCGTAACGCGAAAAACAACATTTCATTACAAAAATTTTCTGGGGTTTGAGGTCGTGACAGGCGCAGTGAAGCTGTTATCTCAGCTTCTTTTTTCTCGGAAACTTCCGGGTCAATTGACCTAAGGCCAAATACCATCTTCGACACATGCCATTCTTTCGGAATTGGCGGATTTTTTTGGACGTTTTGGGTGTTGGGGGAAGCAGACTTGTAATGGTCGCCATTTGGCAAAGCACCTCTGACCTCCAACCATTAACCTGAGGTCTGGTCACCATGAACTGATATGAGCGAAAATACTCACCTTTCCTCAGCGTTGCTGCCCTGCATTCTGCCTGGATGTCTGCAACGTCTTTGATGCGCCCATTACTGACGCATGATGTATTTAGCCTCGTTTTACCTTTACGATCTGCGGTCGATAAATGATGACGATGACGCTGCTGTGTTCTTTTTTTTGGAGGGGGGGGGCAGTGGCGACGCTGCCCGACCCTCATTGTCGTGCCCGGACCGCAGGACGACCTCCGGAAGAACCCGATGTTCACCGGCGACAGCAGACCTGAGGAATTCACTCGCCGGGTGGCCGAGCTCTGCGACAAAATCGACCAGGTGATCGCCTGCAAACGGCCGGCCAGTCTGGTGCTCGACGACCCAGCCGGTAACAGCCACCTGCAGGTACGTCCCGGCCGGTAACAGTCGCCTGGAGGTACGTCCCAGCTGGTAGCAGCCATCTTCAGGTACGTCCCGGCCGGTAACAGCTATTTGCAGGTACGTCCCGGGCGGTAACAGTCGCCTGGAGGTACGTCCCGGCTGGTAGCAGTCACTCGTCGTTACGACCAGCCGGTCAGCGGGCGCCTGCCGTTGGCAGCGGCGAGCAATGTACAGTCCCACCGTGCTGCCACGGGGGTGGGGGAGGTGGGACGGTTGTTAGGAACCGACGCGGTGGTTGTGTTTTGGGCGAACTGCGAGTTTGACACACGTGGGAGCGTACCAAGTGTACGTGTAATAGCAGAACAGCAGTCGGCGAGTGTAACGAGTTGTGAAGTTGGTTCGACGTTCAGAGAAGGTGGTCACCGTGCATGACATCGTACTAGTTGTCTGCTTTCATTCAGGCTGCCGTGTTGGGTGTGATAAGTCCCTGCAAACATTGATGACGTAAATGCCGTCCCTGCAGTGGGACTAGCGACATCGAGAACCGTTTGAACATACACGTACTTCTGCTAGTGTAGCGTGGAATGTCGTGGGGATCTGTTTGATGTGGAGTCGGATTGCTTCTCATCAAAGGGAATAAGGTATGTCCGTATTTATCCTTGAGGCTCGGAAAGTTTGCCAAACTTGAGCAATTAATTCAAGGATTTTGAAAATAGGATGTAGACGTTACTTGCCAGCAGGTGATCCTCAGGTCTGAACCATTTCTGCTTGAATTAACTGCTCTGGCTCTTCTGTTTGCTTGAAGAGCTTTATTGCCACTGAAATTTCCTGTTGTTCGCAAATGTTCCACACGAGCAGTGTTTCGTTAACTTGTACACTTATTCTAGAACAGATACAAAAGGAACAGAAATCGACGTATTTTGTCCTCGCTCTGATTTTACTTGTCATAGCCGTCCTACGTGATGTCGTTGCGTAAGAGCGGACTGACTCCGACATAACTGGAACTGTTCAGCAATGCGAATCTTCGGTGATAGACGCCGGCCGTCTGGACTGTTCTCAGTATATTGACTGCACCGTATATTGACTGGTGACATTGTGCCGGGACCAGCTGACATTTCCTTTCGACGGTGGAAAGTTCCCGCCACATATCAGCGTAATGGGTTCGTGGACCTCGGACGCGTGGGAATTTCGGTCGTCTGACGGCAGTTCTTGTTGCTGCTGTTTTAGGCTCGTACCATTTTGATGGACGTCCATGCCTCCAGCCGATGAAAAATTCCGTCGCGGGGTTAGATGATACGGCAGCCAGTCAGTTGTGCCACGTGAAAGGCGGCCTTGTTCAGCCCGAGACCAATGCATCATCTCCGTCACCATGTCTGTGATCGTTTGCAGTTGAAAGCGGCCGTAAGCGCCGGCTTAGCGGCCGGCAGTGTTCATCCGTCAGCCGTTTTGATCCGCTGTCAGTGCCGCTCGTCCGGCCGCGGACGGCCGCCGGGGCGGCAGATGGCGCCCGGACACGCCAGGCCCACGGCCATCACGCAGCGGCCAATCGGGCCGCGCCGTTCAGCCGGTGCGGTCCCGCGGTGGCGATTTTCCCGCCGGTTGAGGCTTCTCTGCCGAGGACGAGGACACGGCGCAGAGTCGCTCCCGAGTTGCATTCGGCGGGTCCATAGCGGTGCTTGCCCTTGAGCCGTCACTGACTGTGGTATTTTTCCATCTTTCATTGACTGGGGAGGGGGGGGAACGTAACGCTCTCCATCTATCTCGAGAACCGATTTTTCGATTGAACTGATTTCGACGAACGGTAATCAATAGCTCCAAACCTTCCTGTCCTTTGATTTGTACATTGTTTTGCCTTTGGGGCACTGATGACGTCACAGGTCAGGCCAAACACGAAAAGTGGCCGTTTTCTCCAGAGTTGCCTAAGCACAATGAAAAAGTAGAACGAGACTGGGGTTTGCGCGGTAATATGTTCCTGGAAGCTTTATCTCATAATGTGCCACCTGACTCAAGGTCATACAAAACCAGGGTCACAGGTTTGGTCAAATTTGGCGTCAGTTCTAACGTGTCATGCGACGCATCTTTTCTGGCCCATTTAACGCGGAAATTCTAAAAAAAAGACTCTTTCAAAGAGCCTTGGGGAAAAACGTGAAATGGACCCAGCTATCGTGTACATACAAAATCGGAACATTTTCTACTTTCAAACTCGGAGTACCACGAGCACGCTAGTGACCTCCACGTTACATCTGAGGATGATACTGCAAGTCAGTTTGTCCAGTATTGTACATTTCGACACGGCACGGAATGTTGCACTACATTGCCAAGGTCGATATCTCCACACCGGTCATCCAGAATGTCAAACTAACGCCACCAGTTTACTCGCGCTAAGCTAAAATCTGCATAAAACCACCAAAGATCAGACTTCAAAAATATCGCAATGTTACCAGAAACTGCTGTGTAGCTTGTACATGCAGTTTGTTGCAAGAAAATTCAAAAATCTGTCGGACCGTATCCAAAAATCGGTTTATTCATTTCCTTTTCTGAAAGTTTTTTTCACTGGACCCGGCAAATGGGAAATGCATATTTGGCTTAGAATGACCCAGCGTGAGGTCAGAGGAGCTCCATATGAAAATCAGGTCATGCTGATGTGCAATACAAGCTACGGTCACCGTACATTGTGAAAGCACCGTCAATACGGTGATGAAGTAGAATTGAACGTGAAATCGTGAAACATTTCACGTTTCATTCATTCATTCATTCATTCATCACATTCATTCATTCATTTACAACAACAAAAAAAAAAGATCGTCTTTATGATGCTATTAAGACGTGGTCTAAGAACACGTCGTTTTCAGATTTTTATCAGTATGTGCTCAATCGATGTAAGAAAAGATACTGAAAGTCTCAGGAGGCAGCGGTTATTCCTTCGGGAGATACCTAACAAATGCGTCGGGGAAGGGGCATTGATTAGGGCTCCCCCCGTCCATGGCGGGTTAAGCCCTAATCACACATGGAGCATGTATGTCTTTGACAGCTTTTTTTACTGAAGACGTGTCGGTCACTATAAGTGACGAGCAAATATGTGCCTGGATATCACAAGAGGATCTGGGATCCTAAAGAATCTACCGGCAAAATGTCGCCAAAGGGTCCAGGATCTAAGGGGATCCCGTGACAAAATATTTCTATAGTATCTAGGATCTGAAGGATCTTTCGGCAAAATTTTGCAGAGGATCCAGGATCTCAAGGGGTCTTTCGAGATGTGCAGATTCGGAATCAGAAATACGAAATGATTTCTCAACAAAACATAGCCTTTAAAACGGAGTTTTTAGATGAAGATCTTGCACAGTTTTATTTTCAGATCGTACACTCAGAGTGAAAGGCAAGTGGTTAACATTTACAACAGACTTTCGATGGTGACCACGATTTCACGCATTATGCAGACAAAGAATATGTACAATAATGTATTGAACCAATCAGTACACAGTAACACATCTTGTTATAACTGGGAGGCTCAGTTCTGTGTCGTGAAATGAATTGTGGGCCCTGGTGTTATTCAGCATCTGTGCTTGAGACAAACGTCTTTTAAAATCCTATATATCAGGATCAGATTACAACAACGAAAAGACATTTGCTTGGATGAATAATGATAGCTATAACATATATAACATATATGGCTAGAGAATAAGATGGCCCACTGGGGCAACTAATACGTTTTGGTTCAGTTTGTTTCGTATGACACTGCACCATTGCGTTGTTTGAAACTGGTGGAAACAACCTTCTGCGCAGGTTTAGACAACAATAAACTGATATGTTGCAGATGTGAATATCGATCGTCTTTTGTTATTATCTTGGATTGGCTTGCATTGTATTCTCTCTATGGCTGGAACACTAGTCTCGTTCTGGTCAGAGGCGTACACCAAGATATCAAATTGTGTAGGTCACCATCGGGGGATTTGAGAGTTGAGGTATTTCTCCCAGTCTGTGATCAGAGAATTGTTCCAAGCCTGGCTTTTTCATGTGTGTGGAGATAACATTCGCCCGTGTGTATGACGACAGAATTGCATATACTTTACCCCTAATACCTTTGCTTTAAGATCTTGGATGGCCTTGGATGTGAAGTGGCAATTTGGCAAAACTGACATAGAATCCAGATTCATAAGTTCCGAATCGTTTGACAAAGTGAGCGCTAGAGATGCTGGGTCTGCGGGGATTGTAACCAAAGTGTAGACGTAGGATGTGGGATCTGGCAGAATCTCTCGACAAAGTGTTCACATATGATCTGGGATCTGGCGGGATCTCGCGACAAAATGCATGCTTAGGATTTGGGATCTGAAGGGATCTTCCGACAAAACTGACGCACTGGATCCAGTATATTGAGAAGTCCCAAATGGGCTTTACACATAAATTACTCATCCGTATTCTCCAGTTCCCGTCACATGTCTGGTAACGAGGCAAACCGCGCAGCACCTGCCGGCACAGAACGCTAGAACATCTAAATATTTGTTTATTGGACTTCACATGTTCAGTTATTTACTGCGAACAGCTTGATACTGAAAGCAGTTTGAAATTAATTGTAGTGTATGACAGTGTTTATGCTGCTGTTTAGTTATGTACTTTTCCAGTTACGATAAGGAAATGCTGCGGTGGGTTCTCGCTCCTCCCAGTAACCTGAAGTTGTGACAGGGATCGGCATTAGCCATTAGAACTGTCAGTTCAGGGCTTGCGTAAAGTTTCCGGAGATCCATCTTAACATAAGCAGTGGTGTTCATTGACATATTTTTTCGTGTGTGGAGCTGTGATTTCGTCGTTTGTTATATTTCATTGCAGATGCCTTTGTTTTTCCCACGTTGCAACACTTCATTTCTTCGTGTCTGTTTTAGATTTAGGTTATTTCGCATTTGTGGGAAGTGTTGGAACTCCCCTCGATTGAAGGGAGTTAGTCTTGGGAATGCGTGACTCGTTACTACGTGACGCAGTTGGGAGCCGGGCCGTAAGGTGAGCGGCAGTTGCAAAATATTTACTACGGGAAAATAGGAAATAGGAGACTGCTGGACGTATTTCATGAATGGGTCGTGCAGCAGCCTGTAGCGCCGTGGAGGATGGCCTCCCATGACCTCCCGTGGCCTCCTATGGCCTCCCAAGGCTGCCCGCGGCCTCGCGCGGCTGCCCGCTGGCTCCCGTGGCCTCCCGTGGTCCCCCGCGGCCTCCCATGGTCTCCCGTGGCCTTCTGTGGCCTCCGGCGGCCTCCCGTGGCCTCCCGCGGCTGTCCGCGGCCTCTTGTGGCCTCCAGTGGTCTCCGGTGGCCTCCCGTGGGCTCCCATGGCCTCCCGCGGCCTCCTGTGTCCTCCCGTGGCGCCCGTGGCCTGCCGTGACCTGCCGTGACCTGCCGTGGCCTCCCGTGGTTTCCCGCGGCTGTCCGCGGCCTCCTGTGGCCTCCAATGGTCTCCCGTGGCCTGCCGTGACCTGCCGTGGCCTCCCGTGGCCTCCTGTGGCCTCCCGTGGCGCCCGTGGCCTGCCATGACCTGCCGTGACCTGTCGTGGCCTACCGTGGCCTCCCGTGGGCTCCCATGGCCTCCGCGGCCTCCCTTGGCCGTCCGTGGTCGCGCGGGCGGAGTTAATGCCCTCTGAGGTTCCTCCGCGGGGCGCCTGGTGTAGAGTGATGAGCCATGGTGTCTCAGGAAAGGATCTGAAAAGGCTTGACTGAAGGATGTGACCCAGTGAATCCATGCAGGTGAGCTGGCCGCGGGCTGTCAAGGTTGTTTGGGCGGCACGTGTGCCCCGTACACCTTCGGTTGTATCCCGCACGTCTGCCACGATAAGCCGAGGCCGGCCGCCGGGATCGATGTTGGCCTTGTTTGGCAATGGCCGTGCCGTGCGGCCGCGCGGTGCCTTGCACGGCCGGCGCCGGCCACCGCGCCTCCGGCACTGAACGGACCTGTGTGCGGCCGGGTCGCCTCTGAGTGAGCCGCTGTCGGCCGGTCGTCGGCCGCCCGTCACCTCGGCGGTGCCGGGCGGTGGCGGGCCGAGGAACGTCCGGCCGGGACTGAGAGAGGTCCCCTTATTGGACAGCGGCCGTCGGCCGGCGCGCCGGATTCCAGCCGCGTCCGGCGGCGGGGCGGTCGAGGAGGTGCCTCAGCCGAGTGGCCGCCGACCGGCCGATATTAACCGGCCCGGAAACGGCCGAAAATCGCACCGGAAGGGCTGCGGCCTCGGTGCGCCTGGCGGCGCAGTCCAGCCTCGCAGGGGTGGCGCCGGCGGGGTGGGAGTCTCCAGCGCGGCTGCCGTGCATGGCGGCGCAGTCTAAAGGCCAGCTGATACGAGCGGCAAAAAGGCGCGGCTGCGCGTTCTGCCGCTCGAACGGCCGCGCCTTTTTTTGCGACGAGTGCCGATGGCGATTGGATGACGTTTAATGGCGCATCCGTGACATTGGTGCCGATCGGCGATCCCTTGGGCTAGGCCAGTCGCGCGACGGAGCAGACAAGCCCAAACCTACGTCTCTGGGCGAAACGCAAGATTTCAGTTTGCCGTAATCGGATCAGAGATTTTGAACTACCGTACTCGAGCAGGATTGGCGGGACCATAGCTATGACGAAGCGTGACTGACGTATGACGTAAATAAACACATGACACCTGTCACCTGTTGCAAGGCTCGATGACGTTGCCGCCGCGACAGGCAAAAACACTTGTGTAAACTGGCTTTACAGGGTGCAGGGTGGTGTTCTTCACGCGCGAAGGCCAGTTTACCCGAGCGGCCTTGCCTGCCGCGGCTGCAGGACGACCGCTTCTTGCAACAGTTGACAGTCATGTATTTTTTTACGCCATACGTACGTCACACTTCATAGCTTGGCCCCCGCCTGCTCGGGTACATGAATTACCTGCTACCTGGACTACGTTTTCCTCATTGTTCTCCGCGACATTACGACTGTCATGCCATCTAGCGGTAGCAATGTCGTCACGGGGTAGGGAGCGCGACTGCCACAACGGTATACACAGACATTGTGCAGCTGGAACCAGGAACCAGTCATTGAGACCCATTGATGGTACTGTAGTTACCAGCGTTGTTACATCGGCGTAGCCAGAGCGTGGCAGTTCCCCATTGTCCTCATTGAGCCCTTGGTCGGGTCACATCGCCATGGACCATACTCCTCTGCTGCGTCGTGCTTGTGGTTGAGATATGACATTGACCACATCGTGCACAAGGAAAACGGTACGTGCTCCCATACCCATGCGAGTAGCCGCTGGTGGCTGCGAAAGGACATACTTAATGACATACATAAGGACATTCCCCTAAACTACAGACGCATCCATGTTCCCCCGCCTCTCCATTTTCGTTGCATTACGCTCGTTTACTTCAGATGTTCTGGGCTGCAAAAAGTGCTGTTTTTGGTGTCGAAGAACGCTAAACATTATGTGCTCCGTAAGCATTTTATGCTCCCAAAGTTTTATCTTGTGCCTCTATCAGAAAGCTACGTTGTATCCAATGTTCACAAATTTCTAACTTTGCGTGTAAATGACTGTCCATTCAGTAGGAAGCAGGTATGATACCACAACTGACTGACACCAAGGACGTCAACTTACACCAGTGTTACTCTTGACAAAATTTTGCACTCCAGAACAAACAGTGTGCTCCGGCACCAAGAGCAAAAACAACATTTCCAATCGTGCTGCAGACCGTGCTTTGCGTCACTCGGGTGGAACCTTATTTTCAAGAGCGTCACTGCCACTGGCGCAGCCAGGGGGACATGCGATTCCCCCCCGGCCCACATTTTTTAGTGGAATTCATTACGCATCGTCTTCCCAGCAAGCGCCTTTCGGATGATTTCAGTTCTCACTGAGCTCCTCCCTTAAGAAGATTTTAGCTGCGCCCCTGATGGGCTACACCTATGCCTGTATGCCCTCTTCAGGGGCGTCCAGTGTTGGGAATTTGGTTTTGTTCGTGGATTTTTCCTTGTAATATAAAATCTCGTCGTACGTTTGTGCGAGAAATATTGGTCTAATTTGGTGTTTAGATGTGTATGGAGCTGCTAATCACAAGGACACATCTACACGTAAATGACACCTGAATTCCGCTAAATATCGTTGATTGGCTCTGTTACTGGCTCCTGCTTTTCGGTGATCTAGCATACTTCTCTGTGTATAAATGGTTTCCAGTAACACGCCACGCCTGTTTTCCAGAATCCTTCCTGCCATTAGCTAGATCCATAAGCAACCTTGCCGATGCAACTGTGATGTCCTGTTTGTATGATGGAATACCCACCCTTCACGAAGGAAGATGTACCCGGTAAATATTCGTTAATGACACGTCGGGCGTGCGGGGATTACTCGATTTCGTTTCAGTAAATACCACATATTTCGTACAAGAAATGGAGTTTGTCATTCGCGTTGTTCAGGAGTCCTGGTGGTACGTATTCGAATTCGAACGAGACATCGACGATCCACGAGCTGTGATTTTCAAGGTCGTCATACGCCCGGTACGAACAACAACATTCGCTAGCATGCTGGAAATTTGTTTTCCGTTCTTGGTCTTGGAGTATAGTTTTTGCTTCGTCTTTTTTCGTGTGCCGACGCGGTCCTGTTTTACACCGATGGTAAATGGACAATCTCATTCATACGACGAGATTGTCCCGACGCACCACGAATGCAGCGTCCTAGCAGTGCACACGACAGACACGGTGACGATATCGACAGAGCAAAACAGCTGGGTGGACATGGCCCGCCTCGGGAACACGGTGGTGACACCGGCAGAACGACATGGCTGGACGTAACCCACCGCGGCCCAGGCGTTGGTAACCCGCCGCGGCCGACACCGTGGCGACACAGGCAGAACGGCTGGACGGAATGGGCGTGACTCACTGCTGGGATCTTGTGTGCAAAGAAAAATGCGTCTAAGAATTAATCATAACAGCATTTTGTTATGTCCAGAGTAAAAAGTCACGTCCTTCATATTTTGCAGAGAAGTCACTATTCTGGCGGTGTCCGGTCGTGGTGGGCCTGTGTCCGGTCGTGGTGGGTGTCCGGTGTGTTGGCGGTGTCCGGTCGTGGTTGGCCGGTGTCCGGTCGTGGTGAGCCGGTGTCCGGTCGTGGTGGGCCGGTGTGTCCGGTCGGGGGGGGCCGGTGTCCGGTCGTGGTGGGCCGGTGTCCGGTCGTGGTTGGCCGGTGTCCGGTCGTGGCTGGCCGGTGTCCGGTCGTGGTGGGCCGGTGTCCGGTCGTGGTTGGCCGGTGTCCGGCCGGAGGGTCGGTATCCTGTGGCCCGTGGAGACGGATGGTCGTCGGACCGGCGAAGGGCGGGGCGTGGCCGGCTGCCCGGCGGTGCCGCTATGGAGACAGACGGCGCGTCCAGGCGGCCAGCCGCGAGCCGGCGAACGTCTGACGCGACCGAAACGACCCGGACGCATTTGGACGCTCGTTGGGGACCCTGTTCCGGGCTGGTGTTAGGGCCATTACTTTGAGGGAAAGAAGGCAGTGGATTTTTCGCGTGTGTTGCGGGATCTTCCGGCTTTCATGCGCGGTCCGAGAGCGGAGACCCGTTTGGTATCTTGTGACTTAGAATGAATTTTTTTTTAGAGGGAGAGAGAAAAAAGAAGTGGGGTGCCTCGCGCTGCCACCGTGGGTTGGCGGCCCGAATCGTCGAAGGCCACGGCTGCCCTGATCCAGGATGTCACTGATGTGACGTCCAGACGTCGCAGTCCTGCCAGCTCATGTGCCGCAGGGGCGGACGTCACAGACGTGCAGTCGCTCTCTTTTGACACAGGGACGGACGCTACAGACGTATTGTCGTTCTCATCTGACGCAGGGACGCCACAGACGTACCGTCGCTCTCATCTGGCGCAGGGACGTACGTCACAAACATACTGTCGCTCTCGTCTGACGCGGGAACGCCACAGACGTACTGTCGCTCTCATCTGACGCAGGGACGGACGTCACAGACGCACTGTCGCTCTCATGTGATGCAGGGACGGGCGCCACAGACGCACTGTCGCTCTCATCTGACGCAGGGATGGACGCCATAGACGTACTGTCCCTCTCATCTGACGCAGGGACGGACGCCACAGACGTACTGTCGCTCTCATCTGACGCAGGGACGGACGCCACAGATGTACTGTCGCTCTCATCTGACGCAGGGACGGACGCCATAGACGTACTGTTCCTCTCATCTGACGCAGGGACGGACGCCACAGACGTACTGTCGCTCTCGTCTGGCGCAGGGACGGACGTCTCAAGTACTGTCTCTGTCGGCTCGCTCAGGGACAGCAGGGACGTTCGTTGGCGGCTGTGAGAGGGGCTGGTCGGGCGGCTGCTGCTGCCTGGCAGCAGGCCAGCTTGGGACGGACGGCGCCGACACCGACTATATGTGCCGACTGTCCTGACACCGGACACGATCTGTGTATGTGCCGACTGTGAGCGAAGTCACGGCAGACCGCTGGGCTCTGAGGAAGCTTGTAAGAGCCAAGGCAGCCCTTCCTCCACTCATTACACTTAAATCGATGGCTCAGCACTGCGAGGATATGATAGACATGGCTTTCTAAGGATCGATCAACTATCGTATCGGATTTTCAAGCACAGCATTGCCCGCCCCCGTGGGCCGGACAAGGATGTAATGAGGGCAAGTGAGGGGACGGGAAGTTGGCCTTGTCGTCGGTGTGCCCCGCGTGGTATACCGGCCATGGTTTTGCTGCGACTTCGCAAGACTGCATTCATGCTCTGACGTAATACGTCGTTTGTGACTGGCCGTACCACGCACCTCTTTGTGGCTGTAACGAGCGGCGACGCCACCCGTCCGGCGTGCGGCACCGGGACGCGGACGGCAGCGGGGGCTGGGGCGGCCCGTCCGGCCTGTCCGGCCCGGACGGCCAACTTTGCCGCCGAGTCGCGCGGAGGCGGACGGCCGCCTCTTATGAGGCCGCTGAGATCGATGGAGACCGGCGGTGGGGACTGCCCTGCGTCCGCAGCCGGGACCGTCGGCCTCCCGACCTGTCTTCCGGTGGACCGTCCGCCTCCTGGTCTGTCTTCCGGTGGACCGTCTGCCTCCCCGACCTCTCTTCTGGTGCACCGTTTGCCTTCTCGACCTGTCTTCCGGTGGGCCGTCTGCCTTCCTGGTCTTCCTGGTCTTCCGGTGGACCTTGTCCTCCCCGACCTGTCTTCCGGTTATCCTCCTTCCCGCCCGGTCTGTCTTCGGGTGGACCGTCTTCCTCGCCGGCTTGTCTGCAGATGGGCGGTGTGCTCCCTTCGCCCTCCGTGTTTGCGCTATAGCCCATTCTCCGTCTCTCTCCGGCCCAGTGTACGGGCCAGTTGTGTTTCATTAGCGTCCTCTTGTCTTGGTCTGAATGAGCGGCCGGGGTGAATCGCCCCTGAGCGCTGTCCCGACATGGGCAGTTCGCGGGGTCGGCGCTGGGCATGTTTTTTCTCCAGACCAGGACACATTTGGCAGCAGTCGCCTCCGGCTGCCACAGCTGACTCATGGCTGTCTCCGGCGCACGTTAAAATGGATCTTTATTGTCGCAGCGGCCTTAGCGGTAACATGCGTCTTGTGCTGCATCTGTTTAGTGGACCTAGACTTCTTGGATTTTTTATATTCGCCCGTTTTTGTGGTAATTTCTGATGGGTTATGGTTAATGTATTGTCCTTGGGTCATGTGGCGCTTCTAGCTGGATGTATTTAAGGATGCCAGAGCCATGTGACCATAAAACTGAGCTCATATGTGGTGCTTAGACGTTTGATTTGGACCGGCATTTGATAAGCTCCTCGTTTGCAGACGAGCTTTCGTGTGTTGGGATTCGGGAATTTTGCGTGTGGTGTTTTTGCAGTTCCTCTCAAGATTTGTGCGCATTGAGCTGCTTTCAAGGCATCGGAGGGCAGGCCAACGGAATGATGTAGGGACTCCAGGCTCCAATATCCATTGTCAGTCGTCACAGCAGCGGATAACTTTCTGAATTTCAGCCCAGGAGTTTGCGATCTATGAAAGGAGCGTCAAAATGATGGTATATGAAGGCAATAGGCAGGACATTGCTTACATTGAGGGAAGCATTTAACGGAGTACGGTTAAAACCGATTCATAATATGCCACGAAGTGATCACATGTCGTGTTGATTAAGCTTTTCGGCGTGAACGTGATTAAAACGGGTTTAGTATGATAAAAACCCAAACAATCCTGAACGTAGCAAAATTGGCCTTACGGGCTCATATCACATTCATTGTTCTTTTCGTTTTTGTGATTTGTAAAGAGCTGGTGGTAAAAGTGCCACCATTAATTTTTTGTGGTGCGCTGTTGGGTGCTGTTGAAATTGACTTCCTGCTGTGGAAGACCGCACAGTACCATGTAATAGCGGACCTGCGCTACGGAATGCCGCAAAAAATGCTCAGATGTTGTCGGCTCTCGTTGACTGTTCTTGCTTTTGCTTTTTTTCGCTGGCTGTGCATGTTTGCTAGCTCATGAGACATACGTTAATGATACCGAAGTTGTTGTTACCATTACTATTTTTTTCTGTCCAGACTGTTGTTGTCCTTGCGAACTGCGTGGTTGCGCTGGTCTGAGCAGGGGGTAGCATGACCTCGCCGTGGATGCTGTCCGTCCCTGGCGGACGTGGTCGTGCCGCGGGGCCCGGTCGTCGTGCAGCTAGTCGAGCTCCCGTTAGGCCCCGGCAGCGGCGCGTCCCTCGCAGCTCGACCGTGACGGAGAGCTGCTCTCGGGTCTCGTTTGCCGCGCGCTGGCTCGTCCGTCGGTCGTGCGGCCCCGCCACGCTGCAGCGCTGCACCGTTCCATGGCGCCGCCGCGGCGACGCTGTTGCCCGGAGTCGGCCGCGTCGCAGCGTGTTGGCGGCGCAGTCAGGCCTTCAGGCGGTGTTGGTGCCCCTCCCGAGCCCTACGCGGTCGCTCCCTGCAGACCGGGCTGCCGGGCCGTGGTGGTGTGCGGCCTGTGGCCGGCGTTGTGTGCGACACCGGGTCGTTCTCGGTGCGGGCCGGTTCCGGCGGCGGCCTCCCGCCGGCCTCAGTCAGCTGACTGCAGGCCCAGGTGCTCCCGGGCCGGTCAATTGAATCATGTCGGCCGTCGCGGCGCCGAAACTTTCCGCTGAGTGACTGCCACTCTGGGGGGTGGCCGGAGAGCTGCCATCCCCAGGGGGGAGGGGACGGCGGTCTCGGCGACGGCGGTGCCGCTTCCTCCGGCGCCGCCGCCCGGCTGACAGCACGCAAGAACGAGTCATTCTCGGCGAATTGAATTCATCTGCTGTTTCATTACGCGTCGCGCTGTCGGCCGCTGGAGTGCGGGATTCCATTTTCTGGCTAGTTTCGTCCTTTGTGTCCGCTTTAGGAGGTGGCAGGCGGGCCTGGGCTCACGCGCTGAGATCGTGCCGCGTGCGGTCGCCAAACTGTGGTCTCGGTACGGGGTAAAATCACCAGAGTACCTGACTTTTTTAGGGAAATTATGACGTCTGGGGTGTTCAATCCGCCATTCGCTTAGAGTGGACCATTTTTCCACCCCCAGAGTTTTTCTTGGATAACTTTTGAACCGTTTAAGATACTAAGTCAAAATATTGTGTCCCTTTCAGTGAACTCGTAGCGCATGTTGCCAGTCTTTCAAGTCAAGGTCATGCAGGGTCATCGAGCAAGGACGAATCAATGTGTGAACCGACCCGTTCAAATCCCAACTGGCCTGAAAGATTCTCCAGAAAGTTGTTAAGCAACGATTTAAACATGAATGGACCAACAGAAATGACAAATACAGTCATTTTCACATAATGTCCAGTTCAAGTCAAAGCAATACAACCTTTTCAAGGTCATGTGTTTTTATGTGACCCTATTTACATGGTTAATGGGATGACTGGAGGGACTGTTTCTCATAAGGATCCTATTTTACTCCCTGAGTAGTACATCGAGCAGTTTCGTGACATTGTAGGCCATTTTTTTTACAAAGCAGTTGCTTTTAACTTTAAAGCTGACCTTGACCGGGACTAGTGACTTCTTCCCCCCTCCTTTCCTGTTACCTTTTTTGGCAACACCTTTTAAAGGCTTTAGAACACTTCCATGACATCAGTTGCACTTCCTTCTTTTGGAATATCCACGGCGGCTTCAAGAATGGAAGCATTCGGTTTTTTTACAATTTGACCGGACTTGTGACGTCATTGGTAACCTTGAGCACCAGAAATCATGCATTTTCCGAAAGCTTTCGTTGAGGGTTATCGTTTACAATTTGAAACGTTCTCGATCGGTCTATTAGTTACGAAGCTAGTGGGGGGCTGGGGTAGAGGGGGCGGGGCAAAATGACCCCCAGCGAATGGCGTAGCTCTAAATACGTCAGCGAATGCCGACGTAAAGTACGAGAATATTTTTAAAGCCTGGCGTTGAAGTTCAGTTTGCTCGAGGAAAACAAGAAGCGAATGTTGGGGAACTTGAAGAGGTTCTTTTTCAGGCTCCCTGAGCTACCGCCTCATGCGTGGAAAGTGCATTTTTTATTCAGGTGGCCTGGATGGTGACGCCGTGCGGATCGGGATCCATTATTTATCTGTTGCTGCGTTGGGACTGTCTAGCAAGTCTTTATAGAAATGAATTCCCGTCGTTCTTAGGAAAGTGCGGCGCAGGGTGGTATTAAAGTTCATTTTGCAGTGAAATAATTCCTTTTCGAAGGAGTGGGAAACATGGGACTGGAGCTTAGATGGGATGGGTTGAAATTACACCATTACCCTGGCCGGGAAGAACACATTGCTTCTCGTGCTCACTTAAGTGACTGGTGCGCAGTTCCGATATTCTTCACTCCTTTGACAGCTTAAATATATGCTCGTTAATCATTTTCAGAACTTTCTATTCTCTCGTTGTACATGCTTGTTGTTCGCTCTCTGATCAAGATGTGGGAAAAGCAACTTGGCGCACATTTGCTCGGCGAGTTTTGCGAAATATTTCAGTGATTTCTTCGCATCCGTAGCGTCATATGTCGTACTGCCGCACGCACGGCGCATTTCATTTGTACTCGCTCCGATTGCAGAAAAATTCTTTTGTCCCTTTAACCGTCTTTTTTATCGTGCATCATGCCTTATGTCCACTGAAAGGTCTTTAACTCCACTGAAGAACGCGCGGCAAACAGGAGTGAAACATGCATGGTACAACTTGTGATGGCTTCAGCATTCATCTCGGAAAAAAAAACAATTAGCGGTAGCGCTTTCCCCGAGTCAGAATGGCATCGTAGCATCATTGTAATGTGTACGACATTATTTGGTTGTTATTATCCCATGCGTCATTTGTTTAGCTTTTTTTAACCAAAGGAAGCCCACGTAATACGCCGTTGGCTCTGCCGCGAAGTCCCGCCGGCGAATCATTGCAACGTTTCGCGGCAATATTGCGTCGGGAATTTCATTTGGGCGGCAGGTAAGCGGGTGGCCCGTTTCCTGGCGTCGGTGGCGGTCGTGTTTACCGGCGGCCACCTGTAGCCGGCGGCGGCGGCTTTGTGAGGCCGGTATGCGGCACACGGCCGCGGCGGACCGCCCGCGGCGCTGTTTGGCGCCCCGCTCTGTGCGGCGAACCGTGCGGCCGCCGCCGCGCCGGCCGGTCCGGCCGAGCTGGGCACGGCCGACGGCCGGTCGTAACCGAGCCTAGCGGGGACGCCATCCGTCCAACGGCCCGATGGCGGAGCGATTTTAGACGCTTCACGGCCGGAACTGAGGTCAGTGGTGGAGATGCAACGTTGTGACATGGGAGGGCCCGGACCCTGTCCTAGGGATCGAGCCGACTGTAAACTTGTCAAGCAATAGAAAGTGCATAGGCTGGCGTCCTGGAGATGCACTGTTTGGGTTTCAGGTGTGGGTAATTCGTTTCTGGAATGTTTTCTCTTCATACAAAGTCCATAACAGCTGCTTCGTCCCCGAGGGTCCCCATGGTTTTTCAAGGTACCGAGAAGCATTTTACTGTGCCCTTCATTTATTGATTCACGTGCAAATAGGCTGTTTAACGACGTTAGTTATTTTACTTGGTGGCTCTGTCCACAACGTGCCACCAGGCGGTTGTCGTGGCATCTTTCGCAACGTTCCACCTGATGATTCTGTCCGCTACGGTCAGGATGATTTCCACACTGTCCGTCGGCTCAAACTAGGGCTCGCCGTCGCAAAGGCATGCATCTCCAGGGAGTTCCGGCTGTCGCCGGGCGGGGAAAGCGGCGGCGGCGGCTGTCGTCCACACGGCCTGTCGTCTGGCGGCTTTTATCGGCGGCCGGACGAGGCCGTGTCCAGGCCGGCGACGGCCCGCCGCCGCCGAGCCGACCGCCGGCCGGCAAAACAATCGCCGCCGCCGCGCGCCGCCGCTTGCAGTTCGACATCTGCCTGGGCGTTTGGGCCCGAGTTGTGCGGTCAATATCGTCGAAAAAGAGCGCCGCCGCCACCGATGCCGGTCGTCGCTGCCTGCAATTACCGGTCGAGCGGCGGCGATTTTGGCCGTACAGAGCAGGCCGACGGTCGTGTGCCGGATGCGAGTGCCACCGTCTGGTTTTCGGTGACATGGGCGGTGCGTGTCATGTTTGTTTGTGCAGTTTCGCGCTGATCACCGTTTGAAATTGATACGTTTTCTTCGTTCGACTTGCTGTTTTTAACACGGGAGATAACGGCAATGGATTGCTGACGGCATTGGGTCACGCAGGTACTGTTTTCTGGGATGCGCAGATTCGTCATTCAACATTGCTTCTTTTCCGACCCGCCAGGTAACGCCGTCTTCCATTTTGCGGGAAATGATAGTTTTGCGGTCGAACGCCGGAGAAGATGGAGCAGTTTTGGGTGTGTCGGAGGTCCTGGGGAGGTTGTCGTTGCCATGTTTGGCTGCCCGTAAAATGATCGTCACGGCTGGGCGAAAGATCGGCCCATTCCGCCTGGGGATTATCGATAAAGCGTTTTACATGCAAATCCGCCCCAGACGTTTTCCGCATATTTCATCCATCAAGCGGCGGAAGAGCCCGATAATCTGTAGGAATGGGCTCAGAATTGCTATCCCCTGCCAGCGTACGGCGCGTTGGTCTCGCTACCTGAGAGCACGGCCATTGGCACGCCGTATGCCTGGCTACTCGAGAGCACAATACGAGTCAACTCGTCCGGAGTGTTCCGAAGCAGGCCATTGTATCAGACCCGACGACCTGGCCGCCGTCTGGGGGACGGACATGGAATCACATCGGCCGTCTGTCACGCCGGCGGCGCTCGGCAGGGGCCCGCAGGCGGGTCACGTGCCATTCGGCGGCGGAAGCCCGCCGCTCGTCGGCTGCGCTGTCCGAGACCGGGCCGAGCGGCGCGCCGACCGAGCGCCGCCGGCGATCTGCCGCCGCTGAAATACTGCTGATGGAAATCGGCGCCGGCTGAGCGGGCCGAGCAGTCGGCTGATTATTTTGCCGCCGCTGACGAGTGGCACCTGGTGCTGACGACAGCACCGCACGGCTGTCGGCCGAAATGCGCGGCCGCCGGGCGCCGCCGAGAGCGGTGCGTGAGGGGCGCCAGGTCGCGCCGGCCCCGGCCCCGGCTGCGGCCCCGGCTGCGGCTGCGGCTGCGCGCTGGACGTCCGGTCTCGTTCGCCGTCCGTCTCCCGGGGCCTCCCGCCGCGACGGCGCGCCTTCAATTGATTACTCATGGGAGCGTTCGGCCGAGGTCATTTGCGTACGCGATATTTGGCGTCGTGCGCGGCCGGCCGGAGGCGCCAGCGGCCGGATGCGTGGAACCCTCGGGGCGTCACGCCGGACCAGGGCGAAGGGGGGACGACCGGGGCGGGGAGGGGGTCATACAGGACGAACAAGGGCGAACAGGGCTGAGGGGGGCGTCACACGAGACGACGGTGGGGAGGGGGACACCACACGGGACGACCAGTGGCGGACGGCGCTGGATGTGTGGGGATTCCAGCCAGCAGGACGAGGACGGCAGGTGTCGTTGCATAAGGGTAATGCTGATACTAAGCAGGTGCATAGGTCTGCGTGCGATACAGAACTTCGGCTTTGACCTCAAACCAACCGTGTAAGACGTTGGTTTGCCTCTAGTCAAATTAATCTTCATTTCAGGGATAACGTGGAATAATTAGCGTTGTTAGCAACTTTTACCTTAGCAGTGAAAAGAAGTGGGCCTGGTCCAAGTCGGCTGACATGCTGTTGTCAGCCGGAATTCATCAGTTTGATTCGCCAAAAATCTACGACGCACTGGCACGCCACGGAATGTGACGTCATACTTCTGCTGACAAAATCCCAACTTTGTACCTACTCGGGAGGGGGTGCAGGGCGGACACAACCCCAGCGGACACTTTATCAGAAGATACCAAATCTCGCTCATGTGAAAGTTGTTACGCGGAATCTGTGGACAGCTCGTTTGAGTTGCCATAGTAACGGCAGGATTTGATTACTTTGTAACCAGTCCTCTGGGATTGTTTGTCACTGCTGGTGACTTTCAGCTGGCGTGAAACACAACTGCCAGCCGAAGAAAGGGACTTACCTCTCCTGCTGACTACTAGAATGTCAGCCGACTTGGACCAGGGCCAGTTTTTTACTACCCATGAATGATACACGTGCGCTCACCGCGACGCCGCCTGATGAAAAGATGGAGCCTAGAAGTTGCCAAAAGTGGCATCACCCAAATGGAGTGTGGCGGATTTTCTTTGTTGAATAATCGAAATATTGAATCCTACTCCGTGTTACAGCTTACTCCATTTTCCCTAATATGTTTTGCAAGTCTCAGTGCTTGATTCCCTTCCAAAGTTGAGTGGCTCTGCTAAGAGCGTTACCACCCCGAAACCATGTCAGAATATGGGCGTTTAAGGTCGCCGAAGCGGACGGCTCAACTACGCCTTGAATCATGCGAGCTGTGGTAATTCGATTGTGACGTCCCGTTTGATGGCGGCTTGTGATCTTGTTTGACTGCGCTCCGTGGCCGAACGGCCGTCGCCGGACTCGGGCTGGGTCGTTCGCCGGCGTGGGGCGTGGTGTCGTTATGTCGACATCACTGTTTGGATCGCCGAGTTTCTGTTCTTTGAAGTTTCATTGCATCATGCCATTCGTTCTGCGTCACGTGGTGCTGGCGGCGGCAGACGATTGGTGCGTGACAAAGGCGAACAGCGTTTTGTGTTTCATGCGTTTGCTGAATCGCGTGGGGTGGAACACTGCTGTATTTTCGACTGTTCATTTTTGGGGCCCGAATTTCCTCTCGCCCTTCTTTGGTAACCGCTGGTTCGAACCGCTTGACATCCGAATCAGTGATGCCGTGGGAATTCGGAGGTGATGATTCGCTGTCCTGGTGACGTGGGGCCACCGAGGACGCCTCGAACGGGAGCCCGCCATCGCGACGCGACATCGTCGCCACTTGCCAGAGGCGTTCGTTCGTTCTCCGGAGAAGGCCGCGATTGTCCTCAGTGACACTCGAGCGCCTTCTGGCCATCGATGCGGAGCAGGAGGCCCTAATTGACGGTTCGTGCGACGGGTGACAGGTCGCCAAGAGGGCCTGCCGTCACCGTCTCTCCGCTCTAATTGCCCTCAAGTGTTGTAGTGCTGCATGATTACCGCTGTGTCGTCTTCGACTGTCGGGTGGCCGGCCACCCGGCCGTCTCCCGCTGTACCTCCGGTCGGTACTCCGTGCCGTAGCCCGCCGCACCTGTCCGTATTCCTGCGGTACCCGCGGCCGTTCCCCGCCGCACCTGCTGTCGGTACTCCTGCGTACGGTACTCCTGCAGTGTGCGCCGAACGGAGCGTCAGGCTCTGGCGCAGGCGTGCTGAGTGCGGGAATGGCCAGGTGTTTGAAATGGCCTCGGAACCCTGCGACTCGTTTCCGCCACAACGGAGATTCATACAGAGAGCCATCTCAAGAACGACTGTCGCGCCGGGGCCGCTGCCCACGTTTCCGTTGAGCTCTTTACTGATTGTCTGCGCTTTGGACCACCGCCGAGATGTCTCGGTGAATAGCCGCGGCCCACTGTTCATGTGGCTGCTGGGCCGCGACGGCCGGCCGGGGCGATAGGACACTGGCTGGCGTGATTTTCCGCCAACCCCCCGAGCAGTAAACAGCCGGCCTGCTTTGGCGTGAAATGAGACTGCCACGTTGCATAAGCGAGTGCCGGCGCCGCCGTGCGGTCAACAGCTCCGACCCGCCGCCGCGGACTGCCACAGCCGCCGCGGCCGGCGCGGGGACTCCCCGGCCGGCTCCATTGAAATCAAGGTCCACCAGCGTGGCCGTCTGAGACGGGGCCGGCGGTGTGCGGCAGCGGGCGCCGGCAGTGCTGAGTGCCGGTCAAGGTCGGCACGTGTGGCGACTGTGACCGGCGACGGCCGGGCCGGCAGTAGCGACCTTCGCACGGCCGCCGCCCGGGCTGGCGCGGCCACCACTCGACCGGCTGCGAGCCTGTTTTTATCCATATCGTGTTCATCCCCATATTATTCACCGTTATATGTACGTATATATGTGTATATATATATATATATATATATATATATATATATGCATATATTAATTATATCGAAATTCATGTCATTATATGCATAAAAATTATTCGTCGTGTCCCCATTGAAAAAGCGTGTATGTGCAAGAGAAGTTGGATGTCTAAGCGGAATGACCGCGTCTGGCGGCACCGAACATTACGAGGCACCAAGGGTCACGTTAGACGTCAGAGTTCGTGCTCGTCAGATTTGGAAGCTTTGCGGCCGGTTTAATTTAACGTGTCTTTGGTTTAACGTGTAATGAACGCGCCGTCATGGACACAAACAGTTTTTTGCGGTCAGCGTGACCATGCTCTGGTCAGATGCCTGCTGACGTGGTGGACACGTAGCGAGCGCCGAAGCGGCTCGAGCCAGTCCCACCAGTCGGCGGAGTCCAGCGCCGTGCTAGCCGTGCTGTCACTGTCCTGCGGTGGCGCATGCCGGCCGCCCTTGCCGTGTTCGTGCCGGCAAACCGCACGCCACGCACCGGGCAGCTGTGGGTCTGTGCCGTGGTACGGTGTACTGCCTCTGGTCGACGTATGTAATGCACCTCGAGACCACTGGGTCCTAACGCGACGCCACTCTGTCGCACCTCGGCACCACTGGGTCGTACGGCAGCACCACTGGGTCGTATCGTGGCTCCACTGGATCGTATGGCGGCGCCGCGGTTGAAGATTTATTCGCGTGACACCGCCGAGTTGTGTCACCAAATACGGCGCGTTCACCGTGCTGTCCTAGCACGGCAGTAACCATGTTCACAACGCACAGCTGGCATTTGGTCACCTAGGTGTCGAACAGACGCGATGCCAGGAATGCCGTACAGAGAAATGGAGGAAGGCGATAAAACACTTGATTTTACCAGTTACACGTGGTAAATGGTTAGATTATGAATAAATGTAGCCCTTCGAGCACGACTAGCTACGAAAACTTCCTTAACATCTACTTTCCCGGCAAACTTTGGCTGCTTCCGCGTCTGCGTAATTCCCCTGGCCATCCTCGCCGTAGGTTGCCAGATCGGTCCAACTACTAACTGGTCACCCAGGCAGCTAAAATGTTTCTATCGATTACGGATGAAACGATGGAAAACCTGTCAGCCTTCAATGCTTCCAGGAACCTGGCGCGTGGACAGGCAAATACACTTAGTAAAGATTACCCGCAGTTCCTGGCTATAAATAACTTAGATTGCAGTTACCTACCTCCTAGTTGTCACACTACTCTCCGAAAGAGGCTGGTTAGTTCCGGGTTGGGGCGCAGAGCCACTTGGGCCAGGGGGTCGATTCGTATTCCTTTGTGAGGCCCTTGTACCGCAATGTTGTTTTGGTCCACCGATACTGGTTTGAGCCACCAATATTTTCTGCCGGTTTCAGAGGGAAATGGGTAATCATAACGAAAAGAACGGCTGCAATAGGTAAGAGATACGCAGGAAGTATAGATTAAAGCTGAAGTGATGTTTCTATCTATTTTCTGTCTTCTGCCATATGGATAACTACATACAAGGCGGGTTTTGATAAATAGCAATAAAAAACTTGTAAATTTCCGTTGGTCAAAGTAAAGTGGGCTAAGTCGGTTGAGAAATCCACGTTGTGGGGAGGTTAGGTTGTCGGGTCGTCGGCTCGCCCGTCCCCCAATCATTTACGGAAATCGACGCCCCTTGACTTGGGTTGAAGCGTCCGGTGTCCAAACCACAACACTCGTGCCCCCAATCGTGAGCTGGCGGCGTCGAAATTCGAACCCACAACCGTGCGACTATGGGTAGGAGTCTCGGTTCACTGAGCCAACAAGGGTGCCTCCCCGGAAGAGTTTGTGAGCTAGGACACACAGCCTCTTGGGCTCAGGCGTCCAGCGTCGTCAGTTCGTGTATCTCGTCAGGCGTCAGGCGTTCGTTTGCTCTCTCCGAGAGGCCGTGGATGTGCTGTACTAGAAACGCCGCAAAAACACATCTTTAACGTTCGGTCAGCGGACGTAACGACAACTCAGGGGCGCAGCCAGGGTTTTGTTGGGGGGGGGCAGAGCTCAGTGTGAACTGAAATCATAGGAAAATCACTTGCCGGGAAGACGATGTGCAATGATTTCCACAAAAATGCGGGCTTAAAAGGGGGGGGGGGGGCGATCCCCGGTCCTCCCCTTGGCTGCGCCTCTACGGCAACTGATTCCGAGATGAAACTTCTCGTGTATGATGAACCGATGCCAAAAGATGTTACGCTGGCTCATTTAGACACAAAGCAGCATAGCCTGAGGCTATGATGTGTTGAGTTTATTCAAATGATATTTTGTTTTAGCGAATCCTGGAAAAACTGTGTGCGTTGTGAACAGGGTTTATGTCAGCGTTACGGGCAAAATGGCACAATAGTTTTTGTTTAGTGGATTTAACGAACGCGTAGTACTGTTTATTTTATCTGTTTTGCCGTGAAGGTGTGAAGGTGCCGCATTACTGTGTGGGTACCTCACTAGATGCAAGGATATGCAAGGAATTGGCGCACCCGGAAATCACAGCAGTCGATGGGCACGGTATCCATCTTTCCAACGTACCTGATGAAATCAGGTCCTTAGGTGTCGCCCGATTGTTATGTACCGACGTGCCTGTGGCACGCTGCGCCGATACACCTGTGGCACTTTGCCGCGATATGCATGAAGAACGGCCGCGCCGATATGCCTGTGGCACTGCGGAACGCTGCGCCGTTTTTTCGCCGGTCATAAACGCGATGAGAGCGTGCCTCGCGCTCGGTCGTCCTGCTCTCCTTCGGCTTTGGTCGCATCGGAGCGCGGCCGCGGCTCTTCGCATTTCCGACGGCCGTCGTCGGTAGCGGCGACCTTGAGTCGTCCTTGACGCGGCGGCCGGCCGGCGGCTGCTGGAGGCCCGGCCGGCGGCTGCTGGAGGCCCGGCCGGCGGCTGCTGACGGCCCGGCCGGCGGCTGCTGGAGGCCCGGCCGGCAGCTGCTGACGGCCCGGCCGGACGAACGCGCCTGTTTTCCGCAGCGCGACGCTGAAAGCTATCGGCGTATTGCGTCGCCACTCGGCGCCGGCTCAATGGGCGGTTTTGGTGCGCGGCGATTGGCTTCAATTTGCGGCGGCGTTATGCGGGCCGTTTTTCGGCGCGGCCGCGGCCGGGGCGCCCCCGGGGACCGAGCGGCGCCAGCCGCCGTCACGCGGCTGATCAGAAACAATTCAGACCGCCGGAGATGGAGCCGGTCCGCGCGCCGAACGCAGGCGAACGGCGGACGGCCGCCAGCCTCGGCGGGTCGGCCTTGTGACCGGCTCGATTCTTCGATAACGCTCGTGCCGGTTCGCCGTTGACACTCATTTACAGCTAAGGTGAGAAGTCGGGTGCGGTATGCCTTTCACTGTGGTCGTGAACCGTGGTAAGACCCGTTCCACCTCTGCGCGGCGGCCGTGATTCGTGGCTCGGTCCGGTCATCGTCTTCACCGCAGCTGACCCGTGGCCTGGTTCGGTCCATCGCCGGAGCGCAGCCGCGGTCCGGCATCGTGCTCGGACGACCCGTGTCTGACCGTGTCAACACCCGGACCAGACCGAGTCGGCACTGTCGCCAGTCTAGCCGGCGTCTCGAGCGCGCCTGTACCTGACCGGCGACGGGCTGGTGTGGACACGTGAGCTCCGCGCAGGGCGCTGCCAGCCGCCGTTCGTGGTCCTGACGGGGCGTGCTCGGGCTCGGGCGTCCGGCTCGGAGGCGTGCTGTCGTCGGCGGCGACGTCAGCGGTGTCCGGCCGCTGGATGGGAGCCGGGGGAACGTCGTCTCCCGTGTCCGGCGGGTGCATGTGTTGCGGCGCACCGGCCGTTCGTCGTCGCTGCGACCTTTTTACGCCCTGGGAAGACGGTGCTCTGGTGTTTGGCGGCGCACGTCTGAGTTTGGATGATGGGGGGGAGAGAGGAGAGAGGAGGACGTGGGACATCGCCGCAGGCCGCACGAATTCCGGGGGCCGTCCGGCCCGCCGGATCCCGGCTGTCTGAGCTGTCCGGCGTGGCGGGTCCCAGCCGTCTGAGCTGTCTAGTCTGACGGGTCCCGGATGTCTGGGCTTTCCTGTTTGGCGGGTCCCGGCTGTCTGGACTATCCCCGGTTGTTTGGGCGTTCAGCGTGGTGGGTCCCCGCTGCCTAGACTGTCTTGTCTGGCGGGTCCCGGCTGTCTGAGCTATCCCCGGCTGTCTGGGCGTCCGGCGTGTCGGGTCCCGGCTGTCCGGGCTGCCCTGTCTGGCGGGTCCCGGCTGTCTGGGCTCTCCTGTCTGACGGGTCCCGGCTGTCCAGGCGCGGCTGGGCCGGCGGGCCGCTCCCTCCCTCAGCTCGCCCACGGCTGGGCGCCGTCCGCGCGCCGGCCCGGGAGACCGCCGGCCGCGCGGCAAATGGGAGCGGTGCGCCGGCGGCCGGTTTGTCTTCATGGTGTTGGACGGCGCGCTGTTTGGCGCGTGTCGCGCCGCCGCGGCGGCCGTGTCGGACGCGGCGCCGGCCTCCCCCGAGGGCGCGGCCACCTTTCGGCCGTACGCCGCCGATGGATGGCCTGTCGGCCGGCGGCGCTGGGCGCGTCCCAGAAGCGGGCGCGGACATTACGTCGGCCGGCGTGCGGCGCGATTGCCATTTGGATTGCTGCGCTGTGCGTTTGACGGCGAGTCGTCATCGTCGGCGGTGGTCGGCCTGCTGGCCGTGGCTGGGGGCCGCCCGGGCCCCGTCTGAAGGGTGGACTGAGGCGCCGCCGGCTCGCCCTCCGCTGCTGGGAAATGCTGGTGGGCTGTCCTAGTGGCGGCAGCCGGCGACGTGAGGACGACAAATGACGTGATGACAGCGGGTGACGGACAGATGACGGTTTCGGTCCTCGTGGCGTGTCGCGTGTCGTTCAGTTGCACGTCTCGCGCTTCCGGATTTCTGTTGCCCATCCGCCGTCCAGTGAGGCATGGGACTGTGAGACATTTGGTTTCGCCCAGCCACCGCCTGGCCGGAGCGCCGGCGCTGTGTTGTGTCAGACGTCGTGCAGACGCGCCCCTCACCAAGCCTCCTTTTCAGAGCCTGTGCGCGCCCGAGCCGGACCCGAACCTCACCGTGGAGGAGTACGAGCGGACATTCGCGCAGAACGAGGAACTTGGCCTGAACGACATGAAGGTGGAGAACTACTCGTGAGAGGAGGCCGTTGCCGGGGCGGCCGGGGCTGGACGGCCGGCCGCGGATCGGGCTCGGTCGGGTCGCAGCCCGGACAGGACGCCGGTCGAGGCGGCGGCCCAGCCGGCAGACCAAGACACGAATGACTGCAGACCGGCCGTCTGATGGCGCCGAACGACGAACCCTGAATCCTGTGTCGACCGACGGGGCGGACGGTACACGCGGCATCAGTGTCGGCACTGCCAGGCGCGATTATGTTGCCGGTTTGAAGCGGTTAGCCTTCATGCTGTGAAGTAGCTCTCATTGAGCTCTGTCCTTGTCGCAGTGAACTATGATGTGAAGTCTTGAACTCCGAAGACGCGGCTTGCTGTTACGAAACGAACGAACCGTTTCTCCTTTTTATGGAATGGCGATAAGTTCAATGTTTGTCGTCACGTGAGAAGGCGTTCCTTGGCATTCAGAGCCGCTTTTTATATGGTGTTCGCGAAGGGAGTTATTTACACTTTGAGCACGGCTGCAAACAAGTCGTTCTTTGAGTTGCGTCGTCAGCAAATAGATTGCATCGTCGCTTGGTACTGGGAATTCTGTTTTCTTGCATTGCATGGTGTGGCTACCACGTAAGTATCGTACATTTGGCGCGTGTCGGAAGTCACGACTAACATCAGCGCCACGATGCAGTGTCTGTCTTGGAAGCACGACTGAGCTGTCGTGGCCATCCAAGGCGGCAGTGTCGTATGTGCGTGCCAACACTTGCACGAACCGTCGACCGTGTCCCTCGTGCCGGGGCAATGTCGCTGTTGCCCCAGAGGCTTTGGTTTCGTAATTTAACCCGCAAACGCGTGAAGTTCAATGTCAGCGGCGGCACATTTCTGCTCGGCATCACCAGCCACTAGCCTGTCGACGTGGTGTATTAGTCGGCGTGCACCGTGCGGACCTTAATGGCCCTGGACCGCGGTGTGAAGTATGAGGCAGACATAGGCCGGCTGGGCCGGTTATTAACCCGTCCCCGACTGGGGGGGGGGCAGTTGACTGCCCCCCCTGAGGTTTTTCTGGGACTGCGAGAGAACCAACAAACACAGAGTTACGAAACTTTGTGTACCTTTTGCTCCATCAATTTTACGTCTCGTGCCAAAATTTTGACCTCAGGTCAGGCCAGGTGCCTAACCTAGGTCAGGTCAAACAGACCTATATCAAAAAATGTTTAGCGCCCTCTAACTTTTTCGCAAAACAAGATATCTCAATAATACTTTCAGGGATTAATAACCGTGATAGATGCAACAAATCTGCTATCTCAGATTTTTCGGAATTTTCCGGGTCATCGACCTAAGGTCAAGCCCATTTTTAAGACATATCGCCGTTTTTTCGGAAATTGACGGAATATTCCATAACATTTTTAGTGTGGAGTGAAGCAGACATCTAGTTACCGTCATTGGGCAAAGTATCACTGACTTCCATTCATTGACCTGAGGTCAGGTCACGAATAACTGTAGTGGGCCAAAATGAACCGCCGTCAAAATCGACGATGAATTACTCAGAATGGGTAGAAAATGGCAGAACTAGCTTGCACAGACGTAATTAATACCAGGAATCTCAAAAAGTGTGAAAAAGTAGCATATTTTGGACATAAACAGACTCTCGCGAATAAAGCTCCGCTAACTTTGTAGATTGGTAACTAATCAATTTTTCCAAAATTTAAGCATGAGAAACCATCACAGGAACCACAAAGATCAATAAAATTGACATAGATCGTCTTTTTTCGCGAAAATAAAGGAACGCTAAAATTAGTTCCCGTCAATTTGGTACCGCATACGGCCGCGGCGCACACTGACGGCTGACTAGAGAATTACGGTGTCTTTAACTCAACGTTTCGGCGTGTATATTGAACAAATCTGGGGAAATTAGACGTGGATCGGCATCCGCGGACATTTACTTGTGCGTTGGTGCCTTTACCGATGCGTTATTGGTCACAGCCCTTGAGATTCAGGCCATTTCTCGGTCTCATGCAGTCGGCTATGAGAAAACATATATAGGGCGTAAATTGGCTTACATATTATCTAAAACTAAAAATGAGACCAGTTTCGAGCTCTACTCGTCACAGGCTTTCCAACGGTATGCTTATTTTTATCGTGCGACCAACCGTTCGTGAGTTAGAGGGGGCAGTCAACTGCCCCCCCCCCAGTCGCCGATGTTCGGGACGGACCGACGGTCGTGCGCGGGTTAAACTGGCCGCCGTCGTGGACGGTTTGCAAGGCTCGCGCGGAGACGGCTGGATCAACACAACGACTCGGACACGCAGCTGTAGCGGCCTGGCATGCCGTAGGTCGGCACCGCTGGTGGTGTCTTACGTCTCGACAGCAAGCGGAAATTTGATTTTAACCCCGTCATCAGCAACATTCTGCGCTGCGCGAGTGTCCTGCAGTTTCCCTCTCAGCTCCTATCTCAGGTTCCCTGTCCTGTTCCCTGTTCGCTTCTCTTGCTTCCTGCTTCCGTCACAGTTCTGGGCGCTTAGTTTGGGTGCTGACTCTTGCGTAGCTTTTTAACTTGAACGTAAACCCTCTTCTGGCTTGAGAATGGCGCAATGTTTGCTTGGCCGAAATGGCAAGCGTACATTTCGGATATGCAGGCCGAGAATCTCACCGGTTTGTGATTTTGCCTGCGCTTGTATTTCCCGTGAAACTTTTGTGGTCTTAACAGTACATGGCAGTGCCTGGCCTCCGTCACAGCGGTCGCTATAAAGGAATTAACCACGAATTGCGGATTTGTAAAGACCGAAATTCCTCCCATAATGTGTCAGGCATTGCTTTTAACGTGGTTCCTCGCTATCACGTGGAAGAGTCGCCAGTGTTATACGGATGCGAGTAGTGTGTTGAAGACGCGAGGAGCTTGTGCGAGACAGGCTACGATAGCGCTGGGGTGACGGCCCCGGCTTCACGGTAGCACTTCTGTGGCCCGGTTGACGTCATTAAACAAAAATTACGGCGATCAGGTCGCAGAGGCACGTCAGACAAACCGTCGTATCGCGTCATTATTGTACCGTCATTGGCATTCTTGTAGTGTCGTTCTTAGTAAACTCGGTTCGGTCGCTCCTTGGCGCTTAAGTTTGACACATTTCTAATCATTCATCAGCCCCGGTATTGCTGCGTCATTGAATGACGTCGTTCTGAACCTGTCATGCGAACCCATGGGTATTAAAACATTTGGGGGTAGGAAAAGTTACCGCCAATGTTCCTTTTGGGCGCCTTCATGGCTCAGACGGGAAATGCGATGCTCTCTTCAGCGTATGCCTTTCAGGGGGTGACGCGTATAAAGTTCCCGACCTCAAACACTGGCGTGGGTGAGGGGTCGGTTTGACCCCCCGTTCCTAGCGTTTTTCGGAAATTCATCTCGAACAGTGGGGTGCAGCAGCATCGAACTAGGCACACCCATACAAAATCGAAAAACTGGTCTTTCGCATTAAAAGGTTGTCAAGGTCATTCAAGATCACCGATCTAGAACAAGTCAGTCAGGCCATGGTTTTCAAAAAATGGGCATTTTTACGTAACTTACATTTTACAAACTCTTGCCAGAAATTGAGTTTAAAACGCAACTTACATTTTACAAACTGCTGCCAGAAATAGAGTTTAAAGACACACTCAAATTTTGTATGGATGTACAGATATTGACCCTATTCCGTGCTGGGGAAGGGGCAAATTTTGCCCCCTCCGTTTTTTTGCTAGCCATTCCTGGGTTTTTGGTAGCCGTTTCACGAAACTTTCTTTATAAATTTGATCCGATTTTTTTCTGAGGTGGACGGCGTTGGCATCAGAGTCCTTACTAAGCAGAGCTCGTTGTGCAGACCCCGACCCCTTGTGCAGACCGCCGACCCAGTAAACCCAAATCTAGAGTATTGTTTTGCCCCTGGCAACGGACCGGATACTGCTGAGGGGTCTTTGACGTGTCGTGAAAGCCACGACACGGACGCCCCGTGGTCTGGGTGACCCTTCCCGTTTGGGGTCAAATAGCGCTGGCTCCTGAGTATCGAACCCGCGGTGCCTGCCGCACACCGGGTACGAGCCGAGCATGTTGCCACAGAGCCAAGGGGACGACTTGTTGGGTTTTCCTAAACATGTTTTCACATGTTTCGGCTAAATTTCAAAAACGTACCTCTTCTAGAGGCGGTTCCAGGACGCGTTTTTGGGAAGTAGGCTTGAGCAATATCGTGCTCTCTGTAGATGCCACACTTCGACGTGCCCATGTATTATTTCGATGTCCTTTAAAGTGTCACGGACAGTTCAAATGATCAAAATATTTGTAATCTGCACGCTTTCAAGTACTGTTAAGGATGTTGGTCAGTGGCAGGTCCAGGGGCAAGTGAGAGATTTATTTTTTCCCGTTCCTAAGAATTTGATTCATTATATGAATAAAGCAAAGCTAACGTGCGATGTGGGCGTTTTTATCCAAGTTTTACGTAGTATTCGCCTATGCATACTGCCGGGGGCGTTGTTGTCACCATGTAATTATTGATGACTCGTTGTTCTGGGACCGGATCCGTCTATGAGCACTTGCAATGCATACGTAATTTAGCCTGTGGCACATACGGATTTCCTTGCGTATAATCTCACCAGATTAAAAAAAAAGGGAAAAACAACATTTCCCAAAAAATGCCCTTTAAGCGCAATACCAAATAACACTGACATGTCTGAATATGATAACCAATTACCAATAGTCCACGAAGTAGAGAGCTGCCCCACTTTTTCTAGTAACTGGATCCGCCTAAGGACATTTGTCAGATGTATATAATATGACATGTGACACAAAATGGGAAACATGGAAATGTTCTTCGATCACAAATAAGCTCGCCAGACTCAAAATATGCTTTGAAATGAATTAAAATTTCCTAAAAAATGAGTCCCTTTTTACATGCCCTGGGTGCGCTTAAGAATTTTGAAAATAGACTTTTCTTACGTTGGCGGTAGACCTATCAATTTTTGGTAAAATAACATGAAGTAGAACAAAATCGGTCATAAACTGCGATAAATGCTATCAGAAAGCTCGCACAAATAAACCACTATTGATGTCATCATTTTGAACCACCCTTTTTAAATCCTCGTTTCAGATTCCCTTTTTCGAAATTTTCAACATTTTTCCTTTAGAAATGTACGTCTTGCTGCAGGCCACCGAAAGTCGTTTTTGGCTAAGAAATCGGGCCTTTAATGGTTTTCGAGACCCAAGTTACGGTAGAATCTACCCTCCCCCCCCGACGGAATCGTGCGTATCGAGTAGGAGCACGGAATATGGTCAACAAAGCAAAATCACAAAACGGGTTAGTTGATCCGAGGTGACGTCACGAGGTCTGGTCAAAGTCAAGAGTCAAAAGTTATTTCCGAAAATAGAACGCCCTAATCACCATCATCTTAGCCAAAAATCTGGAATACATATAACATACAATTTCGTCGCCTACCGTTGTACCAAGTTTCAGGTTGATAGCAGGTCAGGTCATGGAGAGATGGCCCTAAATGTGCTGAGTAGCACCTTTTTGTAAAGGTCAAACAATGAAATGTCGCCATTATCGTGTTCAGCGCCTCATCTAAGGCTAAAATAGTACAAAACAATGTCAGGGACCACCGAACACACGTTCCTATGGTTTTCATCTCATTTAGACCGTCTGAGGTCACTGGCCTGCGATGAAGTTTATTTGTTTACCTTGGTACACCTTGTCGTGCAAAAACTTGCTTTCTAGGGTGTTTTTTTTGGCGCTGATTTCGAAACCAGCGCCAAGAATTACGATGTCCTTCAGGTTAACAACGTATTCGAGTTTTCATTCGGCGTCGAAATCTGATTTCCATCATATTACGGACATACCTCAAGTTCGCCGAGTTATTCACAAATCTGAAGGTCATTTGGTGAAAGCCCAAACTGTTTGATCTGTAGAGGCCATCAAAGTTTTTCCAGTTTACCAACGAACGCGTAAACGGGAAACGCCAGAACGGGTAAACTCTCCACTATTCAGGTATAAATGAGCCCTCATTTCATAGCCAAAGACAGGTGTAGGTCCATTGTGGGACACTTGTAAGCGGGCGACCTTTTGAGGCGGAATTTAAGTTCAAATGACTGGGAATGTTCGAACACTCAAACTTACCGGTATACGTCAGAAATAACCACTCCATAAGAGCGTGTCAACATAGATCGAGTCATTCTTCGTCACCTAACCCAAAACTCGTGACCTTCAAGACTTGTCAAAGGATGAGAACGTTATGATCCCCGGACTTAGCGATATTCGTCGGCAATAACCAATGGAGGGGACGGAGAATGTCAATATGTATGGTCATTCCGGGTCACCAGACCCATGGCATCTGACCTCCAAGGTCATACTCAAGGTCGGCGACGGGGACCGTAGAACGCCAAACCTCACCGGTAATCGTTAGAAATAACCACTCTGTAAGATAGAGCGTGTCAACATGCAGCCAGTCTTGGTCATCTGACCAATGGCGCGTGACCTTCAAAATCAAAGTCAGGGTCAAAAGATGGGAACGTTAGAACGCTTGACCGTACCGGTATACGTCGGAAATACCCAGCGTTAGGAGATGGAGTGTGTCAAGATTCAGAGTCAGCCTGGATCATATGACCCATGACGCTTGAACTTTGAGGTCATATCCAAGCCCAAGGATGGAAACATTAAACACCTTAACTTGCCGGCATTCGTCAGAAATAATCAATGTTAGAGATAAAGGGTGTGAAGATCTACAGTCAGCCTGGGTCACCTGACCCATGGCGCGTGACCTTCGAGGTCAAATTCAAGGTCGAAGGTCGGAGAGCCCTGGGACGCCCAAACTTACCGGTATTCGTCGTAATGACCACGCCAAGAGATAGAGCGCGTCAATATCGATGGCCAATCGGGGACACCTGAGCCGTCGCGCGTGAGTTCAAGGCCAAATCAAAGTCAAAGGGCGGGGAACCCTGGAGCACCTAAACTTACCAATATTCGTCGGAAATAACCAATGTAGGAGATGGATCATGTCAAGATTTAGTCAGTCTAGGTTAGCTGACTCATAGCGCGTTAACATCAAAACCAAATTTAAGGTCGAACTACCGGGAACTCTAGAACACGCATTCTTACCATTATTGGGCTGAAATGCTTTATCACTCATTATCCTCGAGGTAAGATTCAAGGTCAAAGAATGAGAAAGGCCAGATCGCTGAACTGTACCGGTATTCTTGGAAAATAACCACTCCATAAGATAGACCGTGTCAAGATCTAGTCAGTGTGGCGGCGGACGGCACACTCACTTGTCGAATATTTCCCGTTCTTTGACCTTGAATGTGACCTTGAGGATCAGACACGACGGGTGGGGCTACCCAGACAGATCTTGATTCGCTGTTTTATTGAATGACCTTTTTTACGAATGCCGATAACTTTGGATGTTTTAGTGTTCCACGTTCTTTGACCTTGACGTTGGCCTAGATCACGCGCCATGGGTCAGGTGACCCAGACTGACAATAGATGTTGACACGCCCTATCTTATGGAGTGGTTATTTCCGATGAATACTGGCATGTTTGCGTGTTCTAAGGCTCCCCGTACTTTGACCTAAAATTGGATTCGGAGGTCACGCGCCATGGGTCAGGTGACCTAAACTGACTATAAATGTTTGCATTCTCCATCTCCAACAATAGTCATTTCCAATAAATGTGGGTAAATTTAGGCACTCCAGTGGTCGCCTTTCTTTGACCCTGAATTTGACCTTAAGGTCATGTAGCATGGGTCCGGTAATCCAGACTGATTCTGGATCGTGACACGCTCTGTCATACAAAATTAATATTTTCGAAAAATACCGGTAAATTCGAGTGTCCTAGTGTTGCCCGTTATTTGACCATGAATTTGACATCGAAGGCCTCGCACGATGGATCAGGTCACCCGACTCACTAGATATATTGACACATCGCATCTTATGAAGTGGTTATTTCGTACGAATACCGGTAAATTTGGGCGTTCTTGCGTTTCTCATACTTTGACCTTGATGAACTGTAAATGATGACGTGCTCCATCTCGTACATTGTTTTTTTTCTGAGGAATATTAAGAACTTCAGGCGTTCTAGAGTTCCCCATTTTTTTGCCTCCAATTTGAGCTCGGAGACAGCGCGCCACGGGTCAGCTGACCCAGGCTGACTAGATCTTGACAAGCTGCATTTTACGGAATGGATATTTCTCATGAACACCGGTAAGTTTTGAAATCTCTAGGTATTACCCATCGTTTCACCTTGAATCTGGTCTTGAACGTCTGGTTTGGGTGATTGCTACGATTGCGCCATGGTTTGGGTGATCCACAAAAACTTTAGATCGTGTCTTTGGCTAGAAAATGAGGCCTTATTTGTTCCTGAATAATGGCAACTGTACATGTCCTGGCGTTCCCCATTGGCGCGCTCAATAATAAATTACATTATTATGATGACTCCTTGAGTCACACTGTCTCCAATCAGACGTCAGATTTGTACGCAGCTCTGTGAGCGTGACCTAAATCCGTCCGTTATGTCCGCAGTTAGGTGGGAATCGGAACTCGACGTTCAATTCGAGGACGAATGCGTCGCTAACTTCACGGAACCTATGTGTGGTACACGTTAGGTTAAACAGGTGAGAAGGAGAAATGTTTCAAATGGGTTTCGTCTTCGGTCTAGCATTCCATTGTCATTCCTGTGTACTTTTCTGAGGAAACGAGAGGACACAGTGAAGTTTTTATCTACCAGTGCGGTGCTTGCTGTACAGTGTTTGATTTAGCGGTGAAATTGTACCGGATGACGGTAGTTGGTTCTGTGGAGCATATTTTCGTGATTTTTCACATTTTCAGTGAAACCTGGGATAACTGTTGATAACCGGTCAGTCAGTGACCTGGGATAACCGGAGACAACCTTTGGCGACCTCTGGGGCCGAAGTTTGGCCTGCGAGATATTTATGGGCCAGATTCGAATTTGGCGCCAGAATTTACCCCAAGAGATCGCCAAGCAAGGCGTATGACACTCCGTAAATTTATACGTATGTGGTTTTTGGTGAGCTGTAGTACGTTAAGTGTACGCACTGGGCCAGTCACCCCGAATTATGCATTCTGTTGCAGTTTTGTGTACAGTACAACAATGGCTCCTCACATTCTAGCGCTGAGACCAACTGTTTTCACCGTACAGGCGAACGTCTGGCGACCTACACCGAATTTGACCGTCTTTGACATGTGACTTGGAATGTCATACTTTAGAAAAATCAGACTTCTGCACAAGAGAGTTTCTCTAGAGTCGCATTTACGCTGTAAATTTGGTGACTCTAGTCCCGTTAGTTTTTGAGATCTTAGGGGTTCAAATTACCCCCCATCTGATGGTATTATATTTGACCAGCCACCCGTACGAGTGTTAATGTGGCCTCTGGGTAAAAAGCCCCGGATGCCGAAATTTCCCCATAACTTCCCCAAATGTCCCCAAATTTCCCCATCGCGTTTTGCCTCAGTCAGCCTGCCAGAGACCTCAAGACAGCTACGCAGTGCGCCAGCCACACTGTCAGGCCCTGGCCCTCGTCATGGGAACAGTTGCTTCTATCAACACCATATTGACGAAACATGTTATGATAAGCATTGACCTTCGCAAAGAAAGCTGGAAAGAGTACACGTCTCTAACCCAAAGTTTGGTTTGTCTTTTTTGTCGCTATTGTTTCTTTGGGAAATACATGCGTAAAGCGTTTGTTTATCCAAAGTACAAGGCATGCGTCATGACTTCAAACCGAAACTAGGTACACGGCAGGGAGTCGAAAGAAGTCGGAACACGGTAGATCTCCGGATGGCTAGTGCAGAGTCATTTCAAAACACGCGATTTGCGAATAAAAGCTACCCACCTGACTGTGTCACGCTAGTGATCCGCCACCGCGGTACCAGTTGAGACAAGTAGCCAGCACACCCCCAGAATCGGGGCCGAGTCCCGGAGACAGCGATTTCCGTGTTGTATGGCCAACACCTTCCTCGGCCTCCCCATGGAGATCGGGATAGCCGCATCAGGAACTTGGAATATCGACTGGGGACTGTCTTGTACATGTCCTGGATGCTGCCAGGACAAACATTTTTTTTGCGTTTGCGACCGTGCTTGCTCGTCCATCGTTTCTTTAAGTCAGTTTTGGAAAGCCAGTGTATGGATATCTATAAAAGATACACAAACTTCCCTGCGTCTGCTCAGCTTCATCTGTTGCTGTTTCCGACTTAAATATTGTCTCTGATTCATCTACTCCGGAACTCCCCGGATTGTATCCTCCGTTTCTTCCCTTTTCGTCCTCTCTTTATGTCAAGTTCAGTCCTTCGTTTCTGGTTGGTCTTCTCTGCGTCTTCCCAGGATCATCACTGCATGTTCCCGGCTTATCTTCCTTATATCTGTCCAGTTGGTCGCTTCGTCTCTGGCTTATGCCATCTGTGTCTCTTGGGGTCCATCTCTGAACTTCCAGGTTCACTACCCTTGCGTTTCCGGAACACCTCCTCTACATCTCTGGAACACTTCCTCTACATCTCCGGTTCATCTCCCCTACGTCCCCGGTTCGTCTCTCCTACGTCTCCGGCTCGTCTCCTCTGCGTCTCCGGTTCGTCTCTGCGTCTCTGGTTCGTCTGTGGCCGGCGGCCTCGGTTTGTCTCTGGGCTAATGATGCCGAGGCGGGCCGGCCTCTCCTGTGGCCGGCGGTCGGCCACAGGAAAGGCCGGCCTCCTCTGACCAGTTGCTGAACCATTAGCGCCGCCGGGATGGCCGCTTAACAACGGGCCGGCGGCCCCCGAATAGCCGCACCCGTTCCATTACACGGCTGCCAAATGAAAGCCCTTTGTCTTGCTGCGACGCACCATGTCGATGAAGCAGCGCCGCCCGGCCGTCTCTCAGTCTGATGGTGACGGCGCAAAATTGGCCCCCCGTCGCCAAATGAAGGCTCTCGGGCCTTGTCGGTGTCTGCGGCGCAGCTGCCAAAAACTGGCGCCGCCGGGGTGCCGGCCCTACGGTCGGCTCTGGGTGGCCGGTGACAAGACGGCTTCTAAATTCGGCCCAGACTCGGAGGGAATTTTAATTGCCTTCTGTTCATGTGGATAACAGCCCATGGGGCTGGTGGGGCGGCGGCTTTACCGGTTTGACAGAGGCCAGACCGACCTTGAATAATTTTGTATTAGCCTATGGTGCTGGATGGAAAGAATTGCCGAAAAATAGCTCTGGCCCTGCCAACTTTAAACGCGTTCCTTCCCCGATGTTTCTGCTATCGGTGCCTGCAGCAAAAACGTGCCCTCGAGAAGCTATCAGTGGTGACTGAGGAAATTCAGGCACTCGCAAAGCACCCTGATGGCACCAGTCGTGTTGTACACGTTAACTTTGCTAAAATTCAACTTCAGTTACACATATTCGATTTCCACACATATGACGAAGCATGTAACCTTGAAAAGACTTGGGTGCATATCCACACGAAGTTAATCTGTTCTTTAAAATCAGAAGCTCGGCTATATGACCCCACTGCACCAAGCGTTCATGATCTATGCGTACTTTTGTCGCAGCCTTAAGTTTGTTGCGTGTTGTGGAATCAGGGCTTGGCAGCAACAGTCAGTTCTGTATTGCGAATCCCATGTATATCACATTCAGTAACAAAGTGAAAAATCCCTACGGATGCCACGAAAACTGGGCCATTCGCAGACTGAGTGGGGACGTATGCCTCACCCCAGCAATGACAGGTACAGACACAGGCGAATCCATACGACCCCATTTTCATATATTTGTTGCTCCATTTATTCATTTTAAAGATCCTGCTTGGCAGACATCAAATTAGTAGGTATATGAAACGATTCCACAAGTAAACAATATACATGCCTTTTTCTCATAATTTTTTCCGTTAGTTTGCTTTCTCAACCGCCGTTCCTGACGACTTTGAAAATCTCACGGAAGTAGCGTATAGTTACAAACTACAAACTGGGTGTGCTCGACCCGCCTGATTCTGCTCAAGACGCACCATGACCTAAATTTGTCTCTTGCACCGCCACTTTGGGAAAAAATTGTAGCCGCGTTTAAGGCAAGTTACAATTTACCACTTCCACGGAGTCAGCGGGAAATCATTATTTGGATCCCGGCAGTGCTACCGGAGGCATGAAGGGACATGTGAGCCCCCTTACTGATCAACTCCAGTTTCTTGAATTTTGCTGAGAATCTATTGATCTTGTCCTCAATTTGGTTCATGGTTTTGAGGATAGGGCTGGACAGACGGGTGAACCTGGTGTGACCATTGACGACAGGCGACATCTTATCAGTTTATGAGGTTTAGTCAAGCACTACGACATCCCTTTCTTTATCCGGCTTAGGGACAACGATGGTCTTATCAGAGGAAACGATTTAAGCACAGACAGGTCACGTGGGGAAACAATGGGGGAGGACACTGCATGCTTTAAAGCCATTGTAATATTTCAGGCTAACAGAGAACAGTTGCCGTCTAACCTCGTCATAAGTGCACCTCTCGGGCAGATTCAGATCAAAGGGACAATGGGCTAGTCTTAGTATGACGCTAACGAAAGGTGGTAAGCAGGCCTTGATAACCATGCCAGATTATCTGTACATATTTAGTTCCTGCTTCTGCTGGATCTTTTATTTTGGAATAAATATTTCTCTGCGGCGAAGAAATTTATGAAAAAAATGTGATAAAAATACGAACGGAAAAATATTTGTTTCAAAATGAAATATCCAACAGAAACGGAAACCAAACATGTCCAGGTCGTTCGGCATGGTTATCAGGGCTTCTTATCACCCTTGGCTGGTGTCCTGCCGTAGCCGTGTTTTGTGCCTCCTTGACAAGGCAAATATTGTACCCATCATCCACTGCGACACTCGGATGCATTTTTCGGTTCCTGTCTTCATTATCAAGTTTATCGTGGCGTTGAAGTTCGGAAGAGAGACGTTTGACGTTATGGGTAGGCATCACTGTCCCTTTATACTTCGTAAGCCCTTCAGATCATCGACCTACGTCAGAAAACGCAAAATGTGAGTTTGACATTAATTTTCTCCAAATCTCTAAGACCCATCACATCTTTCCAAGTTTTATACGATTCAAATTGTACCGGAAGTCGCTATATCAGTCAAAACAACACAGGACGGAAAGATGTCTGTTCTGCCAGAAACGACGGAAAGATGTGAATTTCAGGAAGGAACATCCAACAGAAACTATATATACATACATACCTACACACACAGATATATATATATATATATATATATATATATATATATATATATATACCTGTGCATATCAATGTTATTTGATAATTGATTACGAAATAAAATAAAAATTGCTGTCCGTCAAAACAAAATGAGCTAAATCCATTGAGAAACCTATACTTGGGTGAGGTTAGGCTCTTGGGTATTGGTTGGTCCCCCCATGATGCACACAAAACGACAACCCCTGGGTCAGTGTGCCATTAGGGAGACAACTGTAGTCCAATGCCATACCTGAAACGTTAGGTTTACCTTGCATAAGTGTTAAGAAAGTGTTTTGCATGTACCACCATTTAAGAAGGCGGAGTTATGCTTGATTCTGACCCGTATCTGATCCGATCCGAAGAATACATGTTTTTGCGTGAATCGCATTAGATCCTGATCAATGCTAAAAATGCAGCTGTAAATCACATTTGATTCGGATCAAATTTAAAAAAAGCCATGATTCAAATGCTGATCCAGACCCAAACATTTTGTATTTAATTTGGTTTTTAATTAACTGGTTTTAATTCGGATCAACTACACCCTCAGACTGATTATAAGGCGACAATATGTTGATATTGTCGCCTTATAATTTTGATATTGTTATATAATTTTTGATATTGTCGCCTCCAGATAGTAATCCACGAAACCAAATCATATTTAAGAGGATGCCATGTGAGCCAGAGACCAAAGCCAGAAACTCTTTCACAGCCCCACAGAGTTCTTCAGACTTCCACAGACACTTCCACAGTCCAGCTATCTGAAGAATACCTATTAGTATCAAGCATACGCCACTAAGGAATGGAACGATTACAAGTGTTCATGAAATAAGTGATCCTTTGCCGTATAATAACACTGAAATCATGTAGGCACTTTTTATACCAAATCCCCACTATCGTGTTCTGCGTAGATAGGTAGTAGGCTACTTGTGGGTGCCCATGCTTGGGTAGGTCGACAGTCGCGGCTGCCCTCGGCGCGAGTGCGCAGTTCGTCGAATTGTCGCGTGACTTACTTTGTGTCATTCAACAGTAATTATACAACTAGTTCCACTTATTTTTGGCTAAATAGTCCCTGGGCGCCTGCTTTATTGAGGTTTGTGCATAACACAAAGTATGGGTAATTATCGTCACTAGTGCGCCGTAATTGGGAAAATAGTGGTGAATTAATATGGATAAATATCAAGGGGCAGTCAGCGTTAAAATGCAGTAGCCAGTAGCTAAAGCTGCTACGAACGGACACCCGACGCTGTGACTGCCGTGGTTATGTTTTGCTTTTAAGTGCATACTGATACTAGTTTAATTCCTTCCCGTTATCTCAATCAAATACTTAGAAAATAGAGTCTGCCTAATATAAAAACATTTAAATGCGTGTATAGAATTGCATGTAGCCTCTTCTCTTCTTTGTTTTGTTCTTGTTGTTGTTGTTGTTGTTACAATGTAACATAAATTTTGTCATCAGTCATGCATTTTATAGACTTAGGTTCCATATTATATAGCAATAAAGTAGCATACACAAGTATATATATATATATATATATATCGTATACATTAAATGATATCACGCTGATACATAAATCATACGTTTAATCAATGGCTGGCCCGAATCAAAGAACAGCTCGTGAATCAATGTTTGATCCGGATCAGTTGTTCAAAAACTGGTACGAATCGCATTTCATTCGGATCAGTTTTGAAAAAGTTTGCGTGAATCACATTTGATTTGGATCAGATTAAAAAAGAACTGTGATTCAAATGCTGACCCGGATCAACTCACTATGATCAGATCCTGATTCGGATCACCCAAAAGATGTTGAGCAGAAGTCTGGTAGCCAGGACAGCACAGAAAACCTAGCATTCTGGGTTGTGACGTCTGCATGCCAGCGTGAGGAAAACAGGAATGAGAAACTGAAATTAAATAATGCTCCAAAGCAATGTCTGAATATATGCCGGCACTTGGAAGAAATAAGTACGCAGTTCCCAACAGACAACGCCTTACAGGCGAGGCATGTTGTGTTGCGGTGTTCTAGATGCATGCCAAGCACCCGATTTTGAACCCGAACGGTCGCGTAGCGGCCGGAACGAAAACAAGCGCGGGATCTGGGCACTCCGACTCCAGCCAGGGCGGTGAAACGGAACAGGTCGGGTGAGTCAGTGGTCTCGGCCGCTAAATCACTGTCGGCGTCGGCAGCTAATGCCAAACAGCGCCGACACCAGGGGCCGAGTGGCGTGCATATTGAATGGGCCACGGCGGCAAAAAAACGGCCCGGCTGTTTCTGTGGCTCGGATGCGGCGTCCGCCGGTGCCAAGCGTGTGTCGTCAGCGATCACCGATCGCTCGCGCGCGGTTCGTTTGGCGGGATTGCGCCAACGACAGGCGGCGGCAGGCGGCAGAGCTGCTCAGTGGGCCTGAACCGAGTCTGGGAGGAGTAGCTGCAGAGCACCTAAGTGGGCCAGAACCGAGTCTGGGAGGGGTAGCTGCAGAGCACCTAAGTGGGCCTGAACCGAGTCTGGGAGGGGTGGCTGCAGAATCCTTCAGTGGGCCCGGACCGAGATAGGGAGTAAAGGAGCTTGCTACCCAGGACGCTGAGACTGGACGACAACTGCTCTTTGTTCGATGCAAAACGCCGGTTTCCAAGTTTCAATCTGGCATTGACTGAGGTATTTTGCCTTCTTCTATTGACTGGAGAGGGGCGTTTAACGTCCCACCCGTCTGTCTCGACAACCAATGGCCCGATTTGGAAGATTTAAATGGCAGTCGATAGCACCGGGCTGTGCGGTCTTGTGACGTATAGATTGTTTTACTTTGAAGTCACTAGTGGCGTCACAAGGTCATACACTCAAAAGTGGCCCTTTTCTGCAGAATCGCCTGATCACAATGAAAAAACGACCGAGACTGATGTTTGGATGACAATTAATCCCAAGAGGCTTGGTCTGTAGTACTGAGTGCTATCTGACCCACGGTCATCAAAGGTCAAGGTCACAGGCTAAGCCAAACGTGGCGTCCATGCTAATTGGTTTCTAAACAAAGTGCTTTCAAAGAGCTCTGAACACACGTAAAGTCCTAAAATGGCTCGAATTGCCGTGCACATGCAACACTGCAACATTTTGTACCTTGAAACTTGGCGTAACGCGAGCACGCTACTGGCCTCGATCGAGAACTTCTGGACGATCCGGCAAGTCAGTCTGGCTAATGTTGCACACTACCACCGAAGATCAAACTGCAAAAAGTGTTGCATTGTTGCAAGAGCCTGCTGCGTAATTGTACTTGCAATATCCTCGCACTGGCTGGGGAATTTCGCCAACTTCGACCGACAGGGCCTGGCTTCACCTTTGATTGAAAGGAGTATTTCGTCCGATAGAGTTGTGCAATACAAATCTACGGCCCATTCCATCAATACTATATATATATATATATATATATATATATATATATATATATATATATATATATATATTTATTTATATATATATATATAGATATATACACAAGTTTTATTAACTTGAAGGAATGTTTTTCCTATTTTCACTGATTGCTGCACGCTCAAATCGATCTTTGGGAGGCCTCCCAAATGAGAAATTCGTCCGTCTCAAGCTGCCCTCGGTGGGCCAAGTCTTCTCACGATTTTTTTACCTGTATGAGAAGAAGGCGATAGTGCGGGAGGCTAGCCGAACTGCAGTTCAGGAAGGCATCGAATCCCGGAAACTGGCAGGCCTCCCCAGCGGGGCCGAGTTGCACTGCATCTGCAAGTTGGATGAGGTCTTCCAGAGATACCTGGGTCTAAAGAAGCACAAGGAGAGGAAGAGCGAAACGACAGAGGCAGCTTTCCATGAGCACCTAGCAGACCAGTCTGACATGTGCTTGCCAATGCAACGCGCTGGACCTCGCCAAGTGCAGTGCAGATCTGGCCTTTTTGGAGAGCCAGCGGAAGAAAGGAAGGCCAAGATACATCACTGGGCTGGATCTGGAGCACAACATGAAGGAAAAGTTTTCGCAAAAGAGGAAGGAGCGGGAGGACGAGCGGAGGAAGGGGCGATAGGAGAACAAGAGGCAAATACGAACCGCGTTGTGCTTGTCTCTTCCTCGTCCTCAAGCTCTGAACTGGAGGCTAAGAAGGACGAGGAAGCCGTTGGGGGAGCTGCTGCTGCTGCTGCTGCTGCTGCTGCTGTTGTTGTTGCTGCTGCTGCTACTGCATAATCGCCTCCCAAGCGACAGCGTGCCGCCAGGAACAATATGAGCCCTGATCGTGCCGTAACCCTCGATAGCACCCGAGTGGCTTCCCGGAAAGCAACTCACATTCTTTCTGCCGCTGCGACGAGCATAGGAGTGGACCCAGTGACGTTCAACATCAATAAGTCCTCTATCCATCGGCACAGGCTTGCGACTGCTCCGAGCGGGCAAAGCTCATGAAGGAGAGCTTCTCCAGCAACGGACCTTTTGTGACCCATCGGGACGGAACGAAAGGTGATGGAGGATCTGATGGGAAAGGGGACCGTCGACCGTCTGCTTGTCCTCGTGTTGGGAGACGGAACTGAGAAGCTCCTCGCAGTTCCCAAGATTCCCTCTGGATCAGGTCAGGCGCAGGCTCAAGCCGTCGAGGATTGTCTGCATGACTGGGGGACCAAAGACCGTGTCCAAGCTCCGTCATTCGACACCACAGCCTCTAATACTGCAGGACAACGGGCTTGTGAGCTCGTGTTCCAAACTCTGGACAGGAATCTCCTCTTTCTCGTGTGCCGTCGCCACATTCATGAGCTGGTAGCTGGAGTTGCATGTCAAGAGGCACTGAAGTACCACTCCATTGGGTCCGAGATACAGCTCTTCCGTCGCTTCATGAAGCACTGGTCGTTGACTGACCGAAGGGATTTCAGGGACGCCTGGTCGGATCCGCCCCTAATGGATGCAGTCATCGCGATCAGAGACTCCCTCCTTTGTTTCTTTCGCGGCTGGGGATCTTTTTCCGGATTATTAAGAGGAACTTACGGAGCTTGCGTCATTTTTTTCGGCTATTCCCCGGACTGCAGTTTCCAGTTCCGGGCTCCTGGGGCATCACACAGGATCCGTTGGATGGTAACCGTGACGTACCGTCACCGTTTACGTCAAGACCTGGATGTCCTCAGCCCCCCAGGCCTCCTTTAACGACCTAAGCCTCCTCAAGACCCCCCGGACCTACCAGCACCATCTCGGTATCTGGGAGGCGACCACCAGGAAGCTGGAGAGGTGCCTGTGGTACCTGAGTGGGGAGGTGGTCGCCTTCTTCGACTCCGTGTCCGGGAGGACGTCAAGGAAAAAATGGTTGAGGCCATGACGAACGGCGAAGAACAGGAGGCCAAGCCGGTGAAAAGGCCATCCATCGATTCCAGGAGCTTGGACGACCCCTCCGAAGCCTTGCCCAAGTTGTTGGACCGCCACTCTCGGAACCTCCCGAAGCAGCTGGACCTGCCCGAGGAATGGCTGGATGTGTCTCCATCCTTGTGGACGTCCCTGCCCTTCTGCCAGAGGGCCTTGCGGAAGGTCACCTTACTGGCAGTGGTCAATGACAGGGCGGAGAGAGGGGAGGTGGCCCAGGTCCAAGACTTGAACAGGAAGCGGACCACCTCGGAGGACCACCTCTAGTGTCTCCTCCAAATGGTGGAGGACCACCGGGCCCGCTTCCCTGATGCCGGGAAGTCCACCGTCACCAATGCCCGGCGACAGTGAAGGCATGGCCAGCGGTGAAGCACAGGGGAAAATACACGGGGAAGGTATCTAATACACGTTGAATGTGAAACTTTACACCTCTTGGGCGACCTCTAAATGTTATCGGATTAAGTTTATATTTGGGCACAAATATTTACTACCGAAATGGCGTCCAATGAAGTGATGATTAGACAGAAATTCAGAACTTTGATTTTTACCCCAAAGATAGGGGCATCCTAATATATATATATATATATATATATATATATATATATATATATATATATAGTATATATTATATATTATCCATATATAAATACATACATACACACACACACATATATATATATATATATATATATATATATATATATATATATATATTACCCTTTATGAAAACATTTTGATGTGATGAACCTTGACAATGTGCATGCAGCTCTGAATAAGCGTTTCAAGCTCTGGTGCGTCTTTATCGTGCGCAGAAAACATGATTAACCTAAATTGGCCAGGTAAAATGCCAATGGCCATTGAATTCCAAATCTTATCATCCCCGGGCTGGAAAGACTTTTTGGGGTCAAACACCATCAAAATGCCTTCCCTCTGGAGCTTTTCCCATGTATACATCCTCTAAAATCTTTAAGTCCTAAATAAATATTTGACCTAAGGTGACCTAGTACGAGTTCACTGTACTCACTGGTGACGCACATCGACCTCTAATGTCTCCATGATATGCAAAGCAAGCTACCGTCGCCATGTGGAAGATTTTTAACCGTAACTATGAAAGGAAATAAAACTATGTGTCAAATTACAAGACGTAGTCGTCTTTATGACGACATATTGATCTGACCCAGGATAATTTTGACCACCTAATTTTGTCGGCATATGCCAATTTGATGTAAAGAAAGCCATTGAAAGTTTCAATGCCCTGCAGTCATTCATTTCGGGGATATATAACCGTAAATATGAAACGAAGTAAAACTGTGCGTCAAATCGCAGAACATGGTAGTTGTTATGATATCGTACTGACGTGACCCAGGATGACCTTGATCACCAAATTTTGTTGGGATTTGCCAAGCTAATGTAAACAAAGATATTGGACGTTTCAACGCTCTGCGATCTTTTGTTCTGGAGATATTTAAAAATGTGCTAGGCGGGGGGTTAAACACCACAAACCAGTCAATGGCGGGCTAATGTACCAGGCATTCAACGACAGTTGAACGGCAAACGTGCAATAATATCCATCGTATGCTTGTTTTTATGACAGTGCAAGGTGCCCAGCCCACCATCTGACCCTCCCCGAAGAGTTTCTTGGTATCTCCTACGATTGTCAGCAGGGTGGCTATGGGTTAGGCTGGCTTTAGTTAGCAGTAAGGATATGGTGAAATTTAAGAATGGAACTTGTTTTGCATTGGGGCTTTCCCGTTGCTTGAATAATGATGATTTCAAGCAGGCTGGCTTTTCTCGTTTTTTTTCCAAACAGAAGAGAAGTCGTCTTTCTCTTGGCCTGTTCTCGTACGTGTCACGTTTTTTTGGCGCACACTCACCTGGTTTGCGTGGAGAATGTAGCGGGAAGCAGCAACTAGCGCAGGTGGGAAACGGCGGTGCGCGCCGGAGATATTGAGGACAGAGCCAGGGGAAGGGGGAGCAGGAGAGAGGAAGGCTGGCAGCGGGAGGAGATCGGCAGAAGCCAGTAGCTGCCGTATCCGGCGCGAACGTCCGCTGCGCGCCGGCTTCTCGCCTTAGTCGCGGTCACCACGTCATTTCTGAACGGACGCGGCGGCTGAAGCCTCATCCCCGGTAATGTGGCATGCGGAGATGGCGGCGGCCCCAGCAGGCCCAGCGGGCCGGCGCCGGCCGCTCTCCGTCGGCCCGGCCGGAGCTAGGCTGGACCGGCGCGCCAGGCCGTCCGCCACCAGCTCCTGGATGCCGACAGGTGTTGGGAGGCGGGGGAGGGGGAGCTGCCCGTGTGGACTTCACACGATGTGGTTTGATTTCCGTTCCGGGATACCCGTGTTCATTGTATTGAGAACACCAGCTAATCTTCGACAGGACTTGATAGACCATGCTTTGGCAACCAGCCGGTTGTTTACGATTTTCCCATCATTGGTGCAATGATAACCTTTCAGACGATTTCTTTTGCCGTTGCTACAAACGAATATTTGTGGTCTTTAACCCGCCCTCGACTGGAGGGGAGGACGGACGACCGTTCCTCTAAGGCTTTTCCGAGATTGCGAAAGAACGGACTAAGGCAGCGCCACGAAACTTTGTGTACGTTTTGCTGCATCCTTTTTACACCTTGTATTGAATTTTTGATCTCAGGTCAATTAAGGTGTTTGACCTAGGTCAGGTCAAATGGGCCTGTCTCCAAAAAGTTTTGCGCCCTGCAACTTTTTTGCAAAACATGATATAACAGTGAAACTTTCAAGAGTTAGGGATTTTGATAAATGCAGCAAATCTGCTATCACGAATTTTTCAGAAATGTACGGGTCATTGACCTAAGGTCAATCCCGTTTTCAACATAAGTCGTCGTTTCTTTTCGAAAATCGAGGGAATTTTTTAACGCAATTTGAAAGTGGGGAGATCCAGACATCCAGATTTCGTCAATGGGCAAAATTTCAATGACCTTACACCACTGACCTGAGGTCAGGTCGCGAGTAATTGTTATGAGTTTAAATGCACTACCATCAAAATCAGCGATGGATGACTCCGATCGGGTTAAAAATGGCAGAACTGGCTCGCACAGTTGAGACTAAAACCAAGAAGTTCAAAAAGTTTGAAAAATTGCATAGTTTAGAAAGAAACAGACTTTCGCGAATAAAGCTCCGCCAGTTGTGTAAATTGATAGTTACTGATTTTTTCCAAAATTTAAGCATGAGAAATCATCCGAAGAACCATTAGGATCAAGAAACGCCACCTGGAATGGCATATTTCGAGAAAATAAAAGAGCGCTAAAATAGTTCCTGTTAATCTTATACCGCCTTCGTCGGCGGCACCCACCGTGCAGCGTTGCGAAAATCACCGTGTCTTCAGCTCAACGTTCCCGTGTACTTATTAAACAAATGAGGGAAATTAGGCGTGTATCGACATTTGGGGACTTTTACCTGTCCGCTGATACCTTTATCTAGACTTTATTACTCACAGCCCTTGAGGTCCAGGCCGTTTCTCGGTCTCATGCAGGCGGCTAGGAGAAAAGATGTATGGGGCGTAAATGGCTTACACATCATCCGAAACTAAAAATGAGACCGGTTTCGAGCTCTACTGGTCAAGAGCTTTCCAACGGCGTGCTTATTTTTATGGTGCGAGCAACCGTTCGTGAGTTAGAGGGGATGGTCAACCGCCCTTCCCCCCAGTCGAGCATGCATGGCTCCGACCCACAGTCTGGCGCGGGTTAACATAGGCGTTGTAAAACGCAAAATGCAGTACTCATGAAACGTGATCCAATGTGATTCAGTAAAATTGGTTTTCTGATGGCATCGCAGATGTGCCGCCTTGTCAAATGCTCCTATCGCAGCCGTCGGTGCAAATTGCATCCTGGTGTAAGGATTGCATGTCGGCATGGCAGCCTCTTCTCTTTTAGTTGCAGGCATTCGTCCGTAATCTTTTTCCTAATCCGAGACGTGCTGTGGGACTTGCTTTATCGATTGATCAGTTCCGTTTCAATGTTCACTCGTGGGTACCTAAGGCTTAACTCCGATCTCGTTGAGTAGTCCTCTTCACCTTGTTCATTCTCAAGACCATGATGGTTCACACCTTGATTTGGTCCTGCCAAACGTTACTACTGATCGCATTTTACTCGTCATATACGAAAGGAAGGAGGGATTTGCTCTAAGTCCTGGATCTAAGTCTAAGGATTTGCACATCAGAGATATCGGACAGGAACAATGCACACAGTTCCTGCTATTTATTAATTAAGTATTTAGTAAGTATCATTGCTTGTCTTTTTCCTTTTCCACGTTTTTCGTGGCCTTTTTTAATTTTCTTTGCAAATTACGAATGCCGTTGTTTATCGTGAAAAAGTTACGTTAAATATGCACCATATTGTGGTTTTGTAGGTTGTATGAGTAAAAGATCGTTAAATCTTTCAGTGACAACCACATTCACTTAGTTTGCTCGTGATGCGTGGATAAAGATAGCTGGAAACCCATTTTTTGCTGGGAGGTAACCAGCTAAATAAAACCCTCGACGTTCCTGAACACCAAGTGACGTGAGGAAGGTGCGTAACGTCATTTGCACGCTCTGCTCATCTTTGGGCAACATTGTCATGGAAGAAAAAAGTCCTTGTTTGTTGGAACATGTGATAGCTCTTGGAACATCACTGTGTCCTGTTTAAATCTATATTTTTGTAGGACGTCGCCCAGCCATGCGTCTTCCACTATATCACTAGATGGGATTTGGAAAAACAGCGGTTACACAAGGTATTTAATCCTTGGAAAGCTTCATCATGTTTCGTAAATATTGCCTTGGCTTATCCCATGAACGGTGAACTCAGGAGATCATGGGATAAATTATTTTGTCCTTCCCGGTTTTCCACATCAACTTCGAACGGAAAAGGCCGGCAAACTCCGATTCTTCTCACCTGTAAATGAACATCACGACAACCTTTTGTATAGTACTTGCCGACCAGGGCTTTTGAGATCAGGTCATTATCATCTTTTGACGTGAATCACAAAAGTGGTTTTAAACCAAGATTGCAACCCTGTGCCCTTTATTTTCAGGTACGTGGTTTGCTGTAAGCTCACAACGTTGTCCATTTATTATTTAGTATCTGTTGAAGGTTGTTTGTAATCATAGTCGTTTCTCGCCTTCTACCAGTGCATTATTTTCTACTACAAAACAGATGTGTGTAGCAAACAAAGTAGAACACATCGACAGGAAGCAAGGAAATGTTGCGTGGAAAAATCATTATCAAGGGTCAGAACATGATCTAGTTTGGCTGCATTCATATGAAATGTGTGTTGGATAGTGTTTAGGGCTATCGAATATATGAATTACTGCAGCAAAATGAACTAATATGATAACAGACCCTGGCAATTTCGACCGTTGCACTAAACGTGTTTCTAGAGCAGCCTGTACGTGATCGTCCATTTTGAGCCTGACCCATGGCAGCGTCATTAACGTTGAAATCAACACACATTTCCTTTCGACCGCTCAACAGTGGGCTACCAATCGCCGGTTTGACAACCGAAATCCTTCCACGAGCTCGTCATACAGACGAAGGACAAGCCGAAAATGGTTCCTGGGAGTATAAAACAGTCACATTCGTCGGCAAATCCTTGGTTAGCAAATGATATGACAGTCATGGCCGCAGACAACGCCAGACACAAAAGCCACAGACAGCCTCTTCTGTGAGCGACAAAGGCGAACTTTCATCGCATGACGCCCGGAAGGTTTGTGAAACGAAAACGGAGAACGCCGTGTCTGCGGCCAATTTCCATTAATGAAATGTCCCACCTTTATTCGCTTTAAACTAAGGTAGCCAAGTCGCAGCCGGAACCGAAGCGAGTCGATTCCTTATTTACGTTATGTCTCAAAACTTCCTGATTACGGGGCTCCAAAGGGATTTTTCATGGTTCTCCCTATGAGTCTTATTTTTGCATCATATTTTTCACTCGAGCTTTGGCGACATGGGTTGGCGTAGACCAACGAACGTCAGAAGAGATCAGCGCACATTGCGGGCCGATGTCACATAAATAACAGTAATCGGTCGCTAAATAGTTGCGATTTGTGGAGTTTCTCTCGAAACTCCGCAAATCACACTCTATCTCTTTTGGCATGTGGAGCGGGCGAGGTCATGATTTGAAAGTTTCTTAAGTCCATTGCTATACACATTCATACACTTCTGAAGCCATCAGCAAATTAAGTAAATTAATAAGTTTATTCTGGCGCGATTTTGTAACAGCATTTGTCAAATTCGTGACCTTTTTAATTATCCATGTCACCTGTTTCCTTATATTTTTACAGAATATGCCCTGATAAAAGTTTGCTTCCAGATGTTGTAATTGTAACTTGTAAATGCAAGAAAAAAACTGCACCAGGTATACTGTTTTTTTTCTTACTTTCGATTTGTTGAAGTACAACGTTTTCCATTTTCCACGTTATCAACATCTGAGTCAAAAGCTTGTAAGTGCCCATTCGCACATTAAATGTGATCTTTTGCGAGATGCTAGCCATGTAATGTTTTTCTTTTATTTTACTTTATATTTCCTGAGGAGGTAGGACTTCTGCGCAGAGCTATGATCAGGGGCATAACCAGGAGGGCCAAGGGGGCCTTGGCGCCTACCGGGGGTTGAAAATTTAACATTTATTCATGCATTAGAAATGAAAATAAATAAAATTGTCTGAAGTGGGAAAATGAAGTAACTGAAATCTGATTAGTTCTCAGTTTTAAGAGGGGCTACATTTGTCCTGGCCCCTCCTTGGCAAAATCCTGGCTACGCCCTTAGCTACGACTAGCACCTTGTGGGAGTGGCTTGTGTATTCTTAGAGTAAGGGGTTAAGAAAGCATATTCTATTGAATGCATTTCCGCACCCTAGTCAGGAATGAAACTAACCGCACTTTAGGTGTTGAAATTGCAACAACAATGATTCTGACATTAACACTAGGCCTGTTTCAATGCATGAGAAAAGTGGACCTAAAACTGCTACTGGCAATGCCAGTGATTTGGTTAGAGTCCCACCCTTCAGTACATTACATGTAAAATAAACAATGCTGCCCCTGTGGCTCAGGTGAACATTCTGATGGTTGATTTTTAAGAACAGCAATATAAATATTTTATCACAATGATGCTGGCATCTTGTAGGAAATAGTTTTCCATACATTCCATTATGATGTCATGCATTGTATGGCGCATATGGTTACCTTCTTTTGGTGTGATATCGAGAGACGGTGGAAGCAGGGCGCTGCGACAGCAGCTGCTCCCCCCCACACTTAGAAAACTTAGCAGTAGCCCAATCACATTATGTGGAAATAATCATCATAAAAATGTTCTCCCCATAACTCTCCATTCCACGTTATATGGTGACGTCCGCTCTAGCTTTCAAAGATAGTAACCAAAACCACGTGAATTATTGCTTCAGTGAAATTTAAAAATGGGTTTCATTTGGCATGCCTGATGTTTTTTTTTATACACGTAACATTAAGCCCAGAAACTATCACATGAGCATGAACTAAAAGCTCCAGGAACTCTGAAGAATAACATGCTTCACCTCATGGTAGAGAATTTCTTCATGCCCCTCCCTTGGTTGACAGGCTTCAGGGACTGGTCCAACCTCACTTCCACCAGCATCATGACTCTTGGAACCTGCTCTTCGAACATCTCAGCAACCAACCGACCGCTTGCGAGTCTGAACCTGGCTGACTACCTCAGAATGCTGGGGTTCACACGTTTGCGTTCCTCTTTTTTACCATTTGGTGCACATACCAGATCTGTAAGAAGTCTCAGGACCAGGCTTCTGGCAAAATTAGTTTTGCGTTTAATTTTGCTTAACCTGGGACCGCCTGGGGAGTGTCAAATAGGGCACCGCCTCGAGTTTTCGTGAATAACTTCTCAACCGTTAGAGCCAGCCCAACCAAACTTTCAGTACCTGTCTATCAATAAGTCTACATATTCTGACAATAAAACCAAAGACGGCTCGTGGTCTCACAAACACCTCAGGCACAGCGCACACACCAGTCTGAAACTAGTGACAGGCAACACAGACACATGCGCTGACTTCCTCGTATCACGTGCTCCTGCCTGCGAATTTTCAGCATCCCAGTGGTAGAAGCTTTGCGGAAATGAAGGAGGGGTGTTAATCGTTTAGGCACCTAGGGCTTCACAAGCAAGCTGCACCCCCGTTTCGGCCTGAATCCGTCGAAATTGATCGTCCAGTTGTCCGTCCGCTTTTCCAAGCCATCATCGCACCAAATTGCGCCGTTCAGGTCCCGGCAATCGGCCATAATAAACACAAGGATGTAAAAGAGGTGCACGCGCGCTGCACCTGACCATTTGCACCCTGTCCATCAAAGGGCTGGGTGCATCACCAGGGCTGTCCAAGCATAGCCTCAAATGAGGCTATGCTTGGGCAGCCCTGGTGCTGGCCTACATGCCCACCAAATTTCATTTGCCTAGGTCACTGCTGACGACACACTCGGAGGTTCCCGGGTCCAAATCGAAACACGCATCTGTGGATCGCCACGTAGATGGCATGTGGGTGCCGAACACAAAAGCACGCATCCGCAAATATGGCTCATGTTGTCACCAAAGCTTGAGCCAACAGCGACCACCGTTTGACCTAGGCACCCGCGATTGGTTAAATTCTGCAGAGGTTCGGCTCGCGCCACGTGGCACGTGCCACACGTCACAAATTACTTCGAAACCTACACCACAATCTGTCCGCTGAGTCCGCGCACCCGACGGTGCCACTTGTGTCGCAATAGGCTGACGGGTTCGGGCGCTAGAGGCTCGGAAACTTGGACACACTGACACACAAACACCTCGATCTGATCTTTTTTCGAGCGACTGCCTTGCATAAAATTTCGCTTGCCAAAAGCGCGCAAAGCTCGTTTTTACCTATTTCGATTTTGAATTACTCACTTTAATGTAAGCCGTTACTTGCATGGTTTGACACATGTGTAATGCTCAACGACGTAGTTTCAGGATCACGTTGGCTAGCCTTAGAAAAATCAGGATCCCTCTTTATTCAGCAGAATAATGAAGGTGGAGCATTAACTTTAATGTAAACTGGTAAACTGTTGTCGTAATAAAAATCACAGGCCCAGCGAGATTCGCCCAGGGCTTCGCCAACTTCGCCTAACTTCGCATTATAGCTCTACCCACGTTTCCAGTCGCTTACGTGTCTTTTCAGGAGTTTACTATCTCGGAGGGTGCTTAAACAAGCTAGAGGCTTACGCCATCAAACAGCGTTCAGAGAGGCAAAGTGAGGCCAGCCGTGCTCAGGCAGCCGGATATTCAGCGACATCACGCGGGGGAGGGCGGAAGGAGGGGGGGGGGGGGCGTCGGTGGCGCAGGCCGAGGCCGTCCAACAGCCTGGGGACATGGCCGCAGCGGAGTGACAACCGGTACTCCCACACCGCAGAACTGTGTCCTGATTTGGCGCGAGCCGTCAAGTTGGATGGAAAGCTGTTCAGATTTGGTAACACAGCAGGCGTCTAGCAGACTACCCCCGCCCCCGTTTTGTAGTTTCTATTAAACTTCTTGTAGGGTAGCCCAATGCGCTTCAGATTCTTACAGAGTAGTTGGTCAGACTGACGCACGGACCGTTCCAAGGTCGCGCTGCGAGCTTCAGTTCTATTCTAAATGATCGATGCCAGGCCTTAGCAGAAATGCAAAACGATCGAAGAACATCAGCACATTTTCCAGGTGTACAAGATCGTTCGACTTCAAAGTCTTCCGCATTTTGTCCAAAACGAGCCGCACTTTGGCAAGTTTCACCCCTAACTGATCACTCAGTGCTTGAACTTTTGAGCAGTCGCCAAACTTGCTGCCAGTTTGTGGTCGTACCGCGGGCGTTCAAAACTCAAATATTCGCATCGGGCGGGCGTCACGAGCGCGGACCGTGCGTTAGACAAATGTCAATACTTGATGTGGCACGGAGCCCATATCCTGCCAAAGATTCTCTCGCGCAGCTCAGGATTTTGCGGAGCAGCTCGACGGCGCGAAAAGATCTCTTGCGCCATGCCACTCCTGTTTTCCGTGTTGAATGAATGATGTACGTTTTCGGGTGCCCCTCGATTCGAAAGAGCAGCATGTCAGGGACTCCGATTGAATGCAGTGGTGCCCATTGTCATCGATCTGGGGAGAATTCGCTTCACTGGGGGGTGGAACATAATCAGTAATGTAGACGAAAGGAACACAAACAAATGCCACGAAATTGTCCGATGAAGAGCTTTTACTGCGTTGATTTGCCTGCTCTGTATATCTCGTTCTCGGAGATACTTGTGACATTAAAGTGGCTTTACAATAAAAAAATGCTGCGTCTTCGCAGGAAATCCGGAGCTATATCTGGAGATTTTGGATTTGATGAGATACAGACCAATATAGATAAAATATTGATCAGGTCTCAAATAACATTCACATGCCCGTTGACCTTTCAATTACCCGATTTTGTTTTCACATGGGGAGACTATTGATTCCTTTTTGACGCTGAGTTCCCGCAGTAACATGTGAGACAAAGCTACGCATCAGTTTACAGACGCAGCCGTAACGCCGTCGACTCCGGCGCTGCCTGGTGGCCGAGTTGTACTGCGTCCGTCCTGGGCCAGCCATCTCTCAGCAGGACTCCGTCTGGCGCCCGGTCACGGCCACGGGAAGCCATAACATTTAAGACTAGGGCGTCAGTTGATCGGAACAGATTATCAGCATCACCAAAATTAAACGTCCAGTACGATTTCTTCTAAAAAAAAGTGGCGAATGAAAAGTCACAGACGGAACTAAACTAAGTCAAGGAAATTTGAGCAAATCAGGAAAATGGGAACGACAGTTAGCAGAGTACCAGATAGTTGTAATACGGCCTACAAATTTAGCAACAATAACCAAGTTAAAAAAATCCGACATTTCTTACGAAAAATGTTGGTAGCCGTATTGCTTCGAAACCAAAAGAAAACGATGTTGAGGCCTGTAGATGGTGTTTTTTTTAGTGATGTGCCGACAATAGAGCTGAGGATTCGGATGGATTTTGGATCCGAATATTCGCAGAAGTACATTCGAATATTCGGACCAAATATTCGAATCTTTTGAAGTTGGTCTCATTTCGTCCCGAAAGATATGGTCGGAGCAATATATAAAAAAACAAGCTGATTAACAATTGCATAAACAAATTACAACACATTAATCCTATTCCACATTATTTGCGGGGGGCTAAACGGTTTATTAGATTCCCGGCCGGGGGTGGCAGATTTCGCCCCCCTGAGGTCTAAAGAACTACATGCCCGATTTCATCACAAGAAACGGCCATCGATTTACCATGATGTAAACCTCATTTTATAAAAGGAAGTTTTCGAAACTTTGAAAGAGGCACATACAGTGGGCAAAAAACATCAAAAACAGGGATATTTTTGGACTTGTTATAACTCCGTTGTTTATGGACCCGTTTTGATGAAATTAGCATGAATCAAGACGTTATGAATTAAACTTTTTACCATTGGTCCATACATTTGAAATTTTTGGAACATTCATAGACGCTTATAGGATTTGAAAATGTGAGGGTTAGTTATTCGAAAACTGAATTAATAAAAAAGTCGAAAATACTTCGCTAGCTCTTACAGCCATACTATGCTGAAAAAGTACAGATCGCATTACACTGTTTGCATAATGATGATTTCATTAACAGGCGCCTCCTTTTCACTTTGCCGCAGATTCCGTGCTTGCAGTTACCGTGGCCTGGGGGCACACAGCCTGGGGCCGGCCGTGACCCTGACCAGCCGTGCGCCGCTGACCTGCACGCCCCTGCCGCTCCGCTGGGCGGGCGGGTCCGCACAGGCCGGTGGACGGATTTACCTAAGGACGGTAACAACTGGGTACACACGAGTGCTGCGAGGGTTTGGCGGTGCAGTCTGTTCACGTGATCAGTGCTGGGTCAGAATGTGTCGGACCTGAAACACGTGAACTGTGACTGGCAGCGTTCGTTCAGTCCTACGGCCTGTGCTGGACCTGGAATCCCGGCGACTGGTGGCCGCGGAGGGGAGTGGAGTGGATGTGAGTGGACGTGGATGAAGCGGAGTGGAGCCGACCCTGAGGGCGAGTCCACTGCCGCCTGGGAACGGAAAGCTGGGAGGTGCTGGATCCATCTCCAGACCGGCACGGGCTCCAGGACGCAGGCGAAAAAGAAGCGGGCGCGACACCGGGCGGACGCCCCCTGGCGGCGCCGCCGGACCGGGCCGCGAGCCACGGCCGGCCGGGTCGGACGGTGGTCAGGGGCGGATCCAGCCAGAGCAGCAACTGCGGCATGATCGCCAGGCACAGCTATGGGAGGCCGACCGGTAGCTGCAGCCCCTCTAAACGGCAGCGAGGACAGCAGACCGGAATCGCTTCCAGTCAGATATGTTTGAACGGACCGTCAAGTCAACTCATGTCAGCCTGCTCCAAATGGGAAGATTGCCCGATGTGTTAGCTCCAAACATGGACCAATCCACCGAACGTCTAAGCATGGCGTTCACGGTGCTGAAGCAGAGTAATGTGGGCCTAGAGGGGCACGTCGAGGAGAAGGGAGCAGTGATCGATGAGCTGCGTTTCGCGGTTGGAGGAGAGAGAGATCAGCGCTTGAAGGACCTGGAAAGCTTCGTGCAGGACATCAGGACAGAGGAAAATCGGCCTTATCTCATCTTCAACGGAGAGGACGTTCCACCGCCACCAACCGAAGAGCCATGGACGGAGGACGTTAGCTCGACGGTGATTAACATGGTCGGCAGATTGCTGTCGAATATGAGGCTCAGTCGGCGTGAAATTCAGCAGTGTTGTCGCGTAGCCAAAAGGAAGAAAATTGATTTCAAATTCTTGGACAGTGGTCGTGGCAGAATTCGAGAGCTGATCTTTGACGGACGATTGCCATTGGGCAAGGATGAGAGGGACAACGTCGAGATAAGTTTCAACATCTGTTTGTCAACGAGATGCTCACTGAGGATGCACAAATTGGATTTGCTGACTTTCGCAAGACAGAGGAAGGTTGGTTTAATACATACGGTTTTTACAAGGGCCTGCCGGGTCCATTTACGAATGCTCGAGCACGGCCAGATCATTAACGCAAAAAACGGCAGGATCTGGAACGAGTTCGCCGTGACGGTCGTGAAAATGCTCACAACTAGCACGCCGGCGAGGCAGAACGCAAGCCTCGTTAGTCAAATCCTGGTATGTTAAAGGAGCTGGTCTGACCGCGCGTGAGCTGTAGAATGACTCAGCAACAGCATTAGGGTAAGGCTTAAAATAGACTGTATTGTCAAAGAGTTCAAAGGCTCGGGATCATTTAGTTCCAAGTGTGTCCTCTTACGTACCGCGAGCTTTGCTGACAATGCTCGTCATTGCGGTGTTCAAATTGTTCGCGTCACCGGTCCGCCAGGCGCGATCCCCGCACTCGTCCCTGGCTCGGATGACGGGTTGGCGGGTTCGCCACGACAGGTGGGCCGGGCGCCGGCCGGTACGCGGCGGCCGGTGGCCCCTCCCGGGCGGGGGCGGGGCTGCGCGGGCATATGACAGCCGCGGGCTGTACGGTCGCAATGACGGAAGAGACCGAGACTGGTCAGTTCCATTGTTCAACACGTTGTACTACTGATGTAAACAATTCGCATTGATCCGCTCACTGATGATCGCTTTAATCCGCTAACATGTATGGGTTTGTATAAAGCAATTTTTAGGCAGCGGAAACGATGCGTGATAGCAACGCCATTACCCACAGTAAAAAGCCACGCTACCTACCATTGAGATCAAGGGTAAGCTAATACCATTAAGACTTATCAAGCCCAAGTTTTTCTATGAAGGATGGGTTCCTAACGCTATTCCAATAGTCCAGCAGCGCTGGATGGGCGAGGGAGTTGACTGATGAGAACTGGCGTGAAGTAAATTCTGTTGCGTATGCGGTACCGGTGTTGACCAAGGTGCAGAGTCTTCATTGCCGTATTGCGCACAGGTATTTTCCTACAAGAAGATAACTGCATAAAAAAGGCTATTGAGGAACCGTTTTGCGACCATTGTACGGAAATAGAGACAATTCAGCATTTCTTCGTGCGTTATTTGGAGGTGCAAAAATTGTGGGATGAATTAGATGCAAGGGTAAACCAAAAGCCAATCTTGCCTTTCAGGTGTAGTTTATCACTTTGCCTTGTGCTCTGCGGTTCAATGAAGGGTGGAGATATTGGCAACGGAATAATTTTGTTCGCAAAACAGTTTTTTTGTGAGACAGAGCTATGGAGATGAACAGATCAATGTTGGCGTCTTTCGACTCTCCGTTGCCATATTTTTATATATAGATGGAGAAGGCGATCGCGTGCCACAACCAAACGACTGAAAAGTTCCGAGAAAGATGACGTCCATTCCTTTCGCACGCAGATACGTTAACCCAGCACCGCCTGGCTTGTTTTTGTACCTGCGACCGCCTGGAGGTTGTCAAAAAGGACATCCCCCTGTTGTCTCAGGATCTAACAGTCGGGTCTGAACCGGTCTATCTATCTATCTAACCATCGATCGACAGCCCTGATTCAGAAAATGCTGTGTAAACCCTGGTCACGTACTAATGACGTCACAGGTCACGATATCGGGAAAACTGACACCGGTTTGTACATCATATCATCTACAATAATGGTCTTCAAGCCTTTAACTCGGTATGAAACGAAAGGTCCTGATCTTCTACATCAGAAGGATGTCAAAATGTCGAAAAAATGTCGGGTCAGTATCCAAAGTTATATATACAGTATTTATACAATACAATATTCAAAGAGATATATATATATATATATATATATATACAACGCACACATATACAAAGGTCAGGTGAAATATTCCTGTTATTTTACCTGCCAAAGATCGATACTTGCTCGCAACTGTTTTGATCCACGTGACAGAAGGAACGGAAGTACCTTCTGACGACCAGTTTTGCATAACCTACTTTTTATCCACTCAAGGTTAGTCTAGGTCAGGTCAGACTAGGTTGTATTGTTTTTCCCGACAAAGAGCAATATTTACCCGCTTGGATTCTTAACTGCGTCAAGTACAGAACTGAAATGACATCTCGTGATAATGACATCTACTCTGTCAGCTCTTCATCGGGCCAAGGTCAAGCCAGGTCAGGCCAGAAAGTCATTTTTCTGACTAAAAACGATCTTTGCTCTCTGCGGCTACTGAACGATCTTCCTCAGAAGAAGCTGTATTTCACCTCGTTTTGATATGTATCATGTCGTGATCTGACATGGCTCCACGCTACATTTAGTGAACCTTGCTAAAAACGCATGTAGATTTGCTTGTCTGCCTTGAACGGCGGGGAAGGACAGTAGCAACCACTTCTATCATCCACAATGCAAATCAGTGCGATTGTCGTCATGCATGTGACCTAGCATAACCTCTAATGTTGACGTGTCCTGGTTGTGTATTCTTTTGGGGACCGTGTCTTATTTCAGTCCAATTAATCTATGTATTATATTGGCAAATATCATATCTCCAAGACCTGACCTAACATGAAAATGGTTTTGATATCAAAATATGTGAAACAGATTGATGAAGAGATACGAAAGTTTGGTTGGGCTTGCACTGACGGTGCAGGAAAAAACTGAAGAGATGCCCTATTTGACATTCCCCAAGCGGTGTTGGGTTAAATCTGTATACGGCGAAGACAGGTCAGTCGTGATTTGTGACTGTAGTTTTAACTACGGCTGATGCAGAAATGGAAGATTGAAAGAGAACGTGAAAAGTGTTAAGCGTTTAATATACAAAATGTGGAGAAAACACATAAAAAGTGACTAATTGTGCACTGTACTGCTATGAGCCTCTGTGCGATTTTATTGTTTCGTTTCTGCCGCCACGGCCGCTGACCAGGCCTGCCCCGCGGGCGGCGGAAAGTCGCGGGGTCGGTCTGTCGGCCGGGTCACGTGACTGTGTCCTTGTCCGGCCGGGTATCGCGCACGACGTGGCCGGCGCCGCTCCGCGGGGGTTCGCCGCGATGTATCGTGAGGCGGCGCCGGCGGCGGCGAGTGATACTGCGGGGGGCATGGGCTGTGATTGTGATTATTGCGTGATTGGCGGGCTGTGGGTTGAGAATGACGATCGAAGTTTATGCACAATAAGCTGAGTGTGACGTCATGAGTGTATGCCCGAATGTTGCCACGCGACACGAGTGGACGTTCTTTATCCCGCGCCGTACCAGTGGTCAGATCCACTTTTCCCGTACCTGGCGGGGAGGACGTGTTTGAATAAACACCCCCGTCTAACTCGCGAACCATGCATTGGAGGGAAATGAAATATGCATCATTGGAAAGTACCTAAAGAGTGGAGCTCAGAACCGGCAGCGTTTTTTTTTAAATCGCCAATTTTTTTTTAAGGAGACATTGCCAAAAGTTTCAAAATTTGGTGTTTCTGTTATTTTTTAGAAACTTAGCAACTACCTATTTTTGCAACTAATCCACATTTTGCCACAAATTGTGCCTTACACGAAAGCTAATATCACGCAAAAGAACATTTTTTTGGTAAAGTTGCCTCTTTCTGATACTCGGCGCGAGTCAGGCCAGGTGACGTCATGGTTCCAAAATGGTAGAGCTGTAAAATGAACGTCCTCTTTTTCTTCTTAATGATGATAATATTTTTGGGCTAATTTACATTTAAGAGAGTGCTGATAAGATATCTGAGCGTACTTTAGATACCCAAACTCGATTTCAGGTTGAACCAAAGATGATATGAGACCGGCTAAGGTCAAATTTTCAGTTGATAGGAATAAAAAATTCAAAGGTTTAGCGGGGTCTGCGTGGCAAGCGGAATGTCTTTCAGGGTTCTGGAAAGGTCAATGCAAGCCAAGAGACATCATATGAGGTCACCAGCCGACGGCCTCCGATGCTGCTTGATACACCTGCCGTGGGGGAATAAGTGGCTGCACATGGCGATGTAGGAAGTTTTCTTTTTAATGGAACCATATCCCCGCAATTTATCTCTAGTACTGTTTTTACACATTGCAGCGACCCATTCAAGGCCACAACAAACTCTTCAATGCATTGCTGAGATCAAAAAGGGTCACTGACCTCGGATGACCTCTGTAACTTCATTTTGACCTACAATGTGTGATAACATTATTTTTGGCCATAAATTCGATTTCAGCTGTTGTTTTAACCCTGTAGGGCTTTCACTTACTAGTTCTCGGCAAAACGTTTGGGTTTATAACATGCACTCATACTGATCGTCCATGACCTGAGCCAAGGTCACGGTTGTTCTTGCGACATGATGGTAGTACATGTGAAGGGTCATGTTGTGAATAATATCTGAGCATTGCAGTTCCGCACGAAATCCTCCCAGATGTTGAGAAAGTCTCTCAAAGGACTAAAACTGACCGACCTCAGGCCATTGGCCTGGAATTTTCCGAGAAATCTGAAAGGTGAAAATTGTGTCTTCTGTCATATGGTATAACTCATGCAAGTTTCAGCCAACTTTTGTGCAACCACGAAAAGTCATAGGGCCAAAGTTTTTTTTTTTGGAGCCTGACGCATTGGACCTAATCTAGGTCAGTAACCAGTCCTGGTCCGGTGCTGAAATTTTGTCAGGATATGCGCAGTAAGTGGTAGAAAAGGTACGTCAAACTTGGCGGCTCTGTGTTTTTCCGTTTTTTTCTACTATGTTAGAAGACGAAAAACTGAGAGGAGGGATGTTCAAACACCCCCGACACAAGACGGGCTATGGATAGATGTCAGACCCAAATAAACATAACTGTCGGAAAAAGTCTTGCGTTCAACGTCGTATTCTGATATTCTGGTACGGATACAAAGATATTCTGGCCAGAATATCTGTGTTCATATCCGTGGTAGTGCGGCGTCTGAAATCGTTCAACATGGCGCTCTTGATAGCCGCCATGTAGCGGTGATCATCTCGTTTCACTTCCATGTGCTTGGGGCGTCGTAGTGCATTGGTTACCGTGCTCGGGACCGAAAGGTCCTCGGTTCGAGTCCGGGTAACAGCGACATTTCGCCGTCCCTCTCGAGCTCCTCATGTGCTTGTCATGCTGTCTGACCAGCGGAATGGCAACCGAAACCGTTTCATACTTCTCTCCTCCCACCAGGGCTCCTCGAATGGTTCTAGAAAAGCGACCGGTTTGTCGGTCCTTTGGGCTTCGCCAGTTTTCGTTTTCGCCATTCATCAGTTACGTCTCTCCCATCTCACTCAGCTTCTCTGGACTCGGTACGCTGCTCTGATTTTGTTCCCATTGTCCGTCACGTGAACAAACACTTTATCGTTTATTCCATAATCGTCCCCATTTTCCTTGTCTTAACCCTGTAGTTTTCTGCCGTACGTGGTTCTTTACTGTCTTTGACTCCTAGTGTTGATGACCTGAGCTCCCAGTCTTCGTCAACGTAGTGAACAGTTACGCTCACGAAGCTAGCAGCGCTGCTGCTGGACCATCCATCAGCCGTTGCTGTCATCTCTCAGCATTTTTCAGGTCAGCCTTCGGGCGACCTGAACGCTCTGTTTCATACAACACGTCAATGCTACTGGCCACCGTTGTGAGATCAGGAATTTCGTACTCGGGACAAACAAGCGAACAAAAATCACGGCAGCGACCGTCTTCAGCAATGTCTAGGGGCCAACACATCCACTTCGCGACAGCTGCAGTAGCATCATCCCATTTCTTAGAACTTCTTCCCCATTTTTGGGGCGTTTTTTTCACGGGATGCCGGACGTTGCGACAAACGACTTTGAGTCTTGGCTCGTTTCTTCTTTCCTTCAGCCCTTTTGTTTTATATCTGGATGTTTTCTTACATGATTAGCCAGGTTTTCTGTCGTTTATTTATAGCCGAGCACTTTTTAGGTATTTTGCATGTCACTTTCGTTCTGTCTATGACGCATGATTCAGGAACAACAAAACCGACACGCTCTAAAACCCAGCTCCTGCCGATGTCTGTGGGGGCCAAAATACGATACGTTGCTTCTTTTCCTTTTGTAAAGACCACACCGTTCAACTAATCTTCCTGAATTTCTGAAAAACGGGAGCAGATTTTATGTTTTCATGATCTTCATGGAGCCATCATGAAGAAACACGTTTTACTGCATTCTGAGACAAACTAAATATCTATGGACAGCACCAATTTCCTATGCCGCAGAAAACGGAGAAACGAGCATGTTAATTCGGAACACCGCGATCGGCAGCTCGGTTAGTGGGACGCTGGCTCCCCGTCCCAGCACGATGGGCTCGAACAGCCCCGGCGCTCGATATCTGGCCCGCGGGTCAGCTGGCAGCTGGCCAAGTTGGGGTCACGTTGACTACCACACGGTTGTGTCGCACCCTTGGGGACACGTAAAACGTCCGCCACAGAATCAGCCGTACCTGGAGTTGCGCGATCAGGTGTAAGGGTTAGAGCCTATGCAACCAGCTCTGCTTAGCTCGGGCTCTGGTCACTGTCACACCAATTGGATCAAATTTATAAAAATAGAAACACTCCTGGAATCTCAGACGGAAACGGTCAGTTAGCAGCGGTATTTAGATCGCACGTTAAACTCAGGCCACAGATTATACCGTTGTTCGGACCTAGGGATCAGAATCCCGAGTCCGAGTGCAACAAGTTCTAATTTGCTCAAAATCTCGTTGGAAAGCACCTTAGCAAAACATTCTGACTAAATTCATGGAAAATAGCCACCGGTAATGGATGCGCTCGACAACATCCATCCCGACTGCTAATTAAGCTAATCAGTCTCACGCTGGGCACATATGTAGACAAAGTCAAGAACAGAATGCTACTGTGAACTCAGTGGTATCGATTTTCCACTTCTGGACGATACCATTTCGTTTCCACGGTGCATTTTTTGCTAAATGTGTGTCATCCACAATGCAACGCATTTTTCTGTATAGCAAATCAACATAAGCGCACAAGTCCATTGGACGCATAGTCCATCTTAATGCTCGAGAGTCTGACGATTTTCCCTGCAGTAGTCTCAGGAGATTTTTCCATTGCCCGCTTGTTGTAGAACACGATGTAAATGGGTTGATACTTGCCTGCCTGTGCCGTCCAGCTCTTCTCAGACTGATCCTGACTCCGCGCTTCTGCCAGTTGTGGCCGAGTCAGGCACATCACGGCCGTGTGCGTCGTGCTCTGACCTACGCGTCTCCCTACGAAAAGTGGGGCGCAGAATAGTGCCACTGTGGGGAGCGGCGGAGCATGTCTCAATGACACTGTCTCGCTTTGTTGTAAACCATGTGAAAATCAGCCACAAACACGCTGGAAATGTTCCGGTTAGCATTCCGCTTAGTTGTGGATGATGTGGCACTTATTTCCCACCAGATTCTGCCCAAAAACATAAGAGTATTCGAGTTCTTGTTTGACATTTCAGTATTCGCGAATATTCGGATGAAAAAGCGGCCAACCGGATATTCGCTGAATATTCGAATCTTGAAATTGATATTAGAACATTCGCTGAATCCGAACATTCGACCGAATATTCGAGTCGTCCGAATCCGAATGCTCAGCAATACACAGGCTTCACTTTTCGGCAGCCTTCTTACTATTTTCTGTTCCAGAGTAATACTTCAATAAATGTGGTTCATTCAAAGAAGATTGCGAGGTGGGACACGTCTTCTAACGTTTGAAAAACTGAGCGTTTTGCCATGAGCGTTACATGAAAAATGTACTATTAACCCTATTCCCGGCAGGGGGGAGGGGCGGAATCCGCCCCCCCTCGGGTTTCTTGCTTGCCAATTCCAGGCTTTTTAACGCAGCTTCACGAAACTTGGTGACTTCTCCTAGCTATTCTTTCTACGTGCTGTGACAAAATTTCAAAATTCTATTTTGCTCAGGGGCGGAGCCAGGTAACGTTTTTTGGAGGCACCTCATGCCATTTTTGACCATGTTGAGGGTAAAATGAAAATGTCTGCCAAAAATAGAGTCTTAAAGCTAGAACTTAAAACTTTATATGCGTGTATAGCTAAATAGTTGGGCAATGTTCAGATATAATTTTGTTTATCTGAGGTCATTTTACAAGGCCAGGTCCAGGTCAAAAGTCAAAATTTGTTTTTTTGCTATAATTCCGGCGCCATTTTTTTAAATGCCAAACCCGAACTATTTATGACGTTGAAGGGTGCCCTCTATTTGTGTACCAAGTTTCAGTCTGATATCAGGTCGGGTCACGGAGCTATGACCTAAAATGTCAGTGCGCGTACCCTATATCGCAATAGCCATAAAATGAAATTTTTGAAATAGAGTAAATTAAAATGATTGAAAACGTTTGCAGATAATATTAAATGAACACGAGATCATTCCAAGTAACCCCAAGGTCACTGGAGGTCATTTAAGGTCAAAGGTCACAAGCTGATCTGAGAAACGTGTGACCGTGACAGTTCCCCCTTCTTCATGTCCCTGGCACCGCCTATGCTAATATTATACAAACATTGTAATGCGATTTGTACTTGTTTAGTATAACATAACTAGCAAAAGCCAAAAAAGGGTGTTTGCCTATTTTGTTCATTCAGTTGTTAGAAAACTAATCCTCCTATTTTTGAAACCCTCTGAACGCCCATGAAGTTTCACAAAATTCAAATTTGTGTACCCATGGTAAAAGCCCTATCCATAATCTCTCGATTCATGCCAGTTTCATCGAAATCGGTCCATAAACGACGGAGTTATAAGAGGTCCAAAAGTACCCCCTATTTGGACATTTTTGCCCCCAGTATCCAGGAATTTCGAAATTTTGAGAATTTTTTAAAATAAAAATGTAGTTCACGTGACGGCAAATCGATTGCAGTTTGTTGCGATGAAATCGGACGAGTAGTTCTCGAGATCTCAGGGGGGGCCGAATCCGCCCCCTGCCGGGAATCGACCATACTGTCTAGCCCTCCGGGAATAGGGTTAAATACTTCGATGCACCTGAACCTTATGATGGCTTTCCTCAGAAGCTACGCTTAACCCTCGCCAATATGCATCACTTGACCATCTTCCACAACAATGGGCGGTTGCATCCCCCACCAAAAAAACCTTTTGCAAACTAATGTAAGAAAGCAATAAACCAAAAAATGGACATGGAGCATCATGACTAAACGATGGGACTCATTTTCACCATTTTAAGCCACACAGTAACCTTACTAGTGACTTCAAAAGAGGTCGTGCCGTTGGTTCTGGTTTCCATTGGATCCTATGGGACATAACCACTTTTGAGGTGCTCAGAACGACTCTTGATGATGAATACACCCTTTAGCCTTTCTCGCTAAACTACTTTTAAAATGCAAAGCAACGCTTCCTATTACTTCATGGCTCCTCCGATGTCAGCAAAAGGTCACAAAGAAAGTTAGTAATTATTAGTCTGTATCTTAATTCATTATTTTGGCACACGTCGGCCTTGACTCAAGTCAGGACTCAGGTAAGGACACTATGGGTAGCTAGATAACTATGTTGTGTCTACTACAATAATATATGTACACTAAAAACCCTTAGGGCTGCACCCCTCCCTGCTTACTGGTTAGGGTTAAATCAGAAGGCGAGGCTCAGCAGGAGTGCACGTTTACGTGTTTGATGTTTGTGAATCCAGTTTAAAATGAAAGATCGCGACATGCTTTAGTCACGTGTTCCGAGATGGCGGGATCCCACGAGGTCGGTCGGCTTCTTGACCCCCGGGGCAGGTCGGCTGTCTGAACTCGGGACAGCCTCTAAACTCGGGAAGATCAACCCTCTGACCTAGGGATAGGCCAGCTCCTTGGCCTATCCCTAGGGGGCTCCCTGGCACCGGAAACAGCCGGCGCCCTGACCTCGGGGCAGGGCGACTCCCTCACCTCGACAATTGCCCGGTGTCCTCCCGGTGTTCTGTTTGTCCTCCGGGCTTCGGCGGCGGCCGCCATTGTCATTTGGACACGGGATACGGCCAGTCGTCGCACGTAGTTGGCCCGCGATCCGAGGCACCCTGCCGGCTAATGGCGGCCGGCCTCCTCCTCTGGCCGTGACACGGGCCGTGGTTAAGGCGTTGTGTTACCAATTACTCTCTTTTCCTGCAATTCGCACCAGCGCGATCGGGTGCAGCTTCTCCGCCGCGTATCCGGGATCTCGCGCACATGATCGCAATGCTTTCCCAATTATGCCATATCCTGTTGCCCAGAATTAGGGAACCATGCTAAGGAAACGGATTCAGTCTCTGGAAGATTTGCACACAAATTGTAAGTTGTTGTCATATGAGATCTGTAATTATTTCCATGCCGGGTTTCATGCGTGGCCATGTTTCAGTGCAGTTTGCTGAGGACCAGTACCATGGTTCGTAAAACGAGGGCTCGGTATTGGAAAGGCACGTATCCAAAGGTTCGTAAGCTTAAGGTTCGTAACGTAAAAGGTATGGGAAAAGATTCGTGCAGGAGAAGGTTTGCTTCGGAAGATTATGAGGTTCGGAAGATTATCGGGGAAAAAATCGTATGGCAGAAGACTGTATGGAAGAACTTCGCACCCAAACCATTGCGAGCGAAAGATCGCATTGGTTGAAAGATCGTATGACAAAAGATCGTATTCCAAAGGTAGTGACAAGGCAATAACACCAAACGTGACATGGTAACACTACCAAATAACCTCACGTAACCTAACTTACGGCAAACCGATTACACACGTCTACGGCAAACCGAGTATTGCGCCTGCGGTAAACCGATTTTTGCCAATAGGATATTTTGTCCTTACGATCTTGATCCCGCACGATCCTTATTTCTTACGGTCTTTTGCAATACAATCTTTTGCTTATGGTCTTTTGACAAACCGACTTTTGCCAGTCGTCAATACGGCCTTTTGTCCTTACAATCGTTATCCCGTGCGATCTTCATCCCATACAATTTTTTTGCCATAGACTTTTTGCTTAATTTTTTTTCCTGCCTCATTGCTTAATTCCATTTGCCTAATGCCCTTATTCTGCATTTAAGGTATGGAAATTGCATTTTGGTCTGCGTATCTTGGGGACAATTTACCTCTCTGCTATCGAAACGTCCTCCGAAAATTCTGTTGTCTTTCGTATGCAATTATGTTGGCTTACACCATCAAGCACAAGCCAACATAACTGCATAGTTGGGAAAAAGATAGGGTAGCAAAATCTATTGCACGGATCCTGAACGGCATACCCGATTGCACAAGTCTACGTTACGGCTGGTTTCAAGATAAAAGTCAAACGTGTCGTTAAAGATAAGACACGACAGTCTGGTAGTCAGTATCATCCTCTTTTGGCCAGTTACCATCTGACCTTCAGACCAAACACTGAACGAAACTTGAACCCGTCTTGTTGTGACGCGAAGATCAGCACTCTCCCAGCTGAGTTATCGGCCGCGGTCTGCGTTGTCTGGCGAAGAGTAATTCTTGAATGATGCGCTGCAGGCTGATGCGGAGAAAGTCCTGAATGTTGATTTGCTGTCGGGTGCAGAGAGAATCCTGAATGCTTGGCTGGTGGATGGCCTAGTTCACGTGATGCAGAGATATATCCCACCACACTAGAATGTCCATACTCTGTGCCGTTGCGTCGTTTGTTTCGTGCTGACGGTCTGTTCGATGCTACCCAGCGGGTAGCATTCTCTTGACAGTAACCTTCTCTCCTCCTAATGTGCATCGCTGTCTCCTGGCTACTTTGAAGGACGGTCTGACGAAAGTCCTGCTGGGAGCGCAATATGTGCTGGCATGGCCCGAGCTGGCGCTTCCCAGTTCGACGCGGGGACAGTGTCAAATGTCGGTTTGAGACGCATGTCCTTTTCAGAGAATTGTTCAGCTCCAAACTCAGCCTTAGTTATCGGAGTTGCTGCCTCCGACAGCCTGGAGATCCTGCCTCCGGAGTTGCTACAAGCACTGGACGAAGGAAACCTATAAACAGGAATCTCTCAAACACAAAAAATAACAACGCCTGGTGTTTAACAGGCCATGAGGCTTCCGCGCCAGGATGCGTCGGACAAAAGCAGTGGCTTTGTTTTCTTGAAGTCCGCGTTTACAGGTCTGTGAGAAAAAATAATACACGTTCCAGCTGATGTAGTGTAAACGATTGATACAGTGGAACGAAAGCGGTAGTTTGCGCTCCACCCAGTCAGAATGGGCGAAAGTGAGTTTCCATTTTGGGAGTGATTATTTTCGGTATAGAAAACTGATGTCAGCCACATCTGGAGGCGACCTAAACCGATGCATCGCTTTGTCCACTTCCTCAGCGTTTTTTTCCGAACTTTTTGTCTGGAAACACACAGGCAGATAGGTGCATCAGTCTTCTTTGGGAAGGGCCAAATGGTGCAGATAAATAGGTCTTTATCATCATGGGCGCTGCTGGACCCTTGGGGTAAAAATACGTAAAAAACTTCGGTGGTTCAACACCTTACCTTACAACATATTTCAGTCTTTCATCTTGCTCCTTTAGCATCTTGCAGAATGTTGCCAGTATTCTAACAGTGGCATCTGTGGTTTCGTTCACAACACACGTTGACGGATGTTGGCGCATATTCGTACCAACATCCTGACGTTAGAGTTTCTAATTTTGGACACATCCACCGATGAGACACCTCGTGGGGCACATGACGAGCGCGGCCTACTTCCTTACTTTTTGGATGGTTACTATCCATTTACGTATTTCGCAATACAAAAGGGTATTTATCGACCTGTGTTAGCGTTCTGCATCCTAAGAACTGCGAACGTAAACGCCACGCGCACCTTTGATATCGTTCTTTGCCATTTCTGAGCTGTTCAAAGAAACGCAAGGAAAAATAGGCGTATCAGTGTAAACATTACACCGCATTAATTTGTGGAAGAAAGAATTTTGAAGTTGACACTTTTAAAATGAAGCTAAAAAATTCAAAGAATTAAGCTATCTTCTGGCAAAAATTTAATGATTTGGTGTCCAATGTTTGCGAGCTTATTAGCACCCCGAAATAGTTATGGCCCGACCCTCGCTGAAATAGGACTCATCCAACCTTCGGCCTCGTTCGTAACCAGTAAAGACGTACTACGCTTATAACAAAACATCCACCATGGCCTCATCTGAAAAACGGATAGATTTGGCGTATCTGCGAAAGCACAACTCATAAGCCGAGTTTTCGTGCTGTTATTTCTTTATTTTCTATTTTTTATCCTTAATTTTTTGCAGGTGATTTAATTCGTATTTCCATGCGTCCATGAAAGGAAATTTTCTCGTTCTTCTTCCGTTCCGTCGTTTCGTGCGCCGTGTTGGAATTCATCAAACCAGCCGTAGTAAGGCTGGTTTACCTCGTTAGACAGTTTGCTGGCCTACCTCAGCTCATCTTCCAAACAATGAAAAACATTCCACAGGCAACTCGCTGGAAATCAAGCCGGAAATCAACTGCATTTGACATAGGGAAATATGGCAGGATAGCATGTGTTCAAGCTGCTGAGGTAAGCGAAGTGCAGCAACATCTTCTCTCCTGAAATTGCGTGCCTACCAAAAACCATCGAAATCCCTAATTGTTACTACTTTCTCTTCCAAATGTCTGGTTTCGGAATCAGGCCACGTGCAATTCGATGTTGGTCAGATCTTCTCAGTGTACACATATTGCAACTTCGATCGTTTTGATCATATTGCTTACATGGGCTGGCTGAAAGTCAGCCCATGTAAGAAGGGGCTGACTTGCGCAATGCCTGTGCAAAAGGCCATACCATTTTGCACATGCAATGCGCATGTCCGATGTCACATGCCAGAGTCCCATTTACAGTTGCTCACGGCAAAACTCAGCAGGTTTTACCCCTCGCCTGAAGGGGAGGGTTGTTGTCACCCCTCGTAAGCATTTTTTTAGAGTTTTGGTGAGCACATTGCGTCACGAAAATGATGTTCAAAGTTTTGTCTGACGATGTTTTGAATATCTGACCTTGCAGTTCCCCACCGCATCTTTTATAGAAACCGTCAGAGGGTCAACCCAGATTACTGAGTTATGACCTCATTCTCGAGGGCCGACCATCCCTTGTCATAGAGTTGAGCCTAATCTGGCTTCTTCCTCAGGTGCCCGACGAGATGCGGAGTCAAGTTTTGATAAAGGGATGTTTGGACATGCTTCACGGCATATGGGAGTATGACAATGCAGTGACCTTTTCAATGTCATGCCATATCACAGACCATATGACTGAAATGGCTTTGGACCGGTGATAGGACAATTTCCGACGCTGATTTCAGTCAAGGCAATGCTTTTTATCTTTCTCAGTAATCAGAACTCGAGTCTATAAGAATCAGACGTCATTTGTGACACTAGCGGTGTAATAAGAGCTGATACAGGTATTTAACTTATCAATGGCTTTCACCTTAGGAGGAAACCAATCACTCACTGCAATGGTCGACCAATTTTAAAAGCAGGTCGCCGCGAAAGCATGTTTTGCGGACCAAAATGCTCTTAAACTACTACAATGACAGAGGACACAGCCCTAGTTGGGTCAACAGGTGATTCAAAACAGTCAAATCAGGTATCACTGAAAAGAGAAAGGAACGTGCTGTACAATCGTGTTTGTTTCGTCGCTCTATTTTGATTATTAGGTAAATGGAATTGGGTGGCAACCACCCTTTCGACCGATGCGTAGGCGAAAATCCCATCTTCGGACGAGAGTTAACCCGGCAGTCACTGGGGCGGGGACGGGACCGGCGTTAACCCCCCCCCCCCACTTTTGTGGGGTGTGTTTCAGCTTTGGTTTGACGTCGCGCAGCCGCGCGGCGCCAAACCAAAACTAACCTAGATAACCAATTTGGTCAGCTTTATCTGACCAAATTTGGTATGGTCAGGTAAAGCTGACCTGACGAAACCAAACCAAACCAAACCAGTCCTCGGTACATCAATTCTTCATATTTTGGAAAAATTGGGCGAGGTCATCCAAGGTCATGCAAAAATAACGTCGTAAAGACAACCATGTTGCATGATCTTGCCGTTTCTTCGACTTCGTTTCATCTTCGTCGATGCTCTTAGACAAGATGTCGGCAATTTGAAGTACTGGTCGCATTATCATGACAATGTGACCTATACTTCAAATGAGGTCAATGTGAACTGGTACTCTGTACTTCAGATGAGGTGAACGTAAAAGCAGGTCAATGCAGACTACACATGAGCTCACCCAAGGTCATCACGGGCCAAATTTCATAAGTACGATTCTTCAAATACGTCGTCAATGTGCGCGTTGTGACTGCCATTTCAAGCCTCTCTGATGCACGTATGAATAGTTATCGGCACGATAATGTCGTCGCACTCTCAGTACAGGTTAATGTGGACTATCCATACCCTCACCCAAAGTCATGAAAGGTCAAATTTTACGATCACAATTTTCCAAAACTGTGGCAACGTACGCGTTGTAACAACCATGGGCTTCCGATGCCTGTATGAATACGAATATCCAAAATTTCCATTTCAGTCGGCGCTGTGCCTCCATTTCTCATTTCCGATGCCTCTGTGAAGAATGTTGTTTGACTGAGTTGCGCCGTCATGGCGACATTCAAAACGTCTCACGCGACATGTACCGTCTCAGGCAGCAATGAATAGGGTAGAGGCCATGAGAAATGTTTAACGCTAGAGCAGTTCACTGACTCTGAGCAGCTAAGTTCAGGTCAAGATTATATTCTGAGCGACCCAGGAAGCGAAACCTTTGCCGGCAATGCGGTCACCCCGAACGCATCACTCACGCCAGTCGGAAGACTTCGACACCGGCGGAGAGAGTGAAGCTGGCTGACTGGCCGGTTCCCCTCACTGTCGGCGGGCTTCGGCGGCTGCAGCGGCGGTTCCCAGCCCCTGGGAGGCGGCGGAAGAACCATACGCCCCTGGCAGGCGGCGGGCGGGCTGCTCCGGACAGATTAGCCGGCAATGATGAACGGCGCAAACGGCCGGCCGGCCAGCGCCCGAGCGGCCATGCAAAATTCATACCGACGGCGGAAGGCGGACGCCATCCGTCACCGGCGGGCCGGTCCGCGCCGCCGCCGCCGCCGCCCGCCGGGACGCGGCCAAATCTCAATTAGACGACGGATGCGGCGCACTCGTTAAATCCGGCAAAGTGATCATTATTTTGGGCGCGCGCGAGCGGGCCGCCGGCGATCCGTGGATGTTTGATGCATTGCCGGCCGGGAGCCGTCCTGATTACCCGACTGCGGCCCGGCCTCTGACAGTTGTTAATTCCGATGCGGTGCTCCAATTAATGCCACCGTAATTATGGAGCAGCCGGCGATAACGGCTTTATGAAGTCGCTAATCACGTGGCGGGCACGGCTCGGGAGCGTCGCACAAGTTGTGTTCGAAGCTCGCTCGTCAGTGGCTTCGGACGTCATCCGCGAACGCCGCGCGGCAGCTCTGTCTTGAGCTTCCGAAGGTTGGGTGGACTTTTAGAATGATTGGATTCCGGCGGTTGACGTGGCTTCTGGCAAGTTCTTCCCGAGACGCTTACCACGCACTCAGTTCTGGGCGAAGAGAGGTGCCATATTGGTCGAGGATTTATTTTAGAGCAATTTGGAAACACGTCTCTAAAGCATCTAACGAGTGCAACTGCTCCACAAAATTCTTGGAATGTCCTCTGACCATGTACTTAACCCGGCAGCTGCTGGGCTGTGGCGCCACTTTCGACTTACTGGGGGCAGGTTTAACACCCTCATCTCATAACTCCAGAACCCAAGGACCAATTACGCTGATCTAAATGGTAATCGATGCCTTGCAATCGTGTGACCCCGATAGATGAAATGTTTTTGAAACTGAGGGCACGCATGATATCATAGGTTAAGCCCCAAAATTGACAAAAAATGTTAAACCTTGCTTGATTACCGCTGAAAGGCGACCATTCTGTTTAGACCAACTAATATCAACGGTCATCCAAGGTCAAGGCAAAGGTCAGGGCCACATTGGGCTTTCCAGCATGAAGTTCTACGATACATGTTTTCTGGGTTAATTTAGGCTGAAAACTCCATGAAACGCTTTTAAGTACTGACAGTTGCACCGGACTGCCTCCAAATGATTGTTAGGACGTGTTTTTACCCGGCACTTGGTGGGCTGTTTTGCCACCGTCGGCTTGCTGGGGGTGGAAGTGGGGCACAAAAACAACCCCACTCAATAATTCTGCAAATAATGAACCCATTTTCCTAATGTACACGGCAATCGACTGCCCTAGATGATGCAGCTTTGTGGATGTATTTGTTTGGGGTCTAAATAGCTTTTAATTTAAGGCCACGGAACATATCAAATGACAACATGTGACCGATTCGAGAAATGCTCATTACGGTCATGCTAAATGAAGATTACAGACCTCCTAAAGTCCAAATATGTAAAGGGTATGCATAAGATACCCATGCACGTCTTTCTGAAGACCATTGCTGTGCAGGTTAGTCTAGGTCACAAGATTCTTGATCCTCATTGATTCTACCCCGTTGATTCTACCCCTTTCGGACCTTATCAGTCCTTCACTTCACTCTCCTCTCCCGACGCAGGGGGTCGGAACCGGAAGTGGCGGTGCGTTTTGAACCTGTGTCTCCCACGTATCCCCACTCGCCTGCTCAATGATAAGATGGCGTAAGGTGGGCGAGTAAAGGCGACTTCTTGCGCCGTTCGGCCGGGAATTATGTCCTGTATCCGGTCACCATCCTGCAGTCTCAGTGTATCAACGAAGATGACATCGCTATTTCCCACTGGCTCTGTTTCAGATTTGTTATCTCACCAGTGGGTTGCATTATACTTGCCTCTAGGGTCACTTTGAATGAGCCGAAACTGCCCCTGGATATTCATAGTACATCAGCAAGCCTTTAGATGCCTGTCACGTCGCGTATACTGACACCGCATTTGAAAAAAGTCGTGATTTTAGAATCTGACCTGCCATGACCCTCGGTGAGTTCAAAGGTAGTCTACGTTAACCTTTCATGACATTTTGACCATACAAACGTGCCCCTGATGCGGAGTCGGATTTGACTCTTTCAGCTTTCATTTGACTACCTTACCTTTCAATCACAATCAGCTGTGTCGGTCAAGCGGACAAGGATTGGAAGGAGGTCTAAGGATAAGCAGCATCAAGGTCGCCGTGGGCAAGCGAAGAAGGAGCCGAACAATAGAAGCGGGTGCGTTCTGGGAGCCTAGTTTGAGTGCCAGAAGGCGCCATCCTCCCAGACCAGAAGGGTCATCCCATTGCGGGGCAGACATACCGTGGACTTCACAGCTCGATAACGACTGTCCAGCGCCTTCGGTTTATCCATTTAGCAGAATCTTTCCCCAGTTGGATTATTTAGGCAGAGAGATCAGCGTTCACTCAGTAGCCTTGCTGAACCCTCTTCAGGTCGGCCTCCGGATAAGTTTACAAGACCCCCCAAAGATCTCGAAAATTATAAATCCCATCAAAAAAAATATAGGACTCTGCTGGAAAGAGTTTGGCGAGACTATAAGAAAGAAGTTGGCTTCTGTAGTCGGGTCAATTTTAAGGCCACCAGACGTCATCCTAAAGAAAACTACGAACATTTTTGGTAGGAAACACTCTTATCGAACCATCGCTGTGGCTCCAAAATGGAATGCAGTAAACGGAAGGTCTGGTGCACCCGTACGATGCAGCAGAAAGGCCAAACTTGTTTTTTTTTTACGTAAATTTGACATACATTCATTGTAAGAGTGCTTTGGAATCCATGTTTGAGCCGAACAGTGCTTGTTACACGGACTCTGATCCCTACGTCTGGTCGTGCAGTTGCGGGTTAATGTCGCAGTCCTGAGGCGAGAATTTAGCGTAACATCAACAAAACTGTCGGGTGGTAGCCAGTGTCACTCGCTGTAGGAGTGGCCTGACGGAAAAATAGTGAGCGACGAGGCGAGTCGAACCCACGTTGCCAGGGTGGGGAGCGGTGACAGACGCTGTGCCAACAGAGCTACCGACACAACTTCCATTAAACAGAGCTAAATATGACGAAAAAATGTTGACTTTATGGACAAGGAGGATTGGCATATTTTTCGTGATATATAGGGAAGTGTTTGGCTGAAATACGCTGCGAATGTATGTGGCACGCAGATCAAGTATGCATCCATCGCATTAAGGTCAAAAAAGGTCAACCTAGGTTATACTAAGTTCCGACGCTCATAAGTCATGGGTTTCATCGTGACTATTGTAAGTACCTCACCCTATCTCATAAACATGATCTACCGCATTACTATTAGGCAGACACAAAGTGGTATAAAATCCTAAAAAATCCATTGGCATAACATCCACGTTATCTCATCATACAGATGTTTTGCGACATTTCTTTCACGTAAGGTACTGGGGTACCGGTTGGTTGGCGTTGTCGTGATTGAAAAGCTTAATGTTTCATTAGAAGTTATTTTCGCCACTGAAACGTTTTCCTTCAACGCCATAAATTGAGAGGGGAAACTGCACAGAAAAAATGTATGAGTGCTTCTTACCATGTAATATCACACAAGGCCTGCTCGCCTAGAAAACAAGCGGCACATTTTAAAAAGTCAAACAAGATTGGCTTGGGCAAATGAAATTAGGCCACCCTTGACAAGTATGGTTCTTACCAAATACTGGCGCTGCCAAGGTACCTGTTACTACAGATAAACATACCAGGGCTGTAGCCAGTCAACCGGCTTCGGTTGCGGCCTGCATATTTGCTGCCAAGCGTAATCTAATCTTGAGTCGCAAGTCAATAGGTAGCATTACCTAGTCACAGGACATCAGAAACATTACTGCGTATAAGGAAGCTTCAAAGCACCGAAACAGGCCCACAGTCTCAACGACGAACGTAAACAAAACGCAGGGACGTATGGACGTCCTGACGTATGGTCAGTGACCTTGAAATTTCAAAAAGAATTGCCATAACAGACTTGATACGCCTGCAATGTTATCTCGATGTGATAATGCCAGTCGATACATTCCACAAAAGTTTATAAAAGTTAACGTTTTTTAGGAACATGATTTTCTTTGACCTGTCCTAAGTCAGTCAGACCTATGGTGACCCTGAGTTCAAATAATGAACAAGGTGCCAAAAGAAGGTAGAATACAGTACTCGAAATTTCATGTCCCTGCGCCCTTTGTTTTGTTTTGTTTCGTTTGTTTTTTGGGTAAGAAAACTGAATGGAGGTTCTCATGAACACTCAGATCGGCGAGGTTTAACACACGCAATGGAAGGTGGTTCCGTGCTAACACGCAATGAAGAGGGGGCACTTTTGTGCCCTCTCCGATCTTGGAAACGGAAACAGTGAGAGACCAAATTTTAGGTGTAGGGCTGTCACAAAAAAACTACATTCTGTACAATTCTCATGATCCTAGCTTAACAGTTGCAACGTCAAATGGGGTCGAAAAAGATCAACTTAAGACAATCTCGGCTCCGTAAGGCTTTTCGAACGGAACGAGAAAAAAGCGTGTGTTTGAATGCTAAAACATCGAATGCCACAATTTTCATTTGTTTGACGTCTTGAGTGAAGATTTCGGGCTCAGGCTATTTCAGGTCATTGACCTATAATGCCATTCTTCATTTTTTTGTAGATCAGATTTCGAGCCGCACGGAATACTGGTGCAGTCTGAGTACAAATCAGGGCGCTAGACGCATCATTAACGTCCTTCCAGTGAAGGTAGCCAACATCGGTACATTTGGTCACTACCAGCATCCATTAACCTGCGCAAGGTCAAAGGAAATGAAGCGAAGTCATTGACCTTGGATGAAGTTTTTGACCAAAAGCAAGTTCTATGCCAACCTTTTACACTAAAGTGATTACTTAATAATGAACCCAACTACACGATTTGATTGCTGCAAAACGTAAAAATTATATACATAAGCGTATTAATGTGCACAAGCGTCTTTTTATTAGATTCTCTGAACACATATTTCTTAAAAATCGACACGTTGCAAAGCAAATCTGGATCAGGTCACAATCTGGTTGACCTTGACCTTTGATGATTTTGGCCTTTACTGATCCTGGGTTTGGTTTTGGTACATCCGTCAGTTATCTTCTAATGATGTCGGCTCCTAATGTTCAAATGGTAATGCTATGTGCAACGCCAGTCCTCTCGCGAAGTTCCCATTTGTCTGCGACAACCTTTATTTTCGTTATGTTTGTTTGACTTCAAATGCTTTAGACGCCAAAGTTTTCCGGCCGATTTTCGATTTTTTTTCGTCGGTCGAAGTATTATTGAATTGTTACAAATGTGAAATGCAGCAGCGATCAGCTTCGATCTGTTCACCAGGCTTCCAAGAAAAACAGGTTGGGGGCACAAAAGTGCCCTCCTCCTTCTAGTGCGCGTGTTAACCCTACTCCCGGCAGGGGGAGGGGCTGAAACCGCCATTTCATGTTTTTTGTTTGTCGTTCCCAGGGTTTTCGACACATCTACACGAAACTTGGTGACTTCCCTAGCTATTTTTTGGACATATTGTAACAAAATTTCGTAATTCTATTTTGCTCAGGGGCAGAGCCAGGCAACGTTTTTGGGAGGCACCCCGGCTATTTTGGGCGCTTTTGAGAGCAAAAGAAAAATAGCTGCCAAAAATAGTGTTTTTGAGGTAGAGCTTAAAACTTTATATGGCTGTATAGGCAAACAGTTCAGCAACATACACATACAATTTTGTTTATCTCAGGTCACTTTACAAGGTCAGGCCAAGGTCAGAAGTCATTTTTTTGAAATGTCAAACACGGAATATATATGACATGGAAGGGTGACCTCTACTTTTGTACCAAGTTTCAGCTTGATATCATGTCGGGCCACGGAGCTATGACCTAAAATGCCAGTGCGCGCATCCTATATCACAATAGCCGTAAAATGGAATTATAAGGAGAGTAAATTCAAATGACTGGGAACGTTTCCAAATAATATCAAACGCACACAAGATCATTCCAAGTGGCTCTAAGGTCACTGGAGGTCATTTGGAGTCAAAGACGTAAGTTGGCCTGAAGAACATGTGACTATGACAGTCCCCCCTTTTTCATGTCCCTTGCACCACCTGTGCTAACGTTATACAAACATTATACTACGATTTACATTTCTTTCAGCACAACATGACTAGGACAAGCCAAAAAAGTGTTTTTAAGCTTTTTGTTGATTTAGTTTTCGAGAAACCAACCATCCTATTTTGGAAACCCCGTAAACGCCTATGAATTTGCCCAAAATTTCAAATGTATGGATCAATGGTAAAAGTCTCATCCATCACCTCTTGATTCATGCCAATTTCATCAAACTCGGTTCCACAAACAATACAGTCATAACAACTCGAAAAATATCCCTCATTTGGAATTTTTTGTCCCCTGTACCCACCCTTTCCAAAATTTTGAAAACTTCTTTTTATAAAAATGTAGTTTACGTCATGGCAAATCTATTGCCCTTGTTGCGATGAAATCGGATGGGTGGTTCTCAAGATCTCAGGAGAGGGGGGGCGAATCCTCCCCCTGACGGGAATCGGCCATATTGTCTAGCCCTCCGGGAATGGGGTTAAGCCTGCAAGACTATGGTTTCGGCTCTGCCCTCTTCATTACCCTGAGAGTAAATGTGCAAGCAATGCGAATCTAAATGAATGTCAACAGGGATCCGATGACCCATCATACTCCTATGTATTGCGAGTTGGACGCAGCAGAGAAAAGCAAGTGCGTTGAAACGCCATGCTTTGGCGTCACCCATCACGGACAAGTGACGATGTGTTCTCGTGGTTTGGGCTCACTGGCGACAGTAGCGCCGCAGGTTCTCGTGCCACTGTCGTGTCGTGACAGTTCTTGTCGGGTCTGCCTCGGCCAGAATCACGCCCTGACTAATAGCTGATTTTTCACTAATTTCATGTTGTTTCCGCTACTGGTGGTTGTCTGGCGCTGTGATAAGTCGTTCCGGGGACAGATTTTGAGTCAGTGTTAGAGATAGTCGCTCTCCCCGGTCCAGGCAGGCGGCGCCAATCCATTCCGGCCAGCCTCCTGTATCAAACAAACCACGGCTGACGCCAATATTAATCTGTTAATCACATCCACTGAGGAGAGATCATCCCTGAAATAGCTTGACTTGTTTTTCGTCAGATTCATCGTGACATTTTTTAGCTTGGCGGAAGTGGTGAAGCATTAACCAAAAGAAAACAACTTGCATGAAAACGACAATGATATGAAGGCAATGGCAATCTTCGCGCTTGGTATCTCCTTAATTCCAATAACATTAACGGAGTGCAGTCAGTCCAAAGGCCAACGACAACCATTTTAAAATCACGCTTTTGTGGCCTGATAAGCGCAGATATAAACAACACTCTGACGAGGCGTGACCAGAGAGCGAACCGCCTGGCCTGGGCCGGGTCCGTCCTGCGCTCGGCGGTGAGCCGAGTAGCTCCGGACGGACGGTATTGTTAACTGAATCGCCGGCCGGCGGGGCGGCGCGGCGGTGCCATTAGCTCGGCCGTCGGGAGGCGGCGCCCGGCAGCCGCGGACGGCGTCATTACGCGGCCGGCGAATACCTGTCGTCGCCGCTTGTTACGCGGCCGCGCCGCAGCCGCTGATCCGGCCCACCTAATGGCCGCCATCATTACACGTGCGCGCCCTGATTAACCGATCCGGTGGCGCCAGATTTTCGCGCGCGCGCCGCTCGTCCGCTGCAATAGCGGCGCGCAGTGCGCGGCCGACGTGCGGTTTCTGGACGAGGAGTGAGCTTGGGGATGGCTGGCTGCCGCCGCGGGGAAAGCAGAACTGGAACTGGAGAGCTCCCGGGGTATGACTGGGTCGTCTGTCCTGCTCACGTAGGAGAACAATCACGAGCCACAGTTGATAACCTGAGCGGAAACGCTGGCCTGAGACGTAGACTCTCCGGAACTGATATAAATATTCCGAGACAGACAGACCAACAAAATCCCGGAATCAAAACTGAGAAAAGCGAAACATTTATCACGATTTATGTAGCCGCTCCCCAGTTTTTCGTTTTTTTTGGCTCAATGAGTTTTATCTTTATTTTAAAGTCGAATGGTTCCGCGTAATTGACCTTTGTTTCATTTTCGCCTTGAAAGTCCTGGTTTTTCGCACTTGCTTGTCTTCTGACGACATGTGCATTTGTGTTTACGCTGAGAACCCTACATGTTCGACCCTACCGAGTAAAATATCTACCAAGAATTTTACCCCAGATGACTTTACTGAGCTTCAGTTACAACTTTCACCTCATAATTGTTCCAAACCACTATTTTGTGACAGTGCCTGGTTTTGTGTGTGGTTGTTTTCTGATTATATTTTCCAGAGATATCACATCTAGCCATTTGTAAAACTGTGTGAAGCAAACACAGCAACTAATTTACCAATTTGTTACCTTTGTGGCCTCACAAACAGCACACACATCTTGTTTTCTAATAACCTGGTTCTTCCTCTTAACAGGTGTTCACCGCACTGCATTGGTGTGCATTCCTGGTCTTCAGCACCAGGAATGCACACCAATGTTCATTTTTTCTTCATAAGGTCGCCTATGTCGGTCACTTGAAGCCGGCACTGTTTTCTTTCAGAACTCTGTATTCTTTATCGCTCCTGCCACAAGAAGGGAGCCATGCGAATGGAAGGTGAAGTTCTAGACATCCAATAGTGACTTCCCTCAATGCAAAGCATCCCTGAATTTAATGCTGGCTGGCCCGGGCACTCACGAGAACCGCTCCTTTTTTATGGCCGAAAAAAAGCAATCGGTGCAGAGACACAGAACTAGGCGCATTTTCGTCAGCTTTGTTGCGTGTTCTAGATGTCTTCGAAGAAATGACGGTCACGTCAGGCCACTGACTGAAGATGCGATAAATATGGCCACGCTCCACAAAAATAAGGTCGCAAAACATTCCGTGAATTGTATCGATTATCATGCAACTTTACCATTGGCCAGATGGAAAATTCTGCCATCGTCGACTTCTCGGAAGTTTCAAGGTCATTGAACTAAGGCTAGGTAATGTTTTTCCTTTTCTTATACTCGCTGTGATTCCCTGTACTCCTATGTTGATCGCTGATTATGATCGCTGTGCTCTCATGTTTGAAATTTTAAGTCTGGTTTAGCGCTTTTGAAGCTTGATTATACGCAACAATGCTTCTTGTACCTTTTGACTAGGCAGTGACGCTGAGCCGTGAAATCCAACGCGTTTTGGATGGCCCAGAGATTGAAATACATATGTATATGGGGCGTTACAGGACAAATCGATCAGGCACCTACCAAAACAAACCATCATAGTCTCAAACTTTGATGCAATTTGGTCTGGCTGATAACCTATGGCTGGGATTTCACATTGTCATTTCTTAGCACGGTTGGACAAACGGTGTTTGTGCTAGAGCAATTTGAAATCTTGAGATTTGGTGATTTTTGGTCAAACTCTTGGTAAAATAATGCGCACTGTTTCAGTAACCAATGGACACATTTTCGAAAACTGGGTATCGTTGTGACGGGAACGAAAGGCTGTATCTTTTTGTTAATCACATTTTCCAAAACATCGTTTGCCTTTGATTTAACCTTGACACCTATTTTAAGGCCAGATTTTGAAGGTGTGGCCAGTGATTCCGATTAAAACCTGTCACAAGTAAAGTTTCCTCAGAAGAACTCTCATTTGCTTGAAATCAAGGAAAGTTCCCATTTTCGTTTTTAATGTTAAAAATTCCACTTCAAATTCGGGATGTTTTCATCGAAAACGTCCTGGTCGGGAATTTCTCACCTGGCCCTGCAAAAAAAAGGATGAACAACCGGCGAAAGTAGTTCTGAACACCCAAGGTCATTGTTTTCTTTCATGTTCATACCACAATTCCGTAGCCTCATTATATTTATTGTTTGCCGCCCGATGCGAAGATGTGGTTATATTTTTCTCCTCGACAGATGGCCGTGCCTCATGACCTTGGCCCACATTACACGTCACAGGGAAGTGCGTGACGGGGACGGTAAAGCGTTAAAGCTCAGTTTACACCAAGATACCTTTACCAGTTTACATGAGCGGTAATCCGTCGCGGACGCGACCGACTCGGTCTCGACGACGAACGGAATGACGCCACCCAGTTTTAATGACGTGACACCTCGACGGACTCGACCAAAAATCAGCCAGATAACTGCGTTCAGCTGATCACATCCCGCAGTTTCGTTTGCTGAGTTCTGCTCTGAGGTGGGAGATCTGGAAAGACTGTGGATTGGCCGGTTGGGAAGATTTTGTGCTTCTTTTTACCCGCCCCGTACCAGTCGTCAGATCCTCCTTTTAGCGGAGGTGTCTGAACACCCTTCCCCCTTCCATGTCGCGAACTGTAACGATGGGAAAAAACGCCGTCTTAAGTCATGCAAAACAAGTCGTTTAAACTAAAAACTCATCTCCATTCGCAAATAAAAGTTTGTGGTTTCACAACGCGCTATTGCGCCCGGGCCATGCGGTAGCAGGCGAAACCTGCCTGCTGTCTCACTCTGCCAGCCCAGCCGTACTAACAGAGGAGGCAAGTAATATACTGCTTTCTTTTTTACACAAAACATAGTTATAAACATAATTTACAAGAAGACACTCCGGCACTGTATTCGACATATATCCTTGGTGATGAGCGGGGCTTGGAACGCACACCATCACCACTACTTTGCATATTTATATGCCAAAATATGCCAAGATATTCGACAAAAAACATCTCATGTGTCTTTCAACCTCCTAACCAATTTTGTTTAGGCTCAAATAAGTCCTTCGATCGAGATGAGCTTCAGTGACTTCAAGTGACCTTGACCACCTAGACTGCGACATGTGGTACACGTCAGGGCTATTTGGGGTGAAAAGGGCAATTCGTGTCATAAAGTTGCAAATAGGTTGCCCCAAAATACTTGCAATTAACTCAGAAGCGAGATAAAAAGACAATGGAAAATAACCTTGACCTCGGCTTGACCTCCGGTGATTGACTGAGGCCAACGATCTTTTGTTCACCTATGCTCATGATGCTGTGCTATAACTCTTCCCCAAAACGCAATTTTTGAAGAAGAAAAAAATACAGGAAATAAGTGTTGTCGAAATTGGCTTAACCTATCCCTGGCCTAAGGTTATTGGCCCAACCTTTCCGAGAAATTCCAAGACAAACGTTTTCAGGTCATTGATAATATAAGGTCATGTACCACAACGCAATGTCGTATATTTCAATTTGTTAATGCAATGACAGTCTGAAGTACTTTTGACATGGGCCCCTTTAACCAGACCCAGATTATTGATCTGACTCGACCCAAAATTAAAATTTGTCCAAAATGTGCGCATTAGATGTAACAAAGGTACTGGAAATTTAGCAGCACCACGCGCCGCCGTTTTCTTGCTATTCTGGAAAACCTAAGGTGCGTGAAAAACACATCAGCAGCGCCAAAGACGCCGTTCTCGACCGCCGGGAAGAGGATGGAAAATTGGCCTCCCTGGTGAGAGAGCTAAGAAACGACCCAGAAGGCCACTTCAGGTATTTCCACACGCCGTAGAAAACATTAAATACCATACCGAGTCAGGAGTTGCCCCAGCTTGTTGCACAGCCAACAGCTGTGTTGCCCACAGAACTTTCGAAACGAATGGCCAGCGGTCTGAAGTTACGGTGCCAAACACAATTGTCTTATTAAATCTATTATATAATGTATTTATATCTTATATTATATAATATCTTATATCTTAGTCTAAGAAGAATATTTCAAAGATGATATGGTGACGAACATATCTTCAACTTTTATTTCCGTATTTCTTTGTCCATTTTGGCACCCAGGGCTATTGGACTCGCTGCACCACCTGCCTGCTGCAAAAGTCTGCGAAGACATCGGCTGAAAACTCGGATTTTTTCAAGTTTGCGGTCAATTCCGTCGCAAATGACACCGAGTGTTTTTTTGTCCGTATTTCCATTCATTATTTATTCATAACAGCATCATGTCATAAGTTGACAGGCATACCATAAAACATTTATATCTGCACTTTTTATGCCATTTTCCGCCGCTAACGGAAGGGAACGGCGGAAATGCCCAACGAAGATATTTTCAGCCAATATTCCGTAAGTTATACATATGTGTATAACGTTAAACATAAAAATGGGGAACTTCCTCAACTGAAAACGAATCAAACCATTTGGAGAACTTGTAACCCGTTCACAGTTTCAACTGGAATCACTGGCCACATCCCCAACATTTGACCCTGAAAATGGGATCCAAGGTTAAATAAAGATCAACTGGAATTTTACAAAATGCGAACAGCAGGACATTGCAACATTTTGTTCTCATCACAGCTGTATCTAGTTTTTAAAAATGTGGTCATCGGTTATCGGAAAAGTAGACATTATCTCACCAGGGATTTGGCCAAAAATAATCAAATTTAAAAATTTCGGACTGCTCTAACGCAAAAACCGCTCACGTGTCGGAGCTGAAAAGAAGAAATCTGGCATTCCAGCCACGGATTACCCTCACTCCCGGGACAGAATTTCATTACAATTTGGAACTATGGTGTGCTACCCCACGTGGTCATGGTGGTCGATCTCACGTGGAATGCCCCATACGCAATGGTACTGGCGTTGAATACCGGCATCTGAATTTCCACTCCTCCAAGATTTTCCGCTTCCCGAGTCAGAAAAAGCTGGACATAGCACTTATTTATCGGAAAATCGGGCAGCGTATTCCAAGCCAACTGCCAACAAGTACAAGAAATGCTGCGTAATATTCCGATTATAAGCTAAATAACCCCAAGCATGGCACAGAACTATCATTTTGGTAGTTACTGAACACAACGGTTGGCTTAGTTTCTGCACTTTGCATACCCAATCCAATACCACATCTTTGAATACTTGTATCCACATTGCATACATTTGAAGTAAAATAAGGCTTGCTGGTAACACCAAACATTATGGCCTCATAAGTGAAAGCTGGCATGCACTATGTTGACTACAATCTTGATTTCGTTATACCCAAACAGAACATAATATATCATGCCACCATTTGCCATAACAAACCAACAGACTAGAGTAAATGGTCTTCAACATTTCGTGACTGCAGATGACCCACAGATGCAGTTGTATAAAACTATTGAGAGTGCTCAGCAAGCTTTAAGGTCCATTTTCTGATGCATTGCCCATAGGAGCAATGTTAAGTTTTGAGATTACTGGGGTTACCTATGCACTTCAAAAATTTAGGTACAACATTACGATTATAGAAGGCACACGGTTATTTCATAGCACTGCAAACCGGAAACAGGCGTAACAGTTTGCAGATAACCCACAGCTATTTCACGGTGTGTGGAAACCATTAAACCTACCTTATTTATTTCTATAAAATGATTGGATTCCCATCCATACTCATCCTTTATCATCTCACGCCTCGCAGCCTGCCCTGGTCTTAATGCTGCCAGTCCCATTTTGCTCGATAGCCCAAGAAGATGCGCCACAACGCGTATTGCGTATCAGATCCCAAATGTCAAATGACGATGTACTCAGATTTATGTAAATTAATAAGTCGTACATCAGCGCCATTGCCGAACTTTTACACTCGGCCTGTCTGCCTGGCCTTTCTAGGGCAGAGGAAACACGATTTTTCATATGTTTCATATACGAATGTCCACACACACACACACACACACACACACACACACACACACACACACACACACACACACACACACACATTCTTGTAAGAGATAGCTTATGGGGACCGGGTGCGGGTGGGATAAAATGCTAGCTTATGGGGACCGACTGAACTTTTTTAATATAAGAGATAGCGTCATGAAATTTTGTGAGAAAGTGTATGAGGGGTTTGGTAATGAAATGGTATCACTGATGTGTTGTTGTGGCGATGTGAAAATGTTGCGTGTAAATGGTAGCTTATGGGGACTGGCTCCCCGCTGTGAAAATAACAAAGACCCAGCCGAGGTACAAGCTGTGGGAGGAGTTGGAATCCGCCGGTCCAGCTGCCTGAAACGCACCGATCTATTAACAGAGCACGTCGGGTGGAGGGGAAGGAAGGACGTGGTTTGTGCCGAAAAATGCGATGCTGACTCTTGTATCAAGTTGACGTGACTAAAACGCACATACGAAGGAAATCTCCGTAGGGCATGATGCAATTTTACTTCCATATCATTTGATACAATGTTCTCAAAACACACAGCTGGTGGAAGCAGGCTCGCAGCAGAATACGGTTCAGTCTTGCTTAATCTTCGATCGCCGAGGGGGGAGGGAATTCTCGCGGCCCTGACCCGTTAGGCTTTCTAGACAAAGCTTAAGAACAAAGACAGCTGGAAACGTTAAGATTGTATCAGGTCGTGGTGCATCATTTTCAAATCTTGCGATTAAATTTCAAAATCAGATGATGTCAGGTCTCTTTGACCTTTCCGGTAGGCATGTTGAAAGAAGTTAAATGTATGCCATTGATTCAGAATGGGATACTGACAAACTTAAAAATATATCTCGTTTTTCGGAAGATTGTTTGGCCTGACCTCAGTTAAAACGTGCGTCAAAAATGTTTAAGTGTGTGCCAGTGATTGTTAACAAGAAATGCTAAGAAACGGAAAACGGCCTTCGAACCCCTAACCTATTTTCTACAAAATGAACATTATCGATTTTTTGGAAACACATTTGACCTGACCTCAAGTCAAAAATAGTGAGATGCTTTTTTTGCCTTTCTGCCAGAATTTTCCCCGTAAAGGGGACTTTCCTGGATAAGGAAAGGGATACAAATCTCTTCATACACTTTTTGAATGAGCCAATGAATGACGAATGATGCAAAAATGATGAATTTTGATCGTGGGAGCTCATATTGCTGTCTACTTGTTGTATGTGGAAATGGTGTGCAGTCATATACTCTCCTGTGTCCAAAAGACCGGACTCACACTCTTAGTCTTGCATTCCCCACATATTCGTTAAATTTGTCTAAAATGGAATTTTTCACTTCGCCTACAGAAAAAATCCTACACAACAGCGGTTGCGGGGGATTCTATATTCATTTTTTCCGCGTACATTTACCATAAGGACCGTTTAAACAAATGTGGCATCCTCCCTTGCCTGCTGGACTGGGTGGACTTTCCAGCGCCAAACGTACAAGGAGAGACATGGTCGGACCACTTGGCCACGCTACCCTAACATTATGTACATCAGATGACCTGATGGCTGACTTTACTTGTCTGCAAATGTTTTTATCTACGAAGGCCAGTCAAATATGACTTTACCGTTTTTTTTTGCTTTACCTTTCGATATGATTTCGTGGTAAGGTGATCGGCATTGCAAAGGTGCTGGAGGCGAGCAGCTCGTGCCGCACCCCTCACCAGATTTAGAGGATGCCCATTTTCCATAAGGTCGTCATTTCGGAAAAATCCCCTTTCACATGCGTCCAGATCCTAGTAGACTCGGACCGTACGTCTCATTAGTGCTACAAGCACAGTTTTCTTTGTAAACAATGAGTGGAGCTAGTCGTTGTGTACAGTTATGGGTGCCGTCATGGATATGAAATGGAATTCAGTAGTTTTGCTCCCGTCCTCAGGTACCGTGAACAGTGTCAAGAAAAGGAATGGCCTTTTCGTTCACGGAATACTGCAAAATGAACGATACGTTGCGATGTTGTCCGTTGATGTCGGCGAAGAGAGAGAGACGAGAGACTCTTGGCCGTGCGTCCAACGTCCAAAATTATCATCAAGATACCGCATGTAGACAGCCCTACGCACAGCACATGATGCCAGAAAAGTGGTCTCGAGACGATGCATTAATTCAATGGCGAGTGGCTGCGTGAAACGATTGCCTATCGCTGCACCTTTATGCATTTTTATGCATAAAGGTGCACCTTAATGCACCTTAATGCACCTTTAATTTGTTCATGCATCGGAGTACCGAAGCAGATCAGACTGTTTGGCAAAATGTGCTCTGAACGACTGTTTGCGGTCGTCTGAACCTAATCCCAAACGAGACACATTGCCCAGATTTTCCTCGATGAGTTTTGATACAGCAGAGTGGTTCGAAATGCACGAAACTGCATCAGTGCAACGGGAAGTGAGTTTTCCTAATGCCCTTTGTAAGAGATTTTTAAAGAGATGTGGCACGACATATTCTGAAGAACTTTCACCTTGCCACAAATCAAGTAACATTGTGCTATTTTTTTAAGATCCCGCCAACGCCATGTTTTCGAGCGCGTGTGCGTTTGCAACGCCATGCTCTGATTGGTTGTTGTACGCAGATGTTAGGTTTGGCTGCTAGGAGGTTGCCGCTGTGCAGCAATCAGCAATCTAGGCGCCATCAGCGCTACATCTAGAGTCGCCAACGGAGCGGGAGGGCGATGCCAACTCACGTCTCAGCTGTAGACCGTGCGGAATGAGGCCGTATATTATCACCGCCACTGCATCAATATCGGTAAACAATGGTATTTTGCTCTACTAATCAATTATCGATAAATTTATAGATAAGACGAGGTTCATTATAGATTGTACATCATAGATCAAACGGTAATGACACGTGGGGGAGGGGTAGAGCGGGGGTACTTGGCGAACTCATGGTTCACTCATAAAATAATTACGTCCTTTCAATCAGTCAGATGCGACGACATGCCATACACATTCTAACGTTATTTTCACGACATGGGATATAAGGTTCCATGGTTCATTTCAAGGGAGCTTTGAAGAAACACTGACAGGTTGTTTCCAGGACTCGTTATCACCGACGCTTTGTTAGAAGCATTCTCTCCTAAAGCATGCTTCTGTCTTTCGCTCGGCTGTTGCTTGTGTTCGCTTTCTTGGAACTTGGCCCGTCTGTGCTTGTCTCTCCGATCAGCCTAAAATAGCATCATCAAGTAAAAAAAAGCTTCGTCATCATTTGCAGAGCAAACAAGGCTGGGATAGGTGACAAATACTGACAGCCAAGTTCCGAGAACGTGAAGACAAGTAGAAGCCAGCCAAAACAGAAGTATAGTCCAGTGTTCTTTCAGTGTAGGGCCATCCCGCCACCTGCCAGTCACTGGGGTGGTGGCAAGTGCTTCTTTTGACCACTTCTGGTCCTGAGAGCCAGAAGTTTGATCGAAGATTCAAAGGGAATGGATGACGCGGTACTTTGGGGTTTCAGATATTCCCCATTTTCTGGCCTCAGCACACTTATGACGTCATAAGTCAGATCAAAGTTCTGAATTCCACAAATATTTGTCGACCACTTGAAAACCAGATTAAAAAACAACTTAAAAAAGAGGTATATGGTCGGAATGCGCTATATGTGGCATCAGATGAACTCATCTTGCAGGACAAATAACATTTTGGGAAAACGTGACTGGATTTCAGCCAAGGTTACAAGGCCATTATGTCATAGCATGACCTTTGACCTTTTACGTAAGTGAGATTTTTATGAGAAACGTCCAGCGCACGGGGAACTGACCGGTTCCGATTGGTTGTCCGGATTGGTTCGTGCGGTGTCACAGCGCATGGGACGCAGCGAGTGATTCAGACTCAGACTCACGGCATCAGTTTTCTAAAACGTGTACTGATTCATTGCTGACTGAAGGACATCTGTTAATCCATTCAATTTCATTTCGAATTCATAACAGTCTGCACGTTCAGTGAACAGTTTTTTGTAAGTAAAATTTGAAATGGATATGAATTATGCAATGACATCTTTGTAATTACTAGGCAGTTGGAATGTTGGACTCCTCTCATGTGTATTTGAGCAGGGCTTTATGTACTTTATACTTTATACTGATATTTGGGTGCCTGAGTACTCAGTTTATCATTATGCTTTGTAATTTTGAGTGGATCGACTCTACAGTGATTCTTTGGAAAAACAAGCGATTGACTTGTATGCTATTGCACTGCAGTTTTGAACTGAATCGATTATGGACAAAAATGCTAGATTACTGAATCCGTTCAGAGTCGATTGGGATTTATTCAGAATCAGGTGCAAGCCTGGTCACTGATGTGCCACTCCACGAGTAGCTCAAAAATGGACCTTGCTTTTATGTACCTGCGATACTCGTTGGTAGAGTTAGATTCGCCTCAGGAAAGAAGTCGACACGGTACAAAGCTAGTAACTGGCCACCATTGACTACAGCAGAGTTCACGTAGGACTTGTGCAACCCGATATTCGGTCTTTGTGTCTTTCCTTATGAGCTTCCTGCGGTGTCGAAAGGGTAAAAAAAAAAAAAACAGACGCCGAAGTCCGAACAATAGCTGAAACCGCACATATGACGCAGGTGTCATATGACTTGGCCGTGGTAATATGGCCAACTTTTTTTGTCAAAGGCTGGCGGAGTTATTTATAAATAAATGTTAAAATTTGGGGGTTCCGCAGAAAAAACAAAGGGGACAAAATTGTCCCTAGTATCTCGCGAAATATAAAATAGGTTTCCGCAAGGGTTCCTCTCACAATGGTGAGCCATTGTGCGCAATGCCCTGCATGTAACCCATCAAATGACACAGGCTTTCAAAAGTGGTTGTTTCAGAACACACCAGAAACGATGTCAGAGAGAATCGGTCCTTAAGGCATGCCCGAATATCCTCATTTTTGTTTTAAGATTCTTCGAATAATCGTAAAGTTAAATTGCCGTAATTAGAAATGGACGAGGTGGCAACGTAAACATTTGCTCTCCAACTGGATCTCTACCCGCTTGACATAGAATCAAATGATATATGCAGTTTGAAAACATCAACAACGAAATTCAGACCATTCAGAACGTTCCAAATGAGCATAATGATTTGATTTATCTTCAGTTCTCTTTGATATGTATTTAATTAACAAAGTTAAAAGGTGCAAAAAAAAACGAGGAGTAACGTCAAGGTCACATTCAGAGGTTCTCTGTTTTGAATTGCGGCTAGTGACCATTTAACGATAATTTTCCCACATACCAGTGATGGAATCGATATGAAAACGTTTCTGGTGAATTTTAATATGAATGCTTGAACTTGGTCGACTTTTCAGAAATATATTTGGTAGGTCTGAAGAATGCCGCTGATCACGTTTCTTTGCAATTTCTTCTGTTACCAGGAGCGTCGAAACATCTTGATTTAAGATATGTACTTATATTTTGGTGTCACCTACTGATGACAAAGCACTTGGAACATGAATGTATTTCTAAAACTACGAGCTTGTTAAGCTTTAGACTACTAAATGGCTAACTCATTACGTACAGCGGTCCTGGGGCTCATCATCTACTAGGCTTATTTCGCTTTTTTAGTTCAAAACGTGTTTTAACCCTATTCCCGGCAGGGGGGGCGGAATCCGCCCCCCCTCGGGTTTTTGCTTGCCAATTCCAGGCTTTTTAACGCAGCTTTACGAAACTTGGTCACTTTTCCTAGCTATTCTTTCAACGTGCTGTGACAAAATTTCAAAATTCTATTTTGTTCAGGGGCGGAGCCAGGCAACGTTTTTAGGAGGCACCTCATGCCATTTTTGGCCATGTTGAGGGTAAAATGAAAATGTCTGCCAAAAACAGAGTTTTAAAGCTAGAACTTAAAACTTTATATGAATGTATAGCTAAATAGTTGGGCAATGTGCAGATATACTTTTGTTTATCTGAGGCCATTTTACAAGGTCAGGTTAAGGTCAACAGTCAAAATTTGTTTTTTTCGCTATAATTTCGGCGTCATTTTTTCAAATGCCAAATTCGAAATACATGTGACGTAGAAGGGTGCCCTCTACTTGTGTACCAAGTTTCAGCTTGATATCAGATCGGGTCACGGAGATATGACCTAAAATGTCAGTGCGCGTACCCTATATCGCAATAGCCATGAAATGAAATTTTTGAAATAGAGTGAATTCAAATGATTGAAAACGTTGACAGATAATATTAAATGCACACGAGACCATTCCAGGTGACCCCAAGGCCACTGGAGGTCATTTAAGGTCAAAGGTCACAAGTTGATCTGAGAAACGTGTGACCGTGACAGTTCCCCCTTTTTCATGTCCCTGGCACCGCCTATGCTAACATTATACAAACATTGTAATGCGATTTGTACTTCTTTAGTATGACATGATTAGCAGAAGCCAAAAAAGGGTGTTTGCCTCTTTTGTTCATTCAGTTGTTAGAAAACTAATCCTCCTATTTTTGAAACCCTGTGAACGCCCATGAATTTTCTCAAAATTTCAGATTTGTGTACCCATGGTAAAAGCCCTATCCATAATCTCTCGATTCATGCCAGTTTCATCGAAATCGGTCGATAAACAACGGAGTTATAAGAAGTCCAAAAGTATCCCCCATTTTGACCTTTTTGCCCCCCTGTATCCACAAATCTCGAAATTTTAAAAATTTCTTTTTATAAAAATGTAGTTCACGTGACGGCAAATCGATTGCCGTTTGTTGCGATGAAAATCGGACAAGTAGTTCTCGAGATCTCAGGGGAGGGGCCGAATCCGCCCCCCCCTGCCGGAAATCGACCATACCGTGTAGCTCTCCGGGAATAGGGTTAAAGGTGGGATATCCCCGTCTAGCCTGACAGTAAATAAAACAAAAGGTAAGAATAACACAAAAAGTAAGAAAATAAATAAACAAAAAACATGAATAATAATAATAAAAAAACAAATAAAAAAAGGTAAAATAGGCAATGCTGAATGATCTCAGACTTTACAGCAAATTTACCTTTTAAGACATTCTGGTTCTTTATGTTGTTTATATCGTAACCATTTCTCATTTGATAAGTGTCTATTGGCCCTACTTGCTTTCGCTTGCTTTTTTTGTTATTAAGTTTGACATTATTTAGCACTGCCAACCGCGAAAAAATTCGGAACCAAACTTGCTTATGTATTTTTGAATGTTGCAAGCTATGCTTTTGTTTGCTTTTGCATTCTAGATGTCATTTTTACATTTGTTTATGATTTACTCTTATTTTTTGGTTGGCAACACCAGTTGGCAAAAACCAAAATCTTCTACCCAGAGGTGAAATGGAAAGTAACAGATTACACACACGGTTAGTCGCTCCGCCACTTTCCTTGAATTTGGGGCAAACCAAACTTGGATTAGAACACAAAGGGGTAAGAGGGAACATCAAATGGACGTCTGCGCTCGAGCAGTTTATTACTTCTAGCGATCTGGCGGTATAAAGTACACTCGATATGAGCAAACCGCACGGCTCTGCATCGCAAATTGAATGAAATCCATCCTTGAAAGGTCATCTCCATTCATCCGGAATGGTTGGTACCGAGTCGCTCGTGAACAATTAAACACGCTCCCGAATTAATCTCGGCTGATAGAATAAATGGGTGCATCATTTCCGGCACCGTTGGTCGGTCGAGCCATCTCTCCAGAGACAGATACGGCCGACGATTGATCGCCACGCCCACTGGCCGAATGGCCGGCCGTACGGCTCATCTCTTTACATCACCATGCCGTTCACAGCTCACAGGCCCGGATTCGCCGCTGGCAGCCAGCCGAAAGCCATACGGCCGGCCGGAATCGCCCATTTAAAGCGAACGGCCTTCTTCGGGCAGCAATGGAATCATTCAGCCCCGCTTAACCCTGGAGGCGCGGGCGCCGGCGGTTGTTTCGAGTCGGAATGCAGCAGGGCGCTGGGCAGTGATGCAGCGGTTTCGTTTTTCATTTCGCCCCGAAGAAGAGGGAATCAAGAAAACGTGGAACGCGGAATGAGCGGAGCACGGCCGAGAGAGAGATGACCTTTTCACAGACAGCGGCGGAATCTGGGCAAATGTTGGCTCGAGAAGCTCGTTGCTTGCTGAAGCGATCTATATCCAGTCGGCGGACGGCGTCGTTGAAAATATTCACGATCGACCACTGGCCGTATCGCGGCCGACCGAGCGGCGACCCCCCTCCGCGCCTGGCGGCACTTCAAGCCGAGTCTGCAGTTTGACGCGCTGTCGCACGCTGTGTCGAAGTCCTGGCCGGACTGCGACGCAACCGGATACGGCAGCCATTCACATCTCCCGAACTGAGTATTCGGAACTCGGTACATGGCTCCCGACACTTAGAGCTCATCTCAGATAAATTAACCTTCGCTTCACCCGGGGTGTCCCGAGGACCCCCTGGGGTTTTCTAAATATAGCGCAAAAGCGAAGAGAGATAGAAACGTGAAATGTTTAGTAGCTGTTGGAAATAATTTTTACATCTTGCGACAAAACTTCAAAACCAGATCATGTCTGACCTACGTAAACTATAAGGAAGTTATGTAAGAAAACGTTTAAATGTGTACCAGTGATGGCCAAAAATAAATATTGACAAACGGAAAAACTTCTAGTCTCCAACTCATTCTCTACAAAATTTAACTTCTCATTTTTTTGGTACACTGTTTCACCTGATTTCGGGTCAGGCGTAATGAAATGCTGTTTTTGGTGTTCCTGTCAAATTTTGGACAAGAAAAGGGATACAAGTCGTCTGACATGCTTTTTGAATGATGCTACATCCTGTCTGTGAGGGGTCAGTGGCCTGAGATCAGGTCGATTGGTTACAAAATCGAATGTACCACAAAATGGAGTATGAAATCGATTTGACATTCACTTTCTGGTGAAGCCTGAGGGATGTGCGTTTCATTTTCTGCTCTGAAGACTTTGATATGCCAAGACATCATGTGATCTGTTACGACCTGATACCATTTAAAAATTCACTTGTCACTTGGGACGTTGGGAATTCCATGAAATGTTTTACGACAACGTACAGAATTGGTTTCACATGCTTACCTTTAGTCATTTATGAGATACAACCGATTATTCATTTGACCTAGGATGACGTTGTATGACTATGATGACCTTAACCCTATTCCCGGAAGGGGGCTGAATCCGCCCCCCCTTGGGTTTTTTGTTTGCCAATTCCAGGGTTTTTAATGCAGATTCACGGACCTTGGTGACTTTTCCAAGCTATTCATTTTACGTACTGTGACAAAATTTCGAAATTCTGTTTTGTTCAAGGGCGGAGCCAGGCGACGTTTTTGGGAGGCACCTCAGGCCAATTCTGGCCCTGTTGAGGGTAAAAGGAAAATGACTGCCAAAAATAGCGTTTTTACGATAGACCTTAAAACGTTATATGGATGTATAGCTAAATGGTTGGGCAACGTGTAAATACAATTTTGTTCATTTGAGGTCACTTCACAAGTTCAGGTCAAGGTCAAAGGTCAAAGTTTGATTTTATAGTAATATCTTCGGCGGTATGCCAAACCCGGAATACATATGACGTAAAATGATGCCCTCTATTTGTGTATCAAGTTTCAGCTCGATGTCAGGTTGGGTCACGGAACTATGACCTAAAATGTCAGTGCGCGTGCCTTATATCACAATAGCCATAAAATGGAATTTTTGAAGTAGAATGAATTCAAATGGTTGGAAACGTTTACGGACAATACTAAAGGCACAAGAGGTCATTCCAAGTGACTCCAAGGTCACTGGACGTCATTTAAGGTCAAAGGTCGCAAGTTGACCTGAAGAGCATATGACCATGACTGTTCCCTTTTTTCATGTTCCTGGCACCGTCCTATGCTAACATTACGCAGACATTGTAATGCGATTTGTACTTGTTTAGCATGACATGACTAGCAGAAGCCAAAAAAGTGCTTTTACTTTTTTTCTTCGTTCAGTTTTTGGAAAACAATTCCTCCTATTTTTAAAACCCTGTGAACGCCTATCAATTTTTTTTCAAAATTTCAAATGTTTGTATTAATGGTGAAGGTCCTATCCATAATTTCTCGATTCATGTCAATTTCATTGAAATCGGTCCATAAACAAGAGAGTTATAAGAAGTCCAAAAGCACGCCGCATTTCGATATTTTTGCCCTCTGTATCCACCCCTTCCAAAAATTTGAAAGTTTCTTTTTTAAAATATAGTTCACATCATGGCAAATCGATTGCCGTTTGTTGCGATAAAATCGGAATGTGTAGTTCTCGAGATCTCATTTGGGGGGGGGGGGCGAATGCGCCCTCTCCTGCCGGGAATTGGCCATACCGTCTAGCCCTGCGGGAATAGGGTTAAGAGCGCTTATTTTAGTGGCGGCAGGGTGTTTATGATATCAGACGTGTTTCAATACTTCGTTTTGTTCTGCGACACCATGATTTTTCGGACCAAACGGGCAAATTTTGCAAGCTATCGTCCTTGACCTGACCTGACCTGATCTATCTTCTACTTTTATGCCATTCAAAAACACACCAACATAATAATAGCGATTAAACTGCGTTTGTTTGACACTCCTGTCTTCACCCATTTACCACATAGCAATGCTTTAAGATCTGGCCTTTGTTGACTTGATACGACCTTGGATGACCCACATTAATATTTTTTCCGGGCAAACCTTGCCATATCCCACTTAATATTTCCAATGATGATTCCAAACGTATCTTTGAAATAACTTACATGATATCCACTTCTGCAAAGATGATTGTGGCATTCCAATGGTTGTTGACCTGACATGACATGACCCGAGGAGCAGAAAATTGCTTTTTGACTAATGAAAAACATTTCTGGCCCTTTTGGACTTTTCATTGTCAGCATCAGTTATAGGACAGCTATCATTGCTTTTATTGCCCACGGATTTTGGACATCGTGACATGGCCTTGTTATACCTCTTGACCGTAAAATGATAAGCCAGATTCATTAGGTATGCGTTCATTGTTCATAGAATCTGACGAACTTTCGATTGGCTTCATTCTCATCTCCGTGGTTCTCTTAGTTCTTGAGATTGCGGCAAACTCTCGAGATCCCCCCCCCCCCGGGTAAGCGAAGGGGAATTCGAACACAAACGCGTTGCCAAACGGCGTCAAAAGGTTAAGGCGAAGCGCTGGAGCATGTGGCCAAAAAAAGTGCTAGTCCTCACTTTCTAGCTTTATGGCCGGAATGGCCCCTCCCCGGGTCAGCCATTCAGCACATACTGACCAAGGTCTTATAGAAGCATCCGTCCAATCAGCAGAGGGCGTAATCGGAGGGCGCGGGGTCCACTCCCCATTCCCCTATCCCATCAGGACGCCTTATTTCTGTCTGGAACTTCTGGTTTCTCTTTTGCCAACTAATCAGGAGGTATTCTGAGTTTAAAATCATCAGAGTGATTCTCCTCTGGCCCGGAGAGCAGCGCTCACGGTTGGAGTGGGTTCTTTTCAGTTCAGAACATCGAAGTAAATATTTATCTGGCCAACAGTTCATCGCCAGGTCATGATTCGGTCGGTCGTTGCTGTAGTTAATTCTGTCATAAATTGCAAAGCAAACGGAAGTGAGTAAACTATACGCCCACCACAAATGTTCTCAAAAAGGCATCAATGCTTCAGCGAGCATCAAGCATATGCGAGCTTAACCCTGTTCCTGGAGGGTTAGCGGTATGGCCGATTCCCGGCAGGGGGAGGGGGCGAATTCGGCCCCCCCGAGATCTCGAGAACTACTCTTGCGATTTCATCGCAACAAAGGGCAATCGATTTGCTATGACGTAAACTACATTTTTATAAAAAGAAGTTCTAAAATGTTGAAAAGGGTGGATATAGGGGCAAAAAAAGTCAAAATTAGGGAATATTTTTGGACTTCTTATAACTCCGCTGCTTATGGACCGACTTTGATGAAATTGGCATGAATCAAGAGATTATGGATGGGGCTTCTACCATTGGTCCATACATTTGAAATTTTGAGAGAATCCATAGGCGTTCACAGGATTTCAAAAATAGGAGGGTTAGTTTTTCAAAACTGAATGAACAAAAAAGGCAGAAACAATTTTTTGGCTTCTGCTAATCATGTTATGCTAAAGAAGCACAAATCGTTCCACAATGTTCGTATAATGTTAGGATAGGCGCTGCCAGGGACATGAAAAAGAACTGTCATGTTCTGTCATGGTCACATGTTCTTCAGATCAACTCTTGACCTTCGACCTTAAATGACATCCAGTTACCTTGGAATCACTTGGAATGATCTCGTGTGCATTAATATTATCTGTAGGCGTTTTCAATCATCTGTTCATCAATTTCATCAATTTCATCAATTCATTCTATTTCAAAAATTCCATTTTACTACTGTGATATAGGGTACGCGCACTGACATTTTAGGTCATAGCTCCGTGACCTGACCTGATATCGAGTTGAAACTTGATACACAAGCAGAGAGCCCCTGCTACGTCATTATATTTCGGGTTTGGCATTTCAAAAAATGGTGTCAAAGTTATTACTATAAAACCCAATTTTGTCTTTTGACCTTGACCTGACCTTGTTTAGTGACCTCAGATGATCAGAATTGTATTTGCACGTTGCCCAACTATTAAGCTATACATCCATGTAACGTTTTAAGTTCCTATCTTAAAACGCTAGTGTTGGCAGTCATTTTCCTTTTACCCTCAACATGGCCAAAAATGGCGTGAGGTGCCTCCCAAAAACGTTCCCTGGCTCCGCCATTGAACAAACCAGAAATTCGAAATTTTGTCACAGCACCTAGAAAGAAATAGCTAAGAAAAATCACCAAGTTTCATGTAGCTGCATCAAAAAGCCTGGAACTGGCAAGCAAAAAATTCCCGAGGGGGCGGATTCAGCCACGCCTGCCGGGAATAGGGTTAACCCGCACACGAACCGTCGGTCCGTCTCAAACATGGTGCGACTGGGGGGGCAGTTGACTGTCCCCCTCTAACTCACGAATGGTTGGTCGCACGATAAAAATAGGCATACCGTTGGAAAGCCTGTGACGAGAAGAGCTCGAAACTGGTCTCATTTTTAGTTTTAGATAATATGTAAGCCAATTTACGCCCTATATATGTTTTCTCATAGCCGACTGCATGATACCGAGAAATGGCCTGAATCTCAAGGGCTGTGACTAATAACGCATAGGTAAAGGCACCAGCGCACAAGTAAAGGTCCGCGGATGCCGATATAAGTCTAATTTCCCCAGATTTGTTCAATGTATACGCCGAAACGTTGAGTTAAAGACACCGTAATTCTCCCGCTAGCTGTCAGTGTGCGCCGCTGCCGTATGTGGTACCAAATTGACGGGAACTTATTTTGGAACGAATTCCTTTATTTTCGCGAAAAAAGACGATCTGTTGTAAATTGTATTGATCTTTGTGGTTCTTGTGATGGTTTCCCATGCTTAACTTTTGGAAAAATTGATTAGTTACCAACCTACAAAGTTGGCGGAGCTTTATTGGCGAGAGCCTGTTCATTTCCAAAATATGCTACTTTTTCAAACTTTTTGAGGTTCCTGGTATTAATTACGTCTGTGCAAGGTAGTTCTGCCATTTTCTACCCATTCTGAGTAATTCCATCGCCGATTTTGGCGGTGGTACATTTTGGCCCACTACAGTTATTCTGTGACCTGACCTCAGGTCAATGGCTGGAAGTCAGTGATACTTTGCCCAATGACGGTAACTGGATGTCTGCTTGACTCCACACTAAAAAATGTTAAGGAATATTCCGTCAGTTTCCGAAAAAAACGGCGATAGGTCTTTAAAATGGGCTTGGCCTTAGGTCAATGACCCGGAAAATTCCAAAAAATCTGAGATAGCAGATTTGTTGCATCTATCACGATGACTAATCCCTGAAAGTATTATTGAGATATCTTGTTTTGCGAAAAAGTTAGGGGGCGCTAAACTTTTTTTGACATAGGTCTGTTTGACCTGATCTAGGTCAGGCACCTGACCTGACCTGAGGTAAAAATTTTGACACGAGATGTAAAATTAATGGAGCAAAAGGTACACAAGTTTCGTGACTCTGTGTTTGTTGGTTCTCTCTCAATCCCAAAAAAACCTTGGGAGGCAGTCAACTGCCCCCCCCAGTTTCGGGGACGGGTTAAGGAAAAGCATCAATGCGTAAATGACCTATTTCAAGCTCAAGCGCTTAAAGTTCGGAAGGCCAGGGCGATAAAACCTTCAGCAAATACATGATCCGAATGAAAATTTCTGTCCTTTTTAAAAATTTCTTCTGTGATGAGTGGCCCGCAATCGGGCCATTCAGCACAGAAGCGCTGCAGTAATGCACACTCGAGTTTTGCAACCACCAACACACTGAAAACCTTTTTTTACATGAGTCCCAAAAATTTCACACCTACCCTGAGTTGTTACCAATAAGTAACCTGTAACTACGGCGTTGTTGCTGTTCAAGTGTATGACGAAGCGTTAGTTGATAAACTTGTTTTCATTACATCTTCCTTATAAAAAAAATTTAACTTACGTCTTACCCTGAAAATCCACACTTGGGTAAGAAGTCAGTTACAGGGACTGAAAAGAAGAAGTGTAGGAATATCTGGAGAATACTATATATTTCCGGCCAAATTTAGAAGCATTGCGAATTAACCCCAAACCGAAGTGCGCGTTTGTGGCGCGGCAACGGCGCTATGACGCCATCTCTGGCATTCTGTTTCACCCTGAGGCGATGGCGGTGAGTGGCTAAGCAGGGGAGCAGCCCGCCAAAAATTTCGGTGGGGGGTCTTCGATCAGCCGTGGGCCCCCCACTTCATGTGGGCCCCCTGGACAAAATATTAACATAACAATTTACAGGGGGTTCGCAGCAGAGGCAGAACCAGCCAAAACTTCGGGGGGGGGGGAGTGCTTGACCAGTGGTAAGCCCCTGTCCTATGATTAGTCCCCTTCAATAAAAACTGCCAGTGAAAATTTCACGGCAAGGGACGTTTGCCGTTTCTAAACGTCATCAGTTGTAACCAGGTGGCTCTTCCCTGATTGTCGATGATAGTGCCAAAAACTTTTTTTTCTTAACTGGGGTGGTTTCCTATCTCTTTCTGTGTGCTCTGGCACTCTCAAAATTGGAACGGGCAACCACAGTGCAGATGGAGCACCCACAACCCAAACTATGATCAACGATTTCCCAAAATATGCTAAGTAGAGGTGCACAAAAGATTTTCCCAAGAGGAGAGGGATTAGGCGAAGACAAATACATTACCAAAGGTGCACCAAGCCGCCCTGTCCCGCCTGTCACTATTCCGTACGAAATTCATGCGGAAGCTGGAAACCCTCACGGGCGGAAAGCTCATCAGGCCAAACAAAGGAAATCATTTAACGGCATTTGGTTACGAAGCCGAGGACAAAATTTTACGTTTGAGAAACGTTAAGTATTATATAGGTTTAGGCGACCGCAAATATTCTTTTTAGAAGACCATACCTGTGCCTTCCACAGCCATCAGAGGGTCTCTCTGTAAGCCGCCAAGAGCTCCTTTACAGACCGTCAGCCTATCCACAGACCGGCAAAAGACCCCTGCTGGCGGCGGCAAGGGCCCCTGCGCAGGGAGCCTTTGATGCCGACAGAGGGTTAGCTACAGGCAGGCAGGAGGCCTCCTCCTGCTGGGGTCCCTCCATAGGCCACGAGGGGCCCCAACGGACCAGCAGGTGCTCCCTACAGGCCTGCAGGGGGCCCAAAAGGCCGGCAAGGAACCCTACAGGCCGGCAAGAGGCGCCTGTAGGCCGACGGGGGTCCCATGCGGGGCAGCAGGGGGCCCTATAGGCTGGCATGAAACCCTACAGGTCCGCAGGGCCCCAACAGGCTAGCAAGGGGCCCCTTTAGATTGATGCCCTACAGGTGGATAGGGTGTCCCTGTATTGCCTTGGATCTACGCATTCTATCTTTTGTCTTCTCTTGCCTACCGTTCTTAAAGAATTTTGGCGACCATCTCGTTTTATATAAGAAAAAAACTCTTATCTCAGTGGGCCCCCTCCTAACATTTCGGGGTCCTAGGACTCCTAGGACCCCTGGCCGAGCCACTGGGCTACAGGACCTATAGTATATTTTAAATATATTTAAAATCATTAGTAATAAGCATGTGATTTTATTGTTGTCTGTTGTATATGCCATTTTGTATGCTGGAGAAAGAATGTGGCCGACAGGAGGTAAATGTAGGCAAGTGACTCAATAATTCCAACAGTGAAGCAGCAAAAGTCCCAGGTTACTGGTTTATCACATTCTACGTAGTTGTAGCTTACGATAGCCTTGCACTGATGTACTGAGAACGAGAGGGAACATGTAATTATTTTATTAAATAAGTTATGGAAAAAGAAGACATCGTTTTTATTTTTTTGCTATCCACTACAATGCCATACAAGTACCCCATACAAGTCTGTGCTACTGACCTTTGAACGCGGTGGACATTGGCTGTTGGCATTATTCAGAGGTGTAAAAATGATCATACCGGAGGCCTGAATATGAGGATCATTATCACGGCGAAGTACAGTCTGAAAGTGTTGCACCCAGCAGAGATGTAAATGGAGGGTGTGATACCCGGGAAAATGTCAGCTTGCAACCAATACGGGTGCAAAGCAACACTCAATCTGGGTGTCAAAAAACGACATGGAATCAACGACACTAATACAAGGTGCGAACGCCCGGAACTTGTGTAAAAATGTAAGGTGCAGGTGCAAGCTGGAAGTGTTATGCTCTGAACAGGTTTAAGTTTCAAGTGTTGCACTGCGTAAGAATGTTGCACGAAAGGCGTTACTCTCATTACAGGTGTTTCCCTTCGATTATATATAGTATGATATATATATATATATATATATATATATATATATATATATATATATATACATATATATATCATATTTTATATATAAGATGTTCGTGTCGGATGTGACACACGTGGAAGGAGTTATTTGGCATCGTGGATGGGAATAAGAAAACACCTTACCTGAACAGCAGAAACGACATCCGATAAGCGTCACCCGTTTCAGGTGTTTATACTAAGAATGGGTGTAAAAATTTCTCAGCGCAGACGACACACTGGTCATGTGCGCTCCAGTGAGGCGACTGTCGCTGCAGGGTACCACCAGTCACTGCGCCCTGGCCTGCCAACACCGCACTGGTCATACGTCTGTCTCCGGTGTCCGCCACTCGAAGACACTCAGGGAAAGGATGAGCGGATCTGGTGCCGGACGATGATTCCGGCGTGTGACAGGTGGGTGAATTACGATTCTGCAGCGGACCGTAGGAACTGACTTCAAGGATACGGCAGGTCACCAAGAGGCGATGGCTGTGAAGTGCAAGACATTACAAGTATCCCACTGAACCTACCCACTCTTCCCCAGCTTGTACTGGGGTGCTGCACCACCAGGGCGTTGGTATCAAAATAACCACTAAAGTAATCTTTAGGTCTTTGACCTTTCAGTAATGCCTGATCAAAATTTTGTCGTTTAAACAAAGTGGCGGAAAACGCTTTGGGGAAACGCTCACGAGAAAACGCTTTCCGATTTGGTCTACCGTCTGCCCACGACTGGAGTTCTGGAGCGAATGTTTGCTTCCGGCGCTCGCTGCTCTTCGTTAGTTGCGTCGCCCCGGCACATCACACTATGTGTCAAAACTATGTATGTACCCGACACTATGTGTCTACCAAACTATGTACGCCATCATTTATTTCGCCGTTCGGCATTCCAAACCGTTTCGTGAAACACGGCGTATATATACGAAACATGTATACATAGGTCATATACGTGTGCTGTTCATTGAATGTCTATTGCAACTGTTACTCATTTCCATCTTACCTTCAATGCAAGACATCAAAATGGTTCCATGCCGGATTTTCATGGAAGAAATATGGCAGTCTTGCTTATACAGTACACATCAAGTTCGAATGCCTGGTGACACAAAGGTTTAACACAGTGATGTTGATAACGCAGTGATATACTGAATGACCTTAGCAAAGCTGGGATTCATTTGCTTTGTGCGCTCTGTTGGAAAATCAATCTTCATTTTCCTGATTGGCACCTTTTGTGCCTTAGCACCTTGTGCTTCATCAAAAATTCACTTCACACTTTGGAAGGCGTCTTGATGCAATTTTGAACTGCAAAATCGACTTTAGTGCCTTTTTTTGCCCGAAACAACCAAAATGGGGTTTTACACTCCTTTTTTGCTAGTTCATCCAAATGCGAAATGGCCTGACCTCATGACCCTTCATGTGGGTCGACACTATTTGTCGTGTTTAGCGACTTTGCTTGGCCTAGGAATACATTTTAGGCACCAAGAATGCATTGCAGCTTCTACCACGGTGACCTCGGATGATCACAGTTAATCTTAGGTCATTTCACAACCCTGGGGGCATCTTAATGCAATTTAGGAGTGCAAAATCGACTTCAGTGCCCATTTTTACCTCAGAAATAATCAAAACGCAGTTTCAGACACCTCTTTGCTAGTTCATCCCAAATGCGAGCTAACCTGGCCTCGTGACCCTTCATGTGGGTCAACGTTATTTGTCGTGTTTAGTAACTTCCTTGGCCCATAAATGCATTTAAGGCACCAATGAGCCGAAAGAACGTTCAAAACCGTTCGAAAATAGGGAAATGGGTCGGAAATCGAACTGACCTCAGGTCAGTGACCTGGTACTTGGCGCAAAATTTGAGATAGCGCAATTTGTGGCGTTCAGTTCGTTCAATGTTCTCGGCTAACATCCCTGAAATTTCTAGGCCGATCGATCGCACGGCGGGGTTCTTAGAAGACATTTGAAAAAGTGGAGTCTGACCTCTTTCACGTGACTTGGCACGACCGGAAGTTGAAAATGTTGCGGGACATTTGCAAAGGATGTAAGAAAAAGTATTAAAAATTTCAGCGCGCGCAACGCGCTGTTTTTTTTTTTACTGTTATCGAAAGTCCTCGGGGAGAGGAGGTGGGGTGGAAAAGCCCCACGGTCGGGCGTGAGTTATACGTCTCGTCTTCGGATTGACGTTTAAAGAATTTTTCTGTTTGCTCATCGTTTAATATACAGTCTTCAGTAACCATGACTGAACTATGGTATGTTTTTTTATGACTTGGCTCTAAGCTCCAAGTTCCTTTGAAAACTTTGTACGTGAATAAAAGTTCACGATGTCTGAGTGATATTAAACGGAGCCGGTAAAATAGGTTTACAGAACGAGATCGCTCTTTAATCTTGGTGCAAGGCTGGAAAACCGTGGGCCAAAGTTACTGAAATACCGAGGTCCTGAAAATTTGTACCGGTTTGAGTGTGTTATGACTTTTGCTGTACGCTGCAAGCACATACATTGTTTTTTTTGGTGTACATTCATTGTCTTGGCGTATGTTCAATTCGCCTCTGATGTAGCCATCTCATTAGGTTTAAAGTCACTAAAAGCAGATAAACAACCGCAGGAAATGCCATTTTTCACAACTAACTGTGGTTTGATACTGCCGACGAAAAAGAATAGCTAAAATTGGCCGACAAAAAAGCAAGAACATTTGCTCAGTCAAAGCCGTGAGGCGTTTGAGAAATGCACGGTCATTTGGGATGTACTCCTTGCTCATAACTATTCTGGTAAAGCAGAAATACCCACGGTCCAAAACGTTACACCTGATTGGCTTTGCATTGTTCAGTCGGCTGCTTAACCCACGCCCGACTGGGGGGTTGACCGCCTTCCTCTCTAACTCAAAAACGGTTGGTCGCACCGTAAGAATAAGCACGCCATTGCAAAGCTCGTGATGAACATAGCTGGAAACTGACCTCATTTTTAGTTTTGGATAACATGCAAACCACTTACGCTCCATGTATGTTTTCTCACAGCCGCCTGCATTAGACCGAGAAACGGCCTGGATCTCAAGAACTGTGGCTAATGAAGCCCAGATAAAGGCACCAGCGGACAGGTGAATGGCCGCATATGGCGATACACGTCTAATTTCTCTGATTTGCTTACTATATACGCGGAAACGTTGAGTTAAAGACACGGCGATTTTCGCAACGCTGCATGGCGTCTGCGGTTGCCGCAAACGAAGGCGGCATGAAATTAACGGGAACTAATTTTAGTCTTCTTTCTTTTCGTGAACTATGACTTTCGAAGTGTTGTTTCCTGATCCTAGTGATTCTTGTGATGGTTTCTCGTGCTTAAATGTTGAAAACATTCAGTAGACAATTGGTGGAGGTTTGTTCGCGAAGGTCTGTTTAGCTCCAAAATTTGCAATCTTTTAATCTTTTTGAACTTCTTGGTTTTATTTGCAACTGTGCGAGCCAGTTCTGCCATTTTCTACCCGATCTAAGTCATTCATCGCCGATTTTGATGGCAGTGCATTGTGACTCATAACAGTGATCCATGACCTGACTTCAGGTCAGTGGCCGGTGGCGTCTGCATGTCTGGATCTCACAGCACTCAGATTGTTATAAAAAACCCCGTCAGTTTAAAAAATGGCATGTGTTGAAAACGAGCTTGGCCTTAGGTCAATGACCCGGACGTTTCCGAAAATCACGAGATAGCAGATTTGTTGTATTGATCAAAATGTCTAAGTTTTGAAAGTTTTATTGTGCTATCACATTTGTGGAAAAGTTACGGGGCGCTAAACTCTTCTGGCCATAGGTCTACTTGGCCTGACCTAGGTCAGATGCCTTAATTGGCCTAAGGTCAAAAGTTTGGAAGAGGGTGTAAAAATGATCAAGCAAAAGGTACACAAGGTTTCGTGGCACTGCATTTGTTCGTTCTCTTGCAGTCTTGGAAAACTTCGGAGGGGAAGCGCTCAGCCGCCCCCAGTCGGAGGCGGGTTAAGACTTTACACCAGACATGTATCAAACAGCACGTGCTAATGCTTTTGGCATACTTCGGCATATGGTAAAAAGTTGTAAATATTGGCAAGCCAGAGATCTAAACTCTCTAGAGGATTCACTTCCAGTGGTGGGCTTCAACCGGGAGTGGGAAAATAAACTACGTGTCTCGTGCAATATTGAAACGACATTTTGGAGCCAAGTGCATAGTTAAAAAAGACATACTATAAAAAGGTAAGTGAAACAGAACGTCATCTCTGTTCTTGTTCCTCATCTTTAGAAATGTATGCATTTTGGTTAAATATATAGAGAATATAGAGGTAAAATGCAGAGAACATCGATAAAAATATAGACAGATATCTAAAAATATAGATATAAAAACATTAAGATAAAGAGAACATCGTTTGTCGTAATCTCGGCATACATATCATGTTTGGTTTTTGCCAAACATAATACTTGTTCTCAGTCTTGATGCTGATTCGAACACGCCAATCTTTGGGTACGTGGACTGAAGCGGACCGGATGTACAAAGTAATTATTTAGCTGAGGATGCATGTGGACGGAACTACAAAAAAACATCAATGGACTGGAGCTTCCCATATCTTTGCTTTTTGGATATGAATCAGAATCAGATTCGGGCTCAAACCTTTTCGTCACGGACTAGGGCTGGACCAAAGAGACATTGAATCGAACCCAGACTCGAGCTCAAGGTATCCAGAGTTCGGCTCAAAGCCAGATTTAATGTTTTGGGGTACAACCCTGGTCGTCTAAATATTCAGCTCTACATTTCATATACGTAACAAATACTAAAAGCCCGCCGTGACATTTTTACTGACTTGTTGGTTAAGTTTTTCGAAGTTTATATGAGTAAACCTTGTTTGATGTTATAAAAGGCCATTATCGTAGGCTTTGGTAAAATCAGACCCGTTTGACTCACGTATGCCCCGGAAAACATCATAGGCAACCAATATGCCTGCAGCATGCATGATACGTGATACATAAGTGTTTTTTCTTTTGCGGGGAATGAAGGCTGTCAGTAAAAAAGGATGCAAACTGGAATGCCTATGGTGGAAAGTCAGTTTTTACGTCACACATGTATGGCTTGCCATAACTCTAAACCGAACGGTGCCTACTTAAAGACAACCTGAGAGGCTGAAAAATGATCTCTCATAGCATGATTATGTTATTTTAAGTTACATCTCAAGCCGTGACGTGCGTTTTACGGCGAGTATCTGCTTTGCCACATTTCAGTTGTCTACAGAATGTCAACATTTTCGAATTAGATATCAGTATTATTTTTAGTAGCCTCGGTAGGAATGGCATGTCCCAAATCTGACCCGGAAACAAAGGGCTTGGGCTCCCACTCGGGCCGGCTGCCTTTTGGGCCATGTGAACCAGCGCATTCCGGGTATTTTTGCGCCGCTCCGGAGCGGCCTTGTTCGGCTCGGCGGCCGCGGCGGCAGCGACGTTTTTTCGAGCCTCCGTGAGGCGGCACGAGGTGCGAACATTGCCACCACCGCAGCCATTGAACGGGCGCGCTGCGATAAAGGACGCACGACCCCGGTCGACCCCCCGAGGGAGCGGGCCGGCCCGGGCCGGGCGGCCGCCAGATAGCGGGCCCATTACGGCTCGACAATACGCGGCCGGCCGGACGGCGGGCCGGCGCGCGCCGCCAGCGCCGCCGCCGGCAGCTCCGCCAAGTCTCCGTGATCGAAGGCGGCGCCTGTGCGGCGGCAGTGCGCGCCGGCGGCAGCGGCGGACCGGTCGACGCGGCCAGCGGTGCGGCGCCCCACCTGTTCGCCGGACGGTCGCCATGTCCTTGTCGAGCCGCTGCGTCAACTGCAGCGCGGCGGCCGCCGCCGGGGCCGGCGCCGGCCGCCTGCTGGAGGTTCTGGCCGCCGCCGCCGATGCGGACGCGGCCAACGACTCCGAGCTGGCCGCCAACTGCTCCGAGACGAACGGCACCGGCTGCGCGGCGCCCGGCCCGCCGGACAGACAGTACTGGTTCCTGCTGCTGGTGCTCATCCCGCTGCTCAGTGTGTTCGGCAACGTCCTGGTGATCCTGGCCGTCTGGAAGGAGCGCTCGCTGCAGTCCGCCACCAACTACTTCATCGTCAGCCTGGCCGTGGCCGACTTGCTCGTCTCGGCCGCGGTCATGCCGTTCGCTGTCTACGTCCAGGTGAGGGGAGCCGGCCGTGGCGGACACGGCAGCCGGCGCGTCGCGACCGGGTCACCGTGGCCTGCCGGCCGTCAGAGCAGTGGCCCGTCGCCGCCGGCGGGCGTTAAAAACGCCGCCGGCGGCGGTCTCGTCATGCACGGGCCGGCCTCGTAATGGGTCGGCTTTGTGGCGGGATGACGGAGCCGCGGCCGCTGAAATCCCAGCAAAAACGCCGCCAGCCCGTGAAAGGCCCGCGCGGCGCCGCCCCGGAACCATTGGTCAAGACAGATTGCCCAGCTGTGGCGGCCTGTGCAGCGAGGTGACGGCTTGGAGCCACTGGGAGGCTCGCTCGGCCATGCATCGATTAAACATATTGACTGAGCCGTCCCGCCGTGATTTATACATTGACAGACATCAATAACTGTATTGTGGCCTGTCGCGTGCCTGGAGCAAGCACCGTTTGGCTGCTTCATAAATTACTCGGCAGTGACACTAATAACGCCATTATCGATACCGTGGATAAAACCATACGCCTGGGAGGCGCTGATGACAGGCTGAACGTATTACAGGTACATCAACTGAATGTCCACAATGAAAGAAAAGACGTTTTCACGACACTCGTTGGCACACCGTGGCTCAGGGCCATCGGCGAACCACCCTGAGGTGCTGCCTTTTTTCAAGTGGCACGAAATTTTACGTCGGGGCCATAAAATCAGCGGATTATCCCTCGCGGTCCGGTCGAGTGGCTGGGGAGTACTGCGCGTGCATTATAGGAGTTGAGACAACACAGAATCCGCCCGGAGCCACCGCCATGACCTAGAAGCGTGCTCGGGGGAGTGTGATCGGTCAGCCGGAGTGTGACAGCCTGGCCCCATGTAGTGGATTCGTGGCGGACGAGAGCCGGGCAATCAGTTGACCAGTGACAGTGCCACCGAGGGGCAGAGCAAGGGGCAGAGTCGTGCCTCAGACTAGATGGCCCCACTAACCTCCAATATTCATCGTTATTCCCATGGTATTCCGCTGGCATAAAGGACTAAGAACGCATGGACAGGGAGCCGAGTCGAGCCTGAAAGAGAAGTGAGGAATTCGTGGCAGTCTGCTGACTGTTCCAACGCAATAGATTTCCCGATCCGCTTCAGTGTCTTCGTGGCGTGAAGGAGTCGAGACAGCCTTTTGAATGGAAGGGCAGATGGTACAGCCGCCCTACCACCGTTTAAGACGGCGGTACGGCGAGTCTGTGGTCAGGCCAGCACCGATCAGTTCCTCTGGCTGCCACGAGTCGAACGGTGCTGCCAGTGCCGCTGATCGCGGCCAGTTGCACCGGTATCCCAGCCTGTCACGCTCCGGCTCCCTGACAGTTATCCGCACTACAGCCAAACATGTTGTCGACCGTGGACAATACTTTCTATTTAACGTAGCGCTCCGCACTAACATTTTCGGCCACTACTGACTGCAAAATTGAAGATAATTGTCTGCCTTCTGTCACGCGAAGCTCTGGGCCCGAACGCTGCGAAGCTCCGTGGTCCGTGACCTGTGACCTCGAAACGACAAAGCCCGGGCCACGCGGTGTCAGCGGTTAACTCCGGCCCGTGCGGCGTTCAAGGTCGGAGCCCCCAGCGTTTCTCCGCATCGGGGAAAGACAAGCCCCGGGGCGTCACGATGACGTGCGGACACCGGAGTATCCGCGTGCGCCGACTTCTGCTGTCAGCCGGGGCCTCAGCCGCGCACTAGTTTCTGGTGATCGCCAGATGCCGAAGAAATTGGAGCGCCGTGAATCAAGAAAGCGGTCACAGAGAAGAGGCCCGACAAAAACATTGAGTCCTCCAGCACTACGACTTCACTCTGATATCAGGGCTTTTTGCTTGGTTATATAAAATGTTCTTAACCCTTTAACCGATCATCGATCCTCAGTACGAAACTTTTTCGTTGTCATTTTGTGACTTCAACGTAGCACTCATTATTTGTCTGTCTTCTGCGGAAAAGGAGACAGGGATAGGTATGACCCCTTCTCAGCCCTCCCAAACATGGGCACAGAGCGACGAAAAGAATAGTGTAACGTAGTCTGTCGGTTACACGACGATACCTAGTTTGGCCCTTTTTACTCACGCAGTGACCTCACATGCGACCAGAAAGGAGGTATTGTCAGTTGACTCTGGTTTCTACGGATCCTGTGGGACGTAGCCTACAACGCACTTTTGAGGGACCCAGAATGGTTTCTGCCAATGAATGGGGACTCAAACTTCTGCTGCTATACAAGTCAGCGCTTAAGATCGCCTCATGATCCTTCCGAGGTCACTTAAGTGTCAAAAAGATCATTGGCCTCAGTCCATTGCTTCATCCTAAAATGGCCTTGATTCAAGTATGGACGCAAGCACAGAAGTCATTATCTCCGTGGATGACATCCACGCGCAAGACTGAGTAGACTGTAAAACACTTCATACATTTGCTTTACGATGACGCCCGTCGCCGCGTCGTGAGTTCTCAATAACATGCCTTCAAGAAAACGTCAAAGGCCAAATGCCTGTGAAGGTTCTACTCAGATTTTCAAAAGCTGCATCATGTGGATCCGAACACAGCTATGCAAAATTCCAGAGCGGTTGGAGCAGTCGTTATAGGCCAACTTGCAAAAAAAAACTCGAGGGGCAGTTGCACCAGCCTGTACTGGACCAGCCTGCTGAACCCCAGTACTTGCGAGGCTTAAAAATTGTCCTGAAGGACATTCCAAGTCAACTATCGCGATAACTAGATTGCTTCAGTCGATTTTGCTCCTTGGGCTTATTCAAAAAATGCAACGTCTGAAGGTACAATGTTAAACCATTCTGATGCTTTCAATATTTTTCGTAGGCTCTATTTCGCTTCATTTTAGAAGGCCGTTTCGGGTCTGGTGGGCACGATAAATTGCATGAAATGAACCTTGGCGCGCTCTGGGATTTGTAGCAACCAAGAAGTTTGCAAGTGGCGCTATTGTTTCAAATCCTCTAACTAGACGAGATCTCATTCAGTTCGCCCGGCATGTAATTAACAAACTTGGATTCTCAGTCCAGCTTCAGTTGAAAGGCAGTTTTGAGCGTCGAAGGTTTCGTTGTTTGCCACATGATGATTTATTGTTATTTCGCCACGAATGGTTTCAAACACGTCGGGAAAGACGCCAGCAGTTTAAGGTTGATGGTTTCTTCATTCTCCATTTTCCCTTTCTCCATCCGATGTAACGAAAGTCAGTACCAATGCCAAGATCGTCGTAACAGGTCGAAGAGATTAAAAAATGTGCTGAAAAACGACAAAGGCTAATTACTAAAGCTCACGTAATGCTAGAACATGAAAATCTTGGTGTCCATAGTGGCCAAAGAAATCCACGGACCAGGTCCTGCATCAATAGCATTACTGGTGCAAATATCATTGTGATGTTGATGCAGAAGGCTATTATGTGAGCCAGTAACAAATGTCGTCACATCTGAGTGCATTATTTTTTCATTGACAATAGCCCACGGCTTCACTGCATTTCGTTTCCATGCCTGCACATTCAACTTGCATGCGCCGATCTGAAGCTAATGTGACATGTCATTAAGCGGAGTTTCAGTCTTAAGTTGGTATAGAGATGGGAAACCGAATGGTCAGTGGTGCCTAGAAAAATCTGATTTTTCTCGCATCTTGGCAGCTCTGCAATGGCTGGCCATAGGAAAACAAATTAACGCTTTATTCAGTAAATATTTTTAACATTAGATAGAAACAAACCTGACAAAAAACATTCTGTATTACTACCTTCACTGATCGTTGTTTTCAGAAATCGTGTCAAAACCGTGATCGGACGCATGTTTTGAAGTTTTTTCCATAACGGGTGCGTAATGTCCGAGTCGGTGGGTTTGATCCGCGGCCAGCTCAGAGACGGCTCCATAAAGCTGGCTCCAAGGCTTCGTCTCCACGCAGCCAGTCCATCCTGCAGAGAAGCCTCTGTCCCCCCGCTACCCTGCAGGCAAGCCTGTCTCCCCACTGTCCTGAAGGGGAGCCTCTGTCCCCCGCTATCCTGCAAGGGAGCCTCTGTTCTCCCGCCATCCTGCGGGGGATCCTCTGTTGGTCGACCCTGCAGGAAAGATTCTGTCTCTCCGCTGTCCTACAGGAGCCGGCGCCGATCAACCGTCTCACACGAACGCCGCCCCACTGATCCTATTAACAACTCCATCAAGAGTTGCTCAGCACTCTCAGTTCGAATGCGAGCCGCACGGAATTCATTTCGAGACGAGGCAGTTCCTGATGAACGAATGCTTCCCATGCCTCGTCGTTACAGTGTTGTACGTATGGCACTGCGGGACGTCGCTACATAAATTTATTCGTGCAGCTTTTATCGAATCGAACGGCGTAGCGGATAGGACGCGAACTCTTGGTTTACTTCTTAGTATGTGCTATGAAGTGTTTCTTTTTTCATTTACCATGTCGCAGTGGGATAAAGTAACCGGAGAACACGCCGTCAGATACGTGGCCACGTGCGACCTCGTCATCAGACCAGTTTGCTCCACGCGAACAGTTTCGCGGCCCACGCTGAGCACAGTTCATGGGATCGAAACAGGGAGACATGCCGCATCACCCGTTAGTGCATTGACTGGATGGCTAAGTTGTGGCATGAACAACAGCAACGGCTAAAATCGCCATCCATGGGGATGTTTAAAGTTTGAACGCCTGCAAGTGCGAAAAAGTGCCATTTCATGCCACAACGGTGAAGGTGCAATTTCTGCTTCTAGGGAATCAATCAGCGCTGGTGAGCATATTTTACCTGCCGCAAACCGAGCACGGATTGCGACACACCGTGGCCAAAGCGCATGCTTCAGATGCAGCTGAACAATGCGTCACTTTTTAAACGCAGCTAATCTCGTACCGAGGTTTAATGTTACCGAACATATCGTTAGCTTTATGGAACGGAGGGCCTATATTGGCTGGTATGCCTCCACCTCTAGGGTACTTGATTACCTAGTATTCCAGTTCACCAAAGTTCCAGTTCACTTTTCCTAAACGTTTCATTCCTAATGGAAACCCAGTACATGAACTCTTTCACGTCATGGGCAGACTTTAAAGCAAATTTGACGAGACCGCTCTTTGGCTGACCTTTTGTTTTCCGCTATCGAACAGTATGTTTATTGTGTATTGATTTATTCCAATTCTTTTGGCAAAAGACCTAAGCAATATCTTAGACCGGAAGGGTCATCTGCGGTAGGTAAAATATCATCAACCTATAAATGACATTTCACAAATAGTGAATATTTGCTTTATCATATCCGTATTCTTCAAGCAAAAACACTTTTAGCACACTCCATGTTCAAAATGCGCTCTGAACACACAACATATGTAAATATTAGACTAATCACAACCTGATGCGCTGCCTTTCATTTCCAAACTGAGGTATCGAATGTGAACAGTTAGAAGTGTTCTGCATGCATGCTCATGCTGAATATAAAAAGCCACGTCAATGAAGCACTCACCATCAAGGCAGCAGTCAACGCCAGCAGAACGTAACTGGCCAGGACCCATAAGCGTGATATGTTTTGACATCGCTAAACATGTACATCAGCTCATGATGATGTGTAATTTTCGTTTGGTGTACGAAAGCCGAGGCCGTTCTTTGTAACGGTTGACTATCTAGATTGGACAGTCTCAACAATCTAGACTCTTTTGAATAATGCAGGATATTTGTCTTAAAAAGGTGGGCCATTGTCCTTGACCATCATGTTTCTTCACAGCGAGTTGCAGAGCATTCCGTGGGAATGCAGGGGACGGGCTCGTTGCTGCTTCCATCGCAGTATGCGATGGGGCGAACTGTGAAACAGTAAGCTGTGCCGCATGGCCCTTGAGCATTGCGGCACGGTCTACCAGTGCAGGTACTTGGCGCTGAACCAGGCGCGAGAGGTTGCTATTTCCGCACAAACTTTCGATCAGGTTATCAAAAGTCGTACGGTGCGGCATGGAAATGCAGCACCGTACTACGTCCAGCCCATGTATGGTACAGCATACCATACTACGTCCCAGCCCATGCCTCACACCACAGCTCACTTGATGCTCCAATTACCGTGCATGGAAAAAGACAGGTCAGAGATGGCTCTGTCCCATCAACTTTGAAAACTTCCATTCAGTGATGCGCGGCGTGCAGCCTTCGCAGTGCAGGAGACAACTAAAAGAACTCCCTTGAACAGCAAGCACTCTGCAATGCCGGAAAGTGTCTGCGAAGGTGCAAGGGATGACTTCACAGTTTCTTCGTGCGTCATTATTCAGAAATGGTTTCCGAGGATCTTCAAGAGACTGCGTTGTGAGGTCTGAGTTTTCTCACCCTCCACGGCTTCTACTGCTCTTCTTGTAATCTTCATCTCAGGCCATTTTCCTGTTGTTGCTGTGCTTTGCGTTTTGCAAAGGACCAGAGAATAGTATTGGAAACTTGACGTTTCTACTATTCGCGAGTGACATGAGTTTGTCATGCAATGCATTGCAGCGACTACACATATTTGCTATGTTTAAAGATCCAGGGGCGTAGCCAGGATTTCCTTCAGCAGGAGACCCGAGCTCAGTGTGAACCGAAATGATACGAAAACCGCGTGCTGCGGAGAAGATGTGCAATGGTTTTCACAGAAATGCAGGCCTAAGGGTGTCCGGTCCCCGCCCCCCCCCCTTTGGCTGCGCCGGTGCAGAGACCTTAAGACCTGTTCTTGGATGGCCAACTTATTCCGCCCTTTTAAAGGATTGGGAGGCATTCAGCACCAGTTTTTCTTTGCCTGAGGAACAAAGCCGCGCATTTCAACAGATGGGCACCAGCCACTTCTCTAAGTCCGAAGCTGTGCTTCCTTTCTCCCCCGACAGATTTAGACGAAATCGCACGCGTCCAGAGCACCACCCCTCGCCAGCCCCGGCGATTTCTGAACACTGCCGCCGAAGGAAGCTCAAACGAATCGCGGCACGCGCCTCGCATCCAGCGCATTACCGACGACCACTTCAGTCGGCAGCCGTCATTTCAGACCGGAGGGCGGCGCACCGCTGCCGACGGGCTGGCGTCGGATGATCTGGCTACTCTGTGCGCCGGCCGACAGGCGGTGGCGGCGGGCGCGGTCGATGGCCGCACCGAACGGTGACCGCGCCCAAGCCGCGTCCGGCGCGCATTATCGCCGTGAAATGGTCCCGGCCGCCGCCGCCGGCCGGCCGTGCGCATCCACCGTGTGATTGTCCTGCTCGGCGGCGCCCGGACGGCCCACCATCGGCACCAGTCGCGGGGATGAGCCGTCCGCCGGCTCTGCCGGGCGCCGTCTCTGCCGGCCGCCGTCTCTGCCGGCCGCCGTCTCTGCCGGGTGCCGCCGTCTCTGCGGGCCGCCGTCTCTGCCGGCCGCCGTCTCTGCCGGCCGCCGTCTCTGCCGGCCGCCGTCTCTGCCGGCCGCCATCTCTGCCGGGTGCCGCCGTCTCTGCCGGCCGGACGCGGTGACAGCACATCGGCCGGTGGCGCCGCGCCGCCTCCCGGCGAGCTGAAGGCTGCAACAGCTGGGGCGGCCCGGCCGGCGGCCCCGCCCTCTCGCTACAAGGCTGCCGACCGACGGAGCTCAACGGCTGGAGAACAAACAGCTGATGGCGCCGGCTGCGAGCAAACAAGCGGCCCGGCGTGGACGAGGCGCGGCTCCGGCGGCTCCGCCGGCGTCGGCACGCCTCCGGCTATATCCGGCATGTCCGGCGCCTCTCACGTCTGCCGCTCCGCACGTCCGCCATCCCCTCGGAACGACGACTCCGGCGAGCTCACCTCCACGTCCCCCCCTCGCACGTCCGCCCCCGCACGTCCACCATCCCCTCGGAGCGACGGCTCCGGCGAGCTCACCTCCAAGTCCCCCCGCACGTCCGCCCCCGCACGTCCGTCACATTCGCCTGTCTCTGTTTTAGCTAGGCTTCATCCTTTGGCCGGCCACCCAGATTCTCCTCAAGCCAAAAATCATTTTGGTTCGGTATCATAACATCAAGCCCGTGGGGAAATCATGTACACGTTCTATACCATATCCAATCTCCCTCTCCGTTTCAGTATACTTTTTTGCATCGTGCGTTTCACGAAGGGGTTTTCTATTCCTTCGTGGCTTGTCTAGCTCTTCCGATGTTGGCTAGCTCTTCCGATGTAGACTGAGCATACCCATTTTTAAAATTTTACTTTGAACCATACCGTATGCGCACGCCAATGATTTCCAATATCCGAGAAAATACGCTATCAGCAACCTCATTCTCTTTTGCAAAGCACAGCTCCTGGCACATTTCCTTTTCATATTTTCATCACACTGTATTCTGCGTCACGTGTCTCCCACTACGTCCCAGCCCATGCCTCACACCACAGTTCACTTGATGCTCCAATTACCGTGCACACCGCTCCTCATCAAATGCCACGCCCCTCTCTCCTCGCCCAGAAACGCCCATCCCTTTTCTGCGGCACCCGGCTACATCAGGCGGCACATTCGTCACGGCACGGCACTTCAGCTGCCGTCTGGCGTCCGCCGGTACCCGGAGCCGCGCCGCCGGCCGCCCGTCCGCCTCGCACGTCACTCCGGCGCTGCGGTTAATGACGAGCGGCGCTTCCGGGCCCGGTCAGAGACGAATGCGCCGCCGGTCGGGGCGAGCTGAGCCCGGTCCGAGCTAAATCAGCCGCGGCCGCCGCCGTAGCTCATCCGGCGTGTCTGACGCGGCCACCGCCGGCCGGTCGTCTCGCCTGCCGTCCACTGCGCTCTCGCAGCGATCTGGCTGGCACCTAACCGCTCAGCACAGCGCTCTGACTGGCCTCCTGCCCCACCGGTCTTGTACGCTGTTTCTGGCCTCGTCACTGGGCCTGCCGCTAGGACGGTAACTGAGCCACTCACGGGGTCTTTACTGGCGCGCGAGCATAGCCAACCAAGGGGTAAGGGGCTAATGGACCCTCAGCCACTCGGTCTTTGGTGGAGATTTCGCTTTCGGTTTTTAGGAAAGCGAAAACCAGACGATGTCCAGATAAAAGAAAAAGCGTGTAGAACCTTACGTGAGATTTCAAGTCATAATTATTGCTGTCAGACCAAGCCATATATCTCATATGACTGGATGTATCGATTAACACAGAACGGCAAGCAGAGCTGCCGCCGTACAAAAGCCCGTCTCACGCTAATGAGGTGGCATAGGGATAAATAAACTCTGGTTGTGGTAAATGTTGAATAGCTTTGGAAGCACTTGTCGGTATCATACGTTCGCTAAACATCGCTGTCTCAGGTGGCGCTTGAGGGTCTATGCTCCCTAAGCGCTAGGAGCTCATGTTTTCCTCTCCGTGCGTCGTTTTTCAGAACTGTTCTTTTTTGAGTCAGGGATAAATTATCGATTGCAATTTCAAATGCAGGAGGTCTGAAAGACAGACTGGAAAGACGTGCCATATTTAGATAAATTCATTTCAGATATCCAGATTGTACTGCCGTTCTACAGGAAATCACTCCCTCGATGGAACAGAATTCATTTGGAAGTGCGAATGGAGAGGCAAGATTTTTTTGCGTGTTTTAACTTCACAAGCGGGAGTTTCGATCTTCATTTCCAGAAATTTCTAAAGTAACTCCTGAAAAACATTAGATGATTGCACGACCGTCGGTATCCAGATCTTGGACGAAACGAAGAACATAGTGACCATTGCCGTGTTCGGCTTGACTTGCTATTCAAAGGCTTATAAATGTACATTTCTGAATAAACTAAGAGAACAGCTTTCAGAACACGCCTGTGAAAGAATAGTCGTATGCGGAGTCTTCAGTATTAGGATGGATGCCCTAGACGGCAACAATATTAATTTCAGAACCACTGCTGCTAATGAAAAATTAAAGCAATTAAAAACTGGGTTTTCTCTAGAGGATGTTCGGCGGTCACAGTATCCGAGCCTCTGGAGATACACGTGGCGCAGAACGAACCCTGTGCAGCATTAGCAAATTGACTACATTTTCGTTAGTGATATCATGCTGCTAAATACACCAAGAGCCACACGCGTTCAGATCAGGTATTGGCATTCTGAGTGGCCACAGTTTTGTGCTTACCGAGGTCGACGTGAGCTCAGACTGTCGCGGACCTGGACTCTGGCGATTTAATAAAACTCTGTCAGATGACCAATTGTTCAAAGAAACGGTTATCGACGAGCTGGAAAAGACAAAGAACAGTCAGGAACGGTATTCGGAGAGCATGCCAAAAGGCATGTTCATGGAGTTTTTTGTTGAGCAACATCAGAGTCATTTGAATCAAACGGAGCAAAGAAATAGCAAAAGACAAGAGAAGGGAAGACGAAGTCCTACGCAAACCACTGTGTCGTCTTGATGCTCAGATAGTGCATAGACAGATAGACTAAACATTGGTAAAAGACCATGAGAACGTAAGGAGGCTGGTGGATGAGGCAAAATTGGGCCAAGATCGGCTTGCAATTTTGGAGTGAGTTGCCAGGTGGGCAGACGATGAGGGAAAACGACTAAATACTTCTCGAGATTGCCCCAAGGGATAAACGACCAGGGAAGCACAGAAGCGATACAGACGTAACCTGGGAAAATAATTCGGGAACGGAAACAAATATAAAAATAAAGTGAGGAAACAGCGCAAAAAAACCAAAACGAGAAACAAATATCAAAACAATAAAACAAACAACAAACAAATGTAAAACATAAGCAAGTTCGACTTAACAGATAAATTCCTATCCTCACGAGGGTGTCAAGGTCTTAATCGCAAGCCCAACTTGCAGAGCTCCGTCAATATTTATGAGTGAAATCAACACGGCAAAAGACGTCTGTTAGAGCTCGTCGTAGGCAGTATCCATCAAGTATCCGAGGTGACGGAAGGACTTTGTCGCTACCGTGGTCATAACTATGCGCAGTGAGCATAAACGGTTATGATCTCTCTGAAGGAAAACTGCATTATGCGTGTCTCTCAGGTCACTAATAATCTCCTTTTCATTCTCTCTAAGTGCAAGTCCCTGAGCAAGGGGCAAATACCAGCGGTACGCAATGAATCCCTATAGCCCGTTGGGCCACGTCACTGTGCATCATGCTGTGGTCTTTCGCGCAAAGTAAGCATCACTCAAAGATTCATTTGGACATTAGTAATTCGACACGCTATCCATGATAAAAGCACTGCATAGACGTTCACATGGACCAATCACGTCATCGCGGCGTTATGCCGCATTTCTCATGCGCATCCACGCGGCGGTGGACGTCCATGGCCGTAGGGTCGAGAGCTCCCCTGCTCTCTAAACGGCCGCTTTGAGGGGAACCAGTCGCTCTGTCGGCTCCCGCGGACGGACGACTGCGACCGCGTGAAGCCGACACGGCGCCGGACCTGCGCGGGCGGGCCGCCAAGACGCTGAGCCGGTCATGGAGAGCGGGGGACGGCCGCTGCCGCGGCGGCGTGTGAGACGCGCCAGGAACGGCGCCGACCCATTCCGCTGATGGCCGCCTGACAAATGCTCGCGTCTGACTGTCGCCGAGCGGGCCCCTTTGTCACGCATGAGCGATGAAGTGGTTTATGGTGGCCGGCCGTGTGGTTTGCGGCCGGGCGGCGATCCGCGGCCCGAGCGCTGCCGACCGCGGCCGAGCGAGGTCTCCGGAACGGCCCCCTGTCCAGCGGGGATCAAACGGTGACGCTTAATCCACACAGTGGGAGGCGAGAGAGAGAGAGAGAGAGAGAGAGAGAGAGAGAGAGAGAGAGAGAGAGGGAGAGAGAGAGAGAGAGAGAGAGAGAGAGAGAGAGAGAGAGAGGTCAGAGGCAGTCCTTGTTGCCGTAGACTTGGCTTTGAGTCAGAGCAGTGTGTATACAGCATAGGACTGTGTTTGCCTCATGGTAAGTCGGCGACAGAAGCCGCACATGAGACCGAACCCAGTCTTGGCGATTAGCTTCTCGTGGTCCGCCAGCTGAAATAATTCCATTCTGCTTGCCGGAGCATAAAAATGCCTCTCTCTTGCGTGGTGGTCTTTGTGTGATTAGTGCCTAACAAGATGATGCCTGGCTGGGCATTCGGTGAGAAAACCAGAGGATGAGTAGGATGGAGATGGAAGGCAGCATAGGATTAACATTGCAAATAACGACAAAAAAGGTGATATACAGGAGGAAGAGACAGCGTAAAGGTGAGGGAAGGGAAGAGGGATTGAGTAGGAAAGAAGGAAAGAGAAAGAAAGGTGAAAGAGAGAAAAAGAAGGAAGAGTGAAAGAGAGAAAGATAAAGGAAGAACAGATGAGAAATACGATTAGTCTCGTAATCGGTGTGTCGATTGCTATGGTTTTTACATGTTTTGGTTTTTATATCTGATTTACATGCACACCGACTATAGCAGTGGTATTCTGAGCCCACTTAGCAATACTTATACTCACTCGTAAAGGAAACGAATCGTTCCCTGGTCACTGGCAGCACTGTATCGAACGCTTGGCAATCCAGTATGACCCTGTCAATATCACATCGATTACTGCACTCGCTTGTTGTACAGCTAAAGCACGGCACCTTTACGTTGAGTTCGAAACGCTTCATCTGCATGCTTCATTGTCTCGTTGGTTATGCACGCGAATGGCGCTGTTTTTCCCCGCAATGCCCACGCCTGTTCGTCGCGCCCGGAAGGCTTTCGAGGCGCGGCCAACAGCAGCGCGGTGGGCGCGGCTGACTGGCCACCCGGCGGCGGCGGCAGAGTCCGCGGCAGCGCGGCCACCCGCCGCGCGCGGATGAATAACTCCACCCGATCTCTAATTAATTCCGCGACTGGTGACACCGGCTGTCGGGACTGGCAATAGGCTGGCCAGCTGCGCGCAGCCCGGCCGCCAGCTGTCCACAGCTGGCGCAGCTCGGCCGCCAGCTGTCCAGAGCTCGCACAGCCCGGCCGCCGGCTTTCACGAGCTGGCACAGCGCGACCGCCAGCTGCCCATAGCTGGCACAGCCGGACCGCCAGCTGTCAGAGCTGGCACAACCCGGCCGCCAGCTGTCGGAGCTGGCACAGCCTGGCCGCCAGCTGTCAGAGCTGGCATAGCCCTGCCGACCGCTGAAGGTTCGGCCGGCGGCCGACCGGGGCCGTCCCTAACATTCCGCAGAGCTGCTCAGATCACGGGGGCAGCTGGGCGGAGTCCGGAGTCCTGCTCCGGCAGAGGAGTCGGACGGAGTCCAGAGTCCTGTACTGCGAGGGAAGCGGGACGGAACGGCAAAGAAACATTCCGGGTTGAGGTTACCATGGTAAGTTATCATTCTTCGAAGGGTGATTGTAAAAAAGCGGAAATAGATTAAAGACAGGCTGGTCCTTTGAAGTTTGTCTAGCGTAAGACAACTAGTTCTGATATCTGCCCATATGCGACGATGTCATACTGCTGAAGAAGGATGAATCCAAGAATGGATTGTTTCTATGACATTTTCAATTAAAATAAAAGGAGAAGACAGATTCCATGTTTTGGATATCATGAGCTGGTTGTGTGCGATGAACTCTCAGGCAATGTGACTTATTTGATGGAGACTGAGTTGACGCTGATGTCATTTGCCTCGTGTGGGAGGAGGGGGCTGAAAATTCATACACTGTGGACTGGGGAGAAGAGCTGCTACCTGTTAATTTGCAAAGCCTGTCTCGCCACACAATAAGAATATAAAGACCCATAGCTACCCTGCAAAATAATTGTCAAAGAAAAGCCAACAAAACCCCCACGGTTTGGAATTAAGCCTATCTGTCAAGCCAAAATAACAGTTCCAGGTGCTTCATATTGGTATTATTAGCCTTGAAAAAGCGATCAATTCAAAATTGCACACAACGGTCTGGTTGCCAATTTTTAGCATATGTTGTGTAGCTTTAGAATGTTGCATGAAATGTCTAATTTACCTGCATATTGGAGTTAGGAAAACCAGCAAAAAGCCTGCAAAACCCCGAAAGCTATCTAGCAAAGCCTGCAAAAAGCCCGGCAGGCCGTTCCAGCCGCCGCCTTGTGCGCCGGTGGTTCAAAAGAGGCAGCTGTGTTGGGGGCACCATATTGTACATACAAGGGGAACTCCATGGGTGCCACGTTGAAATGTCGGGTCGGATATGAACAAAATGATACGTAAATTAGTGGTGAAATGACAGTGAGGTTTGATTGCCCCTTACTAACATCCGGTAAATTCCCCCCATCCTGGCCTACCTTGCCGATTTCAATAGATATCGATAGATCATCCTGCGACATTACTATTTCCTCCTTTTCAGACCGCACGCAAATCCTGATCTCCTTGAATACGTACCATTTGGTAGCATCCAAGTGGCAGTGCAAAGATGAAGGGAAGGAAGGAGCCGTCAGGTATTTCCGATCAAGGACAGACAGGAAAAGATAGAGGGCTCTCTCCGACTTTTTTGGTACTCCGTCGTCTGCAGCTGGTTGTCAGTCGTCGTACGAGATCCCGCCAGTTGACAGAGTAGCGCAAGGCAAATGAGACATTAAGGAAGTTGAGACTCCTGAGGCGGAGAGTAGAACTACTAAGTCCACTGAGCAGACCATCGATCTAAAATTACGCCTTTCAGGACGTGCCGAGAAAACTGACTACAATGACGTTGGCAGGTTAGCGTCTATGCAGTCGGATTTGACTGATGATGATAGTCGTCGTGGCTGGAAGAACAGGTGGGGGCCTACCCGCCATGAGGACTTCCGAGCGCGTGATTCCGAGCGTGGTCGACAAAATCTTCCGCTCAAGGAGATGCAGTAAGGGACTTCTCGAGCAATGCAAGTGGCTTGCCATTCGGCAGTGCGGAGGGCAGACCGGGGCCTGGTGCTCCGCCCCTCTGTTGTTTGGCTTAAGTGAAGAGGGAGGAGGACGTGGGAACAGCGGCCAAGCGATGGGCAAGTTGCTCCATCGCCCTCTGAAGTATTTCAACAGCGCGACGGGCACTAAAGGTGACCTGAAGCTTCGCAGTGAGTGTGGGTACCGAAAAAAACCAAGCTCGCACTGAAGTCTTTGTGAAGAGCAGGAACGGAAAACGGATCTCAGAACAAGTCGATGCTGCCATGAAAAGTGATGCATAACGGACTACGACTCCGCTTTCTGAAGTCGTGGAAACCGTTGAACTCGCGGCCCTGCAAAACTTCGTCCCCCGAGACCACCGAGATGGCGGTGGAATCGATCCGTCAGAAGATTGCCCAGAGAAAAACGAGGACAATTTTCGCATGCTCCTGCGGTTCAGGACTCATGCCGAGGCCAAAGATCTGACAAAACACCTCAAAGTGGCTCCTGGAAACGCGTCAAAGACGACGCAAAATGGGATTCTGCAAGTCCAAAGACAAGTGTAAAGACATGACCACGGAATCCGTTGCGCTGCGCTGTCCTTTTGGAGCGTCAGTGCAGCCGAGAGCACAGACCGCGTCAGCAGGCAGCAAATGGCGATCAGTATTCGCTGTTCAGCCGAGACCAAGGACCGTGGCCTGGTCGTCAGGGCCCTCTTGGACGTCCTGGGTGAAACGGATGTCGACGATAAAAGGAAAACGAGGAGAGCTAACGTCTGAAGTGTTGTGTGCAAGGAAGTGTTCGAGTTAAACATTCGTCCGGAGTCGCTCCTCGCTCAGTCCTATAATGGAGCAGCTTCCATGTCTGGTGACCGCATGGCAGTTGTGTCAGAAGATCGCTCCAGAAGCGGATTAATTTCACTGTACCTCTCGCGGTGTAAACTTGGCGATATCGAAGGTGTCCAATATACGGGGCATCAGAAATGCTTCCGGTAATCTTGAAGCGACTGTAGTATTTGTGACTGATGTACTGACGAAGTGGTGTGAGGCTCTGCGTCGCTCACAAGCTGAAATCGGAGTCGGTCACCAGAAGCTGCTAAAGATGTGTCCCACGAAGGATATGATGAGGCATACTGCAAGCGAGATGTTTGTGGAACAGCTACCCGCTATCGCCGAGGTCCTCCAAGAGATGACTGAGTGGCGAGATGACGATCCTTGTCGCAAATGGGTTATATTCTTGCCGTTAGGTGGTCAGGGCGGTCGCTGATATCAATGACGAAGTCAGAGGATTTTCCATCCAGGTATATCTAATCCATGCTGCAAACCTACGCCATTTGGTAAAACTGTCTTATGAAACTAGGTCGGGGTCGTGGACAGTTAGGAAGACTAAAAGGAATCGCAGGTGTTTCCCGTTGGCAGTTAGAACGCTTTTGTAATTGCATGCTTTTTATCTGGCCGGAGACGTTAGGCGTAAACCCTGCCTAGGCTCGAGTGTAGTATATTCGGAAATAGAGGTATGGGAGTAACCAATTACCATTTCTTTGGGTTTTTAACAAACGGGTTTTTCTGCGATAGCGTAGAAACAGGTCAGACTAACAAGTCAAAGCTCAAAAATACCTTCTTATCTTGCGTAACGCGACAATGCATGGTCGCTGCTACAATACAAAGGGTCTCTGCTTTCCCCAGCTGTTTTAATTGGATATCCGGCGCCCGATGAACGGTCGACGCCGACGCTGGACACCTCGGCGAGCCGTCCTCGCCCGGAGGACTCCAGCGCTGCGCGGTCGATAGTTCCTCCCAGACGAGCTTTGTTCGATCTGCGGTGCCTCGGCAGAGCCAACGTCTGCGCTGAATAAGCAATTTGCCGTCTGAATAAGCCACCGGACGGGTTGTCGCTGATTTCGGCGGGTCGAGCGGCGCCCCCACCCCTCGCCCGCCGCCAATCTGTCCGGAGAATTCATTAGAGTCGTCCGTCGCCAGCCAACTGAACAGTCACCAGCTGACGGACAGGCCTGCGTCCGCCGTCGCCGGACAGCTGCCCGCCTCTGACAGCCGGCAGGGAGCGAACCGATGCTGGCCGAAGCCGATCCCCGTCCACAGAACCGCCGACCCGTCCACAGAGCCCGTGGTCTGGTGCGAGGCTCGATGTCGACGTTCGGTGGGACGCAAACCGGTGGCGTGGGGCGTTTGGAGAACGCTGGCCGTCGCTGCGTTTAATAGACCCGCATCGCGTTTCCGATTAACTGCTGACGTGAAGAGCGAGCAAAATCGCGCAGCTTTGTTAAAATGCATATGTGACATGTCGACAGGCTTGTGTGACTGACAGTCACGACTTAAACAGAGCACGTCTGGGTGTGATAAACCCGAGGAACAAACATGGTGCCCCGCGTCTTTCGCTCCTGAAACTCAGGTTCCTTGAGCTACTGCTGTGCGTGAGTTCACTAACCGCATATATGTTCATACGCGCTCTCAATTTGGTACGTAGGTAGCTCTGTTTGCTATCTGTTTGCTTGCGATAACGGACGTTACTGGCTCGGTTTGTGAGTCGGCCGCTGGCCAGAAGAGGCGGCCCCGGCCCGCTCCCCGGCCGGCGGAGGTGGCTTCTGCCGGCGGCGTGTGACGCTCCCCCAGCTCAGAGCGGGCAGCGTCGCCGCCGACCGCTGGGACGCGGCCAGAGCATGATTGAAACGACCTCATGAGCACCGCCGGCGACGCCCTCGGCTAATTGCGCGGCCGGCTGGCACGCGGCAGCGCTCAGCATGGAGATTTCTGCTGGTATCAGCAGAAATCGCCGCTGTGGCGCATCGGGCACATCCGGCGTCCGTATCCGACCTGTTTTTTTTTTAACCTTTGCCGGGCCGGGAAGATGATTCATGAAACCCTTCCGGTGTTTTGAGTCGAAAAACCAAAAAAAGGTGCAAAGTTGCGAAAGATGGGACACCTTTTTACACATCATTGTTACATCTTGTGTCAATTTTACAGCCAGGATCTCCTTTGGTCATTGACCTACGAATGGTCCAGTAAGTCCATGTTCCAAAGAATGAAACTGCCTTAACATTTTTCTGCAATGTATCTATTTGCATAAAACCTTGTGTAATGATACCACTTAAAGAATTTCAATTCTGTTACTTCACATTTAAAAAAAAGTTTCAGGCCATTCGTCTTTATTATTCATTGGCATATATTATTCAGCTGGCCAGTGGTTCACATGAACTCGCGGCCTTTTTTACCTTTTTTGCCCATGGAGTCCGTTTCAGGTCATGCTAGGTCCATCATTGCCCAGCGAGAGCGTCGGCTTTAAATGCGTTAAAAAAATCGGAGCTACAGAAACACTTATTATAGGTACAATGTATGCTGAAGACCAATTTAGCATCTGCATTACCGATACCTTTGTCGAATGGCATGTAAAAGTGATCTTATTGGTGCCATTTAATATTGCGAATGGTATTTACATAAATGTTACATAAAAGTCATTCATAGATTATAAATGGCATCTTAAATGCCATTCAGGGTATTTAAGGTTCAGGGTTATCCTAAAACAGCTACTTATATATCTTATATATACATATATACTATATCTTAAACCAGTGACGAAGAAGGACGTCAGATTATCTTAGAATCATGGCTTAGATATATTAAAGTTTTTTTAGTCCATACTCACTACAAAATCTCATTGTAGGCATTGCATAGCATTGTAGGCCAAAACGTTTATATTACATTACCCCGCGGCCGGCGCCGCTTCGTCCGTCGGAGCGAAGGTCAGGCCTTCGTTGCATTCTGCCCCCTTGTCATGAAAAAGGCGGTAAATTGAACCATATTTGTCATTCGATTCCTTACAGTGCACGCAATTCAAATATATAGATTGTCTTGTGACATCTGTTTTCTATCGCATTTCAAGAGATAAAAAGTAACGTGTTTTCCGCTGTAGCTGATGACCTCAGTTTTTGTCCTCGATAATCCAGGCAGTGAGCAAAAGCCCACCAGATATATGCTTAGTCTTACAGAACATACAATTTTGAGTCGAATGATGTATATTTTATTACATTTGTGCACTAATTCCAGCCCAGGGGCGTAGGAGCTTCCAGAAAAAGCGGGAAGAGGAGCCAAAGACGTCTTTTCAATAGAGTTTATGTTAAATTCCCAAAGTGGGAGGCATGGCACCCTGCCCCCTTCAGCCGTCTCATAGTGAGACAAAAATGAGACCGTTGCCAACTGACCGTGGTGGTGCAAAAACTGCTGACATGGTTTTCGTTATGACGCCATAGTTCATTACCATGGCAATGTAGAGAGGAAATTTTTGGACCATAAAATGCGGAAAAAATGCCCCAAAGGGTAAACCAAGTTTCAGGTTGACCAAATCAACCGCTAGGAAGTTATCCTTGGAAAACCTTGGGGGGGAGGGTGCATCACTCCCCCTTACGGACGAAAATTAATATTAAACTTGCAAGTATGCTTGGCATTTCACATCTTCGGTACTGCGTGAAAAACTGTGTCCTACGTCTCTTGACAGTGTAATTTAACTGATATAAGCCAATTACATGTGGCCCATGCATCACAAACTAACGTGAGCCGGGGAAAATTTGTGATTTATTGAGTGCGACAGACCGCTTGCGGGCGGCCACCAGCGCAGCCTATTAAGACTAATGCGCCAGGCGGCGTTTTCGATTCAGCACTGGCGACACGGAGCGCACTGACACGATTAATAGCCGGACAACACGCACAACGGCCGACCAAGAGCCGTCTGGACCGATAATTAATCGGCAACCTTGCCGTGGATGGCAGTTCAGTGCTGATCATCGCTTCTGTTTCAATTATGGCACGTTATACAGAGTTATGCTGAAAAGCACAAAGGGAGTTATGCAGAGAGATCATCAGAGGACGCACGCGAAATAGTCTAAAAATTCTACCACTTGCACATTTCTTTACGAAACATGAATAGGGCAAGGACTTCTTCTGACAGCTAAAGCACGGAACTGACAGAGCAAAAGCTACTCTTGGTCACCCATAAATATCCGATCTTTCGGGCAAAAGCGGTTGAGCTAAGATCGGTTTCCAGCTTTGTGTACGATTAGAAGACGGATTCGAATACAGACTGCCAGGACGGTCCGCCTGTCTGTCGCAGGCCCCGCAGCCAGCGGATCGATCTTTCTGCGACCAAGCCCGTAAATCTGACAGAGCGCTGACAAAGGCGAGCTCAGCCTGCCGGCTGGCGCATCAGAAAGTTGCCGCTTGCCGCCCAGCGAGATGACTTCACCGAACCTGTCACCGCCAACGCAGGAGACCCGATGGTTATGGTCTAAACGCGAGACGTGCCAAAAATACCCGTACCATAAATACGGAGGCGACACCAGTTTCAGCTGGTGTTATGTCACATCGCGCTGTTCATGACATCAGTGGCCGTCTGCTGCCATGAACAGTGCCGTGTTCGGTATTGATATTCGGAATATGAATGCTCGGGCGAGGTGTGACCGCCACCAGCCAGGTCCATCCACGGATCAGCGGGCGATGAGACACCGGCTGCCGGCCGGCCGGCGGGCACGGCGGTGTCGGCTGTGCTGACCTTTGCCGGCTGGCGTTTGCCGGCGGCCGTGCCGGAGGGCTGGAGTGGTGCCGCCGCTGCAGCCGCTGATGCATGACCGGCAGTTGCGCGCGGCGCCGCGGCGCGGAGCGTGCAATATTGAGCAGACGGAGAGCGGAGGCGGGTCCCGCCGGTGCGGCCCGCCTGTCTCGTCCACTCTCTGGCCTCACGTGGTCACCGCTCGAGCCGCTCTGGTCGGCCCTCGCTCGGGCTGTGTCGAGGACCGCGTCTGCTGGTCCCGGCGAGCGGCTGTTCGCGCTGCACAGGACTACATCACGGCTGCCTTTTGTCGCATCATTCGAGACGTGAAGCCCGATCTGCCGGCTGCTGCGCCTGCTTCAGCGCCGCCCCAGTTGCGCAGCCTCCCCTGCGTTGGTCAAATAACCCTCCGACCTGTGCGTCTGTGCGTCCCTCTGTCGACCTCAGCTGATTTGATTTCACCGCCCTTTTGTCCACCTCCGCTGATCCCATCGGCCCTCTAACCATCCTCATGGATCTCAACACTCCACTGTCCGGCCTCTGTTGGCCTGCTCGGCCCTCTGTCCGGCCTCCGTTGGCCGGGCCGCTCCTCTGTCTGGCCTCCGTTGGCCCGTCCGGCCCTCTGCTGGCCGGTCTGGGCGTCCGCTGGCCGCGGCCGCAGCCGGCGCCGGCACGCCGCTCGTCATCTCATCACGTCCGGCGATGATGGACGAGCAGGCACGCCATCCTGTCGGGACGGCGGCGGAATTTGGCCGCCCTGCCGCCTGCCGGCCGACGTCTGCCGCTCTGCCGCTCACCGGACAGCCTCGCCGTTCTGGAGCGAGCGTCAGACGAACACGCTCCGCAGTCTCACAGCGTCCCTGCCAGGGGCGGTCCGTTTTTCGTCCTGCGTGGCAGCGCGCGTTTGAGGCTGCCCAGTTCCAGTTAGAGCACCGCCAGTCAGCGGCTTGGCAGGCCTGACGGCTCAGCGCGCCTTCTCGGCATTCGGAGATGATTAAGTCCTCTAAGCGCTGCGCCGGAGCCGACCAAGAGAGTGCTTGTCCTGCCCTGAACTGCATGTGGTACAGCAACGGCTGGAGCGCCAGCTGGGAACGCTGCGACTTCAGCTGGGGCTGCTGGCGTTTCAGCTCAGACCGCCCGTCTCCGAGCTTCGGGCTGGGCCAGTTCTCCACACCGCGTGTGTGTCCCGGTCGATCTTCCATCTGCGCACTGGGGCTCGGCAGCCAGCGCCCGGGCAGCGATAGGACTGGGGATAACGCCCCAGGCGTGGACGGTTGGTGATCAGCGCCCCGAAACAGGACTGCTGTGACGGCCAACTGGCCACTCCAGGGGCTGGTGGATACTAAACTCGCGGCCCTATTGACGACTGTGTCGTATTTGTCCCAAAACCACCACAAGGCATGACAAACGTAGTGGGACGAATCACAAGCGTGCTGCAGACAATGACGGGGGCGACAGCCAGTGCGGCAATGACACAAAAGATCGCGGAGAGAGAGCCAAACGGAACACAAGCAATGAATTGTTCGCCACAATTCAGGGGAATTGTCTCTGTCTGGGTGTTTTTAGAAGCGGCAATGAACATCACGAAGACAAACTGGTAGGCGCAGATAAGGAGAAAGGGCGCCAATAGACCACAAAGCAGATATTTCGCCGAACAGGAAAGGAGAGCCCCGGGAGCAACGAGCACGTTCTCTCGGCTCGGAGGAGCCTGATTTACGGCTGAATTCAGGTCTGAGTTAATGGCATCAGAGCCCTGCCGTCGTCGGGAGTCAGGTATCTGACGAACTCTGCCAGATAACAATGGGTCGATTCGGGATCCGGTCGTGTCCGCTCGTGCGCTGCCCTGACCCTCAGCCGCTTTTGACTGTTCGGAAGCCTCGGGCCACTTCGGTGAAGTAATGCTCCATTTGTTTAATGTAGTGGGGCTCAGGACAAATTTACGAGCTCTCTAGACGCCTCATGAGTTTGGAAATAGCAGCCTCGCAGACACCAAGGGAGGATCTCATGAGCTGCGGTGAGTGTCGGCGATGATGGAAGAAAATTGTTAGGGTTCTGCCTAGCGCGACACGCCCCAGTGATTAGATCGGATCTTCTGTGTAAGATTTGATAGGTGCTGCCTATTTCGCGTCAGGCGAACGAAGAAAGCGAACGTTCGCAATCAGCACAGTCCCACCAAGGACCACCCTCAGTCGTTGGGGATAGTTGCGACGCCGGGACGCACTTTCCCGGAAGGCTCCAGCTTTGTGGGGACCTCTCAGCCCGTCACCGGCCATTTTGTCCGGCCGCCGCCGGCCTCAGGATGAGTTTCGCTCGCGCTTTCGTGCGATCGGAGTGTTTCGCTGCCGCGCTCCCTCCCCCCCCCTCCGCACGCCCGGCCGGAACGGGTGTGCTGGCGTCGTCCGTCTCGATTGAAAGGCGTCACCGTCGGCGAGGCCGGGTCCCCACCACACCGGCTCCGCAACTTGGTGCCTGTACCTCCTCTGTAGCTGTTTTTTTCCATGTGGTACGTTACGGCCTATCGGTGCCTGTCCGTCTCGAACAGCACCGTAGCCACGAGGTCGTGGCGGTTCAAAGCAGATCAATTTCGACGGCGCTCCGGCTGATGAAGCGTGCGAGGTTGGTATAGTGCTTCATTTCCATAACTTTTTAGTCCTGTAACCTCTTCTAGAAATCCTGTTGACATCGTTTTCTGGGCTGGGCCAAACTCGCCATCTGTCGTCCATCTGATCGGTGATGGGACCGATCCAGAACCGCTAGGGGGGGGGGGGTCGTTGTCGCGGGAGACCCACTGGCCTCGGGTATTGATAGGTCAACTATTCAGAGCGGAGCCAGACAGACTCGAACTGGCTCCGAGTGGTGGCGACAGCGCTGACATCTCCCGAATGTACTTTTGATTTAGAAGATTCTGTGTCATCTCTTCTCGTGAGATAGCAACGCGGCTTCATCTTCATGCTGGTTGAGTGGGATGCCATATTTTCGCGGAAACTGCTTATGTTACATGTATGATGAGGTAACTTTTAATCTTTTCATTTGCCATATTTGGAAGCTGGCTTCTTAGTCACATTCTTTTCTTCTACCCAGACATGTGTTCTGCCCATTTGCTACGAAGAAAGACAAAATAGTGAAGCGTTTTATTCCACAGTTTTGCATGAAGTCATAAAGCATCGTGAGGGTCTTCGAATTTAGTACGTAGGTTCGTTGAGGGCAGGCAAGATGAAGCAAGCGAAGCAGTGGCTGTGACAATGGCAATCTCTCAAGACGTGCTTACAAACGTTCAGCGTTTTGAGGAAAGAAACATGATCAAATTGCTTCACCATTCTCACAAAAGTCGTATGAGATTAGCCCGTACAGTAAACTGTCGTGGGTACTTTGAAGTTATTTGCGTTATGTGAGCTGTTTGGTCCCGGCCATCGCTGTCGAAATGTAGGTTTGTGTTATGAAAAAAAACGTTGGCCTCATCGTTCTGTGACGATTCGCAGAATCCAGAAAATTGGACCGAAATGTGCAAGCACTCAATTCGTCTACATCGAGCTGATATCGCAACAAACGGGCAATGTCATTTACAGAGAGATGTTGTCGCGCGTAGGTTATTGAACACTACAACAGCACGCAACACCAGCTATGGAGGAACATTATATTCCTTCTGTTGATTGCTTTCCTATAAACACCTAATGAACATTCGATTCGCGTCACATTTGTCACATCCAGGAATTGACTGCATAATTTCAGCGCGCAGGACTCCCTGCCTGATGATAGCTCTATAATCAACACGCTATCGAATTGAAACAACACATCGCCACAAGTCTGCCAGTCGTTTCAAGCCCTTGTTGGGCAACGAGACCGTCCAATCACTCGAGTGTCTCGCGCCGCTTCACACATGGCCGGGAGCTTCCAGCGGCAGTGCTGCTACCCCCCCCCCCCACTCCGCCGAGATCACGCCTTCCGGCCGCCGCCGCCTGGCCGCCGCGTTCGTGCCCGGTCGATCGACGGCACGGGCGAGAAGCTCTCTCAGTCGCCGCCTCGGGGCAGATTGAGTCGCCCTGAAAAGAGGCCGGGCGTTTACGAGCCGTTCCTAATGACGCCGCGATGGCCCATGTCCTCTGGCGACCGTCTGACCGGACGAGAGCCGGTCGATACGGCACCGACCGCGGCGCGGTGCCGACCGGCCGGCGCCCTGCAGACGACCGTGCCGAGACCACGCCGGGACGCCACAGCTCTGGAGTCCAGTCCAGAGTCCAGAGGGCGTCTGAGGATCACATCGAGGCGCTCCAGTCCAGAGTCCAGGGGCGTCAGGATCACACGAGTCCAGCCCAGAGTCCAGAGGGCGTCTGAGGATCACATCGCAGGGCCGCAGCTCCGGAGTCCAGCCCAGAGTCCAGAGGGCGTCTGAGGATCACATCGCAGGGCCGCAGCTCCGGAGTCCAGAGGGCCCACCCCAGCGGGTCTCTGCTGGGGATCCCTTGCGGAGAGCCCGCAATGGACAGTCGATGTCAGAGAGCTGGTGGGGGCTGGCGCAGTCAGGAGAACACGCGCCGCAGAAGCCTTGCTGGACGTTGCTGATCAGAGAACTCTCACGAGACGTCTCGACTCGGAGTACCCACGCCTCAGGTCCCGTACAGAGTAGCTCGCGCGGGAAAACTGATAACCGGGGAACGGCGTGCGCGAAAAATTCCACTCAGACGGTCAACAGAGGATATTGGAGAACCACGTCCGAAGCGCCCACTCTGCTTCCGACAGGTCTCAGGGCCCGCGTCGCAAAACGGGCAGCACGGAACCTCTCAATGTTAGATGATGAAGACGGAGGCCAATATATCAGGAACATCTATACTCCGGCGTCTGAAAATAGCGCTCTTCTCCGTTGATATCAGGCTGAACAAGGCTTGAGGGATTGGCAGGTTTTACGAATTTATTCCCGAACATTAGGCCTCAGACTGGGAAAGAGCAGGTGATGATGAGGAGAAAATCCTTGCCGCACCCAAGCGCTATCTTGGACCGAACCCACAAGATGACTACGACGAAGGTTGCAGCGCCACGTAGTTGCAAATTAAGACTGTCGGTAACTAAAAAACCGTCACAAACCTGCTTAGCCTCCCAAATGCCAATAGAAAAGAAACTTTTTATCCCGTTCCATTTTATATAACTTCAATACTTGCAATATGTATCATATATATTTAATTGATACATATATTATACATATGATATATATATACATATATATGTATATATATATGATATATAGCATATATATCATATAAAAACCATAAATACCCAACGCCGAATTCAGGAACACGATGTTCCGATAAAGGAAATGATGCTGAACAGCCTATAATTATCATTTTTATTATTACTACGTGGTACACTTATTACATGGCTATTATCGACTATTGGAAGACCATAAACGATGACAACAGAAATAAAGTGTGATCGTGATTCATATTTAGTAACCAAACAAGACATATGGCTGATACGATGACGCGATGTTTTTAAAATGAGGCCGAATGCCTCAGATAATTACATTGGTTAAAGCCAATTTTACCTTTTCTTTCAAGTGTAAAACCATGTTGTTTTTTTTAGCAAAATCAACATTTGCGAACAAAATCTGCCCAACATGAAAATGCTTTCACTTCTTGAATAAAATACACATCTTTACCATTTTCACGACAATGAGCTCTAGCGTCTCATTGCAGGAAAAGTCCTTAAAATGAATTCATATTTCTCTAACCCTACTCCAGACGGAGGCTTATGCTAATGATACCCTAATGATCGGAATTCCAGGTTTTCCGGAATTCACTACTGAAGGATTGATACAGAATTTAACCATTAGAATTTAGACTGCGCAGTTCGCATTGCATTGCACTGAATTGCAACCCCTTTTTAATGACTGCAAGAGAATGAAGTCGTTTTTTTAAAAGGACTGCATAGCGGATTGTATTACCCTGTTTTCTGTAACCCTTCACCAATGCCGTTTATTTATTACCGGCTTGCCATTACTTACATGACTTTACACGTGCACATGACCAAACGACGCAGTTTCAAGGCCACGTTGACTTGCTGTCGATCTCGGCATGCGTAGTAGCTGTTGTGGTGACCTTGGGAAGGGTTTCTTATCCCCTGCGCGTCGAACAGTAGACATGGTCGGACGCGCAGACAGCGAATCGGCAACGCTGCTGCCAATTTGGGTTTGTTCTCAGATCGGAAGGTTTATGGACGCCCGTTTAGGGCGAACAGGACTAGTGATCTGCCACATTTTTTATGGTTTCGAAAGGTTTTTGTACCTCAATAAAAATTGTTTTGAAGCACCTTTGCTATATGAGTAAAGTATAATAATGATCATTATAGTTTCGTAGAAAGACTCTGCCAGTCGACGTTTTTACCTTTGGGAATGCATCAGATATAGTTATTCAGCAGCACGTTGGAAGAACCGTGACAGTACGAACGGTTTGGCAAGGCAGCACCGGCGAGCGACGACAGAGCGACCGAGTTGGATTATGGTGAGAAGCCTTTTTATTACCACAGCATCTTCTTTCGTCATGATCCAGTGTAATCTGTACAATGACACAGAAAAGTTCGGATAATTAAGTGCAGTGCATACCACAGAGTGGTTCCTACGCCATTTGTCTATGGACGCGCGAAATTTCGTAGCTGCTGTTGTTCGAAATCTAAAACTGATAGCCTGCTATCAGTTCTTTTAACCATATGCGATTTACTCTTCCTTCCAAGATACTGCGACCTATCTCTCATCTGTCTCTCTCCATCAATCTAAGCCGACTGAAAATTTTATTATGGTACCTCCGCAAATGGCGAAGCTGCAACCCAGCTGTGATTTTGGGGTTTCCAACATTTTTTTCTTCCTAGGACGGCTAGATAATTGCTTAAACTATTGGGGGCACGCATAGGATTTGACATAGTTCCTTTCCCGTTGCTGACATTGGCCCGTTGTAAAACCCTTGGAAACTGGGGTCTGGACCTGTCCATGCTTTCCAAGATCTCCGGCCATACTGGCCAGGGTGCCTCAAGTTTACGCTGGCGAGATTTCGTCTCGCATCTCTCCCCGTCTTGAAACCACAAAGGTTAAGGGCAAAATTCATGGGACTATAAAAAACACCAAAAAACTTAACTGCGGTGGCATTTGCACTTGCTCTTGGCGATGCAAGTAGTGACTCCAATTTTAGCGCGCTCCGCCCGTGTGGTGACACGCCGTTCAGAGAGGCACCTGTGTAAAGGTGACTATCTCTCACTACAGTTAATCACGAATGAAAAAATACGGTTCACCATTGCTCCCATAAACCTAGTGCAAGGCTCCCACCGGCTCCGCCAAACCCCGTTCCCTACCCCGCACGCCGTGCTACCTTCTCCATTCACCCGGAGTTGGCACTAGGGTGGCTCAGAAAACAAACTTGTACTTGGCCAGGGTATGAACGCTTGCTTCCTGGTCTGTTCATCAGGGAAAGCATCGCTGAAAGTTTTTAGTCGGACGTTTTGAGCACGCACGATCGCAATGCTGAAGCGCAAACATTTCGACTCCTAGCGTTGCAGTCTCCATTGGCTGCGCAGGGTCGCCCGCTGCAACTAACACCATGCGGCGGACGGCGGGCGAGCGAAAACAGCCATGCATCAGGAAACGATGCTTCCGAATGCCTTATTAAATTGATTCGTACGGATTTGCAGAAGTCTGGGGCGTAGATTTTACCAGCGCAGTTTTTAGGCTGATCCTCGAAACGGATTAGCAGTCATAGCAACATGATCAATCGGGAATCCACCATTACGTCATTGTTTTGACGTGCAAATGTGAAGAAGCGTTTGTGGTAATCTCAAATCACATCGTTCCTTTCGTTACTGGTACGTTCCCACCAGCTTTGAAGAATCCAGATGGCATGACTAGCCAGGCCGTTATATCTGTACGACCCAGAACATCCCGGTATGGCTAAAGATTACACAGCAAAACGTTGTTGCATGGAAGACGAACCAGCAGCGCAACAGTTTCATAGAGACGGAATGGGCTAGATTGTGACAACTCTGACTCCGACCGGCTCCGACTCCGACTCTGCAGCACAAGTGGTAAGGCGGTCGTTCTAGCGAGCCCGAGACCACATCTTTACAAGCGAGGATGTTACCGGATCAGCAGCACGTGCGTTGATCTGGACTGCTCGTGGTACCGTAACTGCTAATTCGTTCGAAGTATCAATCTGAAAACTGCACGGGTGAAATCTACGGCTCAGTCTTCCCTAGACCCGAACGAACTGAATTCAATAAGTGTTCGAAAGTACTGCTCTCTGATACGTGGTCTTTTTCGCCCGCCGGCCGCCTCTAGCAGGAAACTGCGCGGCCTCTGGAGACTGCAACGCCGTGTGGCGGTGTTTTGCGCCTAAAGATTGCGAGCGCGCATGCTCAAAACTACTTTGTATAATTTTTTCACTACTCGGTTCTGGAAAAGGATAAAAGTCCCCAGGCCAGCATGGATGGGCTATGTCAATTACAGATTCTGACGCCCGTTTCGAACCACTCTAGTTGTCACGAAAGCGAGTATGACGCTGCAGCCGCCGGCGTTCTGATTGGTTGCCGGCCGGCGTGACACCGGGCCCACTCCGTGAGGAATTCGCGGGCTGCAAGCTGCGCGACAGTCGTCTATACACGGGCGTCTGATTTGTAACGCGCGCCGGATCTGTGAGGGGCTCATAGTCTGCACGGATGGGAAAGGGGCGCCTGATCTGCAAGGGGTGCCTGCCTCGTAAGACGTGTCTGATCTGTAGGCCTTTACTGCTGTGGCTGCTCCGGCGAAAATTAACTATTCGAGGACGGGATTGCAAAATGGAGTGAGGATTGGATTGAAGTTCTTCCGGTTTTGCGGGGTTTGGAACTGCATTGCATGGCCTTTGGTGCGGAGAATCTGGGATTGGGTTGTAACCCTTTTTTAAAGGAATTATGGAAGATGCTCCTTTTTAAGAGATGATCCCTGTTAATGATCATGATGATGAAGCTAAAGCTAAAGACCAAAGCTAAAGCTAAAGCTAATGATAGCTAAAGGTAATGAAGCTGAAGTTAATGATGATGGCATATAATGGTGTGATATTAATAAGGTTATTCAATATTTAGTACTGGATGTTCGGTATTGGTTTATAAGGAGACGTCCTCAGTCTCATTTGTTTGCGACCAGTCAGTACACAACGCCGGTCAGGTAGTCAAAGGAATTAAACAACAGTCGGGACCTGATAAATGAAAACACGATGGTTAAAGAACAAAGGTCACAACACAGGCACACGGCGCCGCATCACACCGGCTTCGTCGGCCCCTAGCTACATCGGCCGTGTGGGGAAAAGCCGCCGCATGCTGGGTCTGCCTTACGCGTGGCAACTGCAGGGCACCCGTAACGGCGACGGCTATTCGCGTTTGGCGCTTACAGATGGACGCACAAGTCACGAACACGACTTCGAGGGCGGACGGAGAATTTTGAACATGAAAGATCTGTGCACGTTGGCAAGGTCGCGGCTCGTCACCAAATCCCAAACACTCTTCCACCCAAGAGTGCGCAGAGCAGGGCTTAAATGATCCGTACGACCAAGGCCAGACACCACTTTTGCGGGGTAGTTGATCACATGCTGTAGTCTTTTCAGGGGACAATCATCAGCACCACCCCACACTGGGATGCAGTACAAGATGTCCGGGAAAATAAACTTATGATATGATAACCTCTTTCCCCGCTTTTTTTGTTTGGCACCTCTTAGCGATTGTATTTAGAACCATGGCAATTTGTGAGTTCTTAGCTTCAGTTTTTGCATGTACTGCGAAAAAATAAAGTTTGTAACCTTACCAGAGGCGAATCTAGGGCAGCCTTATTTGTACCCGTGGATCGCGCTGAATAGCTTCGGTACCGTCCATACCATGCATTGGCAACACGTCAAACAAGAATTTTACCAACCCATCACCCCTTTTTCAGCCACCTCTAACTGCTATTTTCAAGCAAATACAGTCGGGTTGCAACAAATATTTTTGACTTGTTTTTGGCCGTGAGGATCTGTGAAAGCACACGAGTAATAAGATAACATACACTGCCCCCATTTGGGGCTTCTAGCTGAACCATTAATGCATGCTGTAGTCTATAACACCATGGTAACATAAGGTCAGACTCTCGGGCCTCAGATGTTTACAGTTACAGCATAAGCACTGATTTAAGCGTTTCTGCATGCAGTTGAAGTTTTTAGACGCAATCCCGCAATGCATGGTTGCTTGACCGCTGTTAGCAAACACTTTTCTTTTCATATGTTTGCAAAATACTCAAACGTCATAAGACTTTGTTTCAGAATCCCCTCAGACTTCAGCCGTTCGCTAGAGTACAAAATTATGCTTCCTTGTATAATTCCTGGATGCGTCAACGTTGCGCGTTTGAATGTGCGTAGCAAGTAAATATACATTGTATACCCTCCAGTATCGTTTTTATTCCTTTATGGTAAGCTTCCATCAACAGTATCCGATTCACGGAAGACCAATAAATATGCTGAAAAACTCATTTTTTTGTGGCGCCATTAGTGCTATTTTGATTTCAAGCATTTAGAATTGAAGATTGGGTTAGGTGACAAGGATTAGTTTGATCTATTGTCTTTCGAGTACGCTCAGACCATAAACCTGGAGCGATCGGCTCGCAGGAATTAGTGTCCTACGTGGCGGTGTTGTTCGGACTTGGAGTTTGGTTATTCGTGACTCGTCATTCGTTAGTGTTTGCTTTTTTGTTACCGCGACGAAGCACGGCTGAAGAACATTTGAAAAAGCTTCCGGTTTGCGCCTGTGCTGGAGTGAACATGCTGTTTTTGACCCAAGCATAGTCAATAAATCGAAGGTCGACCAAACTGCACCTTACTTTCTTATCCTGGCCTATTCGACTTTCCTGTGTTCAGATCTGCACTAAAGGAAAAGAATGAAATATTGGTCTTCAGTATTTCAGTGTAATTTGTATGGTTTGCCCTACATTGTAACACTGATTACACGTTGATTTCCATCGCTAATATTCTATTTTATCTGTTATTGTAATGCAGTAAAATCCGCATCTAACGAATCCGTCTGTAACGAAATTTGGCTGCAGCGAAGTAATTTGTCTGCTTCCCTCAAAATTCAGCGGAAAAGGTAAATATAAGGTAAGGCCTAATATAAAAAAGGTAAAAGGTCTAATATAAAAAACTGGCTATGACGAAACTTCATTTTTGACGTAACTTCGAGTTCTGCGGGATTTAGGGCAGTTGTTGGTCATGCTGAAAACTTTCGATGTTTTGGACAGCATGAAACAGGACAAGAATTATTCAATGCACTCGTGCTTATTACCCGAAATCTTTAAACCGGAGGTACCCTCACCAAAGATGAGGGCACCTTTTTGGTGAGGAAACCAAAGGAGGTGCCTTTCTCTGATAAGGTCACATTCGCTTCTGGCCTTCAGAAAATTCGCTCTTTGCACTTACGCCGGTAGACCTCAGAATAGCCCGCATTGATGGTGTTGTGGGTGCTTGTCGCCAAGTCCTGTTTTCTGATCTACTCAACTGATTGCACGAAAATACTGCGAGCAGGAACCTGGCGTAGTGAACTCACAGTCCTCAGAAAATGGATGACATAGATCAAGTCTTTTAAGGTCAAATGAGTGAACTGTCGAATTAGCAGAGCTCCTCCTTTCTGCTCAACTACAGAGCCGATGGCAACAAAATGCTGTGGAATCTTAGTCCACACCATGATCTTATCATGATCTTATCATGATCCACACCGTGCTGTGAAGCGAAGTTGATCTACAAACGAGTTCGACCAAACCTAAAACTTGAAAACGTTGCATTTCGTCGACATCAATCATAATGCAGTCTGCTGGGTTGTTAATAGGTAAGGTATCCTATCCTAGGTCACCGTAGGTCATCTGAGGTTGACAAGATATATGCTCACAAAATGCAATTAAGATCGCTCCGGGGTATTCGCAGAAGAATAAGTAATTTTTCACCTCTTCTAACTGACCTCGGATACCTCATTTGGCCCGACCTAGTTTCCACTGCTTTGAGGTAACTGAAGTTACCATTCGGTCAAAGTTTTCATCACTATGTGATCCGTTTACAGAATACCGCATTTTTTGACATGCCCCGACTGACCTCGACTGACCTGACCCAGGCTACCTGTGGCTTTGGATTGCAAGTTTATCGGACAGGCCAACTCCCCACAATGTTTTGCAGCTGGCTGCCCGACAGAACCCATTCCTACGCAAAATAACGCCCTTCCTTCGGCCCGACCCGTGCGTGGCCGTCCGTCGCCGACGAAAGATCGGCCGCGCAACCGGCTTCTCGACTCCGCCGGGCTATGAGGCGAAAATCACCGGACAAAGCTGAAATTTAAAACGGCAAAAGATTAAGAGAATCAGCAGAAGACAACAAATTTCCTCCCCCTAGCTTCACTCCCGCGTATGTTACTCGCAGAGAAGCACGAGGAGTGGGCAATTTTTGCATCCACCAGTGCAAAGTTGTCACCAGATCGGCGGTTTCGGCTGCGCGGTCGGCAGCCGGAACAGTACGCTTGGGTACAACGAGGAGACGATGAGCAGGCGGGCGTAAACGTACCCAGCTATTTTTTGGGGATGTACTCGTTCCACGATAACTGTAACGAGCAACAAACGATGTGTTTGAGCATTGCAATAGAAGATTAAGATGGTAGAGGTGTCTGGGAAAGTGGGTCCTGCAGCCAGGAAAAGCAAAACTGTTGGAGATTCCGAGATTCCGACCTCGACATTGTCAGCGATTCTTTAGAGCTAGAACGACATCAGAAGAAAACTCTCGTTTTTGCTCTTTGCTTTCCGTAGAACTTTGGATTATTCATCACGTTCGAATTTGTTGTGTTTGTTTTATGGTTTCGGCTATGGCAAAGTTTGCTTATAACGCCTTTTCACTAAGACCGCAAAAAATCGTTAATCAATCACGGTCATTGATTAATAAACCTTTGGAAGATGAACACACATGTGTTCACACATCGTTGAAAAAGTAGACGGGAAACATAATTACAACGCGATGAGTTGGACCGCATTGCTACTTTCCTCTCATATCCAGCTCACCGGGAACGGGTCACGATGCCGGCCCCCGCAGCTGGCCCTCCAGCGTCGGCACGGACGTCCAACGGCCGTCTTCAACATCCGTTCCTTGAGGTGCCATTTTGCCGTCAATTAAGCGGGCATTGAACGAGAACAAAGCGGTACGCGGTCGGCTGCGCCTCTGTAGGCGTGAGCCGTGCTCGTGGCGGGCACCCTGCCAGCTCGACCCTCCGCCCCCTGCCGGGGCCTTCCGCGACCGGCCGCTCCGCCCATCGCCATGCCAGCTGTCCGGGTCGTTAAAAGAACGCCGTTATCCGCATTTTTCGAGCTCGTTCGAACTGCCCACGCACTGGTCTGCGGTGACGTCACACCTCGGAGGAGTCTGCAGCCTCCAGTTTGTCGGGGAGACGGCCGGCTGGCTGTGTGCGGCCTCCGGGAGCGGACGCGCCTGCCCGGGACCGCGGCCATGAGCTGGAGCGACGCTGGGACCTCGAAGGTGGGTAAACAAGCCATGAACTTTCCGGGATTCCAGCCGTTCCCTGGGTGGTATTGTCTAAGTTAGTTATTTAAATATGGTGAATGACGCGCCATCGCCGACATTTTAAGTGTTCCGTTGATGTCTTTTTCGCAATAACCTTTTACGGATTTCGGCAAGCATTCATGAATAGAAAACTGGGATTAATGTCTTTTATGGAACTTATCCAAACCTCATCAAATGAGGCGCCGTACAAACCATCCACCCACTAGATGGCCGACAAATAACTAGATCCGGCTGTTAATTTATTCAGAGAGGAGTGGCTTTCTCTGTGCCTTGTGGAATTGGCCAATGCAGTGTCGCGTAGCTGCATTATTCCATCAGTAAGCTGCCAGCAACTCCTGCAATCCATTAGGTTTACAATGCTTAACCGACGACAGTTTCCGCGGTAAATGTACGCTTATCTTTTACAAAGCGCTGTTTAGCCCATTTAGCTGTAGTCTGTTATTTCAAATTACGTCTATTTGTGCGAGTTCTATTTACTAGCGGTAATTGCATTAGGTTTTGAAATGAGAAATATTTAATCACCGACATCATCAACGCTACATTTGCATTATTTTGTTCAAATAACATGATATGCTGGTAACTAATAATAACGGTGAATGAAGTTAAGCGCTGTGAAAACTTCAGCACGAAACTTGTTCCAAACTGAACAGAGGAATAATGCATTCAACATGGAGTAAACTAATAGCATATTGATTCTTCTTGCTAGCGAGGTAAACAAGTTGCAGCAACAACTTCCTTGCATTATATGGTTTCCAAACAAAAATGTACTGAATGAAGATAAATGTGAAGGAAATCGTTTCAAGATTCCAGATCATGATTTCAGAAACACTTTTTCTGAAACTAAAATGCTCACTAAAAAACTATGGTCTTCCATGAGGTAAAAAATGTGTACACCCCTGAAAGCCACCTCTGACCATGGGATTCAGCACAATATGCTTCCTCATCTTTATGGAGTTCATTATTACGTCCACGGGTGTTGCTCAAAAAGGACGCTTTTAAATCCGATATCTTACCACCGACTTGTAGCCCGTGGCGCAATTTTTAGAGGAAACTTTCTGTGCATTTACGTAATATATATATATATATATATATATATATATATATATATATATATATATATATACCTATATATGTGTGTATGAATATATATATATATATATATATATATATATATATGACGTCATTTAAATATGCCAGAATATTTCTTCACAGTCTTTCTCGTCAACGCGTGGGAACGCGTGACAACCTTTTTTCGTTAACATACCATTAAAGCAGTATCAGGACCATCAGTCCAACGAAGTCAGGCACCTGAGGTTTGGACCAAGGATTCCAACAAGTGAACCCACCGTTGACTCGTGGGCAGCGTTTAACGCTCCCCCCTTTGTCGACACCTCTGAAATAAATAAACGCAGCGTCCTGAAACCTTCGATACCATTTGTTACACTCATTGTGCACATACTAACAGAAATTTGAAAACGAAGTCATCTTCGGTCACGTCTTACTGACGCCTCAAAGACAACCATGTTTTGCAATTCGACTTCCAATTTCGCTTCGCCGCTATATTGTCGGTACTTTTGCAATGTATGATGATCGACTTACAATGCATATCAGCATGATTTGAGATTCCAATGTTGAGCACCCATGAGCTCATGCTAGGTCATTCGATGTCATATCTATATCATATATTTTCCACTTCCTGGGTCCAGTGAAAACACATGTTGGAAAAGAAACCGAATGAACAAATTTTTGGATACGGACAGATGGATTATGAAATGCTCTTGCAACATACTGCTTGCACAGCCTGCAAAAAAGTTTCTTGGAACGCTGCAATATTTTTCGTCATTTGACCTTGAGCGGTTTCATGCAGATTTCAGCTAAACGAGGAAACTGGTGACTTCCGTTTGACGCTCTGTGTGACCGATATGGCGGTATCGGCCTTCGCAGCGTTGTGCGATATTCTGCAAAAATGTACAGCACAGGACAGAATAAACTTGTAGGGTCATCCGGAGGTGCCAGGCGGAGGACACTAGCGCGCTCATGCTACTCCGAGTTCGAAACTACAAAATGTTGAAACATTGCACGGTAACTGGGACTGTTTACTCAGAGTTAAGTGTTTTGTTTGAATCTCCGTGCCAAATAGGTCAGAAAACATTTATTGGGTGACCCGTTATCATCGACGTCAAATTTAACAGCCTGTGGTGGCCTTGGGTCAGATGTCACCCAGAACTCGAGGTCTAGCTTCCAGAGACCTGTTTCCATGAAAACTTCAGTTTCGGTCTGCTTTCACTGCGGCTACGTAAATCTTGAGAAAGAGGTCACTTCTGGGTATTTGACCTGACCTGTGACGTCATCAGTGATCCAAACGTAAAACAGATACATCCCCAGTATCGCACAATTCGGTGCTGTCGATTGGCATTTGAATCAGCCGAATCGGGCGATTGGCTCTTTAGTCAGACCGGGAACGTTAAACGCCCCCCCCCCCGTCAATGGCTGGTGGTGAAATGCCCCAGCTAATGCCGGGTTAAGCCATGACCTTTCCATAGAACGCCCGACCGCCTTAGATTTGCGTTGCTGAAATTCCGCAGCTTTACACGACTTAGCCCGGGAAGGAATTATACTGAGCGACTCGGCGCAACAGTTAAATCACGGGAACCATCGGGCCGATCTTGTTTATGCATACCAGGGGACCCGGTTGCTCTGAGGGAAGATATGATCTAATTTCAATCCGAGAAACATGTTTCCTGGAATTCGCATCGGCTCCGTCCACTTTATGACGTTTTCAAAGTACTTTTCTCTCGATAACCATTTCGGAATGTCAAATCAAAGCCCTGGGAAGCTAGCCAGCTCGGCGGGGCGCCTGTCTGCTGCCGGGCCGGGGCTGGAGCCTGGTGCGTCTGGCCACCGCCGGCGCCGCCTGCCTGCTCTTCCCCTGCCCCCGCTGGCCGTACCTGACCCGGGCTGTTAGCCGGCCAAATGGCGTGACCCGCACGCACCCCGCGGCGGCCGGCGGCCAATCCAGCCGGCGGCCGCCCGGCGGCTGCGGCGCAATTGTGGCGCACCCCGGGGCGGCGTGATTGACGAGCGGACGGCGCGGCGCGGCCGAAACCGCCGCCGACACCGGCCTGTTGACCTGGATGGGGCCGCCGCCGCCGGGTCTCCTGTCTGGACTGGGCGGGAGCCAAACCGGCGAACCCCGTCGGGCTGGGCGGCCGTGCTCCGGACGCACTCTGCCGTGCCCCGGCCGTGCTCCGGCCGTGCTCTGGCTGCGCTCTGGCCGTGCTCTGGCTGGCCCGCACGAGCTCGGCCGGGTTGGGTCGAGTCCCCGTCCCGGGTCCACCGCCTGCAGGCGACGCCCACAGCCTGGCGCCCAGGAAATGGGACAAGGCCGGAACCGAGCCTAATCCACCGGACGTCCGGCCTCGCCGCCGCCGCCGCCGCCGGAAAAGCTCGGTGACGAGAACACCGGCGGCGGGAGCGGCTCTGCCGCGAGCCCGCGTGCGGCCGACTCGTCACGCTGTCCGGCGGCCGGCCGGCGACGCCAGGCCGGCCAACTTGGGGGAGTGCCTTTCCGTTTCGTCGCCTTCATGCATTATGCAGCGGGTCGAATTAGGACGTGCTCCTAGTAGCGGTCGGCCGGCGGATCAGGCGGCGCCGCACGCCGACGTAGCGCGCTGGAAACCGGTCAATTACTCACTACCGCGTCACCAGGGTGTAGAAGCAATGCGCTCGGTGAGTGGTAGCTTTTATTATGAAGGGACCGTCATGGCAAAAACGATATTTGCCACAAATCTGTTTCACCTGCAATCAAGAAAGCGGCACGGCACACTGCACACAGCCAAGCCGACAGCTGTGAGGCTGCCACTCGAATTCAGAAGGATATGTCGCTAATGGGAATATTACGACACGTTAACATCGTTTCGGACATTGGGAAGCTTGAAATGTATCCAAAAATGAGGTGGTCGCGTGAGAGTACAGTATCCAGTGCGTGCAGACGAAACGCAACGTAAGAGGCAGTCTCTTAATATTGCTATAAAACATGCTGGCAGTGTAGACCTATTCATTGTCATGGCGGCGTAGAGGAGCACACAGTGCACCCTGACCTCGACGTTCCGCATTGTGCATTATCGAATGTTTTTACTCGTCTTCAGCCATCAGGATCGTTCAGACCAGGAGGCGTGTGGTGGTTTTACGAGCCGTCACCTTTTGGTCGAGTGCACTTGAAATGCAAAATTAGTTCAGGCAGTACTGGCCGTTCACATGTTTCAGCTAAAATGGACTGCGCATTAATGTAATCAGCCCGTGTGACGTTAATCTTCACCGAACCGGTTATTCGTGAAAGTTTTTTTTTTATAATTCATAAGAGTTATTCGTGGGTATTTTGAGAATACCCCAAAAAAGGATCGGCGCAGAAACATGAAGCTAAGGATGACCTAGAATGCGCTTTTTTAAACTTTTTGTCGATTTCTAACCTAGGGTCACCTTAGGTCACTGATCTAGGTCGTGAAATACGATCATGCCCCAAAAACCCAAATTACCATAGCTTTGCAAATTGCATCAGTTGACAGGACACTTGCTCGAATCACAGAAAGTGGCAAATGGAACAGTTCTGCTATGTGGAAGTTTTAGGAAATGACAAGATCATAGACCTAAGGCCAGTTAAACTTTTGGCTTTTTACGGTTGCTTTTAAGATTGTGTGTCTGGTTCGGAGGTACTGAAGCTTGAATATAAGCCCTAGTGCTTCTTACGTCCTTTGCACACGAAATTACACCTCTTGTCCTGTGGTCACGTTTTAAATTGAATTTTCAGCCGCACAAGCGAACATAAGTCATCAGTCTACAGTCTTGGAATGCTCATCGGTAGTCACATGTGCTTTGTAATAAATAATATATGGCAATAATTTACTTGCCAAAGATGACATAGTCCAAATTGGCCTAGGCTGACCTGATGGGACTTTTGAGACATTATGCTTGTTTGTGATGCGAACACATTTTATATTACCCCAAGTTATAAAGCTGCATCCATGTATTCTTTCTATACGGCTTGTACTGCTCCTGCCCTCTTATTTTCGGTCGTCAAAATAAGAACACTTGCCATTGCAAAATGGTTTCCCATTAAATGTTCTGCTTGTCTATTGCGGCCGAACCTGCCGTCCAGTATCAGCGTGATCAGAAGTGCTTTGTGGCACTGGTTTCATGAGGTAGGAAGGATATTGCATGGAACGATGTCATGTGATCTCATGCCATATTGTGTCTGATCAATGATAATGCGGCAGATGACGCGACAGGCACAGGACTGCCTAACGTTCACGCGTCAGTACCTTGACCTAGGCTGACCTTGATGGACCTTAATATGATAACAGCAGACATTATATTCTTGACAGATACATTTGCCGCGTATGCGAACCAGACCTCATTCTTAAATATTCAGGAAAAACGCGATTCCTGCCTTTACAAAAATAATTTTTTCCCTCTTTATTTCAGCTCTATTTTAAAAAGTCAATTTTGACCTCAAATGCTTTTTTCTGTCAAGAAAATTAGGCCTTCTGTTCTGCTAGCCCTTTGCGAGCATTGCATAAGCTTCGTATCAGCCACCCCTCTTGCTTTGCTTTTAGTTTTGCTCTGCCAGTGCAGCTCTGACGCAAATCATTAAACTGTAAGGATACTCAGATAGCCCTGAAGCGACACGTTTTAAAACTCAGTCAGCACTGATGCTGTCGAGCAATCCAATACAAGGATCCGTTAGACTGGATGTCTGGATTTCTACTTGGATGATCCGTTAGACTGGAGGTCATTCAAATAGCCTGAGATGCAGCGCAGCAGAGATCTTGGAAATAAAGTAAAAAATGCCCTAAGTTCCTTCGTCGTCGCCAAATGCCATATAACCCTTCTCCTGGGTTATCGTATCATGGTGCACCTGGATTCATGTGTTTACGCCATGGCTTTCGTGTTTTTGGTACAGTGAGAACCAGAGCTCCCTAGAATGGGGAGGCAAGACATTACAGGCAAAGTAACGAAAAATAGACGATGAGGGGTAATTGACTCCTCTCGCTCACCCTTGGCAGCGTTTCTGTTTGAGTGAGAAGTGCCTCCTTTCAGCGAATCGTCTAGGGGAAGGATAGGACAGTGCCTGCTTGGCTGCACCCTTTGTCAGCATTGTTCCCATGTCCCACTCCATCTGGTTACCATCTGGGCCACGGGGCGCGGAGCAGCGGGCCGAACCCCGCTGACCCTGCTGCTTGGCTATGCGGCGGCTGGCCCCGGACCGGCGTGCCCGGCCGGCGGCGGCCGCCGCTGCGCGCTCAGCACAGTCAGCCCACCGGCCGGCCACAGCCAGAGGCTTATTATTCGATGGCCGCTCTGTGCCAATGGCGATGGCGACAAGCCGATGCATTATCGGCGGCGCGGCCGGTCCGGCGCTGGCTGGCGGCCAGCTGCGCCTGTTTCGCCGCCATTGTGCGCCGCCGCCCGGCCGGCTGTTGTCTCACCGGCGACGGCATTAGCATGTGTCCTGGCCACTTCCGCGGCGGCCGACGAGGGCCAGGCCGGTGCGGCCACCGGTCAAAACAAGCGCCGTCGTCCGCTGACGGCCGGGTCACAGCCGCCCCAGGCGCCTCTTCGGGCACCGAGGGCGGCTCAGGCAGCGGGTTTTGCCGGATGCGTCCAGCGCTGGCGCAGCGCGGCGAGTGCGGCGCGGCGCGGCGAACGCGGCGCGACTCACCGTCACGCTGCCGTGCGGCGCGAGACGGGTCCGGCGCCCTGCTCAGACACGCCAGCCGCAGGCGATTTCCACCGTGTCCGAATCGGACACGGTGGGTGGCGATACTCGAGATGACGACTGGGACGCTCGAGCGCTGGTTGCAACCCGTGGAATCGGTCATGTGTTTCAGATCTTCCAGCGCATAAACGGGACTTCCTGCAAAAAGCGGCATCCAGGTCAATCCCCATTCCTGAAATGTGTATCACGTGCCCTCTGTGCATCCCTGAAGTCAAATGCCACCAATAACGAATGCCAATATCAGGTTTATTTATACATCAAGCCGTGCACTCTGCATGCGTCGACTGCATGCTGTCGATGAGGTCCTCCGATGTGTTACACGGAATCGTCAATATGGGCGCGTCTTTTGGACAGATTATGACATCTTTAAACTTTCATCAAAGAAGGAGGATAAGCCGTATAAAACTCCTAGTACGCACTTTACATGTGGTAAGCTCTTCTTCGAATCAGTGACCCAAGGTAAGGCTAAATGGCACCGATCACGTGTTTTAGGACTTTCAGTTAAGCTAAGGTGTATCTTACATCTATTGACATTCCATATAGACGAGCTCATTTGACCTTGTGTATACATTACCGTTCATACGTTAAGGTAACTATAATGCATGAGCGCATCCCCGTATGGGTGTGAGTGCCTTTTCGGCCCCCGTGAGATCTCGAGAACTGCCCGTCCGATTTAATCGAAGAAATGCAGTCCATTCGCCATTGCGTGAACTACATTTAAAAAAGACAAATTCGCAAATGTTGCAAGGCATGGATACGGGGGTTAAATAGTCAAAAGGGGGTACATTTACTTGTTTTTACTCCGACGTTTCTGGACCGATTTTCATGCACCTGGCGTGAATCGAGAACTAATCGATGAGAGATTCCTGTTTGGTTCACATGTTTAAAATTTTCGCAAGATCTTAGGAGTTCAAATGGCTTGGAGTGCAAGCAGCATATTTTTTGAACTGGATTAACACAAGGTTCTTGGTATTTCTTTTTAATGTGTACGATTCATGTTATACATAAGAAGTGCAAATCGTACTACATTATTTGTACAATGTTAGCATAGGCGTTGCCAGGGGCATGGAAAGGGAGGAAATGCATGGTTTGATTTTGTCCAGGTCACATTTTGACCTTTGGTCTAAAACAACCTTAAATGACTTCGAAGTCACAAAAGATGACACTGGGCGCATTCTTAAGTCTTTGAAAATAATGCCAGTCGTTTACATTTTCTATGTTTTTCAATGTCCTGTTTACGATGGTCGTGATGTAGCGTACGCTCGCGAACATTTCAGGTCACAGCTCCGTGACTTTAACTGGTACCATTAGTAATATATCGCCAGTTTTCTTCATTTAAAAAAAAATTGGTGCCAAAGAACCGCGCATAAAATCAGATTTTGACTTTTAGCCTGGACCTGACCTTATGGAATGATTTCAGGTCGACAGATATATTCTGTATGTATTCCCTGGCATTTCCCATTACACTCACATAAAGTTTTAAGTGCTGTCTTAACAACTGAATTTTTGACAGGCATTTGCCTTCTACTTTGAACGGTGCCAAAAAGGGCCTGAGGTGCCTCCAAGGAACGTGGCCTGGCTCCGCCCCTTGTTGGAACGAAATTATGAAAATTTGGCATAGTACGTAGGACAGATATATAGAACCATCAAATATCAAGTTTCATGAAGCTCCTACAAAAGGCCTGGAAATGGCTAGAAAAAACTGGAGGGAGGCTTCAGACCGCCGTCCCTCCCCATAGGAGACTGGAGTTTAGGAAGACAGTGTTCTAAAAGAAACAAAAACTTGCTGACATAGGGTCTAAAATTAATCATGATGACAGTTTAATATCTTAAAACTTTTCTCTGAGAACGGGGTAGGTGCTCCAAAACGTCAAACATAAAGAAGTATATGTCCAACTTTGGCGATATAATATTACTCATTGGTTGGAAGAAAGAACAAATCCGAGCTACGGATCCAATGAAAAAAACTCATCAGTACCAAAGGTACGTTAGTCTTTAACGAATACTCCAATTCTCTTCCTTATTTCTGCATGCTACGCGTGATTCCGTGCCGGGGAGGGGTCGGATGCTCCCCTTCGATCTCAAAAAATATTGGCCCTATTCACTAGCAAAAACGGTGTTAAATAGTTTGTAGCGAGACCTACATTTTTTAAAAATAGTGAAAATTTCGAAAAGGCGATAAGGGGATCAAAATGAAGGCATAAATAGGGCTATATGGATTTCCTTATACGATCATTCTTACCATTTTTTTACGGCCGATTTTGTTCTACTTCGTGTTATTCTGCTAACAGTTGATATTCCCTTACATGTGTTAGGAAGAGGTCGGTTTTCAAAATTCACAGGCATATCCAGGGCACATAAAAACGTACACGCGTTTTTATAAAATGTTAATTCATTCCACAACATGTTTTGAGTCTGGCGAACTTAGCTGTGTTCGAAAAGCATGTCCATATGTGAAAGATACCATATTACATTTATATGAGAAATGCTTATTGGTAGATCTAGGTACCAGAAAAAGGAGGTTCAATAACCACGTGACGATAGGTGTGTTTTATTTCGTAAATCGAGTCAAAATTTTTTAGGAATAAGAAGAAATAAAAACCCATTTGCACAACCCTGGAGCCGCACCTGAGTTTTGTTTTCACTGAAATATATGGCATATGACCGTAGTATATGTGGAGCAACAGAACCAATCACACAGATCCAGATGTATACTAGGCCGACTGAACGTGTTACTGGACGGAATATGCACCCGAAAAACGGTGCCTGGAAGCACCCCTGGCAGCATATATAGATGAGTTATATGCGTTAAGTTTGATGAATACGTTCATATCACACGTGAACTTTGTTTTATTCCTACCGTTAGTCGTAAATTCGTAGCAATGAGAAAATATAAAACCCTTTATGCATGTTCCTGGCTCCGCTACTGACCAGCATTTTTTCTTACGATTTCTTGAAAGTGTTCAGGTTTCAAATAATTCGACCATTTGAACTGTCCATGATGTTATAAAAAAAAAAACATTGAAATAGCACATGACTACATCGAAATGTGCGATCTCCAAAAAAGCGCGATATTTCTTGAGCATGTCCCCCCAAAAAAAACGTGTCCTGGAACCGCCCTGGAAGAGATAAATTTTTGAAATTTCGTCCCAAAATTTCAAAACATATTCAGAGAAAGTCGCCAGCTTTCATGGCGCAGATCACAAGAGCCCGGGAATGGCGCGCGAGAAAACGGAGACTAGGGCAGAATCTGCCCCCCCCCCTCCCCCAGCACGGAACAGGGTTGAAGGCAAGCATTTTGCTAGCCTACGCAAGGCTTCTCATTACGTAAACCAACTTGCTATGCATATCTACCAACCTAATTTATGCAGTTATGTATGTATGAAATAAATGGAATATGTTAAGTGCAGAAATGACAAATATCCCAGATCCCGAAACGAAGTTCTCCAATTCCAATGACAAAACCATCTTTCGGCTTAGGTTAATTTGTTCGCACTACTGAGTGTATCCTCAAACAAGCACACAAAATTACCTCCCTGTTCCAGTGCCGTGGCGCAGAATTGAATTATGGAATTGCATTACCTGAGGTTTGGAGCGCCTGTGCTATTCCAGTGTCTATTGGCCTACGTGTTCCCACGTGACGTCGCCAGGCACAGCCGCAACATTTAATTTAGCGGGCTGAGGTCCGTCCCATTTAACTCTGCCGGGTCAGGCATCGACAGCATCCCGCCCGATTGCAGCCTCCGACTGCATAATGCAGACCTTAATGCAAATATGCAAAACCAATTTACGCTGACGAGACGGCCTAATGGACACGAATGCACAAAATCTGACACGGCCTAATTGAATGGCGCCGTTGTTGCCGGTCGCAGAAAATCCCCCTGCCATTAGCGTAAAGAATGCATCAGTCCGAGCACGGGGCGGCCGCCGTCGCACGCCGGCGCCGTTTCGTGCGGGGGGACTGCGACCGGAAGCCGGGCGCTGCCGGCGCGCCGGCCGCAGGCGGCACGCGGCGGTTTCGTGCGGCGGCGATATTGAATACGTGAGCGTGTGATCAAGTCGGGCGACGTCCGAGACGCCGGGACGGCCGCCGACCGACGAGTCTCCCCGGCACGCGGCCGCGTCCTGGCTGACGAACCCACGGCTGGGAGGGTTCAGCTCTCACCGGCTGGTCCTTTTGGGCGGCCAGTTTGTTTCTGCGGACTAAACTTACGTCCGCTGAACAGGCCGTACGTTTGGCAAGCGGAGCCGCAGACATCTGTGGATGGACATGAAAATATCAGTTTTTTTTTGAGTGTGTTGATATGGATAAGGCCGTGTGGCACTACACTTTCAAACATTTATAGCAGTGTAACAATGACCAGGCTCGGCCATAACATGGCGGCTTTATTAAATGAATCGTCTCGTCCGAAGTTTTAGTGATTGAATTAGCTGTGGGTTGTGATTTCAGGTCTTCATTATGTTACTTTTCCGAATGAAATCTGATTTTCTTGTCATTTTGAACGCCTTTTTTGTTTTTGTTTTGTTTGTGTAGGGTCAAATATAAACAACTAAAAAACTTCCAATGCTTGATTCATCACAAGAACTGATGATTCAGTAACACGCCGTGCAGTTTCAAAGATTACCACCTGGGACATGCAATGCTTATGGAAAATGCTTCCTTGATTGTGGGAGGTGGTGAACGGGATCAGTAACCCACTTGATCCCACCATCTGCCGACTAAAGCCCTCGCAGACACGATCTACCCGACAACGGCCAGCATTTCAATGGTATTCGATCAGTGTCCGTACCCCCCAAAAGTGCCCCTCCACCACCCGACTGGCTGCCATGTCATCCGCCGCATGTCACTCTGCTTCCACTGTCACATTTCTGTTGTGTTGCTTTGTTTTTTTTTTGTTACGGCGAGCTTTGTAATAAAGCGTTGAAATCTGACTAAAATAATGCCTGGTATTTTACAGTCGTCTCTAGCGACTGGAAGAGAAGAAAGCATGATGAAGCCTTGTAGCCGTTCATAAATCCTTCCGTTGTTTTTTAAATGTAGTTCATAGCTAAAAACGGTTTACAGGCTAAGAACAATGACTAAGAGATGGGAGAAGTGACAGTGGGTTTTATTCATCAGTGGGGAAAACAGCTAAAGACTCATTTGGATGACAAACTTAAATGTTCTTGATCGTACCAAACATACCTAAGGCTGCGTCTACATGCACCATTGTTACATATTTTTCGAACCTCATCAATGCCCAACGCAGTTAAATGTTGCAAAGTTGCGCTTCCCTTATTGGAAGGAAACTAGGATTCATTTTTCTGAAGGAGCGAGTTCAACTTTTCTTGCGCGTTTAAACTTCATGGTCCCGTCGAGTACCAAATGTCTGTTCTTGAGGCAAAAATACATCAGCATTACGATTTAAAGGTGTTCCAAAGGATCTGTCTTTCGGATAGAGCAGTTATGATGATTCGTAAATGACTGTACTCACTGAAGGAGGGGGCCATTTTCAGTACCCTTGGTTGTACATTTCAGCAGTTCTCCCTTCGAATCTTCGATATTACGCCGACATTGTCGCATGGTTTGATTTACCCACCAGGATTTACAGTCATATTCTGCATAGGTCTGTCTGTGTGCTTGCATTTCTTTTTTAACTATCCCACGTCTAAATTCCCAGACTAATCACAAATAGTGATACGAATGCCCGTGACAAAAACTGAAGACGAACTCGATTTGACGCATTTGCAGCTTATTGAACCAGTGACCGGCGCCACACGATGGTGTGATGCATGCTTCATAATCACAGTCATTTCAGTCTGTTTTGCAAATGAACGTTTTTAATTTACTATCGTGGAACAAACCGTTCTGACGTTCTCCGCCCTGTCATAAAGCCACAACCATAATAATGCCATTTTTCTCCAAGATCTGTTCTTTTGCCTTTTTCCTTTGAAGCTTTTACATCATCAAGCTTTTTCGTTTTTGGCAATTCAGGGATGATTGCCTCTTTTATCCGCTAACCTCCAAAACAAAATAAGGAAACGACACGACGACAAAATGGAGTCGTCAACACCACAGACTTGGCAACAACATCGTTACAGACGAATCTAATCAAGCTCACTCGTCTCCACGACGCCATCGGAAATTTGATTGGAAAGATCCGTCCCGCACGGCAACAAAATAAAACGCCTCCGACCGATTCCTACTCCGGTGTCGTCTATACGGCGCGTGCGCAGAGCGGGAGCTCTCGGGCACGGCGGCCGAGGCGCCGTTTTAGCTGGGTTATGTTCAGCTACTGAGACCACCGCTGGCAGAGCACACCTCGGGGAGCGACGCTCGGCGGCAGGACGAGATGTTTGTACCGGTCAACGACCGACCCCTCCCAGCAATCGCCCTCGCCGAGTCGAGATGGAGTGCCGGGGACTGGGTCGGCGGGCGGCTAGCCGGCCTCGTGCAGCAGTGGTCGGTCGCCGGCTGATGGCCAGCGAGGAGGTTGCGGCGGTCGGCAGCGCACCGCCCCGCCTGCCCCACACCGATAGCTGGCCCCCGCCGGCCGCGCAAATTTGTTTGTGCGTCGAAATTTACGATCGAACCAATACCCCGCGATAGAGGGTCTCGTTTTTCATCGGCGAAAGTGCGGGGCGCCCTGGAATACGGATTCGCTCGGCCTGGCGGCGGCGGCGCGCGCCGTGCGCCGAGCGGAGGGCCGTGCGATGAGGCGTTCCAACAGCGAGGCCGTGCCGCCAGCGCTTGGCGTCGCTTCTGGACAACTCACTGATTCCGACTGATGGCAGCCTGTTGGAGGATTTGAGCCGAGCGCGAAGAAACGCTGCACAAACCCAACTTTGTCACTGCGTGACGGCAGAATACGAGCAAAAACTGCCATAAGCTGAGCCTAGCCGAGTCACATTTGCTCCTCCTGATACCGCATTGTCGGCTTGCCTGATGCTGTGTCGGGTCGGCACTATTATCGACCGCTGGACGTCAGTATCACCGTTTGCCGGCTCCGATATCTTGCTGGCGTGCTTGCCTGTTCGGGCGAACGTTCTCAGGAGCGAGCAGCCACTTTCCGGGCCGGGTAGCCGGCTTTGTAGACGTCTGTCACTCATCAGGCCCGCACTTCAGCTGCCAAATGGAGCCGCTCTGCTCGCTACGGCTCGCTCTGCCCGCCGGCATGAAAAGCCCTGCACGCCGGCAGAGGCGGCGGAGCCGGTCGTTGGCTGTTGAAAGACCGTAGTATCCCAGTAAGCCATTCTCAGCTGTGGTCGGGCTTGCGAAGAAGGCTCGCCAGGCCGGTCAATGACCTCGCTCAAGCTCAGTTGAATACCAGCCCTAGTTTGCAGCACAATCCGTCGTCATGATGGCGACGATGGCGTCACAATACCCGGACAGTGGCCGCCCACAGTGACCGTACACGTTCGGTGGCAGGCGCTGCAGCAGAAGTTCTTGTGAAAACGGCCTCAGCTCATCCTCAGGTAGCCCCGTCAGGGCACCGGTATAAGGGCGTTGAATGTGGCCCCCCAAGTCTGGGTGAAAATGAACTACTGAGGCGGGACGCAAGGGAAACGTTCAGCTCCAGCACGCAGGTGACGCCTGCCTCACGCTCCAGGCCGACCGACAGATGCGTCCATCATTAATGTGCGCGGATGACAAGGACATCCACGCGTCCCTTCAGCGACGCCGGGAATGGCCAGACAGTCCGTGAGGCAGGCAGCGCGTTTAGGAAGTCATCAATCAGCGATTGTCGTCGGTGACGGCGCCGGTGGTCGGAGCCGCGGTTTTGGGGCCGACCATTCCGGTCACGTCGTGCGGCCCGGGCCGGCGAGGCGGCGAATGCGCGCGCCGCTCTCGGCCGCCGGCCGTCGACGTGCGGGGGCGGCGGCCGCCGCAATCGGCACCTCTTCCTGCCGCGTCGCCGGCGGCCGATCACTTTGGCCGCATCCGCCGACGGCCGAGCCGGGCTTTGTCCAGGCGTCGCCCGGCGCTGGCGGTGCCGCCTGGCGTCACTGCGCGTCGTCCGGCGCGCGTCTGACGTCACCTTCCGTCAGCGGCGGTCGACGCCTGCGGTGTCGGGACTCTGCCGGCACCGGGCGCGCCCGTAAGGACGGCGTGGCCGAGCTGTCTGTCTGGCCCGACCCGGAGCCCCCGCCGGACTGGGCTTGTCCGCAGGCGTAACGTCGTTACCGTGCCCAACGGCAGAGTGAAGGAAAGAGCAGACTGGAGACAAAGTGGAGCCATGTGGTCGGAGGCAAATAGAGTTATCCAGGTGGCGAGAGCAGTAACAGAAGAAAAGCCAGTTAGCGTCATGAGGGAAAAACGAATGGCGAAAAGGAAAGAGAATCGGATATGACCTCAACATGCACATTCACGGGAGAGCATTGCTACGTGTGATATTGCTGACCCGAGGCCGATATGTCCGAGGCCCATCATGAAATACACTGAAAAGCACACCTCTAAATAGCACTATCATTCAGTGGGGAAAACCCACACCAGCACGGAAGAACGAATGAGCATTCATTCGCAGTTTTCTCCCCGAAAGGGCTGGCTGGCTAGATTCTTCCGCTGCTGGCAGAATTGCACGCCCTCGTAGACAGGGACGTTGGCGTTGACTTGGATCATTAGCTTGACTTGACAAAGGCTTTGTAGTTCAAACACTTTCCATTTCCACTGGCCGACTATAGCATGGTTCTGGGAAACTGCAAACCTTGCCCTTTCTTGACGCGTAAAAGACAGCTAAATATGGCTCAGATCAATCTGTAACAAACTGCTGCGATTCAGCGGAGAAAATCTGACGGATTTTTGATGCTGCAGTAGGATGTTAGATGCATCGGGAGTTCACACCATAGTGGTATGCTTAGGTCATTTTTCAGACCGGCTGACAATTTCACGTCACGCTCGTCTTTCCAAGACTGCACAATATGAAACGATTTTGGCTTCTGGACGAGCTGGATTTTTGAGTGATGGGTAAACTGAATCCAGAGTGTGTCAAATTGGGAGGGATGGGTGTTTCTCAGATAAGTTTAGATAGCAACAGAATGCGTTCATCCATTTTAAATCCACGGAATTAGTTCACACTGTGAGTAGAAATGTATGTTTCATGTGAATATGAAGTAACTAAAAATGAAAATACTTCTGCATGATGCAATCATTCTTCTATGTTTCTCTAATTATGCATTTGCATTTCTGAGATCAACTGAAAATAGATAATACGACTTTTTGTATCTATTTTAGGCGCAAACGTGACCTCCAGTGCAGAAGGGAGCTTTCCGCTCATTACCAACAAAACGGGAAAGGACGTCCCTGTTGAGATGAATAATGGCATTTTCAATGGAAACATTTTTTTCGAGAATCTACCTAAATACACAAAACAAAGTCAAAGGTTCGCTATGTAGCAGGATGCACGAACTAAGCCGAAAACATGTTGCAGCATTGCTATTACAATAGCTCAAGGTGACTTTGCGTCTCGCGTTGGGGCAGGGCCGCAAGAGTGTCCAGGAAAAGTGGGGTGGGAAGGCGGCGAAGAAGTTTTTTCCCACCTGGCTACTGTTAAAATTCCTGAAAGTGGGGGACCTTCCTGTTCCTATGCCAATGCGTTGGGGAAACCTATGAAACATTATATTGTCTCCATGCATTCTCCTCGCACCTACAAATTGTAATGAGGACGTGGCAAAGGAAGCTTGCTGGCTTTGCGATGAGATCTGGCTTGGACGAATGATGCCAAAGCCAAGGCCCCTCCCCTAGCACATGGTCAGGGCCTCCCACTGGGCACATGCACTACGGCCTTGGTGAGCTTCCAGATGCTATAAACAGTCGTAAATATGACAAAACATCGTTTTGACGAGATACTAATGTTCCTTTGCCAATGAAAAGCAACCTATACACACAAGTTCTGAACTATGATACAAATGCTCTCTTTGTCAAAAACATGGACTACTGCGGTGTAGCGCAAGCCCTGTAATGTGTCTGACACAGATATTTTTTTGCTTATTACGCCAATTGGGTGCGATTTCTGAAAAGCGCTGAGGTGGACGCTTCGCTCCCCGAAAGAGGAATCAACCTGGAATTTATGATCCCCACCCACGCCGTCCTGCGCAGCCTGACCAGCGTGTGTATGTCCCTCTCGCGCTGTCCTTCACAGGAAAGCAGCGGGACCGGCCCTCGCGACCCCGGGCCGACCGGCAGGAGTGCCGGATAATCGGGGCTAGTTCATGGGTCAACCGCATCAGCTGGCTTTCCCCACAGCGCCGCCTGTGTACGGCACGGACGGACCGGGGGGGGGGGGGCAGCCCGCTCCGGAGTCTGTGCGTAAGGACGCGCCCGGACGAGGCCCAACGGCGGCCAGCGGCCTGTGATAGATCGCACTCCTTTGAGGCGGTAGAAACCATCTCGGCCGGGCCCGGCGCGGCGTCATATTTCATGCCGGCGCCGCGCCGCCGCGCAGTGCACCTGTCGGCGCGGCGGCCGCTCGTAAAACACGGGTCACGTCTGCGACAGCGCGCGGGCTCGAGACGCCGGCTCCCTTTAGGACCGGCGTGCAGAGACAGGATTCGTTGGCGAGGGCGCCGTGCCGCGCTCTGGGCCCTCTCTCGCAAATGAAACCACAGCCGCCGCTTGGCAATTGACAAGCCGACGTGCAGTCATACAGCTCGTGGAAGTCCAGAACTGGGAATTTCGGACAATTTACCGCGCATTTCTTACTCTTGTTATGCAGGTAACGTCATTTTCCATAAGATGAACGGAGTTATGCTTGTCTAATTTCGCAACTTAAGCTTTGCACTAAAAAAGTCTCCAAAAATGACTGGGAAATAACATCAGTGCCATTCGTACCACCTCGCTCTAGACATACAAGTACAAATGACGTCATGTTCAAGGTTAATCCTGCATATACTGAAGTGGGTTCATGCAGATGATGAATGTCCACATTTTTGATTAACAGGGACAATACTGTCTGCGTCGCGTCTAGTCACAGAAGACGCGACAAACCACAACCGAAAGAAAAGCAACAAAAACACACGCGACCGTCGCGGACATAGACAACATGCTTATCATGGCGCCACGCATTGCAGTAATCTGTCTCCTACGTATTGTGTCTGGTCTCATCGCATGCATTGCTGATGGAGTTTATCAAGATACCGAGCAGCGCAACCTTCCACGCATTTGTCTCAGTGGACACGAGAAAATAACTACCTTTTCCTGGAAGCAAATAAAGATGATTAATTTCTCCATAGGGATAACATTTCCGCGTGCATTTCTCCTTCGCGGCGCACTTTTTGCTCAAATAAGTCGTTCAAAAACGATGCACTCTCGCAAAAACAGTCTAGAGTAGGGAGAATAAGGCGAATGCAGCAATGCCAGGAGTCTCAGCAGCGGACGTGGTACCGGCAGGAGTGCGCTGGCGGGCGCCAGTCAAGCTGCGCGCACTTCCCGACGGTCCCGACCTGTTTCGTGTCGGGGACGCCGGACAATTTCTTTCCCGGCCGGCCCGAGCGCCTGAGTCCCTCGTAAATGGGCACAGCCAGACGCGCCTCGCATGGGCGAGAAAAACACGAGCTCGAGTCTCGCAGGACTCTTGGACGCCAGGCTGCAGGCCGGCGCAGCAATCTCAGGACGCTAGGACACCGTGTCGTGTTGACAGACGGAGGAGCCGTCGTTAATGATAGTTGTTCCCTGTCAGATTCCGTAACACTGTTGACTTGTGCTGTCATGCATAAGAAAATTTAGCTCCGCTTCCGTGTGTGAACAGTACGTGGTTAATATTCTACGGTCTACGTTTGTTTGATCTGCGATGTGGCTGTTAGACTAAATGCCGGATTCAAAACATTAATTTGTCTTGGAGACATGATTACATATCTTTGCTTCAGCAGTGTGAGCCACAACAGACAATAGATCCAGCGCGAGAATTTGCAATTAAGCTGGGCACAAGCACAGCAGACATTAGGCATGCATCTGTGCATTACCTCCCTCGACACCTGGTTCCGCGCTAGCGCTTTGAAGATGAACGTTGACAAAACGCAAGGAATGGTGTTATGCAGTCGTCAAGACTTGCGCCAGTGTCCCACGTTCACGTAAGATTTGCCAACAGTTTGGTCCAGCCCTGTTCAGAAACCAAAACCTGGGCGTCGTATTTTACCGGTACATGACGATAAATTTCGTAACGGCTCTTTTCTGCCTCTGCTTCGGCATACTGGCTGGGCTTTCCCATATGCGTCGCCCTATCCCGGGTCGTGCGCTCGCGACACTCTTTGGTGTCCTGGTTCTCCCTCACGTCCGGCATTGTATAGCTGTTTACGGAAATGGCTCAGAGAAAAAATTGCAGGGGATGTAAAGGATAATCAGTTTCGCAGTTCGGGTAATTTTCGGCCGTCGAAAGTTTGAACATTTGTCGGATCTGAAAGAGAGACCCGGCCGGACGGCAGCAGACGAAATGTATCGTCACCGCACCCTCTGCCTGCTCGACAACATATCGGTGACTGGTGAACCAGAGTTCCTAGCCGGGGAATTTTGTACCAACCGGACACGGCGCGATCGTAGCACACGGGCAGATGACATGTAAAACGCAATACCCGTCAGCAGTAATCCAGCAGATAGGGGAATTATAGGCCATATGATAACTAGCTGAACTGACCAATTACCATTTTCAGCGCAGTATGGCGGGTCATTAGTATGACCTTCACCATGGTACGACCATAGGCAATATAGTGCAGCGGAGATTAGTAGTACCGTCGTATTTTTGCAATAATTTGACAGGAAGACTAATGGAGAAAGCTGGCCGTACCAAAATTACACAGTTTACATCAAATTACACAGTTTACATCCTCACAGCACGCCGCGTCCCCACCGTTAGCAAGGGTCATCCGGCTGGGTCGCTCTGTATTTTCCCTTTCTTGTTGAGGGGAGACCGACGAATCTCTTTTGGGGGATACTACTCGAAGTGCCTTTGCCCATTACCACGAAACAAGAACATCGACGCCCCGGTTTCTTCTCCATTTTCACAACCCTCAACACACCAACACGATGCCAATTCAACACATGCACCTGCTGATAGTTGTTCGCCCGGCTCCTGACTGGCATTCAGGTGAAACGTCACAACCGATCATACAGCAATTTCGGTACAACATCGTTATTAGGAAATGTTTTCCATATTTACTCACAATAAATTACTATGACTTTTTAATAAAAAATTACATGTCTAAGGTAAAGAAAACTGTAAGTTAGGCAACATGCAACAACTCCAATGCGACGACGAATCACCATGCGGTGCCTTTTGTAACTGAAGGACAAGGAAAATCTTGCCAGATAGTAGATCATACACTTAAATAATATCTTTCAATTCAAGCATCGGCGTTTGCGCGGGAAAAGGCTTGAATTTCGAATTAAACTGGAACGAGTTTCGAATCGTGTGTTGTAGCACACCTTCACCATCGTGGCTCAGTACTCTGGCATTCGACCTGGACATAGTTTGATTGAAAATGCTTTATATCTGAGACGTGTTACATGGAGTCAATCATTTTCGCAAAAGTGTTTTTAATTCGGTAGGGGTTGCATCGTGATAGTCCTGTCATCTTTGTTTGCTAACGCTGGTCTTGACCTGGAGCGCATCAGTCAGCCATTCGTCTGCCCTCTCCGTGTCAGGACTCGAGTACGGAGTTTGACTGCGACACGTTTTGTAAGGCGGTGCGCGGCTGAGCACTACGCCCCTAACGGACCCAGGGACGTAGCAGTAGGTTTATGGCCAGATTTGAGCTTTCCATGCAACACCATACAACTATGTTGAAATTATCCGAAGCTGGAAGGGCCGCCGCGAGGTTCATGTGGCCCGCCATGGTTGCCGTATGGGCTACTACACCCATGAATTTAAGCGCTACCAAGTGGCAGCGTACACGCCAAATGGGCAGTGTTAATACGGTCCTCTTCGGCTTACCTGTGTCATCGACACAATATCGATTAGGATTAGGAAAGATAAAGCTCATTCCGATGTCAACAAACTTACCCTAAGTTTGGTGTTCGATAGCCAGCTGACAGGGTGGCCGTGTTCGATGACTTTTGTTAACCGATTATGTATCGTGTTCAGGACGTATGTATTTCAGCCGATGAATAGCCTGCCTCTATGCAGGTGTGTGCAGCATCGCCGCGCCATTCGAGGCTTTGCTTTGTTCACTTTGTGAAAACCCTAGACTGTTTCTCGACGCACGTGGCGTATGTACGGCTGATTCACTCACCTGCTTCACAACTTTTCGACTGATGATGGCTAGGTATCATGACGTAAGAGTTCAGCTGTCACGGAGACAATTTTGAGTGCTGTCGGACAGAGGTGGCACACCAAAGAAGCGTTTCTCCGGAGGTTCAGGCTGTATCAATTGGTGCTGCCAGTTCTGACCTAGCTACTCCATATTAACCAGCACTACTCTCCAATCAAATATTTTGTCCCGAGCATTTTCTTCTAGACGGCCACTGCTAAACTTTAACTCGATGGCTACGTTCTCAAATCTCCAAATGATTCAAAAAGAGGAAAGCTTTTGACCGCAGAAAGCAGTCTTTGATTTTCTGCATTTGAACGGTCTCGCAAAACCCCCCGAGCGTATTCCGTAACGCAAAGAGAGTGGTCTGATGAGACGAAAGCCGGGAAGACTGTTTGGTGGCTGGGACTGTTACACGTCAAAGTTCCATGAACAACGACCTGAAAGCAATCTCCTCGGACGAAAATGGACAATGTCAAACAGACAAAAGTCATCGTTCATTTTCTATGTTTCTGTGTTCTATGTTTATGTCTTTATGTTTTGCCCCTGTGTGGAATTTCGACTCCTCAGAGGTCGATGTGTTAGACGCAAAGTAGTAGCAAAGCAAAGCAAAGTAGCAACATTTAATTTTGTATGCGAACCGCGGCAGACAAACTCGAAATCGAAATCGTCGTCAGACATCAACAGCGCTAGTTCATCTTAACAGTACAAATAAAAAACGACGAGCTTCTGTAACATGAATCCATATGCGACATGACACAGTGAATGATTCACAATATTGGATTAAATATATGACGGCGTTTGACAAGTATCCTCTGATTTCAGGTAATAACACCCACCAAATCTCGTGGTTGCTTCTACGGACGTCTCAGAATTCGGTCTAGGTTGCCGTCATCGGCCGCAAAATGGCCGACAAAATCGCCAAATATCTCCAACTGTAAGGTTTGTCTCCCGAAGCGCCACACACTTAGCTGCCTTGTCTTACGCGCGCCGATCTTCAGTCGGGACGTTTCGCTTCTGCACACGTCAGGTCACCGCACAGTTCGAAGAAGACTCGCGGAATTGTTACTTGGAGTGTCTCGGAAAGCTCGTCCCGGCTTGTTCGGCACAAGATATCGTTCAGGGGACGCAGCAGGTCTCCGTTTTTCTTCTGTCTGAATGGCGAAGGTAGAAAAGGAAGCAAGTTAAAACTATCAAGGGAAGGAAATGATATAGCTGCGGCATTACCCAACGTCCTTCAGAATGCTCGTTGCCACAGATGTAGTTCCGTTTACGTGGAAAGACATTGTAAGTGCTTTTGCAGTACATTAGGGCAGCTGAAGCTTCCAGCTTAACCCTATTCCCGGAGGGCTAGACGGTATGGCCGATTCCCGGCAGGGGGGGGGGCGGATTCGGCCCCCCCGAGATCTCGGGAACTACTTGTCCGATTTCATCGCAACAAACGGCAATCGATTTGCCGTGACGTGAACTACACTTTTATGAAAAGAAATTTCCAAAATTTTTAAATCTGTGGATACAGGGGGGCAAAAATGTTAAAATGGGGGGTACTTTTGGACTTCTTATAACTCCGTTGTTTATCGACCGATTTCGATGAAACTGGCATGAATGGAGAGATTATGGATAGGGCTTTTACCATGGGTCCGCAAATCTAAAATGTTGAGAAAATTCATGGGCGTTCACAGAGTTTCAAAAATAGGAGGATTATTTTTCTAACAACTGGATGAACAAAAGAGGCAAACGCCCTTTTTTGGCTTCTGCTAGTCATGCTATACTAATTAAGTACAAATCGCACTACAATGTTTGTATAATGTTAGCATAGGCGGTGCCAGGGACATGAAAAAGGGGGAACTGTCATGGTCACACGTTTCTCAGATCAGTTTGTGACCTTTGACCTTAAATGACCTCCAGTGACCTTGGGGTCACTTGGAATGATCTCCTATGCATTTAATATGACCTTTAAACGTTTTCAATCATTTGAATTCACTCTATTTCAACAATTTCATTTTATGGCTACTGCGGTATAGGGTACGCGCACTGACATTTTAGGTCATAGTTCCGTGACCCGACCTGATATCAAGCTGAAACCTGATGCACAAATAGAAAGCACCCTTCTACGTCATATATATTCCGGGTTTGGCATTTGAAAAAAACGGCGCCGAAATTATGGCGAAAAAACAAATTTTGTTTTTTGACCTTGACCTGACCTTGTAAAATGATTTCAGGTAAACAAAATTATATCTGCACATGGCCCAACTATTTAGCTATACATCCATATAAAGTTTTAAGTTTTATCTTAAAAACTGTTTTTGGCAGACATTTTCTTTTTACCCTTAACATGGCCAAAAATAGCATGAGGTGCCTCCCAAAAACGTTGCCTGACTCCGCCCCTGAGCAAAGTAGAATTTTGAAATTTTGTCACGGCACGTAGAAAGAATAGCTAGGAAAAGTGACCAAGTTTCGTGAAGTTGCGTTAAAAGCCTGGAATTGGCAAGCAAAAAACCCGAGGGGGGGGCGGATTCCGCCTCCCCTGCCGGGAATAGGGTTAAGACGTTTTTTCCTTTTTTATTTGTCAGCACCTTTAAGCCAGTAAAACAGAGGAATGTGCAATTCGTCAAATATCTAACACGCACGCAGCAAATGAGCCTGAATAGAGACACGTAAGCCACGCATAACATGAAGCACTCTCAAAATAACAAAGATTAAAAATACGTTCAGAAAATGAAAGCCAAAACAGATGAGATATCTCGAAGTCAGTCTGCGTCCGAGGCCCGACATGCGGCACAGATGACGTCACGGGGCATGTTCTGATAGACTGCTTCTGACTGTTCCGTTCGGCATCTCGCCGCTGCAGACCATCCACGTTTCTAACTGTGACGAGAGCCGTGGTGTCGGCCCGCGCCCCCAGGCTGGACGCTGCGCTGTAAGGGAGGGCTGGCGTCGGAGCAGGGGAGACCCTCGAAACTCAGCCCGTCTTCTCGGCCTCAGAAGCCTCGGGCAGGAACGCGATCGCTGTCACCGTTCAGCGTACCTGATCCTGATTGCTGGGTGTCCGCAGGACAGGAAGAGGAAAAATAGTAGAGTGGCTAGACTGAAAAGGATGATAACTCGTAAAACGTGGTCGCGCGTTATGAGTTTTTGATTCATTAATGTCAGCTTTGAAGAATATGACTCTGAAACCACGCGTCTTGCTCAGCGACGATTGTTAACAGGTTTGCGAGGCGAGCTTTGAAGAGCAAACTTCCGTAATCTCATACTCGTCAGAAAACATGTTTCAATCAACACGCTACGTTTCTAAAAGGCAGGAATCATGGCAAGCTCATGGCATGTCTATCCACGGCGGCACATGATAAATTGAGCCATGAATCGACATTCCGATCTCGAAAATGACTGGGTGTCGCACCGGAATGTCGGTTGATTTACACCAGGAAACAAATCACTCGATTCCATCACACGCAATTGATAAATCGCCTCGGGCCATGCAGTGGTTGCATGCGGCCTCCGCTGCGCTGCCCGTCCAAAAACTTCCAAAGCGGGCACTCGCGACGGCCACGTTTGCCATGCCAGTTCCCCAACAAGTCATGGCTTTCGCTTTCCGAATGTTCACGTGCGGATGCTGACTCCTCAGTCACTGGCACTATGAAGCGCATTTTTAACAACTGACTCTGTGGCGAACGGCGAGCATCTTTGCCCACCGTGTCACGTTCGCGGAGGTAGGCGTCCTTCACGAATTCACGAGTTCACGGTGCGACCTCATCGCTCTCTTGCGCGTGCTTTGCACGGTGGTTCTTGAACACGTGTTGTAAAGTTCTGAGACTAGCTCTCATCATGTTTGGATGTCATCAATTTATTCATATCATATCATTCATCGATATCAAGGTGGAATGTCAGACACCACCCAGATTTTCCATCCTTCACCTCGCACACTGGCACACACGCGCACAGACAGACAGACAGACGCATACACACATGCGCGCGCGTACGCACGCACACACGGACGCTGACATGCACGCACACACGCGGACACGCACGCACGCAGACGCACACTCATGCGCGCGCGCACGCGCACGCACGTGCAAACACACAAATTTCCTTTTCAAAGCACGTCATATCTGTTCTCTCGTGTTAATAAACATGTTGACTTTACATTTGAGCAGACTTATTTCATGAAGCAAATTGTTTTGAATTCACGCGCGTTGCTCCATGCACGCAACAGAGAAAATAATGCAACTGACTTGCACTCGCAAACATTTACACTCGACACAGGAAACAGTCGCCTCAAATGAGACCTCATAGCCAAGTAGCAAGGTGCCGAACAAATGCTTTCTCGCAGAGACCCATGCCGCACGTGGGGAACCGAAGTGTGAGTATTTTCCACCACTCGAAACCCGGGCCTGGTATGTGGATCCCTGGTGCGGTTTTCCACACGGAATCCACATGGAAAGGCGCACCAGTGCCCAGGAGCTGGATCGACTGCACGCGGAACGATGTGCCGTGTACAATGTGGTGCAATCTGTCCAGTCTTAGGTGGTTACGCCGGCGGCACCGTCGCCAATGAAAGGCCCGCTGTGGTGCACGGAGTATTCACGAACACGCCACAGCCTGGCCAGGTCAGGTCTGACTGTGCGCACCTCCGCGTAGCTGTCTCGGGACCGACTGCCGTCCCCCGGCACTCGCGTGACACGCCGTCGGCTGCCGAACCGGCTCCTGCCGGCCTTGGCGTCACGCACCGAACTCTGCGGCACAGCAGCGCGTGGATTCGGCGTCTCGCCCGCTGGCCGAACGACGGAAATTACGCGCCGAATTCCAAAATACCGTCCGCTGGTGCTTTCGACGCCCGAATGGATGTCCCGTGACGCCTATAAAAAATACAACAAAAGGAGCATTTTTCTTGTAATGGATTAGCGGTACGTTAAGCAGAACATGAATTCGTTCGAAGCGCGATGCATATTTGGGAGACCAGTCGCCGAAAGTGGTTTCATTTCATTCCATTCATGACGTATGTGCCTCCTCGTTGAACCGGGCCTATTCCGCACGCGAAAAGTTGGCGTGATGGCAAAGACAAACATCTAAACACGATGCGGGGTACGATCAGGAGTCAGGACTGGGCGTGGGACGGAGGACTGGGATACGACAGCTGGTGCCCAGCTGAACATTGCATGAGGTGAAACGCTGTTCTCGGGCACGGGGTACCTGCTGAAAAGAAGGTAAAGATAAGCATGCAATAAAACGTCCATTATAGATCACCACGGTCGTTCCGGTGTTGGGCTCGACGCAAGGACTGAAACTGAACGGCAAATGCTGGAGGACTGTCGAGAACGGGAAAATATTCGATGCAGAAATGAAGAGCAAAAAAAATGTGGAACTCTATTCGGTCATTCGGAACAGAAATGTATTTCATATCGCCATGCGTTTTGTGTGTTGTGTATAGCATCTTCTGATGTCTTGTCAGGTGCATTCTTGCGTCTTGATTAACATTACAAGGACGATGACGACATGAAATTGAAGTAGACCTATTGTTCTTGGCAGTTGCAAAACCCTAATTCACCCAGCGCCTTGTCTACCGAAATCCACCCAAGAAAGAGCTATGCCGCCCTTCCATGCAGTTCTCTAGTTTCAGTTGGATGAATACATGCAAAGTTCTTCTGTGACGCCAGTTTCTTTTTGAATCCAATGGGAATGCTCCCTGATCATGACACCCACTGTATCATGTGGTACTGCTACATGTAAGCAACTTTCGACGCTGATTCAACGTCCATTGAACAGTCACCTGTTCAGTGGCAAGAAACCACTATTCATAAACTGATGGTTTCAACAACTGGCTCTTGAATGGTTGCAAGTGAGAAATTTCACATCGCTCTTGAACAGGACACAATGAATGCAGAAACAGGAAAAATGCTAATTCTCGTTTTTAATAGAGCAATTGATTCCTTTCTAACTTTGTGCTATTGCATTTATTTCACGAAATCGCGGGGAAATCGAACTGCCACCTTGCAAAATAGTCAGCCAATCGGCGTCGAAGGCTGCATACGTATAGCAAAAGCAATAGTGACGGTGGCAGCACGATGAATGAGCGGATGTCTGGCTGCCCCCCCCCCCCCACTTCCTGGTGCCCCTCCGTGGCGCTTGGCGCCTGGGGCTGCATGTGCACATATGCGTGCCTGCAAGTGTGCATGTGCCACAGTGACACATGAATTTGCAAAGGGTCAGCAGCGAAATTTACATATGAGAACAAGGAAAAAGTAATGAAAACAAGGGTTAAGGACATATTTGCCAGTCCTGAGGTGGATTAGGGCTAGAAGAGGAGCAGCGGCGTGCAAAAACAACGTTAATTTCCAGAAATAGCGAGCGAGAATATCAAACGCCGTTTCTGAGGTCAACAAAACCTTGGAATTGTGTTTTCTCGGGGATTTTGCAAGTTTTTTTTTGTGCGAAGTTACTACGCAGATGCCTATAGCGTCACGGGGCTCCAGCTTAGCTTGCGTTGAGAGATTTGGTGTTGCTGCCTGGCTGTTTGTGCAGTTGACTATTCGTTATTATGGTTATTATCGTATTATCCTTATTCGATTAGTTGTCACAGCGTTATTCAACATCCCGCAGCCTTGTTCTTTCAAAATGTTATTTAAGATCGTGGGATTCCTGACGAAAAATACTCCCTTCGCTGTCCACTTTTAAGTTGGACACAGCCCGACAAGCCAGCATCGCTACGGGTGTTTACTGCCAAAAGGCCACAGAGTTGAATTCGTCGCACTTTTCGGTTCAGCGCGCCGACTGGCGCATTCCGTCGTTTGGCGTCAGCTGTCGACCATTTCTCGTTGGCCCTGTGTTAAATTCCGTCGTTCGGCCATTCGGCGAGACGTGAAATATTGCCAGTGATCACAGCCTGACTTGCTGTTATCATTTCAATATTCGTTGGAATTCGTCACTTTTTCTCTTTAAGTCGAAAGGCAGTGTGTGTAAAACGCTGTTTAGCATTTCGAGATGGGAATGATAAATCGTCATTCCCAAAAGTACGCTTTGCTATGATAACTACTATAATAATGCTTGACAGCAAGCTAATGATCGAGAAATCTGACGGCTTGCTCTTGCCAGCAATATGCAGCGTCAGAATTCATTTCATAAAACAGAATTTAAAAGAGTTCCAACGCTGTCCATAGCATAGCTTTAAGGGATAATGTGCTCGCATCGCAAACACGTAAATTTAAATCGATGCGCAATAAAAGGAAACTACTTTTCCCTGTTTTTACGAGTCAGAAAAAGCACTCTACTCGGTTGCTGCGATAGATATGAATTTGTGACCCCATTTGAACAAAGTAATTTGGACCAAACGGTTTCAGTCGGCATATTTGTCAAAAACCACTCTGAATTTATTGCCGTTTTGATCGGTCATTGGCCCATCAATAAATGTGATATATCAGGAGAGGAACTTTTCAAAATACGCAGTAGACGTCTCCAGCGCAAAACTCTTCAGAAATGCAGTATCTAGCTATTGCATGTTGTGCTTCCGATCGAAATCAACTCCTGGAAAGAACTTAACGCTATCCACGACTTTGAGCAATGTTGTAAGATATCCCCCACTTAATTTCCTATACTTTATTTAATATCAGTGCAGTCGTATTCGTAGCCTTAGAGACGGAGGAGTTAAGGTAGCTGTGGCCCTACTGTTCTCAGTTTTTTTCTTTATCCACATGTTTCACATTATCCCAGTATGGCGCTGCGTGATAATAAGTCAGTACCAAAATTCGCCAGTTTTTCTTCTCGTTTCCCACACTACTATGCATATGATTAGGGTTTCATATCGTAATCATTCTTTGCCAGTGCAAACATTTGTTTGCGATGACGATTGAACGAATTTCTGCCATGAATATCGCAGACTTTCTTTTGCGCAGGGAAGCGTGCTCGTTTTGTGTGGACGGGTGTCAGGGTGAGCACAGAGGCGTGTTTCGAGGCGCGTTCGAACGCAGGACGTTCACTGATCACCAGCCGTGGACGGAGATGCTCCGATTCACGTGACGCTGGCAAACCAACGTGGAAGCCATTGGCATGGTTCCCGAGCATGTCGCGATCTAGACGCCTTGAAGGGTAAGCGTTTTCCGCCCCTACCCTCCCATCAATAACCAGTCACAGAAACTTTACCCATTTGATCCGTTGTTTAAAAAAACGTTCCAAATAGAACCTGGCAAAATCACATTCCACACAGCTTCAGGACATGCCTAACAATACAAAAAGGGTCTGCCAGCTGAGCAATAAATCTTATCACAACTCATTTCCTTTTAACGGTTGTTTTCTTATCTGAATTTAACGGCCGTGCATTTTGGCTCATAACGGTTAATGGTGACATGACCTCAGATTAACGGTTCGGAGGTCTTTCATACTTTGCCCAATGATCGCCATTGGAGGTCTGCATCACGTCCAACTCGAAACGTTATAAAGAAAATCCGTCAATTTCCGAAAGAACGGCATGTTTTGAAAATAGATTTTATCTTAGGACAATGACATAGAAGTTTCTTAAAAAAATTTTCGATAGCAATCTGTTGGATCTGTCAAGACCCATAATCCCTGAAAGTTCTAGTGTGATATTATGTTTTCCGAAAACGTTACTACTAACGTACAGTGCGCTAAACTTTTTCGGACTTAGGTCCATTTGACCTGACATAAGTCAAACACATGATTCGGCCTGAGGCCAAAATTTTGAAACAGTATATAGTAATAGTCAAGCAAAAAGTACACACGATTTTGTGACGCTGCGTTTGTTTATTCTCTCACAGTGTCTGGAAAATCTCAAGGGGCAGCCAAACTCCCCCCCCCCTAGTTTGAACGGGGTTGCTAAAAAACGCCAGGAGGCCTCTGAGGTCCCCTTCACTGGGTAACGGCTAAGAGCAACGGTGGTTCAACATAAAGCAACTACAGTCGATAATAAATTACTCGAGGGAAGGTTTCATTCACGCAGTGATTATTCCCCATCTTTCGTTTGCAAGAGATGTCATAGCAATAGATGGGTGTGTAAAAATTGGGGTTCATGAACTGATTTATGCACCCCACACGCCTTATCAGTGTTTTCTCTCTGATTCTGCCATTGCACAGCAGCACTTCTGAATCAAAACAGTCTATTTTAGCCACATAACAGCGGAAAAGCGTATTTAATAGAAACTGGCCGCCACAGCAGTGTGTATATTCTAACACGCCAGAAAAGCGTTTTGTTTTATAAGTTGCAAAGCTATTTACATACTGACAGATAACATTTAGGGAAATTAGGGCAGAATCGCCTGTTAATCACATATGACAACCAAAAGGTTCTTAGGCGAGCGAGTAGCGGAGGACATTCCATTAAACTTTTGAAGGAATCTTTGTTCTGTGTTTTAAGAGACGGGTTTGACTGACGTTGTTTTTCGTTATTTTATCACCGATCATTAGTCCTGAATCCTGAGGCGACAACATCGGAAAGGGATGAACGATGTAGCGCGCATTTTAATTATTGGGAATGACGATTTTGCTATTTTTTTCATTTCTGGTCATTTTCCAACCCATGGGAAGAATATATGGCTCTTCAGGGTATTTTGCTTCCTGAGTTAGGGAAATGTTTTGCGAAAACAGACACATGTTAACTGTCACTGGTCGCGTTTGGTTCCGAGTAGTGTCCTAACTCTGCTCCAGTTTTTGGACAGAGTATCCTAACTTTGGGCCAGATGCTGGCCAGTATCTGAATTCTGCGTCAGCTGCTGGACAGAGGCCTTAAGTCTGCACCAGCCGCTTGCCATTTTTGGGGAAAATGGCTAATTTTGTAACAGTTAAAGGAGGGGGCCACGAAAGCTAGCCGGACAGCTGCTGGCTGCTAGTCGGAAGCTCATTCCACGATAACTGTTGAACGCAGTCTGCTTCAGCCAGCAGACGGGATCGCCTATGCCAACGCCATCCAGTGGGCGTAACTGCCAAATTCAACGGCAGGTAATGGACAGAGGTGCCAAAGTCACGGCCGACCGGCACACCAAGCTGCCCAATAAACGCCCACTGCTAGCGGGAAGAGCTGTCTAAGTCAGCACTGGCTAGCACGTGTGGTTTACCTGCCTAATTCAGAGTCAGCTGGCGGGTGCGAGGAGCGCTAATTCAGCGGCGACTTGTGCGCGCGTCGGGCCGGATACGGGCGGGGTGTGTCCGGATGGCTGATGGGCTCCCATTCAGCTGGCGAATCCTGGTGGCCGGCAGCCTTGATGGAATAGCTAAAAATACCGGCCCTGGCCTCTCCTTAAATGAAAGGCCTTAGTGGCCACACAGCCGGGCGACATTCAAGCTTGCGCTGGCTACGGCCGCGGAATTAATTCAGATCATCGCCTTGGGACGCGGGAGTGGGTACGTTGGGAAATTTTGGTGGCAGGTAGTGGCATATTTCATTGCATTAATGGTGCCTCTAAGGAAGACTTGCCAGCGGTCGCCCGACGCCGCGGTCAGGAGTTCAGGAGGCCGATGAAGCGGGTCTTCATGACGGCGCCAGAATCAGAACAAATGGCACAGATAATTGAAACTGATCAAGCGAAGAGGGCAGCCGATGGCCATGAATTTGTCACAAACCAATGTGAACACAGCATTCAGCCCGTAATATCCGTAAATCTGCACGAGCCCCGCATACACGAAAACCAAATTAAAACACGAATTTGAATAAGACGGAGAAATAAAGTTCCAGTGGCATCAATTCATTTCGTCGTGAGCCATAAAAACAAATAGGCGAAATGGAAGCAAACGGCAGGTAAAGAAATACAATAAAAGTCTTTTTCTTTTTCAAGACATACCCAAACATGAGATTAGCAGCCCGAAAAGTAAACAAATATCATAAACTGAAAAAAAACTTTTTACTGTTCTGTACTTCTTTTGTAATTCTGTTTTCTCCTCAGTAGGCTAAGATGTGAAGGCTTATGAGAAAAAGCGAACGATACTGCCAAGTGAAACATTAGCACAACACCCCGAGAACAATGGCAGGGACATTGTCAAGGTAATGACTGGGAGTTTCGCACTCCGCCTGCTGCCGGCACTCTCCGCCGAAGAACGGGAGGCTGGCAGCCCCCTCGCCGACGGGCTCGCCACTTCATATGCAACTTTCCAGGCCAGACAGCGCCAACACGATTAGTTGCGACATCCCGACGTGGCCCGACCGCGGCTAATTACGCTTTACTGCGGCCACCGCGCCGGAGCAGCCGCCAGCCAGGGGCGCGAGGCAAGGTGCGGAATTGGTGCCGCCAGAAGCCGGCCAAACGCAGCGCGCCGCCCTAGTCGCCGTTTCAACCGTACGGCGGCCTCCTTATTGGACTGCGATCAGCCCTATTTCCGTGTGTCTGCGACGGGAGAAAATTAGCGCACGTTCCGGCGCCGTCCGTACTCAGAACTGGCGCTCCGGCAACACCTGCAGCACCGACCCTCCGGCCGCCGGGCGCGCTAATCGAATTTCCGACCGATGTGTGACATTCCACTCGGTAGAACGGTCTCTGGTGGCCGCCGCGGAGGACGAAACGCCACAGACGCCGGCTAGCTCACCCTCAGGGCACCGGGGGAGGCGCGGCCACAGGCTCGCCACAGAAGCAGATCGTCATAGAGCCGCTCCCGCTGCCCGCCGCATCCGGGCATCACTTGGACGCTGCCAAAGGCATTTGAGAAGGGACTGATAAACTCGACCCTGGCGTTCTACTCAACAAACTTGAGAGTGACGTCTGTTCTTCTCCGTGGTCATATCAACGGTCGCGGGCTGGTGTTCAACAGCAGTTTGACAGCCCTGTTTGGTCCAACCCGTTCCCTTTTTATCAATGACATGTGCTGTTCCCGTCGCATGACCGAGTCCTATCACACTCCGATGATACCAGCTGCTTGACAGTACCAAAGTCCACGCCGCCGGCCTCTGCAACGTTGGAGGCTCTGTTGGGCTGTCGCAGGCTTCCGCTTTCACGATTCCGTCTGGCCTTTTCGCGCCGGTATTTTGCCTGCCGTGCTGTTCTGGCCTGGAATCACATGCCTTCGGCCACCCCAGGGACGCAAGCGTCACTTTCAACTCTCATTTGGCGTCGGATGTCAGCGCACCGTCACGATCGTCGTATTTTATAAGTTCTCACTTGTGACCCTTGCCCGCCCTGACGTGGGCGGCCGGAGCCGGAGGGGGTGGGGGTTTTTCGACGTCCCCCATCGCGCGACCGGAACATGGGAGAAAAATGAATTTGATATCATCGGGAAGCTCGCCATGAGTAATTTTCTAAGCATTGAAAAATTTGGAGCATTTTGAAAAATAATGCGCTTTCGCCTGAACATGTAAAAAAAGAACTTTCTAAGAAAGAGCGCCATTTTTCATCTCGCTATATTTGTGAAGTTTTCGAACGTTGCTGGCGACTTGCTATCCATGTATAATGCCAGAACGGTAGACATGATTCGTACGAGCATTTTTTATATGCTGACAGACTAGAACGCCCATGACCCGACGTGGCCTGGCTTGACCCTAAGACCCGAACCTACACTGAACCGCTTTCTTTGTTTATTTTGTGTTTTGCCGGGGACCATTAACCATGCAAAAACAGGGCAAGGAGTAAATTTGGACTGAAACTCCTTGGGTTCCACAACCGTCACTAAGCAGGCCGTATATACGATCGACCCTATAACCTAACTTTATATAAAATCATGACCTTATTTGAAGTACGCTTGAGTTTCGTCTTTTTATGGCTAGATTTACCATTCTCATGAAATAAACCAATGGATAAAGGTGCGCATGTGAACATGAACCTGGCTTCTACCACAGTAAACTCGCTTGACCTCAGGTGACCTAAGGCCTTTTTACGGCTTGAAAGTGGCTTGGTGCAATATGGGACTGCAAAATCGATTGCAGTGCCTATGCCACCTAACGGATCATCAAAACGGGGTTTTAGACTCCTTTTTGCTAGTTCACCCCAAGTATGAACTGAACTGACCACATGCCCTTCAAGTGGTCAACACTATTTGTCATGTTTAGTGACTTCCTTCACCCAACAATGCATTTTAAACACCAAGAAGCCGAAGAAACCGTTCAAAGTCATTATGTATAGGGAAATCGAGTGAGAATCGAGTTGTAAATAGAGCTGAAAAAGAAAAATTAAGCACTCAGGTCACTGACTTTGGCCTCGACAACAAAGTCTTTACAGCACAATTCCTAGGAATGTACTCGAGTATTATCCGTGAAAGTTCCAGGTGGATCGGTCGCACGGTGTGGGTCATAGAAGAGTTTTAAAAAAATCGGAGGTTGACCTCTTTTACGTGACCTAGATCAGTGACCTGACATGACCAAAGCTTGAAAACTCTGCAGGGCATGCGCAAAGGATATAAAAAAAGGTACTGAAAATTTCAGCACGGTGCACGCTGTTTTTTTGGCTATCACCAAAAGTCAAGGGAGGGGGGGGGGTCGAAACGCCTCCCCATTTGTCGCGGGTTAATAATTACGATAACCTGACTGGAACTTCAAAGCCCATATCGTGAAATGTTCATAATAAACTGAATATGGATCTGAAACCTGGATGTTCCCTTATGTTTTACGATTGCGCAGAGAGCTTTTCATGTAAATTTAGCCCAAATGTTTCGAAGTGGGCAGCTCTCGGATAAAAAAAATCAAACTAACAAAATAAAAAAAAAACAAAATCAAACTAACCCCGATACCCGAATGATTCGCAATTTAAAGCACTGCGCCCAAGCACCGGACCAAATGCTGAAGGGTGTTTATCGTGTCGTGGAGCTTTGCGTCACGGTTCGTTGAAACTCTGTCAGCTGGGTGTAATGATTTCGCGGGGAGCGGCTTACATCTCTGATGTGCTGCATCCGCGTATCAGATCGCACTGTACCCGAGCTGGCGGGGTATTTACCTGAAACACGGAGGGAACATTCTAGATAATACCTTAGCAGTTATAGCTGCGCAATAGAGCTGCGCAACACCTTGCACGCAAACCAGGCTTGGCAATGGCAGTTACCCAATCCAGAGTTTTTATTTTCATTTTATTTTGTTTTTTTTCGGAGGGGGTGGAGGTGGTAGGCAAGTGACATGGACGATCCCGTAGCCACGGTTTTTATGCACTGTTAGGATTTGAACTTCTGCATCTGCCTTTTCCTTATCACATGGCTTGCAAGAAGTCATCAGGAATGGCAGAAAGACCACGTATTTGGTCAGACGCAAGTCATAAATGATTTCAAATGAGGTCAGCACTGGCTATCCCTGCACATAGTCGATTAAGTCGCCACTCCAACATAGATTTCAGAAATCCAAAATTGTCCAGGGGAACAAGGGGGATGAATGGAAAGGAATAGCTAACTCGATGCAGATGGATTACCAGTACACTTAACCTGCATCAGCACATGCTCATTATGACAAACAGAATCTAGTCACTCCGCCTCACGACCGCCTTTTTAGTTGCTTGGCACCGGAAGGCGTTGAAATTTCCGGATCGCCGAACGCACTTGCATCCTCACTCATGCTCCATGGGCCCAGTAAACAAGATGGATTAAGGTCGATCCCCCACCCACCCCGCATTGCACCATGCATTGTAACGGGCTTCTTCGCGCAGCTGCAACGAGGGACGGAATTTTCCAAATTCTTTGCGGGTGTCAGAATTTTTGTGAGGGAGGGGCCCGGCCAGCCCAAAACCCCGAAATTCATAAACTCCTCAGATTTCCGGCCACTTCATTCTCAGATTTCGGAAACCCGACTTATATATATATATATATATATATATATACATTATATATATGGGGCTCAGATCTCCTTAGGCATACCTTTGTAGGCTTCGGTTGGTTGGTTGGTTGGTTGGTTGGCCTTGTGTCGTGCGTTTTTTTAGCCAGATCGTGGATGTTCACCCATCTATTCACGCATGCCTGCTTTCTTTGCACCTGTATTAGCCTTGTCTATGAAAGAGTACATATGCTACTTTTGGGGCCATACACTGTTTTTTCGGTCTGTGAGTGAACAGACGATGTTTTGGGTGCACTTATCTGATTTGTGGGCTCATGCGCACTCGTAAAAAGATACAGTTACCCTTGCTTATAACATGCAGGCAGCGCCTTTCCCTCCTTCATGGCAGGTGAATGTGGTCCAGGCGCCGATCTAGGGGAAAAGCGCGGGGTGCTTTCCTTTTCTTGAGATGCACAAAAGACAATCAAACCAACTGTTCGCTGATGAAAACGCAGAGCGACACGTGACCGCAACAGGCTCTGAGACCTTTCCCGAAGTCTTGGGTACGACCTAGACTTCATCCATGTGGCTAATTCAAAGCCTTACGTCTGCTGTTGTGAGGATGTTCCGCCAGTAATGGTGCCCTGGGCGCCATGTCTATTGATCATCTGCTATTTATTCTTGCACGATTTGTCCTTACATATGCATTCATATACCGTGCACTCAAAAGCAAATATGTCTGCCTTCTTCAAAAGTTCAAAAACCCAGGAAAACCCCCAATCCAGCAAAAACCCAGGAAACACTGACTTAAACATGGTTTCGTTGCTGGTGGGAGCTGGGGGCCTGGATGTTGTAATCAGGAATGAACCATTCCACGCAAAGGCCGCAGCTAGAATCTGAGCAAAGGTTAGGAATGCATCCAAAGTTTGCTGTCTGACGGGGCTCCGTCTTGACACCGATGAAACTCAGGAACAACAAAAAAATGATTCAATGCCGACAGCTGTCTGAGGTCACATGGGTGGTCGAGGACAAAGAGATCTGGTGCAACAGGACGAATTACAGGAGCTCCCGCAGCTGACATCGCCGCTGACGTTCCACGCCGCCCAGAACGCCACTGTCCAGCGTCAGTTCGTCTAAAGGTCGCGGTGTACTCGGTGCCACCCGACCGGCCAACCGAACCTCGCTGGAGCTCGGAGTGTCCGTGAGTGTCCGGGCGGACGGCCGGCGGGCCGGGGGTCAGGTCCTCCCCCCGGAGGGCCCCGCCGCCTGTGCGGGGCCCGCCACTGACCCGATCCGACGGAACCTGACGGGCCCTGCCTGGTCGGCTCCAGATTAACGATCCGCGATCGGAACTAGCCACCCCTCCACCACTCTTTCTCTTCCCTCTTTCTCTTTCCCCTCCACTCTTTCTCCTCCACCGGACCTCCTGCTCATCATTCGCTCTCCCTGGCTGGATGCTCCTGGAACCGCCTGTGTTCTGCCGAAACCGGCCGTCCCTTATCCCTTGCGAGCCGCGCCCCAGCTGGACTCAGAGCTGTGACCCACGTTCAGTGCTGCGCCGACACAGATCGGCCGGGTGGAGATTGGCCGGGTGGAGACTGACCGGGTGGAGATTGACCAGGTGGAGATTGGCCGGATGGAGACTGACTGGGTGGAGATTGACCAGGTAGAGATTGACCAGGTGGAGACTGACCAGGTGGAAATTGACCGGGTGGAAAAGTCAGGTTATGCAGTCGGGTGCATCACACGAGCCAGGGTGTCAGGCCAGCCCGACTTCGTATCGGTCGCTGGTGGAGCCCAGGAGTACAAACATCATCCAAAGACAAGGTAACCAGTCAAAGAAAGGCGGTGAACAAGGATACAAAGTGCAAATAAGATGAAACTGGCATTAAGTAGCGTTTCTTGATATACGTAGTGTTTTTATCCGGATGACATTTGGGATGCACTTGTTCGCAGTGAGCATAATTTAGTTCAATGACGCAATAATCAAGTGCTCACGCATTCGACGATGGAGGTGTGCGCTGTTCCTCGTTATCTCGCAACATCAAGCAGTCGAAAAACTAAAGGATTTCCTTCTAACCTCCATTAACGAGGTGAATGCGCCTGTAACGGCGTGCGCCTTGTCCGCAGTTTAGGCAAACACAAAATCGAAATCGACGGAAAAATATTTAGTGCGGACCGTGGTAGCCGAGTGGATGAGCGGTGAGGCCAGTGTGGGGCGGGCCAGTAGGCGGCCGTTCGGGCTGAACGCTCATCTGACACCTGCAGCGGCCCAGGGTCGATCGATGCCAGAGGAGAGAGCGGCTGACCGCAGTGGCCGCGCCACCGCCTACCATCGGGCCCTCTCAGCTCACAGGACCTGCCCTGTATGGAGCCTACTCCTCCACTCTTGCTGTGGGCACGGTGCTGCTTAGCTGCGCATTCGGCTGCCGTGGCTTCTCAGCATGATCCAGTTGTCGCGTCCTGGCTAATTCGTTTCCCGTACCTGGAGAACTTTGCGATTGCATGGCAATTCGGATCACGCAATTACATGACAAGCTGTAGCCAATGATGATGCACTGGTCGCTTGTAGAGCGCATCCCACGAAGAGAGGATCGGTGCATCAGCTGGATCGACCGGATTGTTGTCATTGGATGAGTCATGAGACTTGAGCTTGCACAGACATCATCTCTAACGAGCTTTGCGTTTGTTGATGGAAACATGTCGCCGGCTGTGCGTGCGCTGGCGGGGAAGTGCAGCAATGTTACCACAGCTGTAAGGGTGGAGCCAAGGGTGAGGTTTTCTTGTAAGTGTGCCAATAGGGCTGTCACATCACGATTGAAGAAAGACTTGGTTAAGCAGGACAACAAAAACTACTACCGTTGTACCCCCTGCTGCTGCGTGTTATAGACGTTCACCAATAATTTCGTTATATAAGATCAAAATGTCGTGCAATCGCAAAAAAATGGCCCATATTGAGGGTACCTGCTCCCGCTTTGCAGGCGCCTTGGCGACGGCAAACGTAGTAACAGCGATACCCATAGGATATGTGTGGAGCCCCACATAGTGTGAGTGTGGATATGTGGTGAAGATATGTGGAGCCCCACATAAACGGCGACTGGACACTGCTGAACGCGCCGCTGGCCGAGATTTCCGCGGGTTGTCCGGCAGGGCGTTCAGCAAGGTGGCGCCGGTCGGCTCAGTCGAACTGGACGTTCAGGCTGCTGTTTACCAATCAATCTGCCATCTGCGCCGAAATGTCACCAATAAGTCAGCGATAGTCGTCTGAAGTTCTGAACGACCTGCTTTTGTCATTCTGACAAGGCTGTAAAGCTGTTTGCTTCGTATCTTTACGAAGGCAAGGGAGTTCCAAGATAGTCCTGGTGACTTCGTGAAATGTGAGAGAATGCTGCGAAACTGACAAGGGTCACAGTGTCACAATGTCTTCCAAAAGCCATTCACCATAATGTGAGCCATCGCCCTCTGGTATCTGCTCCACTGGTTCAGAAACCAGAAAACAGTACTGGATTTTGATACAGCGCAGTATGGCATCAGCTGCAACCTGAAGGCGTAATGACGTAGATATTGTCCATTGTATCGTTCCTCAAACATATATTTGGCTTCTGATGCCTTTGTACGCATTTGACGATTCACGGTTCTTACGTCCTTCGCTGGCTGCTCAAGTGCACGGCCATCTGGGCCGCGCGGCTCTGCCGAGTGCAGCTGGACCCTCCACGTGCTACCTCAGGCGCCCACGGGACTCTCAGGCAGCCACGACGTTGCCGAGCGGTCGAAGGTCGCGCCCGGGCGGTGCCGCGGTCCGGTCACAGACGGACGAGCTCAGGTGGTCCGTAACCCGGCCGAAAGGTCATGACGTCTTGGCGGCGGCTGAGGCTGAGAGAGCCGCGGCCGAGACCCGGTCGGCCACCGTCTCCTGGCGGCAGCTCCGGCCCGGTGTCTCCGGGCGGAGGGTCCGGCCCGGTGTCTCCTAGCGGAGAGTCTGCCCCGGTAAGGGCCAGACCGATGCACGGGCCCAGGCCAGGGTCAGAGCGCGACGACTGCCTCGCGGCCAATCTCCGCTCGGCATTTTGCCAGCTCGGATTTGTCCGCCTCCGCGCAAGCCAGCGGCGGCCGTCTTCGAATCGAGTCGAAAATCGCGCGAGGAATTTATGGAGGATTTTTTGGGCAAACAGAGAGAAACGGTTCTCGGCCGGCGTCAAAACAATCTCGACCTGGTTCCGCCTGCCGGAGCGTTTCCGATCCCTGACTCCGCGGCCTGGCGCGGCACTGAGCGCCGCCACCGAGCGCGATCCGCTCTTCGGGTGTCGACCACCGCCACTGCAGCCGACAAGACCGCTCCCTCCGCTGTTACATCCGAGGCCGCTGTGTGCTGTGCAGACGTCATAACCGTCATTCCTGAATGAAGCGAGGTGCAGCCGGTTCCACCTCTCAGACAAACGAGACGTAAAGACACGAACATCTCACAGGGAAGAAATACGACCATACCCGGCTCTCAAACGGAGAAAGGTAACTATGGCCATCTGCCAGACGAGGACTTTCAACTGTTATCCGCGAAACGAAAAGCACATTCGCGCGAACGAGGAAAGTCATTTACAGTACGCTACAAAGACGTAACGCCGATGGAAAAATGAGCTTTGCCATTTTCGCTTACGCTATGCAACAAAACATTGCGATTAGTCTGTTCCACAACACTCAAGGAAATGTAAAATGGGGAGCTCATTTCACAGGCGTACCCAGGTCTGGTGTAAGCAGAGTAATAGGATTAGCTCTTAGTGCTCCCGCGGGTGCGACACTTGTTACTGCGCGCAGGCGAGAACGCGTATATAACGAGATCGTTTTGCGGCTCTCGCGGAAAGGAAGATCGCCAGCGCGTCTCGTTGCGCTGTTTGCTGCAGATGAAACACAAACGAATGGGTCCCCAGCGCAGCTTTTTCGTGACTTTGAAATGTTGAGGACGCATTTTCACATGCGCAACATTTTCAACCTGCAGATATTGCAGGGTAAACAACTATGCAACATCCCGCTGAATTAGGGCTTCCAGCTTAGAGAAACGCCGTAAAATTGTGGAAAACACAACCATAAATTACTTTCTTGGTGTTTCTTTCAGTCACGCTGAAATGAGCCAACGCTGGCGGCTGGCGTCGAAAGAGACGGGACTCTAGCTCGCATCCTTCTGCATCATATGAAGCGTCATATTCTGCATCTTCTGATTAGCTGTTTTAACTTAAACTAAAAAATTCTCCTGTCGTACCAAAACGAAGAATTTCGCCGGACTGAACGATCGCCGAACGCTTGCAGCTGGTCGATAGACGCCTTGCCGGTGTTAATCAGAGCCTGCTTTTGACAGTGAAGAAAGCGTTGGGTTTCGATGAATCAGTCTCATCCCGTGATTCCATCGGCTCAGCTCGCCTCCCCCTCGCCATAGAGCAAGCGGCCAATGCGATTAGCTGATTGGCGAGGCCGGAGGTTCGTCAGAGAGGTGCCGCTGTGGATTCCAGAGCCCGCGGTTCGATTCCAATGGCTGGTGCAGCTACCTGAGCAGTCACCGTGCTGAAGTAAACGCTGTTTTTACTGGCACTTAGCGAATTCAGGAATGAACCAGGCAGCACTAGTACAGAGCAGCGATCGCGATTACTGCATCCACATTGAGACCCTTTGAGCAGTGATCATTTTACGCACATTCTACTGTGTTTGTGCTCATTGCTGCAGGTTCGGAATGGAGGATGCTGTATTTTGATATAGGGAATAGGAAGTGCATGCCCGTTTGGTTAAGGTGGTAGCACATAGCTACATAGTCTTCTTCACCTGAAAAATTCCTATTAAATTGACGAATTTTCTGGTAACGTTTTAAAGCACCAGAGACGGAAGACATTGTGCCCCTCAATCTCCCGCATATGATTCGAATGACTCGTGATGATTGTACTTCATGCTCGGCTTGGACGATTGCGGAAGACGTTTTGACGCCATACTACCCCGTGCCAGAAACAAACAAAAAAGCAATCGCATGGTGTCAGTACCAAAACCCACTACGTTTCATTCCAGACGAATGCATGAAGACGCCGCCTCAGAAGTGCGGACGCCAATTTCTGTTTTGTGCATCAAAATAACCATCGGGCCGAATGGAGTGCTGCCACAAACGATCGGGCGTTTTTCTCCAGCCATCAGCTAGGAGAACGGGCTCTGCTTTGATGCAGCGGCACCAAGGCCGGGATCCTCGCGTATTGCATCAGACGTTCCGCGTAGGCTGTTTTTGCGTCAGCAAATACCGAGAGGCTAATTCGCAATGTCGGTCTCGTCGATACTGAGCATGTCACGGCGTAGGAAGGAGATTCCGCCTCAAAGTATCTCCTGTCTGCCGTCGACCACGTGTCCCTCCATTTCTAGTATTATTTTAGCACCAGCGCTTTGACTTTTTTTTAGTGCCCGCAACCACTGGCTTGGCGCCCAGGATCTGTGCCACTGCCTCACCCTCTCAGCCATCGAACAGTCATTCCGGCTTATTGCAAGCACTCTCGCCTTGTGACCTCGCCATATTCGGGGTTCTTTGGGCCCTGAATAATGGTCGCATTTTCCTCCCGATCTCGGTCACGAATACGCGGTCTGAATCAGGCCCGATTACGACTCCGACAGCAGGATTCCCGGCGGACCTTTCTGTCATACGCGGCAGGCCTGCACGCTGCGGCCCCTCTCCTGAGCCACGTTCTCCCCCCGCCCCCGCCTGCCGCCTGCCGTCTCGCTCGATAGCCGGCTCGGGAGAAGACGCAGCCCCCTCCAGCTCTCAGGAGTCCGAGTCGAGCTGCCGCAGCCCACGCAGCGCAGCCGCCCGCCGAAGAGCCTGCAACATTAACCCGCCGCGCGACACAGTTGTAAATCCTCGCAGGCATGAGTTATCGAAACTGGACGGAGGTGCGGCAGCATGACCGCCGCCCAAATGGCGGAGTTAACCGTGCTGCAGACGGGTTGGACCCCCCCCCCCCAATGGACAGGCTCTGCAGGTGCCCAGGCGGCCCCGGGACTTCGCTGAAACGCCCGTAAATCAGCGTACCAGATACCATTTAGATCCCGTCGGCGTCGCATCGTTGTCGACGAAATCTAGTTAAGGCTCTGACGCCCTGGCTAGGAATTAACGCGGGAGATTTCTCTGCATTGGGCCGGAAGCTGATGACGTTCTCCTTTCAGGGTGCCGGCGATATTGATTGACTGATGAGACTAGGAGCCCTTCCTTATAAAAGTAAATAGCCCAACCCAGCTGTCCAAGTAGAGTGGTTGTTTTAGTGGGATGAAAACAACTTTACCTCATCAGGATATAAGATAATCTAGCCCGTCTAAGAAATATAAAGTTGTTATTTGGAGGGCTTAAAGTTCCGGTTCGTTTCTGTTCTTTCAAGCAAAGCTGCCTTTTGGTTCATATGGAATAGACTGAAATCAAACGTTCTAAGTATTGGGTCTAACGCCTGCTGTCGAATTGCAGGTACATGCTTTGGATCGTCGCGGCATCCGCGTACTTCATCCAAAACCATACACGCAAGAGATCACAGATCTCCAGTACCAGCCAGTTAATTTGAACGTTTTATACCACAGCATAGGAAGGGCAGCCCAACATTTATTTCATAGATTTGTGTACCCAATGTCTGTTTTTCAGAAGCAAATTTTAAGTGAAACGCATCAATAGCTCATTCATTACGCCGTTTGCACCGGTCTCATGGTCATTTTCCTAATCCATGTTTTTAATCTTTGCTCCACATCTAGTTGCAAGTGATCTACATTGTGCCCAAACCAAGGCCCAAGCGCATCTTTTTACCATGTTTATCATTCCCTGAGAACATTCTTTCTCCACGGTTCCTGTTTACTTTCCGTTCTCTAAGATCAAGTCTGCTTAACGCTCTAACGATATTTGCACCTAATTTTCTCAACCTCTCGCGAGATCTTCTTGAAGTTCTTTGTGTACTAACGCTGCTCTTCGCATGACAGAGTAGGATCAAGCACTCGGCAGTACGTGTTTGTTGGCTGGCTTTCAACTTGATCACCGGGGCTCGGGAACCACTCGCTGTTTTGATCCGGCGAGGTGTGTAGCAGCCATGTTAAAATCATCGTGATTAACAACGCAGCACAAACATAATAATACCTCACGCTGATGGAGGGGACACGGCTGGCGGTGGCACATGGGACGTACCGGCCAGGCGGCTCGCCGTGAATTCGGCCCGTCCTGTACACTCTTCCCGGCGGTGGTGTACAGGACGGATCCCTCCCCGGCGGTGGTGCACAGGACGATTTCCTCCCCTGGTGGTGGTGTTCGGGACGTACCGGTGGTAGTGCTCAGCCCGTCTGGAGTGTTCCGACCGGCCTTAGCAGCAATGCATTACCAGCCTGGCGTATTCCGGCGTTCGGCGCCTTGGCCGGGTGGTCTGCTGGAACGCTTGCAGTCGTGACCCCTTGCGCGCCTGGTGGGACACCTTCAGCAGTACCTTCGACAAGGCCACCGTCATCTGGTGCACTGCGGCGTCCAGCAACAAGAACTAGTGGACAGCGCGCCCCAGCGGCCGGCGCATACCGGTGCATTGCCGAGACCGGACTGCTGGCGGTCCGGATTCACCTCGTGCGATGCAAATATGATGGTGCGTTTCAACTTTGTCATGGACGGCTACCTGGTGGCTTCCACTACGCCGAGCGTCCATCATTTCCCTGTCGTCGCCTCTGCCCACTTGAACAATTAACTACTATGCCGAACTAATAACTAGTGATTCACGTTTTGAAACCAACAACTTTTTCGACTGGTATCTCTTGCCCTCCGATTGCTGAGATCGTAAGACAAAAATTTGTTTGTGCTTTTCTCAAATCACTCGTGCACAATGATGACTGAGTGGCAATGAAAAAACGTCATTCGAGAGTTTGACGATGATCGTACAAAGCTGAACCCGCCCCGACTGGGGGGGGTGGTTGGCCGCGCTGAGGTTTTTCCAAGATTGTGAGAGAACGAACAAACGCAGCGCCGCGAAACTTTGCGTACCTTTTGCCTGATCATTTCTACGCCTTTTTGTCAAAGTTTTGACCTCAGGTTAGGTCAGGTGTCTGACCTAGACTAGGCCAAGTGGACCTATGTCCAAAAAAAGCTTATTGCCCTGTTACTTTTTCGGAAAACGTGGAATCACAATAAAACATTCAGGGATTAGAGATGATTGACATTGACATTGACATTGACAGATGCAACAAATCTGCTATCTCAGATTTTCGGAATTTTCCGGGTCATTGACGTAACGTCAACCCTACATATTTTCAAAACACGTCGTCGTTTTTTTGACATCTGACGGAATTTTCCTATAACATTCTTAGTGTGGAGTGATGCAGACATCCGTTTGCCGTCCACGGACAAAGTATCAATGGCTTCCTATTGTTATTTTTATTCTTATTCAATTCTTATTCGTCATAATAATAATATAATAAAATAGACGAATAGAATTCTGGTCAGGATATGAGGTCAGGTAACGACTAACAGAAGTATTCTAATATGAATGGAATGCATTGAAAATAAACGTATGCATTGCTTGCTTAGTACTTTGTGTTTCATTGTGGTGTTCGAGACAGACACATCACAATGTCCCTCCGCACGGTGCAATTTCTGATGGAATTCTGCTATGGTGCCAGATCCCCCCCCATCCCTACCAATCGCCCACTGCATGCCTCCAGGGGCGAGGGGTGAATGTACGAGATATAGAGGACCCACCCTGACCTCCGGACAACGGCCCGGCCAGTCATAGGTCAGAGGTCAGGAGGGGCAGCCCCTGTCAGACGGCTGACGTTTTCATCTGGTCTGTCGCGACAGAGACCGCCACCCTCTGCGGGGCTTCGTCCGTCGACGGCGACAGAGGTGGCCATCCTCGGCCAGCGCTGATCCGGTCTACCGCGACAGAAGCCGCCACCCTCGACCAGGGTTTCGTGCAGCCGTCAAATGCCTCTCCCTGATTACCATATTCATTCAGGGACGTGACAGGCGTGTGAGATATGGACATAATAATAACCCTTCTGTGGCCGTAATAAGCAGCTGGAAGAAGTCCTGTCTCGCCTGGAGGTGACGCGAGTTTGGCAAGGTCGTAATCCGGGGCTCCGAGCTCCCGGCGCAAAAAAGAATAAATGGAAGTAGTACGCGCTTAAGACAGAAATGTAGAAAATAGCACCACACGCGAAACACAAAGCACTGAGAGATGCGCGACTCACGAGGAATACGTACGAGTCAAAATAACCAACGAAACACGCATGCATATCCTTTGTCACTCATCGAACTTTAAAGGGTAACGAAGAGGAAGTGTGTCCAGTCGACTCAGTCGTCACTGGAAGTGGAAAAGTCTGGGACTTTGACCTGGCTTCTTACTGGTTTCTTATTCCATGCACTGAGGAAACATTTATTATAGAGAGTTTATTGAAAGAGCTTTCTGCAGTTGGAAGGTGTACAGGGTGAGACCGAAAGGATTTCCTACTTTAGTTTGGGCGCTGTAGGATCAAAAATCATTTATGCATGAAGTGAATGGTATTTTTAGAATGCACGTATAATGGAAAACTGCATGAAATTGTGTTGCTCATTCCTCAAAGTGCACCCCCTCAGCAAAGAAGAAAAAGCTAAAGTCGTGCAGCTTTGCAACAAAACAGGATCAAAAAGAGCAACTCACCGGACTTTCCTATCCACCTTCAACGTTCGCTACGCACCCGATCCCAATACTTTCAGAAGACTTTCTGAACAGTTTTTGGTTGAGGATAGCGTTGAGAACCTCAGCCGAGGGCGCAGTGAACGGAAACATGCAAAACGCTCTGCGGAAGACATTGGAACGGTCGGACAGGAAAATTGCCTTCTAAGTTTACCCCATTTACAACACGGTGCAAAGAGTTCCCAAAAAAAATGTTGGACTAACGCCATACAAGGTATCAGTTCACAAGCCATTGTCTGAAGGCGACAAGACTCGAAGAATTATTTTGGCAAACCGGTTCTATCGCAAGAGCGCCGCCAACACCGGCTTCGCCAACAACATTTGGTTTGGTGACGAGGCCCATTTTCTGCTGGATGGGGGTGTGCACACAAAAAATTACTAGAACTGGGCTAACATCACCCCAACTCACAGTAATCAAAAAGCCCCTGCACTCCGAGAAAGCTATTGCCTGGAGCGCCTTCACCTCAAAGGGAATTATTGATCTCTTTTGGTTCCAGAGCTGCAGTGGCTCCACCGTCACCATCACCAAAGACCGTTAGGTCAAGATGTTTAACCGTTTCTGGATCAGCGTCTGCATGCATTACGGAACCTCCCATGACGCCGTGTGGTTTCAGCAAGATGGAGCCACATCCCACCCGTCGGATATGGCGTTTGAGTGGCTGGAACAACACTTCGAGGAGCGCTCCTTCAGCCGCAAGGCTCACCACGCCTGGCCGGCCCATTCTCCAGACTTAACACCTGTGGACTTCTTCCTGTGGGGCTACCTCAAGAGCAAAATGTGCCAGGAGTGTCCCAAGAGCCTCCAAGAACTCATGCAGCAGTGCATCACGAGGTCAAATGGATCTCGTCAGACACGTGCGCCCGGGTGATGGAAGAGGTGAAGAAGCGCGCGGCGCTGTGCGGCGGGTGAAAAGGGCTGCCACCTGGAGCATGTTCTATAACTTACGTATGAAATTTCCAAGTGCTTCGACGTATTTGACAGCTGATTTTACCGTGTATTCCATGAGTTGTGGATCTGCACGACAAAATGCATATGTTCATGGGCAAGTTATTTTTCTATTATTATATTATTATGTTATTGTTCTGCTATCAGAAATAACAGACAGCGAGTCTTTTCGTACTCTCCTGGTACTTTACCCGTAAATTCCCAACTTGACCTCTATATTGCTCATCGCGTCCAGACTGTTTGCGCCATGTTGAGTCTGAGATGGCAATCAGAATGATATTGGCTCTTAGATGCACCCTTATGACCAATTCACCTTCCCTCGATGACCAGGTAACGCAGCACGCCGTGAGCTACGCGTATGAGGGGGCCTCAGGGACCACTCGAACCGCGGCCGCTCGCGAAATGGCGCCTTTTTTCGCTTCTGGGCAGGGTGACGTGCGAGGCACCTGGCGATTTTCCTGCATCTTCCACGGGATCTGACACCCGCGGGAGACCAGCCATCGGAAATACATCTCGATGGCGTGTGCTGTTAGAGCCGTTCACGTACCTATTTGTGCGTGCATCAGGTCATGCACGCGCCAGGTGGTGAGAGACAGAAATATCAGCTTCCTTCTTGATGTAGTAGACCCCCAACAGCAACAAACTGATTATGATTTTCGGAGTATTTATGAGAGGAGCTTTCTGTACTGCAAAAAATGCGATATATTTTTGTGCAAATTGACGCGTCTTTGTCCCTGAGGACAGTCTTTCCATGCATACTCAGAGAACATAATCTATAAACCAGGGAATAAAATGCCGTTACGGGATTGTAAAAGCCATGGGACGTTAATAAAACGTCTACTTCGTACATCTCCAGTTGTTTTTTAATATGGTTGGTTCTTTCCGCGTATTGCATATATAAATGCTAAACGGCGCGCATTCACATACGGGCTTCTCTTTCTCTCACTCTCTGTCTCCCTTCTCTCTCGCGCTCTCTCTACACCAGAAAGTCGACAGAAGTCTTAGATATTTACATAGATATCTGCTTTCTTGTGTATCCCACAATTATTTTGGAACATACTTTGCCCTTTTGTGTCGGCTGGACTTAACGGCATCTAACCAGCCGAGGATTCACTTCTTTCGGCTCGGCTCGTGCCGGGCCTTTTGCTGCGATCACGTCCGGCCACGCCGATGGCCGGGGCCAATAGGAGGGGTTCGGTTGTCGGCTGCCTCGATTATCGGATGTCAGAGCGGACTGAGACGACGGACCGGATCCTCCACCGGGCGGAAATATTTAACGAGCTCCGGTCGTCCGGATCAAGGGAGCCCGGAGATCTCCCTTTTCTCACTCTCTCGGTCTCTGTACGTCGAAGCCATGCAGTTCCTGGACATTCATGTGTCGAATGTAATAACAGAGGTCCCTGAAGTTATTGGGACGCAAACAACTGTTGAAACGCCGCGCGATGCTTTTCCAGAATTAGGATTAAAACCCCTTTATGTAGAATCATGTTTCTTGTTTTTGGTCATAGTATACCAGTTATATTTGTGAAGTTAGCATACGCACTTCGTACGACTTAAACTGAAATGGCATGTACCCATATTTGTCATTGGACGTAGTTATGGCACTTGACTAGCGGCGCAGTATACGTTCCAGACTGGTTTTGAATCGTGTGCCGTTAAACGCCATCCTCGGCCGGACGGCTGAAAACCCTAGAATTTTGTCGATGTTTGCATTTCTGGGTTTGATCTGTCAGAAAAAACAGCCCACTGCCCATTAGCCGCGGGCGAAATCACTCAAGCCATTTGGCTCCAAAGAGCAAAGGCGGGCGCTGGTGGTATTCATTTTCTCGTGAACAGCATAAAACCGCTGGGCCTGCGGAAAACAGTGGGGTTTTTCGCGTTGTCAGACTTCATCAATAGTTCTCTCCTATCGCCGCTCGTATCCTGCGACTCGCTCGCCAAAGATATGACAGACCAGATTATGGAAATTCACGTTTGTTAGGCTTTGATTGATTCGATTTGGGTGAATTTCGCGGCCTCGCAGAGAAGATATATTCGTATAACGAGACGTCTGTGTGACACTAAAGCCAGTCCCGAGCCGCCATACTAGGCTCTCTGTCGAGGAACAGCATTCCCGAATACCGTGCAAATTTGGACCGCTGAAATTTTTGCGTGACTGCAACGGCAGCGAATCTCACCACAGCCCTTGTCTCGCGGTTCTGCTGGTACGGCGTACCGCGTATCGACGCGATCGGTCGACGATAACAATACCACCTGATATTCCCTCTGTGCTGTGATGCTCCACAGTGTCCACCAATTACCAGAAGTGATGCCACTGTGGCTCTACGGTTCCGTCCGCTGTATTCTGAGACGCAATCGGCCTGGAATATAATGACACTGGCTGTCCCTCATGTGTCCAGTAGAAAGCAAACGTTTCCAGCGCTGTCGTGTCCAGTTCCAGTGTCCAGTGCGTCCAGTTATGTCGATTACTCCGGTCTGTGACACTCCCCTGGGTTCAAAGACGTGCCTATTCCGCCAGGTGAACGGGATCTGGGGCCTGCCGGCGTTCGTGTGCGACCTCTACATCGCCACCGACGTCACCAGCAGCACGTCCTCCATCTTCAACCTGGTGGCCATCAGCATAGACAGGTCAGTGCTCCTCACATCTTGCTGTCACCTTCCTCAACATATATATATATATATATATATATATATATATATATATATATATATATATATATATATATATATATATATATAATTATAGGGTGACCACCGGACGGTCGGTTCTGACTACAGAGGATATTTCCGGCAATGGCCGGCTGAAGAAGGCTTCTTCTTAGTCCCGGGCTGTTTGGCCGTTGGTGGATCAAGCTTTTCACAAATGGCAAAACAAGTGTGCTAATGACAGGGTCACTTGGTACCTCTGAACTAATGGCCGTTTTCACAAAGGTGATCTTGCAAATGTGACGCGCTATGGCACCCCTAATTTTGTATCAGTATGCATCAAGAATGCGTGCAATTTCATCAAGAACTGGGGATGGGAGTTGTAATTTTTCAGGCATACCATATCCGGCGCTCAACCAGCACCCAGACATATGCGGCCGGAGCCGCGGGGGAGGAGTTTTGCACCCCCCTGTCTCTCGGACGGAACGTCAGAGAAAAATGAAACTTATATCAACGGAATAGTTACCACAAGTACGCTCTCAGGCATGCGAAATTGGACATTTTTGAAAAATGAAGCAACGTTTCTGCCTATATGTGTAAAAATAGGGCTTTCTAGCTAGCTCTGCCCCTAATAGCGTTAAGGCAATTCTGAAAATGGCTATCGAACGCTAACAGAATGTAACTTACGGTGACATATAATTTATCACATGTACATCATCACATGTCGGGTCAGATGACCTGACATAATGACATTTTTCATTTCGCTATGTTTGCGAGGTTTTTGAACGTTTCTGGCGAGTTGATGTCCATATGTGCTTTCAGAACGGTTCAAAGGATTTCTACGATTTTTTTTCGATACCGACAGACTAGAATATCAATGACCCGACGTGACCTGACCTTACCTCATGACCTGACTTTAACATTTAGCTGTTTACTTTATTTCGTGTTCTGTCGAGGATAAATAACAATGCAAACAAAAGGGTAAGGAACACCTTTGGACTCAAACTCCATGGGCCCCACAGCCGTGATCATTAGGTTGCTATATAAGGTCAGTCATATGACCTGACCTCACATAAGACCATGATCTGATTTGAACCACGCTTGGGTTTCATATTCTTATGCTAAGATCTTCTATTGACTCATAAACTAAACCAGAGAGATAAAGCTGGACACCTAGATATGAATTCAGCTTGTACCATGGTAGCCTTGCATGACCTCAGGTGACCTAACGCCATTTTACAGTCTGGAAGCGTCTTGGTGCAATTCTGGAGCGCAAAACCAACTTAATTGCCTATTTTTACTCCAGAGCTCACCAAAACGGGGTTTAGACCCCTTTTTGCTGGCATACCCCCAACATAAGCTGACCTGACCTCATGTCTCTTCATATGGGTCAACGCTATTTGTCGTGTTTAGTGATTTGGCCTTGGCCCAGGAATGCATTTCAGGCGCCAGGAATGCCTTTCAGCTTCCACCACGGTGGATTCGCATGACTTCAGGTAGCCTGAAGCCATTTCACAACCTGAAAGCGACTTGGTCCAATTCTGGACTGTAAGTCGACTTCAGTGCCTATTTTTAATTCAGGAATCATTGAAACGGGGCTTTAACTGTTTTTTTTTTTGCTAGTTCACCCAAAACGTGACTCGACTTGACCCCATGACCCTTTATGTGAGCCAACATCTTTGGAGTGTTTAGTGACTTCTTTGGCCCAGAAATGTATTTCGGTTTCAAGAAGTCGAAGAGAAGGTTTAAAATCAAAAGAAATAGGGAAATGGGGCGGAAATTGAAGTGAACTCAGGCCAATGGCCTTCAGCTCGACAAAAAAACGAGATAGCGGAATTCTTAGGAATGTTCTCGACTACAAACCCAGAAAGTTTCAGGTCGATCGATCGGCGTGGTTCGTAACAGACTTGAAAAAAATCCGAGGCTGACCTGGTTTACATGACCTAGTGACCCGGCACGACTGAAAGTTTTGGAAGCGCTCGCACGGCAATATGCAGACACATCATTAACCCTATTTCCGGAGGGCTAGACGGTATGACCGATTCCCGGCAGGGGGGCGGATTCGGCCCCCCCCCGAGATCTCGAGAACTACTTGTCCGATTTCATCGCAACAAACGGCAATCGATTTGCCGTGACGTGAACTACATTTTTATGAAAAGAAATTTTCAAAATTTCGAAATTTGTGGATACAGGGGGGCAAAAATGTCAAAATGTGGGGTACTTTTGGACTTCTTATAACTCCGTTGTTTATCGACCGATTTCGATGAAACTGGCATGAATCGAGAGATTATGGATAGGGCTTTTAACATGGGTCCCAAATCTGAAATTTTGAGAAAATTCATGGGCGTTCACAGGGTTTTAAAAATAGGAGGATTAATTTTCTAACAACTGAATGAACAAAAGAGGCAAACACCCTTTTTTGGCTTCTGCTAGTCATGTTATACTAAAGAAGTACAAATCGCATTACAATGTTTGCATAATATTAGCATAGGCGGTGCCAGGGACATGAAAAAGGGGACTGTCATGGTCACACGTTTCTCAGTTCAACTTGTGACCTTTGACCTTAAATGACCTCCAGTGACCTTGGGGTCACTTGGAATGATGTCGTGTGCATTTAATATTATCTGTAAACGTTTTCAATCATTTGAATTCACTCTATTTTAAAAATTTTATTTTATGGCTACTGCGATATAGGGTATGCGCACTGACATTTTAGGTCATACCTCCGTGACCCGACCTGATATCAAGCTGAAACTTGGTACACAAGTAGACGACACCCTTCTACGTCATGTATAGTCTGGGTTTGGCATTTGAAAAAAACGGCGCCGAAATTATTGCAAAAAAACAAATTTTGACTTTTGACCTTGACGTGACCTTGTAAAATGATCTCCGATAAACAAAATTATATATGCACATTGACCAACTATTTAGCTATACATCCATATAAAGTTTTAAGTTCTATCTTTGAAACTCTGTTTTTGGCAGTCATTTTTCGTTTACCCTCAACATGGCCAAAAATGGCATGAGGCGTCTCGCAAAAACGTTGCCTGGCTCCGCCCCTGAGCAAAGTAGAATTTTGAAATTTTGTCACGGCACGTAGGAAGAATAGCTAGGAAAAGTCACCAAGTTTTGTGAAGCTGCGTTAAAAAGCCTGGAATTGGGAAGCAAAAAACCCGAGGGGGGCTGATTCCGCGCCCCCTGCCGGGAATAGGGTTAAACAATAACATCTTGCTGGTGCGTTGGTACAGACCAAAAAATGTAGTATTTCAGAAGTAATATCGGCTTATAAATGAGACAAAATGTGCAACTCCACTGTTCCTAAATATTTTCACCGGCTGATGGTTTCTTCTCCTCTGTGACAGTGTATGGCAAGAAACCATCGTAATATGCCAGTGGCCATTTCGCTGAATTCTTAGAAACAAGCGAACAAACTACTTTCGTTCATTTTGTGCATTTTTACAATCATTAATATCTATGGGCTAGTTTTTGGAAAAAGAAAAAGCTCGCATTTCATTTCCCAAAAGCTTTCCTTACTGACTTTTTCCAATGAAGCAATCAAATAAAATGCCTTTAAAATGTACACATTTGCTACGAAATGAATAGAGGTATTTCCTCTGTCTCAGGTAATAAAGCTGATTTTTCACGCTGCTGAAACCCGCCTCCTATAGCAAACCGAGTCCTGATGTGAGTGGCAAACATGAAAATTCGTTTAGTCTAAGATTACTTATACCTGAACGTAAACCTGTCTTTGCTTAGACTTAATTTCGTTTCTGTCCTCGCCTTCCAGAATAACATCTAACAATTCAAATATGATAGCCAGCTTTCTAGCCAAAATACTAGTCTTGACGCATTTTTCTAAGTTATTCATCTAACGTTTGCTTCGTATCAGACGTTAAGATGTCGGACTTTTCAATGCTTTGTATGTTTTTGGCTTCACATGTTGAGTCATTTTGTAGCGTACCATCTTATTTTGCATCGGTTTTTGCCGGAAACATTTCGTCACATGGATCAATTCCTGCCATTTTATCCCCCGTCTGATGGAGGGGCCTAAGAGACCTGATATTTTTCATTAATCACTTTTGTTCCACTTAAAATACCACGGTAAATTTTCTGTAACTGAGCTTTGAGCATTTTTACACCACCGGTAATAATCTGAACGTTTTTCGTCCTGCGGTTTGTAGAATAGGATCTGTTTGTAAAGGTCGCGTCACCTCGGGATCTCGAAAAGCTGATAATGCCATAATGAAACGTCACTGGATATTGTCTTTGGAAGATAAAGTTATCCAATGTACTTAAAATAATGAAACAAGGTTTGCTGAAGTACGCAGCTATTTCGATTTGCAATTTTTGCGCCATGCGCAACGCATGACGTTGCAAATGGCGCAACCTAAATTCAGGTGTTTGTCAAGACACTTGATTACATTGAGATGAAGTGGGATCTCATCAAAAACATTTCTGAAAGTATGGAGCTTGAAGTGCGAACGCATGCACAATGCACATTGCGCATCATTCAGGAACGCAGCCAAGATTTTGCCAAAGAGGAGGCCAGGACAATCGCAGCCCGCCGCAGAACTGGAAGCTCGTCGGATTTCGTGCATTTTATTTTTGAGCTTCGGGTATTTTTATTGGTTTTCATTTTCGGAGCGTAAACTACAGTTTTTCAAAATGTTGCACAGCAAGGCATAAAACCGCAGAAGGAAATGACATCGATGACAGCCGTAGCATTAAAACGATGCTATAATTGTACCTGCTAGTTAAAGAGGAATGTAAGTACACAGGTTCATGAAAACTGCAACTACTGCTTATACTGCAGACACCACATTCACATATCGGTGCTGTACATTAAAGCACACTGTCAAGACAACTGATTACACTCTAACGGAGTGTAATCAGTTGTCTACATTTATAACTACGTATATAACCACACTCTAATGGAGTGACATCTAATGATACACATTTTTGAAGGTATGCAGCTTGAAATGCACAAACATCCATTTTGACCATTTGGCTTAAATAGACCTGTCAAAGGCCACACAAATCGAACACTTTTCAGCCTAATCAGGAGAACGAGAGCTGTTTATCGTCGTTTTCCAATTCGTTCTATCGCGTCTTCCATTCCGGTGGTGACGAGAGGTCACTGAAACCCTCTCACCTGGCGAAGGAAGAGAATAACGCTCGTCGGGCAAGCTGCCTAAGGCTCATTAAAACCTTGTTTTAATGAACTTTAGGCAGCGAGATTCACAGGGAAACTTCATTGCATGGTTATTTGCAGCTAGTTTGCAGAGGCATAAAAACCGCATAAAATCCTTCAAAAACGTTGCAGAACTGTCTCTATCCTTGACATATTTTCCAACCGTCAGCATACTGGGAAAAGGAGCCGAGGCCAATCGTTCAGTTCCGCGTAGATTGGCCATTTACTGCTTCCGTCGCTCCATCCAGCGCATGGCGCGGCCAACTCGGTCAATGACTCGCGCACAAAGATAGCTTGTCACCGCGGCCCATTGAACTACGCGAGCCGATGGCCGGATCGCGACACTCATTAGCCTGATTAGAGCGGTCGCATCGATCTCGTCGTGGTCGACAGCGAGTTCAGCGGCGCGGAGGCAGAGCGCCGCTCCTGCCCGCTCCCGCCGCCGCGGGCGGGACTAGTAAGAGGCAGATCGACGGAAAAGGCCTTCTGCCCGCGGAGAGAAGGGGAGGGGGCTCAGGCGTCCATTCCAGGCTCACCGGCACGGGGAAGTCCTCAGCCCGTGCGCGCTGCCATCCGCCAACTGACGGCCTATCAGAATTCCCATTGACCGGAACTGCGTGCTCCGGGCATACCGTGTTGGATGGCTCTTCCTCAGGCGACGGAAGACTGTTATGTTACCGAGGCGATCGGAGCAGCTGACGGCGGCGCGCGGCCGTGTTCTCATAGCGCGGACGGACGACAGCGGTTAACTTCTAGCGTGACTAATGGTGAGGGGTAGATTTTCGGTAATTTTGCCACCCGGGAGGAGAGAATAGGTGGAAAAGAGAGAGAAGAGAGGCGGAGGGGAAAAGAGGGGAGGAAAAGGTGGAAAGAAAGAGGAAGGGGAAAGGAACGAGGGAGAGAGAACGAGGTAGGGGATTATCCGGACAGTTGCTGGGGTAGTTCGCCAGTTTCTACTTAGTGGGATGGGGTGTCTAACGTCGCTATCCAACAACACCGCAACCCAGGCACCAATCCGACTGATTCAAATGCTAATCGATTGTCCCCGGTGGCATAATCTCGTGCATGTTCTTTTTTGGATCACAACACTGCATATAAGGCGACTAATCATATCAAAGGACTTGTTTGACCCATTTGCGGAGTGCTGTTTGTTGCGCACGGATATGAAATAGCATGTAATCTAAAGCCGAAAAGCTTATACCAGCCATGCTGTCATGGCATTAGAGCACATACTCCTTGCTGTCGGCTAATTCGTAGCTGCGTTACACCGATTAAGATGAAATAAACTCGGAAACGGCCAGACATTAAAATATCATTGTGTTCGCATTATTTCAGATGATCTTGGCAAATCCGTTCTTAACAAAATGTGCAGAATTAGTGTGCCAAGGGGACGTGGAAGTTTCACGACTCTGGACCGCTTGGTGTAGAGATCTCCTGCGAAGAAAATGTGACGTCTGAGTCTGAGTCTGACGCTCCCAGCCACCTAGGAAGTAGCGAATAACATCTTCGTTTGCCGGCTACGGCGGGCCTGGTATTAGGCGAATGGCATAGGGAAGTTAACTGTTTAGTGCCAGCTACTTACTGTCGGTGTTTCAGAGAGGAGAAAAATGCGACCTTGCGTAGAGCTTTTCTTCAAAAACCATCGGGAAAATAACCACTGGCTACTCGCAGAACTGCGCAAACTTCGGCGTGGCGACTTTGGTCACTGATTATCTCAGTCATCAACAACGCATTTTCTTACCAGTCAAAACACTTGACTTAAAAAAAGGATTCAAGTGGTTTCCATTGTTTGGTATCGGGCTGAAGGACTGAATTAAGCGGTTTCCAATGTTTCGGTCCTTAAATCCTTCAAGCAGAGTTGCTTATCGAAATTTATTCTTATCCAAGGGCGGGATTTCACCTGATCAGGAGTCGTCCTGTCCATTTCAGGTATATCGCCGTCACGCAGCCCATCAAGTACGCCAAGCACAAGAACAACAATCGGGTGATCTTCACCATCATCCTGGTGTGGATGACGTCGGCTGCGATCGGCGCCCCCCTCGTCCTCGGTGAGTCGAGGTCCGGCCCTGCCTGCCCGGCCTTTCAGTGGCTCACCGCGGTCAGGAATCCGGGTGCGATGAGCAATGCCGTACCTTGCCGCGTTAGCAGGATACGCGTTCTCAGAGATGTGCCTTGGAGCGGATAATATGCTACAGAGATGAAAGAAGGGTTTCCATAGTGTACTTTGTTCAACTGTTGCTTTTCTTTTACGTCTGAAGGTTCGCATTGATCAGAGTATGTACTCACAACCAGGATTTGATTTACTCTATCCAGGGATTGGTAGGGGTTGCCAATTTTTTTTCGGGGACGCGCTGAGGCTATTGGCGAAACAAGCGGGCCAACGTTCTCCGCTGGCCGTTTGCCGTGTGACCGGTTTTGCTGCTGTTCCGATCTGCGGTATTCCTTTCCTGACTGGGCTTGAGTGCGATGCCATTGCCGTTAGATTTGCGCCGAGGGAAATCCCTGCTAACAAAGTGTGCGCACTGCACGGCATGAACGCCCCAGTGCCGCAGCGAGATTCGGGCAGCGGCAGCTGCAAGGCGCGGAGACAGAGCAGACGGAGTCCGGCATAGGCTGCTGATGGCGGAATTCTCTCTCCCCTCCGCGGGTGGCAACTCATTCTTTATCATACTCGGAATTACCCACTCATTTCAAGGTGGCCAGTCTGAAACCACGAGCAGCTCAACGTGATTATGGTTCGCACATAGCATTGTCAGTAGCAATATCGAATCGTATTTCTTACCGCGTGCTTCTTCGCTCTTCTTCATTGGTCTTTGTTCTTGCGCGTTCATGCTACCAGTTTTTTTTACCATGCCTCATGCCCGCGTAAACATCATGAAGGATAAAGTTTGTTAGGATACTAAGCATGGTAAAAGACTTTTTAAGGACTTTTATTTATGTGGAATTTTCCGCAATACTTTTAACTTTGTTTTTAAGGGGAGTGTGGCGGATATGCGAGCATAATTTAAACATGGAGTTATTTTGTCTCTTCCGTACATTTTGACATGTTCGTCAGCTGCGAATGTTCCTGTGTGCAATTTTTATGTCATGGCGCCGCCCTTATTTTTATTGACTGTTGTGTGCACTATTTCTTACTGAAATAACTTCGACTGTAAGTGGGAGTAGACAAACGACAAATTTCGACATACATTAAACTAAACCAAACTACCTGGGAATCAGTACGTGACATTCAATAATTTTCTTCGGTTTCTGGAAGTAATTTAAGGCATTTTTGGACAGATGAGATGCCACAAGAGATGAAAAACATTACACAATACTTTGGCTAAGATGTGTGAGGGCGGGCGATGCAGAGGAAAATGACCCGGAGTAAACCAAGAGGTATTCTGGGTAGCGGAGGGGTGCGTGATCCATTGAACCTGATCCGACCTCTCAGAACCTTCAAAAGACGGTACATTGCCACTACCCCTCTCTTGCCATACGTGCCTTTCTGAAGTCTTTTAAAGTAACGTCATCACGTCTATCATGCCGTCTGGAAGACATTATACTAAAATCTACCATTTTTTCTAACCTTCCTTGTTCATTTCTGTCCTGCTTTCGCTGCTTTTGTACGAGCTGCATACAGCTGATTGGTACTGACTACAGTAACCAGTCATTAAACGTAGTGGTTACGGTGGCCGGTATTTATGACAATCTGCTGTCCGCAGCTCGCAAAGCAAGTGCGCCTGGATTGAGAGACTAGCCTGCTGTACCTGGGTGACATGCGGCACAGCATATCCGTCAAGCGGCCGATCACCGCCAGCACATTGGGGGCCGCCGATTTTCTGCTCGGATGAGCGTGCTAGCAGAACCATAGCAAAGGCCATACAGATATCGGTGAAACGAGACAGAAAATCGGAAATAAAGGGGAGATTCTTGAAACAGTTCCTTGACTGTACGCAGTGGCAGTAACGCCAGAGCAGGGGCGGGTGACGAACTTGTGTGCGTCTTCTGATGTCCTCCTGAGGATCATCACCGGTTTGACGCGTTGATTTTTCCAGACTCGCTAAACTAATTTCGCATATAGACTTCAGAGATAAAAAGAACCTTATCTGCGGAAAATACACGCCCTCTCCTGTCGCGCTAATGGCGCGACTTCACAAACGGATTTACGGTAGACGGACTACATTCAACGAAAGTGGCTATTTACTAGTCGCCGCTGCGCAGTTCCAAAAGCGGCCCACCCCCCGTTGTAGAGACGATCACGGAAACGAGGCCGGTGTTGCAGGACTCAATGTTCCGTCGGATGGCATGCAGCGGGACGAGCAGCAGTGCATCTTCTACAATTCAGACTTCATCATCTACTCGTCCCTGTCATCTTTCTACATCCCTTGCGTCATCATGGTCTGCTTGTACTACAGAATTTTTCAGGTAAGCAAGCAGCCTGCTCGTTGCTTTGAATTTGAGCGGAACGTAATCGTGCTGTTGGTGCCACTGCGCTACTGTACACAGTCGTCTTCAGCAGTGTTTCTTTCCGAATGTTGTTAGTTTGGTAAAATGGTAACAATAAGAGGGCGTTTTTTTAAGAAGTGATGTTTGAAGTTAAGAAGCACTGACAAGTGTCTGGCCAATGGACAGTGCATTTTCGATGTGCATTTTCACACCGGGAAAAAAGGCATAAATACAGCTATGCCGCAAAATAGGGAAAAATTTGTTGCTGGATGGTATTTTGTTCATGTGGTATAACCTGACCAGATATCCCAACGGAACTGTCTGTGGGATATTTCAAATGCCCATGGATTTTTTTTTATAAAGGGCCATGAGGGATGAAAAGCACTTTGTGGCAATGACAACATTGTAAAGACGCGTGGACCACGTGGGAGTGAATTTCACGTAGCCTTCATGTCGTCTGTAGCCTTTGTAGTCTTCGACAGCAATTTTCAACACGTCCAACGCTGAGTTAAAACAAACGTGCGCAGGCGTATGCTGCGTTTGAAACCCAGAGCAAAGGCCTAAATATGGGCCGAGATGGGACGGTTCAACCAACCACCAGACTCCCGTGTATAAAAAGTTGCATCACACGAAGAAAAAAAAAACGATTCACCAGAGCAGCTTGCCTCGGATCTTGACGCAAAGCAATGTTAAAGAATAGTCATCCGTATAGAACGCTTTGGTAATGGGATAGTGGTTTGTGCGGCAATCTCTGCCTGGCATTGTCTTTGACTTCACCATTTTGAAACTTTTGAGTTAAATCTGTGACGAAGAAAGGCATTTGGAATGTTCTGTGCTTTTGTGCACTGCGGCTCTCCGACGAAATGTCAGTTTTCGGCGCCTGGCGCATCCTCGACCTAATTTTTAATACCAGGCTGTCATCTGATTCCCCAGAAGTTAAGTTCACAACACAAACATTCGAAACCACATAATTTACGCATTGGCCAGCGCACGACCTTCGGTCGATTACGATCATGCGCGACAGGGGGGGGGGGGCAGTTGGCCGCCCCCTCTAACTCACGAACGGTTGGTCGCACAATAAAAACAAGCACACCGTTGGAAAGCTCGTGACGAGCTCGAAACTGGCCTCATGTTTAGTTTTAGATAATATGTAAGCAATTTACGCCCTATACATTTTTTCTTATAGCCGACTGCCTGAAACCGAGAAATGGCCTGAGTCTCAAGGGCTGTGACTAATAACGCATAGGTAAAGGTACCAGCGCACAAGTAAAGGTCCGCAAATGCCGATACACGTCCAATTTCTCAGATCTGTTAAATATACATGACGAAACGTCGAGTTAAAAACACGGCAATTCTCGCGTCGGCTGTCGGCGTGCGCTGCAGCCATATGCAGTAACAAATTGACGGGAACTAATTTTAGCGTTCCTTTATTTTCGCGAAAAAAGCTTATCCATGCAAATTTCATTGATCTTAGTGGTTCTTGTGATGGTTTTTCATGCTTAAATTTTGGAAAAATTCATTAGTTTCCAATCTACACAAATGGCGGAGCTTTATTCGCCAGAGCCTGTTTATTTCGAAAACATGCAATTTTTTCAACCTTTTTGAGGTTCCTGGTGTTACTTCCGTCTGTGCAAGCTAGTTCTGCCATTTTCTACCCATTCTGAGTAATTCATCTCCGATTTTGATGTTGGTACATTTTGGCTGACTACAGTTATTCGTGTCCTGACCTCAGCTCAATGGCTGGAAGTCATTGATACTTTGGCCAATGACGGTAACTAGATGTCTGCTTCACTCCACACTAAAAACGTTATGAAATATTCCGTCAATTTCCGAAAAAAAGACATGTGTTAAAAATGGGCTTGACCTTAAGCCAATGACCCGGAAAATTCCGAAAAATCTGAGATAGCAGATTTGTTGCGTCTATCAGGATCACTAATCCCTGAAAGTATTATTGAGATATCTTGTTTTGCCAAAAAGTTAGAGGGCGCTAAACTTTTTTGGACATAGGTCTGTTTGACCTGACCTAAGTCAGGCACCTGACCTGACCTGAGGTCAAAATTTTGACGCAAGATGTAAAAATGATGAAGCAAGAGGTACACAAAGTTTCGTGACTCCGTGTTTGTTCATTCGTTCGCAAACCTAGAAAAACTTCAGGGGGGGCGGTGAACTGCCCCCCAGTCGGGGGCGGGTTAAAACATGTTTAAAATAAAACTTACACCTACACACACGCGGAAGGATGGTTTAACAGATCCCCATTCGGAGCTTTTCCCTGAGGTGGCGGCAATAACACAGTCTCGTACTAAGAAGCGTTTTTTGCCTGCGCCGGCAATAGTGGCACGTCAGTGTAGGCTGCTGCAGACGGCGCTCGTTTGTCGCGACCAGTCAGCGTCGCCGGCATGCCTGGAGCCGACCCGCGCCCGCGAGTTCTGACAGTCGCGCAGTCAGCGCGCTGAGACGGCGGGAGGAGGCGGCGCGGCTCCGGCTCCAACGCCGTCAGCGCGGCCAGACAGAGAAGGCACGCTTACGCCGGCGCGGCCGGGCCGCCGCTGGCCGCAGCTCGGCACAATGCCCGGCTCCCGCGGACAATCCGCGCGGCCCGGCCGCCGCGGCCGCCGCCGCCACTGCCGTCCGTCTTCCCGGCCGAAGTCATGTCTGCCATGGGGCTGGTGGCGCAGGTGCGCGGCCGACCGGTCCGTGTGAACGGTGCACGTGGCCCGCTCTGGGCAAAGAAAGGGTGGACGAATGGTGACAGAAGACGCCACCTCGCGTATTGCACCCATATGCGGTGGGCGTGGCACGCACTTTGTGCCCTTCTGCCCGGCGGAAAAGCCCAAATAAGTGGGAACAAAGCCAGACTCCGCAAATGCTGTGCTCGTAATTTGCACAAACTTTCAAATGCACATGCTGACTTTCCTGACAAAAAATGCTAACAGAAAGATGACGTGACGTAGAAAGCCTAGTGCCGGATTACAACTGCCGTATAATTACAGGAAAATTTGAGCGAATAAAGTTAAGTGAAATTTGTCATTTATGGATTGTGCTACGCATGTTTTTCATTTTTGATCTGGGACGTTCCACGGAACAGTGGGAACGTGTTTAAAGCATCTCGCCTGTTCCTCCATGGCTGTGAATTATGCATCGCATAAAGTGGTTCAGCTTGCCCTTTCTGCATCTTTTATGGCAGAGTAAATCAATCCATATGAATTACTTTGCAACTCCGCAGCAATTCGGTCCTCATGTTAGCTGCATATTGTCAGCAAAATGGCCAAACTTTCCAACGGTCTTGGCCGTTTACTCATCCCCTCGATCAGAAAATCATTTTCTAGATCAAGAGGAAGACATTGTTGGACCGAACAAAAGCAGAGAGAAGAAAAGACTGGAATCGCTTTTGGCAGACTCGGTTTTCAGTCGTTGAGCCGCATTGTCAATTTGGTCTCGAATTCAGACCATTCCAGTGATTTCTCTGGTTGGCCGAGTGCGGCGACCGACATGTTTGCCGGCTGTTATTGCGCGCCGGCCGGTCGGCGCGGCGCCGGTGACGTTCACCGCTGCCGGCTGGCTGACTGGCGGCTACTATTAACACGAGGCGGGTATCGGCGGCGGCCGGGTGCCGGCCGGCCGAGACAGATGAAGCCGACAGCCGTCCGTCGATCACGGCCCGCGCGGCCGTAAACACCGAGTCGGCCGGCCCGCGGCGAGCGGCCCTCGGCGGCCGCCGTCGCTGTCACGTGCAGCCACTTCAGTCCCAAACAGCGCCTGCAGACGCCATGCCGCTGCAGTCTCCATAGCCGCATCGCCGGCAGAAATCCTCGTAAATCGTCTTCCGATAGTCGTTGACGGTATACCCGCGGACAATGTCTTTCCATTACCGGCAGGCGCCGTCGAACAGCGGGCCCTGCGCTGGCATCACGCCTTGCAGCCGCAACCGACCAGCACCTCTGGCAGTCTCTGCCGCCACATGCCGAGCCCGTGGTCCAGTCGAGCCACGGCTGTCGCGACTGACCCGCCCGCCGCCCGATGCTGAACGGGTCGCACAGCGACGCGTCGGTTCACGGCCGCCCGTGGTGATGCCCGCAGGCGATACGACTTCGAGCCCGCCAGGCCGCCGCCGCCAAGAAGCCCAAGATGGACGCGCGGCCGTCGACTGTGATAGAGAACATGGCTCAAACAAAGCAGGGCACGCAGCAGGAGACGACCCTGTCGGTGCTGCGGCCGCTGCAGGAGAAGACAACCAACACGGGCAGCGGCAGCCAGGTGGGCACTGATGCGGGCCGTCCGCGGCTGGTGCGCCGGCAGCGGACAGCAACAGCGGCGGCGACAGCGGCGTCCGCCTCTAATCCGTCGGGTTCTACGTCCACGCAGCTGGAGAAAGGCAGCTGTAGTGGCGTGGCGTGTACCCTTAAACTTGCGGATCCCAGGTGTGTCCTTTCAGATGCTTTCGAGCACTTTTATGGATTTTCTGAGAGCGATGAAAAGCGGCGTAGTTTAACTCTTCAGTAAAACATTCCAGAAAACCGAAAACACACTACGGGCGATCAAATCGGTGATGCATGAGTATGTTGGTTTCGTACTCCCGAATGGAAACAAAACGATTTGAAATGCTTCGTCGAAACTGCGAACTGCAACTGTAAAATTGTAACAGCAAATTGTAGCGGCTAGAGCCATAACTGCACGAAATTTTTACCTCGAGGCATGCCAGTACCGCGGTCATATGGCCCTGGACACGATGAAATGGCTGAAGGCCAACAGAGCCGTTGACCGTGAGTCAACAGTCATAAAGGACTCATAAGCCGAGCAAATCAGCCCGGAGCATGCGCAGCTATTTGACGTCCCAAATGGAACTCCAAAATAATGCTGACCGGAATGAGTTCAGGTCCATTTGCTGTTGCAATAACGTGAATCTGCAAACAGACACGCAGCAGACTTACTCAAGGCTATTGTAAAGCTTCCAGCCATCAAAAATAAACACAGCACATTGCGCAAGGGTCTACACCAGTGGTTTATCCAAACTGCAAATGTACAGAGTTGGCAGGGGTGGCGATTTCTGTAAATGATTGGGGAGGGAGAGGGGGGAGCGAGCCGAGAGCCCGACAACTTAACCTTCCCAAAATGAAAGTTTCTCAGTTGATGAAGCCCACCTTATTTTGACTGGAGGCAGTTTTTTATTTTATCCGGATTTTGTTCTCATTCGTACTTCGAACAGAATACACCATATGAATAAGAAAATATATATATATATATATATATATATATATATACTTGCACATTAATTGTATTAAACTGGCATATTGGTTTGATGATGACAGATTCCATATTGCCGTGACCAAAATCATTCAGTCTTGTGTTTACCTACGTTTCATTTTTAATGAACGAGAAAACATAAGAGGGCTCAAATGACTTTCGGAGGGGCTGGAATCAGCATCGGAAGAGCTCGAGCTCTTTTGAAAAGTACACAAAACGACATCCTCGGAGAGTGCCCAGTCATTGATTATGAGTACCCAGTTTGACACTGCAGGTCACTGGCACCCATGACGAGATAGGAGGAGGCGGTGGTCAGGTACAGCCATTCGAATAATGATTTGTGAACACTATCACTGTGCCGATTTGGCCATATGGTCTGTCACCATTCCTTTCCTAGTTGTTTTATGCCATTTCACGTTTTAATTTTATGCTTTTTACCTATTATTTATCAGCATGCCTTGTGGGGCGCATGACGAGTAGACGTACTTCGTTGTTGCTTGTATAATTACTTTTCCTTTATACATCCCGCAATACAAAGGGATACATTGGTCGATTTCAGTATTTTGCACCTAAAGCATTACAAGTTAAACACTACGTACGCCCTTGATTTGGTTCGCTGTAATGAGCGGTTCAGAAACAAACAGGGCAAAATCGGCCTAAGGGTGGAAACATCACCCTCTGAATAGCTATGTGGAAAAAAACATTACAGCCTAACACATCTCGAATGCAAGTGCCTAACATTGAAAGAATTAAGCCATTTTCTGGTAAAAATTTCATAATTTTATGCCAGTAGCTGTGAAGTTATTAGCCCCAGAAACCATGATGGCCAGGCCGGGCCTCTCACTGTCATTTTTTCCTGTGAGGTGAAATAAGACTCATTCGCATTCCGGACTTTCCCTTTTCCATAATAAAACTCGCAGAAAATTTTGAAAAAGGAGAGAGACAAAATTAGCTTTCGAGGGATCCAGATCAACACTGGAGGGGCCGTGGCCCATCCAAGGGGATACAGATCGACACCCATGCCAATAGTCAAGGAGACAAAATAACTCATCGCGAATGTCCATCCGCAATTTAATATAACTGATACGTCACAAAATGATGCATTTGATTAACATGCCAAGCCTGTACAGTGTACATGTAAATTTTTTCCGATCCACTATTTTCGGGGGCAAAATTTCGGGTCAGAAAACATCATGCAAAAATAATGAATGTCTGGAAAAGTTGGAAATAAATCGGTTTTCATTAGCGCAACGTGCTCGCCGTTTAACCCTATTCCCGGCAGGGGGGCTGAATCCGCCCCCCCTCGAGTTTTTTGATTGCCAATTCCAGGCTTTTTAACGCAGCTTCACGAAAATTGGTGACTTTTCCCAGCTATTCTTTCTACGCGCTGAGACAAAAATTTCACAATTCTACTTTGCTCAGGAGCGGAGCCAGGCAACGTTTTTGGGAGGCACCTCAGGCCGTTTTTGGCCTTGTTGAGGGTAAAATGAAAATGTCTGCCAAAAACAGAGTTTTTAAGATAGAACTTAAAACTTTATGTGGATGTATATCTAAGTAGTTGGGCAATTTGCACACAAAATTTTGTTTATCTGAGGTCATTTTACAAGGTCAGGTCAAGGTCAAAAGTCAAAATTTATTTTTTTGCAATAATTTCGGCGCCGTTTTTTCAAATGCCAAACCCGGAATATGTAAGACGTAAAACTGTGAACTCTACTTGTCTACCAAGTTTCAGCTTGATATCAGGTCGGGTCACGGAGCTATGACCTAAAATGTCATTGCGCGTACCCTACATCGCAATAGCCATAAAATGAAATTTTTGGAATAGAGTGAATTCAAATGATTGAAAACGTTTACAGATAATATCAAATGCACACGAGATCATTCCAAGTGACCCCAAGGTCACTGGAGGTCATTTAAGGTCAAAGGTCACAAATTGATTTGAAGGACGTGTGACCATGACAGTTCCCCCTTTTTCATGTCCCTGGCACCGCCTATGCTAACATTATACAAACATTGTAATGCGATTTTTACTTCTTTAGCACAGCATGACGAGCAGAAGCCAAAAAAGTGTTTTTACCTTTTTTGTTCATTCAGTTGTTAGAAAAGTAATCCTCCTATTTTTGAAACCCTGTGAACGCCCATGAATTTTCTCAAAATTTCAGATTTGGGACCCATGATAAAAGTCCCATCCATAATCTCTCGATTCATGCCAGTTTTACTGAAATCGGTCAACAAACAACGGAGTTATAAGAAGTCCAAAAGCACCCCCCATTTTGACATTTTTACTCCCTCTATCCACAAATTTCTAAATTTTGAAAATTTCTTTTTGTAAAAGTATAGTTCACGTCACGGCAAACCGATTGTCGTTTGTTGCGATGAAATCGGACGAGTAGTTCTCGAAATCTCGGGGGGGGGGGGCGAATCCGCCTCCCCTGCCGGGAATCGACCATACCGTCTAGCCCTCCGGGAATAGGGTTAACGTAAATCGTTTATGGTGTTTCTTTCTTACCTGATATGACTCTTCACTGTTGTCAGCTTCGGATGAAGATGCCTGTATGATCAAAAAGGAAAAATCATTCAGGAGAAATGATGTCCTGTTTGCACGTTGCAATCTCATTTTGGTATATTTAACAAGATTTAGTGCTGTGATTACAGGGCTGGCAAAAACCTGGCTGAAGGTAGCTGTAGCCGGTCCACCTAATTTTAACCAGTTATAAGAGGTCTAAACCGGTTAAAAGCAATCAGTTTGTCATCACTCAGGATATTCCTTGAAGCAGGATTTGTAACATCGTTCTTATATAGATGTCCATTGCAAATTTGATACGAATTGTGCGGATCAGCTCCTGACAGTTGCCAAAAAGTGCAGGGAGATGGGATTAAGAACAGTGGTGACCAAGTTCAGTTTGTCGGATCACAAAGAACATGCCCTCTTATGTTTCTGGTCCTCTTTAAAAGTCGTTGACAAAGTTCAATTCATTTCCTGCGGTGTTATCTTAAAAATCGATGTAAGGGCGTTCCAGCCCTAATGAAATGGGTTATGGGTTTCCCTTTTTCCTAGGTACACACGTCTTAGTCTATGGAAAGACCGGTTAATAGTTAAAAAGAGTGAGCAAATATAGCGTTCAATAGTCCCAAGACTGATGCAAACACATACTAAGTCCCACAATGGCAAACTTTCAGATATGCATATAACCCGCTCTGCTCACTTCCCTGTCTCAGATAACAGATAACGCGAAACCACGTTGTTACCGCAATCGGTAGCTCAGCTGGTAGAACGCTGGTCTCTTCGTGCTGGCAAGACGAGTTGAAGTCTCCCCGGCGTTTGATATTTAGCCCGTGGGTCAGGTGGAAACTGGCTAACATAGGATCAAACTGAATACCACACGGTCGTGTCGCAACCTTGGCGGCACGTTAAACTTTCACCACAAAATCACCCATTACCTGGAGTCGCTTCGCTGGATTTAGGGGTCGGGGTCATTGTAGCAAGTTATGCTTATACTGACGTCGACCTAGCAACCATTCGGATTAAATTCATAAGAAAATGAAACGTGCACCGGGCCGCGTCTTCTTATCCAGGACGGTCCGCGGGCTGCCCCCGATTCGTCGCCAAAACGATGGCTTCCAGATCAATGCTGCCAGGTAAAACAAGAAGGCAAATCTGGGGTGTGATCACGATGATACCACAAGACGTCACCCGAAGAAGAGAAAACACTTCAAGCAGGAGAGATGATTTCTTTTCGCAGACCTGCCCCCGGTTCATGCGTGAAGCTATTGGCTCGCCTTGAGTGCAGGATGCATCATTTTATGAGATGTTTGTTTTTTTGCTCCGGGGGGGTACCGTGGGTGAAACCAAAATATGTAAGGTAATCTGAGAGAAAAAATGTTGGGGGAGAGGTGATGGTTCACCCAAAAACACACAAACCGAGAAGAGTGGGGGCCAGGTGCCACCTAAAAGTATACGAATCAACACCTGTGATAGCCGGGACCTTTATCGAAACACCCGTTCGCAGGAGGCGGAAACTGAGTAAAATGAGGCAGCATGACTTAGTCATTACCCAGACGCTAGACATCATCTCGTCCGATCACACGATACCGCACGCACACACAGACAACACGCGTTCACATATGGCCTCTCTCTATTTCTTCCTCTCTCCCTCTCCGCGGATTGGTCACGTTTGTGTATTGACTCTGTCCCTGATGACCGAGTGCACTACCTCGTAATTGGGTCCGCTGGAACGTGATTTAGCGTCCGACTCAGATAGGCGATATTGCGATTGCAAACAAGAGCCCACTTGATGAAATTTCATGCGCGATGTAGCGGATGGAATAAAGTGTGCAGGCCATTCGTGTCCGCATAATCCGCTGTGTACATGAGGTAATCAGGGGCCGGGCAGACGTGCGGACGTTTTTTTGCCACTCCAGACCACTCGTGAACATGATACTTGGAAAATACAACGTGACGTGGCTGACATCAAACTCACAGCCCGATGCACGTACATTGGTTCTAACACAGGGAGGCGTGGCAGCGGCCGTTTAACAACACGGTCCCGTGTGTGACAGCTCACGAGCTCTGCTAGTGCCACGGGGACGCTGCGGTAAAGTCGCTGACGCTGTCATCAGCACGGACGCCCGGCGGCGGCGGCCGCGCTCCGCTGGGGCCGGCGGCGGCCAGCAGGCCGGCTGGCCTGTCTCCTTCTGGTCGCCTCATTCCCACGTGGCGGCGTCCGTTTACACGTGCAGAGATGCCTATCGTGGCGGGCGTCGGCCGGTCGGGCAACGCTGATGAGAGAGCGGGGTCGCCGGCAGCGGCCGGCTCCTCCCGGGACGGAGCTGAGCCGCCGTCCCGCCTCTGGAGAAATCATGGACCGCCGGCCGGCCCGCCTCCCGCCCGCCCTTGTTTACTATTCCACTAAAGAGACGACAGAATAAAGTCCATAAAAATCTTATGAGCTGACGTGCGTTGCATCGCCGGCCGGCTGCTGCGGGGAGGGAGGGGAAGGGGCGCTACAACACTCGGCGAACGTCGGGAGAGGGTCTGAGGAAAGTGGGGAGGGGGGGGGGGGACCAAGCGGCAGCAGCAGTGGGCAGTCGCGGCGCCGGTGGGAAGACCGGACTGGCCGGCAGCAGCGATGCTTGGTTCTGTGTGGCGTCCACGCAGGCGCCGCAGCAGACCCAGCAGACCGTAACGGCACAAGTCCGGCTGGCAGAAGACGGAGACAGCGCCCGAGGCAGGCGTCGGCAGCCGATATCTGTCGCACAAACCCGACGACGAAGCGCTGGCGGCAGACAAAAAGTGGTGACGGCAACGGGCGTGGGAAGCCTCAGGCAATGGCGGATCCAAGGGACGCCCAAAGATGTCATCTCCGTTGACTCTCCCTTCGTGGCCCTCCATAATGCCCAAGTCTGGGCGACAAACTGTACGTTCGTATTTAGAAGACAATATTGATAGTTTTATTAAAACTCAAGGTCGTCGATTCGCATTCTATTGTAGTGGCCACGGCCACTCCAGTGTGGATCTGGGCCCTTCCAAAGCTGATTTTCCCCCTCCCTCCCCTCATTATTTCCTTCCAGTTTAGTGCGAAAAAGGTAAACATTATAAAATCGATGATTGTAATTACGAGTGAGGCCGCAGGCCAGGTGTCTTACGTCACCTAACGGGAACAAAATGAAACTGGACGGTCCGACCCGACCCTGACGGATTCTGGAGGCTTGCAGCTTTATGACTACTGGACACAGAATCATGAAATTTCCGCCAGAAGATTGCCCAACTCTTTAAATTGCATGAAGTTGCATTGACAACGCGTGAGTTTGGAAAGTTTTTCTTCTACATCATTATTCCGGAAGCACCCACGCACATTCTTGAACCGCACCGTGATGACAACGAAGCAAATCAAGGTCGCGTGTAATGTTTGACCTTGCAATGTTTCAGATGCAAAACGCCGAAATAGATCAATAAATTCCCCTTTCTGTTGCAGAATGTATAAAGGAAAAGTGATTTTGCTAGCGAGAACAAAGAAGGCCTCATTCGTCATGCTCTCCACAAAGTATTTTATTGGTAGATAACAGATCGGCAGAAGGTTTAGGATAAAGCATAAAATAGCATAAACATTTAGAAAAGAAATGGTGATAGGTTATCTGGGCCAAAAAATCACAATGATAGCCTTCACAAACCAATATTCGAATGACCGTGCCTGATCAAATTCACTGATGTGGCTTCCTATCTCTTTATGGATGTCAGAACACACACAGTGTCAAATACAGCACCCATAATAGTTGACTGGGCACACCTCGGGGGTATCGTTTTGTATACTTTTGGGGGGCTTGAACTCTTCCAGTGCTCATTCGAGCCCCTTCGGAAGTTATTTGAGCTCCCTCCCCGAGTTTTTTGTTGCTCCTTGAATTGAAACGTAGGTAGGTACTTACAAGTTTTAGCGATTTTGATCAGGCCAATATGCAACATGTAATCACGAATTTGCCAGCTTAATACAACTGATGTGCAAGGTTATATATACATAGGGGTATATATGCCCTCATTTATACATGTATATATATGCATATATATATATATATGTATATATATATATATATATATATATATATATATATATAGCGTATGCTCTGTTAAAGTAAAAAGGCGAAAAAACTTGAAGAAATAAAAAAATTGCGGTCGGTCAAAGTAAAGTGAGCTCAGTCCGTCGAGAATCTCACATTTCAGGGAAAGTTCGGTTGTCGGGCTCTCTGTTCGTCCCCCCACCAACTATTTACAGAAAACGACACCCCTGTTACAACGCATGCACTAAGTGGATCCGGCAAGGGATTGAGGAAAGGGGGGCTACAGAGGCGGGAACGGAGGGAGACATGGCACCGTGAGATGCTGCGGCCAGATATGGCTGTCACCAACGGCGGATGTGGTGAATTCCCAATCAGGGAATTGCCGGTACCGCCTGCAGCAAACAAACTCTCTCCGCCCCGGATTCCCCAAGCACGTCAAACCGTGACACACCCCCGACGTGGAGGCGCCAAGTGATTTTGCCGTTCCAGCATAAAAGCGCGCTGAAAAACGGCGTCACAGTTCAACAGTTCCCACGGGCCTACAGACGTCAGCAGACATTCAATGTCTTTGCCGCAAACATTTCTTACTACTATGCCGGGAGCGTAGGAGCATCAAAAAGATGGGGACCAAAAACGTTTTCCCAAACGTCTAATCCCTCCTTTGAAAGTGGGGGTCAAGGCCCCCCAGTTCTTATGCCAATGTCTCAGGCCATATAAGCTGTAGTTTTTGGACTCAAGAGTCCCTGGGAAGAGCTGGGTCTGTGTCTTAGAACGGCCTACACTAAGAGATATCGTCTACGGACTTCCAGATTTTTCCTTTATTAATGAGGCACTCATAAAGCATGTGAAAAATGGCGTTGGTCGAATGGTGATGACTGGGAAATCCGCATATGATAGCTTTCCGTGACGATACGAGAGTAAAAAAAGCAGTTACACCTTTGTCCATTACACTAAAGCAAAATGAGCTGCTATCTTCTTGACCAACATTCGAAATCAAGACGGTTTACCATCAAGTTTCTGCATTAGTTAAGTTAATAACAAACTAGCCGAAGTCTCGTAATAACACAAGCCGAAGATCTTGTGCGCACTAGGCTAGTCTGTGAATCATGGTCAGGTAAAATGTTCAGAAAGTCAATATAACGCCACAGAATTGCAAAATATGATTGTGGAAAACTGGGGTGCTTCTTGGAGCATCTGTCACATTACTGAAAAAACTCAGTAAACGCGAACAAATAGTGGTAAGGCATTGCTCGCAAGCAGTGGCTTCTCTGATATTGGAGTTGCCCGTGCCGTGCTGGTCTGGCCACGGCGGCTGCTCTGACCGGCCTGTTCAGTTTCTCGTGTACATGACCGGTATTCGGTGCTATAGCGGCCGCCAGCCTCACCTTTGAAGAAGCACGAGGTCACATCAGAGACAACGAGGGGTCAGACTTGAGACAGCAGGGGGTCACTCCTGAGACAGCGAGAGATCTCGCCTAAAACAGCAAGAGGTCACGCCTAAGACGGCGAGGGGTCAAACTTGAGGAGGCGAGGTGTCGGCAACGTCGAGAGTTGCCATCCGCCTGCAGCTGGAAACATCCGAGCTCCCGGGCCTGCCAGAGCTTCTGTAGTCCAAAGGGAAGCCTCAAGCGGAGGATAATTCAGATAGATGACAGCTAGAGGAGCTAGAAAAGTTGGGCGTTAGTAACAAGAGCTAGGCCATCAATCATGATCAGTCACTTATGGCAGGAATGACGGTCTCCGGCAAGGAGAATGTGATTATAATTGCAGTGGCTTGCCACGGCTCGCCAGCGGTGCTTACAGCGTGGCAAACGGGCCACGGCGATGGACTGGCCCATCGTGCAAAGAGCTCCGCTGGCACTGCGTGCAGTCGTGTCGCTGGAGCGGGCAGCATGTCCAGGGACAGTCTAGTCCAGGCTGGGTCCTCGGCAAAGTGCCCAGTTCCCGATGTCCCTCACAGTGGGTGCGCCGTCTCCGTCATCGTCTTTGTAGGTCATCGTTCAGTTTCCGTCAGACTTTGAACAGTGCCTCAGAAACAATGCTCCGTCGGTTACTGCCTGACACTTTAGTGGCAAATTAGCCATTTGCAGCATGTTGGCTTGTAAAAAAGGCTGCCGAAAAAACCCTTTACAACTATACGCGCCTTTTTTAACGAGGATGGTAACAGTTGCACTTTACCACTTTGCAGTATTGCACCACCAAATGTACCTTGGCTCTTCGTCTGCGACGTAATGGGTTTCCAGAGTTTGTCATCCAGGTTTCTTCGGTCACTCGCGACGTCAGCCCGACAGTTACAGAGTCGAGTGCCCAGCTAAAACGAGACGGTAAACTGATGGCCCTGCCCATCAGTTTACCGTCTGGCCCTGACCAGGCTATTTGCTGATTAGGATGAAATTAGACATTGGTCCTTGGTGCATAATACAAGACTGTGTGGGACATTAGTCAGAACAGTAGCTACTCATTGCAAACCAGTGTGCTCACTAAAATATTTATGAAGCATATGTCATCAAATGTCGACTGATGAATAAATCTAAAGGCGTAAAATCATGATGTTATTACTGGGGTTACTTGACGACCGTCCGGTAAATAAAACCGATCAGCAAGAGTGTTGCCGAAAACAAGGAAGGGCGTTTTGTGAACGGTATGTCAGATGTTTCTTGGTTACAGGAGGAAGACGACGACGATGATGATGAGGGTCAAGAGGATGGACCGGATGTCTCCTCTCCGAACGAGATGGATGACTGTCACATCATTACAAACAAGTCGTGTGCGGAGCTTCCCCTCGTGTCTCTCACCGTTACCAAGTGAGTTCACGCACTCCGGTTAACATCTCAGGACCAACCAGTTATCCGCTATTCGCCACTTGGATAGCATATTTGGCCTGCTTTGTGTTTACCTGCCTTATGAAAAGTTCCAAATCTACACCCAAAATTCCATGTACTGCAGCATTTCAAACAATGCTTCTTGTTTCCCGAAGAATATTTGCGTTTTTTATATGTTTTCGGCAGCTGCAATTAAATTGCAATGTAGAGTTCACGGGGACTGAAAAGTTGACCTCCGCCGTCGACACCGTATTTTTCTCCAAACGCTGGAGCGACAAGGAGACGCAGCGACTCAAGTGCGTCCAGTGGATAAGTCATCACATTGAAAGATTATAGGGAAGCTGTACTAAGACGACTAAGAAAAAACGTGATCATCGTACGGATATCGACATTTGTCGGATTTACCAAATGTCTTACAAGAATCTTTAGAAAGTCTTTAAAAGTATCCGTTATGGCCTCCATGTGCACTGTGTTTCCCGACAGAACTTCATCCATGCCTCAAAGTACCGGAAATTGGCGCAACAACTGTCACGACATATGAGTGCACTCGCTTTTGCTTGACTTACAAATAAAAGGTGGCCACCTTTGCCCTCTCGTATGGAAGCAAAATTGCAACAGAAGCAGGAACTGGATGATCTACGACTATGGGCGGTGCCGCGATGACTCAACCCATAGGTAAATAACGTTAACATTTTTGCAAAAGGTAGTGGTGCTGGCGTACAGGTAATGGAAATATAATGCTGTTGGCGGGCCTGTACGTAATTCAGCTGCAAGTACGAACACCGATTTATAGCTTGATTCACCAACTTGGAAACGAATTCCAGTTCTGACTAAACGTGGGCTTAAAAATATAAATCGATCTTATTCTGGTCCGGAATCGTTTGGGATTTGATTCGAACTTCATATTAGACTCGGATTGTAAAATGGGTCCGAGTAAAATCGCTCAGACTTGGAAGAAAAGGGTTACGTGTTTTGACTACGTTTCAATGTTGGGAAGGAGAACATTCTTGACAATAGCTTTAGTGCATGGCCCAACTTTTACTTTGGCCCCACCAACATTGTCTAGAATTTAGTGTGTTAACATTTAAAGTACACATATAAGGTACTTTTTATGGATTGCGCCCAATATTATGATAAATAGAAAGGTAATTTGAGGGCTTGATTATGTCTTCCTGGCTCAAATATTTCTTTGACATGAATGCCAACTGTATTTAAATAAAAACTTGCTGGTCTTCCTAAAAAAGTTGGCCTCAGTAGACTAGTCTGCATCACAAACCCCCTTTTTGGTCAACAGATGTACCTGTAGGTGTCATAACTGATTTAAATAGAACAAACCATAAATCATTGTTTGGAGTCCATCATAATACTGAGACCAGGCGAGTGTGAGACGACATTTTGCCTTCCACGAAAATCAAGCTTTAGCACCATCAACATTTTTGGACCAGCTCCACCCATGAGCACATTCGTTCTTTATTCGACTCATCATGGATAGAATTCAGTTCCGAATCCGTGGATGATCCATGGTTTCATGCTGCATTGTGCGAGCAGCAGTAATCTTTTGGGGGGGAGGGAGGTAGGGGTGGGCAGTGCATCTTTTCTCTGCTGCTGTCCTATGCCAAGTGTCATTCTTCCTCTCACGAATGGATTTTCTTTAAGTAAAAACAATTAATTCAACATCGTTGGCAACTGGCAACAACCTAATCAGAGGCCACGTATGCTTATATGTAATGTCAAAAATTAATGACCAGTCAAATGTGTTTTGGCTAGATATTTATCCGGTCGCGATATATTCTGGGAGGACAAATTCATCGAAAATCCAGGCAGCGATACAATTCAAACTGTGGCTCAACGCGGTTTTCAAATGAATTGCTTCTCGTCGTAATTTATGACAAAAGTATCATCTGCTTGATCACCTACCAGACTGGGCTACATCCGTTTTTAGCCCTTTTACATGGTGGCTTGAATAAAATAAGTAGGGAAGTTGCAGATGTGGTCTATATTGCAACGGGACAAACTAGTCACAAGGGTTTTTCAAACTGTTGATGTCAGTGGCTCATATAATAAAAAGTTAATTTAAAAATTAGGATATAAGATAGGGGGCGGGCAGGGGAGGGGCAAAGTGGAAATGGCAGCTGCGTCTGCCAGGTACTGTATTATGTCAGACCTACTCGTTTGTGATCTTGATTTCGAAGTTTAATATTCTCCAATTGCTGCGATCACATTTTTGTACATCGAAAAAGAAACTTAAAAACAGCATTCCTTATGAAGACAGTAATAAGACCGAAACGTTGATTAATGCTTTTGTCTCCCGAAATAGTTAAGTGCCATCATCGTCTCATTCTATAACAAAAGTGTACGAACTCCAAATCGACTCAGAGTCAATTGCAGTTCAGGCACAATTCTGAGGCTTGTGACTTTCGGAAGTCATTTTATATATAATAACCCGAAATGGGTTATTTTTGGTATGTTTATTCTCATTTTATGATTTTCTGTGATCTGCTTTGCCAACACCAAAATAAAACCTTTTGGGGCTATGAATTAAAAGCTTTACGGAAATCTGGTTTCTTTCAAAACATATTCATTGCTATACCTTAAAAGAGGCGAGTGCAACCAGCGCTGGCGAGACGCTGGGTTGCCTTCTTCAGGATGCTGGCAAGAGCCACTTCGGACATGAACTACCTGAAGAAATATCGCTGTGCCGCGATACAGTCACGTCCCGCGGCCTCCACAGGAACCCCGGCCCGCCGTTCGGGTGTGGGACCGGTGCCGTGTGTGAGCATCTGCGAGCCGGACGTCGACGAGTGGGGCTACCACGTGGCCTGCGAGCTCCGGGCAAACCAGCCCACGGCTCGTTTGTGGCTAGACGCCGGCAGTGCAGTCACCGCTAGAGGGGAGAACTGAGCTGTAGTGTAATCGCCTACGGGAGAGTGCTGCGTGCAATCCCCATTCCCGGCCGGCGTCGGGCTCGGTGAACACTGAGGATTTCTGAGAAACGAGGCGCCTCGGGAGAATTAGTACGGTCCTGCCCTTTGACGGGCGGAGGGATGGGTTTATTAGTGATGCTCGTTTCACGTGCAGAGGGTGGGGTTTATTATTCATGCTCGTTTGACGGACGGAGGACGAGGTTTATTAGTAATGCTCATTTCACGAGCAAACGGTAAGGTTTATGGATGGTGCTCGTTTCCCAGGCAGTGGGTGAGGTTTATTAATGATGCTCGTTTGACAAGGAGAGGTTGGGGGTTTTGGTCAACTGCAAATGAAGTTGAAGCCGCTGTGTCTAGCCTTGTTGCCCAGAGCAATGTTGCTGCCTCAGTAGTGACATGGAGGGTAATAATTTTACGGCACATTTGGCGGATTCAGTCAAGTCACGGGAAAACGAAACTTCGCGGATCTGTGTCACTCAGGATCATCACTGTTATCAGTGACACTCAGAACTTATATTTTGGTAACATTAGCGACTGTCGCTTGCTGACAGTCTTCTCACCGTTTGGCCTTGACGTGACCCGTTTCCGGCAGCGCCGCTGGCCCGTCGGTCAGCGTGGTGGAAGCCAACGGGCACCACGACTCCGGCTACGTGGACGACACGAGCCAGGTGAACCACTTGGCCGGCGTCGGAGCGGCCTGCCCCGGACCGCGCGACACCCTGCTGCCCAGGATGGACGGCCCCGTCGTGGTACGTTACCGACCCGCACCACATCTCGAACGGCTGAGGGGACGGTGCAGGAAGGCAGGGACCTCACGGTGGTGTCTTTCTTTTGTTTTGCTTTTCATTGGGAAAGAAATATTTTATGGGTGTTGCAGGCAGCACCGCAAAACCAGGTGATGAATCCATCGAGTCTTTCGTGCTTGTTCTTTGTTAACCTTATTCCCGGAGGGATAGACGGTATGGCCGATTTCTGGGGAGGGGGATTCGGCCTTCCCCCGATATCTCGAGAACTACACATCCGATTTTATCGCAGAAAACGGCAATCGATTTGCCATGACGTAAGGTGCATTGCTATAAAAAGAACTTTTCAGACTTTTGAAAGGGATGGATGCGGGGGGAGTCGAAATGGGGCATATTTTTAACCTGTTATATCTGTTGTTTATGGACCGATTTTGATGCAGTTGACAGGAATCGAGAGATTATCAAAGGGACGTTTGCCATTGGCCCATACATTAGAAATTTGTGGGAAAATTCATAAGCTTTTACAGGGTTTTGGAAACAGGAGGATTAGTTTTACAGAAAGTGACTTAACAAAAAAGTTAAAAACACCTTTTTTAGCTTCTTCTAGTCGTACTATGCTGAAGAAGTACAAATCGTATTACGTTGTTTTTATAATGTTAACATAGGCGGTGCCAGGGACATGAAAAGGGGGGAACTGTCATGCTCACATGCTCTTCAGATCAACTTACGACCTTTGACCTTAAATGACCTCCAACAACCTTAGAGTCGCTTGGAATGACCTTCTGCGCATTTCATATTATATGAAAGCGTTTCCACTCATTTGAATTCACTCTATTTCTAAAATTACATTTTACAGCTGATGTGATATAGGGTACGAGCACTGACATTTTAGGTCATAGCTCCGTGACTCGATCCGATATCAGTCTGAAACTTGGTACACAAGAATCATATAATTCCAGGTTTCGCATTTGAAAAAATAACGCCAAAATTATTGCCATGAAAACATATTTTGACTTTTGACCTTGACCTGACCTTGGTAATGACATCATATAAACGAAATGGTAATTTATGTTGCCCAACTAATTACCTATACATCCACATAAGTTTTTTTAAGTTCTATGTTAAAAACGCTATTTTTGGGGCCATTTTCATTTTATTCTCAACAGGGCCAAAAATGGCCTGAGGTGCCTTCTGGCTCCGCTCCTGGGCAAAAAAGAATTACGATTTTTTTTTACAGTACGCAGAAAGAATAGCTACCAAAAGTGGCCCAGGTTCGTGAAGCTTCGTCAAAAGCCCTGGAATTGACGAGCAAAAAATCCAAGGGGAGGGGCGGACTCAGCCCCCCTGCCAGGAATACCGTTAACCCTCCCCGTACCGCGGGTGTTTGAACACCCTCAGGTTTAAAGAAAAAACAGGCGCCAAATTTACAGCACCTTTTTGAATATTCATTGTTAATATCCTATCAGAGTTTTAGCCCCAGATCAGGTCAGGTCACTGACCTAGGTCAGGTAACCTTCAAAAATTTACTTCCTGTGACTTTTTTAAAATTGAACCGAGTTTGCTAAAACTTGCTCCGATCGCACCTGTTGGGACGAAATTGCTCAAGCTTAAAAAAATCGAGCATTCCATCCGAATATTCGAATGTATCCGCCCGAATATCTGAATCCAAAAATCTATTCGAATTCTAAGCTCTAATGGTGAAGCTGTTGTTACCCTTGACGACGATAGCTGTTCGTCTGTTAGCTGTTATTCGGACTTGCTTGAGCATTCTCTTAGAAATTACGGACTCACTATTATGTGTCATTTAGAGCACTGGGAGGTTTCGTCAATGGAGTTTTGCAAATATCAAGCCATGGGTTTGAAGTCAAACAGCAACTCGTGTCATTTTTTGAAGTAAAACTTAGTGTCATTAAGTCGCAGCTTTTGCTGTCTTCGTGGTTTACAGCTTAAGACCCTCATTGTACAATGCAGGCTAAATATTACTGGCGTCCACCAGAAGTAGCCGACAGCTGACAGAAGCAAGCAAAATGATGTACTTTGTAACGTTCATTTTGCCGGCAAACACAGCATTTTTGCAGTCTTTTACTGTACACGCTATCCTGAAGTTGAAGTAATTGAAGGTGGCGGGTTTTTTCAGGGTCTTGGATGAAGTCAAAGTCTGTCGCTGCTGTGCGCGCTGGCGGAATATTGGTAATCGATGGGTGGACAGTAACACGGCGGCAGTTTATTTTGACGAGCTCCACCGGACAGACAGCAGACCCACCTATTACGCGCGCCGCATTCAGCAACCATTTAATGCGTCAACCTTCCCGCCGACACCGCTCGTGCAGTGCCCTGTTCTTTCCGCTACAGCCATCTGCGGAGTAGCCTGTGCGCGCCTCTGAGTCATCCACGAAATTCTGCAGAAATGCATTTCCTTCCGCCTGAAACCATCCGCGAAACGCACATGACCTCCTGAGGAAGCCATTAAAGCATCCAGCCAGAAAATAGATATCTTTCATGACGATGAACGCTGTCTCTGCTCCTCAATCTTCCCACCATATAGGTGCCATTTTCCTCCGAACTTCACGAGGTTTCATGCACCTTTTATACTCATTTCTGATCTGCGTAACTTCAAAAAGCTAAAGGTCAGTTTTGTAGAAGGCAGGTTAAACTTAATAGACGTTCACCAGAAGCACTAGACAGCTAACAGAGACAAGCAAAATGATGTACGTTGTAAAGTTCATAATGTCGGCAAGTACGGCACTTTGTTGCTGTCTTTCACCGAACACTACCCTGAAATTGGAGTAATGGAAGGCGGCGGTTTTTTTGTGTGTTGGATGAATTCCAGGTTTGTCCCTGTTGTGTGCGGTGATGGAATATTGGTAATCGATGGTTGGACAGAAGCACGGTAGCAGTTTGTTTTGACGGGCATTGTAGAAGCCATTTTGTTGTAATGTTGTCCTTATCTCATTCAAGGTTCAAGCGCCAAAGCATGTGTTTTTTCTGTATTGATCTGCCGGCTACTCATCAGGGACGGATTCAGGATTTCGCCAAGGGGGGAATAGTCAGTGCGGGACCCCCCTTCCAGCCAGCCCCCCCCATTTTTTGCTGTTCAGATATAAAAAGCGTTGATTTGCTTGGATTTGGGGAAATCTTTGATGTAATTCTGCCTTCTTTTCTACCGTATAAAGGAACCAAAAAGATTCAAGCATTCGCATTATTTTTTTTTGCTCCCGTAAAAAGTGGCCGAAACATGACAACAACGGCAGGATTGTAGGCGGCTGCGTCCCTCTCTGTTTGAAATGTGTCTGCGTCTGATCCCAGAGCCCCGCTGTCCCTTCGTAGTTCCCTGAGATTTGCTAGCTCAGGGTTCCGTCCTGCATTTACAAGGCACTTTTTGTGGTCTCTGATCGTCTACCGTACCAGGGTCGTCTAGCGGTCTCCGGTTCCTTTTACAGTTTCACGTGTCCCTTGGGACATCTCAAGCGCTCCTATCGCGGTTTCAGGTACGCCTTGGGCGGTGTCATGGAACCATCTGGCAGTTCCAGGGACACTTAAACCAGCATGCGTTCCCTCCTGTCGCCCCTGGGAAATTTCCGCCGCCCAAGGAGCCCCTCAGACAGTAACAAGGGCCCTCTATAAGTCTCTCTCTGCCGTGACAGAGGCGCTTCTGGAAATGGTCTAGGTCATTTGGCCTTTTCAGAAGCTGTCTGGACGTCTCAAGGTTTAGTAGTTTCATGACCCTTCTAGTCGTCTCAGGGGCCCTATTGCTAGACTGCAAGTTAGCAATCTCAAAGGTCCCTCTCTTGCAGTCTCAGGGAACCCGCTGTGGTCTTGCGTGTCCCCTGTGTCGTCTCTAAGGAACATTTTTGCCGTCTCAGGGGCCCTTTGGCAGTTACACAAGGCCTTTTAGCTATTTCAGGGCCCCTGTGCAATGTCATGAGCCCTCTGAACGTCTCCGGTTGTCTCCATGGTTGTGTCCTCTGTTACATCGGGTATATCTGGTGGTCTTAGGGCCCTCTAGCCATATCAGAGATCTTTGTTGGCGCCTCAGCGGCTTTCTTGGCAGTATCAGGGGACCTTTTCCATGCCAGGAGCCCGCCTAACATACTCGGGGGCCCTCTGGTCGTCCAGGGCCCTCAGACGTCCCCTTATCGTCTTTGCTTCGCATTGGCTCCCCGATCTTTTTGGCAGTCCCAGGGGCTATCTGCGTGCAAGAGCCCATTTTGCCGTCTCAAGACCCACCGGACCTTCCCGGGGCCCCATGACTGCATCAGGGACCTCTCAGCTTTTTGAAAAGGCCACAGTGTAGCCCATTTGGGACCCCTTCTCGAAGCTGAGGTCATAGGAATCCCTGTTCAGGGGGCCTCTCTGGCTGGCTAGGGTCTCCTTATGCCGTGCTAGCCACTCTCTTAGATTCTTGCCGTCTCGAAGCCTCTCTGGTACTTAAAGCGGTCTCACGGACCCTTTGCTGTTTTGAGGCCCTTCTTTCGGTCCCATGGACCCTTGGCGAGTGTCAAGGGCCCTTTTATTTATCATAGGGGCGATCTTGCCGTCTAGGGTCTCATTAACCTTCCCGGAGGCCCTTTGACTGCATCAGGAACCTCCAGCTTTTTACACGGCCCGTGAAATCCATTTAGGGCCCCCAATGGCATTCCAGAGGCCCTTATGCCATTTCAAGGACTCGGTCCTCTTTTGGGCCGCCTCAGGGGCCCTGTGACCCTTCTGACGGTCTCAGGGGCATTCTGCCGTGTTGAAGCCCTGCTGTGGTTTCAGGGACCCTTTGAGAGCCTCAGGGGCCCGTCTAAGCGTCTCAGGAGTCATTTAACCCTCCCAGAGGTTACGGGCCCCGAGAGGCCCTCCTACTCCATCAAGAACCCGCCACGCTCCCACAGAAACCCGTGAGGCTCATACGGGCCTCGTTCAGCGCCCCATTTCGAGTCTGAGAGGGGTCCTTCGGGGCCTCTCTCATGGGCCCCTTCTCAGGCCGGGGGGGAGGCGATTGTCCTTATCGCCCCCTCCCCCTTGGATCCGCGCCTGCTACTCATATAGTTCCTTAGCCCGCCATGACTGGGGGCAGGGGACGCTTAACGCCCCCCTCCCCTGGCGCATTTCTTAGATATCTCCCACACGAACAAACGCGGTGTCCTGAAACTTCTAGTACATTTTCGTACATCAATGTCGCACATACTGACAAATTTTTGCCTTACGAGGTCATCTTAGGTCACATCTTAATGACGTCATAAAGACAACCATGTTTTGCGATTTGGCGTTCAGTTTTACTTCACCGCCGTATTGCCGGTGCTTTTACGATGCATAGTGGCTGTCACTTGCATTGATATTAGTATGACCTGAGAGTTCAACATAGAGCTCCTGTGACCCCTTGCGAGGCCCTTCTGTTTCAAATATGTATTTTTCATTTTCCAGGTCCCATGAGGATACATTTTACAAAAGTAACTGAATAAATGTCTTCTGGATACGGCCAGATAGACGTTTCTTTCGCGATAAATTGCATGTAGGATTAAGACAACAGTTCCTTACAGCATTGCAACATTTTTTTCGCAGTTTCACCTTCGGTGGTTTTACGCAGATTTCAGCTCACCGCATAAACTGGTAGCGTCTTCTTGACATTATGGATGACCGGTATGGTGATATCGACCTTTGCAATGTTGTACGAAATTCCGTGGAAATGCGCAACATGAACAAACTGACTTGTAGGGTGATCCAGAGACGTCACATGGAGATTACTAGTGTGCTCGTGGTACGTCGAGTATGACGTTACAAAATGCTGCAATGTTGCTTGTGCACCATGATCGGGGCCGTTTCATTTTTTGGTGTCTAAGCATCTTTGAAAGCGTCATTTATAGAATATCCGTGTCAAATGGGCCAGGAAGGAAACATGTATCGCTCGACACCTTACAACATAGGTCAAATTTGGCCCAGCCTGGGACCTTGACCTTGCATGATCTTGGATCAGGCGATATCTCAGATATGAAATTAAGCTGCCAGAAACATATTATCAAGCAAACTTCGGTTTTGTTGTGCTTTCCATTGAGCGACCCTAGAGAAAATGGGCACTTTCGTGTTTGATCTGATCCGTGACGTCATCAGCGACCCCGGTAAAGAAAAATGTTTATGTCACAGGACCGCTAGATTCGGTACTATCGATTACCATTTTAATGGTTCTCGAGATAGGCAAGGGAGGGAAAGAGGGCGTTAAACTCCCCCCCCCAGTCGATGAAAGGTGGCGAAATACCCCAGTCAATGACGGGTTAAATCAACGTAGTGTTACTCCAAAGTGCAAGGCATTCTCCCAAATATCGAATTCACATACATTCGGCACTTTTGGAGCACATCCTGGGGCACATCTTGTTGGTGCCAGTGACATTGCACGACGCGGTGGATCGCCGCCTATATTTCTTGCTGCGGAACCTTTCTGCTTAGCACTCGGCCAGGCCGTCGGGTGGCCTCATTGGCATTCTCAGCCGCAGGCCGGCTCCATCGAACACCATCTGGCCGGAATAGAAATACCGGTCTGAGAAGCACGGCCCACTTTTTCAGGCTCAAATCTCCGGCGACAACAAATTGGCCGCCAAAAAGACAACCGCGTGCGCGATGAAAGATAAGAAGACCAAACGAGGGGCGGCGAGCCGGTTCACCATCTACAAAGTCAACAAGGCTAGCCGGAAGAAACGAGAGAAAAACTCGGCCAAACGCGAGCGAAAGGCCACCAAGACATTGGCGATAGTGCTCGGTGAGTGAAGAATTTTGTTGAAAAGGAGCTAGTTCCTACAACACATTAGCAGCATCTTAATAATTCATGCTGTCTGTTTTGGCAGTAGAGACATGCTTTTTACATAAGAGCCTTAAGATATGCATTCAGATAATCGTTATCCATCAGCCCTCTAATCTGACTCCGTAGTAATCTGCAGCAATCGGTCCATTATGGACTTGACGGCTCCAATGACAACTGTTGATCCCGACTTTGCGTTTGCACACATGATCCATAGTATAAAAGCGTAGGACGACCCGGTGGAGTAAGACATTCGAAGCGTGACTAGCCGATCGCCCACAAATGGCCAGTGCAAGCCCGTCTTTTTTTACGAAACAGCTCTGTTTGTGGCGGGACTGATCCGCTAAGCCGCCTCGAATTGCATCTGAAAACTATACCCACTAAACCACATGGTGGCTCCGAACTTCCACCCTGATGGCGACGCCACGGTCAGCACAAGGTCACAGTCTGTTCATTATTCAGCGAGCCATCTAATAATGCTCGCCGATATTATATTCTCGTCGAAATGAGGATTCCATGGTTAAATATTCTTGTATAGACGTCACTCTGGTCGGCTATAGCAAGCTGGCTGCTCTGATGGAGTCGGCCACCCTCTGTTCGATGGGTGATATTGGACCGCAGAACCCGACACTGGCAACGAAATTGACCGCCATTATTACACGCGGACCTTGCCGGCGGCCCGTTCTTTACTCCACACCAGAGGCGGCAGAGCTCTGACAAGCCTTGCTGCAGATGATCCCGCATCTCGTCTCAGCGTTCGTGCGATTCCCGCCGCAGTGGAGTCACTTCGGGTGACAGTTACTCATGGCAGATGCGTTCTCTGAGCTTTTCCCTTACCAGTCTGGCTTGTGACGAATCCCACTGAACATGCTTGCTTATGTGTTTCAGTGAAGGCGCATAAGTCTCCCGACTAGTCTTTTTTTTTTTAAAAAAAAAACAAGTTTTATTCATTGCGGATTTTCGGCTTTTGCAAAAGAAGGATGCTTTGCGTAATTCATTGCCACGAAATCTGTGCAAGTCCTTTATTTTGTACCCTCGTAAAACCAGTCACTCCCACAGTGCTCCCACAGACCACTGTACTTATGGTGTTGTTATCCGGCACAGAGTTGGGTAGGCTGAGCGGAATCTTACGGCAACATACCGCCACAACTGTGACAATGTTCAGCTTGGCGGAATGTTTGTCTGGCCTGGCGTTCGAGGTCGCACGAACTGATACCGGCCGAACAAAGGTTCAGAAGGTTTGGTTTTTAAAAGCACCGGTTTGTCATCATCTCTAAGGGAATATAAAAAGCGGATTCAAGCAGTCTAACCTGCTTCATCGAGGGTGGGGGCTCTGTGTGACCCACTAGTTAGTCTTTTCTGAACACATTTTGAATGATTTTACGTACGCTTCTAAAACTGATCGTGCCCTCCCAAAAAATGATTAGCAATTCCGAAGTTGTTTTATTCCTTAAAATTGGATATTCACTTGGGATACTGAGGTTTTTATCCTATAGTCACAGCTGCGGACGGCGTCAGAAGGGCGCATAGCTACCAGCGAGAACCGTGCCCCGACGTGATTTCGGACGACTTTCGGATGTCCTTCACATGGCGTCACGTCGCGCAACTAAGAAGAGAATGTCTGGACCGTTTTCGAATCTCTAAGACACTCAAAACCACCAAAACGACAAGAAATGGCGACCGCCAAAGCCACAACGTATGCCATAACATGCCTCCATTTGACCTGACCTGACCAAAAATGCAACTCCCAAAATAGGTCAGATATGGCGGTTTTAGAAAGACCAAGAATGTGCTGTTTCTGGGAATTAAGGAGGTGCAATTTCAGTCTTCAGTCAACATAAGTTTTGATTCTAAGGTGTAGTCAAACTGCCCTTTTCACCCAAACACACCGTGTTCAGGCAAGAACATAATGACGGGCCGATTTACGACTGTCCACGTACTTTATCACTACGTAGCCGAATGCCAAAGAAGATCCAGTTATATGACATTTGTATCTCCTGATATTCCATTAAGTGATTCGCTTCAACGAGGCAGGGCCGGTCTGCCATTTAATAATGCAAGGATATAAACGATGTTTTCCTGTTATATTAACCAGGCACTGAGTCGCTATACCGAATTTGTTCTAGCCTGTTCTTTTCACCCTTACCTTCGACATTGCTACATTCCTTCAGCTTCCGAGTCCTAAAAATCCTAACCCTGTCTTGTGCAAATGATCATTAGACTCTGCCATGAAATTGTAGATGTACAGCAGGTTCATGTTAGAGTTCTTCTGTCGTTTTTCACCTTTACGGTGCCCATGAACATCATGGTGATTTCATAACATGCCGGTAGAAACACTCTGGTTCATTTATGGGCAGCCTATTCAAACGAATACTAATCAGGTTCAGTGCTATGGTACTCTACCCACGGATAACAGAATATAGCATAGAAGATCGACAGACAGTCAAACATTGTTTTCTTTCAGCCATCCTTATTGCTAATGCAGCTATTCAGTGCACATGCATGGCTTTGCCATCCAAGTAATGAAGAACAAACATTGGCCCTGATACTCGCCTCACTTTTGTTTTCAAATGTGTTTTCCTAATTCCGGTTGTGTATTCATGTAGCTCCTCCAGAATTCCTCAGTCTTCTGCGAGCAAATCGCAGCAATGCCAGGTGCGTTCCTGCTCCCCCACGTGAGAGCTGTGTTGTTTTCTCCGATGCCCGTACGGCCTACAGAGGTCATCCTGTGCCAACGACCCACATGTGATGCGCACAATGTCCGCCGTCGACCAGGTGTGTTCCTGGCCTGTTGGGTGCCATTCTTCACCTGCAACGTGGTGGACGCCATCTGCATGAAGCTGGGCTCCGACTGCAGCCCAGGCTTGATGGCCTTTTTCTTCACCACCTGGATCGGCTACATGAACAGCTTCGCCAACCCCGTCATCTACACCATCTTCAACCTCGAGTTCCGCAAGGCGTTCAAGAAGTTGCTTAGCTGTCGCAGCTGAGTGGCCAGAGTCGTGTGCGCGACGACTCTGGTCTGACTCTTGCCGGCCGCGGGCCGCGACGGAGGCCGCGCCCGCTGCGACTCGCGCGGTCGGACTCGACCCCCGCGGCGTGTGCTCCCGCGCGCCAGTGTACATACGTGACAGCCCGAGCGCGCGTATACGTAAGCGTGTTGACTGTTATCGCCAGAGACGATCTATTTTGTCACGCGGGCCGCCGGTCGGGCGCCGCGGCCCGCTCCTGTGTCGGAGACTGTACAAAGGCGGCGCGTGCGGCACCGTTCTCGGCCGCCCGACAAATCAAATCAAACGCGGCCGGCGGCGGCCGCCCGCCGGAGGCCGCCCGGCTGGTCGGGGGACCGGGGCGGCCACGCGGCCGGCGGGCAGCGGGCGGGGGCGGCGCCGCCGGCGGTCGCGCGGGCCCCGGCGCTCTGAGTCCCGCCGAGGCCCGCCGGGCCAGGCCGCCCGCCCCCGCCCCTACTCTAGGTGTCACCAGCTGACTGTTGAAACAATAAAGCTCGGACGAAGCTGACGCGTAGGACGAACTGCGGGAGTGCGGCTGGCGTCGGCTTGGGGAGTCGCAGGATGAATTCCAGGACGGTTGACAACACTGAAGAGTGCGACTCCGGTGAGGACTGCGACCCTCGAACCCGAGCCTGCCTGGCAGCGAATCGGCTCCTAGTCGTCCTGATTTTTGACCACACTTACTATGACAGGTAGTGGTTTTAACGCATTAGCGCCCACTATTTTGGACGTAGAACAGTTATTCTAAGCCAACGAAAGATAAAAGAAGTAATAATAGTCGTAAAATAATGTAATAAACTTCCTGTGATAACGAAATGATGGGACTTTGCTTAGCATTCAAACTGAAATTCTTGTCTCAGAGAGATTTAAGTAGGGGCAGTTTTCGCGTCTTTTTCAGTTGACACGCCGTCTTCTTTCTACGCGGACAAATTATTTCAAACTTTTTGCCAGGAAAGTAGGCTGAAGGCAAGGCAATCCCTGGGCAAAGACGATAAAATCCCACGATGCACTCTTCGTTCCACCCTCCCAAGATAAGGGTGCATCAGATATGGTCGCCCTATGTATAGGATTCGAAGCGGATCGGTCATCAGGCTGCGCTGCGCGGCTGAACGCTGGGCAGTTTCTCGCGGTGTCGGTCGATTCAGTCCGTGCCTGGCCACTGTCGTGCCGCACGTCTACCCCACAATGGTGAAAAACGATCAGCCCAGGTGACAGAGCCCTAAACATAAAGGGCCCGGGATACGGGAAGCGTGAGGCCCGAGAACCACCCTGGAGGGTGACAGTTTCGTTAGTAACAATGCCCAGCAAGACACCTTGCGGGACGTAGGACGAACGAGGCATATTTTGTTCTTCTATGCACCGTCATTTTTGGATTTCGCAATACAAAGGGGCATTTATCGATCTCTCTGCTCCGCAAGTTTAAACGCCACGCACGTCCAAGATATCGCTCGCTGCAACTTAGGAACGGTTCAAAAACACGCGTGGAGAAATAGGGCTAAGAGCGAAAACGTTACTCTCGAAATAGTAGCGTCGAAGAAAGCGTTAGCAGGCTAACTCATTGTAAACGAAAACTCACTAAGTTTAAATAACTGAGCTTTCCTCTAATGAAGACTTCATGATAGTGTCCAACGATCAGTCATTTGGTGTCCAGTGGTCGCAAAGACAATAGCCGCCAGAAAGCGTCATGGCCGTGCCGGGCTGAATCGGACCGATCAGTTTACTTTTTTCTGCTAGTTGAAGTAAGACTCACTTGGCATTCGGCCTGACTGATAACAACACATCTTAGATGTTTTATTATCAGCCGTTATCATTAGTCATCTTAGATGTCATATTACCAGTCGTGTATTATTACCAGTTGGCCTGAGCGGTAATAATATATCTTAGATGTAATATTATCAGTCAGTACACCTTTGTTGATTGACAAACAAGAGAAAGACCACTGAAGTCCTGGAGAAAACATTTCGGTGCAGGATATAACATACCGGTACACGCTGAAAACCATGTTCGCGGTCTGAACGACCCGCCTCAGCGACATTTGAAGTCGAAAAACTGGCGCGACAATGTGGCTAGCCGAGATAATTTATTTCACATTATATGGACTTTTGAAATAAAATTTCTGGGCGAAACTGGCAATTACTGGTTAAGCAATGGCCTCAGGACACCCATGGCGCGCTTCACCACTGCGCAAACAAGATATCTCTGGAGTGTGTCGTAGACCAACTGAATTCTCCGGAAACCGATGTCCCGCCATTCCAGTGGATACGTGACATCTAAAAGTGAAGCATGTGGCCATTTCTCTCGCGCGAGAATGCTGCGGGGAATACGGACAGCATCACAATCTGGTCCGCATCGGACGCGGGCGGCAGCGTTCTTTGGCCACGGAATCCTTAACGTGTCGCAGCCGCTGCACGTCCCGTGCGGTTGCCCGCCGCCCAAGCAGCATCTCACGGTCAGCAGACCGGGAAAATGCAGTGGTGTTTTCAGAAACTACATGGAGCTTCGATAAATCTGCCAGCAGGCTGTTGCGGCTCGCTTACAATTAACCGCGCAATGTAAAGAGCAAACAAATCCATGTTGACTGAGTAAGCTAGTTCCAGCTTTAATATGAATACGCGGTAAAACTGGCTAACATCTGGCCACCGACATCCCTCCTTACAGGGCTTGATGCTGCGCACCCTTTGACACATGCTCATGCTTGCTGCATGTACCCCATAGGGCGATTAACGCGTATGTCTGTTGACGTAAAGCTCTTGAGTCTGTGGGTCTGTTTAAGTTTATGACTTTAAAAGTTAGGTGTAAAAAGCACGTTTGCGTGATTTATTCGACTTGAAGTCAATTTTCACATCACTGTGACTCGAAGAAATATGAAAATATGACATGAAAAGTGTCGGTACACATTGTCAGGAAACGTTCCAGTTATCAACATCTGCCTCATTTCTGGCAATCCATTAAAATTAGGAACTGTGCTTCAAGTACATTCTGCGCTATTTCATTGCTTCTAGTAGGTTCCAAATTCATATTAATTCTGTTCCTGGGAGGGGAGCTGAGTCCGCCCACCTCGACTTTTTATCGTTTCCCAGTTCCAGGGTTTTTGACGCAGCTTCACAAAATTTGATGTTTTTCCGATCTATTCATTTCTCGTATTCTGCCAAAATTTCGCTATTCTGTTTTCCTCAGGAGCGGAGCCAGGCCGTTTTTTCGCGAGGTGCTTCAGGCCATTTTTGGCCTTGCTGAAGGTGACGGATAAATGGCTACCAAATATAGGATTTTTAACACAGAACTCAAAACATGAAATGAGTATATGGGTAAATATCCAGGGAAGCACTGGAAAATAATTTTGTTAATTTCAGGTCAATTCGCGGGATAAGGGCCAGGTCAAAAGACAAACTTTAGTTTTATGCCCATAATTTGGCGCTAATCTTTCAAAAACAAATCCGGATATAAATGACTCTGTTTGTTTACCAAGTTTCAGGTTGATATCACATCACAGAGATTGGACCTAAAATGTCAGTGCGCGTACGCTATATTAAAACAGCCATAAACGCCATACAACAGCCGAACGGCAGCCATTTAGAAATAATCAATCCAGATGACTGGAAATGTTTTCAAACAATATGAAATGCACTCTAGATCATTCCATGTGACTCTGAGGCATTTGGAGGGTCATTTAACTCTATTCCCGGTATCCTGCATATTCCCGGCAGGTGGGCTGAATCCGCCCCCCCCCTCGGGTTCTTTGCTTCCCAATTCCAGGCTTTTTAACGCAGCCTCACGAAACTTCGTGACTTTCCTAGCTATTCTTTGTACGTCCCGTGACAAAATTTCAAAATTCTATTTTGCTCAGGGGCGGAGCCAGGCAACGTTTTTGGGAGGCACCTCAGGCATTTTTGGCCATATTGAGGGTAAAAGAAAAATGTCTGCCAAAAACAGAGTTTTTAAGATAGAACTTAAAGCTTCATATGAATGTATAGCTAAATACTTGGGCAATGTGCAGACACAATTTGATTTATCTGAGGTCACTTTACCAGGCCAGGTCAAGGTCAAAAGCCAAAATTTGTTTTGTTGCAATAATTCCGCCGCCATTTTTTCAAATTCCAAACTCGCAATATGTTTAACGTAGAAGGGTGCCCTCTACTTGTGTACCAGGTTTGAGCTTGATATCAGGTCGGGTCACGGAGCTTTGACCTAAAATGTCAGTGTGCGTACCCTACATCGCAATAGCCATGAAATGAAATTTTTGAAATAGAGTGAATTCAAATGATTGAAAACATTTACAGACAATATTTAATGCACACGAGATCATTCCAAGTGACCCCAAGGCCACTGGAGGCCATTTAAGGTCAAAGGTCACAGGTTAATCTGAAGAACGTGTGACCTTGACAGTTGCCCTTTTTCATGTCCCTGGCACCGCCTATGCTAACATTATACAAACAATGTGATGCAATTTGTACTTCTGTAGCATAACACGACTAGCAGAAGCCAAAAAAGTGGTGTTGTTTTGTTTATTCAGTTGTTAGAAAACTAATCCTCCTTTTTTTAAAACCCTGTGAACGCCCATGAATTTTCTCAAAATTTGATAACAACGGAGTTTTATGTATAAACAACATGAACGACGGAGTTTTAAGAAGTCCAAATATACCCCCCATTTTGACATTTTTTCCCCTGTATCCACACATTTCAAAATTTTGAGAATTTCCTTTTATAAAAATGTAGTTCACGTCATGGCGAATCGATTGCCGTTTGTTGCGATGAAATTGGATGTGTAGTTCTCGAGATCTCAGGGGGGGACGAATCCGCCCCCCTGCCGGTAATCGACCATACCGTCTGGCCCTCCGGGAAATGGGGTTAAGGCAAAGGTCGTACGTGATGAAGATGTTACCATGGGAATCTCCCTTTTTATGTAACCGGCGTCGCCTATGCTAACATTATACAGACGATGTGATACGATTTGTAATTCTTCAGTGTAGCATGAACAGTGAGAGGTAAAAAGTGTTTTTAACCTTTTTGTTGATTTAGTTTTTCTTAATAGTGTTCCCGTTTTCGATGCCCTGTTAACGCCTATGAATCTCCCCAAAAATTTGAAACGTATGGATCATGGGTAAAAGTTTTATCCATGAACTCTCGATTCATGCTGGTTGCATCAAAATCGATCCATAATCGGCGGAGTTATTACGAATCCAAAAATATCCCTGTTTTTTTATTTTTTGCCCCTACATGAACCCTTTTTTTAAGATTTAAGATTTTGAAAACTTCTTTCTATAACAATGTGGTTAACGTCATGGCAAATTGATTGCAGTTTGTTGCGATGAAATCGGGTGCGTAGCTCTCGAGACCTCGGGGGAGGGGGGGGCAAGTCCGGCTACCCCTGCCGGGAATCGGCTATACCATTAAGCCCTACGGCAACAGGATTAAAATCAGTTTTTCTGCATGAATATCTTTTTTTGAATGAAAGGTACTGCGTTCGCAATGATTGCAATATCGGTTGCCATATTGCGTCTTAATAACATGTCAGATATGAGTACATAGTCGTACGAATACATGCCCTGGTTACGAACGATGATGAAGGCCAAATTCGGTAGCCCGGCTCGGCCATGACGCTTTCTGAAGGCAAATAACTTTGGAACTACCGGGCACTGAACCCCGGCGGTTGCATGAATGGAAATTTTCTGGAAAGAACTGGAATGAAATTTTCATTACAAGTTAACTCAGCTCTTTAAATTTCATGTGTTTGCACTTGCAATGCGTCAACTTGCAAGCGCTGTCTCCCACATAACTATTTCGGGAGTAATGTTTTCGACATTAAGCCTATTTTCAAGGGTGCTTTTGAATCGCTCAGTAATTTCAGCATACGTTGGGCGCTTGACGTCTAAACATAAAGTTCTCCGGATTCAGAATACTGAAATCGCTCGATAATTATTCATCCGTATGGAGTGCAAAATGTGCAAAATGAAAGTAGCAGTTCAAGGAACAACGAAGTAGGTCTCGTTGGTCATGCACCCCATCAGGTGTGTTACTGGTTGCTAGCGAGGCCGAAGGCCAAATGAGTCTTAATCTAAGTAGCAGATCAAATCATAATGAGTGTCCTGGTCCAGCCCGGCCGGCTATAACGGTCTCTAAAGACCAATAACTCCACATTATCCTGCACTGTAAGTAATGTTTCATCACTAGCCCGCGTGCTTAGCCCAAAAAATTAGTACGTGACGTTAAATAATCACTCAAATGAAATATAAGCTTTAATTTTTTCAAACCCCTTTACATTGCCAGGTATATATTGAAAACCAATGAAACATGTATTTGAAACCTGGCGTCGTTCCGATACACTCTAATACCATGAATAATAGAAGCTTAGGATGGATGGCTTTTATTCCATTGGCCAATATGTCATGCCTAAGCATTCGCGAATACATGCTCTGTCACTGTGGTTCGTTCATTGCGCGTATCCCTTCACTGTCATTCGTGTAGAAGTCCAGAGTTTCGTTTTCTTTATCTTCTTCCATTCGGTCTATAAACAGATTAAGGTTGGACATTGCAAGCCCTGCAGCCATGCCGTTCCTTTACGTGTCTATGCAGCATTGCAGTGCCTGAAATGCACGCCAAAAAACGAAATGATATCTTGAGACTAAAATTACGGCTGCACGTGATAAAACCATTAAACCGCTCGTAGGTGAAAAGAAAATCATTTAAACGTCTTGCCTTTGGCTCGACGCTTAAATGGATTCCTCAACCTATTTGAGATTTGGTATATAATCACTGTACATCAGATCATGACATTCTCACCATAACATAGTTCTGTTTTTTGAATTCCACACAGCTACGTTTTCAGAGTGTTATCATGCAAATTTTCTTCCATATAAGAATTACGGAAGTAGTGTTTCCATTCCTATTTCCCCCATTTTTCCATTTGGTTTTTGGGCTGCTCGGTAACAGCAGCCAGGACCCTTTATAGAGGGCATGATCATTAGGCATCTCGACTTATATCCATGACGTCACTGGCTCACCATCTAAAATACCTTTATTCTGGTAGACGAAAATGCTGCAATCAGCTCTTCATAAAACGCCCGGAGTTTACCCTGCGATCTTCGCCTCTGAAAACAGTTGAGCTACAACCCAGTCATGCTGTATTGCAAAATGCAAGCCCGAAGATACTTTTTAAGGGTCTCCCACTTTTTATGCATATATCCTTAATTAAGCCATGGCTATATCTTGCAAAAGTGCATGCCTCCACACCAAAGTGCTTTTCATATAATATCTTGTAAATTTCTTCAAGCACATCGGAGAATTTCAAGTTGAAATCGCCCTGTTGGCATACTGATCTGCATTTACTGATATGCATTGTTACAGGCGCTATAACATTCTGCATGCATCTGCATTTTAAGTTCGTAAATTTGCCCTGGAGAAATGCCAGGTGACAAACGCTTCTTAAGTAACGTCAATTGTTTGAAGTATTTTTTTCAAAGCCTGCACGATTGTATGCAAGTGCGTCAGTGACATCCGCACTTGGTCCCGACTTGGGTCAAGTTGATGCTTTGTGAAATTCAGAAATCCATGTCATGTGCCCAGGAGCCGCGGAACGCTTCCCGGCACGGGGGAAGGCATCTGTTACTTTTCGAGGCATTTCTTTCCATGCGACGCGAGGGTCAATGCTAGATTTTACCAGTTAAGGAGGAACTTTACTCCCGCTGCCACCCCCGCCTCCCGCTTCCACCGGCACTGCACTTCCCTATATTGGCCTTTGACGATTTTCTAGTAGTAAGAGGCGCCGGTTTGCACAGCTGCAGCAACTCTTCCCTGTTCATTGTCAGACGTCACTCTGAGCTTCTAAGGAGCACTAATAAAGGGAAGAGTGGGGCAAATTCAGTTTTCACCCCGAACCCCCTCGCGTCCTATGTATCGAGGATAGAACTTCAGGTCATATACCTCTAGACAGCTATGTCCGTCAGCTATAATTCTTGTGGAAAAGTTTTGGGGAGCACGGATTAGTTTGTCGGAAAATGACTGTCGAATAGACCCCTTTCCAATGACACAACCTGCTCCTGCACCAGTGTGGTGCATTGTATCACATAGTGGGCTGAATTGTATCATTGTGACTGCAAATTATCTTCATGATTAGGTGTAGATTAAGATGATGAGCAGGATACCACAAATCTGTTGGTGCTCATATATGTAAGAGGGCTCAACAATGGACGTTGTTGGATCGGTGGGGAATTTGGGACACACAGTTTTCATCGTGCATCAACATAGTCAAGGATATTTGACTTGGATATTGTTTCAAACATCCACTAAAAACAATCTAATCAGCGCTGAGTTCAGTGTACCATGGATCAAATTAAATCCGCATATCACGGCTCGTGCGTGATTTCAGCACTACTTACAGTAGTGCTGAAATCACGCACCAATAGAGGGAATAGGGAGTAGGGAATCAAAGGAGGGAATAGGGAATCAATCATACAGTATCTTGTTCCCACAGGGAAATTTTGTTAGCCTACCTGGAGTGTTGATTGATCAAAGTTACCTGTAGAAAATATCTCATGACAAGAATGTCTGTAGTAGTCTAAAATCCATGCAGTAATGTCGCACGTACGTGGGACTTTCATTGTGTTTGCAAATGCCACTGGTCCCACACAGCTTATGTCAGCAGTAGCATGTATAAATATTGCACAATGGTCGCGCATTGCTATGGTATAAGTTGCTGAATATATTAATTAAAAAGGAAGTATTCAAGCTGAACAACACTGGTTAATAGCGAAAATTAAGTGAAGAACACATTGTTAGGGATGCTAAAAAGTAATGATTACCATGAAAATCCCATTCATTTTGGATTTCGAGTGCACTGACTGATGCAATTAAACAGGAAATGCCATTGAAGCTTGAACGAATCTGGACTCTTTCAGAATTACCACTGAATTATATAGAACTGCTTCGTTCAATTCAACTTTCACACACACACGCACATACACGTATGCGCGCACGCGCGCACGCACGCATGCACGCACGCACACATATGTATATCATTCATTTGTCATAATACGACATATATATATATATATATATATATATATATATATATATATATATCACATATTTATTGCATCATTCTGAGTGATCGCATCCAATTGGTTCAACCAAAATAACATCTAAAACACAGTAGAGCCCAGACAACACTACCAACCATCTCAGGCCTCTTCAGTACGCCATGGTTGCAGTTCCACTTGTACTGAATTAAAATGGGATAAAAAGAAAGATAACACTGCATTACGGCAACACGAAATATCCTGTCTGTCGTCATTTTGGAACAGCCATCTTGTCGCACTGAAGCTCATCTACGCCGCTCAACTTGACATGGCCTACATATCGAACAAGTAAAAAAATCGTCAACTGCACCTGCGTAGACATTGTTTGCCACGCACAGTTAACTGAAAAAATATATGTGGGATGACATATAATGGTTAAAAACTCTTCGAACTCCATCCGAGAAGATGCGATAAGGTCTTTCCACTGAGACTCGAAAGGACGCCGGTATTGTCACTGATCTGCATGTTACTGGTCCGCCGTGCACGAGCAGTTGCCATGGCAATGTCACCCTTCTCCACCCGTAATGTTCGCGAAGAATATCAAGAGCGCACGAGGCGTTAAAAATTGTAATTCTTCGGATGGAAAATACTGAAATAGATCGGGAAACAGCCTTTTGTTTTGCGGAATGCATAAAGGGAAAACAACGATGCAAGCAGCAAGGAACTAGGCCTCTCTCGTCTAGCGTCCCACGAGACTTCTTCTGGAGTTACTCTTCTGCAAGTAAACCTTCCTTCACAGATGCTTTCGAGGGCCGCACTATGTTCTCACCGGACATGTTAGCTGCTTGTTTATCCCATTCGAACAAAATATATTAACGGAAAGGAAACCATCGCATTCGCAAGCATCGGAATAACGTATAACGACTGCTGATGTTGGCTGGTTCAAGGAAATACATCGACAGCATAAGTTTGTTGTGTCACGGCGCTAGCATTTAGTAAGCTTTATTGTTGGTAGCTCCCTACAACAAAACAGGCTCTTGTTTAATTTTCTCCACTGAAGGAATCCTTGTCGTAACCTTAGCAAGCGTAGTCTCGCACGTTGCATCTCAGTTCTATGGCAGCGAGGAAAGTTTCGTCCAATTCTAGCCTTCAATCTTGGTACGAGAGGACGCCACTCGGCCTGTCTCGTCAACACTACATTGTCCTCAGCGGGGTGGAATGAGAATGACAGCGTCGGCGGGCCCGTGAAGGGACATCAGTCCGCCGCCGTCACAGAACTACATCCAGCCTGACGAAACTGCCGAGACTCGCAGACGGGAATATCCCGGACAACTGCATTTGGGACTCCAGCCCGCAGTCGGTTAATGAGGAAACTAGTCCGACTTGAAACAGGCACTCTGCAGGCGGCTGAAAATAAGAAATGGGCTCACAGTTGTGCGGGAGCAATTACATACGGCAGAGCAAACTTCAGCCGGACTCAAGTTTTGCGTTGATAAGCCAATGCCAAGCAATCTAAAGTCTACTCGTAAATTGTCTCACTATCTCTGGCAAAGTTCCTTCTTGGCACTGCCGGCAGTACTGCTCGGGAAAACAAGGTCGTCGGAGGCCAAACAGAGGCGAGTTGGGAACCCCCGTCTGAGGGGCAGAAAGGGAGACTCTGCAGCGCTGCAGTGCCGTTGGACGCGCTGCTTAAACAAATGCTTTATTCTGTTTACTTATTTTTATATTTTGTTATATATGATACATATATCATATATATATATATATATATATATCTTAAATATATTCTTATATATTCTTATACTTTTTTATTCCGGCTCAAAATATGTGGTGTTTTTCGCCTCCGAAGTAGCCTTGAAGCTGCAATGGGATTCATGGCGTTTCAAGATCACTTAAAAGGTGTAAAAGATGATCTAGAAACATGACTAAACACATGATGTGAAGGACGTCCTTGCATGAGATAGACTGGTGCACAAGTAAAACGAAAACAAACGGAAGTCCATCTAGAACTGTATTGACAACCATCCCGTCCTAAAGAAATCAGAAAAGGTTTTCCTGAGTGCAAAACATGCCTCCGAATCGCGCCATTGTCTACGGCTGCGTATCTTCATAACGCCATTATTGATCATCATTAAGTCCCAGCCTTCGATGGCATATTAAGGAGTTTTCATTATACGTTCGTGTTGTCAGCTGACCGTACTGAAAACAAAGTAGTTGGCCATTGCCGTTTAAAAGTTAGGTAGATAACGTCCATTGGATGTGGAGGGGTCTCAAAACTCTTTAGGAGGCATATTGTCAAGATGTTTGGTTTCAGTTGCTAAAGTTGGTCAAATCAGTCTTGCTTTTAGAAGGCTACCCTGGCCACTCAGGGACAGTGACTTGAAATGGACATTTTCTGAAAAGAAACTGAGTAGCACGTCGCATAGCGTCCTGTGTGCGTTTGGGAAAACTCGGGTGTGCCGTTCATGGGCTAAGTGTGAAGTGGCTATTTCGCTTGTTTCTCACCGTTTGTGTCAGACGTACAGATAGTCATCAGTATCAGATCCTCAAGGCAAAATCCATTCAAAATCAAGTACATTTAGAAACAAGGTCTGTCATTGCACAGTAACGTCCAGTAAGGAGCACGTTACCATCATTTATGACAATCCGCGCCCCAGAGCCCAAAACCAACCAGAGATCTCAAAAGTCAGACTGCTTGCAATGCGATGCCAGGAATGTCGATCCGTGTTCTTTTGAGGGGGCCCTGGCCCACCCAATGTTGATTTGGGACCACCCAATGTTGGTTTAGCCATACCCCTAATTTTTCTGCCGGTTTTAAAGGAAAATGAGTATAATAACGAAAAGAACGGCTGCAGTAAATAAAAAGATAGGTAGGAAGTAAAGAACAAAGTTGAAAGCGATACATCTATCTTTTTATCTCCTCTCTATATATACCTATATACACGGAATAAACGCAATTTTTTATTTGGTAAATGATAAAAGAGAAACTCTATAAATTCCCGTTGGTCACAATAAAATGGGTTAAATCCGTTGAGAAACCCAATTTGGGGTAGATTAGATTGTCAGGCTCTGGGCTCGCCCCCCCCCAATCATTTACAGAAATTGACACCCCTGACCGATGCTGTAGGAAATCGGGCATTTCAGTGCTCGTAATCCTTGCTTGAAGTAAACGGCAAGCCCTGGTTGTTACCCATTAGGCGATCGTGATTCGATATGACAATGGACGCCTGGCCTGAATAAACTAGACATATTTTAAAGGAGGACGTTGTCTTGACATCAAACATACTAATACGAGTATTATCCATATTTCTTTCGTCTCCAAACTTATTCCGTCTTCAAATTAGGCCTCGGAAAACACTGCTTCAGGAAGAATTCAAATGTGACGTCAAATGTAAGTGGAGGCGATGGAAGAGCCCCAACGAACACGCTGGCTATGCTCTATGCTTCCAGAAGTTTTGGTTACAAATGACGATCAGCTGTGGCTTTCATTGTGTGACATGGGCTCAAAAGTTGCTCACGTTGAAGCGACCGTTCGACAAATATCGATAAAACGCTCTAAGTGTGTAGAGAGCAGTGTGTGAAGAAGAATGAAGGAGAATGCAAAATGTCATAGCAGAACATTGAGCTGTGGTCACGGAAACCGCTGACAATGGACACCTCGGTGGTTTTGCGGCCATCAAAATGTGCTGCTTTGCAGAAAACGAGTGGCATGGATGCAAAGATCGGCTTGAGTTGTGATAATGGTGGATCGGACTACCATCAAAAGCCTTACAGCACCTGGTCACGACTTTGACGGAGGTATGGCGAAAACATTATTGGACAAAATAGCCAGCAAAGCGATGGAGACGAATAAAACGTAACTTATGTTAGTTCGTACACTATCTCCCTAAAATCGGCGTCAGAGTATCCGAAGCCAACTGAGCATACGATTTAATGCCTGATACAATACCCTGCGTTTGAGATCAATTTTGCGCATTAAAGACTGAAAGAAATTACCACCGAAGGGCCTATTTGGAATCAGTGTGCCAAAAACGTTCATTATCGTTGTTTTCCAGGCAGTCTGCTTTTCGCGCCAGAAGTCCATGCCTCCTGTTGGCGTATGCAACTTCAAGGTCTCCAAAATAGTATTGACAACAGAGAGAGAATGAGAGGAAGAGAGACAGAGGGAAAAAAGCAGTATGGTGCTGCAAAACACACTGACCTTGAAATTTTGCCACGTGTAAGAAGAGCGGTATTCGGTTCGCGGACTGTCTGAGCGCGATAAGTCTGCTACATCTGGCGGCCACCGACAAAGAGCAACTGCCGCCGCCTGATTAGGCAGCGGCTTTATTGTAATCTCCGTCATTCGGAACTAATCCAACTGGTGAAGTTGGCTGCTGAGCGATATGAGACGAGTCGGCCCGCCAGACGGTTGATAGAACAGGCGCGATTGGCGGCCGACCTCTGATTCAGCTCTTTAGTCCATGACATTTGTTTTCTGTTCTATGTTTCACGAAATGAAACTGGACCGACTCCATCGTATGACGATTGGTGGAGAATTGTTTTGAAAATTGGTGTGGCGGATGCCATCCCGGTCAGTTCCATATACTCAGTTTCAGCACCCCCCCATTTTTTCTCATCGGATTTTAACCAGTTCACTTTGGATTCTGATGAACTGAGCGGGAAAATCATTTGGTTTTTCGTCAGTGACAGGCTTGCACCGCAGCACTGTGTAAACCAGCATTGAACAGTTCAGCGAAGTAAACGGTACACATTGCACATCCTCCATATACTGTGTAGCGTGCAGGCGAGGGCACCGCTGCTCTTAATGCCAGTTATTTAAAAAAGACACGTTTTCGGAAACCTTTCCAAGTCCTGGTGATTTACGATATATCTCATTCATTTGACAAACATGGCGCATTTCATTTTAAAGCGGCATTCACTTTGCTATTTTCCTTTCTCTCCTAAAAACGGCTCCTTCATCGAAACTTTTTTTGGTGAGGTAAGATCGATTTTATATAGTATTTGCTGAAAGGTAACATGGTATCTAATAGGTATGTAGGTGCCATCTTAATTGAAATTTGGTTTGGAGCTGACTGAGGTAGACTCTTTTCGGCTCCACTGTGAATTTGCACCATTGTTTTTAGCTGAGAGGAGGTACGTAGGTACCTACCCGTAGTCAAACTTAGGTTGAGAGGTGCCTTACTGTTTCGTGGTCCCATTGGGCTTTTAGGACAAAAACAACCTGAAAGGCACTGGACTGGATTGCTCTTTCATGGCATTGTTTCACAGTGCGTGTGTGTTTGTTGTGTCATTTATTTTTAATTTGTACTTTATAATTCTGCTACAAAGCAAAATTTAGGGAGCGGAGAAGCCTTACGCGCCCAACTGCATTCTCCACCAATGCGTATGACATTAAAGCCGACCAAATACGCTGGATATGAGCACAGAGCAAGCAAAGCCTACTGGACAAAAACGGAGCAGGTGCTCGGCCTTGTCTGTAGGAGCCTTCACGGGTAGGTATTCGTTTTTTGCCTGTACCCATCCGCTACCCATCATCGGAACATTTTATTCACACATTACATGCAGATTGGGATTTTCTACCCGTGCCTACCCCTAACCGCCAATGATCAAAATCAAACGAGATCAAAATCACCCGTATTTTACCAGATTAAAAAAGCTGCTCTAAAAATTTTCCGGCAAAGTCAAAAACCAAACAGCTGCAGGACATTACTCACAGTGCAAAAGGGGCGATTCATCTGAGCAGCAAACTCTTAGAATCACTACTCACTCTTTTTTTACGGCTGCCTTTTTGGGAATCTTAACCCTATTCCTGGCAAAAGGCGGCTAAATCCGCCCCCCCTCGGGTTTTTTGCTTGCCAGTTCCAGGCTTTTTGACGCAGCTTCACGAAGCTTGGTCACTTTTCCTAGCTATTCTTCCTACGTGCCATGACAAAATTTCAAAATTGTATTTTGCACAGGAGCGGAGCCAGGCAACGTTTTTGGGAGGCACCTCAGGCCGTTTTGGCCATGTTGAAAGTGAAAGGAAAATGTCTGCGAAAAATAGCGTTTTTAAGATATAACTTAAAACCTTAAATGCATGTATAGCAAAATAGTTGGACAACATGCAGATACAATTTTCTTTGTGTGGCGTTACTTTACAAGTTCAGGTCAAGGTCAAAAGTCAAAATATGGTTTTATAGCAATAATTTCGGCGTTTTTTCAAATGCCAAATCATGAATATATTTGACGTAGAATGGTACCCTCTACTTGTGTATCAAGTTTCAGCTTGATATCAGGTCGGGTCACGGAGCTATGTATGACCTAAAATGTCAGCGCGCGTACCCTATATCGCAATAGCCATAAAATGCAATTTTTGAAATAGAGTGAATTCAAATGATTGAAAACGTTTACAGACAACACTAAATCCACACGAGATCATTCCAAGTGACCCCAAGGTCACTGGAGGTCATTTAAGGTCAAACGTCACAAGTTGATCTGAAAAACGTGAGACCATGACAGTTCCCTTTTTTCATGTCCCTGACACCGGCTATGCTAACATTATACAAATACTGCGATGCAGTTTGTATTTGTTTAGCATAACATGACTAGCGGAAACCACAAAAGTGTTTTTGCCTCTTTTGTCCATTCAGTTTTAAAAACCCTAATCCTCTTATTTTTGAAACCCCATGAATGACTATGAATTTTCTCAAAATTTGAAATGTGTGTGCCCATAGTAAAAGTTTCATCCATAATCTCTCGATTCATAGCCAATTCATCGAAATCGGTCCATAAACAACGGAGTTATTAAAATGCCCCCATTTTGATGTTTCTGCCCCCTGTGTCGACCCCTCTCAAAATTTTGAAAATTTCTTTTTATAAAAATGTAGTTTACGTCGTGGTAAATCGATTGCCGTTTGTTGCGATGAAATCGAACGAGTAGTTCTCGAGATCTCAGGGGGAGCCGAATCCCTCCCCCCGCCGGGAATCCACCATACCGTCCAGCCCTTCGGGAATAGGGTTAAACTGAAATTTGGGGAATTTTCTTTTGTCCGGAGGCGCAGGGTTTTTTTGCCATGAACATTGCATTCATTGCACTGCGTAATTAAGTTGAGACTATCAATCACGGTACCACGTTTACTAAAACTGCCTCAGTTCTGCCTGGGCCTGAGTTCGTTGTATTTCATTCAGGTTGTGGTAAGAAATTTAGCTTGATTGAAAACTGACAGAAGTATCAGCTGCATAGCAAATCTGTAGCAGTTACAGGAACACGCTTTTAGCAGAGATGGGTAGCATTGAATTACAGGACCGCAGATTTTGGATTGCAATCCCCGTCATTTAGAAAAAGGAATTTGCTCATGTTTTTGAATATTTTGTATTGGCATAAACGAGCTGAAAGCCGCGACCTTGACACCAGTCACTACCCCCTGAGGCGTGGGAATCGTCTGAAACCATTTAACTGAAGGCACTGTGCTACGATGCTAACCACGTTCAGTCGTCTAGTGCCCGTGATAAATCCCATAACAGAGATGGTAAAGGCGCCCAATGCGATGTTAGGAATCGCGAGTGTGAAATACCAATGGTTCTGGAACAGCCAAGTAATTTTATATGGACCCAGAGCTGACCAGCTGACTCAGTGAGTTGGTCCTCATTTCGGTCGAGACACCTCATAAGCATTGACAGCACCCTAGCCAATATGGAGTCGGCCACTAGACGATCACAGATTCCGAAACCATGCGACGTTGGCGCAATTGCCTCTGATACGTGTTGGCCGCATTGGCTCGGGCTGTGAGTGCCAACGGATCAGAATGTGGATGATCACCTGGAGCGTTGCACTGAATGATGATGGTGATTATGATTATTGATTGATACTTACTGATGATCCACATGTACCTTGAATATCGCACGGCATGGTTTTCTTTTACGAGTCGTGGGACCTCAAATGCAATGAGTCTGTCACAAACGTAGACCGCAAGTTACATCAGCGCGCTAGTACGTGTGGCTTCTTTGGACTGTAAGTGCTTTTTTCTGCCCGAAGTCTCCTGCGCAGAGTAGCTTGACCGCGACGGACACCCGAAATACTCGTCCTCTCAAGCGTTTCTGTTTCCCGAGAACGCTTGTGACGCTTAGATTTGCATGGTGGCTGCAGCTGGATTTTGGCATTCCGGAGAAGCTACAACTTAGGTTTCTGGAGGCGAAGGCTCTGAGGGAACCCTGCGAGTCGTGATCACTGGCGGATCGGGGGGGGGGGGGATCTCGCCCATGCCTCCAAGCGTAATTAGGAGGAGGGCAAGAATCGTTTACCTCCCCCCAAAAAATGCGCATGGGATATTACTACACAGCTAGAGTTTGAAGTCGCTCGACACTCCGGAACCACGGCTAGCGTCTTCAACCCCCTCCCCCCTCCGGTCGCTGATCTACCATCCATACGCAATCAATTCTTGTTTGTTGCCCTCGAACCGAGCCGTTGGATCCTCCCTGGTCGTGATCTGTTCCATCTCTCGTACTTTAGTGATCAGCATGAGCTGCGCATCTCTGGGCAGATGGGCCACTCACCAGATTTGGCCTGCTCATCCAGCACTGTGAGCTTGTGTGTGATGGTGTATGGTAAGTGGACAGTTCTGCTCGTTGGCTGGTGGGTTAACGTCGTGACGATTAGGTCATATGGACTGGACGCATGGTCCAGTCGTCATATTTTGACCCATGGATCGTGCCAGCCAGCTCTTTCGCCGTTGTAGCGACAGCGGCACGTGGAGGAGCTGCCGCCAGCGCTGCAAGTTGAGGCGCCACCGGCCAGTGCACGAGGCACTGCACGACGAGGAGTTCATCGCCAGCACTGGACATGAGGGCACCAGGTGCTGGACCGGACTGAACCAGACCAGATTGGGCCACACTGGACCAGACCAGCACAGACCAGACCAATGAGCAGACTGGTAGGGAGACAAAGGAAACCAGGATGGGACGGGGTGGGATGCAACAGGATCACGCAGACAAGAACATACCAGAGCGGATCAGACCGGAACAAACCAGTTCGTTCTATCCTTTAGATTAGTTTGGACAAACATCAGGGAATGCCTGTAAAAAACCAACAAAGATTGCAAGTCAGGGACAATAGATTCTCTCACTCCAGGCAGTATTTGACATTAACCCTGTGGCAGTGCATAGAAAGAATCGAGGGAAAAATCGTGTCTGTTACTCCCCTATCTCCACAGAGGTTCCACTGCTACTGCGAGAAATACTATGTAAGAAAAGGGGCTGGAAATGATAACATTTGTTACAGCACGATATAAGTAACTAAAATGCGTCGTGGTCAAAATTACAGGTATTTGCCAAGTAACATCACGCACAGAATTCTGATAATGTTCACAGACACAGAAACATAGTCAAACCTGCTTGTTAAGCCCTCATCTGCAAATCAGTAGTATTCCACACAAAAATCATTAAAAATTCAGTGTGAAGACAAAAAGCATCATGTATTGTTCTTGGACTCAACAGCATCCATACAGTCATGTCAGGTTTCAGATTAATGTGCTCAGAACGCCAAAACATACGTGGATAGATAATTCAACAATTTAAAACAACAGTTCTCGAAAATGCCGCCTCAGTTATGGAAATGCGGGATCTCAGACACGCATACTTTTAATAATCGCAGTTGAGCCTAAAATATTTGCCTAGTTTCAAGTACACAACCATATAAAGCTAAGAAAATACCGAACATCAAAGGAATATAAGCCAGTATGTGAGTCGGGTTCCGTTCAAATGCAGGCATCTACGGCCTCGTACTTCTACGGTCAAACCACGAGAATTACACGGAATCCTTGCACGCAAAGATGCACTTTTTCCGCCCCTATTGCGCCATAATTGGAAGCAGTGATTTCTGGGTCCGCAGACGCAGCCATGTTTGAATCTTTTGAGGATAGTCTGGTTTTGCGAAGGGCATATGCCATGTTCGGCTTGTACCACGGAAAGTGGAAGCCCATTTTCCCCTAGTGACATTTTCTTTCACCCGGGCGATATTTAGCCAGAATGTAACAAGTGCGAAAGTGAACAAAGATGCCAGCATTGTGGGCAAATAGGTAATATGTTGAATTGTATTGTGCTATGAATTGTTATGAATCTCATACCATGCTTATCGTGGTACCATGTGGATCATGCATACGGTAAAAAAAATCATGTGTGATACTAACTCATTCCTGCTTCAGCTTGTCAATACTGGGACATTTACCAAACATGAACATGGTAAATGTCTTTTGTATGTTTTTTAGTGATTTTTGTGTGAAATAAATTAATGCAAATTTTGTATGTTTTTAGTGATTTTTGTGTGAAATATTACTGATTTATCTCCATAGGCAGCAAACGTACTAGACTCAGATAAACAACATAACATGCAACCAGGCTCAAACATGCAACTCTTTAATCCGTGCCCGACTGGCAGTCGGCACTGATCACGCTTGACTGGGGAGGGAGGGGTTGACAGCCCTCCTCTTACTCACAAACGGCTGGACGCACAATAAAAATAAGCATACCGTTGGAAAGCTCGTGACAAGCAGAGCTCGAAACTGGTCTCATTGTTTAGTTTCGGATCATATGTGAGCCATTTACACCCTATCTATGCTTTCTCACAGCGGACTGCATGAAACCGAGAAGAGGCCTAGATCTCATAGGCTGTGATCAATAAAGTCTAGGTAAATGCACCAATAAACAGGGAAAGTCCGCAGATACCTATGCACGTCTAATTTCTCTGATCCGTTGAATATATTCGCCGAAACGCTGAGTTTAGGACACGGCGATTTTCGCGCCGACTGCCGCCGGGCGTCATAGCCGAACGCGGCATGCTAATTTTAGCGCATCTTCATTTTTTTTGCAATCTAGGCCTTTCTATGCAACATTTCCTAATCCTAGTGCTTGTTGTGATGATTCCTCTAAATTCTGGAGAAAATCGGTAGTTATCAACCTACAGAATTAGCGTAGCTTTATTCGCGAGTTTATTTATTTCCAAAATATGCATTTTTTCAAAAAATTTTTTTAACTTCTTGGTATTTCTCGCAACTGTGCAAACCAGTTCTGTCATTTCCTACCCGTTCTGACTTCTGAGTAACTAATTGCCTATTTTGACGGCGGTGCATTTTGGCTCATAACAGTTATTCGTGACCTGTCAAACCAGGTCAAACGATGAAAGTCAATGATATTTTATCCATTGACGGCAAAAGGATGTCCGCATTGCCCCGAACTAAAAATGTTATAAAAATTCCGTCAAATTCCGAAAAAACGACATGTCATGAAAAAGGGGTTCATCTTAGGTCAATGATCCGGAAAATTCCGAAAAATATGAGAAACAAATTTGTTGCATTTATCAAGATACCTATTCCCTCAAATTTTTATTGAGATATATTTTCCGAGAAAACGTAACAGGGCGCTAAACTTTTTTGGACATAGGTCCACTTGACCTGAGCCAGGCCAGAGACCTGACTTGACCTGAGGGCAAAACTACGACGCAAGGTGTAAAAATAATCAAAAAGGTACACAAAATTATGTCGTGAATTGGCACGTACAACATAGTGGCGCTGCGTTCGTTCGTTCTCTCGCAATCTTGGAAAAACTTCAGGAGGGTCGTCAACCCCCAGTCGGGGGCGGAGTTAAACCAATGTCGTTGATCCATCGTATGTTGTGGCCTTGTGATACATATGTTATACAGCGACATGTTTATGCTATGCAAACAAAGTACATCCGTCCAACAGTTGCGCTACAGTTTAGAAATGAAATATTTTTTCTTGACAGGCATAAAAGCATATTGCTGACATGTAGTGTATCATGCAGTTTTTATTCGTCCAATGATTTTGGCTGAACTGTTTTCCTGTAGGCGTTGCTATAATTTTTCTCTGCATACCAAGGAAAAATATGAACTCCTCCACAACAGTGACTTTGTTTCACCCTATTCCCGGCAGGGGGGGGGGGCGGAATCCGCCCCCTCGGGTTTTTTGCTTGTCAATTCTAGGCTTTTTAACGCAGCTTCACGAAACTTGGTGACTTTTCCTAGCTATTCTTTCTACGTGCTGTGACAAAATTTCAAATTTCTGTTTTGCTCAGGGGTGGAGCCAGGTAACGTTTTTGGGAGGCACTTCATGCCATTTTTGGCCATGTTCAGGGTAAAATGAAAATGTCTGCCAAAAACAGAGTTTTAAGGCTAGAACTTAAAACTTTATATGGATGTATAGCTAAATATTTGGGCAATGTGCAGATATAATTTTGTTTATCTGAGGTCACTTTTTAAGGTCAGGTCAAGGTCAAAAGTTAAAATTTGTTTTTTTTGCTATAATTTCGGCACCATTTTTTCAAATAACAAACCCGGAGTGTTTATGACGTACCAGGGTGCCCTCTACTTGTGTACCAAGTTTCAGCTTGATATCAGGTCGGGTCACGGAGCTATGACCTAAAATGTCAGTGCAAATACTCTATATCGCAATAGCCATAAAATAAAATTTTTGAAATAGAGTGAATTCAAAGATTGAAGACGTTTACAGATAATATTAAATGCACACGAGATCATTCCAAGTAACCCCAAGGTCACTGGAGGTCATTTAAGGTCAAAGGTCACAAGTTGATCTGAGAAACGTGTGACAGTGACAGTTCCCCCTTTTTCATGTCCCTGGCACCGCCTATGCTAACATTATACAAACATTGTAATGCGATTTGTACTTCTTTAGTATAACATGACTAGCAGAAGCCAAAAAAGGGTGTTTGCCTCCTTTGTTCATTCATTTGTTAGAAAACTAATCCTCCTATTTTTGAAACCATGTGAACGCCCATGAATTTTCTCAAAGTTTCAGATTTGCGGACCCATGGTAAAAGCCCTATCCATAATCTCTCGATTCATGCCAGTTTCATCGAAATCGGTCCATAAACGACGGAGTTATAAGAGGTCCAAAAGTGCCCCCCCATTTTGACATTTTTGCCCCCTGTATCCAGGAATTTCAAAATTTTGGGAATTTCTTTTTATAAAAATGTAGTTCACGTCACGGCAAATCGATTGCCGTATGTTGCAATGAAATCGGACGAAGTAGTTCTCAAGATCTCAGGGGGGCTGAATCCGCCCCCCCTGCCGGGAATCGACCATACCGTCTAGCCCTCCGGGGATAGGGTTAAGCCCACATAGCCAGATAGCAAAGACTGGAGCCTGCAGGTTTGTGAATACCAAAGTGGCAGCTCCAGTCTCAGTAAATGGTCTTGTTGTTCAATAAGTCCATTAAAAATATTAAACAGACTTAATAAACGTTCTATTTGACCAAAGTATTGTCACAGTATAGGGCAATTCTATTATTACATATTAAGTGCATGCAAAGATTTTTTATGACGGTGAATTATTCTTTTTAAAAACGATGTTTTCTGGTTACGTCTACATTTTATATTCTTTTACCCGTAACTTGACCCGTGAAAAGCTAGCTGGTTACTTGTTACCCACCCATAACAGATGTGTTATGAGTGACCGTTACTCGTGTTACTTTGCATGTCTGTACCATTACCCGCGGGTTTACTCATGGGTGACATGAGGGTAACAGAACCCCCCCCCCCCGCTGAATGCTTCTGCTTGTCTGGAGTTGTTGCCGCAACACAAATCGTACATTTCAGCTCGATGTTAAAAATGGTCACCCAGGATCACGGGTGGCCTTCGGTAATACATTACATGGACCGAATACAGCGCACATAAATCTGTGCCTTCTCCACTTGGTCTTGATAGCTAGGGTGCGGAAGTTGAAAGACCGGTGGTCTGGTGATTAATTTTCCTTGAAAACTGTTAAGACCGAAGCACGCCAGGCGAACATGAGGCTGAAATAGATAAGAGATGAGAAAGTGGTATAAAGTAAACATTCGCAAGATGAAAAATAGTCTGCTGGAACCTTGCTAAAATGGCCAAGCTTTCAGAGGGGCGGAATGGTGACTGTGTCCTTAGACAGATACTCTGTTTCATCCGAAGATAATATAACTGCTGCTGCTTATGGACAGCAACAATCCACAATCAAATGCAAAAGCTACAACACTCAGCATCTACAGCCTTCAACGGCCAAATCTAAGATGTTTCTTGGCCTCCTTTGGAGGTCTAAACGGACCGGTGCTTCGACATGTAGACCTGTAATCGGCGGAGAGAACGACGAACTGTGGCCAATGATGCGTGGAAGCCGGCATCGGATCAAGTCTTATTGAATAACTCACACGGTGAAGGGAACACAAGCGAAGCACCGAACACACTTTCAGACATTCTTTGCAACCGTTTTTTTCAGAATCAGGGAGAACAAAACGGCTGGCCGTCACTGATTGCCAGAATGAGACCACCCGGACGTGAACAACTGCAGCCGTTACCTTTCTGCCTCCAGCATATTGTCAAAATGGGCTCGAACGGTACCCGCAGGTGACGTTTCGACGTAAAAGGTTCATACCGCATGCCCCAGCTCGCAGCGGAGCTTCGTTATGTGACCAAAGTTTGGCAGAAGGCCAGGACACGAAGTGACCTCTAGATGAAATACACTGGTGGACTTGCCGGAAATAAATGGAGAGGCGGTTCTGAAACTCGTGCAAGACGGTATCAAGTGAAAACTTTAGAGGAAAATAGCCCCGGGCGGCGCAATATCAAAGTACTTTCAAAGAACCCCACGGGCTTTGAAATTTGCTGGTTATGACAAACACGGCCGTGTGGATGTTTGGTGTGGTTTAAACTTATGACTGGTTTAAACTGAAACCAGTCTACATCACAGGAAAACATGATGCGCGGACGAAAAGAGGCTGAGTTTTCTAACACCAAACGCTATTTATGTGTTCAATGGGGCTAGAATAAAGATAACTCATAAGTTAAAAAATTGCAGTAAATTTGGGCGGTGGTCGGGTTCGTGGCACTTCATCAACGATGCTCTTGGCAACCTGAGACCGCGACGGAACAACGCAAGCATTATTCACTCTAGTTCAAACCGACGCCAACAGCAAAGTGGTACGTGGCACACCCAATCACCGCATCGCCAACAGAACGCTGGGCAGACCTGCCGACACCCCCACGTCACTCGGGCGAGCAGTCGGACAGTGGCCGCCGGGACGCTGAGGTGGCGTCACAAGGAGCATTAGCGCCGGCCGATCAGTGACGATCGGTCCAGCGCGTCGCCGCCGCCCCTCTCGGCGGGCCGGTGACGTCGCTCCGAGGCCCGATCGACGGGGCCCCTCGCCCGCCGTGCCAGGCGGGTCTCGCCAAATGCGGCGCCGGCTAAGTCGCCGTGCTCGCGGTCTCGCCAAATCGCCGGCCGAAAGCGGCCGGTAACTGGCCGCGTCTGGCTCCATTACCGGCGAGCCGGCGCAGCGTGCCCCGACCACATCAAGTTTTTCGTCTCATGCGACCGACGACGTAAGTGGTTTAAAGCTCTTACCTTGAGTTAAGCTTTCAAAAAACCGGGACGCCGAAAAGAGGAGTCAGCTTGGTCTGGAAAATTCCTTGCTAATAACGGACCTTAGCGAACGCGTGCGGGGCGGATATCGAATTTGCTGATATTTAAGCTGATCCGGCATTTCGCCATCTGCATGCGCCGCATGGAGGGTACAGAGCGTCGGGAGGGGGAATGAATGAAGGGCGTCGAACAGGATGGGGACACGGTTCTTCCGCAAGGCACAGCATGATAGATGAAGCGACGTCCAGAACCTCATGGCTGAAGAAGCACATGTACAGCTTCGTATAGCTCGGGTTTGTTCCAGACCAAACTTGACATTGGTCCAGAAGGTGGGTTCCAATATTTGACATAATTTGATATTTCCCACCGGAATAAAATAACTTCATGAAAACAAAATGCATATGCAAAATCAATGGAAAATCAAGACATACTTAAAACAGGAAGCGAAATCACTAAAACGCAACATGGAGCATCATAATGAACAATGACGTGCTTTAAAGGACAACGAATTCGCCAGGTAACTGATCTAAATTTGGGCAACATTAGCATCTATTCTGGTCATGAACCAAATCATGAATTTGAAGTGCATGAATCATCTAATAGTACAGCCAGGGTCAGTTTGGGAGGGGAGCATTAGGCACAGCAGGACTCTTCACCAGCTGGGCTTCTTCGATACAGAAAATGAATTACTTTTCAATATCAATATCAATATCAATATTCAATATCAATATCAATATTCAATTTGCTTATCTCCACCAGCGCACCGACCATGAAGATTTGGGCCATCACCCAGGGTCCTTAACTGGGCCAAATAAGTTGGACACATCTTATTGACATTCTGCGCGAGCGACTCAGCTCACTGAGCCAAATCTTGAGCTACTGGTGAGTGCATGTGAGAGTTAGTGTGTAAGGGTAAGCTGTGAGAATGAGAGGATGAGCGGAAATCGGGTCCACTGAGCCAATGCACACGCTTCTCAGCAGCGCGCAAGTGTCGAACCTACCCCTGTGCTCCGTTGGCTGCATTTTTAGCAGTTTTCAAATATAAATGTCGTGGGGAAACAAGTAAGACACAGCAAATGTGATATTGTGGCACGACTAAGTGTTCCATGTTTGGTGAGTTTTATTAGATCAAGATGGGTGAGTACCCAGGCGAGGCCTGAGATGAAGGACCAAACCAAAGTGCAAGAAATCAAAGCAAATTGTTTCCAACGTATTTTTTTAATTTGTTAAATTTACATCAAAATTAATCTAGGCAGCCCAAAACAAAAAATAGCGGTTTCTAACTCATCAAGTAGTATGCAGGGAGATGCACTGACACGTAATTATGCGGACGTCATCCTTTTCCGGACTGATGCCGGCTTTGGGAGTGTGATCATGATTTTGAACACAAGCGGGGCAATTTGAACAGTGCATTGTACTGCTGCCAGTTTGAGGTTTTCCTCAAATCTGAAGGTTTGCGGACGACCGTTTGGAGTGAACACCGGGATTGGCGATAATTTGTTGAGGGTTTTTGAAGGTTTCTTAAGGTTTTCATTTACAGTGCAAAAAAAACCATATGAAGTACCTTTGCTGTTTGAATAAAGCAGATTAATAGTTATTATTATTTAGTGGAAAAATTGTTCAATCACCAAAAAACCACTTTAACTGATGAGAATGCATGAAATGTAATTATCAGACAAATGAATATAATCTTCTGAGTTCTAACAGCCGAAAATGCTGATGTGGAAACAACAGCGCAGACGGTTTCACAGGACAGCACCAACGAGCGGCGACAGAATGACAGAGCTGCATTACGGTGATGAGCTTTTTATTATTACGAGAGTGTCTGCTTTCATTATGGTCTAGTGCATGTTCTGCAATGCGATGAAAAAGGTTGGATAATTAGTAACCATGCATACTCACTACGAGTACTGCGTTTGCGATGTAATGCGATCACTACGAGTACTGCGTTTGCGATGTACTGCGGAAGCACTGAGAGGTATTCCTATGCCATTTGTTTATGGACGTGCGAAATTTTGCAGTTACTCTTGCTTAAATTCCAGATTTGACAGCGAGTTATCAGTTCTTTTAACCATATGCAACTGAGTCTTCTTTCCAAAGTACGGCGACCTCATGCGCCTGGTCAGTAACATCTAAAAGCAACCTGACCTGAGGTCAGCACCTCCGGCGAAGGAAGGTAAACTGCATGTGACGCGCCGATTGGTGAAGGCGATCGGTTCCGTAAGTTCGGAGGAATGGATTGCCTGCAGCGGAAAACAAGTTTTTTGGTTGTGTTTGGAGGGCGTAACCTGAAGTTGCCCAGTCCTGAAGGAAAGACTAATTCGCATATGCCGCATCGATTGATGAAACTTTGAGAAACATCGGTCCCATAAACTCATAGCATGAAATACCAGCAGCCAAAAATGTCGGGTATTCCTTGTGGAAAATGGATCAGTGTTTGATGGATTTTTCTGGAGCCGGATGTTCCATACCAAAGTTTTTGCCGATTCCTCATCCATGGCGATGACTGCTTGTGCAACGCCGCCGTGCCGATTACTCTAACTATACAGGGCGAATTATCGCTTAACGTGGCCAGGTACTGGGGAATTAAGAGTCAGTAACTAGATATCTGAATACTTATAAATGAATGAAGACTGGAAACCGATATGCATTTCAAGCCCTTTTAAAGACAGGAAATACATGCCGGGTGAATCATGAGATTGCCGCTATAAGGAACACACCGTTTCCGCAGCTAAGAAAGGGATGTCAGTCTGTAGCTGTGCTGTGACTTAATTATGTATAAGCTGTAGAGTGCTTAGGTATTGTTTATGCCTCAGCCAATCAAGTTTTACAATTAGGGGTGCACCGCATGGGGATTTTTGTGATCCGGCCGGATACCGGATATGTCGTATCGCGGTGTCCGGGTATCCGGCGGAGTACCGGATGCTATCCTTGTCCATGTTTATTACCATTTTTACTGAAAAATATGACGAAAAAGACTGAATTAAAATGGAGAAGCCTGGAAAACTGAAAAAAAATATTAGATCAAATGTTAGGAGTGTGAATAATTCGCCAAAGTGCCCGCATCTATTGCGAGGTTTTCATAGGTTTCCTTGCAAAAAATAAATACATAACTAAAGAATACAACAATCATACAAGAGCTTACCATTCCTCATTGCATGCAGAGGCATGGGTATAACCAAGGTTCAGAAATCGGGAGGGGGTATTCAAGCCGGCCAGAATCCACCAGAAATAGGCAAGGGGGTTAGAAGTCACTTTTTTGGTCGTTGCATGACAACGTACGGCTGAAATTCCTTTTGTTGGATCTCAAAGCTAAAGAAATTGTGCCGTCAATCTAAAGTACCTATTTGATATTTAAGAAATGAGGGGGACAAATCACCACTTCTGGGAAAACTACGTGGGATATGACCCCCGCAGCCTCCGCAGAGATTACACCCACCCAGCCACCCACACACACACGCATATATATATATGGATAACAATAATAATGATCCAATTTCTTTGTGATTGTATGCTACCGTAACGCAGCAAAAACGGCGGATCTTAGCGCAACTTTTATTGAGGAAGGCACTGTTAAAATGCTCCAACTTGAAGTATAAACCAACCAATCGGGCCAACGGCTCTCGAGCTATGGCTCATTATCATTTCTGCGTTATCCTCCATGGCTCATACTAAATAGTAAATAAAGGAAGTTTGCCTGCCTAGAAAATTTCACTTGCGTTCGCTCCCGGTTGCGTATGTCACGTATTCTGCTTAAATTTTAAAGCGAAAAAACTGTTAGTTCTTCTGAGACCAATTCACTCATATGTTGAACCCAATATCACGACCACCTGATAAGACGAGGTGTTGGTATTACAGATGGAGGGGTTTTTCGGAATGTCGTCTTTTGCATATTTATTTACGTAAGGTTTCGCCCAGTTACTTTTCCGGCCGACGTCAGGTGTTATTTTGTCAAACGTTTTGCAAATAATAGCACAAAAGACAAGGACGATAGTCCCCAAAAAATCCTCCATCAGATGATATTCATCTTGATAGTTCGACATTTTTATTCTAATGCAACTTTCCAAAAATGCCAATGAACAACGTAAATTTTACTAGTGAGCGGCCGCGGATTGTCTTGCCGCTGACGTTGCGCTAAACTTGAGCAGTATAAACAGATCAGTTAATACACCACCATGCGTAATATTTGTCTAATACATAGGAGGATTAAATTTATTCCATACATGCGGTCTATGTAGTTTTTCTCTGAACCTCTGGAATTTTCTTTTGTCTAGGTGGTCATGTGCACTGATGAAGACACAGCTTTGAGGCTAATTCTTTGTCATAATGAATGGATTCTGAGAAGGAATAGATTATCTTTATTACGAATACATGGGTTATAAGGAATAGATTAGATTATGTAAACATATTATTAAAAATAGAATGAAATATTATTAAGAACAAAATATTAGATGATCACACAGCTATGCACGACATTGCGACAGGACGTCCGGGTCAGGGGCGTAGCCAAGGGGGGCCATGAGGGTCAAGGCCCTCCCTGAGCCAAGCGGTCTACACCAGATGCATGGCGATTTCGCATGAATACGTAATAATGATCATATATATGTTTTAAAAGCAAACATTTTATGTTTTCCTGTGCATTAAGTATGAGGTAAATTGTCTAAAATTGCTGCCTTTTCTTGTAAATTTCGTCGTATACCTGCGGCATATGACAAAATTTTACATTTGGCCCCTCCCCCCTGAGGAAAATCCTGGCTACGTGCCTGGTCCGGGTAATGGTCAAAAGCAAATATGGGGACTGGTGATGGGATCACGGATGGAACCAAAGCCAAAAAATAATTATTTTGCCTTTGACCACGTGCTAATACTGAGTAGTTTATAAACTGATCAGTTAATGCCCTACCACAAGTTATTTTTTATACATGGTGGTCAGACATGTAGTCTTTCGCTGAACTTCTTGAATTTTCTTTCGTGTAGGTAGTCATGTGCGTTGATCACGACACATCTTTGAGATGATTATTTGTCATGAACAATATGAAAAAGCGACTCCATCCAGTTATTTAACTCGCCTTAAACTCGTTCATAGACTTAATCAATAATATCACTCATGCATAAAACTAAAGCGATTTATTTCAAAGACTATGCCTTACCGAAGAAAGAAAAGGGGAAATCCCTTGACAAGGAATGATGTGAAAGAACATAGGGAAATGATAAGAAGGAATAGAAAGGAAGAAGCAGATGAAAAAACTGCTGAACGTCCTCAGAATGAGACGGAAAGGCCAATGGCTGAACATATCCAGAAGGAGAAGGAAGGTCAACAAAGGAGGAGGGAAGAAAGGACATGTGAGGAAAAGGCTGGACGGTAGTTGTAATGGACACTATTCATTCTTGTCGACGTATACGATTTTTTAACATTACGCTATTAAAAACTGAAACAATTTTGAAGATCTTCGTATTTCCATTTGCGTGTTCGTTGTTCCATTATAACTGCAATATTTCTGAAACTATATGGCAATTCTAAGCACAAGCTGTGAATTCAGTGATTTCACAATGGTCTCTTTTCTATACTGTTCTCCCACCAGGACATAAAACAAGGGAAAATTCCTCGCTCCGTCTTGTTCACGGCATGACTCGCTCCAATTTCCATTACCTCTCTGCTGAAGACAGGAAATGATTTGAGATCGAGCGGAGACCCCGAAGTCGGCCTTTAACCCGGCACCGCCTGGGGTGTGACAAATAGGGCACACCACTTGGTTTTTCATGAATAACTTCTGAACCGTTAAAGCTAGCACAACCAAACTGTCAGTACTGTTCATCAATCAGTTCTACATATTTTTGCTCCAAACCATTTTCATACTAGGTCAGGTCATGGAGATGTGACGTCATAAATGAACCCTTGCACGGATGTTTCCGCCTCTTCGGGTGGTTGTGCGAACATGCTTCGATATTTTTTATTTTTTATTTTTTTTGATAATATTCGCAGATATAATGCATGGATTATTTGGATTTAGATCGGTTTCCGAAAAGAAAAAACCGCGACACGTCAACATCAGAGGCCATGCCAAGTAACATGCATGATGACACTTAGACTAATTTACATTGTGGGTGACAGATGTGGTTGTCGCTGACCTTCCCCATCGTTCAAACAGACAAGCAAATCCACATGCTCTTCGTAGCAAGGTTAACCAAATTTTACGTGAGGTCATGTAAGGTCACGTCATATGTTCATGTCAAAACGAATGAAATATAACATTTTCTGCGGAAGATCGTTCAGTAGCAGCACAGAGCAATGTTGTTCCTAGTCAGAAAAAGAAAATGAATTTCTGTCCAGACCTGGCTTGATCTTGACGCGATACGGAGGCAGATTTCATTGTCACGAGGTGTCATCCCATTTCTACACCTACGCAGTTAAGAATCCTAGCGAGTAATTATTGCTCTTTATCAGGAAAAGAAATGCATCCTTATCTGACCTGACCTGTAATTACCTTGACTAGACAAAAACCAGGTAGTGCAAAAATGATAAAAGGAGTGTCCCACTTCCGTCCTTTTTGTAACGTGGGTCAAAATGGCTACCAGTTAGTATTGATCTTTGGCATGTAAAGTAAAACAAAAATTTCACCTGACCTAGGTTGACCTTGACCAAACATTTTTGTTACATTTTCACATTCTTCTGATGTAGGAGAATGATAAACATTTTTGTTACATTTCTACATTCTTCTGATGTAGGAGATCGTGACCTTTCGTTTGATACCCAACTGAAGGCTCTAAGACCGGCATTGCCGGTGATATGATGTACGAGCCCATGCCACTTTTTCCAACGTCGTGTTATGCGTTTTGCGTGACATGTAACTCCATCAGTCACGTGGCCGGGGTTTATGTGGCATTTTCTGAATTGCAAGACTTAAAGCTATCGACTGGTGACAAACCGGTTCAGATCCGACCGTTAGATCCTGAGATAACATGGGAATGCCCTTTTTTGACACCCCCAGGCGGCCGTGGCTACAAAAACGCGCCAGGCGGTACCGGGTTAAGAGAGTATATACAAAAATTATCAGTCAAAATAAAGGCGTGCAGCGTCATATGCCAGGAGATGAAAGTCGGTCTTAACCGTTTTTTTACTCTCCTGAAGGTATCACTGACGCTTTCGGGTACTTCTGCGTACATGTACAGATCACAAGTTTTCGTTCAAGTCGTATTTCGTTGAAATCGGTACCGTTAATCGGCAGATCTCAGGATGAGCCGAATCGGCACCTCCCCTCGTGGATTTCAAGTGAAATCCACCGCATGACAATAGAATTAAACACTGATTCGAATATTCTCCAAGCATAACAAGATTCAAAACCAGACCCTAGATTTGATGAAAGTGAGTTTTGATGAAATGCAAGGCAAAACGGATTTTTTTTGTTATTATGGCCTCAATTGGTTTCCATGAAAGCGTCCTAATTTGATTTAGGTTTTGAACATGCTTGCGATATCTATATAACACCTATTAACATTGTTAATACGTTTACGTGCTCATTAAAACATTTGTTGCCAGCAAATCACATGCTGGCTGCTTAAAAGGAACAGGAGCGCGCGGAAAACAAACACCCAACCACTGATGAATCTTCCGCAAAGCAAAGAGGAAATGCAAACTTAACATTTACCGAGGGGTTTTGATGAGACTGATGCTACCAGCATAGAAACAATAGTTAAGATCTCATTAAGAACTCTGCCAGCTAGTCATGCACAAACCGGTTATTGCTTTTTTCAGCTTGGGCCAATTCGGCCCGCAATATCATTATTCTGGCACCAAAGCCAGATCATTTGCACCATCACAATGAAACGTGCTTCATGGGTTTGTAGGAGCTTCCAGGAGACGTTTGTAGGAGAAAATGTCAGGCCATTTTGCGATCGTTTCAGACGAATGCTCACTCCTTCCCATATTGGTGCTGTGAGCCAATATTTGACAAGGCTATGACGTCAATGCACTATGTTTGTTACATTTATCCACATCGTCTGCAAAACGTCCAGAAACTGCCAAGGGTGGATGCAGGCGATATCGTAGGGGGTAGTGCGGCGTAATATGTAAGAGAGTTCTGCGTGCTGAAAACAAGATATGGCTCCATAACTGAACGTTTTTACATGCCTTTGTAATGATACGAAAGGCATACCTAGTAAAGGGAGCATACGTAAGGATTAAAGGCGGTGCCACGTACAAACCAATGGTTTCCATCACTAATTTCAGCCTAACTTAGGCATTCATGGAAAATGCAAATATGGAACACGCATGCCTTAGCAGGGGCGGACCCAGGTAAATCGTGGCCAAGATATAAAATTGGTGCTTCTTATATCCTGGCACTGGGTAATTTTCCCTGCTGAGATAGCTTTTAATTTCGAGACCCTGAATCCGTTCCTCTACAGGCTACCTCCGAATGTACCCTACGGCTATGTCAAGACCTGGAAGCTGGTATCAAAATTAGAGCAAGTACCTGAAGCACAATATGCCACGCGACGAAAATCGACCATTAGCCTTGTTAGTTCGGATTACAAGATTTCGTTTAAGCCGTTTCGTCGGCGTTATTCCTTTAGATCGGAGCCGGTACTAGTCTGTTGTTGACGGACGATTTAGGGAACGTCTCATTAAGGAATGTTGCATCATGTTCAAGAAGTGCAAAACCATGTCCCGGGTGCGGCGGTTCTGGCTCGACGTACCGCTGTTCGGCCTGTGCAAGTACAGCAGCAGCAGCGCCCCGGGCCGTGCGTTGTAATCGCCTGGCCGTGCGCGCCGACGGACGTGGCCAGCGAGCCGAGCCCTGACGAACGTCCGCGGCCGGCGCCCAGGCACGGCCACTGAGCGGCAAACTCGCCGGCCGGCCATCGCCGAGCCGGAATCTCGGCAGTTCCATGGCCGAAGTTCCGATGTCTCTCGAGATACCGTTAGAAGCGGAGGCGTGCTTGCACTGGGAAGTAGTGTTTGATCAGTTTCCGGCCGGCCGAGTTAGTAGAGATAAGAGGCCCGTGTTCCATTCAACAGAAGAGGGAGAGAGAAAGAGAGTTGGAGAGGAGAATGGCAAACAGACAGACGTATAGAGAGACGGACAGACAGACACACAGACAGACAGACGACAGACAGACAGACGGTCAGGCAGAAAAAAGAAAGAGACGGACAGACAGACAGACAGACAGGCCGATAGACAGACACGCAGACAAAAGAGACTGAATGACATCACTTTATGGATTAATTCATCCATTAGCCCACCCCATCATGGGGAGGTCAATTTAACCCCTTCCCCATTTGTCTCTTTTGAATATTTTTTAACGTTTTAACTAACGTATCTAAAGCTTATCATACCTATCTCAAAACGAATGGCGCTTTTAAAGCTATTTTGATTTTTAAAACCTTGCCATGACTTCTTGAGAAACAAGGGTTTTAATCCGGTGATCACCTCACCGCGGGTCGCCAGGCGCATAACCGCCAGCAAGCACTATGGCCTAACATGGCCTCGGATGACCCTGAGGTATTTTTCACATAACATCGTACCACATACATATGAGCAGAGTATCTGAACCGTAGTCAGATTTCTAAGACACTCAAAGCCACCAAGCCGACAAAAAGTGACGGTCGTCAGAGCTTTTCTAAGATGCCACTATTACGCCTGAGTTGACCAAAGATGTAGCATGCAAGGTAGGCGAAATAGGGTAGTTTCGGAAAACAGACAAATAGTAGATTATCTTCGGTGTCACTTTCAGTCCCCGAATCACGAATTTTAGGAGGAGGTCAATTTGCTTCCCCCCACGGCGTTGCGTGCGGGTAAGAGCGCCAAGACGGGCGGGGTTCACATCGGGGATCTAAATTTCAGTCAGACGCGGTGAGCGAGCGAAGCGAGCAAACTCAGCTGCGCAATCGACGAAAATCGGAACTCTGAAAGCCTGCTCCCGTGAAACTCTTGCATTATGTTTCCTTCATCAATGTCCTTGGTACGCATGGGAATATTTTAAGCCTACTCAGTGCACAGGCTATGTTGAAACATATTTAATGTTATTCTTTATTAATCATTCATTGTATCGTAAGTCAGTTGCAGAATCACCTTAACTAAGATTGCTAAATAATATGAAATACACTAATGCGAAATTTGAATCAATTTGGAAGACTAAAGTAAATCATACGAAAAATCCTAAGACAACTGTCTTATAGGAGAATGGAAATTGTGGATATTTAGACCTAAATGTCTCCAATGTTCTGAGGGTCTACTGCATGTAATTTTGCTTTAATGCTGGGTGCTCATGCTTTAGCAGTCGGCCAGTTTTGCGCGATTAGTCCCTTATCAGGCCGTTCGACTGACCCAATGATTAGGTTAGACCGATGCAAAAAATCCCATTTGCTTAAAACCTGTGAGCAACGGTAATTTACTGCGTAATGAGTAATTTTAACACGTTTGGAGGACGTTTGAATCCGGGAACGTAAAATCCCTGAAACACAAGCGGTTTTAAGTTGATGTTGGCTCGGTTTTCGGATGAAAGTGTCCTCTGGCATAACATTGGAAATAGAAGGATAACACAACAATTGGAACAACCAACGTCTTGTACACTACAACAGCAGCATTTTTATTCAGGATATGCGGAGGATTAGATACGATATACCTTTATTGCCACCTAGCCCCATGAATGTCTGTATCGAGTAGGTTCCGAGTTTGAAACCCATCAAAAGACGATTTTTTCGACATTTTACCCAAAATGCGGTCGAGGTCTTGACATTCCTCGGCATTAATGACACCTGCAGCGCCTCAGGGAAATATTACAGCACGTGTATTTAAATTTGACCCTTCTAAAGGCAATCGATGCTTGTATTCATCTCGATTAGCTACGAATCGCCTCAGTACCTACTCACATGTATCTCCGCTAGTTCGTTTACAATATCCCGTCATTTACGTCCCGAAAACCATAAAATCCGACATCGTACGTATGCTGCAACAAAAAATTACATTACGGCGCCCTTTTCGGAGGAAGGGTATTTTCGGCGGAGATGCCTGACGGCCTGTAAGAGGGTCTGAAGATGACCGTCGTCCTTCGTACGACTGGCACAGTCCTGAATCACCCCTTTTCGCCGGGTCACTGACACACGTCACATTCTAGGCGAAAGTCGCCAACTCGAGGTAACCGGCACATGACGGCCACTGGCTTGCTGGCTTCACTCGCAGCCATGCCGATTCAATACTCAGGATGTGGATTGGAGCTCACCGTCGGGGATCGACCAGATGCCAAATCTCTCTATTTGTCGACAGAACGGGAAACTTGGGTCGGCCGGTAGGATAGTCAGCTGGGTGCTGGGTTCGCCAGGCGGTTTTTGCGATATTTTCTTTCATTCGATCTGTTAAAATGGGACTGCGCAGGCTGAGTCCCCACGTAGCCTGTGCATTCCCACGCTATCTCCAGATACTCAGGTAGCATACGTGGCGTTTTAGGGCTCCTCGGACAGCTTCAGCTGTCGCTGCCGCACCTCCAAAAGGGAACTCCGCGTACCGCATCAGCGTATGGTGCAGCGCGAGATCATGGACGAGGACGTCCGCAGCACTAGCCACTTTCAGCTATTACGGCGCGTACACCAGAGCTGCACAAGTGCAGAACGAGTCCAGCCCGCGCACGGTTTCATCATCGTAACCCATCCGTCCTCTCCATGCCAGTCTCTTAAAAGAGTACAGCACTGAGCACATCCATCTGGCGTGATGGTGCGCGTCAGGCGCGCGCATCCCGTGCCCATTACCAGCACCCAGCATTGTCAGGATTAGCTGAGCCAGTTCGCGATAACCATTTCTGGGACACCTGTCACGCGAAAGAAATGTCGTTACGTCAATGACGGCGCGTTCCCTCATCCGCAGCAGGCCAGGGCCGGCCACACTCAGCTGTCCGTCGGGGAGGGTTTGGTGTACGAACAAGCACGCTACGCGCCTTTGGTTTCAAGAAACACATGTGCTATAGTCAGTCTCCCGTGAACCGCTGCCCAGAAGCCAACGCGGCGGTCGAACGCGGCGCCGGAGCTTCCCGCCTCGCCGACCGTGGCCACCTTTTCCCGCCGCGTGATGTGTGTCTGTCTGTGTGTGCGTGCCGAGCGTCTGGTACCTGCAGAGCGCAGTGTCACCGAGGCACCGTGACTGAGGCCTGACTCACCCTGACTGCGTGCCGAGCGTCTGGCACCTGCAGAACGCAGTGTCACCGAGGCATCGTGACTGAGACCTGACTCACCCTGACTCGGATCAACGATTCGTGGGTGGGCACAGTTAGGTTCAACCGGCCTGTAGCAGTGCCGCGACTTGGCTGACGACGTGTGACCTGTCGTCGATCGCAACCGAGCTCATCATGCCACTTCCGCGACCCCCAGCACCCACCGAGACCCGCTGCGTCTCCTGGTGCTGCTGTTCGTTGTGCAGGCTGTGGTGCAAGTCGCCAAGCCGGCCGTTCGGCCACTGCGGCGCCGCGGGCGAGGTCACGGGGCCTGCCGCCGCCGCCGGGACCCGTGCCGCCCACCCCAGGGTCAGCTGACCCGCGCGCGGTCACCGCTCCCCACCGGACTCGGCGCGGTAGACGCGCGCCCGGAGCTCGCCGCCGGGGAACAGAGGGCAGCGCTGGACGGGCGGCCAGGGGCAGGAGCGACTCCGGACAGAGCCTATTTTAACACGTTAACTGGGGAGGGCAGGGGAGGAAATGCCCCCCCAGTCCTACACTTTGCCCCCCCCCAGTCAAGAGTTTTTCCCACACGACCATAAAATAGTCAGGAGTAGAGCGACAACTGCGATGATCAATCTCTAGCGTAACCAGGAAAATATACCGTAAGGCGCTGCGCACGAGAGAGTCCTGCAAAAAAGCGTCTTTTTATGAAGAATATCTTGAATAGTTTCGGAGCACGCTTGGAAGTATCACTTTACGCTAAGTATTGCAAACAAATCCTTTGACCGGTGGTAAACGTGTTTGGTAAATGGTACGACGGCACCCGATGCCGCGACTGTCTCGTGGGTGGCCGAGACGTTTCTTTGCATTGCAAGCACGCTAAAGGTGATGAGACAGGCGACCTCGTTTGGCATCTTAAAATGCAGAAAAACTTAACTCTATTCCCGAAGGGCTAGACGGTATGACCGATTCCCGGCAGGAGGGGGGGGGGGGGTTCGGCCCCCAAGATCTCGAGAACTACATATCCGATTTTTTCGCAACAAACGGCAATCGATTTGCCATGATGTGAACTACATTTAAAAAAGGAACTTTCAAAATTTTCAAAGGGATAGACAGAGGGGGGGGGGCAAAATATCGAAATGGAAGTACTTTTGGACTTCTTATAACTCTGTTGTTTATGGACCGATTTTAATGAAATTGACATGAAGCGAGAGATTATGGACAGGACTTTTACTATTGATACGCACCTTTCATATTTTTAGAAAATTTTAGGCATTCACAGGGTTTCAAGAAATGAGAGGATTAGTTTTCCAAAAACTAAAGGAAGAAAAAGGTAAAAGCACTTTTTTGGTCAAAGTAAAAAAAGAATGGCTTCTGCTAGTCACGTTATGCTAAACAAGTACAAATCGCATTATATTATTTGTATAATGTTAGCATAGGCGGTGCCAGGGACATGAAAAAGGGTCTGTCATGGTCACATGCTCTTCAGATCACCTTCTGACCTTTGACCTTAAATGACCTCCAGTGACTTTGGAGTCACTTGGAATGATCTCGTGTGCATTTAATATTATTTGTAAACATTTTCAATCATTTGAATTTACTCTATTTCAAAAATTCCATTTTACGGCTATTGTGATACAGGGCACGCGCACTGACATTTTAGGTCATAGCTCCGTGACCCGACCTGTCATATCATCAAGCTGAAACTTGCTACACAAGTAGAGGGTACCCTTCTACGTATATATATATATATATATATATATATATATATATATATATATATTCCAGATTTGGCATTTCAAAAAATATCGCCGAAATGATTATTATAAAGCCAAATTTTGACTTTTGACTTTGACCTGACCTTGTAAAGTGACCTCAGATGAACAAAATTGTATTTGTGCGCTGCCGAATTACTTAGCTATACATCCATATAAAGTTTTAAGTTTTATCTTAAAAACGCGATTTTTGGCAGTCATTTTCCTTTAACCCTCAACAGGGCCAAAATTGGCTTGAGGTGCCTCCCAAAAACGTCGCCTGGCTCCACCCCTGGACAGAACAGAATTTCAAAGTTTTGTCAGAGTACGTAGCAAGAATAGCTACAAAAGTGACCAAGTTTCGTGAAGCTGCGTTAAAAACCCTGGAATTGGCAAGCAAAACCCTAGGGGGTGGATTCAGCCCCAATGCCAGAAATAGGGTTAAGGGTGAAGTGCTGGCGAGGGCGGTTTCGCCATGGTGGAATAATGTTAATATGAATGCGGTAACGGTCCAGCAGTGCTATAGTCGTCACCATGACCTGAAAGCCCTGCTCAACTCCCAGTACCTAACTGGTAGAACTTCACTGAACTAGGCGGCTTAACCCGAGTTTTGGACGAGGACAAAAAAAAAGATTGCCATTTATATGATAAAACCGTCAGTCTTGCTGTTGCCTGCGCATGGTTCTTTGCATTCCATGAGCATGCTCCCTCTGCCTCACCCACCAGACATGTAGCCAAGGGGATGGCGGCAATGCGCCATGCTCCCCCTCCCTCCACCGAGCCAAGTGGTCTGCGCTAAATATTTGGCGTTTTCGCAGGAATACCGAACAGCAATTATAAAAACTGCTTTTGCTTATAAATTTCATCATATCCCAATGGCATATGACGGGATTTAACATTTCCCCCAGCAAAATCCTGGTTACGTGCCTGTCACCCACATGGCATAGGCCAGTCTGCGGATCATAACAGGTGTAGGCGATGTTTCCCAGTGCTGCTCATTTCTGGGGTCGATGTTCTGGAAGTGGAGCAGACTGTCCTGCGTTGGGGCAGTTTTTACATTTTGTAAAGGGCTGCATAACAAAGTGGCCAAAATTTGGCGAAAAATTATATTGTAGACATGCATTATATCAACAGAAACTACTCCGAACAGGCAACGCGATGCCGCGTTGCCAACTTCAACAACATCTCGTCAACATCCCGGCCATCGTTTGCATATTGTTTCATAAATATAACAATTCTGAAGCACCAAGCATAACCATGGGTAACCCATAGTAGTCCACAGTGCTTTCTGGTCACTTCCCGCACGTTATTAGACGTCAGAATATTTATGGACCGCCCGCGGCGACCTGCGTCAACGCAGAAAGCACGCTTTATAGTAGAAATCTGCACCGCTATGGCGTGCACCACGAGAAAAAACGAGATTTGGTTGATAGATGCTCCGGTCGAATCACTGTGAGGAAACAAGCTGCTTATGCGGCGAGAAATGTTGCGGCGACATTTTTAGTCTCGCCGCGCGGACAGGCTTGCCCAGGGGAGGTCGGAACAGACCGTCCGTGAGGTGATGAGGGTGTGGAACAAAGCCCACATTTCCACCGCCCAGAGCGAACCGTGATAACGAAACTCAACAGGATACCTGACCAGTACCGAGACGTCATCAAAGACAAATACAGGGCATCAACCGCGCAATTAGAGGAGAAGAAGTTTAGGGGAAGCCCCCAAAATGTTTTTGAAATTGACGACATCGGCGCCATTAAGGCCACATTCCAAGATGACAAAGACCTCCTTCCGGCCGAACGGACGACAGGCCGACAAGGCTTTATGCTGGGAGTCGATAAGCTTCTTTCCGGGAAGAAGGAGCGGTGACAACAGCAGGCCGCAGACGGTATCCGCCGTTAGAATGAAGAGCAGGCCGAGCAGGAAGCAACTGCCCGGGTGGAATGCTTGGCTACCGACAGCACACAATCTGCGGGTGAGGATGACCCGCAGCCCTTCGCCATGTATTCTCCTTCGAAGCGGCCCTGCAGGACAGCCAAGAACATCATCACTCCTGGTCTGGCAGTAGCCCTAGATCGGACCAAGATCAGTCATCGCTCTGCCGCCCACTTCCTATCAGCGACGGCCCCAGCCCCAGGCCGCGGGTCCCCTGAACTGGCGATGAACAGGAGCACGATCGGGTTGTTATGTAGATTACAGAGAAAGCCTATCACGGAGGAACTAAGTGTTTCTCCCCGCCGCCCAACCTGGAGGTCCACTGGGACGGCGAACTGTTACCCAACGATAAAAAGGAGAAGGTGGATCGACTCCCATTGCAACCAGTCCAAGAAGTGTCTCCGAGCTCCTCGGCGTTCCGAAGCTCGCAGGCGGAACCGTACCAGCAATAGCCGACGTTGTCGCGCATTGCCTGGAAAACTGGGAGGTCTCAAATAAGGTCGTAAGCATGAGCTTTGATTGAGCATCTCCAGCAATACTGGGCAAGTGCCGGTAGCAAGCTCGCTTCTTCAACAGAAGTTTGGACTCCTTCACTTCGCTTGCCGTCATCAATCTTCGAACTAAAGGCAGAGGCGGTTTCCTCCACGTACCTTGATCCATCGCTGGGACCGGGGATCTCCTCGATCTCTTCTGGTCACTTCAAGAGGAGGTGGAGGCGCATTGATCGGAGCAAGTTTCAATTCATGATGCGTGAAGGCCAACAGTGGCCGAGACGTTTCTCTCCTCCAGGGGTCGTGTCGTCGTCTTCTGCCGTGAGACGTTCGCCGATACCCAGCATCGCGATGATTATCGTGAGTTCCTTGAGATCCCGATCACCCTTTTTAGTGAAGATCCTCCGAGAGGAGTCAATGTTCTCTATCCAGGTGCTGTCCACCGTGCCGGAGGAATGGGACGCACAATGCACAGGATCAAGATCTTCTTGCTTCGCGATCCGTTCTCCGTGGCCCTCAGTGAACTTGAAGCACTTAAGCGCTGCGCCTCTTCCATGGTTGTGATGTACACCAGTGCATGGTTCTGAGCTCCATCGGCGGTCAAAGCTCCCGTGACTCCATGCAAAGCTTGATCTAAATGCTGAAATCTCGAGGGCGACCTCCAAGAGTTCGGAAATCACCCGCATTGTCTTAGGGAAAAACTGGCTGGTCTGTGTGCAGTGCCGTGTGAGCTGAAGGGGGCATGGCTGCAGCACTCCAGGAACAGGGATCGGAGAGTCCACTTCAGCGAACGCAGATGGATCTTGCGGCAGAGGAGGTTCTCGCCAGGGAGAACACATCCGACTTCATTACGGCAAAGTCGGTGGGAATCCTGAAGGCCTACGACGTCAACATGAACCTCTTTGCCACTGATCCCACTGGCTAGAATTCAGCACCTTGCTTCAGGAACGCCAAGGAAGTCCTGCGCAGGCTCGTGGCGGCGAACGTCTTCGCCGAGCGAGGTGTGGCTCTCATCCAAAAGTACAACGAGGTGCTGACAAAGGATGACAGGTAAAGGCATTACCTGTTGCAGGTCATCGAATGGCACCGTCGCAAGTATCCCGAGGCCACGAAAAGGGTTGCAGTGCCATTCCCACCTAAGCCACACGGCTGCCGACAGTGTCAATGACCTATGATCTGAGACGGGCCATGTGAAGTGTCTTTCGATCCAGTGTGTCAATAGAATAACTATGATGTGCATTTAATGCGTATCGTGGGCATGGTTTTAAAAAAAATGGAGCACAAAACATATATTTGGAGCCATCACAGACAAACCTTCCCATGACCGAACCTCTAAGAAATCATGAATCCTTAGGGAACGAATTGTTGCTGGAGATAGATGGAAAAGCTTTTTTGACTTGAAAGGGGTCGGGCTGCTCGAAGTCCTGCGCAAATTTCATCAAAATAAAAATGAAATCTAACAAATAGTTTTATACCTCGCCATGTACGAACACGCGACATCCAAGCCTCGTGTGACAGTGGTTAAAAGTGTTTGATCAAGGCCTTGTTTTGCAAACATGATTTCCTTCCAAGGACGCATCTTTTAACCCTATTCCCGGCAGGGGGGGGGCTAAATCTGTCCCCCCTCAGGTTTTTTGCTTGCCAATTCCAGGCTTTTTGACGCAGCTTCGCGAAACTTGGTGACTTTTCCTAGCTATCCTTTCTACGCGCTGTGACAAAATTTCACGATTCTACTTTGCTCAGGAGCGGAGCCTGGCAACATTTTTAGGAGGAACCTCAGGTCATTTTTGGCCATGTTGAGGGTAAAAGGAAAATGTCTGCCAAAAACAGAGTTTTTAAGATACAATTTAAAACTTTATATGGATGTATAGCTAAATAGTTGGGTAATGTGCACAGAAAATTCTGTTTATCTGAGGTCACTTTACAAGGTCAAGTCAAGGTCAAAAGTCAAAATTATTTTTTTTGCAATAATTTCGGCCCCGTTTTTTCAAATGCCAAACCCGGAATACATATGACGTAGAAAGGTACCCTCTACTTGTGTACCAAGTTTCAGCTTGATATCAGGTCGGGTCACGGAGCTATGACCTAAAATGTCAGTGCGCGTACCTTATATCGCAATAGCCATAAAATGAAATTTTTGGAATAGAGTGAATTCAGGTGATTGAGAACATTTACAGATAGTATCAAATGCACACGAGATCATTCCAGGTGACCCCAAGGTCACTGGAGGTCATTTAAGGTCAAAGGTCACAAGTTGATCTGAAGAACGTGTGACCATGACAGTTCCCCCTTTTTCATGTCCCTGGCACCGCCTATGCTAACATTATACCAACATTGCAATACGATTTGTACTTCTTTAGCATAGCATGACTAGCAGAAGCCAAAAAAGTGTTTTTACCTTTTTTGTTCATTCAGCTGTTGGAAAATTAATCCTCCTATTTTTGAAACCCTGTGAACGCCCATGAATTTTCTCAAAATTTCAGATTTGTGGACCCATGGTAAAAGTCCTATCCATAATCTCTCGATTCATGCCAGTTTCATTGAAATCGGTCCATAAACGACGGACTTATAAGAAGTGCAAAAGTACCCCCCATTTTGACATTTTTGCCCCCCTGTATCCACAAATTTCTAAATTTTGAAAATTTCTTTTTATAAAAGTGTAGTTCACGTCACGGCAAATCGATTGCCGTTTGTTGCGATAAAATCGGACGCGTAGTTCTCGAGATCTCAGGGGGGGGCCGAATCCGCCCCCCCTGCCGGGAATCGGCCATACCGTCTAGCCCTCCGGGAATAGGGTTAAGGAGTCAGCACTTTAGAAAAGCCTTCATTGTAATTCGTTTATAGTACTGTGGACCGTCGTAATGAATACGGAAACACTCACACACGCGAACACACCGGTATATATATACATATATATATATATACGTATATATATGTATATACATATACATATACATAAATATACACACATATATATATACACATATATATATATATATATATATATATATATATATATATATATATATATATGGATAGATAGATAGACAGATAGATAGATAGATAGATAGATGCAGATATAGATATACAGATATATTCAGGACATTAAAAAAAAAAAACACGAAATAAAACGGGTCGAATTCCGCAGAAATTTCAAGAACACAATGACGGGTAGTAGGAGGGGGAGGGTGGTCTCGGCCTATGTCCCTCGTTCGTGGAAGCGCCCCGCAGTCATTTTCCTTTAAAACAGGCCCTGGCTCCGGGCCTCCTCGTCAGCCATCTAAACGTCTAAAGTTTCACGCCGACGATCCTGGAGCTCTCTCACGAACTGGACAAGTTCAAGCACGACCTATTCACGCGCAACGAGACCGGGCTCAAACCGACCACCCGGACCCGGCTCCTGGTCACGCCCGACTGCCAGCTGCTGCGCGCTGGCCGGCCGGACGGCCGCGGCTGTGGTGGCGTCGCAGTGCTCGCCCGGGAGGGCTCGGCGTGGTGCGTTTTCAAGGCTACAGCCGCGCCTCATCCCGGTGGTAAGATGGGGTCGCTGTGGACGCTAGGGAAGCCCGACAGCAGTCATGTCATCGTTGGATCTTTATATCGGCCTTCGAGACGTGCAGTCGTGGATTTAAGGGCAGGCTTTGACTGCCTTGAGGCTCAGTTCCAGCGTCTAACAGCTGACTATCCATCGTGTGAGATCGTGCGATGTGGAGATTTAAATCGCGACTGTCTCAAACCCGACAGCGACTTCTGTAAGGATCGCTGGGCTTAGTTTTTTTTCTGATTCTCTTTGTTTTTATGTGTCAGTTCTGGCAGTTTTACTTCTGGCCCGTTGCTGGATATTTTGACTGCGAACGATCGTGACTTAGTCATACGCTGTAACACCCGTCTCTGTAATTCTAGTCTGAGCAAATATGTTGACGCTTTTTTCTGCACGCAGAACCCGCCCGTCGTCCGTCGTCGCCGCTGCTCGTCCGTTGCGCCGTATTGATCTGCTTTCTTTTGACAACTTTTTACCGAGAGCCGATTGGAGCCTGGTGTTTTGAACTTACATTGTGAGCGACAAGTGGCACGTTTTATCGCAGTGTTCATTCCAACTGTGGTCAAACACACACTGTTTCGCTCGATGCGCTTACGCAACCCTAGCGTCCCTGTGCTGACCGACGGGACCCGAAACCTGATGCAGCGCCCCCGGCAGGATCTGCATTGCGTAGCACATTCGACTCCTGCAGGGAACTGAACCGCGTTGTGCGGTCGGCGCCGCGGCGTGCCACACGTGCCGACATCAAGAGGCGGACCAGGGGCGGAGCGTCGATGCATGTGGCGGAACATTCGCGCTGCTGCGAGTGACGGTAGGACCGCGCGTGTGACACCGAAGGTGGCACCTGACCAGCTGAACACCTTTTCCGTTGGTGCAGGCCCACGTATAGCCGGCGAGGCGGCCATACAGGGAGCGATGCCTCACACTGCATGTCGTGTCACGTGTTGCTGCCTGTGCCATGTCACTGCCGCGCCTGACCCTGACTGCATGCCATCGTATTCACCATGATTAGCTCCTCGGCCTGTGGTGAGGATGGTGTTTGCGTGCGTCCCGTGCTTTTCAGCCTTGAGTTTATCGACATGATATTTCTCCGCCAGGTTAAGTCCAGCTTATCGATCTCCGAAATCCTGGCATCCTGGAAGAATTCCCTAGTTTTCCAATCTTTAAATCTGGGGGTCACACCCAGCCCTGCAACTACCGACCCATTTCCATTGCCCCACTAATCGCCAAAATCAAAGAGCGACCTGTTCACCAGCAGCTCTACGGCTCCCTATTCTGCAGCCACCTCTTATTCCCCTCGCGGTACGGTTCCCGTCCACATCACTCGACGGAATCAGCGCTGATCCCCACATCCGACCACACCCTGTCCTCCAACAACCTTGGAAAAATAATGCTGCTCTGCCCCCTTGACCTCAATAAGGCCTTCGATGAAACAGATCACAAGAAACTCGCTTCTGAGCTCCAAGCCTACGGAATTGACTCTTTTCGGTTTTCGGCCTGTCTTCAGAACGACACCCGGAGTGTCAACATCACTGACAGTCTGGTTTTCACCAAATTCCCTCCAAAGGTTTCCAATAACATCAGCGTCTTCCAGGGATCCGTGCGGGGTCCCCTGCTACCCTGCGAGTTCGTAAATGATCTAGCCTCGTTCGCGGAGGACGCAGTTGGTCCAGTACGCGGACGATACCCAACCCATGATCCAGTACGCGGTCAGTGGTCCTAAATCTCAATCACAAGACACCATCGCTCGACTGGAGCGCCTTCTGGCTGGTCCAGATCCAATGGTTTAAAGGTCAGTGCCGACAAAACCCAGCTGATATTGCTCGGAAGTGCCCAAAATGTCCGTAACATCCCTTACTCCACAATGAAATTTCGCTGTCACCATCTCATCCACTGTTTGGAGCTCAAGAACCTTGGACCGCTCTTTGACCGAAATGTCAGCTGGAATTCTCAGGTGTATCTTGTTTTGGAATCATTATCTTGTATCAAAAGCTGTTTCGGAATCTTGGCCAGTCTATCACATCTGACGCATTTCATGCCCTGGTACTAAAAGTAACCTATCTCGGCTTAAAAAATTCAAGTACGCAGCTAAAATATTTTCAGCCGAAAAAAATGATCACGCATCAGATCTGCTTCAGAAAAAACTCAGCTGGCTCTCTGCTGACAGTCTGGTGAGACTGCATATCCTCATGCTGTTGCACGACGTCCGCCTGCAGGGTGAACCCGAGGACCTTGCCAGTCAGTTCCGCTCAGCATCTGAGACACGTCAGAGGAACACCAGGCAGGGCGGTGATCCACATGCCCCGCGGTCCAGTGCCGAAATGGGAAAGCACCGTTCTTGAGTGTGACAGCCATCAGCGACAGCACCTGATAGGGTCTTATAGTTATGAGCCGATTCATGGGTGGTATTTACCTGACGTCGCCTCCCTCTGAACCCTGCACTGTTTTATCACCTCGATGATGGGCTGCAATAGCCACAAGAGCTTTGCGGATTGCCCAAATATGTCTCCATGTCTACAGATGCGTTGTAGGTTTCAGCAAAATGCAAGAAAATGAGCACACGATATCCAACACGGCGTTAAAGTTGTACCTATCTGTTTATAGTTATTGTCTGGAATGAGCATCATAAATTTGATCACAGCATTTCAATATGACACGCGTTACTTACCGCCACGTGGCGCCGACACGTGAACAAGAAGACGCGTCGGTTCAGCTCTGGATCCGGCGTGACGGCAGTTCCCCTGAGCCTGCCTGTGTTGCTATCAGTGGTATCGAACACCAGCGCACGGATAGCAGACCGGACCCCCGCTCGTCCAACATTTCCTTCGCCTTATCCGTCGGAGACTGGCCAGTTGAATCGCCGAGTTCAGGAAGTCCAGCCAGTTTTCCCTCTTTGTACTAGTTCAAATCAGAAGGTGCAACCGTCATCCCTTCTTTCTTCCCAGACGAATTCGTGTCCGTCAATCTGCCGTCCCAGTGAAGCGCGCCATGTTCTCAACGTTTCTCCTCAAACCCTTCGTTTGACTCTTGGACGGCGGATTTTCGGTACGCAGCCCTTGACCGTCCGCACGTGGCCTTGCTGATCCGGACCTGGTTCAGTTCAGCGCCGCCTGACCAAGACCATTGTTAGGGCGTATATGGCGTTAGAAACTCCGAAACTACCAGCCAGGGACCTGAATGCTCTGGGATGAATTTCAGTATCAACAGTTGATGAGCTGGGTTTCAGGTTTTCAGGTTCGCCGCATAGTCTGCGTTCGATCACGTCAGAATCACAGCCGTCAGCAGCACTGAACAATTCTTCGTTACTTTGATTGAGGGGTGTTCATGCCTGGGCTCCGGATGTTGTTTCTCCTTTTTCCCCTTTCACGAGTCGTTTTTCCGTCCCTTTTTCGCTGAAGCACCTTGTCAGACCCATCCGTGCGCCGAGGCCGAGAGGTACCTTGACGATTTAGGAACGCCAAATCGTCCTCTTTGTCTTGGGCTGTACCCGGGGGATGAGCTCAACTCCTTTAGCATGGGGCGAAGTGTGACAAATCGAGGGTCTTTTTTAAAAGAAGAATCATTGTGATGATACGATTGATGATCAAGCCGGTGAGCTGTTCGCGTATTACTGTGCTGACAATGGCGAAATGACGTCTGGCGTGTTGGGATCTGCTTTGTAGTCTGCGAGAAAACAGCTGTTTCCAGAAATAGCCAGGTTTTTGCGTAGTAAATACAAAAGAATGCTGCGTAGAGTGACCTCTTCAGAATTTCTAAGAAGCGGTCGGAATGGCTGAAAACAACGTTAGTGAATATTAGCTGGGGCGTCAAAGACGTCAACCTCGCTTGTTGACTAGGCAGTCGGCTTCCTGTTACCTGCTCTTACATCAGCGATTGGGTATAAACTACGCGAAATAGACGTCATAACTCAATCTGAGACCGTGCAGGAACCTCCAAGGTGCGCTGCATGGCCGCGGACCAACCGACGGGTAGCGACGGCTTCCCTCGTTGTATACACGATTGGCTACGCAGCTACGTTGTTATGGATCTAATGTATTGAGGACACAGTTAATATCAGTTTGAGACCTCAACCTCCTGCATCGGGATGATAATATGCGGTATTTAGTACCACCTACCTGTCTGATGTACGACGGCCGACTTGTCAAATTCTCAATCACCTCACAGCGGTCGCCGCAGTCAAATTACCGTTGTCACACGTTTTCGGACTGGAATGTTCTACCTGTTCTTTTTTACAGCATTGGGCTGTACGGGGCCGATCGTGTGATATGACAGTTTCAGCGATATCGGCGCCGCAATATCGAATAGCTGGTCCGGGCCGGCTCCGAAATCCTGGCGCTTCGCCTTCGCATCCGTGGTCCGATATCTGAACCACTTCAACTTCGTGTAGCTGCTGTACAGCCGAGTGACGCGTCTGACAGTGAGGAATTTGGATACAGCGGAAATACCTGCTCTAGGCCAGAACCACGCCTTCAAATACCATACCGGGGATGTGAGGTACGTTGTCACAACGGTATCTGAATGACTGGAAAGCGAAGAAAACCAGCCATGTCTGACGCTTTGGGGACCTGGGAACCACTGATGTTCTTTGGCTTTGCAACCAGCCGCATGCCCTTCCTCGTTGATCTCACACATTTCCTGATCTTTTTCATCATTAGAGATTGCCAGGGGCGCAGTCAACCAAGAATTTCGGGGGAGAGGTCCTCACCCAGCGGTGGGCCCCCTCACTTCATGTGGGTCCATTGAACAAAAATTTTAACATAACATTTTAGAAGAGGCTCGCAGAGGGACATACCCGGCCCAAAGGAGGGGGTGGGGGGAGAGAGGGCGTGACCAATGATGAGCCGTGTCCAATGAGTGGGCCCTCTGAATAAAAAAGGCCAGTGGAAATTTTCCGACAATGGACGCTTGCCCTTGCTAATCTTTATTACTTGCAACCAGTTACCTCTTCTCTGCCTATCGATGATCGCGCCAAAAACATTTTTTCCTCGGGCACCTGACAGTTTGTTTGCACAGCTGTCATGGGCCCCTCTCAGACCGTCGGGGGCTTCTCTTTGCACCATGGGTCCTCTGCACAGGCGGTAAGCGAGCCCCTCCACAGGCCGGCAGGGGGCCCTATAGGCGGCGGCAAGGGCCACTGCACGTCAGCAAGGGCCCCTTCATGCCGACAGGGGGCCAACTACAGGCAAGCTGGTGGCCCTTGCAGGCCGGCAGGACCCCATAGAATGGCAGGGGATCACTCCACAGGCCAGCAGGGGCTCCGGAGGTTGGCAGAGGCCCACACGCCGGCAGGGAACCCTACGGACTGCCAGGGGGCCCTACAGGCCGGCATGGGTTCTACAAGCCGGCAGGGAGTTCCCTACAGGCTGGCAGGAAGCCCGCACAGGCTGGCAGGGGACACTACAGACTAGCATGGGGTCCCCTACAGGTCAGCCCAGTCAACATCCAAACCCCTACAGGGTGTGGATCTTCTTAAGCGGTTCCATGGACTTTTGACGGAGTTAGGACCCCTCTTGAGGTTCCGGGGACCCTTGGAATGTTTAAGGAGCCCTTCTATCCATTTTAGGAGCCATCTTGCCTTCTCAGGGTCTCATTGATGCTCCCAGAGGCCTCCTGACGCATCAGGAACCTTCAGGTTTTCATATAGGCCCGTGAGACCCATTTTGGGCTCGTATGCCATTTCAGGGGCCCCTATGCCGTCCTAAGGGTTCAGTCCTCATTTTGGCCCTCTCAGGGGCCCTGTGGCCCTCATGGCTGTCTCATGGGCAACTTGTGTTGGGGCCCTGTTGTGGTGTAAGGTGCCATTTGGGATCTTCAGAGACCCTTCTACGTTTCGCAGGGGTCCTCTGACCCTCCCAGAGGCCCCTGACTGCATCAAGAACTCGTCAAGTTTTCACTGAAACCCCGTGAAGCTCATGCGGAGACCCTTCAGGGCTTCTCTTGAGTCTGAGAAGAGCCCCTTTGGGGCCGGCCCGAGAGGGGTCCCTTCTCAGGCTTGGGGGGGGGAGGGTCGCCCTCCTCGCCCCGTGGATCCGCGCCTCTGGCAGATAAAGACTTGCTGGTAACGTACATTATCTAAACAGTGGAACCAGAAGTGATGAAAACTGAGCATGTGGTCAAGAAATGTACCATGAAAGTACACGTTCCATATTGGGACCCGAGATGAATGCATTACGTTTTATGTTACCTTGGTACTTTCCACCACACATTTTTAACAGAAAGAAGGGACCTTTGCGATAGACAGACCATGGCTGACTTTCGGAGGAAGGAACAGGTAAGTCCGTAAGCAAGTTTGCATGCGTTAACAGACATAGGAACCGTCATAGGCTCAAGACATAGGTTCTTTTGGCTCCCTAAAACAGTGTCTGCAGCCAAGTCCAATGCCACCAGCGCGTAGAACACAAGGTGGGGCTCAATGGAACAACCCGAGTTGACACGTCAACGTTATACTTATATGGACGACATTTCGCCCAACAATGAGTTCTTGTAATTCTGATCGACGACAAGGGAGGACCGGCTCCATGGACCCGACCATTCGTAGCCGTCCGTGTAGCCGGGTAACTTAGATCTCCAGAGAAATCACAGCTCCCTCGGTTCAGGGACGTACCCAAAAGAGGCGCAAAAGAAGCCAGGCTTCCACTGTCTCTCGATCGCCGTTACGTGCAATGAGTGCGAGACCCATTTCCGGTCCCGGTTCGTGTTCGGGTAACGGTGACGTTTCGCCGTCCCGGCGATAACCGGCGTGCCCGATTGCGACGCGAATGACACTGGTAGTCGAGAGCATAAGCGGAGGATTCTAAAAATAGCGGGGAGGGCTAAACTTGCGTTCATTGCATTTCTTTCCATGCATCATACAAAGGCGTATGCCAAATCCCAAAACTACGCGGGTGGGGAGGGACTGCGGCCCCTGCAGGAGATACAGATCTCTACTTTTGGTCCAGAAGGCCATTAGCTAATCCAGTAACCAGCCTGACCCTTTCGGAACGGAAGCCGAGGCCACGAGGCAGGGTCAGGACTACGGTCCAGTGACGGAATGAACCCAGGCCACCTGGGTCCATTCTGTAAGCCCCTAAAAATGTTGGATTCCAGTTCTCTAGGCTGCTTTTAGGTGTCAACGGTGCGCGGCCCTCTCACGAACCGGGACCACCTTTGAGTGCGACTGGTATAAGGTCCTCTCTCGGACCTAAGCCGGAGCCTCCTGGCAGGGTTCGAACCCCGATTTAGCGCAGGCCACCCCAGTCCATCTATTCCGCGAGGCCTCTGAAAATTGTGAGGCTGTGGTCGCTGGAACACATTGGCGAGTAATCGACACGAAGATTGGACTGGGCTGTTGAAGGGAAGCCGGGCTCCATAGCAGGGTCCGAACTCAGGGTAGGCCAGCTGGGTCGATTAATTCTGTGAAGCCCGCTGGAAATTATCAGGTTCTGGTCACCTCGTACCGATCACCTGGCTGTGACCGGTACGAAGGCCTCTCTCAGACTTAAGCCGGGGAACCCTACCATGGGTCGAACCCCGGTTTAATGCAGGCCTCCCCAGCCTGCAATAGTTCTGTGAGGCCCCCTGAAAATTGTGAGTTTCTGGCCGCTGGACCACCTTTGAGTGTAATCGGTACGAGGCTCTCTCTCGGAACTAAGCCGGGGCCCCTTGGCAGGGTTCGAACCCTGGTTTTGCATAGACCAGCCCGGTCCATAAATTCCACAAGGCCCCCTGAAAACTGCGAGGTCTTGGTCGCTCGAGCACCTTTGACTCATTGACTGAAGACTGGGGATTAGGGGCACATCGTCTTCTTGGTGAAACAGTGCCCATGGAGCGCCTTTGACTCATTGACTGAAGACTGGGGATTAGGGGCACATCGTCTTCTTGGTGAAACAGTGCCCATGGAGTGCCTTTGAGGGTAGTCGACACGAGACCTCTGTTGGATGGAAGCCGGGCCCCTTAGCAGGGTCCGAACTCTGTTCATGTCGGGTTCGTGTCCAGCCGAGCCCGTGTCGCAAGGCCTCTTAAAAATTTGCAAGTTCGCGGTCTCTGGTCACTTTTGGGAGCGGCCTGTTCGAGACCCTTACAGGCAGAAAGCTGAGACCCCTAACGAACTAAAACTTGGTAGGGCACGCGCGCTTTGTGCCTGCTTCCTTACCTGCATTGTTACGTTTTCCTTTTTGCTTTGTTTTTAGCGTGTTCGTCGTTCTTACCCCCATTTCCTATTTTGTTCACTTTCTTGCGAGATCCCCGAAACTCATAACTAGGGCGGAGGACAGACAGGTCTTACCCCGGGCCCATCGCGGTTGGTGCCCCTTGCTCCCTTTCCGCCGTCCTCGAGGACGACTAGAAGCGAATCAGACTCTCAGTGTGCGTCAAAGTGCGTCAGGTGCGTCACACACATTTTGCAATACCCCGCAAGTTGTTGGGCCGCCATTCAGCCGAGTTTCTTTCACAAGCCAGAGACGTGATCGAATTTTCTACGGCCGAAAATGACTCTGGCACCAAAGTCCCAGATCTTTTGAATTCTGTCAAGGCTTTTCTTTGATCCATGATCGTCAAACGAAATGCAGTATCGGGCCAGCGAGACGAGAGCAGTGACCAGCGTGGTGATGACGCCCCGTGGAAGGAGGTCGCGTGAATGCGAGACCGACTAAGGCAGCTATGCGGCGACGGCTGACGACACCCACGTCATTGTCCCATGACAGGGGTTGTCGAAAGCGAAGCCCAGATTTTTAACCTCGCTGCAAAGCTTGAGGGTCTCGTCACGGAAGGCGACTTGAAGTTCTGGAGGTTGTGCAAATATTTGCGATTTCCAAGGATTATAAGTTGAGTTTTGCTCGTGTTCAGCTTGAGTGCGTTCGCTCGGAACCATTGGTCTAAAGATGCTAGAGAGCATTCCATACTAGCAATGAGCACTGGGAGTTCGTTCTTTTTTCCCGAGGCAATGATCCGGGAGTCGTCTGCGCACTGCACGACGTCAGCTCCCGCGGAATGTTACGCCAAGTCGTTCGCGAACACGCTAGACAGAAGGGGCCACAGGGCCGAGCCCTGGAGGACTCCCATTTCGTTCGGCAGTGGCCACAACAACCGCGTCCTTCCCGAGTCGTCCCTCAGAGACACGCTTTGAGCGTGACCGCCGAGGTACGCAGCGAACCACGCCGTGTCAGCCCCTGCTGGCGCAGTTTTTGTGGCAATATGACAGGAGATCTCCGCGGCAACAATAGCTGTCAGGGTGCGGTCGGCGACCGTTACCAATGCGGTTTCCGTCGAGAGCTGAAGACGCAAACCGTACTCAGACGACCGGCTGGCGCCTGACGAGACGCACGACTTGACGCAAGACTAGTCGGCTTCCGACTACGACGCTACTGGTCAGTCCTGACTGATGCGTCGAAAAAAAGCCGAAACAAACAAACAAACAAGGAAACCGTACTGACTGGGTGAGAGGAGATGGTTATAAGAGAGGGGTGGCAGAGCTGTTGCTAGACATTGCGCTTCACCACTTTAGACATGAAGGGTATGATAAATATGGGAAAGAAGTTAAAAGGGTCGGACGGATCGTCGGCTTGGAAGATGGGGTGAATAATGGAGAATTTCCAAGAAGTAGAGTAATGGGGCTGGGTTAGTGATGATGTGAAGGATGACCCCAACGATAGCAAGTAAACTGGACTTCAGCACACGGACGCAGACACCGTCGGATCCACACGCGAAAGAGCTGCGCTTCGAGAACAGCATGTGTCCGAGGGTTTCATTATCAACTGGTGATAAGGTAAAATCGCAAACGTCAACCCGTGGCAGGCGACAGCCAGGGCCGGGACCCATCCCTGACCATCGATTTCAGTTGCCACTTTGGGTCCAACAGAAATAAACAAAGCCGTTTAGTGCGTCGCCTGACAGCTGTGGGTCTACTCTGTGGCCGCTCAGTTTGCCGGCAACAACGCCCCGAATGTTTCGCCAGTGTGTCATTACAGCTCACTAGGCCTTTTCACATTTAATGAAAGTCTGAAAGCTGGCGAAAGCATAGGTCTTTCCTACGATTTGGAACATTTTTAACACACTGGGGCTATTTTTAGAAAATTGAAAAGTCTTTTATGGGTGTCGGAAAAAGCTGGGAAATTTCCATTTTCGAGATTTTTTGCTATTTTCCGCTATTTTCCGATACGTTTTTTGTTCCTAATCGCCTCAGCGTTATGGAATAAACACAGAGGAATAGAAGTCGATAAGTTACCTCAAGTGGTACCAAAAAAGTGTATTTTCGATCCAGAATTTCACGCTAAAGTGAGGTCAATGGTAAAATTTTCTGATATCGACATTTTTATTTTAATCGTCTCTGATACTTACTCATGCATACTGTGTGGTTAAAATATACACCAGAGTGTTTTTCAGACTCATGCAAATAATTTGATATTTCACACAATGTTTTTACATGCACGGGTTATTATCAAGGTTAGGTTAAATGCTGGCCTTGGATTTCGAGTTCCTTAAAGGGGAGGGCCAAAATAAAAATTTTGAGTGATCTAAGATAAAAAGGCACCATGAATTCGAATTTAGCGCCAAAAGCACTACAGAACGACCCAAACACCCCCAAATGTCGCCCGAGATTATGCAAGTTTGGCCTGGGTAACATTTGCATCAAAAAGAAAACCTTGATCAGCCCGCCATTTTTTTGAGCCGTCTCGCGAGTGGAAATAGTTTGATGTCCACATGACAGTCCTAAATTGTGAAGTAACAAAAGATACAGCATCTGAAACAATCGCATCGGCCATCATGCTGTATTGCACCATTGCGGACCTGGATAGAACTGGTACACACCAAAACGAAACTTTACGACACATTTCTCCATTAACTAAAACAGTTCGTATGTTTCGGAAGAAACTGGCTGCATGCTAATGCTTTCGAAATTGGTCAAAGATCCACCAGTCGCATCATCCTTTATATGCAGTTCACTCGTCAGTAACGTCTACACTTTCTTTACGGGCGATTTTCGAAGATCTTCCACCTGCTCCTGTGGGCTTTTACCAGCTGGAGAAGTTACCGGAGCTGAGTCTCATCCTTTGTCACCGTGTCAGCGTAGTCCTGAATCGTGTTGATTTTGCCTTGGTCTTGCCTCATTCTGCCACGTTATTTTCTATAGATCTAGCTCAAACGTGTTGAAGCGCGTGGCTTTGGGATTACATGCAAGCTAGGTCGAGCTTGTCGCTGGACCCTGACCCTGCCATCCAAATGTTCCCAAATTTGGAGTAATTTTGCCCCAGGCGCAGAGCCAGATGACGCTGGAAGATTGTTGTCATGCCGTGCAGCTCCACAACATGGTCGCCCCGTGCCTGGATGACCCTTTCGGCCTCGGGCCAAATACAGATGCCAGTTCTGGGACTCGAACCCAGCGCCTGGCACGCACCGGATCTGTTGTCTGGCCCCTTGTCCATCCTGACACAGCGACGACAGTCATTCATCATTAGTCACTTTTAACCCTATTCCCAGAGGGCTAGACGGTATGGTCGATTCCCGGCAGTGGGGCGGATTCGGCCCCCACTGAGATCTCGAGAACTACTCGTCCGATTTCATTGCAACAAACGGCAATCGATTTGCCGTGACGTGAACTACAGTTTTATAAAAAATAAATTTTCAAAATTTCGAAATCTGTGGATACGGGGGGCAAAAATGTCAAAACGGGGGGTACTTTTGGACTTCTTATAACTCCGTTGTTTATAGACCGATTTCAATGAAACTGGCATGAATCGAGAGATTATGGATAGGGCTTTTACCATGGGTCCACAAATCTGAAATTTTGAGAAAATTCATGGGCGTTCACAGGGTTTCAAAAATAGGAGGCTTAGTTTTCTAATATTCACTGTGGCGTGCCGGTCCAGAGCCGTGACGTCAAGGAACTCCGCTTGTCAGTTACCGTTTGAGAGTTGAAAACATCCCCCAGTCAGTGCGATGTAGGTCAAATTGAAATCCCCCGGATCGACGCGTTTCAGGCAGCGCGACGGCACAACAGGCCTGCGGAGAAATCGGGGAACGTCGACACGGACGCGGAGAAGGTGACGGGGACTAAATTGACAGAAACTGGAGCGACAATCGCAAACGACATCGCGAGATCTAACAATAACGTCCAGAGGGCAGCCAGTGACGAAATCAGGCGTGTTTAAAAGTACGAACAATGATTAGTCGTAAAATGAGTAGTCAAAGCTCCTCAAGTCGAATGCGTGCGGGCCACTGCCGATTTCTTAGCAAGTTGCAGTGTAAATAAAAGAAAATAAAACCGCTATGCTAACAGCTATGAGCGCAAAATGACCTCAGTAGTCGGCGCGCCCGAAAACACCAATAAACAACAACAACAAGCAAATCACAGCCGTCGCTGTCGGGTGGTGCAGACAGACGCTCTGAAATTGCTGCTCAAGGTCTCTCGAGTCGTCGTCCAGCGCATCCGCCGTGTAGCTCGGAGGCCGGTACACGGAGCACAGCAGCAGCAGGCGACCCCGGTCCAACGTGAGAAGGAACCAGAGGGTCTCTGCGCTGTCCAAGGGCTGGAGATCTCCAAGGATAATGATGAGAGGAAGTCCTTGGTGATGATGGCTATGCCCCATAGACGCGATTATCGGAGAGATCAGCTCGGTCGATGGCGTAGCCCGGGATTACGAGTGGGCGGTTGGGGGTGGCTGGTTTCAGCCACGTCTCGGACAGCGGTCTGATGTCGTAGCTGTGACGATGCAGCTCGTGCGAAAGCCCCAGCACCTTAGGCTTCGGTGACTGCACCTCAAGTGCACCCATCAGCAGGCCGACGCCCGCGGACGCGCGCAGCGGACCGCCGCGCGATCCCCGCCTGCGAGCTCCACAGCGGAGCGGGCGCCGCCCACCGCTGCGCGGCCGCGGCTCCCTGGCCCGGGCTGGACTGGGACTCGAGCAGTGTGGCGTCACCGAGGTCGGCTCGGCCGGGGCCGGCTGCGCGACGCGGGACGTCACGAGCGAGCCGCGCGCTCGCGGGATGGCTGGACGTCGCGTCGTGGCGTCACGCGTCAGAGGACGGTCTTGTTCTTCGTAACACTGGACGTTGCATACCGCGGGGCGGCAAGTCAACGCGAACATTCAGGCCACAGCCAACGGGGGCGTCACGGGTAATCACTATGAGTGAACACGCCGGTGACATTATCAGGTCTCTCAGTTCAATCGTTTGACATTTATAGTCTTCGGCAGTTCTGCATCATGTTGTTGCAAAGGTTGTCGCAAAGATGTCTTCAGTAGCAAATTTATCGACTGCGATGAAAGGAAACCGGGCAAATCTTTATACCAAAAGACTCAGAAAAATGTAGGGAAAATACACATGGTACTCATTGGATGACCATCCACAATTAAGTACTAATAAAACTGAGCCAATTATTTACAAGGCACGGAAGGGTATTTTCCCAGACGTAAATAGCGTTTTTCTCTTTCGCATATGAAAGACCGTTTCTTGAACTACTCACTCATGTTATCAAAAGGCGGTTATTGGCACGGAAAGTTGTTACCTAAGCGCCTTAATGCGACTCCAAAGAAACTCAGTCTCCCGCTATATCACCTGGTGCTCGTCAGCTGGGCGCGCGGCTTCCGGTTTCCCCCGACGTACTGGGTCACGTGGCGCCGGGGGAGGGGAGGGGGTACGGAGCATGGCCAAACGGCAAAGACCAGTGCCAGTTCCGCGACTGCGTCGGCAGTACGATTTGACAGTGAACCTGCGTGTGCATTATGAAACGCTCAAAGCATCCACATCGTGCGGACCCCTTTGGAGTTGTACCTCTATATTGAACCGGTATGGCACTGGATGCGTTTTCAGGGTGATCCTTAAGTGAAAACACTAGGTTGAGTTCAGCGTGATACGCAGTGTCTCAGACCACCTTTGCAGACAGTTCAAATCATTTTGAAGAGCAGTGCTGTCACACGAATCCCAAACGGCACGGAACGCTCCAAGGTCGTCAGCGTACAGGAAACACGGAGACTATAAAACTAGGGGGATGCTTGTAAACGCTGAAAAGAGACTTGACCCGAGTATCGAGCTCTCTTCCGGGACTTCACAAATGGTGCGTGACCACTGGAATGTGACGTCGTCTTCCAGGACACGATGTCGTCTGCGGGAAAGGAACGAGCGAACAGGTGATAACGTGGGCCCCGATACGCCGTACGATGTCTGCAATTTATGGAGCACGATTCTGTAGTCTACGCTTTTAAAAAGGAAACTAAAATCTGCATAAATCACATCAAACTGAGCTCTTAAATCTAGTGCGGGTGATACATGTCATAAACTCACATATGTTTGTTGTGCATGACTTGCTCCAAGCGAAGCCATGCTGAGATCCCGAGATAACTGGCCGAATGTGATAAATACATACGTCACACAAATCTTTCTCAGAGGCTTTAGAAATGATGGGAAGTAAAGCCACAGATCAGTAACTTTCAGTTTGACCATGTGCTCCCTTTCTGTGCAAGAGAATGACATAGACCTCCTTCCATCTCGCTGAAAACGTACCGGTTGCTTAGCATTGGTGAAAAATGACGCTGAGTGAGGGCGCTTAAACATCAGCGCAGTATTACGTCATTAAGATTGTCGGAACTACAAGACTTGGATTTATCGAGTGAGGACAACAGCGCGGCAGTCCGAGAAGGAGATACCGAGTCATATTGGAAGGAGCCGAAACCGAAATCGCCACGGTCTGCAAGAGGAAGAGTGGTCTGAAGGTGCCGAAGATTTGGTCGCAAAACATTTATTCAGCAGGTTGTCTTTTTCATCTGTAGTGTTCGAACTTTCGTCGTCGAAGTGCATAACAAAAGGCAGTGTTTTGACATTTTCCCTACTTTTAAGAAGCTCAAAACTCGTTTTGGGATGGCCTTCAACTGGCCAATTATACCAATCAGATAAGACCGGCGCTTTTTTGCTGTCAAATTCTTGAAATTTTTCCTTTTCGTTTAAAGATCCAAAATCTTTCTCCGCTTCCAGAAGGTTCGATATTCCAGCCAAGTCTCTTTTCAGCTTTTATAAATGGCAGCTCTCTTAGTAAAGCCTCTATGACTCTTGTGCGTTGACGACGTTAAAATTTTCCGCCACATTGATAGGGCGGAACACTTTAAGTGGTGCCACACGAATCCTAGCGACTTGTGTAACATCACAGCTCTTCAAAACGATGTGAACCGTTTGCAAAAGTGGTCTGAGACATGGCAAATCACCTTTAACCCAACCCAGTGTTTTCACCTGTTACGCTGAAAAAGCAGCCATTGCCTGCACGGTTTGACATAGTACAACTTGAACTTGTTTCAAATGTACGTGAGCTTGGACTAATTACAGGAAACCAATTTTTCAAGCCACATTAATTCTATTGCTAAACGTGGTAACTGTGCGTTAGGACTGTTTATCAGAAGTCTTCAGAACAAACATGGGAGGTACGAGAAAACAGCTGTCATCTCCGCTTATTATGTTAATAACTTTCCATTTTGGATTATGGTAGCGTAGTCTGGGGGGGGGGGGCTCCTGGCACACATCTGAAGCAAAGGGAGCGCGACCAGTACTTTTTTTTTGTTGCAACGCAACGCGATAGGTTTAGTACGACGGACGACAAACTATGTACTGATTATAAAGTGGCCAAACTACCCAAACAAGGTACAACGGTATATTTGCCATTTTTACGAGGCGTTTTAAGGGGGAACGTAGACAGCGCTTTGTTAGCCATCATCATAGGTGGGCACTGGTCCGTTACTCCGTTACTCCGTTACTAACGAAGTTACTTTTTTGAGTAACGGAGTAACGGACCCGTTACTTTTATTTTACTGTAACGGACTGAGTAACGGAAGTTACTTTTGTGGTCCGTTACTCCGTTACTTTTTGGTCCGTTACTCCGTTACTCCGTTACTCCGTTACTTTTTTAACTCCTTACAGACACCGCCAGGCTTTATTTGCATCGGCACACGCCATTGGCTACTTGAATAGCCAACACCCAATAGCGTGCGGCGATACAAGCGCGGCTGGGCGCGCACTCAGCTGACAATCGCGGAGTAGACTTGTTGACAATATTCGTCAGCTGATAAACGTTGACGGCAAGCTGGCAGCAATGGTTCAGTATAAAGGCCAGCTGACTTTGGTCTCTTTTGGGACAAAAGTATTGAATTATGCGTAAGTTTGATATGACTTAAAATTATAAATTAACCAGTCGTCATTTTTCAGGCTAAAAGATATCAAAGTTATTATCATTTATACTGGAACAGCCAGCTGACGGCAGTTTTCAACGTTGTCTCAAGTTAGTCACGGATTGCTTACCACCGCCACACGGTTCACCGCCAAGATCACCCAAGGCTGCTGAGCACATGATTACTGCCGCCATGGCCTTGGATCTGTGATGTTCATGGGGCGATGGAGTGGTGACTGATTCTTGACTGGTCTGAAATTTTAACTACCTGACACTAAAATGTCCCATCAAGGCGTCTTTACGCCGCCACTGGAGGTCGAAAACCTTGACTCCGAGTCTGACGGTGCCTCAGCTTCGGAGGCAGAGGACGAGCCCGGTCTGGGTCACCCATGGCCACATCTAGAAACGTACTTTGAGTTTAAGGAGGGGGAAAAACGTCATTTTTACGTATGTCCTGTGCCGACCGAAAGAGGTTATAATCAAGGGTCACAAGAGTAGCCTTTCAAACCTAAAGGCACATATCAAGAGGAAGCATTATTTACGGTATTTCCAGGTGAGAACAATGTGCACAATAAGTTGTCAGTAGTGAAGCATAATTATGAGCTTGTCGACTATTGCTTGGACTATTTGCCTTAAACATATTCTCTCAGGCAGTGAGATTCACATTACCCGGGGGGGGAGATATGCGGTAATCTACCTTTCGGCCGACGCCTACCCGTAATTTTTGGAGACGCGGAAGTGGCAACACAAGTTGTGTGAACAATTTAGCCCATTCAGGTATTTTTCTAAGCACTGGCCCTACTGGATGTGTAAACTGACTTGGTTAGGTAACTCTTGAATTTTGATTCAGTTGACACATGTTTGCCTTCAGCCGATACGAGCTAACCAAACCAAAAAAACAGGCAAATTGAACCTAACAAAAATTAGTTTTACATGCCCATCTAGGGCAATCCCTGCAACCATACAGTAGGTTTTAGGTTAGGTTAGGTTAAATCATTTTTAACTTGGAGGACAGGCTACATTGTCCATGCGATTCGAGTTACCACTTCTACGTTCCCGAAAAAAATATCAACTGGCCGAAACACCTTTCGGCTGACACATATTTTTTGTAGACGCAGAAGTGAGGACCCAGACTGAAACATAATATGAGCCGTTGCCACTTTTGCACCTTCGAAAAATATGCATTGGCCGAAAGGTGAAGATTACCAATTCTGCCCCCTCCCCTCCCCGCCCTTCCAGAGATCTCGAGATGCATTCGTCCAATGTTGATGGGATGAATGCCATTTAATATGTTTCAACGAGATCTCCAATTCCGGACCCCAAAAATTCAAAAATTGCGAAAATAGGGCGTGGGGGCAAACAAAGTCCAAAATTTGGGGATTTTTGAAAGGTCACTGCGGCCGTGTTTACCAACCAATTTTCACGGGAATAACACGGTTCAGCTTGGAATGTCAAAGTCTTTTATATACCAAAAGCTGGAATTTAAAATAGAAAACCATAGGCAGTTCCAGGGAGGGCAAGAAGGGTGATTTTTGAAATAAGAAATTTCCTTTGTTTTTGTTTGTTTTGGGTGATATAAACATCAGATGTACAACTAGCAAGCCAGTTTAAGTTTATATGTAGCGCAGAGGTGGATCCAGGTAAACAAAATTGGGAGGGCACCATAAGCACGATAGTGTGCTCCCCCATTTTTCAGTACCTGGGTGTGCGTTCGCCTGAAAATGTGTGTGCATACGCATTGTTTAGGATGTGTATGACTATATAAATGAGTCAGTGATCTTTATTTCTACTCAGAATGTCACGATAGTGAACCGCACAAGTTTGAAGCTTCACGCACAGCACATTACCGCCGAAAACGGGGGCTTGGAACCGCCTCTGCGGGACCGATTTTTTTTTAAAATGTTGACAAAACACGTGTGTATCAATTCCATGAAATGCCAGAAAATCTTGTGGCGCTGCGGCAAACAGTGTGGGAGCGACAAGCAAAAAGACACGGGTAGCAGAATCCCCCCCCCCCAGGAATAGGGTTAAATGAAGTGTTTTTAACCCGTCTCCGGCCGGGGTCCGAATGTCGTTTGCCCGGCCGGAGGGGGAGCGCGGATTTCCGTACCTCCCAGGATCTCGACTCCCATATATCGCACGGAAACAAGGAAAACATCGGCGGAAAGGTTTTGTCAAACCGAGACGAAAACATTCAAGAATTTTGACCTCAGGTCAATTTTGAGGCCACCAGACGCCATGAAAGGTCAAAACACGTCCTTGGAATTAGGTAAATAGACACAATACCTTGTCCCTGAAAAGCTGTACTTAAGCGACATATACTGAACCGTAAGACAATAGCGAGTTCATTGATATCAATTTTGGCCTTTCACAGGGGTCATGTCAGGTAACGTCATCGTTCCAAAATGTTCCACTTGTGAACGGCTAACATCCTCCGTTGCATCTTACTTATGACCATGTTTTTGTAGCTAATTTGTGTTTTCAAGGGTGGTGAAGAGGTACTAAAGCACCTTTTTTAGTCTTTTATTTCACAATAATAAAATCCATATCAGTCATGTTTGTTTGAGTCCTTCGTCGTTTGGTATTAAAAAACCGTCAGGGGTATCAGGAATCTTACCTCCACGCGCGCGCTCGTACACAAACTAATACACACACATAATTTCAAAACAAAACAAGAAGTTCGCGAGACCGAAACGAGCTCTGAACGGAGACCATTACGTTCAGGGCGGATACTTCGAGAGGCATTGTTGATCAAACCCAGTCGATAGATGTCCGCTGTTTGTCGCATTTTGCATGCGTCCGCTCCAGCGCCGGTTGTTCCCGCTCCGTCGGCGCCGCGGGCAATGAACAGGAATTCGTTGGTTTGAACATTGTGGCTAACACAGTGGTAGAATACCCGCCGCGGCTGTTGTCCCGGCGCCGCCGACTCTACAACGGCTGGTGAGGGCAGTGGGCAGCTAGCGGAGTTTTTTGGGTAAGCGCTTTTTGTTTCTTCCCTTTGTATATGGAATGCGTTTTGCAACCACAAAGCTGCATAAAAGACTTAAAACCCGCGTTCGCTTGGTTTTCACTGCATTTAAAAAAGTAACGGAATAACGGAGTAACGGTAACTTCCGTTACTTTTTAAGGCAGAGTAACGGAGTAACGAGTAACGGACTGGCTTTTTTGAGTAACGGAGTAACGAGTAACGAAGTTACATTTTTGAGTAACGATGCCCACCTATGGCCATCATAGCCATCAGTTTTTTTTTGTGTGTACCAGTGCGCTAGACCAGGAGCACATATGTTTTATTTGTACCCCTAGAATTCACGGGTCATCGCGTTTCTCTCGTTTACCTGGCGCTCTTAACACACCTTTTCAGTCAATACCATTCTTTTATATACTTCATGACTCGAAATTGTCCACGTTACGCTTATTCCTTTGTATATACATGCTGCATTAATTATTTTGCCATGTCATGAGTGAGTGTGAGTGTGAATGAGTGGACAGTATGAATGAGTACCACCATAGCTGGGCTGGTTTTATCTCTGTGTTTTGTTTTACATGAAACGAAATGAAGTGAAGTGCTTCAGAATTAAAGGATGCATTACTGAGCGTCCAGATGCGGAAATTTAAACGTAAAGCCGAGAAGTAGTAAACACATCAAAAAGGGTAATTTTAAATTTCTAAGTGAGACATTTGGGCATGAATAATATCACAATTTTAGCAATTTTATACTAATGGTCAGTAATTTTATTTATCCATTGTCCACAATAAAGGTATTGCTATGTATCGTGGCCATGAAATCAGTATATTTCACCTGGGAAAAGTTTCAAATATTTGAGGCTGATTTTAACCAACTGGACCATTTCTAGAGCACATCAGTTTTAAAAAACAATAATGCCAATAATGCCCGAACTCACGGGAGCCGATGAGCTGCTGAATGCGCTTAGGGAGGCACTGAAAAGTTTCGGCCAGCCAAAACTATGCCGTGCAAAGGAAATCAAACGTAAGTACAATTTTGGCCATTTTGGGGTTCATACACTTTCAGATTTGGAAAACCAATCCCCATCATTCCCAAAATGTCATTTTTGTAGTCGGTCCCAATCGCTGAAAATTTCGGGTTTTCTTTTTTTGGATGAGCGCAAGTGCGGAACGACTCCATTCTGCAACGTAAAAAGAGCGTAAGTGCCGCGAGCCAGGACAAAAAGCGTAAGTTTTTCTGACCTTCTACCAATTCGACGAATAAAAAGCGCAAGTCTGCACTTGTGCTTTTTTGCCATTGACTCCTAGTTGTAAAATGCCACTTAAGGTTTCTCTTTCGTTTGACCCTCGAAGGAAGAGGTACATCTGGCAGAATCGCGGTAAAAAGCGAAATGTCTTTTGTAACTGTTAATTGTTCCATCCCAGAACAACATAGGAACGGCTCAGTTTGCTCCCAAAGGAAGACAGATTTTTGATCTAACAAGAATTCTGGTTCTGCCGCACGTGAATTTCGCACGCAAATGACGGGCAAGCCACTACAGCGCCGGTACGGTTTGATGCAGCTTAATGGTTCATTTTGGTCGCACGATTTGTTAACTTAAAATGGGACGTCAGCGAATTGATAGCACCGATTGCGAGACCATGCGTGGTCGGCTGCACGTCCGCGTGATATGGGATGACGAAAGCCAAGGCGTGAGCCGCGACGTGCCAGCCACGCAACTCAAATGAGAAACGTGGCCGCTTGTGGTTGGAGCCACCATGATATGCGCCACACAAGAGGTAACATCCGCAAGAGAACAATCGCCTACAGTTCTCGTCACATGACAGCTGCATCTCTGGTATCCGGTGGGTGGATAATTTTCTCTTGAAGTCGTGACGACCATGATCAACCTCCCTCTTCGTCATGATTTTAATAACAAATTTCGGCCGGTGTGACAGTGAAACCACAAACGCAGTGAAAACCATCACTGTCAAGTACCTGGAGAAGGGTCACACTTCGACGAGCGCGATTTAGCTCACCAGTTGGTTCAAAGAAGAATTTCAAAGGCTAAGGTGTCCGATTTCGAAGACTTTCTCAAAGTCGTAGAGGATGCCGGCATAAGAATGGCCACGATGTCCCACGAAGACTTCCTCTTGTTCCAGGGTAGTGTATCCAAAAATAAAGCTTAATTTGCTAGGCATGGAGGGTCTGCGGCCTAATCTGAAGGGCGTTCGCTGCCTGCAAGTTCGCAGAGGCAATGAACATACCTACCTGAAAAAAGTCTCACCTCCAACAGCGATGGAATGCGTTCAGCCTTATGAAAATTACCTTTCACCCCAAAGAATATCTGGAACGTCGCGCCAAACCGCGAGGTTTAAACAAGGCGAAGATCAACAAAATAGCGGGAAACCTTCTGCCCCTGATGCCAGAGCACAAACATGGCTTCTGGCTTGCACTGCAAAACGAGGGAAGTGCTGGTGTGCGGGATCCAGCAGGCTGGTTGGTTCCGCACACAAATGCATGGTACATCCCTGATGCCCATTGCAGAGGTCAGCTGACCTTTTGATGTATGTTGCTGGCACCCACTGCCTTTGCGCAACTTTGGGCTGAGAATATGTTCTGAAAAATTGTTGACTTGCGGTCCTTTTCCAGATTCTCGTGCATGATGTTGATGACGTGGCAAAACACATGTTGAAAGACATTATCTGTTTTGATGCTGATGTAGTCCCTTCTGTGCAAAAGTGCAATAACATTATGCCACAAAATGTACAAACACTGCCCACTTGTTGTTTATCATCTAACTTCAGAGTCAATCTACGACGAAGATCAGCGCATATTTTGACCGCTGATTAAAGGTATGAGCTCTGTACGAACTTGCGCTTTGCCATCACCGGACCTGAAACAGTCTTCTTCCTACAAAAATAAAGCGCATGTCTGCACTTGCGCTTTTTTCGTTGCACGTCCCGGCGCATTTGCGCTTTTTCTAGTTACTTTAACCAGTTACTTACTGGTTCTGGGTTAACCCACTGCGAATGACAAATCGGCCAACACAGGACGTAAGGCTGGACTGCGGAAGAAATCGTTCGACCGTCTGAGGAGGAGCATTTTCACGACGTGGCACATTTGTCACCGTTCCGATCTGGTGACGGAGGCCTTCGTGTGACATCTGTGACGACATTCTTCCACTCAAGTGCCGAGCGGAACTTCGAAAGCGGGCGCCCCCGAAACAGCTATCCCGGCGTTCTGCAGTTTTGGGCTTATTCTGGGCGGAGATTTGCCGAGCTTCTCGGGCTGATTATCACGGCTGTCTTAACTAACTTGCCCGCATGCAGGGAATTATGGTCTCAAATGCAGATGGACTACATGAGCAAAAAGGAGAACGAATAGGTGAATGGGTTTCATCGAAAATGAGGAGAGGGAAGCTGTGCGGAGGTCATCACGACGCTGTCAGGCGTGGAAGGAATCTTCATCAGAATCCAGAAAACTCTTTCAGCGCAGTGACTTGCTCATGTCTGAGTTGCGAGACACACGCGACCGCGCTGATGGACAGCTTCACATAGTGGAAAAACGGACCACGAGTGGGCGACCGTGAAGAGCAGCTTGTCTTGCGTCGTCTGCCGACCAGCGAGCCCGCAGCAGCTTCAGACATGTCACGAACATTCTCGTGACAACGTCCAGACCAGACTACTAGGCGGTTCGTCAGCAGATTGTATTCTAGAGTGGTCTTCAAATTTAATCGTGAACGTTCCCAATGTGTTTTTATTTGCTGATACTAGAAGTATTGAAAATTATATGCGCAAAATTCCACTGATTTTGGTGAAGGCATACCACTATCACGTGACCTCTGAGTGAGCTGACTGACATGCGTGCTTGCATCTGCAGCACACAAGTGTTCTGCTTGTTTAGAGAGGGCAGCTAATGGCAAATTAGGCCCCCGTTGTTAGAGCACCGATGTAAATCACTGTTAGAAATAAAACTTGCAGTCCAGGCTCATTCCACTCTCCCCCCCCCAACCGCCTCGGGCGAGTTCTGAATGTGCCAAGGCCACCGGCAGCTCGCGAGAATGGTCGGCTCCCGACCTTCCAGTTTGGTAATTTCCCAGCGGAATATTTAAGGACCGCCCACAGCAACCTTCGTCAATGCACAAAATATCCTTTGTAGCGGAGACGTGTGATACTGTAGGGTGCACCGCGAGAAAAAAGTCGAGGATTGGATGATCGGTGCTCCGGTCGAGCCAGTGCCAGGAAACAAGCTGCCTTCGCGGGGAGAAGTGCTGCAGCAATATTTTCAGCCCTACCGTGCGGATAAGCTTATTCAGAGGGAGGTCGAAACACAGACCGTCTGAGAAACGATGGTGTGAAACGAAACCCGCATTCCCATTGCACCGGATCGGAACGTGATAACGAAGTTTGACCGGAAACTTGGCCAGTACCAAGCTGTACTCAAAAGTAAACACAAGAGGTGTTTACTTTTGAGTACTTTTACTTTTATTTTTTATTTTACTTTTACTTTTTTAATTAATTTTTTTTACTTTTACTTTCGGCACCGGCATCGTCAATGGCATCGCCAGTACCCCGAGGGCACATTCGGAGCTGCCGTGCCATTCCCACTTAGGCCATACTGATGCCGACGGAGTCAATAACCTATTGCCTAATCCGGGCCACGTGACGTGAGTTTCGATCCAGTGTGTCAACACAAGTACAATGAGGCATACTTTTATGCATGTCGTGTTCATGGTTTAAAGCTGGAACGCAAAATACATGTTTGGAACGGTTATAAGCTTTGACCTTGACCGAATCTTTCAGCTCCATGGTGAATGGGAGTTCTTGCTTGGAACAGAGCGAATAGCCTTTTTTACTTGAATGAGCTCGGTATAAAGAAAATTCCCGCGAAAATTTCATCAGTCAAAATGAAATCTAGCAAATGGGTTTATGCCTCGCACCGTATAAACTAACGACATTCAACCTTCGTGTGGCAAAAGTTAAAAATGTTGGATCAAGGCCATATTTTGCAAGCATGATTTCCTCCTTAAGATACATCAATTAATGAGGAAGACCTCTGGAAAAGTTTTCATCGTAATTCGTCCCTAGTGCTGGAAGGCAGCTTTATTATATTTGCCGCTTAAAAAAAATTGAGCGGCCGACTAGACGTTGAGGACAGACACTGCGTGATACACATATTATTATGTACACACTGAAAGAGTTCAAAGGCGGATCGAGGCACCAGAAAAAGAGGGGTCAATAACTATATGGCGACAGCTGTGTTTCGGTTGGGTTAAATGAGTCATACTTTCTCAGGAATAAGAAGAAATGAAATGTCCCGTTTGCACTACGCTGGGGCCGCCCCTGATTTTTACTTTCATTGAAATAAATGCATTTGAACAAGGGAAAAGCAAATGCAAATGCATTTAATTGTAATATATGTGGCAAAACCAACCAGGCAGATTTAGGTGTCTGTTACGCCCACTAAACATGTAACTGGACCAAATATGCACACGAAAGTGATGCTTGGATACACCCCTGGCAGTGTATATAGTTGAATTATAAGAGTAAATTATGGAAAATGTGCCTAGACCATGCGTTAGCTTTGTTTTATTCATGCAATAAGTGATGAACTATTTGGAATGACAACTTTAAGGCCCCTTTTATATTCCACTGCATCCGCCATTGACGAACATTTTTCGTACAAATACTTAGACATGTACAAGTTACAAACATTTTGATATTTTGAACTGTCCTTGACCTTACAAAGGATATCAAAATGGTACACGGCCACGTCGAAACGCGCGATCTACAGCAAACGCGAAATTCCTCACACATGCCACGCAAAGACGTGTCCTGGAACCGTCTCTGGAAGAGGTAAAGTTTTGAATTTTTTTCACAACTTGTGGAAAACATGCTTAGGAGAAGCCATCAGGTTTCGTAAAGCAACTCTCAAAAGCCCAGGAATGACGAGCGAATAACTGGAGGGGGGCCCGATCTGCCCCCCCCCCCAACGGAATAGTGTTAAAGAACGGCAAATCAGTAGGTAACCTGAGGACCTCTCTATCCACCTTCGCGAACGGGCGCCCTCAGACCTCACCAAGATATCCGAGGTATCAGACAAATACCTTGTCGCTTACGATCGATTCCTAGCGTCGACATATCTACCGCGGGGAGGCGAATCCTCCGCCGAATGGACGCCAGGGACACAGGGACCCGACGTTCGACACCCCTTCATCGCGAGACCGGAGCCGGGCGTGCTGCTGCATCTGCGACCTGGGATAACGGGCAGCTGTGTGCAGCCAGCGACATCGTTGTCCTGGCGCGGGGCAATTTCCAGATGAGATCGGCCAGAGAGGAAACCCGGACGCACGTACGTTGCAGCACGTACGTTGCGACGCACGTGCTGAAAGGCAGTGAATCGCTTGTGGGGCGGCCGCCGAGACGGCGACGATGGATGGAGAAGGAGCGAAGGGTCAAGCAAGATCGGCCGAGAACGCAATCAAACCGGCCATGAAACAGCCGGGGCTGTAACGTCGCCCGTGATTAGCAGCCACTCTTGGCAGAGCATTCTGGCAGCAGAGCTGGACATACTGGAGTGCATAAGCGAGCATAAGTTTGCGTCAGCCAATGGCAAAACGATTCCCACTGTGAACGGAGCCAGGGTGTGTCGGCGGACAGAGAAGAGCACGAACTTGCCGGTGGTGACAGGTCTGGTGGGTGCTGCTGTGGCTGACGCCCTACGTCAGACAGGACGCGGCACGGAGATGGTGAAACGGGACCTTGTATAATAAGAGTAAACTGGTGAGTACTCAGCAGTGCTCTTGATTGACAACACCGTGCACAGAGTGCCGGTTACACCGATCACAGTCAACACACCAAACGTGGTGGAGAAAGTGCACTGTGTTTGCCTGATGCCGTTTACGGTTTTATATTCGGCCAGGCCCTGGGCACTCGCGCCCCAAACGACCCGGATCTGAAGTGGCAGACAATGGACCAGAGCAGCCAGGCTGGGCGGGCCGCAGCGACCAGAGCCCAGGCCAGGAGGGAAGGGGCAGCTGACACTCCGTGACCTCATCGACGGATCTCCAATGTTCGAGGACAGACTCATGTAGTCACTACGAGAAGGTGACGCGCTGAAGAAGGTGACGGTTTGCCGACGGGAGCTATGCGCGTGAGGAGAACTGGGAGACCGTGAGGTATGAAACGAGGCGAGGTATTTTGTAGCGAGTGGGTGAGCCCTCCGGCCGGAGCCTGAAAAGCCGGCTAGGCGGGTAACAGTACCCACGCCCCTTGAGGCCCACGTTATGAAGGTTACTCACGAATCTCTGCTGGCAGAAGCAAAGAAAACCACGGAAATAATACTCTCGAGTTTCTACTGGCCGGGCTTAGTGCAGGACGTGCAGCGGTTCTGTCGTCCATGCAAGATATTCCAGCGCACAGCAAGTAGTAGATCGGTGGGAAAAGCACTACTCGGGAGGATGCCTTTGATTGACCGTCCTTCCGGCGAGTAGCGCCGGATCTGACCAGGCCGACTCAGTCACACAATGAAGAGGGATATCGCTTCATCCTGGCTATCGTATCTTTATCCTCATCTTTTTTTCTTCCCATGTTTAACTTCGGCAATGCGACGAGATAACCGGAAATAGTGTCACTAAACCCAGTAAGGCTTACATCGTGGCCGAGTCGCCGATAGACTTGCACAGTCGATTAGGCATTCATGACGAGATCCTTACTGACCTAGGCCGGCAGTTGGTTCCAAGCTGCATGCAAAAGGTGTCCAGGCTATTCAGCATACGCCAGTTGACGACCACACCGAACCACCCGATGTGCAACGTACTAGTGAAAAAACAAGAAGCCACGTTAAAGATAATGCTCAGGCGTCTCTGCGATGAACAGCCACGATTCTGGCACAGATACATGAGCGCTCTGTTCTTTACAGAGAAGCTGCCCAGGAGTCGACTGGGATTTCACCGTTTAAGTTACTTACGGAAAGGCTGTGCGTGGACTGATAGAGATTTTAAAGGATCTTTGGACGGGGGAATAGGATGTTGCTGAAACGAAAACAAGCGACCAGTACGTCTTCGAGTTACAGGAGCAGTTGAAACAGACCATGACAACAGCACAACAGGAACCGGGGAGAGCCCAGACAGGGACAACCGAGTCAACCGAGATAGGAAACCAGGACCAGAAAGTTAGAGGTGGGAGGAGAAGTTCTGGTTCATCTTTCATCACCAAACAACAAGCTCCTCATGCAGTGGCAAGGCCTTACGAAGTCCAAGGAAAGATGGATGAGGGTGACTACTGAGCCTCATGAAGACTTACCACATCAGTGCCGAGTTTGCAGCGCCTTAGAAGTAATGGTTGCTGCAGTCATCGAGAGCAACAATACAGCCTCAGAGGAGGCCGTCGAAGATGAAGGCCCATTCGAGTTTGTGAATCCCGGTGCGGAAGAAACGACGGGCGAAGTAAAGGATCGAAGACAACCCACGTAAAGGGGGATATAATGAAGGTACGAAAGGCGATGGGAAAGTTTCAGTCGGTATTTTCAGACACGTCTAGATGTACCGACATAATCAAGCACAAGATCGAGCTCACATCCCTGCAGCCGATCCGTTCCTTGCTCTACCAACTGCCGTACAACCGCTGCCAAAAATGGCCTGCCATGCTCTGGGCGTGGCGCGACCGAGGCGGCTGCAGAGGTCACCATCGGTGAAGACGCCAGGATGCAAAGTTTCGCAGGCGTGGCCGGTCAGCCGGTGGTTCGGTGTCAACGTCTGCAGATCGCTAGGGTCGGCGCTCACGTGCGTGAGGGATTAGCTTTTCAAGAGATTTTCAACCTCAACGATGACGGTAGGAGCATCTCGTCGTTGATGTCTTGGCGCACTCTGGACTGCAGCACCCTCTTCGTCGATCTCACCAGCCGTTCCCATGCGCCTCCAAAGTGCGGAGAGGCGGGGGACTGGACTACCATTCAATGAAATCTTGGGACAGAGCATCGGCAGTCTTCTGTTGATGCCACTCTCGAACGCCTCGTCGCAGCTCCCTTTCACCAACTCGGAATTTGCCCCTGACCGTTTAGTGTACGTGACGGCCTTCCTCAACGTGCAATCACGGGCCGCAAGGCCATGAAGAAGCTGCCGGCATCCGGGCGATAAGCCACCTCTAGATGTACTGCGCGAGTGGCGAGCCACGCGAAAATGACCCCATGCCTTTCTCAATCCTTCTGAGCTGTAGCACATATACTGGACCAAAATAATCTACGCCGATTGTCGTGAACGGGCGTCCACCGTTACCGCCGCGCGATCGAGGCAGGTCGGCCATCATCGGTGGACGCGGCAGCACGCGCCTTCTCCTGCAGAACGGGCATGTCGGTGTCCACTTCTTGACCGTGTTCCGACCGTGCAGGATCCAGAGACGCTCTCTTAGCGCGGACAACAACTGGTCGGCACCTCAGTGCGCAAGTTTCAGGTGCTTTTCGCTGACGATCAGTTGCGTCACATCATGACCTGATGGCAAAATGACTGGGTGTCGGCTCTCAAAAGGCAGATCGGCGAGCCCAGATCGGCCCCCGACGCGGAGCAGTCCATCAGCATCCAGATAGCGCGTCAGTAAGCGGCAGTAAGCGGCCACGACGTGGCACGCGGACTTCCGATCCAAACGAGGCCATCTCAGCAGCTAAACAGGCCTGCTGTGCGTGCCTCTAAGCCAGCGCAGCTCATCCACATCGAGCGGGTCCCGAGGGAGTTTCCCTTCTGACTCGAGCTTCGCCTGCCTGTTCTGGACAAGGCGTCGAATCCACGCCGTCACCCGTAGTCCAGGACGAGTAACGAGCTGGTCCTGTTAGTCTGTGAACCCTGCACAGCCGTCGATACTGGTAAGCAGCACGTGCGCGGTAGGCAGCATCTTCAGAACCGGCTCTTGACCAGAGGAGTACGTTGAAAGTTAATGGATGGCCAGCTGGACTCAGAAAGCCACAAGAAAGCAGGGCCGCGCAGCCATCTGGGTGCAGCTCGGCAGCCCGACAGCCTCTCGAGCAGATAGCCGCGGGAAACATGGCACTCGGCACGTGCCTCCACTCGCTATTCGCGCTAAGCTCCTGATCTCGGCAGCCTGACTTGCCACAGACGTATGGAAGCGTCCAGTGTCACCACCAATCCAGTGGAGCACGGTACCGGAGTCAGTCCAGAAGCACGTGGAGTCTGTTGTCATGTCCCGCTCTCTTTTTATTGTTTCCGACAGCCGTGCGGCCAGTAAAGGAGCCTGTAACTCTAGACGGGGAATGGTCGGCTGTTTGCGAGGAGCGACTCTAGTTTTAGAGGTGACAAAGGAACAGCTGATGTTCCCACCAGACAGGCGTAATCGAGTGCAGCCAACAGGGCTGAAAGCAGCTTGCGAAGCAGCGTCGAAGAAACGGGGCTGACAGCTGTCTGGCCCGGACGACGGAGGGCAGCAGCATCCTCTCAGACGTAATGTCCGGGTCATCAACCGCCTGCATCCATCTTCCCCATTCCACAACCAGCCCTTGGTCTTGGATTTCCTCGTCTCATTCGATACTGTGTGATCTCATTTTTTCCAAAATACGCTTTGCTTGCTAATGCACTAAGCATAAGGCGACATTTGACCCAACGGGGCGATTATGGAAGACACTTGGCTGAGTATTCGGGGCTTCTTGTGTGGTTTGCGCAGATTTTTTACGTTGGAGGTCAATGAGTCACCTTTTGTGTCCCAAAGGACTTCCAGTGCTCTCACGACAGGTCTCTCATCTAGATTCAGGTCTCGCGAGATGGCGCTCCGCGCTCTTCATAGGGTAACACACACCTCGTGAGGCCAAAGCCGCCCCGCTTCAACATCTCACACAGCGACTGACGCATCTGCTGGCCTTGCTGGATGCTGTCGACCGAGTCCGAGTAGTCATCGACGTTAAAACGGCTCTTGACAGCAGCAGCCGCCTCAGGAAAATCCCGCTCATTGTCTTCTGCACGTTGGCGCAGAGCAAAATTGACAGCGCAAGAAGACTACGACGCCCCAAACGTTTGTACTCGCATCTGGTATGTAGTCGGTCCCACTGATGGCGCCGCGCCACAGAAAGCGCAGCGCTGACTGGCGGGCCGGCTTCACTCCCACGCTGTGATACATGACACGAATATTAGCGGAGAGCGAGATTTGGCGTTCTTGAATCGAAACAGAACAACGACCAGGCTGTTAACTAGGTAAGGGCATGTCAGAAAGTGATTAAGGCAGGTGTCGTTGTAGCGAGCGGGGGCGTTGAATACCACTCGTACTTTACCGGGCTTGTTCGGGTTCAGCATAACGTGGTGTGGGAGATACCACTCGTTTTTCGTCTTCATTGACGTTTTGGGTATGCCCATCTTTAACATACCCTTCCATGTTTTCAGTGTACAGAATGGCGAATTCGGGGTCTTTCGCGAGTTTTTGTTCGGTGTATCGAAGGCGCTTTTCAGCCGCCGCCCTGTTGTTAGGCAGCGCGACGTCTGGCTGCTTTCATGTCAGATCAGTGTGATACTGTTCATCAGTTAGCGAAATGCCATTTTTCAGAATTCCCAACGCGCGCTGGTCTTCTCTCGACTCGCTGACATTCTTCGAGCCAAATACTCCGGTCGACCAAAACTGCTCCATTTGCTGTTGCAGGAGACTGTCGGCACACAGACGTGATTCACGCGCGCAGCTCCTACGCCTCCCAGGGCACTGGACAGTCTGCCGGTGGCAACCCAGCCAAGCAGTGGCTTGACCGCTGCCGGGCTGTCCTCCGGCCCTTGGTGAACCTCTCGCGGCACGATGATATCAAACATGCCCGTGCCTAGCAGGAAGTCAACTCGGTTAGCCGTCACCTTAGCCTGGTCGAGGTCGGTAAGATGTGGCCATTCCGTCTTCTCCTTTGGCCAGTCGACGGCCTGGCGGGGGACGTTGAACCGCGGCGTCGTGAATGCATTGTTCACCAGTCGCTCCTCACCAGACGCCGCCGCCCGGATTTCCAAGTTAACGCGACGAGAAGAGAAAGTCTAGTCTGACTTCCATCCACAGTGGAAAGGTGTACCTGCTGAATGGGGCCGTGCAGTCCCAATTCTGCCGCCACCTTTTCATGCAGGAGTGAGATTTGACTTCCCACGTCTAACATTCCGGTTACACGGCGACTGCCACCGGGACCACTCATGTTTGCAGGTAAGACTTGAAGGAACACCTGCGCCTGTTGTGGTACGACTGCGGCCGCCTCTGCGAGAACGTCAGACGGTGCACTGTCTCGGGCGGTCGCTCGCCAACTGACCGGTCCGGCACCGTCCAGGAGAGGATGATGGCGGCGCAGGTATTGGCCGTGCAGCGTATGAACGAGACACAATCCTTACTTCAGCGATGAGGGGCCATACAGAGCAAATAAAGGCCCTCTGCAGCGCTGCCGTTACTTTCTGATCGACGTTCAGAGCCAAAAAACCCTCGCACTTTATCAGCTGGTGCTGCTGACCGCAAGTCACATCCAGCTGCCCTCGTTTCCAAACACGTGTTATTAACAGCGGCAGCTGAAATTCCGCTGTTGGCCTGCAGCGTACGCTGCCGGCCGGCACCACGTGCTGACCAGCCGGTCTCACGGCCAGGTCCTGCCGGAGCCGAAGTGGTAGTAGCCCGGCGTCCAGCAGCCACCAGCGCGCGCAGCCACGCGTCAAGGTGGGCCAACGTGGACTGAGCGGGTTCTGGGGACACCACCCGCGCTCCCCATCGCCAGGCGGGAGAGGGGGCCAACTTGGAGACGATAGACGAGACATTTGTAGACGCGGCTAGGTCAGCAACATATCTCTTTGGTCGTAGAACACTAACAACGACATGTAAGTTGGCAGATAAATGGGCTACCGAGTCTTGTTGGCTTTCTTTTGGAGGCGGAGTCGTCAAGAGCTTTTTCATGTTGGCCTTTACCACGGCGCTACCCAAACTGCATCCTCCAGCTCTCTTTAAGACGACTGGCTACAGCTCGCCGCTGCAGAGGAAGCCGCTGACGGCGTCACTGGCGCGGCCTACCAAACTGCTCTGCAGATGCGCCACGCTTTTGGTGCCGGTCAAGTCGGGCGCATCGCGGACGAGAGCTTTGGAAAGAGCAGTGCAGCGAGGCCAGGCAACAGCCGATCCACCGAACTCCGGCAGCTCGATCCGCGCCAGCGACGGGCGCGCGTGACCGGAGCAGGCAGGCCGGGCCGACTCTTGCTGCTGACGCTGCGGCTGGCCAGTCCAGTCCAGCGTCCGCGAGGACACTTGTCCGTCAGCGGCGTCCTCTGGCGGAGTGGCATGGGCTGACGAGACGCGATCATTAAGGACAGAGTGGGAATCAATGGTATGAACAGTGGCATCAGGACGGCCGGGCTGCGCATCGCCGTCATTCACTTCTCCGCCCTTCAGGCGCCGCGCCTTCGGCTCCCAAGGCTCGGCAGCATGCGCCAGGGCTGCCAGGTTTCCGCACCGTTCTAGATCTTGTCTAATGCGCTCTGACTCGGCACGTCGGGCTGCCGCCTCGCGCTCGGTGGCCTCACGTTCGCGCTCACGCTGCCGTCGGACGTCCGCGAACTAGATGTCTATTTCTTCTTATTCTCGAGCCTGCCGCAGCCTGACTTTAGTGAGGTTTGCCTCGCGTCGGGCTTCACTCGCCTTTGATGTCGAGGACACAACACTTCGCGTTTTGAATGATTCTTCACTCATCTCACTGTATCGCTCTACGGGTTTATCACTAGTTCAACATGTTCCGGCCCGGAGGACCAAATGTTATGATGTTTTTGTATCATTTAAAAATAAATCAACAATTATATTAATGTATTTTACAAGGTCAACGAATCGTCATTTCGCTGTCACACAGAAAGTTTCTTACGTGACTTTTCTGTTCTTTTTTGACCTACTTCAAAATCGCAAATTTGGTTTCACGCATGCGCCTTGCCAAGTGCTGAACAAATACGCCTGTTCACTTTGGTAATTATTTACATAGGACTAAGAAACATCGGAAGTTTTCGCACACCACGTGAGACCAACAAAGAGGCAACATCTGAGGCTTCGGTGTAACAAAGTCTACCTCATGGCTTTAAAATTCACGCTTTGAGAAACCACCAAATTTCATTGTCATCTCATCTCATCATCATCATGTCTCACTCAAGATCTCAAGATTTGGGAACGTATTTAAAAATCCCTTTGTTCTAAAGCTGCCAAATGTTTTCAGGTCTAGTCCTCAGAGTCGTCACTGAACAGAATCAGACGAAGACGTCTGGAAGCCAATTAATGCCTCAAGTAGATCAATCATGTCACTGTGCTAAGTGGTGACTCATGCCCGTAATATGAAACGATCCTTCTCTTTTCTAACCTATTAATAGCATACACCAACAAAACGTCTGAGCTCTTGCATCAACCCTACGTCAGTCGGTTGTTTGAATTCCATGTTTGTTTACGTCCGTTCATTGGTCAAAACGTCTTCAGTCTTTAGTGTCTTAGTTTTCAGTCTTAAACATCTTAGTCTTTCTAGAAAATTCAGATTGCAAAACGCATCCTCACCGGTGGCATATAGGATCATAATGGCATCATCCCATTTCACCATTTCCTTTTGTAGGCACTAAAGAAACTAGAAAGCGATTCGTTTCTAACGTCAGAAGACAGACTGTGCTCTCGGATTCGGCTCAACATGTGGTGGACCCTTCGTGATGTTGTGAAGTGCTCGTACTGTTAGTGACAAGTGTCTGCCGTCAAGATACAAGTGTCGAAATTGGGAGCTCTGTCTCTTCGACGAATGAATGAAGAGGTCACTTGTAAAAAAGACTCGCAAATAGAGAATTACTAAAGAAGGAGAAACAATGATACAAACCAGGTCGCCAATCTATCACGTCAAGAAGAAATCGCTGCTGCAATCGGAGTCATGGGATAATGGCTGCAGTCTGCATCGTCGAAATCGGGTCATGGAGGTAAACGGGGAAAGCGGGCAAGAAATGCCCCCCCCTTTTGTAGTAACTGGTAGTTGGCGAAATACCTCATTTATTGCTGGGTTACGAGGCATTCTTGCAATAAAATTGTTCTGATGAAGTACCTGTCATGTTAGGGATACCTTAACCCGCGCCTGGCTGGCAGTCCACCCCATGCACGCCCCACGAGGGGTTATTGACTCGTTCCTCTCTAACTCGCAAAAAATTTGTCCCAAAGCAGCACTGCCGCAATTTTGTTTCATTTTTTTGTGTTTAGATCTGTGATAGATTTGTGTTTTTGTGGTTTTAGTTTAGAACCCGTCTTTGTGATACCTTATGACTGATAACATTGTGCAGTTGCCAGATTTATGCCGATTTATATCTTTAGTACATTATGACAAGTTTCAGCAGATTTCCAATTTTGTGATCATAAAAGCCAAATTTACACAAGGCGTAGACATCATTGATTTTGACGCGTACAGATCTACAATTTTGCCGAATGTTATAGAGTCACCTGTGTTAACGGAGTTTAACAGCAATATTTTGGCGGAAATATTTATCACTAAGTGTTCCCATGGCGCAAGTTCTTGTAGCGGTCCTTACTATGCCCCTCAACTGCTGTCACTTTGAGCCACACTGAGAGTGCAGTCCTTGGTAACGCAACCCTATGAGTTTTGTTTGACGCGTTGTCAAGGACATTAACTCCTAGGACGATGCACAAAGTCGCAAGGATGGCTCAACCGTAGGAAGCTATATGCCAGTCCCTAGTGCACGATCCCACATGGCTCTGACGGTTTTTATAGCCGTGTGAACGAATTGGACAGGGAAGCGGGAGTGCGCGAGCAAGGTGCAATATAGTCTATTATAGTGCAGGAGCATTGCGTGTTTGCGCATGCTTAACAACAATGCATATTCACGCATGGCGACATTAGACGTAATCAAGACGTTTGTAACTTGAGCCTAATAAATCAGACGTCGCCGAGATACAACACCGGATGGGGCAATGACGATCTCTATCAAGATCGGACTTAAGAGAAACAGTCGCCTTTAAACACTCAGTGCATGCATCTTGTGGAGGAGGTAGCCTCGGGGGAAGACGTGATTCGCTGAAAAGCAAATACAGCAGACAAGAACAAAAAGAAGAGATCCGCCTGAGAGGTGATCGCAGCAAACTTTCAGGTCCAGTGTCCCGGAAATTCCGGAAACGCCGCCTTTTCAAAAAGAAGTGCGAGAATAAAGTCAACCTAGCAAAAAGGTGGTCGGTCAGCAGTCGAATGAAACTCCTCTCTAGAAGTGGAGGAGGACCGCCGTGCAATCGCACACACGAGCAGTGGCGGAGATATTCTTGATCAGTCACTATCGACGGAGAGAAGTCCACGTCGTTGAACTTGTCGAAATTGAAGGGATAAATCCCGGAGGCCTCAAAGACATTCTCGGCCTTCTGAAATGACACCGTTTTTCCATACGCCATCCTGAACAGCCGGTCCACCGTGTCTAGCGTGACCGTGAGTCCGGGGTCATTGGTCATCCAGAGGTCACACTCAGCGGCGTATGAGGCCTTCATGGATCCAAACAAAGCCAGGTCAAGCGGGTGCAGCCTGTGAATGCGGAGGCAGCATGAAAATCATGATACCACAGTGTCTGGCAAACAGCATTGGTTGTTTGTGCAGTGGCTGAGGGTGCAGTGGCTGACATGGTTGTCGGGAATCAGGCCTGGCTCATCGGCTTCGAAACGCCAAGAGAAGTGGACATCGTCCCGAGCCTGGACCTCTTTCTCAAAGTGGCTTCTGGCACGCCCGATTGGAAGCCGCTACCCTCATAGCTGGCTACAGGGACCCCAGAAATGTCCTAGGTCTGAAGGGCTGTGATTAATAAAGATTAAGTAAAGGTGCAAAAGGACTGATAAATGCTGGTAGATAACGATTCACGTCTAATTTCTCTGATCTGGATATTTACGCGGGAACGAGATAAAGATACAAAAATTTCTACACTACAGCGTCGCGGCCGCCGTCGCCGAAGCCGGGTGAAAATGACGGCACTAATTTTGACGTTTCTTTGTTTTGGTGGATAAAACCTTGTCAATTTGTTTCTTTTTAACTTGGGTCGTGCTATGGTCTTTCATGTTTATTTTTGAAACCATTTGATATTTACTAGTATAAACCAATGGTAGGGCCTTATTCGCGCAAGCCCAATTATTTGTAAAATATACATTTGTTAACTTTATGGACTTCTTGTTATCATTACCAACTTTTAGAGCTAGTTCTGACATTTTCTCTACGGTCCAAGCTATTCATCGCCGATTTGGAGGACGATGCGTTTTCTCTCTTATCAGTTCTTGGTAACCTAGGTCAACGATTCAAGGCCATGATGGCTGGTTGGTTATTGTGTTATTTAACGTCGCTCTCGATTGCCAGGGTTATTTCGCGTCGCAACCTGTCACGCCGGTTGTCGCGAGGGACGGCGAAATGTCACTATTACCCGGACTCGAACCGGGGACCTTTCGGCCACAAGGGAGTATGGTAACCACTACACTATACCGCCCCCTGAAGTCTGTGATACTTTGCCAAATGACGATCGTTGCAAGTCTCCATCACCTCGTACCCAAAACGTGGGGAAGAAATCGTCAGTTCCTGAAAAAAACGGCGACGCAGGTTGAAAATGGGTTGACCTTAGGTCAATGATCCGGATGTTTCTGGAAGAATGTGTGACAGCAGGTTTGTTACAGCTGTGGAGATCGCTCATCTCAGAAAATACTGTTTTGATGTCTTGTCCTGTGGGAAAGTTGCGGAAGGCTAGACCTTAAATAGGTTCACTTGGTCTGACAAAGGCCAAAGACCTGATTCGACTTAAGGTCAAAACTTTTACATAAACTTTTACAGAAAATATGAACAGGGTAAAGCAAAAGGTACATGAAATTTTATGGCGCTGCGTGGGCTCGTTCTGACGCATTGTTTGAAAAACATCAGGGGGGCTGTTAATATCCCCTCCCCCGTCAAGGCCAGGAAAGAAATCACTGAACGACCAAAATCACCTTATGTACAGGGACATGGCCAAGGGGGTCTATAGGGGCCATGGCCTCCCCCCCCCTGAGCCAAGCCGTCTACACTAGATATATGGCGATTTCTCAGGAATATGTAAAAGTGATCGTGTATATGTTGCAACGGGAAACGTATGTTTCCTTTGCGTTAAACATGAACCCAGTTCCATAAAATTGCTACTTTTCCTATAAGTTTCACCACATGTCAGTGGCATATAACAAAATTGGACGTTCGACGCCCCCCCCCGAAGAAAATCCTGGCTACGTGCCTGCTTATGTATGAACATCAGGGATAAAACATAAAACAACAAGAAATAAAACATAACACGTATGTATAAACAAAGGAATAAAACATAAAAAGTCTTAACCGCTTTAAGGAAGACACTTATTTGAAGGGATATTGATTGCTGACATTTCAGTGAGATTTAAAGAAGCAAGAAATAAGGACGCATGGCAACAATATGCGAGCGGGACATACTTTGTTAAGCCTTCCGTTTCCTAGTTGGACTTCTTTCATTGGACACGCCGCCTTTGGTCGGTTTTCCTATCCTTGAACGCTGAGCTCGTGTGAGGACCTAATAATTTATTTAATTGAAAATACAGCCCAATTTCATTAACTGGGGCTTTTATTTGATTATTCTGTTAGCATACGGCTAGAACACTAAAGTGTTATCTACAGGCATGTATTACTTTCCTTAAAACGAAGGCCTTGAAACATCATACCCCTTGGCTTCATGCACTACACTGTCATATATTGATTAGCAATATTTATAACCGTTTAAGCCCCTTCTCTGGAGGGCAAATTTTTTCCTTTTTAAATTCTTTCAGGAAAACATAAACTTATGTTTACAGGCTAGCTCAAACACCTGTTTGGTGATTAAGACATACTGCAGTTACAGCGGCATGGGGACCATGACTCCAACGAACGCAGCAATAAGCAGGGCGTCGCTGAAATGAGTTTCCGCCATTTTGTAACGGATTGTCCCGCGACACGGCTACTAATCATGCAAGTCACTACTGTCGCAAATCGACTTGCGCAACAGCCACAGCAGTAGGAGGGGACAGTTCAGCCACATGGCCACGCCAGTTGGAGACGGCGGATTGCGCGTTGTGGCTCTCAGTGGCACGTAATTCATGAGCGGCCGATCAGGCACTGGGTCTACGGTATTTCAAGGGCACCGAGTCACTGCAGTTTTGACAGAAGCCTGCGACAGTGCAGGAAATCGAATACCGATTACCTGACAACCGGCATCATGCAATCCCGGGCTCAGTTCGACCGACCTCCATTACGCAGCACATCGGTCGTGGGTGAAATTACTGGCGACGGTGCCATCCAGGACAGCCACACATCTGCCGGCAATGATCAGCCATCTGTGACACACAGTGTTGCTAGGTCGGCGCGGTGAGCCTCACTTCGCCGTCATGTATGAGCAGTAGCCTGCACGCAGACGTCAGCTCTCAAGAATCCACTACATACCGCCATCAGGTGAGACGGCAGTTTGCCGCTCTCCGCCGTCAAGTGGGAGCAGTTAGCTGGTCCCAGCCGCCGGCAGACCTGCGATCCACCAGACGACTGACGGCAGGCCTGTGGTCCACCAGACGGTCAGGCGCCGACTGGGGACTGACATGTGGTCCACCGGACTGTCAGACGCCAGCCAGGGGTGGAGGGCTAAGCCGCCGTCCACCAGACGACCAGACACCGACCGGGGGATGACCTCAGGTCCACTAGACGGTCAGACACCGGCCAGGAGCTGACCTCAGGTTCACCGAAATGGCCAGACGCCGGCCGGGGAGGTGTCGTCTGGAGCCGGTGGCGCTCCCCGAGCTGGCCGTCACGTCCGGGAAGTCTGTGGTTTGAGAATTTCGCAATAGTTCGAACTTGGAAGTTTTTTTTGCAGTCCGGAGAGTCGGGAAGACCTAATGGGAGGGCATTTGTTTGGATAGCCAACATCGATTCTTCTTCGCCAGGCGATGCCCAGGTGACGGTGTGCTCGGTCAATGGTGCTATTTCGATTACTCGTGAAAACAGACTGCGGCAGGAGTCGTAAAAAGCAAGACGATCAACTCGGTCGAGCCCAGGTAACACCTGCAACATAAAAGGCGATCTAGGCTGGCTGCCTGGTACAATACCTGGTGTCTGCCAGACGAACTGTCAGCTGTGCCAAACATCTTGATGCCTGTTGCACGAGCTGTCAGCTGTCTCAGACACAACTGGCGCCTGCACAGGGCTGTCCGTCGGCTGCCTTAGACAACCTCTGGCACCTGCCGGACGGCCCCAGATCACCTTTGGCACCTGCCGGGTGGCCCGTCAACTGGCTGTCGGTGCGGACCCGGACCGGGACCCGAACTGGCTATAAGTCCGGTCCGGGCAGTTGGCTATAGGTCCGGTCCGGGCAGCTGACCATAGGTCCGGTCCGGGCAGCTAGCTATAGGTCCACTCCGGGCCGCTGGCTCACAGGCCGGCCGGGCCGGAGTGTCGCTCGGCCGCTGCGCCCGTCGTCGGGTGCTCGTGAGTCCCGTCATCGACCACGCCGGCCAGATTAGCATGCAGGCCGCACGCACCACGTCTATCCCATTGGTAGCCTCAAATGACGCGCGAAGTTCCCCTGTCGTGGGTGAGATATGGTGGCGATGACGGCGGCGGGCCCGCGCAGGGTGCTGCTAACGGTTGGACACACCGTCCGATGGCCCAGCCATTTAGGACAGCACCTCACCGAGGGACGACAACGGCCACGGCTGGCTCTTATGTCAACCGGCGGACCACTAAGAGATTTTCTGTCTTTTTCTTTGTCTTGAGAGATGTGTTTGCCACCATTGGGGTGGCATAATTTTTTGGAAATTTTCAAAAGTTGCTTTCGATGTTTTTGTTGGACTCATTGAAAGCATGGCTCTCGCAAAATTTCTCCCACACTGACTGACGTTCATTACTGTCCCATGGATAATTAATGTTGCCTACTGGGCTTGCAGTCTCCTGTGCTGTCTCCACGGGTGGCCGGCCGCTAGCACCAGGCGGGCGGACACGGGTCGGCTGGGGTTCCCATATGAAGCCGTCGGGACCCATGTTGTTGGCTTTTGGAATATTATTTGGCATGGACTGGGTCAGCATTCGAGGACTGCGATCTTGACAGTTTCACGGCTTGGCTGACAGTCCACAGTCCCAGTGTTTCAGGAACTGTGTTCCTGGGCTGCCAGCCAGGCCGTCCCCAACACAGTCTTAGTGCTTCAGGAATTGTCTCCCTGAGCTGCCAGCATTTCTGTCAAATGGTCAAGATCACGCTCCTTGAGTGCAAGCCCAGTTCATGCTACATCATGCCCCAAAACTCAACAACATGGATCCGGGCAGCTTTCAATGGGGACGCGAGCCGACCAGTGCTTGCGTGCCTGGTAGTAGCTGTCGGCCACCCGTAAAGACAGCACTTGAGACTGCATCGCCTAGCAACCGACATTCATTATTCATGGGATAGTGGTAAACGTTAACCCGTCCCCGGCTGGGGCAGTTGACTGCCCCCACCGAGGTTTTTCTGAGATTGCGAGAGAACGAAGAAACACAGAGTCACGAAACTTTGTGTACCTTTTGCTTCATCAATTTTACATCTCGTGTCAAAATTTTGGCCTCAGATCAGTTCACGTGCCTGACCTAGGTCAGGTCAAACAGAACTATGTCCAAAAAAGTTTAGCGCCCTCTAACTTTTTTCGTAAAACAAGATATCTCAATAATACTTTCACGGATTAGTGATCGTGATAGATGCAACAAATCTGCTCTCTCAGATTTTTCGGAATTTTCCGGGTCATTGACCTAAGGTCAAGCCCATTTTAACCCGCGCACGACCGTCGGTCCATTTCGAACACGGGCGACGGGGGGGGGGGGCAGTTGACCGCCCCCCTCTAACTCACGAACGGTTGGTCGCACGAGCATACCGTTGGAAAGCTTGTGACGAGTAGAGCTCGAAACTGGTCTCGTTTTTAGTTTTCGATAATGTGTAAGCAATTTACGCCCTATATATATATATATGTTTTCTCATAGCCGACTGCATGAGACCGAGAAATAGCCTGAATCTCAAGGACTATGACTAAAAACGCTTAGGTAAAGGAACCAGCGCACAAGTAAAGGTCCGCGGATGCCGATACACGTCTAATTTCTTAGATTTCTTCAATATATACGCCGAAACGTTGAGTTAAAGACACGGCATTTCTCGCGGCAGCTGCAAGGCGTACGCTGCTGCCGTATGCGGTCACAAATTGACGGGAACTAATTTTAGCGTTCCTTTATTTTCGCGAAAAGACGATCTATGTATATTTTATTGATCTTAGAGGTTGTTGTGATGATTTTTCATGCTTAAATTTTGTAAAAATTCATTAGTTACCAATCTACAAAATTGGCGGAGCTTTATTGGCGACAGCCTGTTGATTTCCAAAATATGATACTTTTTCAAACGTTTTGAGGTTTCTGGCATTGCTTACGTCTGTGCAAGCTAGTTCTGCCATTTTCTACCCATTTTGAGTAATTCATCGCCGATTTTGATGGTGGTACATTTTGGCTCACTGCAGTTATTCGTGACCTGACCTCAGGTCAATGGCTGGAAGTCATTGATACCTTTCCCAATGACGGTAACTAGATGTCTGCTTCACTCCACACTAAAAATGCTATGAAATATTCCGTTAATTTCCGAAAAAACGACATGTTTTAAAAATGGACTTGACCTTAGGTCAATGACTTGGAAAATTTCGAAAAATCTGAGATAGCAAATTTGTTGTATTTATCACGTTCACTAATCCCTGAAAGTATTATTGAGATATCTTGTTTTGCAAAAAAGTTACAGGGCGCGAAACTTTTTTTGACATAGGTCTGTTTGACCTGACCTAGGTCAAGCACCTGACTTGACCTGAGGTCAAAATTTTGACACGAGATGTAAAATTGATGAAGCAAAAGGTACACAAAGTTTTGTGACTCTGTGTTTGTTGGTTCTCTTGCAATCGCAGAAAAACCTCAGGGGTCAGTCAACTGCCCCCCCTCAATCGGGGACGGGTTAAGACATGTCGTTTTTTCGGAAATTGACGGAATATTTCAAAACATTTTTAGTGTGGAGTGAAAGAGACATCTAGGGCCATTCCTTCAATGAGTTCAACAAAGGCATGGAAAAAACGTTTTTGAGAAAGTAAAAAAACAACCACATTTGAAGACTATTCTAGTGATTATGTTACCTACCTACGCATGCGTATTGACGCTGAAACGATATTATCGCGCACAGGGAAAATGAAACCACATAACTAAGGGCAATGCCGTCATCATCGCGTCACATCGTGACTAATAGCTCAGTTGGCTGGAGCATGGCGTCCAGTTCGTAGACTGACGCACGAGGCACGCCATATTACCTGGAATGACGCATTCTGCTAGACCGCGTTCATAAACTGACCTGCGACGCCACCCAAGTTAACTCAATAGACACACCAAGTTACCTTGCAGTTGCCTCGTCCTGTGCCAGGGTAATTCTCTGGTAAGTATGGTGACCTCCTTGCGAATTTTAAACAATCGACTCTTAGAACTAGACCTGCCACTTTTAAGAAGTCTGAAAACCCGCCCTGCCCCGTAAGATAGCACCCGCTTCCGCCCTGCACCGTTTTCCACCCAGAAAAGCCCACACAAACCCGCAGTCCAAATTCTCTTGGTGCCCACAGGGATGTCTAAAGACAGAGAATCCTGCATTTTCTCCGATTCTTTTGGGAGTTGCTCTGTTATTTCCAGAGCAAACTGCAATGTGTTGTAAGGGGGGAATGGCAACGTTTTAACAAATCTATGCTTATTCAGCTTCCAGTACACCACAATTTATGAGCACAAAATGTGTGCGCTCTTTCACTTGTGAAACATTGATGTATGCAGTCATACTTAAGCGTAAAAATTATTTTGAGATTCGTACAACTATGCGCTCATCTTAAGAACTATCATACTTTTATCACTGTTCATGAGCCTTGGTACATTTTTATAATAAATGGCATGAATCACTGGACCTGTTGAAAACTATCTGGAAATCTAACGTCAAGGTGTCAAGCAACGTCAAGCAACAAACTGAACAGTTCAAAAATTTGGTAACAGGCTACATTCATCTGAAAATATACGAGACCACTGATTAATGTGCATACATTACTTTTCGAGCCTGAAGAAGCACGTCGCTTTGCACCAGACAGATAGGACTAGAAAACTGCACCTTTTGTCAAACAGTATGAGAGCCTCAGCCCAATCTTCTACTGACAAAAAAACATTGTCATTCTGAGTACCATATGCAATGGCCTCGCGTCGAAGTTCAAGTAGTAGTACATGTTGTCCAAATTAGCCAAAATTTTGATGTCGGGATCGCTTCTGAAGAGTTTATCAAGTGCTTTGCATCGTCATCTGTTGTAAAATGTCCTGTTGCTTGTCTTTTGAAACAAAAATACTGAACAGATTTTTTTGTAAGCGGCAAACACGGTCCTCTGCCGGAAACGTGAACAGTGGTACTAAGATTGGCACCATTACCTTTTGCTTCTCTGCAATTAAATAAAATTCGTCAGGGATTGATGAGGTTCAGATCATTTCGAGTCTATGCAATGGGGTTAAGAACGTACGTGCTAACCGAATGTGTGAAAGTTTCGTATCCTTTCTCTTGGCATCGGGCTGAGGTGTTTCTTTTGGCTCTCGAAGCTGACAGTCACTGATGACTTTGATTTCATTACGCTGTCTGTCAACGTGAGTTTTCAGAGAGAATCCTGTGTTAATCATTGTCTGTTGGTGTCAGCAATGAAAACCACATCTAATGCAAGCCATTTTCGATGCAAATGATGCTAGTTAGCGGTGGCCTCTCCGCCGTTTGCAACCTCGGCTCGGCCTCCTCCTATGAGAAAACATATATAGGGCGTGAATGGCTTACATATTATCCAAAACTAAAAATGAGACCAGTTTCGAGCTCTTCTTGTCACGAGCTTTCCAACGGTGTGCTTGTTTTTATCGTGCCACCGACCGTGCGTGAGCTAGAGGTGGGCGGCCAACCGTCCCCGCCCCCGGTCGGGTGTGCATGGCTCCGACCGACGTCGGGCACGGGTTAAAGGATAACCTTTCAAACAATAGCAGCCCTTGAAACAATAATTATAACAACGTTTTAGAGGACAACCTTTTCTATAATACAAAATTTAAGCACTCAGAGCATGGGTGAAGAATTCAAGGGTGACGCTCGACCTACTCCGCCTGTTGAGCCGCACCAGTGACAGTGACAGTGACAATGTAGCGTACCCAAAAGCGTGCAATCTTCGTTAAGACATGTACTCGTACACTTGTGAACGTCATTGATCCGCTTTAGCATTCTGGTGTTGTTGGCGTTACTGTTTTTCGCTTGTAGGTTTTGGACTTTTCTGCTGTTGTAAACGACGCGCTGATCTTGGCAAACTGATCTTTGCTAATTTCTTTACTAGTTACGATGTCCTGAAATACTCCCTCGTCGACTTTATAAGAAGACCAGGAACATCCTGGAAGCCATTTTGATTCGCGAAGAATCGCCGAGCCCCAACGCGCAGCTGCACCCATCCGCTGAGTAACTAAGTTTTGTGGTGTGAAAAAGAGAACGACATGCATTTTCGTCACACTGTCTCCCATTTCATATGTCATATATCATTTATTCACTCATGCACAAGCTTATCTGCACATGCTTTGGTAGCACATGACTGTCTTCTGTTTCTAGGCTTTATTCACTATAACTGTTCTGAAGATGGCGCAAGTCACACCGAAATGTTATGAATCACATCATCAATTTTTGCGAATTACTTTATCGTGTGTCTGTCGATCAGAAACTTATGATCCGATACATGAAAAGAACATCAGAAAAGCTCATAGCCACGATATATATATATATATATATATATATATATATATATATATATATATATATATAATAGGATATATATATAGCTGTAACGTTGCAAATGTACACCTATATAAGTTATACATAAGTTATATATATATATATATATATATATATATATATATATATATATATATATATATATATATATATATATATATATATATATTATACATATAAGTAAGCTACATTGCTGTCACTGTCATTGGTGCGCCTCAACAGGCAGAATAGGTCGTGCGTCACTCTTGAATTCTTCACCCGTATATATATATATATATATATATATATATATATATATATATATATATATATATATATATGTATACATATATCTTATATGTGTATATTATATATGGCACACGTAATGCGAATATTACTTTCAAAAACATCTATTTAAAGTTAAAACGTTTCGGAGACGCTTTCTCCATCGTCAGATATATACGGTGCGCAGCAAAACGCCACGAAGACGCCTTCACAGCAATCACACGGGTGAAGACATGTCGACAGCACCGCATGATCAGCCACCACGCACACACTCGGCCGCCGTGGTGTATCACGGCTCCACAGGGCGACAATACTCGAACTCGTCCTTCATGTCAGTCAATGACTACGACATTCAATGCGCGTGCAAAAACCGTAATTGATCTCTCACCGTAAAGAAAGACCAGCGAAGTCCAATGCAGGGAAATTGTTACACGTGATTTCCGTTGTTTGTTGAGGCTCGGGTCACGGTCACGTATGTACAGGACCTCGAGGACAGCTAAGCAACGGAGATCATTACATGACTGAACAACCATGGTGTTGCTGGTGATGATCTGTCGATGTCTTGTTTGTGTTTGGGTGCACCGTCTCTCAGGTGCATAGTTATTCATCTTGACAGTGATGTTACCGTCATGCGAGGGACATCATTGCATGAAGAACCTTGAGAGCCCGTTCTTCAATGACTACCTGATTGTGGAGTTTGACTTTCGTGTAGTGTGGCAGAATGTTTTCTTTGATACGTCTGTCAGTGGGTCGTCTCGAGAGCATCGTTGTAGCAAAACCAATGCAGTATACTGGGCAAAGTTTGTAGCCTTCGTATTCGCAAGTAAATTGATACACTACATTGGTCTTATTAAGTCTGTCTGGTCGGGTACGGCTGCTTTTGACAAGAACTTAACTGAAACCTAACTGAAATCTTTCTGCTCCGGTAATAAATGGTTAACTGTGGTTTTCCGTCCTGTTTTGGCTGAACTTATCTGGACGTGATTTCCTCATCGCTTTTTCGTCTCGTTTGTAGGAGGTTGTCATTTGGTTTCGGTGGGAAAGTGTAATCTGGGTCGATTGGTCATGCTGTGTCGATTCCGTGAAATATTTGTCCGTTTGTCCTTGCATTACTGTTTCAATGTCAGTATTAGAGAAGCCGCTGTTAACTAGAACTTGCCTAACTCGCATTTATTTGGAGCGCATGTTAGTCCAGTCCGAACGCTGTTTAATTGCGCTTCTTACAAAAGCCCGAATGATGCTGGTCTTATAACGCGTGGGACACTTGCTGACTGCGTTTAAGCACCATCCGTTGTCTGTCGTATTTCGGTGAACAGTTGTCTGAAAACTTTGTCCTTGTCCATTAACGCGAGATGTCAAGGAAAGGAATGATATAGCCAACACCTAACTCACATGTGATAACTAACATGTAGCTCACATGTGAATTTTAAGGTCGCTTTGTCTTGGAATGTTTGTCTCAGTCGTTCCAGACGGTCTGTGTTGTTAATGTCAACAAAGATGTCATCAACGAATCTACAGTAGAAATTAGATGTAATTCATAATGCAATAGACATTATGAATAAAATGTTGGCAATAGCCTTCCTTTCCCATATATATATATATATATATATATATATATATATGTATATGTATATATATATATATATATATATATATATATATATATATATGTATATATATATTAAATGTAATAGATGCAGTAGACATTATGGATAGAATGTTGGCAATATCCTTGCTTTCCCACATACATATATATATATATATATATATATATATATATATATATATATATATATATATACACAAATATATATGACATATGATTTGCTCCAAAATATAAGCCATATAGGTATCATTTGAATGAATTTGTCATATGGAATACATTCATGTCACCATGTTTACATTTTGAAAGATGTTTAAGAACCACTTATTCTCATTCATGCACCAATCACATACGTACTAAATATCAGCAATGGCTAATGACAGAAAATGCCAAAGGCTCTTACGAAATGTTACATGAATGATGCCCGTTACAGTCGAGTCAGTGAAGCAGGGTTTTACATCACGTCTGTACTGAAGCCATAGTCAGTAATGATCAACGTCGTTACGGCACACGAACCACCGAGAGCTAAAGCTTTACGTTGCGCGGTGCACTACATGTACCGAAAATTCAGCATCTGCAGGCAAGCCGCACGCTTTAATTCGCACCTCATCAAGAGATACGAGCCGGCGTCTTTTCCAATTTCTGCCTTTGTTCCTTTCACTAACACAGCAGTCTTAAATCTGCCCGCAAAACTCTTTACATGCTGTGCGATATCTTCCACCGACACATAGAAACATGATCTTTTGGCTTAAGTACTCCACGCCGTAATCAGAGTGTGATCTCGGCGTCAAGATCTCACCATCCAACGGGCGCTGCAGGCTGTCTCGAGACACGGATCTACAGTTCCCCCTATTACGTCGCAAACATTCTTGCCACCAGTAGTATCAAAAAATTGCCACTCACAAGTGATGCCAGAGTTCAAAAGGTGGCTGCATATATTAACAAAGTTGTACTTGTCTTTATCCTGTCCTCCACACCCATCTGAGAAATCCTGAATTTTTCACAAGCCCGAGTGTTTCTCAACTACGTACGGCACTTAAACAGATTGGAAACCCACCACAGCGCCCGTGTCGCGCTTTACACAGTCTGACATCACACAGAAACTGTGATGACCAGTTCTGCTGCAAACCATGTACTTAGTCCGCACACAGCATGGGCTGCTTAAACCAGCTTCGGCGTACGCTTTGATCTTCTCATCTTCGTCCTGAAGTTTTGGGGGCTTTTCAGTGATCAACGGCGATGCGGTGTCTCCAATGACGATTCCAATTTCCTCTCCAGAGCATGAGCACCGCTTTGTAGCTTGCTACTGCCAATGCAATGCCGCTGCTTCTTCGACACTCCATCTGTAGCAAACAGCATAAAAATATGAAACGTATATTTCGGATGGCTAACAGATTGCAAAAACTTACACAAATGTAATAGTTAAGCCATAATAATTAGTAATACACCCTTATTAAAATAGACAACTAATCAGCCTTAGAAATGCGAAATTATCCAATTACGTTCAAAATTGGAACAGTCAATGCCGCGTCTTTCCCACTTACAGGTTCGTCGTACTGCACTGCAGCGCGGTGCAGGCGAAGGGTGGGGGTGGGTAAACGGCTCCTATGCCACTTCCCAATTTGGACTGAGCCTCAACAAATTTGCCCAGGCGCAGAACAAGCCTAATTAACGATGTATACGAAGTACAAACATGTAGAAACCACTAATAATCATGCGTTTGAATCAATCAAATTTACGATTTGTGTACTTACCTTGCGGATCGACGTAATACCCAGAAATGGCAAAACGTCGCCGAGGCTCGTGTCTGCAGCTGCAGACTTCCTGTGCTGGGCGTGGGCAGCAGGTGATGACTCGGCCAGCGCCTCGCTGGAACGGGTCGCTGGCCGGAGGCTGAGACTTGGAAGCTGAGACTGATGACACCAACAAGTTGGTGTCATCTTGGCTGATGACACCAACATCTTGACTTGACTGATGACACCAACAAGTTGGTGTCATCAGTACGATGCTGATGCTGTACTGATTCCGAGTATGATGCTGATACCTCATAATTATCGTCCGGTGCTTTGTTTCCCCTTGTTCGCTCTGGGCTGACTCGTCGATTGTCGTCTTGGAAAGTTTGCGAATATTTCGCACAAAACGGAGGCACCCGGTTCACAAGACTTCTGCTTACAATACATCACCGGTTGCATGTACCGTCTGTTTCGTTATTTTTCTAAAGTGACTGCGTCGGTGTCTTCGATTTGTATAGGGGACTTTGTGGCGATGCAATGGATCGAAACACTTCATCATTCAAACGAGATGTGCCACACGTAAACGCGTACAAGGGGCTGAAAGACGTCACAAAGTCGCGCAGGTGTACGTCGCGCGTGCGGCGTATCTCCGGAGAAAGGACAATAAAAGCAATAAAGTAGTGCCATCTCCGGCGGAAGAAGGCACTACCTTTGCCGGCTGAGGGTGACAAACACACCTTCACCATGACCGCTGTTGAGCCCCTGCCCGCCTGGTGGCGCAATGCCTGAGATTATCTACGGAGTAGGCAATAACAGATTACTTTGTTGTTAATTGTTATTGTTAATCTTATCCTTGTAGTTTTTTGTTAACATTTATCAGTGTAGAGGGAGGGGTTTATGTACCCCCCCCCCCGGTTTCTCCAGAGCCGCAGAGAAACGGGACGGTGTAGCGAGCCGAAGTTTGTACTACTCTCGTGAACATTTGTTGTGGACATTTTGAAACAAATTTGATCGGAGCCACGTGAAGTCACGGACTTCTTGACGTCATTTTTGGACCTCTGCTAGGCCAATTTCGTTCAAAATATCGTGAAATAACAAATTACGAAAGCCAATGACATGCCTAGGGCAAATTAGGGTTAAACTATGCGTAAACAGACCATGCCTATAAATTATACTGAGTCTGTGACCCTTATAAGTGGCGTGGGTCAATGACCTGGGATAACCTAGCATGACCTTTTGGACCTTGGGCCGACTCTGGGGCATTTTGAGGTGCTGACTTGGAATCTTACATCCAATGTAAATCATTCTGACTCATTCGCGTTTATTTAATGGCTGTCAGAGGGGTTTAGATTCTATGTTGTTCCAAACGGTCACGGACTTCGACCTGACTTGAGCTGTGCCATTGACCGGAAGTAACCATTAGACTTTTAACCCTATTCCCGGAGGACTAGACGGCATGGCCGATTTCCGGCAAGGGAGCAGATTCGCCCCCCCCCAGATCTCGAGAACTCCACATACGATATTTCGTCGCAACAAATGGCAATCGATTTGCTATGACGTAAACTACATTTCTGTAGAAAGGAGTTTTCAAAATTTTGAAAAGGGTGGATTCAAGGGACAAAAAGCCAAAATGTGGATGTTTTTGGACTTGTTATAACTTTGTTGTTTATAGACCAATTTTGGTGAAATCGTCATGAATCAAAAGGTTGTGGACGGAAGTTTACCATTAGTCCATTCATTCGAAATTTTGAGAAAATTCATAGGCGTTCACAGGCTTTGAAAATAGGAGGATTACTTTTTCAAAAAAAAAAACAGAATAAATAAGAAAATTAAAAACGCCTTTTTAGCTTCTACAGTTCATGTTATCATGAAGAAGTCGAAACCATATTACAATGTTTGTATAATGTTAGCATAGGCGGTGTCAGGGACATGAAAAAGAGGAATTGTCATGGTGACGTGTTCTTCAAGTCACCTTACGACCTTTAACCTTCAGTGACCTCCAGGGACCTTAGAGACCCTTGGAATAGTCTTACGTACATTTTATATTATTTGAAAACGTTTCCAATCATTCAAATGTACTCAATTTCTAAACTACCGTTTTATGACTGTTCTGACGTAGGATGCGCGCACGGACATTTTAGGTCATAGCTCCGTGACCCGACCTGATATGAAGCTAAAGCTTGGTACACAAGTAGAGGGTACCGTCCTACGCTGCATATATTGCGTGTTTGGCAGTTGAAAAAATAGCGCCAAAATTATTACTCTGATACCAAATTTTGACTTTTGACCTTGATCTGATCTTGTGAAGTGGCCTCAGAAGAACAAAATTGAGTTTTGTTTTTGTCAAGCCTGTATTTTTTTTGTTTCCGAGCTATTTACCTATACATCTATGTAAAGTTTTAAGTTCTATCTTAAAAACGCAGTTTTTAGGCAGGCATTTTCGCTTTACCCTCAACATGCCCAAAAATGGCCGGAGGTGCCTCCCAAAAACGTTGTCTGGTTCCGCCCTGGAGTAAAATAGAATAACGAAATTTCGTCACAATGGAAAGAAAGAATAGCGAGGAAAAGTCACCGAATTTCGTGAAGATGCCCCCAACACCTTGAAATTGGCAAGCAAAAAACCCAAGGGTCAGATTCAGCCCCCGCCTGGAATAAAGTTAAGGTATCAATGAGCTATGCTTCTTTTTTGATTTCTCTTACTGGGACTCTTTTTGTTATGTGGCCTTCCAAACAAAACACTCCGCGCTTTTCGCAGATTTAGTGTCATTGACCTGACCTTCCAGATCACCTGTTGCCCTAGTCTTAAAACTGCACGCCAATGACCCTTTACCATGACGAACAATATGCTTGTTTTGTTTCGCGGATCTAGTTCAATCACGGGCAAATCGCAAGAGCTAATTCTTACCCCCCTCCCCATTCACCGTGAAAGATGTCGAAATGTCGTACTCTCTTACGGGATAAAAGACATGAAGATATACGGAACGGTGGATATTGCTGTCATGCATATATTCCACATATGACAAATACATTCAAATAATACACGCATTGTTTTTACTTTGAAATAAATCTAAGTTAGTAAGAATACGGCCCAAATCAGGCCATAACACATAACCCCGTTTCACCTCGAGGAGTCCCCATTTCATCATGAAATTTCTTCAGTATGTTAACAACTCTGTTGCCTAGTTTGTATGTGAGCATGAAGGAGATTGGAACGGAGGAAATGTGTTTCACTTGGCCTGAAATGGGTCATGAGGCAACTTTACAAATTTGACCTGAGAAGGTCAGCTTTTACGGAAACAAACTCCTTGTTTTCCCCTCTTTCTGATGGTGCATAGTTTGTCGTGGAACTTTTTTCGATCATGGCGATATAGTGACATACGCAGTAAGCCTTCAGCCTTTATCTCACGTTTTCATTTTTGTATTTGTTTGTCGTAGCCTGTTGACCCCACGACTTTATAAACCCAGAATGGAAATTAGGGCCAGATTTACCCCATTTACCAATTCTAAACGAAATCTCAGGGAGTGTGGTCAACTTTTCTGCCCTTGAATTGGTGATTTGTCGCCCCAACAGAGGGTCTTACAAGCAACCGTAAAATCGTGTCGTATCTCTAACGGCACGCCGAACTTTCGCCACTAATTCAACCGCTTTCTGGGACAGCAAAATGTATTGTAGAATTTCATGCGCGCAACGAGCTCTGCTTGGTATGGGATCCGATTCCAAACATCCGTACAGCAAAGTATTCGGACCAGGTTTACAGAACAGAACGCCTAAAATAAATGAAAACATGGAGTAATGGGAAAGCGGTGGTTAGGACGTGACAACAGGTACACAGCCGATTACTTACGTAGGATACATTGTCCGATCAGTACCGGTGTTAAATTTAGAGAGCTTGTGAAGAATGATGCACAGAGAAAAATAGTGACCCAAAAACGGGTACTGTAGAATACCAAATCGGTGCTGTTTTCGAAGTCCTTCGATACCAAAATGTCACTTCAGTCTATCCATAATTGAGAAAAGTAGCCGAATATTCCATGTTCCGGTAGCTTACATACTTGTTTATATTGCACAAGTATTTACTGTAACGCAGATTTAAACCCACCAACGTAATCTGACCTGTAAAAATGACTGATATTTCCTTACTTCCGTCTTGTGATAAATTATGCTTTTACGATCAATTAAATCGCCAAACTCATTTTCCGGTTGAATAAATTGCAAAAGGTCCGTATATTTGAGCTGGTATCATTAACTGCCCAGAAACGATCTAAACCTCTGTTAGCTGCGTAATTCCAAAAGGACGTGGTGATCCACCGTGTCTGTCTTTCAGCTGAGGATTTTTTGCTTTGTTTGCGTATTAGTAAGGAGACTGAATATCTTGTATGCGTGCTTGAAAGCGATCATAACCCCGTACCCACGAACCGCGTCTTTCACATACACACACACCCTCCCACTTATCATTCCCAGCAAGTTTTGGTCCGGACCTCCCAAACTGAGCCGCTGGATCCGCCCCTGAACGTGAAACAAGGAAAAACGAATTGTGCATTATGTGCGCATGAATATGCTCTAGCGCGGATGTGTACGTATGTACCCACCAGCGCATGAGTGTAGCTATGACTGTTGCATGATTTTGTTTTTGGGTTCATGTTGCAGCCAGTGTACAGCAGCATCCGTGGGCGGGCTATAGCTCACTGTAAACAAAAGACCGAAGCACCTATCACCGGTATGGTAAGTTCAAAGTCCCGTGTCAAAAGTTAACCAAACTTCTGATAGTCTGCGAAAATTGTCATCGCACAGACGCAGTTGCAAACAGCGAAAGTCTGGAAGGATAAGCTGATATCGAGTAGGAGCTTATAGCTGATGGGAGAATATTATGTAAGAGAGTCTTCGAAAGTTTGATAACGACCAACAACAGCGATGTAAATGCGGTAATTGGTATGTAAATTGGCGACGACCAATAACCAGGGAGTTCACACGCGCAGTGGAAGGAGGGGTCGCTTTTGTGCCCCCCCCCCCCCCCTCCAAACCTATTTTCCTTGAAAATCCCAAGAACGGATCAGAGCTGGCCGCAGCTGCATCGTGACATTTATGGCAATTCAATAACCCGTGGATTGACGTAAATAATGGAAAATGAGCCGGAAATTTCGGAACTCTGAATCATTTGAAGTCAAGCAAACATAACGAAGGGAACTTTGCGAGAGGACAAGCGTTTTGCGTAAGACTGTCGTTTGAACATTATCAGCCGATATCATTCGGGGGTAACTGAGGATGACGGATGTACGAAGAGCAAATCCAGGGCCAGTGAAGGTAAAGGTCATCAAAGGCCAAGGTCAGCCAACTTGTGATCTGATTCGGATTTGCTTTGCAACATATCGCGTTGTATGAAATAAACGCCTCCGACTTAAAATCTTCACAGAGTTTAGACTGTTCTGTCTCTCGACATGGTGGCCATAAGCAGGCAAAACTGCAGGCACGTAAAAATAATTTTTCTTTGTTTTAATGGCATTCGTTTGTTTTTATTTCTGCCCTAAATATCGGCGCTACAGTAGCTGACTGAAGGGGTCTGCAGAAACATTAGGCAAAACATTCGCTGTCAGGCACATCCTTACCACGAAAGCTCCCAGAAGAACGATATATGCAGTGTTACGTAGGTGTGATGAGAAAATCCTATGGCGAGAAAGTCCGGCAGTGGTCATCCAGGAGTGAGAATTCCCACCCATACGGTGCAGGCTCTGAAGAAGTACACGACTGAAAAAGTTGGCCGCCATCGGGCACGTGATTCACCAAAGTGTAACATCTCTCAACAATATGTGTCAAACATACATACTGCGGTTAAAGAGTATCGTATCCGCCGGAAATCGAGTATCGCCGCCGGAAATGTCTCCGGTACCATCGAGACACAACTAAAAGAGAAGGCGAGATGCCAAAAACTTTGAAATGGGGTCCTGAAACTAAATGATTTGCAGTGATTGTAATGGATGACGAAAGCCATTTCCCATTCGACTGCTCAGAAGTTCAGGCCAAGAAAATGTTTGACATGAAGGGCAAGGAAAACACCAACCCGGACACTTGGTATCTGAGAGAAGAGAAATGCCCAAGGAAAGCCATGGTTTGGTTAGCCATTTCAGAATCTGGGGTTAGGAAGTGCTTTACAACTTACAGGACCGCCATGAACGAGGTTACATACAGAAAAAGTGCCTACCTAAGATGAAACGGCCCATTGGAAAATACCACAACACTGATGACGTGATCTTTTGGCCCGGCCTGGCTTCGGCGCACAATCAAAATCCGTGCTGGAGAAAATGAACATGCTGAAAGTACGCGTCATTGCACGCGCAGAGAACCCGCCGGCAGTCCCTCAGTTGAGGCAGATCGGGTACTGCTAAAGGCCGCGATAAATGAAGGCGACTGGAAAGCAGAAAATGACCACCAGCTCCGCGCCACGATCCTCCTGAAGCTGAAGATGCTCAAACCGGAGGTGTGCCAAAAGCTCATGGCGCCTGTGAAGACCAATGTCACCACGTAGCTGTCGGCGGACATCGCGAGTTGCTGTGCTTATGAATAGAGACAAGAAAAGTGCTGGTTCCGTCGACGCATCTTTAATGCTTAATGGTGGTCCCTGTCTTTAAACAAATCCTTTGCAAGTTTGTGCAAATTTCTAGTCGTAGACTTTCATGTATTTGAAGAACCTAATTAATACATCTTTGGGAAGAATGATAAGCTTATATATATATATATATATATATATATATATATATATATATATTCACGTCTCACAGCAATGAAATCATGTACCTGGGTTCATTACAACGAAATAACCTCAGTGCAATAACCCAGTTTGCATAGAACTTACTTTGTGTCAAAACTTTCGTCCAAAGTCAATGACCTCTCTCCATTGCTTATGATTTTACGGAGGTCAGTGAACGCTGAAAGTGACCAGATATACCGATATTGGCTATCTTCATTCATAGTACGCTAAACGATGCGTTTAGCACCCTTATTTACACCCCAGCTACATCAGTATCTCGTATTGCTAAAATCTGTCTGCAGATAAAAAAATGACGTCTTAGGTCAATGACCTGACATGGCCTCGAATCAAAATCTTCACTCAAGATGTCAGACGGATGGAAATTGCCATTCCACGTTTAACGCTCTAACACGCGCCCTGTTCCTGTTGCGTCCGAAAAGGCGTACGGAATGGCCACTACGGGCAGAAAGTGTCTAAAGTTGACCTTTCTGACCTCACTTGACTTTGGAGATAATGACCTAGGGTAATGAAAATTGTACACAGTGTAACTTTCTACGACCCTATCCTACCGCTAAAATTTCGTGCCTCTAGCTCTTTCCGTTTCAGAGAGCGGATGGGGCACAAACGTGCCCCCCGCTTTCCAGTACGTGTTAGCGCGAAACTTCCTTCCTCTGAGCGTGTGAGGGTTGATAACTTTGGGGAGATTGCTCGAGCTAGGAAAGCTTTTGGAATAATGTGTCTTGGGACTTTGATAGAGATACTTGGCTAGCCCCCTGGGGTATTCGACGCTTGTGAGATGCAGGCCGGAACCTCTTGTGTTTCCGATATGCAGCGGGACTGAGGACAATGATCTGCCATGCTCTGGAATAAAATTGTGTGGTCTGGTCTAGCAACTAGAGAAAGTTTATCTCGATATATGGCTGAGTACGGTGGGCACATTTATCCTTCTTAGGATGCGTGGAAAAGCGTCGATAATGGAAAGAGATATCTTACCCGATGACACATCAGGACTTGTACCCCGAACTGTATATGCCGAGCAAGCACAAAGTGCCTCTGTTCAAGCGGTTTCGAGAAGGATTTGCGCAATTTCCATAGGCACGCAAACTACATGAATGTGTAATGGGTGATTTAAAAACACGAAACTGCCTTGCGATTTCCCTTTTCCTAACATAACTTTTTGAAGTGGGTGGCGCTGGAATCAGAGTCCATGTTAAGCCTAGTTTGTTGCCTGATCTTGCCCCGCCTCACCAAATATGGACGTCGCACAAATTAAGAAAATTGGAACCCAGCTACTTGGGACCAGCTCAGATTTCTGATGAATCTCAGCAACGTTCTTGGTATGTTATCTGGGGCGTCAGACCGTACTAGAACGAGCCAATCGTCCGATCAAGAACCAAATATTCGACTGACCGGTCTGCAGCGACCCGTTGTTAATTCGGGACTGATGTCGGAATTCAGATGCGTCATTCCCGAAAAGCCCGGCTCCCGCTGCCAATCACTGGCAGCCACTTCAGCGTTTTGATCAGTCCGGAGCGGGGGGCATTAACATCGATATATCGCCCACCAGAGGCCGGGCTGGACCCCATGGCCCGTTAGCGGCCGCCCTCTGTGGTGATCTGGTCTGGGCACTCGTCGGTCGCGCTGGTCAGATGGTTGTACCGCTGGTTAAATGGCGCGTGGTTGGCGCCGTCGGCGTGCTGTGACCGGGCCAACGCTTCCCGACGTCGAACACCTTAACCCTGGCCCAGCCGGCGCCCTGGCGTGAACGGCCGGAGCGCGGGGAGGGTTGGGGGCGTTCAGACGGCTCTCCCCTCTATCTCGCAAATCGAACATTGGAGAAAAATGAATGTTATATCACCGGAAAGCTCGCTATAAGAATGTTCCGAAACACTAAGGAAGCTGGAAAATGTTAAGAAATAGTGCAAGTTTTGTTCTATGTATGGACTTTTGAAGAATTTTAGCTCCGTCCCTAGTGAAATAAGAGACGAATTCTGAGAATCCCAATAGAAAGCTAACAGAATGTTTAACACGGTGACATGATTTATAAAATACATATCATCACATATCGCATTAGATGACCTGTCATTTTCCATTTCGCTATATTAGTTGGGTTTTTGAACGTCGCTGATGACTAAGCGCGACAAATAGTGTTGACCCACATGAACGGTCATAAGGTCACGTCAGGTCACATTTGGAGCAAAATAGCAAAAAGAAGTCTAAACCCCGTTCTGATGATTCCCGAGGTAACAACAGGCACTCAAGTCGATTTTGATATCTCTTTTTCACCACTGGAATGTCTTGGTGAAAAAGCCCTCTCTACTCGTCACTGGAATCACCGAGGTTCGGTGGAAAAAAGTCGAGGCGCAAGAGCGGGAAGTGGATCTTGAGAGACATGCGACAACGAAGTTGGTGGTAGGCGTCAAGCAACTCTTGCATCGTGACCGCATAATCATCGTTATGTTGGTTACCCAGAAAGTCCCTGTACGTTTCCTTCAACGCCGGCCACGCCGTCATTTCGTCGGGCTCGAGAGGTAAATCAAATGAAGCATCATTTATCAGTTGACGGATCTGAAGACCAACAAAGATCCCCTCCTTTAGTTTGGCCTTGCTGATTTTGGGGAACGTTTTCTTCAGGTAGGCGAAACGTGCGCCGTCCTTGCCCATAGCCTTGACAGTTTTTCATCAGGCCCAGCTTGATATGAAGCGGGGACAGGAGAACGTCGCCTGGATTGACAAATGGAACATGGTGAACGTTATTCACAGCATTCTCATACGATTCACGGGCTGACCATTCGCGCTGAACGTAATGATGCTGCGCATCTCGGCTATCACACAAGCAGATAAAAAAAAACAGCATTTAGTGAAACCGCCCTGTAATCTCATTAAGTGGCCTACTATCTTGAAATCGCAGCATATCTTCCATCGGAATTTCTCGTGCTGTGTCAGATTCATGGTCCCTTGCATGGATCAGTACGCTTCTACCATTTCAGGAGCTAGAACTAAAGGTATGCGTGGCAGGTCGCTCCCATTGTGGAGTACAACTGCCTTCAGTCCTGCTTTGCTGGAATTAATGAAGAGCCTCCATTTATCAGCGTCATGCTCCCTTCCCATTGCATCAAAAAGCCCTTCATTGTCTCTGCACTGGGAAAGGGAGCCCTCTGCCTTGAAAAATGTTTCCAGGTCTCTCTGCCGCTTTCTGGACGCCGTCACATTGGTGTCTGGGTGCAGCAGGTTCCACTCCCGTAGCCGGGAACCAAGCAACTCGGATTGCCTTTTCAACAGATCGAGGTCACTCGCGAGGTCATTAAGATCACACTGGGTCACCAAATGTGGCTCCTTGGCTTCAGCTGGTTGGCATTCGTATTCTGCATCGGTAGCAGTAGCCGTCTCTTCGGTCTCATGTTCACCCTCGTCATCTTCATCTGAAGGCAGAATATCTGCGCATGCTGCTGGGGCTGGAACAGGTAGGGGCTGCGAGTGATCCACAGGTCTGATTGCTGATGGAGCATCTGGATACGCTACGCTTCCTTTTCTTTTGGACGTGAATCCCGTCACGTTTGACATGAAGAGGTAGCAATATGAAGTGTGGTCCATGGGCTCCCTCCACACCACTGGGACTGCAAATGGCATGCGTGCTTTCTTGCCTGCAAACCAGCTGCGAAGTGAATTCGAGCAAGTCGCACAATATATCTGCGGTGCAGATTGCTTGTACTCGTCTACTGTCACGCCGAAACAACGAAAAATGACGCCTTCACGAGTGCCGTTATGCTGCGTCTCGGTTGTTTTGCAGTGAAGCGACCAAATAGACAGCAAAACAAGCCAGGATCGTTTATGCGACCACGCGTCATCGCCACAGCCTTCCCGACACATGCCCGCCACTGGTGTCACAGTGTCCAACCGATATCTTAAATTCCTGTTATTTGTGCAAAATATTGCTTAGAAAAAGCACAATTATTAAATCTCTCAAGTTTAGCACAGCTACGAGCCGGAGTGCTTACGCGCATCATGCAGTTTATTCCGTATGGTTTATATATGTATATATATTTATATGCATAAATGTGTAGATAGATTGCGTGTTTTTCGGAAAACTAAACCTGATAGAGTAAAACTGAGGTGACATTCGGAATCAGCACCACGGCATTGTCTAAGAACGTCCAATAGAATTTCTGAACGATAAACACTGTTGCACATTGTGATTGGGGGTGGGGGGCGAGGGTCCAACAACCTAACCTCCCCCCAAATGTAGGTTTCTCAACGGATTTAGCCCCCTGTATTCTGGGCAACGGAAATTTATAAGCTTTTTGTTACTATTTGTGAAAAAGGTGCTTTTACCCCATGTATATGGGTGAAATATTACATGTATATATAGAAGATAGAAAGAAAGATGGATACATCAGTTTAAACCTTATTCCTTATTTTCTGTCTATCTCTTATCTATTACAGCCGCTCTTGTAGTTATCATTACCCATTTCCCTTTAAAACCAAGAGAAAATATCGGGGGAGGGGCAAACCAGCATTGGGTGGGCCCGAATTAAGATTGGGAGGGCCTGGATCTTCTCAAAAGGATACAGACCCCTGCCGTGGTGCATTTTGCAGAAAAACATCTCAAACTGCTTAAAATGATCAATCCATTCTGAAGATCGTACCGTGAGATCTCCTCGGCTTAGGATGGAAATCTATCTGGCCCATGACGGAACGTCCTTTACAGCTATGCCATTCGACGGCTGTCCCAGAGTTGGGTCAACGTCAGCACGTTTCCTGGCTACAAAACCTGCAACATACTGCAGCCTGTATACCGTGCACTGTGTAACCTTTCTTGCTCCTCGGTAGGCAGTCCTTATTCAGGGACAGACAGCTCTGTGGACACGTCGTCGATAGGGGGCTCACTTCCTGATATATCATTCATGCGTCTGTAGACGGAACGGGCAACGGCAGCAGTGCTGACGCTCGCGGCGTTTACTCTGTCAGCGTTGGCGCCACCATCTCCTCCGGGCCGCCACACGCCCTGCTGAGAAAACCATCGCTTCGCAGACTTCGTAGAACTGGAGCCTGGCTAGATAATGCTGGGGATGCACCTGCCAGTTAGAGGCGAACGCGGTATAACACCTCTGTCCGAGAAGAGGTAAAAGAAATCCCGGTTATCATAACTGAAAATTTTGTCCGTGAAATTGTTCTACAGAAACAGTATGGGTCCTATGCTCCGTTTTCCGAAATGACAGAGACGGACCCTGGCATTTCCGTCTCGCTGCTTGTCTTTACGTCTGAAACTCATTGGGACGTGTCATCAGTCATAACAGACATGTTATTTCCAAGCAGGTCGGTGTAGATTTTGATGCTCGTTTCCATGTTGATGCTCAGCCATAGATGGGAATTGACATTTGCATCTGGTTCCGACCAACAAAGATGGCCTTTATTGTTACCAGCTATTAGAACTTGGCTATAAACCAATAAGCCACAAACCACAACCACATTGCCACCGCTGATAAGGGACAACTGATAACAACTGAAAGCCACAACTGATAACATGGAAGTATTAATCACCACTACAATACTTGGATACATCATGGAACATAGCCAAGCGCTACCTCGACAACAAACTCTGCGTAGCAATACAAGAAGCCTGGCCCTAATAGTTCAGTATCATAAGAGTATAAATGATTTAGACGTATTGCCTGCCATAACATATGCATATCGTTCGGGGGCGCTGGAGCCGGGGGGTACGGGGGAAGGTGCCCACCCCCCAACTTTGGGCAACATTTAACCCTATTCCCCTGAGGGCTAGTGGTATGGCCGATTCCCCGCAAGGGGGCGGATTCGCCTCCCCCAAGATCTTGAGAACTACTCGTCCGATTTCATCGCAACAAACGGCAATCGATTTGCCATTACGTTAACCAAATTTTTATAAAAAGAAGTTTTTTTTAATTTTGAAGAGGGCGAACATAGGGGGACAAAGAAGTCAAAATTTGGGATATTTTTAGCACCCCTTATAACTCAATGGTTCATGGGCCGATTTTGATGAAATTGGCATGAATCAAAAGATCATGGATAGGACGTTTACCATTCGTCCATACATCTGAAATTTTGATAAGATTCATGGGCGTTCACAGGATTTCAAAAATAGGGGATTAGTTTTTTAACAACTGAATGCACAAAAAAGGCAAAAACACTTTTTTGGCTTCTGCTAGTCATGTTATGCTAAAGAAGTACAAATGGTATTATAATGTTTGTATAATGTTAGCATAGGCGGTGCCAGGGACATGAAAGAGGGGAGCTGTCAGGGTCACATGTTTTCAGATCAACTCTTGACCTTTGACCTTGAATGACCACCAGTGATCCTGGAGCTTGCTTGGAATGATCTCATGTGCATTTAATATTATCTGCAAGCGTTTTTAATTATTTGAATTCACTCTGTTTCAGAAATTCTTTTTTGCGACTGTTGTGATATATGGTACCCGCACTGACATTTTAGGTCATGGCTTCCGTTACCCGACCTGATACCAAGCTGAAACTTGGTACACAAGTAGAAGGCACCCTTCAACGTCATATATATTCCGGGTTTGATATTTGAAAAAACGGTGCCGAAATTATTGCAAAAAAACAAATTTTGACTTTTTACCTTGACCTCACCTTATAAAATAACCTCAGATAAACCAAATTACATCTGCACATTGCCCAACTCAACGACGAATGAAAAATGCTATGCATACGTATTTACATCATGAAGAAAAGAAAACAAAAAAAAACTGTTGCTGCTAGAGTACAACTGCCGTAAAATCGAACCAAATCTGGCAACGAGTTGGTCGTGATCGAGTCAGAATTGACACGTTCGTTTTACAACATAAATGTTCAACGATTAAAGCTCTTTGAATGCGCCAATGAAAAACACCAGATGGGAAAAATTTACGTGGCAGCCTCCATCAGTTGTGTTTTAAAGACAACGATAGCTTATTTCTTGTTAGTTTGGACCATTTTGTTAGCCTCGGATTGTGCGGGAATCTCGCAAGATAAATGTAAGGCCATATTTTTGTAAACCCTCAGAATCCCATGTTAATTTTAGAACAAAGTACGAATTTCTCCCAGCAGCTGACTGGAAAAGTCGTTGGTCCTTGAACGTTGAGACAGGAACATGAAGTCATTGTTGATGTGAGCCGAACCTAACTTTCCAATAATTGGCTGTCCATCTTTTTGTTATGTCTTCCTCCTGTATCAAGTCATTCTTAAGCCGAATACGGCTAAAGCCATACTTGTTGACTATGTCTTTTGAGGTTTTCCGCGTACCCTCGAAGAGGCACCCGTCATGTCCGCATTTCACTTTTTTCGTGATGGGTATGGCATCCTGGGCTCATGAGCTTGGCCTTAACACAAGCGGATTGCGAGACAAAGAAAACCTGGTCGTTACCGCCAATGTATAAACAAGGGTGGGCGGACGAAGTCTCCTATATCCCAACGGACTCTGCCAATGGGTTTAAATTCCCGGCGGTTCTCGACCACTCAGTGGTGCACACGCTTTCCTCAATGTAGTTTAAGCCGTGTCCGGCTGGGCTAGGCAATGCCCTTCGCCCGGCCGACGGGAGGGGGGCGGGTATCCGTCCCCCCAGGATACCAGGTTCTGAGCGTTGCACACACACAGAAAAAAAAATAAGATACCAGCAAACAGAACCCATCACGGCGAGTCAAATGAGCACAAGTTCTTAAACTCAGGTCAATACTGAGGTCATAAGAGGTCATGATAGGTCAGACTGAGCTATAGTGGAAGCGAGATAAAAAGGGAAATTGACGTGATTTTCGTTTTGGTGGAATGCTAAGATGACTTTTAACATGTCGAGCACATCCATGGCGAGAATAACAAAATTAATCAATTAGGTCAGGTCAAGCCACGATCCAATTCCATGCATGTTTGTGGCACCATTATGATTGCGTTTCGACTTAACCGGTGGTTTTGGTAACAAGTTTGATTGCAGATGATGCCCGTAGCATAGTAAATCACTTGATAAGCATTTGCCACTGCCCTGAAGGTCAACCTTAGTTAAGGGAGGTCATTAGAAGCCATTGACATTTAGTGGCCTCTGGTGGCCCTGATATTTTTGGATAGGCTTATTTTTGCGCTGAATGTGATTTCTTCGGCTATTTCTTTCCCACAAAAACGAATTTTTGTTTCCAGGCAGGCAGTTCTGATTTCATGGAAATCGTATTTTTCGGGCAACAGACACCCATATCGGATGTCATGGCCTGAGCCAAGGCCATGCAAGTTTCCGGTAATGTGATGGCAGCATATGTTGTTGGCCGTGTTTCTGATAATATCTCGGCATGGAAACCCCACAAAAATTCGCCGAAATTTAAGATAAGCATGAAAAAGTGCCCAGAAGGACCTGGCCTGACGTCGTTGACCCTAGATTTTTACAGAGATCCGAAATATACAAGTTGTTATGTTTATTACATTCTGCTACTCCTGCAAGTTTCAAACAAATCTGCCCAGCCATAAAAAGATCTTAAGGTTACAATTTTTCTGCAGGCTGACCCCTTTGACCTAACCTTGGTCAGAGGCCTCATGTCCTTTGGACTTAAAATTTTCACATGGGTGCAAAATAGATCGGAAAAATGTACTCGAAATTTTTGCGCCGCTGCGCGCCGCCGTTTTTTCGCTACGATTGGAAAACCTTAGGGGCCGATTGTCATCCCCACCCCACTAGACGAGGGTTAAGGATCAGTGCACTGTGGATCAGAGGTAAGGGACGCGGGAGACACTATTCCGATGTCATCTGGCACATTTTTACGTCTTTTTATGTAAGTATATGTAATTTGATGACAAGAAATAGCGTATAAATGTTTCTAAATGATTCCAATGTGCTTCTGCCGCATTTATAGCCACAACTTCTCCAAAAAGATATATGTATATATTTTTTCTTATATTGACGCCATGAGACGTGATGGCGGAACACTGCGGGACCCTAAAAAATGATTCCGGGCGCAAAGTTAGTATGGGCGAAAATCCGGCCAGCTACTATTGAAAGTCGCCCATTCGGCACTTAAGACTCTTGCAAGTCCTGCCACTGCTCCGTCCAAGTGTTTCCGGTCCTGTCTCTTCCAAGGCTCTACCCTTACACGGCAATGGAATGTGCTAGCGGCCGGGCCCACAATTCCTCCAAGTGTCGGGCCCACTTGGAAGAACCGTAGTCGGGCTGACAGAACGTTTCGTCCTGTCGTTAGCCGAGGGTTACGGCCATGACTGAGGTGAGGAAACGGCGCTTTTTCAACACGCTCATGTGTCTTCTTGGACTTTCCGCAGCGCCGCAATATGCCCCCCACACTGATTTTGCAATGTAAGCAGGCATTGGACCCCTGAGAGAACGTGTCAAAACGTTTGAGTCAGCTGCGCAAGATTTCAAAGCGACCAGACCACTCGTGAGTGATCAACTTGCCTAAAACCCGGATGGGGGGGGGAAGGGGTGCACCAATCCTGCACTGCTCGGTGCTACTGGCCTAGCATATGCTCCGTAACCCAGTATTAGCGATGGTTAAAAACTGCCATATTGCTTGGTATTTGTCACCGGCAGCCATCAATAACAGCTGCGCGAGTCACGCCGGCAGGTTTGGGAAACCGATGGCCGGAGGCCTGTCTATACTGTCGCGCTACCTGCCTATTGCGTTCATTTCTTATTTAGGATTCAAGCAAACTGGCAATATGCTCTGGATCGAACAAACACCAGCGCTGAGTAGTCACACAGCAACAGTCCTATTGTTCGGCAGTCCAGCAGAACGGTCCAGCTGGTGAAGCGTTTTTCATCCTGCGGAGGATAAGCTCTCCATTGTAGGCACGCCATTCATCGACACTGGCAGGGCTGTAGGAGACCCGCTGGCCCCTGAATCGCATGAATTCGTCGTCAAAGAAAGCAGTCTTCCCTCAGCATGGCAGCAGTAGTGGGTAGGCGGTAGGCGATACGTTTCCATCGTTACAGGCCCATCTGCCACCCGACCACAGAGGCACCAGCCTATCCTATAACTACTATCATGTCTCCAGTCTGCCTGATCATCAGACCGTCACGTGGAAAATGCAACACACATTCATCAACAGACACCAATTTGAACGTCGTACGAATTAATTTATAGGCAATGCCTGGGCCTCAGTAACTAAGTAGAACTTAAAGCAATGGTTTCATAACCAGTTTCCGGATATTTCTGTCCGTTGTTTAACCGCATTGCTGTATAACCGTAATACGGCGCTGCATGAAAACGATCAGTTTTCGATGACTTTCAGGCCTGTAAAAAACGGCCTGGTGAATCGTTTGAAAATCCGCTGCCAATTGCATACCATAGCTGTTCACACTGTGAGCCCTAAGCCTTTTACTTACATATCATTAAAATGCAAGCTGCTGGTCATTGTAGCTACCGCCAGACCATGCAGGGTACTGGAGTAATTAGAGAGTATGGACAAATTCAAACTCATCCGCTTAAGAGAACAACAGATTTGCTGGTCCCCTTATGACGCTGATGTCCTTGGGAATTGTGCCAAAAGCACATCGGCGTGGTCACTGCTGAATCACAAAGAGATTTCTGCTGATTCAGATGTTCCTGTCGACCCTGCATCCAGGAATAATGCTGATCGAGGAGTCCGGTACATGGCCACTGGAAAAGAGGTGCCGCTGCCAGCGTTATCGAATTTCGGACGACCGAACAACCGACCGCCCGACCGACCTCTTCTGTGTCCATGAAGTCCCGCCAAATGCGCAGACATTGAAAACATCCAAAGGTGCCACGTTCTCTCCTAAATACTTAATCGGCTAAAGCCGATGGAGAGAAGAGCAAGTTGCAACTGTAACGAAGACGTGCCTTAGCGCTGCTGTTGTCACCGGAATGCTGTTTCGATGTTCTCTCTGTACAATTTTGTTACAGTATCTAAAGAGAAAATAATGAAGTAAATAGAAAATGCACCCAGAAAACTGCAGTACTGGTTAGATATCATTACTGGTCTCAAAACGCCAACTGGAAGAGTGTTGGGTACCATGAAAAACTTAAAAAGCGAATACCTCCGGCATAAATATCGATATCTTCACCGTAACACCAAGCCGCTATTCCTCGAGCATTTATTCAGACGGTAACATCCTGTTTTGAATGCTTGTCATACTTTTCGTTTATGAACAGCGAATTGAAAACGAGATGATATTTCGCTCAACTTTCCCTTCGTAAGTTACAGGTTATTCAAGTGGTGAGCTGAGGTTGTGCACAATTTTGGGTCTAGAGCAGACTTAACCTGGTGGGCAGGATTAGACAAATCTGTTGGATCCTGATATCTGAAAGACAGCTGCACCCTCGGCAAGAGTGTAGAATTAGATAAATTTTCATATGGAAGAATAAATTCATCAAACCCTAAAATGTGACAGTAATGACGTATTTACAGCACTTCATATAATTAACCATAAAGCAAGAAAACACATGAGCTGGTCGAGATATTGGTATGGAATTCCATACCAATAATTTACCATGGTATGGAAGGTTCCATATACAAAACGTATGCAAAGTTCCGCTCCGACCCTCGCCCAAAGGGGGAAGCGTTTCGACACCCCCTCCCTCCCCAAGGACTTTTGATAAAAGCAAAAAAAAAAACAGCGCGAGCAGCGCGCTGGAATTTTTAATATCATTTTCACATCCTTTGAGCATGTCCTGTGGAATTGTCAGCTTCCGGTCATGCCAGGTCACTGGCCTAGGTTATGTCAAAGAGATCAACCTCCGATTTTTCAGTCTTCTACGAACCACGCCGTGCGATCGATCGACCTGAAACTTTCAGGGAAAGTAGTCGGGGACGTCCCTAAAAATTGTGCTTCCTCGAACTACTTGTCAATGTCAAGGGCAATGACCTGAGCATTAGCTCACTTTCCACCCTATTCCCTATTTATAACGGATTTGAGCCGTTTCTTCGGTTCTTTGGTGACTGAAATGCGTTCCCGGGCCAACGAATTCACTAAACACAACTAATGTTAAACCAATGAAGGATCATGAGGTCACGTCAAGTCAGATTTGGGTGAACTACGAAAAAGGAACCTAAAGCCCGTTTGACGATTCCTGGTGCAGAACTAGGCAGTGAAGACGATTTCGCAGTCCAAAATTGCACCAAGACGCCCCAAATCTGTGAAATGACCTTGGTCGCCTGAGGTCACGCGAGGTTACCGTGGTGGAAGCTAAGCTCATATCAAGATGTCCAGCTTTATATCTCCGGTTTATTTGATGACCAATTGCCAGATCTAGGCCAAAAAACAAAACTCAAGCCTAATTCAAATCAGGTCATGATCCTTCCTCGATCAGGTCATATGAAGGAGCCAAAATGGCGCTAATCGAGAACTTTTCAGTCACACATCCAAAAACCTTGCCGAAAGATGGCAACTGCAGCAGGCAAGCGCACTGCCGTGGACAGACCGGCGGCTCAAGTGGGGAAAAATCTGTAGTGGTTAGGGCAGGACCAGCAACTGCAGAGGACGGGCAGAGGAGGGGCCCGCAGCTGCAGAGGGCTGGACGGCAGTTGCGGAGGAGGGGCCGTTGGCTGCTGAGAACGTGCTGACCTTGACAGATATGTACAATGGTACACCTTCCAGCTACAAGTAGTGTGAGTGATGAAATCATTAGATTAACGATATCGTGGGGTTTTGTGAGGTGCCGCAATGTCGGAACACAGAGACACACCCATTTTGCAGTTGTATGATGTAAACAGCAGCACCCCGTTTCAGAGCATCTAGCGTGCTTGCGCAAATGTTCGAAGAATAACGTCCAATTGCACGGTACAAAGAGAAGCATCCTATTTCAGAGCATCCAGCTTGGGTACGCAAGTGTTCGAAGGATGACGAGGGCTTTCCTTCGTTTGACCAACTGCAAAGGAGGACAGAGAGAAACAAACAGCTGTGTTACAGGTAGCATGCTGACGGAATTCCGCACGGGGCGTATAAAAAGGCTGGTCATGACCCCGTCGTAGACGGGATGGCCGTTTCAGGTACGGTCTGAGGTAGGTAAACGTGGAATGAGACGACGTAGGTTAGACGCTTCCCCACAACAAGCTACATCTGGCAGGATGCGCAGCATGAGGCTGGCCTGGCAGGCTGTAACTGTTGAGGGCAGGCAAGATGGAGCAGAGGCGTAGCCAAAATTTCGCAAAGGAGGGAGCTAAGAGGAAACTAATCCGTTTCAATCTTCAAAGCCGAAAATCTTTCAATCTTCAACCACTTTGTTTTCGAGTCCCAGAAACTTTTGTTTGTTTTCATCTTTTGGAGCGTAAAGCCGAGCCAAATTTTCGGCCAGAGCGGTGGCCCTATTGATCCCCCTAGGTAATGCCCCTAGGGCGGAGAAACCTCGAGTCTACTCGTGACATCAGACGTCGGTGGCTGGGCCCCGCTGACTGGCCATTGATTCGAGACTGCCCACGTTGCCCCGAGATCCGGGGTTCCGTGCTTCGCCGCCGCGCATTTCGCTGAACCCTGCAGACCGCCGAGGGGACAGGTGTCTCCAAATCTGCAGCCGTTTCTGCAACCGTCTCGCCGGACACCGTGTGATCTAGGCTTTGTCCGAAAGCTGTTTAGGTCTGATCTCGCACGGACACGATCGGTCGTAACGAAGGACAAATTTCCTACCATCACCTTTTTCTTTCACTAGGCGGATGACCTAACTCTCCAGCCTTAGCACGTGGTATGAGCTGATACATTCCACAGAACGGTGCGGACAAACTTCAGCCTTTCTGCTTGAAATTCGACGGGAGCACTGGTCGCCTGGGGCAAACTGTGAGAAACGAACAGTCTTTTGCTTCCTAGACTGTTGGCTCTGAGATATCATGTTATCTCTGACAAAGCGTCTGGGCGTGCTCAGATTTTCCAGTTGCAGCGACACATCGCTTCTCTCGTGTTGCCGACCGGCCACCAGGTCCAGCGGTGTGACAGTCTCATAGCCCAACAGGAGTCTGTACTACGTCCGGTCAGCAATTTCGTAATCATTTGTTCTGTAAGCAGTCTCGGTTACCCTGGGTAGTGTCTCGTTCCAGGAGTCCTGGTTCTGGCAGGAGCACGCCCGAGAGATGTCGCTCAGCGTACGGTTTTCCACAAAAGTAACGGGAGGTACGGGGCTCCTTGACAATATGGAACGCATTTCCTGAACCGTACGAATACGTCACAAGAACACAGCTTGGTAGGTGACAATGCTTCGCATCATTCGATACAAATGAGTTTATCTGCATTGTCTCGGGGCTGCTAAATTTTTCAAAATAATTGTTTTTGCTTCACTCGCCAAAGCTTTCACCGCCTCCTGCTGGGTGCGTCCCTGCCAGTTACGACCCTTCGCTGATAGGTGGCCGGTTGTGTCGGGGCATGTTTGGAGGCTGTCTTTCGTAGTAGATCGGGCAGCTGTTAACACGCCGATTAATGAGCGGATGTGTCGCATTCGCTGTAAGGGGAGGAGAGGATCGGCTTCCCATTGATTGACGTAGCAGTTAGGTTCCGAGCAACTTGACCAACACAGCCGTGCGCTGCGCAGCGTTCTTGGTTGGCCAAGTGGTATTATCGTTTAACCTGAAATGGGTAATGCATAATTGCGAGTTCGCATCCATGGATAGCCGTTTTATTTCTTTCTTCTCTAAATGTCATTTCTGAGCACATGAGTTACATGAGAACATTGGGATGCAGACTTCGCGGTTTATACTGGAAACACACGGGAGAACATGCGTTACACACGTGATGACATCAAGCGCCTGGAAATGACCCATCAGTGTGCCATCATTATAAATAGTGATGCCAACCTTGGGAAAAACATAAAGCCCATTTTAACTTAAGCCGGCACAGTCAGCAAGATCATCAGTTAAGAGGCCATTAAACAGTATTTCGGCCCCGTCGGGGGAGACAGAGCTCTAATTCCTAGCAGGCGGTGAAAAATATTAGATTCCTGTCTTGCAAAATGTTCATAAAGTTAAAAATACTGGGCAAAATGGTGATAAATGTGGCCATTTGTCTTGTTACTACCTTTGCATGCAATACCATCTACCTTTGCGTGTAATTATCCTTAATAAACAGCTTGTATTTATGTTTTTGACAGGCGCAGTGGAGGGCCTCTGAAAATTACACGCAAAGGAGGAACGGCGCGAAATTCTCAACCCCTCCCCCTCCAATCGTCAACCTCAGCAACCAGCTAGAGACTCGAAACTTTCAGAGTGAGTGCAAGGCTGTGGACAACTACATTTGTCCGACTTTCGTGACCCTATGACAACATCTTCGAGGTCAGATCGGTTCAAATGTTCAAAATTTCATCGATTTGATAGCTTTTTGTGGCTTCTTCCCGGCTACTTACTACAGTTCATGGAAGGTATACTAAAATCAGACTTATCCCTATTTCAAGCGTTTTTAGTCACAATGGCTAGCAAACAGAACACGGCATTTAAATTAAGATCGCTCATGTATCATCTAACATGGCCGTTGATAACGCATAGCGGAGGGTGGGGGTGGGGACGATCGGCTGGTTTTGCCGCTCTATGTTTGACTTAACAGGGCCATGTCTCCAAAAACGCCCGTCAGATTTTTCGTCCTTTTTATTTTTGTTTTTGACGGCGCACTAGATATCGATTTAACCCTATTCCCGGAGGGCTAGATGGCATGGCCGATTCCCCGCACAGGGGAGGGGGCTGATTCGGCCCCCCTGAGACCTCGATAACTCCACACCCGATTTCATCGCAACAGACAGCAATCGGTTTGCCATTACGCAAACTACACTTAAAAAGAAGTTTTCAAAATTTTGAAAGGGGTGGATACAGGGTGCAAAAATATCAAAATGTGGGTTACCCTTGGACTTCTTATAATGCCGTTGTTTATGGACCGATTTCGATGAAATTGGCATGAATCGAGAGATTATGAATGGGACTTTTACCATTGGTACCCACATTTCAAATTTTTAGAAAATTCATAGGTTTTTACAGAATTTCAAAAATAGGAGGATTAGTTCTTCAACAGCTGAATGAACAAAAAAAAGGTAAAAACACTTTTTTGGTTTCTGCTAGTCATGTTACGCTAAAGAAGTACAGATAGTATTACAATATTTGTATTATTAGCATAGGCGGTGCCAGGGGCACGAAAAGAGCGAACTGTCACGGTCACATGCTCTTCAGATCAACTTGTGATCTTTGGCCTTAAATGGCCTCTAGTGACCTTGGAGCTACTTGTAATGGTCTCGTGTGCATTTAATGTTGTCTGTACACGTTTTCAATCATTTGAATTTATTCTGCTTAAAAAATTCCATTTTACGGCCATTGTGATATACCGTACGCGCGCTGACATTTTAAATCATAGCTTCGTGACCCAACCTGATATCGAGCTGAAACTTGATACACAAATAGAGGGCCCCTTTTGCATTGTATGCATTCCAGGTTAAACGTTTAAAAAAGACGCCAAAATTATTACTATAAACCAAATTTTGAGTTCTGACTTTGAACTGACCTTGTACACTGGCCTCAGGTGAGCAAAATTTTATCCGCACGCTGCTTAGCTGTTTAGCTATACATCTATATAAAGATTTAATTTCTATCTTAAAAACGCTGTTTTTGGTAGTCATTTTTCTTTTGCCGTTAACAGGGCCAAAAATGGCCTGAGGCGCCTCCCAAAAACGTTGCGTGGCTCCACTCCTGAGCAAAATAGAATTCGAACTTTTATACAGTATATAAGAAATAGCTAGGAAAAGTTACTAAATTTCGTGAAGATGCGTCAAAAATCCTGGAATTGGCAAGCAAAAACCCTAGGGGGAGGATTCAGCCCCCTGCCTGGAATCGGGTTAAAGTACGCAAAAATAGACAATGCGCGACAAACTTGAGGTCGGGAGCGGGGATGGATTTCGCCCGTCCGCTGGATTCCGGCCGCAGATTTCCAATGTGATACCCCTTCAGAACCAAGCCTCATTCCAGGCACGCCCCTGCAAGAACACTTTACAATGTCACTATTCTAAAGCATGACCAATATTTTACACTATACCGGATGTATATTTACGTTAAATCAAACGGAACATTTTTGTCGAGCCTAACAACCTCCTCTCCTCGATCCACGATCAGTAAAAATAATTTGATTCCTGCCCTCGTCTCTCTTTATGGAACGCTCCTACGCCTCTGCGGTCATACCATATACTGCTACTGTATGGTGATGTCACGACAGTGAAGCATGGCCACCCGTTACATTCGTTTCATTGAAATGATGGATATATAAAGTCATGCATATCATGAGCCACTGGTAACCTGCGCGAACGGTTCAGACCTAGCCATGTTAAACACAAGCAGCAGTTATGTAAAGCCATCCAATGGAAGGCATCGGTGACATCATTGGATTCGTGCCAACGGCGTCAAAAATTGAGCTCCCACTGGCCGTCCCGGGCTCATCGAACCGGGCACAGATGACTGACCTATCATTTGCTCTTTTCTCTTCATATTATCTTGACGCCACGGAAAATGTCTGATATGGGTAGGGTATGAATATCCGTGTTTTCCAACATTGACAACACTAGTGAGTACGTCTGTTTAACCCTCGCCGGACCTGAGGGATTTTCACTCGCACCGATGACGGGGAGGGGCACCCGTCTCGCCATTTAGCTGCTAATTGAGCCCTGGGACAAAAAGAAATCGATAGCCGTATGGCCAAAAAATTCAATAGTAACACTGTCGACTCCGTCAGGTCAGCTAGTGACCTTCTAGATCAGGTCAAATTTTATGCTTGGGAGCTATGAATCGATTTTCCTCAGTTAAAAACGACACATTCGGGGCCAAATAGGCCTAAACACGTCCCGCAAAAAATCACATAAAAACGTTCTGTTGCCAAAAAGGTTATCTGAGATCACTGACCTCGCTTGACCCTGAAAAGGTCATATAGCGATCTAAACTGACTGGCTCTCATGTGGACTACCATTCTGAAGCGATTTCATGTCGTAATATGCGGTTGATGCATCTCAATTGTCCTAAGGCAGGAAAAAACCGGCGTTTGGCGCAAAAATCGCCCTGGAAGCTTACAGTGTGACGTCATGGTTCGGTACCCTAAGATAAGATGGGGTCACTCGTTTTTCAAAACATGCGCAATAAATGTGTTGTCAGCTATGCCAAATTTCACGGCGCTGTAGAGCACCGTTTTGCCGTGGTCCCGAAAACAGTGCTTGGGGGTGTCATCCAACCCCTCATTCGGCGAAGTTTGAGTTCTTATCACTGCGAACTGACAACGTTACGAGCTGGCCCAGCCCAGCATTGGGGGAGCTGAACACTGGGAGGTCAGCTGGACATTGGGGGATGTCCCCTCCCCCACCCAAGAGATACAAAGTTCCGGCCTTGGTAATGTGTGTGTATGTATGCCAAAATATATTCGGGGGAGTTATGTGACCGGATGTAAATAAACGCAGTATTTGTCCTTTTAACCTCGTTTCATTACCGTCACTCTGCCCAGGCAATGATATTCACCATATAATTGTCAAAAAGACTTCTATGCACAGTATGAACCGTTCATTTGTGTGTAGGTCATTTCCAACGTTATTGCTCAGAAATCGCTCATCCGTCATTGGTCGGGTCGAATGTTCAGATCCAGTCAGGTGAAAAACTACCTGTTTGGAAGGGACTGCAGGTCGGATAAGGCCTGGTCAGTCTCCGCGACGTCCTCACGTCCCTCCGGAAAAACATGTCACGTGATCAAGATGCTCTCCCTCCCCATAGCCTCTACCCAGTACCCCATTCACAGCACACCTGATCTTATCAGTTTGACAGTCGAGAGGGTTAGCACACTGGTGGAACTAAGAAACCTGCCCAACGTCCCCGCCTACCGAGGGCAAATATGTTTTTTTGTATTTCTAGGCATGAACTCAAAATATGAAACATAGGTTTGAGGCTATTACGGGCTACATCGCATACTCCTACGTCGCGGCAGGCACCTGCTCAAATTACATTACATTAGCATCATTAACACCGGAACTATGGCCGGTTTACCACAAAAACCCTGATACCTACCATTACTTTTGTGGAGACCTGTACATATGCAGCGTTCAACTTGGGAATTATCTCGAGGGTGATGAGGTAAGGTCCTTGACTTCCTTATGCCGAATGTCCATACGGCAGCTTCACGGCGTCAGCATCGAACTGCCTGCCCTGGTCGGAATGCAGGACCCTTGGCACACCGGGACAGCAAATCTTTTCACCTACTTGCGTCATTGTCTCAGTTTCCGCGTCATAGCGAGACAGGGTAAACATCCGTATCCACTTTGTCAGCTGATCAGAGACGATGGTGATGCACTTGTTGCCTTTCAGTGTTAGCAGGAACTGGCGTAGCAGACCTATCAACACAAATTTCCGTAGCTTCATAGGAACTGCCTTAACATGCTATGGAGACAAGTCTCCGACCGTGGGATGCTCCAGTCATAGAAAGGTTTGGCACACTTGATATGGCTTTTTCATATACCCGCTTCGAATAAAAGTGTCCTGTCATTTTGCAGAGCGTGCGCTGAGCCCTGGATATCCTCCCATTGGGTCATGGTAAGAGTCACCGAAGTGACGGCAGTCCCTCTGTCGGGAGGCTATTTCACAGGAGCTCTAATGAGAGATCGTGGCAACAGTAGGCAGCGGAGGCTGATAACAGGAAACGACGATACCTGGGGTCGACAAGGTGTCATCAGAAAGTTTTTCGGCCAGTTATCGTTTCCCTGGAACCTGGCAGACCGCATCTATGGGCATTTAAGGCGTCAGTGTCTGCGTTCGCCGAGGCTGAGCCAGCTCGCGGCCCGGCTGCGGATTTGGCCGCAACGCTAGCTCTGCAACTGACTCTGGCTCTAGACCCCTGCAACTGCCGGGCGGCGGTTGATAGCACGGCAGGTGCGGAGCTGGCTCCCTGGCCCGTGAGTTTTATTGCCGAAATGCCAAGCATGCCAGGATGGAGGTGGAATTATGGCAGGAGATGGCGGGCTGGTATTTGACGTCCAACGGTTCACAAGCGGAGGCGAAACGTTGCTTTCGCGACCGATTTGAGAGGTCCATCAGGGACAGATCCCACGAGCGTCGACAGAGGTAATGATCCCCGGCCTATTCGAGTTCTCCTTGGGTTTAAAGGCTTTCTAGGCCATCCAAAAACACCGTCGCGGCTCATTGCTCCTATGCAGGCGTTCGTGGTATTCCAGGGCGTGCTGAACAGTAAGTCCCGGGACGACAAACTCCGCTTTCAACCCTTCAGAAAGTTTACTCCATTCTCAATATCTTGGAGTCCCATGGCCATTTCGAAAGCGCCACGGTTCAGGACTGGAAGGGCCATGCCAGATGTCATTGATTTGAGAGACAAGTGGTCAGCGTCGTCTCACCTTTCTCGAAGACCCAGCCAAATGCTTGAGCAGCAACCTCCGTGCTACTGATCCACGTCTTCACCGCTTCACTGCCGTCGCAATGTGGCAACCGGCGTTCTTCGCCATGAAAAACCTCAACCGCTCTGTTCGCTGCCACCACTTGAAGAGAACCAGAACGAGGACGCAACAGCGGCTAGTCCAGTTACCGGTAACGGCAGGTCATGGCGTCTGCCGCAGGGGTAGTAATTTAAATTTGTAGTTTCTCGGGTGCACATTGCTGAGATAGATCGACATTTATCTTTTGGCACCGCTAAATTAAGGAGTGAGAGGGATATACTAAGCAGTAGTTAAGACTGTATTTCCATATAAAACAAACAGTCATCTTTGTCCTTAATGCACCCCATCAGACGTTTTACCAGTTCACTGCTATCTCTTGTACTTCGAAATCGAAGGAGCTGAAAGCGTGCTTTGCACGCTTTTAATGAGTGGGATTTCTTCCAGGGTGGTCGCTCGGAAAAGTTCAGATCCAGGTGTGTGGGGGGGGGGACGTGGGCGTGTGCGTGTGCATGTGCGTGTGCGTGTGCATGTGCATGTGCGTGTGCGTGCGTGCGTGCGTGCGTGCGTGCGTGCGTGCGTGTGCGTGTGTGTGTGTGTGTACGTGGATGTTCTAGCTTTGGAGCCTCTAGCGGCCGAACGCGCCAGCCGAGCACGACGCAAATGGCACCATCGGGTGTGTCGCTTCGACGGACAGATTGTGGTGTAGGTTTCGAAGTGATTCGTGAAGTGTGGCACGTGCCAAGTGGCGCGAGCCGGACCTCTGCAGAATTCAATGAATCACGAGCACAGGTCAAACGGCGGTTGCGATTGATTAAAGACTTGGTAACAACATGGGCCCCGCTTGTGGGCATTTGCTTTTGTGGTCGGCACCCACGTGCGATCCGCGTGGCGATCCAGAGAGGTGTTTCGATTTGGATTCGGGGACTTCCCAGTGTCAGAAGCCGTGGCCTAGGCCGCTAAAATTTGATGGGTAGGTAGAGCAGCACTAGGGCTATCCAACAGTATCCAATATGATGGGATGGTCCAATGGGTCATGTACAGCGTGCGTACGCCTCCTTTACGCCCTTGTGTTTCCATTGGGCCAACTGCCGGGACATAAACGGCGCAGTTTGGTGCGATGATGGCTTGCAAAGGTGGACGTACAGCTGGGCGATCACTTTCGTTGGATCCAGGCCGACACGGAGGTGCAGTTTGCGAGTGAAGCGAGGTGCCTAATGATTAACACCCCTCTCTCATTGACGAAAAACAATTACCGCTGGAGTGCCGAAAATTGGCGGGCAGAAGCACGCGTTACGCGACATTTGATGTATGTGGCTGGTTTGAATGCCAGCAGCTTCAGCCTGGTGTGTGCGGGATGCACGTGCTGAGGCGCACCCCTCTGTCATTCAGGCCTGGCGATGGATGGAACTTTGCCATAAACACAGTAGGGTGTATCGTGATGATAATTTTTTCCCTGATGTAAAATGGAAAGTGTCAAAAAGAGGCACATCAGCCTAAATCTTAATAAAATGGCGAAAGAAGAGCGAAAATAATGTTTACTGATACCGCCGAGCTAAAGAAGGTGTTCCCAATCGAAACCCATCCCGGCGTTGCAGTCTCCATGCGCCGCACAGCGGCACAGCGGCGGCCCGGTGAACTAACACCAAGCTGCGGGTGGCGGCCGGGCAGATGGGCAGCTATACATTGGCAAATAATACTTGCGAGCGTTTTATTCAGTCATTCTACACATATCTAAAATATTCTGGGGTAGGCTGCACGTGTGTAGTTTTCACGAACGTTCGAAACTACGGCATTCGGCAAATGACGAGAAAACCAGGAAATGAAGAACGGTCATGGTGCTGTAACCCAATTTTTTTCAGACAATCGCTCTGAAATATTGTCTTGTTGAATTTAGCAACTAAAATTCCTCAATAATTCTCGATGTGTTGCGGATGTTATACCAGACATTGGGTTTTAGACGAAGCAAGTACATTTTTAACAAATGGACTGACCATTAAAGACAAGCATCCTTCTCGTTACAAAACGACGGCATCTTTTGCGTTGCAAAAGGCTGGTGCATATAAAACCTGGTAATTTTCTGTTCGGTAACGGCTGCTGAGGCTTCAGTGATCACATGCACGGCTCGCTGGGAGCCTGATCGACTGAGAGTCTGAACTCGTGGCGTTTTATTTGAAGGAATACCAGTCTCGTCATGTGCAGCACACTAGTTTTTTTCCGCGGCGCTCTAGGACGCACGGTGTGGTTATGACCGGGGGTAGTTCCAACCCTCCTCCTCCTCCACGTCTTCCTTATGCAGAAGGTCCTGTACGGTTCAGGGTTAACCAACGCACGATAGTGGGTCGGTGCCATGTACGTTCGAGTGGGGAGGGGGCGGTCGACCGCCCCCTCTAACTCACGAACGGTTGGTCGTACGATAAAAATAAGCATACCGTTGGAAATCACGTGACGAGTAGAGCTCAAGACTGGTCTCATTTTTAGTTTCAGGTGATATGTAAGCAATTAATGTCCTATATATGTTTTCTCATAGCCGACTGCATAACACCGAGAAACGGCCTGAATCTCAAGGACTGTGACTAATAACGCATAGGTAAAGGCACCAGCGCACAAGTAAAGGTCCGCGGATGCCGATACACGTCTAATTTCCCCAGATTTGTTCAATATATACCCCGAAACGTTGAGTTAAAGACACCGTAATTCTCCCGCCAGCTGTCAGTGAGCGCCGCTGCCTTATGCGGTACCAAATTGACGGGAACTAATTTTAGCCTTCGTTTATTTTCGCGAAAAAAGACGATCTATGTCAATCTTATTGATCTTTGCGGTTCTTGTGATGGTTTCTCATCCTTAAATTTTGGAAAAATCGATTAGTTACCAATCTACAAAGTTGGCGGAGCTTTATTGGCGAGAGCCTGTTTATTTCCAAAATATGCTACTTTTTCAAACTTTTTAAGGTTCCTGGTATTCATTACGTCTGTGCAAGCTAGTTCTGCCATTTTCTACCCATTCTGATAAATTCATCGTCGATTTTGACGGCGGTACATTTTGGCCCACTACAGTTATTCGTGACCTGACCTCAGGTCAATAGCTGGAAGTCAGTGATACTTTGCCCAATGACGGTAATTAGATGTCTGCTTGACTCCACACTAAAATGTTATGAAATATTCCGTCAATTTCCGACAAAATGGCGATATGTCTTTAAAATGGGCTTGACGTTAGGTCAATGACCCGGAAAATTGCAAAAAATCTGAGATAGCAGATTTGTTGCATCTATCACGATGACTAATCCCTGAAAGTATTATTGAGATATCTTGTTTTGCGAAAAAGTTACAGGGCGAGAAGCTTTTTTCGACATAGGTCTGACTGACCTGACCTAGGTCAGGCACCTGACCTGACCTGAGGTCAAAATTTCGACACGAGATGTAAAATTGATGAAGCAAAAGGTACACAAAGTTTCGTGACTCTGTGTTTGTTGGTTCTCTTGCAATCCCAGAAAAACCTCAGGGGGCAGTCAACTCCCCCCAGTCGGGGACGGGTTAAAAAAATAAACAATTTTTTGAAACTTTTGCAACTTCTTGGTATTAGTTGCAACTGTGCGGGCCAGTGTTGCCATTTTCAAGCTGATTTGAGTCATTCATCGCTGATTTTGATGGGGGTGCATTTTGGCTCATAACAGATATTCGTGACCTGACCTCAGTGCAGTGATTGGAGGTCATTAAAACTCTGCCCACTGACGGAAACTGGATATCTGGACCTTCCTACACTCCAATTGAGTTAAAAAATTCCGTCAGTTTCCGAAAAAAAATGATGACTTATGTTGAAAACGGGCCTGACGTTAGGTCACTGACCCGTACATTTCCGAAAAAACCCGAGATAATAAATTTGTTGCATTTATTAAAATGTCTAACTCTTGATAGCTTTATTGTGATGTTATGTTTCCCAAAAAAGTTACAGGGCGCTAAACTTTTTTGGACATAGGTCCATTTAACCTGACCTAAGTCAAACATCTTACTTGACCTGAGGTCAAAAATTGGCTATAAGGTGTAAAAATGATCAAGCTAAAGGTGCACCAAGTTTCGTGGCGCTGCGTTTGTTCGTTCTCTCGCAATCTCGGAATAACCCGGGGGGGGGGGCGGTCAACCGCACCCCAGTCGGTGGCGGGTTACGGGACAATATAACTTCAAATATAACTTCAGCGGCAATACCTTAGTATTTATATAGAATGCTTGTCATGTCAGGTATTCTAGGTCTACCAATGCCCTTCAATGTCGTTCTGCATATTCTGGAGCCTTTGCTTTTTGCTACAGTCAGAGACCGTGAGCTCCGCTGTGATCGCTGTGTTAAATGTTTATTCTCTTTTATAATGAAACGTGTTGAAACCTAACAATAGCTGTATGCGCTAGGTTGAATGATTCACACTGTTAATATTTTTCATCTAATGTTTTTTTTTCTTTTCCAAACCTGTCTTTTCAGCTCAGTCTTCTCTGTTTCATTTTTCAGCAACAAATAGTACATAACAATGTGCATAATATCCGGTATCCGGCGGGATACCCCGTACCCCAATCCGGCTTATACGGTATCCGGCCGGAACACGAAAATCCAGATCCGGTGCATCCCTGCATTTGAGTGCAGCTAGCAGAAGCAATTGAAGAGAGCGGCTCGTCTCGACCCTGCCTTAATGCTTTCTGTGAAGTAACAACTTCGCGTCTACTCGTAATTAGATCATGAAATTTCCACAAATAGCCCAATTTCTCAACATTTAGTGTTTCATTCAAAACACGCTACTATACTTCTTGTGAACTGGCGTCCTGCTTCGTACAGGGGCCACCCTGGAATGATGCTTCAGAGCTTTGGCGGTCAACAGTTGAGTCTTCGGGCTCTGCCTTGCCGTGGGGATGAAATATGCAGATGTGGGGAATGTTTTATGGCCGCAACAACCTGTACTTGCGTGGCGGTCTGCACCTTTCAGATTAGGGGGCCAACGTGCTTCGTGCAACCTACAGGCGCCTTCTTCAAGGAAACTAGGAAGTAGAGGAGAGGCGGATGGTTAGCTGTCATGAAGTACACTGATACTACGGACAGCCTATGCGACTATGGTATCTTAGTAACATGTTTTGATGTGTTGGGATTAGACAAAACAGGTGATTTATGAGTATTAAACAGATAGTTTGATGTCGATGGACATTAAATGGACAAATGGAAGGAAAACATCCGTTAAATGTATAATGTTTAATGCACAAAGTTCTCGGGCCAGATTTGACGGGCTCAAGTGCTATGTTATTGAAGAAAAATCAGACTTAGTTTGCATTACTGGGACTTGGATTAATGAAGAATGTTATGAGGATAGGTTGCAGAATTTTTGAATACAGGGGTACAACTTGCTCTTGTTCCAAAGGGACACGAAAACGTGGCGGAGCAATGCTGTTTGTCATTAGCTCACGCAGTGCTACAAAGGTAGCTGATCGCTTCAGAAATGCATCTGTTGAGCCAATTTGGCTTGATGTTGGTCTAGGCGTTAACAACAAGCAAAGATCGAGGATCGAAGTCTTCTGCAGATCAGAGAATTGGCTTGGAGATAGTTGGATGGAGGTGGACCAAGTTAGTTGGATGGAGGTTGACCAAGAGAAACCATCACAGGAACCACAAAGATCAATAAAGTGTTATTGAGATATCTTGTTTTGCGAAAAAGTTACAGGGCGCTCAACTTTTTTAGACATAGGTCCGTTTGACTTGACTTAGGTCAGGCACCGGACCTGACCTGAGGTCAAAATTTTGACGCGAGTTGTAAAATTGATGGAGAAAAAGGTACACAAAGTTTCGTGACTCTGCGTTTGTTCGTTCTCTCGCAATCCCAGAAAAACAGCAGGGGGGGGCAGTCAACTGCCCCCCAGTCGGGGACGGGATAATACGACCGCGGCAGCCAACGACACAGGCATAACTATTACCAAACCTTATTTAAACCAGCTATTGGTATGGGACTGGAGGTAACAGGAGCCAGAATGAAATATGATCTAGGCCTTGTTGAGGATGGTTCTAACATTACGGATTTCAGTAGATTCCGAGGATCTGAGTTCTGCTACATCCTTGCAAATCCGGATAATTCCAATTGGTAGAGATATAGACGTAACGTTCACATGTGAATGAGACGTTCTAAAGTGCTCACCCTGGGACATGTTTCTAGTTTTGTCGTTGACGTCCCTCAAATGTTCATTGTACTGCTCCCTAATTCTATGTTTGGTTTCCCCAATATAGCCAACCACTCGACGGGCGCACAGACCACTGAACTGTAGCCACACTAGCCACACGTGCATTCTTCCGTACCTCATAACAACAAACAGACCCACTCAGACACTTAAATATATCAAATGCCTGTGCATTCAGAGAGAGTTTAAAGTCTGTCGTTAAATCTATATCTTTGGAGTTTGAATTTTCATAATGGTTTGTGGCTTTGTGACTGAGTGACTTTGACCCGCTCTAACTCAGTCATAGTGAAAAATTGGCACTATTGGTTAACACCAAAAGATCTGTTGTTCAGTTTTGCATGGTTTGTCAAATTTGATGCGTCTGCACCGGAACTGCCTTGGAAAACCTCAGGAAAGGTGAAACTGATCCCCACCTGAGCGCTTGTACATTACCCCGACATCACCTGGGGGTGTCAAATAGGGCATCCCTTGGTTTTTCTTGAATAATTTCTGAACCGGTAGTCAGCCCGACCAAATTTTCATTACCTGTTTATTAGTCACTTGTACATATTGTGACATCAAAACCATTTCCATGCTAGGTCAGGTCATGGAGATATGACGTCATAAGTAAACCCCTGCATGCATGTTTTCGCCTCTTCGGACGGTGACTCCGACTTGGTTGTTTTTGCATAAAATTCGCGAATATAATGCATGAATTGTTTGGGCTTAAATAGGACACGTTCCCCAAAAGGATATCCAATCGTGACACTCCAATATCAAAGGAGACTATGTCACATGCATAATGACGATTGGACTGATTTGCATTGTGGGTGATAGAAGTGGTTGTCGCTGACCTTCCCCGTCGTTCAAGCCAGTCAAACAAATATTCGCTTAGCAAGGTTCACCAAATGCAACTTGAGGTCATGCCAGGCCACGTCATGAGAAGATGTCAAAACGAAATGAAATACAGCATTGCTGTGGAAGATCGCCCAGCAGGAGACAGCAGTTATTGTCTCTCGCTGGAAAAAATTACTATCTGCCCTGACTTGGCTTGACTTTGGCCCGATCAAGAGCATACAGCGCAAATTTTATTACCACGAGATGTCATTGCAATTCTGTACTTGACGCAGTTAAGAATCCCAGTGAGTAATTATTGCTCTTTGGCACGAAGAGTAATGCAGCCTTATCTGACCCGACCTAGACTTGCCGTGATTGGATGAAAAGCAGGTTATGCAATAATGATCATCAGGTTTCACTTCCTTCCTTTTTGTCACGCGTGTCAAAACAGCTGAGGGTAAGTATCGATCTTTGGCCTGTAATGTAAGACTGATATTTCACCTCGCCTAGGGTGACTTTGACCCGGCTTTTGTTAAAAATTTTGGCATGCTGCCTATGCAGCAGATCATAACCTTTTGTTTCATACGCAGCTGAATGCTGTGAGATCAGTAGTGCCGGTGATATGATGTACAAACCGATATCAGCTTTTCCGACGTTGTATTATGCATTGTACGTGGCCTGTGACGTCATCAGCCTCGTGACCAGGGCTAACACAATTTTTTCTGAATCGCAAGACAGGGCTATCGATTGGTGGTAGACCAGTGGAGATTCCACGGTTAGATCTTGAGATAACAAGGGTGCCCTTTTTGACGTCCCCAGGCGGTCGCGGGTTCAAAAACACGCCAGGCGGTGCCATGTTAAAGAGAATGGAAGGAAACACATTTAACATGTATAAATGTCCACGAGATATGTCGTTTTCGTATTCTGTGGTATTGGGGTATACTTCAGATCATAGGGCTGGTCAGTTTTTGTCCAAATCTGCAAACCTAAAACTCTCGAAAAGAAAAGTCTAAACATCTGACAATTCACGGAGCACCCATATCTAATTGCGACTGATTGCGAGGTTGGTTGGTGTTATTTAGCCCAAAGGCCTACGGCAGGGAGCCACGGGATCTGTCTAATGTGCTGACCACGTCAGATGTACGCTGAGCGATCAGTTGGAACCAAGCCAACACGCGAACCAATTTAGTCCAAAAATGATCGCTCTGGTTTGCTTGGCGATGTTACAAAGAAAGATGGGATCGCTGGCTTCTTAATTAATTCTGCGGACCTACGACTCTTATGTTTTTTTTTTTTTTTTTTGGAGTGTGCTGTAGTTCCATGCACTGAAGTAGGTGTTTTCCTTTGTTTCGTTGCATTTGAAATCGAGGTTCCATCTGCAACAAAAGCACGCTCCCTCGGCCAAAGCTACACCACTGGGCAGAAATGTTTGGTTCCCTCGTGGTTGGCACTTTTCAGGCATATTTCCGGGGACTCGGGGCTGTATCGATTGGCGCACGATAACGAGAGTTTGTGATGGCCATGGCCTTCAGCATTAAGCAAATTGCCTATACCATAGATGGATCTTAATTCTCAAGAGGCAGTCAAACAACATTTCTGTCACCCACAAATTAATCGTGTAGGAATGCGCAAGCAGCTGCGGGAAAAGCGACAGCCTCAAAGAAGATATTCGAATCTGTATGTCCGTTAACGGCTCTGCGGTGGCAAATTACCTTACTAGCCGCGATATGATAACTTTGCTAGCCGCTCGGTACTACAAAAAGGCTCCTAAAGATGGAGAAGAGATTAACAGGTGCGGGCAAATAGGCAGTTGTAGAAAGACGCTTGATCCCAGTAAAGCCACAAATATAATGATGTCCTTCCGCGAGCCGGGTCATTACGATCGTTTTCAGAACAGTTCATACGGTAGACCGCATCCATCATGTGCTTTGCGTAATGCACGTAATTACAGACAATCAATAACACTGCCCAGTAATTGTCTGGCCAGCTGTAATGGATACCTCTCGAAGCGAAGACATCATTATTCGTTGAGAAACCAGTCTCATACGGCCAAAGATGCGCGTGAAGCACGTGAATGCAAAACCTCTGAAATACACGTTTCACATGAATGACGTCGCCTGTATGCTTGTGGCTGCCCGGTCGCCTAATCCGCGAAATTTTGACCATCTATACGCGAATCCCCAAACGAATTAAATGGAAATCATCCTGGCTTTTTAATTACCGAACAATTTTTGTCACCAGTGCTCTGAATAATGTGGTGTGGTGGTGCCATTGGACACCCAGTCTCTTTTTAGCACCTCCACAGGGTCGTTTCAGGTGGACGCACGTTTGTATGAGAGGCTACAGACGACGGTAGACCTGGTGCACTTACCTGGCTGAAGCTGGCGGTGACTTGACGGTGTGTCTCGATCGTTCACGGCGGCCACCGGGAACCGTCACCGACTGCCTCTGGTCGCTCGACGGACGCAAGTGTGTGCGCGTATTGATACCATGTACTGACAACACTTTCATGTTTTTGTCAGCCTACTTCATTAGGGCCTCGGCATCATCTTTATGCAAAAATTTTGCTTGAATACATTGAACTGGGTGGTGTTGGGATTATGGCGAAGATCATGGCGTGAATGCTCCCCTATTACGCATTTTTAACTGGAGTTTCAAGCTGCCCAATCCTTCAGCGGACCTTACAAGACCACTGCATCAAATTACACTGTCGCCCTTTTCCGTGTAAGTCTTCATCGGTACGATGCAGTTCGACTTCGTGTTACACTAAGGAGTTCCCGCGACCTTACAAGTCCAATGTACCAAAAAACACTGTCAATTTTCCGTGTAACCTTGCTAATGGACGCTTCATCGGTACGATACAGTTCGGCTTCGTGTTACTTTGAGGAGCTTCTACGACCTGCCATGCCATACGCTCTCCGGATGTCTGGTGCCGCAGTCCCAACAATTACGTCAGTCCCGACGGCTGCCATTCGGTAACCACGCCCAGCCGTCCCAGATCGCCAGTGCCACCGCAAAAGGTCGGGAGCTTTGAACGCAGTGCGGCACGCGGTGCACTGTCGACCGGCCGTCGTGGCCGGTAGAGAAGAGAGTCGACTGTGAATTATTGACGGCCGTGAATCTGCCGGCGATCAATGTCAGCTGCTGCCGCCGAGCGCCGACCGATCCAGATCGGGGAAGCCGGCCTCCACGGTCAAACGGATACGACCCGCTCGGCGGCCGGACACAACTGAGAAGGCCACGTGCCTGGCTCGTGGGTGTGCAGCACTGAGAGCCCGGCAATGTCAGCACGCAGCACGTAGCACCTGGGGCGGATCTGGTAGACCGTTCCAGAAATGGCCATATCGCTAGCAAGAGGCAACTAATGAAATGCATGCGGCTGATAAATACGTAGTAGTTAAACATTAGTTATACATCGTACATTGCATTATCATGCAGCTATAATGCAGTTATTATATTATTTAACGGATAAGTAGTCAAAAGGTGATATAGATAATCGTTAAAAAAGTTATGAAAATTACAGTGAATACACAATTAACTATAGTGCGTAAATAGCAGCGTATCTCGCATATAATATATGGTCGGCGCATAGATGACCAAACAATAAACATAACGTTAGGCGAGTGTGTGTTGATTTACATACGGGCTATGCAAGACCCATTAGTGAAACATCTCACTGAGTGAGGCTGAATTTAAGCATAATATACAACAAATCACGGTATCCGCCACTAAACCACGGCGTTTTTCGCCAATAAGCCACGCATTTAACATCAGTACGCCTTGTACTGACGCACAACATATCAGGAGTCATATCGTTATACGCCAGGTATCTAACATACCTACGTTTCGCGCCTCACTTTATGTATATATATATATATATATATATATGCATATATATTCGTGTTTGTAAATATGTGTATATATGTTGATTTACAAGCCGGCTATGCAAGACCCATTAATGAAACAATGCGCTGAGTAATGCCGAATTCAAGAATAATATATATAAACTTAGGAAACAGGTCGTTACGTACACATTGTTTGTTAAGAACTACAGCGGACTTGGCATTGACCATCTTCTTTGATGTCGCTTCGATTGTTCGTACGAGTCGTTTCGTTTCCAATGAATGTTCATTAACACGCGCACTGGAAGGGGGCCTTTTTGTGACCCCAAACCTGTTTTTCCTGAATATCTCGAGAACGGATCTGAGCTGGTTGCTGCTACTTTGTGACATTTATGGCCATTGAATAACTCGTCGAATGGCGCAAAAAAGTCGGAAATTGGCCGGAAATTTTTGAAGTACCAAGCATTTGAAGTCAAGCAAACATGGAAGCGACGGTTGTCCCTGACAAATGGGAGCTTTGTAAAAAAAACCAGCGTTCTACTCAAGACTACCGTGTGAACGCAATCAGGCGATGTCCTTCGGACATAAGTGATGGATGTACCAAGACCACAGCCAGGGTCAATAAGGGTCAAGGTCATCAAAGGTCAAGGCCAAACAGCTTGTGACGTGATCCAGATTTGCTTTATAACATGTCAGTATGTATGAAATATGCATGAAGAGACCCTAATAAAAACAGGTGTGCGCACAATAATACGCTTACATATACCAAAGCCAGTGAAGGTCAAGGTCATTAAAGGTTAAGGTCAAATATCTTGTGACCTGGCCCAGATTTGTTCTGCAACATTTCGATTTGTATGAAATATGCTTTCAAAGACCCTAATAGAAACATGTGTGCGCACATGGATACGCGTACATATATACCAGAGTCATTTCAGGTCAAGGTTATCAAATGTCAAGGACAACTTCTTGTGACCTGGTTCAGATTTGGTTTGCGATATGTCGATTTGTATGGAATATGCATTCAAAGACCCTATTAAAACACGTTTGGCACATTGATACATGTATGTTCATATATACATATACATACATACATAAATATAAACGCTGGAAGCAACCAAATGTACCGGTGTTGGCTACCTTCACTGCAAATACGCCAAAAGATACATGTTTCGCCCTCATTTACTCTAAAACTGTCTCGTGTTGTTCGAAATCTGATCTGCAAAAAATGGAAAAATGACACCATAGGTCAATGACCTGACATGACCTGGACCCAAAATCCTCAGTCAAGACGCCAGATGAGTGGAAGTTGTCGTATTCCACGTTTCAACGGCAAAACGAACACCCTTTTTCCCATTTCGTTCGAAAAGTTGTACGAAATGGCCTATACGGGCCGAGAAAGTGTCCAAGGTTGACATTTCGACCCTACTTGACCTTGAAGATATTGATCTATTGCCATGAAAATTTTACAAAATGTAAATCGTTATATCCCTACCCTGTCCATAAAATTTCATGTCTCTAGCTTGTTCCGTTTCTGAGATCGGAGGGGGGCACTGTTAGATCCCCCTTCCAGTGCGCGTTAGTGCTAAACCCCCTTCCACTGCGGGGGTTAAGAGCGTTGCCAATGCCCATCATGATATAATATAAAGAACAAGAAAAAAATCATTTCTTATAATGGATCTAACGTTTCGTCTACACATGAGACATCTTCAGAGATAAATATGGGTCAACGGCATTTGTCTGGTTTAAAATAAAAAATAAAGCCATTTTCCATAAAGCCAAAAAATAAATTTAGTGATGAGAAGATATGGCGAAGAAGAATACGTTACAGCATACCAATGTACTGTATCGGTTCAGTTGCCCATACGAAGCGTATCAGCTTCGCCACACTGGAGACTACATTGGTATGACAACCACCACCCTCTAAGGCGCCTGGCAATGCTCATGCAGAAAGAAGCACCTACCCGGCACTTTCTCCTGGAACATCACCTCAAAACAACACGCACCGATTTGACACTAAACAACATTTAACCCACGCACTCCCGGTTGTCCGAATTGCCCTTCGTTTACTTTGCGTGGGTTCTCCAGAACCCCACGATCTCAAGAACTAAGAGAGCTACAGGGATGAAAGTGACACCGATCAAAAACCCGCGAGATTTTACAAAGAAGGGACGTAGATCTGTTGACTCTGAGGCAGTATTTTAGAGCTAAGAGGAAAAATAACGGCCAAATCATGACGTCCAAAGTCTGTGGGCAATAAAGCAAATGTGACGGTCTTGTATGCTGATCTCGAGTATGGTACAATCTAAAACGGGCCAGAAACTTTTTTCATTATCAAAAAAGTAATTTGTTACTCCTTAATTCATGTCAGGTCCGGTCGACAGCCATTGGGATACAATATTTATTTATATCCTAACCGGCACTCAAGTAAAGTTACTCCAGGCATTCACTCTGGAATCATCATTGTAAATGTTTAGTGAAATATGGCACCTTTTATCAGAAAAAGGAATAAAATGGCCGACTAAGGTCATATCACGTCACCTAAGGTCAGATCTTACAGCAATGGTATCTCATTGGGTAAATGCACAAATGCCAAACAAACATCATTTGATCGCAATAATCATACCAGTGTGTTCTTGAATGACATGAAACTCAAGGACAGATCAGGCCAGGTCAGGTCAAGGGCGATAGCTGGCAAAATGTGTCTCGTTCGAAAAATCGCGTTGGTACAGAACAAAACAAAATATTAAGACACGCCTGAAATCATAAAGACAGTCTGAAGTCACTAAAACAAGAGCTCTTACGGTCAATACAGTCAAGCAAGGTTAACCTAAGTCAAATGAGCAATCGTTTGTATCTTGGAAACAAATAAAACTAAACATTTGAAATCGATATCTATATGTTGTCTTAAAATATACCACGACATTCTTCAGCGTCCCAAGAAGACAATTAACCTTTGGAATGATATCAGGTCATGCCAGATCACTTAAAGTCATGGAATTTTAAAGGATTCACGAGCATAACTGAAATGTCCACCTGTGGTGCCTCACCAAAAGTGGATGGCAAATGGATTTCGTATCCATTTCGTCGCACATTTCATTTTGTAACCAATTAACCTGACTTTGGGTCACTATACCCTCACCAACGGTATATTGCATCAATCAAAACGCGTATCAGACAATTTGTGTCCCTCTTTTATAAAAAGGCTTCTGTACAGGGTAATTTCTGGCAGAAAGACAAAAAAAAAAAAAAAAAAACAGCATCTCAGTACGGTTGACCTGGTCAATCGGTTTTCTGAAAAAATGAGAATGTACATTCTGTTGAGAATGAGTTGTGAGTTAGAACAGCGTTTGCGTATATCAACATCTCTTTGACAAGCACTGACACCCGCTTACACGGTTGTTACATGCCTTGTTTCATCTGGCACCTCCCGGCGTGTTTTTATACCCGCGAACGCCTGAGGGAGTGTCAAAAAGAGCACTCCCTGTTGTCTCAGAATCTTACGGTCGGATCTGAACCAACATACCACCAATCGATAGCCTTGAGTCTTGCGATTCAAAAAATACTGTTAGTTCTAGTCACGTGACCGGTGACGTCACAGGTCACGCAAAGCGTATAGCACGATATCCGAAAAACTGACACTAGTTCGTACATCATATCATCAGCAATACTGGTGTCAGCCTTCAGCTGGGCATCACGATCGCCCACCTTAGAGGGTTCTATGACGTGACCTGACATGACCTCACGTTGTATTAGGTGAACCTTGCTAAGAGGCGCACATAGACTTGCTTGCTTGGCTTGAACGACGGGGAAGGCCAGCGGAAACCACTTGCATCATCCGCAATGCAAATCAGTTCCACTGTCATCATGCATGTGACCTAGCATGACCTCCAATGTTGACAACCCACGGCTGTATATCCTTTTGGAGATCGTGTCCTATGTAAACCCAAATAATCCATGCATGATATTTGCGAGTATTATAAAAAAACAAAGCATGTTCGCGTCACCGTTCGAAGAGGGGAAGCATGCATGCAAGGGTTCACGTATGACGTCATATCTCTATGACTTGGCCTATCATGGCGATGGTTTTGATATCAAAATATGAACAATTAATTGATAAGCAGGTGCTGGAAGTTTGGTTGAGTTGGCTTTAACAGTTCGGATATTATTTACGGAAAACCGAGAAGGGTACCCTACTTGACACCTCCCAGGCGTCAAGTTTGTCATTTAAGTCAAGTCAAGTCGGTGCCGGGGATTTAAGCTCAGATAGGTCAGTGACCTGAAATGACATGATTTTGAAAGTTTGTCACAAGGTTTATATAATCATATACTAACGGTTACTGAGAATTTCACCTTTCTCTCTTCCTTTTGTGCTACGCTTAGAGGACTTGAGGGGGTCTCGAAAACCCCTCGGGTGAACGAAGGTTAAACGAATCCTGGATAAAAGAAATCTTCAGATCATGAAAGCACCACACATCCAGGACACAAAAGCCTGCTCTTAACCTGGTATTGACTGGGATATTTCGCTTACTTCCATCGACTGGAGGAGGGGGGGGGGCGAAAACGCCCCGCCAGTGACCATCTCACATCTCTGGATGACCTTACAATTCATTTTGGCCCATGTTGTACATTTCCACAGAATGTCGCACAACATTGCAGGGGCCGATATCTCCACAGCGCTCATCCAGAACGCCAAACAGACGCCACTAGTTTACTCGCTAAGCTAAAATCTCCATAAAACCGCCGAAGGTCACGCTACGAAAAAACTAAATTACTGGAAGAAACTGCTGTGTAAGCTTAACATGAAGTTTGTTTCAAACAAATCACTTATCTGTCCGGCCGTATCGATAAATCATTTCATTCAATTCCTTTTCTGAAATGTATCCAAAATAAAAACAAAACTTTGTTTTTTTTCCAACAACCAGACGGCGTCTTCGTGCAAAACTGGCCAAAAGATGATGAAAGACATTTTCCAAAACTACTTCATTCCCAACAAGACTGACGAAGAAATTACACTGGCTGTATACTGCAAAAGTAAAAAGATTTCGAGTCTTCTCATGAAAAAAAAACACTTTTGGTCAACCTGACAAGGTGAAATGCACCAACGAAGTGCATCAGTTCACATGTTCATACGAAGGTTGACTTCGTCCTATGCACTTCTTTGGTTTCATTACCGACACTTTCTCGGCGTCCGACGATGCACTTACGTGACGAAGCGCCTGACTAGCATATATGCGACAAACGTGACGGAATAATTAAAAATTCAAGGAGCTGAAGGCGTGCTTCGCACTTTTAGCAAGTGAGATTTCACACATGGCACTCGCTCGAAAACAACACTTCAAATTGCGGTATTTGTGTGTGCGTGTGCGTGTGTGTACTGTTAAAGCTTGGGGCCTCTAGAACCCGAACGCGCCGGCCGGTCGCGGCACAAGTGGCGCAGTCGGGTGCGCCGACTCGATGAATAAATTGTGATGTAGGTCTCGAAGCGATTCGTGGTGTGTGACAAGCCCACGTGGTGCAAACTGGGCCTCTGCAGAATTCAATTAATCAAAGGTACAAGTCAAACGGCGGGCGCTGTTGACTTCACCCTATTCCCGGCAGGGGGGGGGCGGAATCCGCCCCCCTCGTGTTTTTTGCTTGCCAATTCCAGGCTTTTTAACGCAGCTTCACCAAACTTAGTCACTTTTCCTAGCTATTCTTTCTATGTGCTGTGACAAAATTTCAAAATTATATTTTGCTCAGGGGCGGAGCCAGGTAACGTTTTTGAGAGGCACCTCATGCCATTTTTGGCCATGTTGAGGGTAAAAGGAAAATGTCTGCCAAAAACAGAGTTTTAAAGCTAAAACTTAAAACTTTATATGGATGTATAGCTAAATAGTTGGGCAATACGCAGATATAATTTTGTTTATCTGAGGTCATTTTACAAGGTCAGGCCAAGGTCAAAATTCAGAATTTGTTTTTTCGCTATAATTTCGGCGCCATTTTCTCAAATGCCAAACCCGGAATATATATGACGTATAATGGTGCCCTCTACTTGTGTACCAAGTTTCAGCTTGATATCAGGTCGGGTCACGGAGATATGACCTAAAATGTCAGTGAGCGTACCCTATATCGCAATAGCCATAAAATGAAATTTTTGAAATAGAGTGAATTCAAATGATTGAAAACGTTGACAGATAATATTAAATGCACACAAGATCATTCCAAGTGACCCCAAGGTCATTGGAGGTCATTTCAGGTCAAAGGTCACAAATTGATCTGAGAAACTTGTGACCGTGACAGTTCCCCCTTTTTCATGTCCCTGGCACCGCCTATACTAACATTATACAAACATTGTAATGCGATTTGTACTTCTTTAGTATAACATGACTGGCAGAAGCCAAAAAAGGGTGTTTGCCTCTTTTGTTCATTCAGTTGTTAGAAACCTAATCCTTCTATTTTTGAAACCCTGTGAACTCCCATGAATTTTCTCAAAATTTCAGATTTGCGGACCCATGGTAAAAGCCCTATCCATAATCTCTCGATTGATGCCAGTTTCATCGAAATCGGTTCATAAACAACGGAGTTATAAGAAGTCCAAAAGTACCCCTCATTTTGACCGTTTTGCCCCCCTGTATCCACAAATTTCGAAATTTTTAAAATTTCTTTTCATAAAAATATAGTTCACGTCACGGCGAATCGATTGCCGTTTGTTGCGATGAAATCGGACAAGTAGTTCTCGAGATCTCGGGGGGGGGGGGGCCGAATCCGTCCCCCCTGCCGGGAATCGACCATACCGTCTAGCCCTCCGGGAATAGGGTTAAGACTTGGTGGCAACACGGGTTCCACTTGCGGGTGCGTGCTTTTATCGTCGGCACCCACGTGCGATGCACGTGGCGACCCGCAGGTACGTGTTTCCATTTGGACTTGGGGACCTCCGAGCAAAGGCGCGGGAAGCAGGGGGGGGGGGGCAGGGTGGCCGCCGCCCCACCCAACTTTTTGGAAATTTAAAAATGACGTTGACTAACGTTGTCTAGAAAGAACCGACCACAACTGCTTGCCCACCCCCCACAATCTGTGGAGGAGTGCCCGCGCTCCTGCCTTCGAGTATCAGAAACAGTGACCTAGGCGGCTGAAATTTGGTGGGTAGATGGGCTAGGGTAGCCCATCTACCATCTACGTTGAATAGCCCTAGGGCTATTCAACGGTACCCGATATGATGGATACGGTGCAGCGAGTTAAGTGCAGCGTGCGTGCGCCTCTTTTACAACCTTGTTACAACCTTTTGCAACCTTGTATGGGCCAACTGTGTGCTTCTGATACAGTGTATGCACTTTTACAAACAATACTTTTCCGTTTCTCACAGTGAATGAGAAAACAACGTACAAGATGGCAGAAGGCACGTCGCTTTGCCCATGATTATAACCCCAGAAGAAATCGCGGGTTTTATACGAAACTCCCGTGATATGATTGAACAAGTATATGAACAAGTGATTTTACACTTGTTAAGCTGTCCCGGACCATCGCAGATTTATGGGCATACAAGTCCAGCCAAGGAACGGTAATCTGCTCAGACGAAATGTTGACAAAGGACCTAGCAGCCTAACGTATTCATCTTTTGTCGGGTTTGCTGGAGATACATCATCATCAGCACACCCCAGGGGCTCTTGACATGTTCTGAGATGTTTTCGGCGTTGTTTTTGTCCAGCTATGCCGACCTGTATTCAGAGCACGGAGCTAATGGGCCCTAGCACGACCCAGAGCCTTCGCAAACTAAAACGCGGCCCCACGGCTTCTGGTCGGCATTTAATGAAAATCGCCGTCTTGAAATTTAATTTTGGTGAACGGAAAGACCAGCATACGAAAGATGGGACAGCCAAGTGCTATAAATTACGAGTGAATGTAGTATATGCAGCACAAAGGAGAGCTCAAAGTTGGCATAAGTTATCGCGAGTTTATTGATTCACGGACCGGCTACGTTGTTCATGGAGCAGCTAGCCGAATCCCACTGAATGCCAGCACATTATCCAAAAAACAAACAAACGAAAAACAAAAAAAGAAGGAAGAAAATTCGTCGCAGAAGCTAGTGTTTTTCTTAAATAATGCGACCATTCCACATCCAGTTCGATTTTCAATGTGTACAATGAGGGGATGCAGTGGTGAGGACTTCGTCTCATGGAACAAGCCAGATGTCACGGGTCGTGAGCAATGGACTTCTGCGTTCCTGCTAAACCTGCGTCTCTTCTCCGTTTCACCCGGAAAATGTGGCACTGAGAAAAGAGAATGCAGCCAAAATCGACATTCACCACCGGACCGACCTTCACAAACACGTTTCCACTGCTAACTGTCGCGGCCGGAGGTCGACAGGCACTAGCCGCCGTGGTTAGTGGTTAGTACTCCCCCTCCCCCGACACCCTGCCGCTGTCGGCGAGTGACTCCGGGGCATCACAGCTGAATCGGGGACCGTAAAGAAACGCTAACAACGGATTCCGCCGCGTGCAGGCACGGCGTCGTTATAGCAGCCCGCGGTTCGGCAAGAGGGCCCACCTATGGACTAAACGGACTGGTATTCCACTCCTCGGTGAGCCAACGTCGAAACAAATGGGCCGGCACACAATAGCCCTGATACAACTAGGCCTGCGCTGAAAATGCCGCATCTGAATCTCAGCCGACGCATCAGCTGTCCTCGAGATCGGAGCAGTGGCCCAGAAAAGTGAGGATCTGAGGCGTTCACTACCTCACCAGCGTTCACTCCAGTTCGACCTCTTTATTGTAAACACGATACGAACGACACGTCAGATGCTGGCGATTCATAACCGAGACTGACAGTCTATCCCAATGCTTCCAATTAATAGCGTATCACCGCTGAAAACGAGATGATTCGTCAGGCAATCAACATAAAAATGACAATTCTCCACAGTACAAAACGCTCAAGACGCTCGAATATACTGGCATCAGACAGACAGAGCCTCTCAATCGAGTTCTTCCTCCATCCAATGATGCCCGATCAGCTTCAGCCGTCCCCAAACAGTCGGCTACTGGGCAGGCGGCGACTCCAATGACACGAAGATCCACCGTATCAAAACCACGTGACCGCTGCACAATTGTACATCACTGCGTCACGGTCGCAGCGAACGCGACCACACCGGACTACACCTTCGACACAACAAACGTCAGTCCACAGCGTACAAAGCCCACAGCATAGCTCGAGAGCGGCCGACGGCAGGTCGCAGACAGCAGACCACTGCCACCAGCGTCTGCCCAGCGGTCCGTCACCTGGGCTGAGCAATGTGCCGTGCTGCCGCCTGTGGCCGGCAGCTGAGCGGGTCCTCGGCAGCGGTCGAGGCCGGGGCCGGGACCGGCCCTCAGAACGGCCGGTGGCCCGGCGGGAAGCCCGGACCTGGCGGTCTGAAGCCCGGTGGCGGGCCGCCCTGGGGAGGGAAGTACCTGCGGCAGGACGGACCGGTGTGTGAGGCGTCGTTCGCCCGGCCGCCAGTCCGTAGACCGGCAAACCGGCGGCTACCCACCGGCTCAGGCCCGTCCTCTGCCATCGTACTGAGAGGGTCCGAGCTCAGGCAGAGGGCCCGTCCTCTGTCACTGGTCAGCCAGTCCGGCCACTGCGCCCGGACAGCTGGACAGCGCACCCAGACAGCCAAGATTCGACACCCGTATAACCACTCAGGCGAAGCACCAAACGAGCACAGCCGAGACTCTGTGCTCAAGTAGCACAGACGCACCACCCATACAGCCGAAAAAATGCGATATAGCCAGAAAGCCGAGACACTGCATCAAGTTTACGACGGTAGAAACACGACAGTAGAAACACTGCAAGCATAAAGCCAGGAAACATTGCCTACTCGGCAGGGGCACTCTCTCTCTCAGCTTGGACACTGCGTCCGCACAGGACAGTCCTAGCCAGCACAGCCAGTACCGACACAGCTGGAGCAATACAGCCACACACCTCGCGCACTGTGCTTTAACAGCTGGCAAGCTGCACCCACACAGTCGGCACACTCTATTCACAAAGCAAGGAGCCTGTACCCACAATACCGGGACGCTGTACCCACGCTGCCGGGACATTGCACACATACATCCGGTACACTGCACCCACATAGTCAGGACGCTGCATCCGCACAGTCAGGACGCTGCGTTTGCAGTCAGGGCGCTGCATCCACACAGCCAGGACGCTGTTCTGTAATGACCAAAACCCGTCTCGCAAGGCGAGGGATCGGCTCTCGGCTCCGTCAGTACGCGCGTGGACGTCTGCCCGCACGCCGCTGTTCGTCCTCTGTTTTTGCGCGCGGGCGACGCCAGGACAGCGGTGGCAGCCGCACCTAATGCAGGCCCGTGCGGCGCGCCGGCGGCGGCGGCGCTCCTCAATTCGGCCGATCGGTCCCCGGGGAGTGGCCGTCTGTCGGGCGGACGGCAGACACGCGGCCGCGCGCCGCCGGCACCGGCCCGAATAGAAATGGCCGGTAACGAGGTCGGCGGGTCGGCGGGCCGGCCGGCGCCACCGCTGCAGCCGGCCTCATGGCGGCCGAGCCGGCGTCGCGGCAGCCGGTCCGCCGCCGGCAACAGGACGCGACCCGCCCCGGCCGAGAGCGCCGGGTGTTCCGGCGCCTGCTGACCGGTCCGGGCCGGGGCTCCTGCCTCCACCACGTCCGCCTCACGGAGAACGGGACGTCCCGCCGATCCGGAGAGGACTGCACTGATTCGGGCCAGACGAAAGCCTCTCCCAGCCGACCACTGCTGCCGGGTCTCCAGCCCGGAGGCGCCATCCCGCCGACCAGAGGAGGGCTACACAGGCCCGGCGGAGCTCCCTCGCCGTGCCGTCGGCCAAAGGAGGAGGCGCCGCCGCCGCCGCCGCCGCCGCCCGCTGACCGGCGATAATATCCGGGAGTGATCGGCACCATTTGCCGGCCAATTTGGCGCCGCTGTGACCGATGGTTGCCGGCTCTCCCGGCCAGACCGACACTGGAGCGTAACGTCAATCAATAACGCGTACACGGGCGGCCGGCGTGCTCGGCGCCGTCCGGCTGTCCGCCCGACCGCGGCAGGTCACCGACCCTCTGAGGCGGCCCTCCGGGGCCCGCGGGTCCGCCCGGGCCCTCCGGGGTCCGCGGGTCCGCCGAGCCCGCGGCGCAGAGTGCGATCGCAGACTCCGCGATCATTAGCTCTGATCAGATCTGGTTAGGCGAGTGGCCGAGGCAAACGATCCCGGGCGGGGATGGATGTGCGGCGGAGGCGGGCCGATTAGTTGTGCCCGCTCGATGGCCACGGACCGGGGCCGGCACCGAGAGAGATGCGAGGGCCCGCTCACAGGCGAGGTGACACCATTACCAACAGCGCCGCATCGCACCGCCTCTCGAACGATCGGCAACAGGGCGGAGGGACAGAGCGCGGCCCTCTTGACTTGGGAAGGATGAAAAGGTATTCGTGGCGCGGGAATGTCATGACATCTGTAATTTCAATTCATTACTGGATCTCCGCCACTGAACTAGGATATATATATATATATATATATATATATATATATGGGATCCATAACCGCTTTCGAGACATACCCGCCACCGTTTCTGGTCCAATGCCCTACGCGCCCATCTTTCAAGCACAGTCCGTCCGTTCTGCATTTCCAAGTTTTCTGAACGGATCCTTGAGAACATGACCATCTTTTGTAGAGTGCCGGTGTCGCAAAAAACAGTGCCCATGTCACCAACACCTAACCTCCGTTGGACAGTAACAACTATCGTTATTGGGACTCATGAGAGAGCTTCACACGCCCATGAGGCGGCTGAAAGCTGTGTCCGACGTGAAGACACGCACCGCTGGCGACCATGAAACTATGGCATGCCATGTCGTTACCAGTGACATCCACGAGAGCAATCTGGCTTTCGGTGTGACCATAAAATTCATCCGCAGATGGTTCTCGTGTGATTGGTGGTTGCCCTGCCAGCTTCTCCGCGCCAATTACTAGGCCCAGGAAATATATCGAGCGCGCCCACGCCACACGAGTGGCGGCTGCCCCGAACTTATCAGCGCCAATTACGAGGTTCGCAAATAATTTCACGTCGCCCACGCCAAACAGCACCAGCCGGCTGGCACTTCCACCGCCCGGCTGCCGGTACACAGGAGACGCCTCCACGACGAGTGGGGCCTCATACGAGCCGGTGCGCGCAGAGGATGGAAGAAGGAAAGGAGACGGTTCGTTTCCCGAATGTATTACACAGACACACGGGCCGTACACTGGTCCAATAAGAGGCCTGTCAAACGCACAAAGGCGACAGCCGCGGCAACCTGACGGATGGGTTCGTCAGGCGGCCAGGCGTATGTTTGTGTGTGTGCCGGGTGAAGAGGAGGGGGGAGCACGCGCTGTTCGGCGAAGTGGTCGCGGGAACACATTACCGAGCACCGCCAATCACACTGCGGGGGGACGATAGGCTGTCAGACGACAGTCGGACAGAAAGAACACAGCTGGCAGGGCGGAACACAGCCGGTAAGGCAGAACACAGGTAGACAAGGTAGAACACAGTCAGACAAGGCAGAACACAGTCGAACAGGAAGAACACAGTCTAACAGGAAGAACACAGCCGGACACGGCAGAACACGGCCGCCAAGGCAGAGCACTGCCAGACAAGGCAGATCAGAGCCGGCAGGGCACAACACAACCGGAAAGGAGCAGAGCAAGGTCGAACAGGAAGAACACGGCCGGACACGGCAGAACACGGCCGCCAAAGCAGAGCACAGCCAGACAAGGCAGAACACAGCCGGCAAGACAGAGTGGGCCGAAAAATGCAGGGTAGGGAAGCACTCGAATAGCGTGCAATCGATGGTCAAGGCGGGGTTGCAGCGAGCGACAATCTGCCCCGCCAGACTCAGAGATCAGCCAACGGGAGCAGTTCCATTTCACAACCAGCATTATATCACAATCAACGGTCTCTCTCAGCCTGGCAACGGCACACCGGGCTTCCTCGGCGGCAGAGGAAGAGAATCACATCTCGGGTGCTCGCAGCCGATGACCTCCCTAAATTCGGGATCCGCCGTTGCCATGCCACACCGAACACAAACCGAGATCATGGATACGGGAACGGCATCGCTTCACCCACACCACCAGGCACAGGTGGCGACATTACATTTTCGGATGGGGAATAAAGGATGACACTTCAGTTGTGTTCGCCGTGACATTCTGAGGCACGTATGCACACAGTCGGCAGCGTGCACGACATCCGGCCAAAGTCTGGATGGAAGAATGGACTGACGGGAGTTCGATGCTGGTGAGGATTCACAGACTTTTACAGCACTGACGTCGATCGGAGGAACAGGACGCTGATGTATGAAGGTGTTCTCAAGTCCGCGGAAAACGACATGACCGCTGGGAGCCTGCCGTAGTTGCCAACTCCTCAGTGGAGCTGGCAAGCATCTTAAAAAACAACCACTGCAGTCCGGTCTGCCTGGAAACCTCTTCACAAGGCTCCCGGCCATGTTCCGCGTCCCCGAAAAACAGTGCAGACTGGGCGACCCCACTGGTCTTCACCGCCTCCACAGTCACCAGACCGACCGACCGTCAGCCGAAGCCGGCGACCCTCCCGGATGGCGCCGCGCTGATACCTACCCTCTGGGTGGCGGGCCGGCCGACGGACCAGCCGAGAACGGCGGGTGCGGCGGCGGCGGCGGCGGCGGGGCCGTGCTCGGCGGCGGCGGCACGGCCGGCGCCGGCGGCGGCGGCGGAGGGTACTTGGAGGTCGGCGGCGGCGGCGGCGGCACCGCCGGCGGTGCCTTGCCCTCTGTCGGCGTCGGCGGATACCTGTCCAACACGTTCAACACCGTCAACACCGGCATCACGCAACAACATATGACACAAAATCGTTCACATCTCGACTTTAACAAAAACATATTTCCCTGAATATCACGTGTGCTCCAGGAACACCAATCACGACGCATCACTCGTCCGAACTCAGGCGATACGATCTCGCGCCGTTTTCCATTCTTGCACAAGGAAGCCCATCAAAGGACACGTTCCATTCTCGTTGGCCATTCATAAAATGGGTTGATCGATCCGATAAATGTCGAAAAAACTTAACTGGCCGGAAAACACAAACTTCTGCGAGCTGCAAAAATCCTTTATAAGCCCCAAGCATCAGCTCCGACATAACCTGAGGTCAATCGGCGCCCGGTCGCGGCCCAACATACCCGAACGGCGGATACTGTTGAGTGAACTGGGTGGGTCCACTCTGACCGGGAGCGGCCGGCGGGGGCGGCGGCGGAGGGCGGCGGCGGCGGCGGTGGCGGGGGCGGCGCCGCGGCCGCGCCCCCCGGCGGTGGGTACGGGTACAGGTAGCCGGGCGGCGGCGGACCGTACCCGTACCCGAACGGCGGCTGGCCGGCCGCGCTGGGCGCCGCCGTCGCCGCCGCCGCCGCTGCGCCCGAGGCGGCGGCGGCCGCCGCCGGCTCCGCCTTGGGCGCCGGGCCGGGCGGCGTGGTTGGCGTGGACTTGCGGTGCTCCTTCTTCGGCGTCAGTTCCGGTGCTGACGGAGCGGCTGGGGACGCGGGAGCCTCGGTCAGACGGCCCCGGCCCGGCTGGGGGCCAACACCGGCGCCCGGTTCACCCCACGTCAGTAGAGACCAGCCGCGCTCCTCATGCACGCGGGGCCTGCGGTCGGCCGAGGCCAGGACAACGGGACAGCAGAGGAGCAGAGATCGCCAATGAAAACGCATCGCGCGGCTGGGCCGTAAATGTCGCCACACCGGCCGTATATCCGGACAGAACACAGACGGAGGCGCGACACCAGCCATAACTCCTGTCAGAAAACAGAGACAAATGTGCAGGCGGCACGGGCGGGCCGAATAGAGCGCACGGAAGCACCAGATGGGCGCCACTCGTCTTCTTCACCAACCCCACGCCGACGCCGCACGACAGGCGGCGAGATTCAGATGACAGAGACACACGGCCCGACCATCTGGACAATGGGAGCACCTCGCGACGTAGACGGCACATACGCAATAAACACAACCGGCGGCATGGACTCTGCCACTTCTAACGCGGACGTGGCCGCGGCAGGCGCAACAGGTGGCCGGCGGCGAGCTGGCCTCGCGCGGTCACAGCGGCCGGCGCCGCCGCGGCGGAGGCCGCCGACGGGAGCACGTACCCAGCGGGAAGGCGGCGGCGGCGGCCGTGTCTGCCGGCTCGGCCTTGGCCGGTCCGGAGGCGGCGGCGGCCGTCGGCGGCGGGCTGTCCGTGGCGACGGCCGCCGCCTTCGCCTGCGTGTACAGGTCCAGCACCTGGTGGCAGATGTCTGCCGGCGGACGGACGCTCGTCACCGGGCCGCCAACGGGCCGCCAACGGGCCGCTCGCGTCCTGCTCCGTTCGGCCGTCCCGACCGAGTCCGGCGGACGTTCAAAAACCACGTGGGGCACGATAAATCACGCACATCAAAACGGGCACACGTTTAGTTCCTCTAGTCATTATAGATCTGCAATAATCTCGAATGCAATTCACTGACCCTAAATCCAGGGTGCGAAGTCACCTTTTCAATCTCGAACCACCAAACAAGCTAATTTGAACCCCTGGGTCTTGCTAACTTTCCCTTTCATTTTGCCCTCTGCCGTTTTGCCATCGTTCTGCCAAAGGCCGCCGGTAATTGCCGCAAAGCTCCGCCGCCGGAGCTAAGCGAGGCCCGATCCCGGCTCTACAGTTCGAGCAGCGCCGCTACAGAGTCTCATCAGCCGTGGGCCGACATCACGCGGCCGCCGAATCACCGCAAATCTCAGACGCCCCACGCTGTCGCCAATATAGCCGAATGACCGGCCGAGACGATGAAACAATCCCAGCCGCTGACACCGAGAGCAATGGCGTTCATCCGTCTCGACAGTTGGCCCGGTCGGCGGGACAAAGAGCCCTTTCGTTAGGACGGCCTGTTCAATTTGGCGGCGGCTGGGCGGGGCGTTTTGCCGGGTGTCAGCGGCCCATTACCGCTGTCCATCTCAGGTGGTGGCGGACAATCGGCGGCCGGCTTCGCCGAGACTGACCGCCACAGTCATCGCAGCTAATCCCCCGGAGACAGTCCCCTGACACCATCAGACTTCACAGAGACTGATCTCACAGTCATCGCAGCTAATCCCCCGGAGACAGTCCCTTGACACCCTCAGACTTCACAGAGACTGGCCGGTCATTGCAGCTAATCCCCCGGAGACGGTCCCCTGACACCCTCAGACTTCACAGAGACTGATCTCACAGTCATCGCAGCTAATCCCCCGGAGACAGTGCCCTAACACCCTCAGACTTCACAGAGACTGATCTCACAGTCATCGCAGCTAATCTCCCAGAGACAGTGCCCTGACACCCTCAGACTTCGCAGAGACTGATCTCACAGTCATCGCAGCTAATCCCCCGGAGACAGTGCCCTGACACCCTCAGACTTCACAGAGACTAATCTCACAGTCATCGCAGCTCGTCCCCCGTAGGCAGTCCCCTAACACCCTCAGACTTCAGAGACTGGCCGCCACAGTCATCGCAGCTCATCCCCGGAGACAGTCCCCTGACACCCTCAGATTTCACAGAGACTGACTGCCACAGTCATCACAGCTCATCCGGTTAGACTCGGAAACAGGCCTCTTCCCCTAGTAATACGACTTTTTTACATAACTTAAGTCCGGACATGCTGAAGTGGGAGGCGTCGGGATCAGAATCCATGACAAATCGAGCCTGTTCTCAGTCTCTGAACCCACCACCATGGTACCAGATGGGGCTGGAGGATTTTCACCGTGTCGTGCAACTCCACAACACGGCCGCCCCGTGGCCGGCCGACCGTTTCGATCTCGGGCCAAATACAGGCGCTAGCTCTGGGACGTTCTGAACTGCCTTCGGCTGGGTTTGCTGGAGATAGCCCGGGTCCGCCAGTGGAGAGGCCCAGCCGGCCGCGAGGCGGGCGAACGCCTCCCCACCGGTCCCCTGCCCCGGCCAGACCACTCGTCCGCGCCGGGCCGCGCGGCGGGCGAACGCCTCCCCACCGGTCCCCTGCCCCGGCAGACCACTCGTCCGCGCCGGGCCGCGCGGCGGGCGGACGCCTCCCCACCGGTCCCCTGCCCCGGCAGACCACTCGTCCGGGCCGGGCCGACTCAGCAGGTCGGACAATCGCCGCCGACAAAGCGGCCGGTCTGACCGCGGCCGAGCGCCGGCGTCGAGGGCCCTCACAATCACTGATTTCCCCCCCCCCTCTCGGCCGGATCCGTCCTGGTGTAGCGCCGGCCGAGACCGGCCCGGTCAGATCACAGGCTGGGCACGGACGACCTTTCGGGGAAGGGCTTTACGGGAGCGGCCACGCAGCGCAGGCAACGGCGCGACCAGGCCGGTGGTGTGGATTTCTGACGAAGATGAGTCCGTTCACCTCTCTTAGCGTCCCAACACGGAAAACAAAGACACACTGAATGGAAAGTGGCTGATAGCTGGGGGAATCGTTTACTTACAAGGATGACAGAATGAAGAAAAATAGCAATCGCTAACAAAAAGTAACTACATAGAAAAATATACCACAAATAGAATCATGATTCAACATCAGCATGGTTCTTTCCAAGGTAGAGTTATAGTGCATACGGTAGCACAATCATGGTACAGTACAGCGCATCTGATGGACAACACCAAATATTAACGAAACACATTTCAAAATGTTGAACGGAGAGGGCAAAATACTTCTCAAACGAAGTCGAACAACGAGCACACACGAGTCCTTTTTAAGACACCCAAAGTGAGCCGCGGCAATCCTCCAGCGTAACATCATGGTCAGGCCCTTCACTACTATACCTCACCAAAACAGCATGCTCGCCTTTTCAGTCACTGCACGAGAAAAACTGTCGGCGAGCGCCTGCCGCCGAAGACGGCCCTCACCTTCGAGCAGCTCCATGGAGATGTCCTCGACGAACATGTCCCACCAGCGCAGATGGTGCGGCTGGCGGCCGACCCAGTCCACCACCTCGAACTTGCTCAGCTTGCCAGCCAGGTACATCAGCGCGATCGCTGCCAAAAGAAAACTGACCAGCTCCAGTCCATTTGGTCACTACCGGTCTGCTTCAAACGATCGCCGGGTGGCGCCGCCACGCAGCCACCTGCGTCGCGTCCCTCTGAAAGGCGGTATCGACCATGCTCATCACACAATGGGACACTCCGTGTAGGCGGGTCACGAGTACGTACATAAAATCACTGCATGTGGCCACATCACGGGTCAAGAACGGCACACCACGATACCGGCCGTAGCGAGCATTCCGTAAATCGCGCCAGTAAATGGCATCCCGCTTCCATCAGAACCGCATACATCCACTTAACACATACCAGCCACTATCACCCCAAACTTCGACAGGATGTGCTCTTCTATCCCCCCTCTCTGTCTGTCTGTCTGTCTGTCTGTCTGTCTGTCTGTCTGTCTCTCTCTCTCTCTCTCTCTCTCTCTCTCTCTCTCTCTCTCTCTCTCTCTCTCTCTCTCCCGGGGCCGGGACGGGGCGGGGTGGAGGAACCCAGCGGTGGCCGCACACGGTGCGTGCGGCCGCCGCCAGCCGGGGGCGGCGCCTTGCGTGATGGCCCCTCCGGCCGGATTGGCGCCGCCTAATGGCCGCCGATCCGTCACCGCGGCCGGAGCCGGTCACGCGGCAACAGACGGTCCGGCACGAGACCACAGGCGACCGACGACGGCCTCGACGCAGCAGAGACGACCGCAGCGCGGTACCCAGTCCCAACACCGGATGAGAGATGACTGGAGCACGGCAGACAGTCCCGACACAGCAGAGACGACCGCAGCGCGGTACACAGTCCCAACACCGGATGAGAGATGACTGGAGCACGGCAGACAGTCCCGACACAGGACCGGAGACGACTAGAGCACGCCGCACGGTCCCGACTCAGGATGAGAGACGACCGCAGCACCGGACTCGACCCCAGCATGTGAGGAGACAATGGCAGGACGGAAGAAAACGCCAGCGTGAGACGGCAACAAGTTCCGGCACAAGAGCAGTCCGCCGCAGGGCAGAGTAGACCCGTAAAAGGACCGTGACTCACGGGCCCGCGATATCCATAGATGCCCTGACCGTCGTGAAACAGACGAGTGTGCCTGTGCCTGGGCACGCCAGCTCAACCGCAAATTAAGCATGTTAAACTTAACGTTAAAAGCCGAGTACGGTTCCATTTGCGTCCAGGGAACATTTGCATTAGCATGCGAGCCCCTCGAAACGGCAGTGGACCTGCCGCCACTCGGCGGGTCGCTGAACTCTGGTCGATACCAACCGTCCAACAGCGGTTCCGTCACAGTCATCTGACCGGCGCCGTGTGGTCGCCGCCACCGCCGATGCCGTGTGATTAGCCCCTCAGGCGGACACGGAAGCGGCCGCCCATGGTCCCGTGTCCCATCACGTGCGGCCAGATGAACGGACGGACGGACGGCACGACGGAGCGTCGAGGACGGTTGTACAGGAAATGGAAGCGATCTCCAAGAGTGACCGCAGGACCAAGCCACTGACACTGTCACGTCTGGCACCTCCTGAACTGATCATTCCAAACCCGGGCAAGCAGCTGCGGCATCCTGGGCCTCTGTCAGCACATGAAGCCTTGCGGCAGACAAGTATCTGGATCACGATGGAATGCAGATTATTCCGTCCTGTAGTCGATCTCTCGTTGACCTGAGTGGGTCGTTGCGTCATCTGGGAAACGTTGTGTCCCTACGGAGCAGAGGGGTGCCCAGGTGACGCAATACTTACCCTGGTCAACTTAGAATCAGACGCAAAACGAGGACAGCCTGCATCCATCGGGATCCCGGCACATGTCTGCTTGCGATCTGGACAGAAACTGGGCGCCGCATGCCGAATGAGGCCGCTGTCCAGCCGTGACATGTTGGACAGCTGCGGCGACTTCAATCAGAGGGCGAGGTTCCTGGAGGCAGCCCTAACTGTTCCTGGAGCCCGCGAGAGAGAGAGAGAGAGAGAGAGAGAGAGAGAGAGAGAGAGAGAGAGAGAGAGAGAGAGAGAGAGAGAGAGAGAGAGAGAGAGAGAGAGAGAGAGAGAGAGAGAGAGAGAGAGAGAGAGAGAGAGAGAGAGAGAGAGAGAGAGAGAGAGAGAGAGAGAGAGAGAGAGAGAGAGAGAGAGAGAGAGAGAGAGAGAGAGAGAGAGAGAGACGGCTGATCGGTCCCCTGGCGGCCGGGCTGACGGGCCGCCGGCCAACACGGGCCCGGCCGCTGATGAGGCGGGACGAGACGGCCGGCGTCGGCAGCCGGTGCGGCCGCCGACTCAGCGCCGGCCGGCCCAGCGGCCGACCGTGCCGACCGACGGCACCGCCGTCCCGCGTCACGACCGCCAAAACGTCCGCGGCGCCATTCAACGCACCGAGAATACTTCGGAGATTGGATGATAGGCATCGGCGCACCATCATCGCCACCATTCATAATCGATCACGCCTGGTCCGGCGCCGGCGATGGTGCTTGCGCCACGGTGAATACTGTCTCAGTCGCTCCAGCCGGACGCACGGCAGCGCCGGAGGCTTTCGATCAGCTCTTCGAAACATCACGGAGGTCGGTGGTGGCAGTAATTAATTTAGCTGCACGGCGGATGGACCCAGCCGTCAGCCGTAATTACCCGGCGGAACGTGGATATCCGGCGGCGAGCCGCCGTTCAATTGCGCCCACGCTCCCGGCCCAGGACGTTCCGTGCAAAAGCTTCCGGGCCGCGTTCGCCAAACGGAGCGCAGTGATTCTCAACGGCCGGACGGTGCAGCACAACGCATCACCCGGCCGGCCGGAACACCAGCTCCATTAATGGACTATCGAACGCCGCCATATGGATGGGTGCGCCTGGCGCCAGTCACACTTAAATTGGCTTCTTCGTCGCCGCGACTGATAGCCAATACGTCTCTCGGGCGCCGCCGCCGCCGTGGGAAGACAATGCAAGCAAAAGAATGAGGCCACGGCCTGAGGGCGACCGCGGCCGCCCCTGGCAAATACGATTCTCGGGTTTCAAGTCCGTGAATCAGGGACGCCAACAGTGTCCAGCGTTGACCGGACATGATCGAACAGCTTTAAACGGTTTACGGGCATCTGCAGCCAGCTTACGCAACAACTATGGTAACAATGACGTAAACCTTTTAGGGCAGACGAAGTGTTCCGTGCGGAGCACCTCTTTGCATGATTTCCGCGGTCCTCAGTGCTCGTTGCTCCGACATGGCCTAACGACGACGACACTGGAAAATCCCCTCTTATTTCTTTTAGTGTTTCGGCTTTAGACAGGATGGACATAAATATCAAAGTTTCCTACATCCGTGTGCTCATAAAAGGGGTGAAGATTACTAAAGATGAAAGTCTACACGTAAGGTATTTTTGCGTTGCATAAAATGGCGTTACTTGGAAACGATGACGTTAAAATCCAAAGCTGCAATTTCAATGTGAGCATCCACAGTCGGAGTGCAAGGCTCAGTACTGCCTGTAGTTCCATGCACTTTCGCATGTCATACTTTCGGTTTTACTTGCTCTTTACTCGTAACGAATTCGGTGCAAAAGCCTAACATTTTTCTTCCTAAGCGTTGCACAACGTTTGCTGTATGCTGTATTTAAGTGCCCTCCGCCGTCACGACATGAAAGCCGTTTTGCGGTGCTCCTCGTACTAAGGTGACTCGCACAAACGGCAAGTTTATAAACATCACTGCAGGAGAGATAATACACTCGGCCCGGCAACCTTCAGTTCATCTTTTGGAAACGGCGTCAAATCCGAAGCCACCAGCACAGCTCCTCGACCATCAAACCACGAGCCAACTGCCATGCGCTGAATGGCTGATCCGCTTTTGGAAGCCGATTTTCCTTGTTCTAGATGACCAGTGGCATTAGCAGGTGACTGCGATTCCGGGAAATTCCAGAAACTGCGCCTCTTTCGAGCCGCGGAGGGCACTGTTTGCGTGGGAGACGCGGGCTGCCGGCAGCAGAGCAGACGGCCGGGTAAACGGAGTCCTTTTCATTGCGCGTGTCCGACGCAGGTGGCGGATTCAGCAGAATTCCAACACTCAATGGCCGCTATTAAACGCCACAGATGGTCGCACTCCAACCACCACAGTGCGCGGTCGACAACTGAAAAGCGTGTCGGCCGTACCCGTGCCGAACTGGAAAATGATGGTGTAATAACCTAATATCGTGGGTCGTGAATTGCACCAACAAAACAAAGGGCCTTCTTTCAAAAAGTATGCCAACAAAAAGTATGCCACTAGCGTATCTAGTGGTCATGCATCCAATGATCGTGGTTGCTCCACTAAGAACATGTGATACTTGACAATAGGCATCACACACATGCAACATTTTGACGAGTTAACGACAAACACACGTTACTAATGTCTGAATTGTTGCTAAACAGGAACTGCCCATCAGTTGTTCCAAGCACTGATATCGAGGCACCACCGAATTACCAAACCAATCGGAATGTTTTCCCGCTGCGAGATATTCGCCTGCTACATCGGACAGAAAACAATGCTGAACTATGAACAACGAAATCAGGTCCTTCTCGTTGCAATGGAGCACTAAGAAGCCATATCTTGCCCACAGCACCACGTAAATTTCTCTGACCTCAGTTATTACGGATCCGGCCATATAATGGTTACATAGTGCATCTTCATCTGGTACAAAACTCAATCACAACAAAGCACTTCAGGCTTTTTCTCGCCCACAAACGTTTCCAGATGTTTCTCTTACGTGCGCAATTTCACACATGCCAAAGACCGATCAAGGAACCCAAATTTTGGACTGCTTAACAATGCCGTAACTTAACTTAACTAAAACCAATGCCGTAAGAGCCACCATTTATTTTGGGCACGAGAATTTCCCTGAACGACGTGGCTGGCCGAACAGCGCCGCCGGCCTGCCGCGGTCTGACGGACGCGTCCTTCCCCGGTCACCAGGTGACCTTGACCTACCCGACAAAGGTCTCGGCGGCGGGAGGCGGCCGCGGCGTGAGTGGCCGCCGCGCGGCAGGGCCGACGCCTAACGAGCCGGCCGCACGCCAGCCGGCCGACGACAAGCACGCCTGATTTGGCTTGAATGCACCGTCCCGGCGACCGTGGACGGCGCGGGGCGACGGCCCGCAGCTCCCCCCTCCCCAGGTACACTGGGTCCCAACCGGCACACAAACCCACACCGACACACAACACGCAAACCAGTGCCAGGCGCGACTAAGCTCACCACATCAGTGTACGTTGATTTTCACAGTTAGAACAAGGAAGAAAAAATAGCAACGACCATGATTTCATCGGCGATTTTCTCTTTTCTTTGAGGGGGGAGGGACAGCAAGGCCACTCATGCTTTGGCTGGGTATACCTGAAATGCTCCCAGCGTTGTTATTGGGGTGAGTGTTCTCGAGAAGTTCTAGGGTTATTGGGGTGAGGGTTCTAGAGAATGCATTCAGAAAGAAACTTATTATTACCCCCAACTTGAATCAAAGACAAAGACTACAAAACAAACAAGACTACAAAACGCAGTATAGTAAAGCGAGAACGTTAGAAGGAAAAGAAGGAGATTTGTTAACGTACGCAAGCTCTGCGCGGCGCTCCGGGAAAACCTGAACCATTCTCCTTCACCAAACACTTAATAGCGATGTACAGAAGGCAGAGCTAAACGGTGATATTCCGTCACTACCAACCATTCGCCGACCTCTGTTACGACACTCCCACACTCATATGCATCCAACGACAACGCATTTTTCAGGAAGGGCAGACAGGACACATATACGTAGTCTCGGGCACACGCGCTTCTGTGGGCCGTATTCTGCTCCACACTACCGTCTTGCCGAAAATAGACAATGACGTCGTAAGCTGAACCAGCACAAAACGTATCAGTTAACTGGTTTGCTCCCAAATGTAGACATACAAAGATGTTTTATAAACCGGATAATTGTGTTTACCCTATATAATTGGTTTGGCTATAAAAACGTCATGACTGAGGAGACCAAGGACTTTTGTACTGTTTGCGCAGCACGTTGCAAGGCAAACAATTTGGCAACGCCGACTGAAACGGCAAAAATGCATACAAAGACGTCTTTGCCATGTCTCATGGGGCGACTAAGAAACAAGACAGTCCAGAGCAACCAGGAAAGAAAGGAAATCAAACATCACACTTGGACGTCACAATGAATCACAGGAAACAGGAAAACCATGATGTGGTGCATGGCCAGTTTGACATTCATTCAAATATAGCACTTTGACACGTGCAAGCTTCATGTACAATGGAACGCATAAAAGCGGTCCGAAGTCTGGGATGTTAGGAGGAAGATTATTACACATGACTGGTACTCATCACGGCTCATCACCTCCAAGTAAGCGTTCATTTAAAAAGAAGCAATGGCGGGGGTACCATGTGTGCTCCCACATGGCTAGCTGACATTTGGAGAGGATGCTGGCTTTCCAGCGGTATTAAGTTCTGTTCGTTCTTGCCTCTGCCATGCTTGAGGGGAGCTTTAAACGCGAAAAGATGTGTTACAGTACTTAGAGAGGGAAATTTAACATATGTTTTGTGCAGGACATTGATTGCAATGCGGATAGACAGAACCGTTTCCGATAATGTTGGGGAAAAATCGTCCTAATTGCGCCGAACACGTCGAAAGCCAGACGGGTAGCTATCCTAACGCACGATACTGACTGCTAGTTCACGAACACTGTGGTCGACGACGAAAACGGAAACTTTATTCTTACTGCAGCAATTGTTGACGTGTACACAGTATTGTCCGCAAATGTTTATGGTCCGAATCGGAGCGAGCCCCAGTCTTTCTTTACAAGGCTGAAGGTTACGGTAAATGAAACTCCAGATGACGACTTTCTTCCCGTAATTATAACCGGTGATTTCAACTTAAGTTTACCACAAGAAATGAAAAATCATAATCATGTGTGCGGAAACGTTGTAAGGGAGAAGGTCGAAACAAGGTAGATGATTGAATACAATAGTGGACGTTTCGCGATCTCAAAATCCAAACTTACGAAGGTGCACATGGAAATTTGTTAATCCAACCCCTAAGTTTGCGAGACTCGATTACCTTTTTGTTTCGGAAGACTTGGTGGGATGTGTGCAAGAATCAAACGTCTCTTTTGAGAGAAATTGAATACGTACGCAAAATGAGGGCCACGATCCTCAATAAAATTACGCAGAATGTAGTGGCCGTGTACGCTGAAGACTTCATGAACGAATCAATGCACACAATCTCCTTTGTTAAAAGCGGCTAACTTCCCTTTGAGGTGCCGCAGCTGAACTTAAGTACCATAATGTTATCGTATGTCACTGGTATCAAAACGCCATACCGAGACGAAGCCAAACGTCTAATGAAAGATATCCAAAGACTATAAGGACCGGAAGAATCCGGAAAGTATCCCTCTCATGCAGCATGACGAGGGGAGGGGAATACACGTCTCAGATCAACCTAATGTATAAGACCTGCATATAGCGCTGCCATTATCGTTCTTTTTGATCAGAGGCACTGTTGTTTGTTGCCTCCAAGTGTACGCGGCTCCCCAGCATCGCCTGGCACTGTGGCCTCTGTACGCGGCTCCCCAGCGTCGCCTGGCACTGTGTACGCGGCTCCCCAGCATCGCCTGGCACTGTGGCCTCAGGGTGTACGCGGCTCTCCAGCGTCGCCTGGCACTGTGGCCTCTGGGTGTACGCGGCTCCCCAGCGTCGCCTGGCACTGTGGCCTCTGTACGCGGCTCTCCAGCATCGCCTGGCACTGTGGCCTCAGGGTGTACGCGGCTCCCCGGCGTCGCCTGGCACTGTGGCCTCTGTACGCGGCTCCCCAGCATCGCCTGGCACTGTGGCCTCTGTACGCGGCTCTCCAGCATCGCCTGGCACTGTGGCCTCTGTACGCGGCTCCCCAGCATCGCCTGGCACTGTGGCCTCTGTGCGCGGCTCTCCAGCGTCGCCTCGCACTGTGGCCTCTGGGTGTACGAGGCTCTTGCCTGGCACTGCGGCCCTGGCGTCGAAAAACTGCAGATTCCGGCCCCAGACGGGACAACTATGACGCCATCTAGCGCACAAACTCAACCAACCAGCGGCGACAGTCATCGGAAACTGGGAACTTCGACGTCTTCGATGAAACGAATTTTTGGCAACAGCTAACAGCGAAGAATTAGTATGGTTCAACGAACTGAGGAATCTTTACAAAAGAACTCTGTTGGGCACGCGGATCGCGATGTGCAGCTGGCTATCAACTTCGACTCTGTAACGTGCGACTGAGAACCAACGTACAGCGCGATGGCGTTTCAACGCCTTGATGCTGAATGTTTCTGTGTAAAGGCAGTGCAGCATACGGGGAAAAATGAAATAGAGCTTATCGCTGTTTCGTATCAATCTGAACCAAGCCATGCCCACAAAAGAAAACGCTGTGTCACGGTGAAACATCAAATGTTCGGTTTGACAAAACCCGACTTCTGGGCGGAAATGTTGCCCATCTTCCAAGTAACGGCTTGTGAACAGTACGGCCCTCGCATTCCGAGGCTATGAGCTCCACAACAGCAAACCGAAGACGGCGACCACGACCTGGGTTTGAAAAGTAATAGCGCAGCACACGACTTGCCCCACGCAGTCAACCCCGCACTCCGCGTGGTGTCAGCCACGCCTACACGAGGCCTGTCACACTTCACGAGCGGCCCACACAAGCTCCACCCCGGGGGCCGGTCCCACCTGAGGCAGTGTCCGCCCGGGCCGAGCGGAGCCGTGCCGGCCACCGCCAGCCTGGTCTCAGCACCACTTACCGATTATCTCCGGCTCCCACTGCAGACACAGCGTGGTGCACAACGAGTCGTTCACGAATGTCCAGGCCATCTGCACGCACTTGTGCAGCTTCACCTTGTCCCCTGGCAAACGGCATGGTGGGACATCAGCCGGCGAACACCGCTGCTGGGCTGCCGTACCGCCTCATCACGGCACTTTACACCAATACCACCTCATCAATGCACTTTACACCAGTACCGCCTCATCACGGCACTTTACACCAGTACCACCTCATTACCGCACTTTACACCAGTACCACCTCATTACGGCACTTTACATCAGTACCGCCCCATCACGGCACTTTACACCCGTACCGCCTCATCATGGCACTTTATACCAATACCACCTCATCGAGGCACTTTACACCAGTACCATCTCATCACGGCACTTTACACCAGTACCGCCTCATCACAGTACTTTACATGTACTGCCTCATCATGGCACTTTACACCAATACCACCTCAACAAGGCACTTTACACCAGGACTTCCTCATCATGGCACTTTACACCAATACCACCTCATCGAGGCATTTTACACCAGTACCATCTCATCACGGCACTTTACACCAGTACCACCTCATTACGGCACTTTACATCAGTACCGCCTCATCACGGCACTTTACATCAGTACCGCCTCATCACGGCACTTTACACCCGTACCGTCTCATCAAGGCATTTTACACCGATACTTCATCAAGGCACTTTACATCAGTACCGTCTCATCACGGCACTTTACACCAGTACCGCCTCATCAAGGTACTTTACATCAACCACCTGGCGGATGAGGTGGATCAGAGCAAAAACAAGGAACGAAACGGCACTGAACATGTTCAAATCTTGCAACACATAATGGGAAGTACCACAACTGTTTCGGACCATCAGGCAATGACATGAAGTCTGACCAGCATGGAAAGGGAGTCTAAACGGGAGAGAACGTAACATTTTTAATACCTAATGAAATAAACGAAGGTGCAGGAATCGCGTGATATATGCACTGTAACACTGCAAAACAGCCTTGATGTTAGTTAAATCGCCTGCAGCACTTATAGACGGGTAGTTCACCTTTTAAGCATTTGGCGTATTTGATGAGATACGTGTATGGGTGGTCCACCTGCAGATCGAATTTGATGGTCTGCAGCAGGATCCGTTCCATGGTCATCACCTCCTCCTGCGGCCAGACCGTGGGTTAACGGCCTGAACACAGAACAATGTCATGACCAGCGCTTTCTGTGGCTAGAACACATATGGACAGTCCCAACAAAGCGACATCTTGTGGTTCCTAAACTGTGAACACAAAGGCTGCGTTCTTAACAAAATCATTATCTTTCACCGTGGTCAAATTCTAAAACGTGAATAAATGAACCCAACAATCTGACTTGGAGTGTGGGACAAAAACAAACCATCTCAGTCGCACAGTCTGATCAATATCACTGAACAACCGACTTTTCCTTGGTTTAAAGCTAATTTTAAAGAAAATAAAGAAAATATTCCTTGCTCTCAATGTAGCACTAACTGGCCAATTTCGGAATTCATTTCAGGAGCCATGGCCAAGTAAACTCCTACTCCTAAAAAAGGCACAGTAATTCAGGGTTGAGTGCATGCAAATTAAATCTTCCTGGTCTCTAGAACCAGTTTCTCCCAGAATGACGAAGGTTACACAATTATAATCATGCTGAATGTCTGGCAGCTTATAATGACCAATGTTGTTCATCAAATACCACCGTCAATCCCACAAAGTGAAAGCGATTATAACGTAGAAGAATACAGAAGAATATATACAGAATATAATACATAACATGAATTTACATGGAATGCACAGAACATATAACATAGGAATATATATATAATATATAACATATACCGTAAGAATATATCAAACATAGAGGAACACATCCATTCTTTGCTAGTTCGGAATGACGTATAACGGAATTTTGTCCTGCCTGATTATATCTAATGTTTGAGTTTCACAAAATCTGCAGTCACTACTTACTCCGTTGTGACTGTGGACGTTATCTGGGTGTGTTGTGGAGCTCGCTCCAGTCCCCTCCCCACCCTAAGAATCAATGCGCCCAGCAGAACCAAATTCCAGTGTTACAGCGCGCAAAAACACAGCGCACCCATCCGCCCGACATCACCACATCGAGTTACCCACCTTCGGGTCCGCACCGAACGCCACAAACTTGGCGTCGGGCAGCAGCATTTTTGCGGTCTTAATGATGTCCTTGCATTTCTTAGGAGTTTCCTCCACCTTGCCGGCCAGAAACAGGCAGCAGCAGGCCGTCACCTGAGCACGTGACAGACCTCGTAAAACGACTTCGGTGACGGCGCACGCAACAGCGCCGGATTCACATCAATGGACGCCGGGTAAGTTCGTGCCTCGTTAAGCGCACAAGACATCACTCAGGAAATGCGCACTACAAAAACGCACCGCAGCAGGTTTCAAAAAGCACCACAAGAACATCAGTGGGAATTTCTGGGCTGGTGACAATAAGGACGTTCGAAAGAACTTCCCTGCCAGTGAAACCCGTCTATATGTTACATTTGTTGCAATTTTCTGACCCAAGCTGGGACAAGCTCGGCAATCCTTAGGCGGAAATATCAAATACAGCGGTAACCAGTAACTGTTATCAATCATCTCCGCAGAGCCGCTGCCCGCTCGACTTACCAGTCACCCGTGTCCCGCCAACGGCTAATGTCCTGTCGTGCTAATGAGCACGACAGGACATGACCCCACTCACAACCATTACTATGCAAACACACCAGAACCTGCTGTTTAGGCGGCTGCATGAAAGCAGCAGCAATTTGTTTTTGGACGATGAAGCGACGTTTGCAAAAAAGTTGCCGACTCTTATGGAACTTATTCATCATGCTTACACAAAACTATCCTGACAAATGTCAAATGAGCACACAATGCAAGGCACTTCAGCGAAGAGCAAACGGAATACCGCAACCGACCGGAGCCCCAGACGCTTCCTGCGACCAACTCACGTATCGGTCGAACTCCTTGAAGGAGTGGAACATGTAGAACCGATGCATGAAGACGACGCCGGTGGCGACCGTGTCGTAGCGCAGGCCGATCTTGCTGCCCAGGTCCATGATGAAGCGGGCGCCCTCCTTCCGGTAGCGCATCTCCGTCTCCTGGGAGATGGCATCCTGCGCCGACGGCGTGCTCTTCAGGTCCTTCCGGTTGTAGAACCAGTAGACCATGGCGGCGGCCGGCTGCTGGTTCCAGGTCACCTCTGTTAGTGGCCGTAACGAAAACCAACCACATCGAAAATCTCGAGAAACATCGACGTGCTCACGGTTGTGACACATTCAAGTACCCTGATGCCCAATGAAGAGGCATGGTTATAGTGGTAACTTTTTTATCTTCCATCCTTTTGAGGTCCATGGTTGCCACACGCTGATTTAAATGCACGTTTCTGCGAGATGAATACTCTCTTACTTCTCCCTGTTCCCTAAGGGTTTTTCAGGTACTGGCGCCGAACTTTTCTGTGATGGGACAAGAATGCATACCCGTGGCCATTTGCCCTTTAGACAATAAAACTGCAGTCACGCTGGGGATCAGAAGCACGTACGTAGGGCCTTGGAGCAAAAGCGAAAAGGCAAAGGTCAATGTACACTTTTCTATTTGTTCCCCGTGTGCTGATGAGGGTTGCAACAGTATCAGATTCCATGCAATCCTTCACTCGCTGCAGTGATTTCATTTACGTAAGCAATCATACCTGAAAACTTACGCACCTCATTTTTCAAATAATACAGAGATAATCTTTTGTATGGTGGTACGTTAAAACAGCAGCATTCTATTATGAGAAACCAACGTTGCCAAATGTGATTGTATTCATAGTTGGACCCTTTTCAATTCACTGACAGTGAAGTCATGCAAGTACCATCAAACAAAATGCCACTATAACATTAAAAAAACGTTTTTTAGTCTCGTTAAAAGGATGTTTATGGCGAGGTAACCTTCATGGTGTTCATTTGCATATTGTTGCACTCATCAGAAGTGTTATCTGTTCCACTTTGCCTCTGCCAGTGAGATCTGCAGCTGTCAGGCGTCGGTGGAACACTGAAGAATGGTCATGAGGATAACCTACTGCAACAGCAGTTGCCATGTGTCAAAGACTTAGAACTAGGCCAGTCAGTATGTGAATTCACAGCCTTGCAATCTGGAGTCAGATCACGAGATCACGAGACTAAACCAGGTTTGTCCTCCTCAACAGCATGGTGGTAGAGACACTGGCGTCACTCGACCACTGAATAATGGCAGAGAGATACTCTATTATGGGGCTGGGCTTCTGACAGTAAAGTTGTCAGCCTCAATTTCTAATGCTTGTTCTCGATCTGAGACACACACATATGGAACCATTCATTGCAACTTCTTCTCTGGATGAAATGATCTGACTCTGACACCTGACAATAGCTGGAGATTCTACTGACCGGAACATATTGAGAAACGAAGACCTCTGATGAGGATAACATTCCGGAAATTATTAACATTACACCCAAAATATATTGTCAGTGCAATGACACACAGACAAGATACATCAGGTTGGCAAAAAGCCTGCCGAAACTAGTTTTGGCCAAGCCAGTGGCCAAAAATAACTTTACCCAGTTTCGCTGTCTAACGCTGGTTTTCACCAGCCAACGCCAAGTTCGCTTCCCCGACCTTCGAAACTTCCGTTTCTCCCTTGCAATCGTTCATTCAATGCCTTGCATTGCTTCTGCATGATCTTTATTCACTTGATTATTTTGCGCGTGCTTGCATTTCTAGAGATACAACATAAACGGATAATGGTTCCCTTTTAGGTCTGACCCAGCACCTGTAATTGGTGCATACATACTGAAAAAGGTAAGTCAAATGCCATGCCTGACCTACATGTGTTCGAATGAATTTTGTAAGGGATACTACGCTTTGGTGTTTTTGGTACATCAAATTTCATTATTTTGACCTCAAGATCGCGACAAATGATTATGGGTTGCTAGATTTCAGAGAACTAATACACAGATAATGCCAGATCCATTCATACCCTGCAGAGGGTGGTCAGGAATGCAGATTTATTCTTAGGTCCGCTTTGCACGGCCGGAGGTCGCAAAAAATGCATTCGCTTCATTAATGTAACATTCCGTACTCTTTGCAGCATCGTACCGTATTTCTTAACTGCCGCCTTTCTTTTAATGCCAAGGTCAAATTTATTACCGAATATTACTTCTAGAGGCCAAAAAACGTGTCGCTCTATTTTCGGCCATATTTCTGAACTTCGTGCAGGTCTCTGGTTTGTGACTTATTAACCGTATGCACGAAAAAAACACACCGTAGCGATTGGTGATTCAATCATTATGGCCCTGCTCTTTGTTCCCAAAATACAACAAGGCCGATCTAAGTCCATCAGAGGTAGCCAGATGGGCAGAAGACCTCAAGCGGTGCAGGATAAGATCATGAGGTTTCAGAAGTACTGATAAACTGTTGTGTAAAGTCATACGTTATCTTTTTTCCATCCCATGGCTTAAGGTGAGTGAAAAATCGGAAGCTCAAGTTCCTCTTGCCATTTGAGTTGCACGACAGGTAACGTAGGTCACCACATTTTAAATCCATATAAGTATCCCGTGCTGGGTGAAATGGTCATTTTTTGCATTCTGTTCCGCAATTTAAACCGGCATTCAACCATATAACAGAAACAGCGCAATGTTTCATTTCGCCACACCGTTTTCTTTTACACTCGGGCAACACAAGACAATCACGGCGGAATTAATCAAGGAGCGCTATACCATTTCATTGCAAATTTAGCCGAGATGTGTCAAAGCGTTCCCAAGACTGCCGTCTAAATGTTCCAACAAATGGAGCCACTGGGCCCAAGCACTGGACAAGGTGACACTTGAGAACTGTCCTCGTGCGATGCAATGCCGCTTTACCTCCGGCCGGTGGCCGGACCATCCCTTTGGTCTCGGGTCAAACAGATGCGCACGTTCCAGGGCACAACGTGCCACACTCTGGACTCCGTCCTCCGACTGCTTTTCCACCAGGCACGTCAGCAAATCCCAAAAAGCCTGATTAACAGTTCGTCATGATCTGAATGGTGCTCTTTCCATTTCGTTCCATTCGCTTTTGCAAAGAGTTTTGGGTCACGTGGTAGTCAATTTAATGTCACTAGGTTTTAGAGAACCTCATAAATCTCCGGGAATACGAAACACTGCATTGTTTCTGAATACATGGGACCGAAAAAAATCGCTTTTTACATGAACATTTCCAGGCTTGTATGCGCATGATCCCGGAATGATTATTAAGCTTTCCTGGTCCCCAATTCTGCATACAGATGTACTACAGGCAACGGGTTAGGCGACATGAGGGGTTTTTGGCAGGAAGAAGGTAAATGAACAGAAGCGCCGTCAGCGGGTGAGGTGACATGTTCCCAAACCTTTCTTCAGCCCGACACTGCCCAGGTCTTCCACCACATGTAACAGCAAAAACGTTCGCATCCCAATCAGCCATCGATCTTTCTCGTCCTGGAAGCTGAATCAACATGTGAGCTAAACTTGCAGCTTGGACTAAATATCATTTGCTTCTCATTTAACCAGGTACAATCACAAAGAGCCTGCCAAAAATAACGTGACCATATGCAGTTTTTTTTTCTTTCTGATGACCCAGGTGACATGTTGCGACCGCAGGGACTATACTGATTGTGAAGTCCAAATATTTGGCAGTGATATGAATATCAGCAAATGCCAAACCAGAATAAAGCTTGAGCTTTCAATAAAAATGCGCTCAAGGTTGCGCAGATGGTAGCGTTATGTCTTTTTCACTTTACTGTAGGTGAACAGTTTGCTGCGATCAGAATGGGTGAAAATGATCACATGACCGGCATGCCAGGATTGATTACGTCCAGTTCTACAGATCGGCAGCGGTTGTCACAGAAATCGGAAGGTTGGGCCAGTTGGCGCCATCTGATACGGTTGTGGCTTGGGTTAGGACTACGCAAATTCCACCCAAAAAACCTGGCATTGCTTTCGAGGCCAAATATAGAGTAAATCTTCCTTCTGCTGCAGAAAAAAAAACAAATAAATAAACTGAGCGGCCCGGCTCGACCATAATGCTTTCTGGAGGATGATAACCTTGCAACCAATGGACTCCGAATCATAGGGTTCTTTACAAGATAGCTCAATTATCTGCATTTGATGCATTCACATTCGCAGCACGTCAGCGTGCAATCTCTTTTTTTGCAAAACTATTCCGAAGGCAATGTTTTTTTTTTATTCCTCAGTAATGATGGCGAACCGCATCGTGGCCGTAAGTGACATTTAAACATGGCATCCTTCGTGCGAGAAATGCTGCAACAGATCGATAAATACCTTTTTTGCTCTGGAAATGTATAACAGAAAAGATTAATGCAAACAGTAATCCAGTCGCGCATCATGTACCCCATATGACGTCTTCCTAGTCTGAATGACCATTCCCCGTTCTGGAATTATCAATACCAACTGTGCAGTATGCTGAAATACTAAGCAAAAATCCGAACACTGTAGGTCTATTTACACGGACGCCGCAACGTTTTATCGTCGTTTTGGGCAATTTTGGCCACTTATAGTAAGCAGGATGCATCTTCTTTTCCCTGGAAGTTTTCTAATGACTGCCCAAATACTCCTGTGGCGGAATTTTAATCACCGAAAAAACGGTAGCAAAAAACAGTTTTGCCAGATAAGATCCCGGTTTTAACCAGTTAAATCCACCAGGTAACCAACATCTACCAGTCCCGAACATATAACTGACATCAACCATCTGGTTAGACTAATTGCCCTAGGCGGCTAGTCCATCTACGCTCGCACTAACTGCCCCAGAGCGAGCCACTTCTGCCATTTTCTATCCGATCTGAGTCACCCATCGCCGATTTTGATGGCAGTGCATTCTGACACATAGCAGTTGCTCGTGACCTGATCTCAAGTCAGTGATCGGAGGTCATTGAAACTTTGCCCACTGATGGAAATGAATGCCTGGATCTCCAAACACTCGAATTGTCATAAAAAATTCCGTCGATTTTACAAAAAAAACGACGACTTACGCTGGAAACGGCCATGACGTCAGGTCAATGACCCAGATATTTCCGAAAAATCCGAAATAGCAGATTTGTTGCATTTATCAAAATCTCCAACCCTTGAATGTTTTATTGTGATATATTCTGCAAAAAAGAACACAGGGCGTCAAAGCTTTTTGGACATAGGTCCACTTCACCTGACCTAGGTCGAACGTCTTACTTGACCTAAGGACAAAAATTTGACACAAGGTGTAGAAATGATCAAGCAAAGGGTACACACACTTTCTTGATGCTGCGTTTGTTTGTTCTCCCAAAATATCGGAAAAATCTCGGGGGGGGGGGGGGGGGTCAACCGCCCCCGTCGGGAGCGGGTTAAACCCATCTGTACCTAGCTTAGCTTTCCTCAGGGACTTTGAACTGAATCCAACCCCTCAAATTATTAAATCTACCCTAAACCAAAACCATTTTCTTTTCATGCTACTTTGCTGATTCTATTGCATTCTGATATTCCTTGTTATCCCCCTATTCCCCATAGAGATATCCTTATCCCTATGATATAGTGTTACCATATCTCAGTGCAAATGTCCTACTTGGACTGTTTAAATTACATCAGGACTCCCTGGACCACTGGTTAAAATAGCATATCAGGGGTAAAGGTTATAATAACATACAGAAAAGGGTAAACAGCATGCAGGATATCCAACTTACCTATGATGCAACGTCACATAGGTATTTAAGGATTGCAATTTTCACGCGAGAAGATTTTCAACAAAGTTTTCAACAGCAATTTCCACTGTTCCAACCTTGCAGCATGCTCTTAGGTGCCATTATTCCAACTGCACATGCAAACATACTTATTCTGTATTCTGCACTCATAATCATGGGGTTATCTACTTGCATTACATAAACATCAATACAGTCTGCAGTAAAAAAATTACATATAATTCAGTCCTTGAGAAGTAGTCTGAGCATCAGCACACAGGTGAAACCCTATTCATCTAATGTCTTTCCAGCAGACATGCAGTTCTGCAAGCTGGGAGCTGTGGAGCTAAAATGCCTTTTCACAGCTTCAGTCCTGTTTCAAAGGATATGCAGCAGACTGTCCTGCCTGGTGCTCTGCTGTTCCCTTAGCACCACTGACTTGCAGGACAACTGCTAGGGCCACAGGCTCTCCACATTTGAGCAGGTTGTGTTAGGTGCAATATATAAAACTTGGCTAACTGTGGAGAGTGGAGCCAGACCAGCCTCTCTCACATGTTAGATGTATGGCCAAATTTTCCTTGGTCAGAAATTACTATTGCTCCAAACTTGAGAATATTCTGATTTAGTTAAGGTCATTTTTCATGCTATTTTTATTTGCGCAAACCATATTTCTCTGTATACACTATACATAATATCATAAATTACTATATACCCAAGACTGTATGCAACCTGCAAGAGAACCTCGGATGTCACAATAGTGGTAATGACACCAGATGGATGGTGTTACACATGTGAGAGACCAGTGAGTGTACGCATGCAGTGGTGACTAACAAGAGCCAAATATGCATTAAACAACAAGGTACTGCTGCTGAAAGTATGACCAAGATTTTTCATCATTCCAAGGGGCAAGGACTTAGTAATAATTTAGTGATACACCACCCCTTCATAATCTTTGATCAAGTGGTATTGATACACAATTGGGAACAAATAACAAAACCTCAGAAAGACAAGACAATGAATGTAAGTCATTGGGAAATAGATAAGCACATTAAGGCCAATAAAAATGGGACACATTACAAATATAAATAAAAGAAAATGCGCCAAACAAGCAAAATTCATAAAGAAATAATTAAATGAGATAAATTTTGAATGGATATAAGGAAGGACCCAGAAACAAATTAACTAAAACTTAGCATACTATCAAGCAGTAGTGTGAATGCAAACATGACCAACAGCAATCAGAACTGAAAGATGCCACTACAGATATGCAGAGTCTTTGTCTAATACGAGCCAGATTTGGTGATGACGTGGTACCAAAATCTAAAACCACCATTATCTGTTTTCTGTCACAAATCTGCTGTATGTTCACCTTTATTTTGCTGCATTTTCCTGCTATTTTTTAAGGGTGCAATGGAACCATAAATATGACTAAAATACCATTACTAAAGCAAGTAGTAACACACATAAATTAAATATGATGAAGAATGAAGAATTTGGGGATTCTTATTGTACTGCATGTAGTTAATTTTTAAAGTGGTCTGGCCTTGTGCTATAAAACTGGGTCACTTCAGCTTATCTGATGATTTGCTTCTTGCATCATAATGCCTTAATCCTGTCAAACTCATCTGACTTCTTTGATTTGACATCAGACTTGTCCAACTTGCCTTTGTCCTTTTCAGAGTAAATGGACACTGGGGGCATTCAAAATACAAGATTCATATCCAAGGAGAATAAAAGCAATGAGTTTTAGAGAGTGAGTCACCATGTTGTCCTTTTGCAGTCAGTAATCTTTACTAAGTGTATTACCACAGCCAGAATCCAAGGTTTCTAGAAAGACTCCACTTACAAATGCAAATGGCTGTGACATCATAGAAGCTGAAATACAAGTTCTGCTAGTCCAATGGAATAACTTTCCTTCACAGTTTAATGGTATCATTGTTGGGTGATTTGGCAAAAGATCAAATGATGAAGGATTATAAGCAAAGGGCCATAAGGCATAAGGCAAGAGTTCATATGAGATAAACATGGAACGGAAGGAGGGAAGGGAATGTTGTGCTGAAGACGTGTTATAAGGTACTCAAGGTTATTATATATACACACCAATTAAGGGCGCAGTCAGATTTTTCTCTGTCCAATAAAGAGGTTAGGTTGCATGAAGCACAGTATTAGGTTATACCTGAAAAGGTGTCATGTGGCAAGCAAAACATTGTATAAGTAAATATCAAAGGACAAATGTTGTCCTGAAGATGCAACCCCACACCAGAGGTGCAGCAGAGGATACTAGAGGCTGCAGGCTGATAAGAGAGTATGATTGGCCTTGGCTCCATCCAACAAAGAGGCCAGGTCATGAAAAGGGTGGCATTACATTATATCTAACTAGGCCTTCTTTAGTGGCAGTGTGGTGGTATACTTAGTGGTATACTTAATACATCTTGCCTTGCAGCCCACTTTTTCAAATCTGCTAAGTTTAACTCCTATGTCCTCAAACAGTGATTATTACCTAAGGCACAACCAGTGAAACCAGAGAAACCAGTGCCTGGTTTCTCTTCCTGGTGTTGCAGAACAGATCCTCTTTTGGAGCACAAAATGCCATGGGTTTATGTGAGAAACAGGACTAACTAGGTGCTTTGCAAGCATGTGTGGCCAGCAGGGGCAGATCCAATGGCTCCATTTGGTGGGTGGGGGGGGGGGGGGCAGACCAGCAGAGTCAATGACCAGAAAGTGGGGGTGGAAGGCAGCTGGCCATGGGTTTGGAGCATATTTCAGCAGCCTAGTATGAACAGTAAACCATCAACCATGGGGGGGACACTGTGCAACTTCAAACTCTGGTTGAGTAGGAATACCCATGTCTTTTGGAGAGAAGGGGGCAAGTGACCATTTTGGAGCACAAAATTTTCCGTGGATTATACATTTTTTGGTGCTCCCTGACACCAGGAAATGACAGTTTTTCCAAAACTGAGCACAACTGCTTATTAATCTTAAATATACCAACAGAGCATAATATCCCTATGCAGCATAGCACACACACAAAGCATGCAACAGGCTGGGGAGAGGGCTATTCCTAATGTTGCCATTACAGTTCGTTAAGTTACTGTTAAGTTACTGTAAATTAAGACACAGGCACAATGCCCACTTGCCTTCTTGCCCTGTCTTTGCCTGTTTTACTGCCATTTTTGCCTACATTATCCAAATTTAACAGAAAAGAATCTGAAACGTTGAAAATGCACAAATCAGCCCTTAGCTGAGCTATAACAAGGCATTCTAGAAACACTGAATTTCGTACTGAATCAACATGTGGACCAAAATGAGTGCACAGTAGGACAACTTAACATTTGGAACGTTTTCTCCTCGCTTATTCTTTCAGCATATACATTTCGAAACGTGCCTCACCTCTCAGAGACCATGTAGATAAAGATATTTTGCCAGCCAATTCTTTTTATCTTTATAACGTGCAATAAATTACCACTCGGGACCCGACACTGGAGGGGCTCACCGGCAAAACACTATCGCAGCGTTGCTTCGGTAGGTATGGTCCTTACCGACCTCACTGCAAACCGCGTACTTAATTCTGAACATCAAGTTCTGATTTTAGGGGAAATTATATTTAAATTTTATCTGTGCTTTTAGTGAGGACCATAAAAGCCCCCAAAATTCCTTTTTTGATAAAGCAAATAAAGTATTGAAGGACGATGACCAAGGGGACTAATACCAAGTACCTCAACATTTTCACAACAAATCCTTTACTATCCATTGAAGACGTATTTTGCGGACTTGATTCAGTCCCGACTTGTAACATTCCGACTCATGTACTTGCAATAATTTCAAGTAATTCAGTGTTGGAGTTACCTTGAGTAATTTAATCCTCCTATGGGAGGCGGGGTATACGTGGGATGATTCAGTTATCATGTGTTCCACGTCATTCCACAGGTGTTCAAAAGATCCCCAAATGTGAACTGGGAAATCGTTAATGGATGCCTTACATGTAACTAGGAAGGCCTCATCTGATGTTTAACAAATGATGATGTGGTGGCTGGGCCTTTGGCCTGGGATTGGAGCATAGCCCTATTTGTTGAAACTCCTTGATCATGGTCACAAATGTTGATTGTCGGCAGTTTATGTAGGTACATAGCAATATCTTAATCTTACTAGCAACAGATGAGTGCTTGTGATTCTGATACAGTGTAAACAAAGAACAAATTATTTGTTTGCAATAGGCATGTATTTTTGGGCAGTTATTTATGGGTGGTCCAACCATGCAAACTGTGTAGGAATTCATACTACAACTACCATGATGTCACTAATTATGCAGGGAATTGATCGTAATGGACTTTGGTAACTGCACTAAGACTTCTGTGACATCGCAAACATGTGCAACCTTGTCAGCATTTGTGCACCGTAAAGTAGTCTTTCCATGAAATTTGGCGCCTGACCATGCAGGCATGCTTAGTAAATGCTACCTGCAAGTAATGATTGAAGGGTGGTAGCCTTGAGCTGCTGGTTAGAGTATTCTGAGGTAATTTTTACTTATGTATGAGGTGTAATGAATATGCAAAGTATATGATATTGAAGGTAGAGATATTTAAGTGCTAGGATTACACCATAGAAGTACAAATGCTTATTATGCTCATTACAAATGTTTGCTTACTTATTGGTCTGTACTTGAATCTACTTTCCTGTTATTCTCCTTGCATCTATAGTTGCAGTTCTTTGATGGTATTTGTTCCACCATAACAGAAGCATCATGTGATCAGTAGCCAGCACCAGTCAGCTCAGAAGTAGCATTCAGAAGCAAACAGAACTTTTGACAATATGGCATACTATTGATTGTTCATGTGTGTTTTGGTTTGGATTGGATGCAGAAGGAAACAGATGGTTTCTGGCATTGTTGGGTATATGTGACACATGCACTTTGTCTTGTTTTCATTTGATTGTGAACTCATGAAAACCATTTTATTAGTGATTGCCTGATTTATAGCTTATTCCTCTTATTATTTATTATTATTTTATTTTTTATTATTATATATATTATTTATTATTATTATTTATTATCACTTACTATATTATATATATAAATAAGCTATATTTAAACATTAATTATTAACATATAAACATTTTTTCCAGGACTGGTTCTCATGGGCTGAATAACTGGAACTTCAAAAACCACTGTGCCCAGAACATGGAAGTGTTTTACAGCCATCTATTTTAATTCATCCATCATAGCATTTCAAGTGCTTCCCACCATAAAAATGGAGGCAAATAAGGTTTGTATATGGAAAGGATGCAATCCATGTAAGATATCTTTGTGCAGTTTTTTTGCCATTAGTATATGTTTTTACCATTCAGTGCAAAAGGAGGAACCTGCTGATGAACCAAATAATTGTCAAACTCTGTTTTTTGTTGTAATCATGCAAATATTTGAGACATTTTAACCTAGATAGAACTGTTAGATGCTTGGACAGTTGAATGTCTATGTAGATAGTATCTGATATATATTTTATGCTGAGGGGTTTTTTGGTTATGCTCCTAGCTAAAACAGAAAGTTGTTAGGTGTGCTGTGGGATTAAACTAAAAGATGTGTCCCAGAAATGACTGATTTGTACCTTTTTCAGGAGAACACAGAGCATAATGATGAAAGACCAGCCCTTCCATCTCTGCACATTGAATGGTTTTTACTGGCTACAGTTGCTGTGCATCTGGCACTCTGTCCGTACACCAAGGTTGAGGAGAGCTTCAATATGCAGGCAGCACATGACATTCTTTACCACCGAACTGACATAAGCAAGGTAAATAAAGCTGCTTTAGCTGCAATGGAGGTTTGTGCTGCATTATATCCTCATCCTGAGGTGCTGGTATTGTTGTCATTGCCAGAGCCTGCCACTGTTACAATACTGGAGTGCTCACATCCTTAATTTGCATCAAACAAGCCCTGTTTCCGTTTCGTGACAGGATCCGTCGACGTTTCCGTATCCGTTCTTGGCCTTACCCGTCAGCACTATTGGCTGGCTTTCTTCACCATGAGGCATCTACCCCATAGACTGATGTTTCAGCATGATGTTCAGAGCTCTCGTGCATGGCTGCCGTGAGACTCGCTGCTGTTGCTTTGCCATCAGTATGACCACTTGGAGTTTCCCGGCGTGGTGCCTCGCACCTTCCTTGGGCCGCTCGTGCTGGCTGCTATTTCTGCCCCGTGCGCCGCCGTCACGTCTCTCTTCGCCAGCAAGTTTGCTGTCCAGCTGGTTGGTGAGTGGCCCAAGACGTTTGCTGTGCGTACCCGTGGGCGTTTGTCCGTGCGTTTCTTTGAGAGTCCTGTCAGTGCTTGGCTCGATATGGTATTCTTTCAGTTATACGTAATGTCGAACAGGTATCGTGGTTTGTGTCAATGAACGTGTCTTGCCCTCTCTGTCGCAATATTTCCCACATTGTTAATATTTCTGTTATGTATAAAAAAAATTGGATGTTTGAAAACATTGTCGCAACTGACAAGGTTTTGAGCATATTTCCATATATCAGTTTGTACAAGTCTGTTGATGAGTTTTATTGTATCTTCAGAACATCTCTTTTGGCATATTTTTAAAGTTTCCAATTACTGGAATGTGTAAAAAAAATGGGTTCATGAGTTTGGGGTTCGGATCAATTCTTACTCATAATTGTCATATGCTTATGACATTGTTCTTTTTTCAGTGCGCATGGTGCTGGGCACATTGTCCGTGTACGCGTTCTACAGGTTTCGTCTGAGCGTGGAGTCGATTTTCGGCCGCCAGGTAGCTGTGTGGCTGGTTTGTATCACCGTCACGCAGTTCCACTTCATGTTCTACTTGACTCGGACCCTGCCGAACATGATGGCTATGCCGCTTGGTAAGAAGGCTGGGAAATATGTCAGTACCATTGTCTTAAGATGAATGGAAAGATGCTAGCAATTTCAGCGGTGTGTTTATCGGGGTCGGGTCCTGAAGCTCAAGATCTCGAGTTTAATCACAGCCATCTTCATCCCAAACGCTTGTCTCAAGGCCACGAGACGATCTGCGCGAGAGTTGTACGCGCCCATTCACCATTAAGGTTGTTTTAAGTGTCCGGTCAAGAAACGCACCGGAGGTGACTGTGCAGTTTTATGGCGAAAGCTGCGTAATGGCAAAAACTTTTGCTCGCATTCGTGTTTTTTTAAAGTCACGTAATCTTACATCAGTGGCTTTTGTGTTTCGCCAAGAGCGGAACTTTCTTGGCACTTCTTTATATGGTATCAAATATTATAGGTCGTATTAGACTTTTTGTGCTTTGAAACGCTGATGTATCGCGACTCCCCTGCTCCCCTGCTCCCCGACTCCCAAGAGTACGGTGGAGCGATTTCTCTGTTTCTTGTGTTTGATATCTACCACATTGCGGCGAAATTCGTGACCACGTCCTTTCGCCAGCTGTTTTCGCTGACTCCCTCCCCCTGTGCGGTGTTGATCCGGTGTGCGGAGGCCAGACGACCGTGTGGCCAGCTCCGCGCCGCACTATCTCCACGCACACACTGCCGCAGTGTTGCTGTCGCTCAGCTTCTGGCTACGCCAGCGGCACGGACCGTTCATCTGGTGGGCGGCGGCCTCCATCCTGCTGTTCCGCGCCGAGCTAGCCGGCCTGCTGGGCGTCCCGCTGCTGATGGAGTTAGGCTCTGGCCGGCTGGGTCTGCTCCGGTGCGTGTCACCGGTCCGCCGAGTGCTTTTATTATATTACTAAATAACCGCCGGCTGTTCTCCTCTGGTCGTCCCCCTCCCATCCTACGCACGTGTGGCCGCCGTGCAGGATCGTCATTTCGCTTTGTCCAGGAGGTGATACTGTCTTTTGACTTACCCAAGATAAGGACATGAGATTAGAAACCCCAGAAAGTGAAAGGAAGGAGGTTACACATGGAAAATTTGGGCGCGATTTTTTTTTGTATGCAGTGCAAGAGAACTGAGTTTTAAAATGTCATGGAAGTTTAGAATGGTAACCTTCCTCAAATGTTATATCTAACAGCAGCAGCACTTACTATGCCTGCTCTTGGATGTCTTTCTACCTGACAGATCGCTAACCGAGCGCAAATGTTTGTACTTGTGGCGGCGTTGTGATAAGACACTGCGATCGAACAGTCAGGCGTCTTTAAACTGTGCCAGTTCTATCTGAGCTGGATGCCTCCTGTCGCGGTCAGGCTTCGTAAGCTCTGTGTGAGCTGCCGCGTTCGGGTGTCTGACACCCTGTCAACTGTACGCGTCCTCTATCATGTGTCTGAAGCTCTCTCTGAACTGGATGCTGTTGCGTCCAGGTGTTTGTAGCTCTGTCTGAACTAGATGTCGTCGCGGTCAGGTGTCTGAAGTTCTGTCTGAACTGCATGTTATCTCGGCCAGGTCTTTGAAATCCTGTCTGAACTGGATGTTGTCTCCGTCAGGTGTCTGAAGCTGTGTGTCCCGGCTGGCGCGTCGCTGCTGCTGCTGACGTTCTGCGTGGACTCGTTCTTCTGGTGCAGACCTGTTTGGCCCGAGGGCGAGGTGCTCTGGTTCAACGTTTACCTCAACAAGTCGGGAGACTGGGGCGTATCCTTTCCACCGTCGAAATCGCACACTAGACAGTTCGTGGACTGCGCTCTGGCCATATGCCATTTGTTAACGCTGCCTGTCATGATTTTCTCTGCGTGGACATTTACGTGACACGTGCTGTGGCTTTGGTCGCTCATTGTCTGAACGCCACATGCACGGTGTCTGCGTCAGCAGCTGCTCGCGTCGCGCCTTCTCAGACATAGCCACCTGGCACGACGCGAGCAGGGCGGGTCCGTCCGGTGTCGCCTATGAGTCACGGCGTCAGTGGTCGGTGTATTTCCTGAGCAGCGGTTGCCAGACGTCGCCGGCGCTCTGGTACTGGTACTCTGCCCTGCCCCGGGCGCTGGCCGCCAGTCTGCTACTGGTGCCAGTCGGCCTGCTGATGGACACCCGGGTCCGCCTGCTGGCCGCGCCCGCGCTAGCCTACGTGGCGCTCTACTCGCTGCTGCCGCACAAAGAGCTGCGCTTCATTATCTACGTGGTGCCGCTGCTGAACGTGGCGGCTGCGCGCGCCTGCCACGGCATGTGGGTGATTGGCGGGTGATGGGTTCAGGTCCGGGCGCATATGGCTTCCCTTGCTACCCAAGTATAGTGAGACGCTTTTTTGCTGTTCGTAAGACAGATGCTCTTAGTTTATATCAGAAAGACGTTTGACATATAGTTCTTCAAACAGTGTTAGTAATGTTAGCAATCGACCGCACTGTTCGAACAATGTTTTGTTGAGATCTGAGGAGCGCGAACATTTTCCCTGGGGAGGTAATATCGGGAATCACTCCGACACGATGCTGCTGGCCTTCTTCGTTTGGTTTCTGCCCCTTCTCGGTTCCATGTCGTGACGCCATTTGGGCTCGCCGCCGGCCGCGTTGTGACGTCACGTGCGCTGTGCCTGACTGCAGCTGGGAGGGCCGGCTGAAGTCGAACTGGCGGGCGTACCTGGCCACGGCCATGTGCTGCCACCTGCTGGCCAACTGCGTGCTGACGGCTCTGCTGGCGGCCGTGGCGGTGCACAACTACCCGGGCGGAGCGGCGCTGGCGCGGCTGCACGCGCTGGAGCCGGAGCCGGCCTACGTACACGTGGACGTGTACGCCGCGCAGACGGGCGTCACACGGTTCCTGCAACACCGGCCCGACTGGAGGTCTGTACGAGGAGGCGGCGGCTCGGCGGCTGCCGGGCACACGACCTTGGGGCTCAGGATGGCCGGACTGAAGGCGGGCGACCCTGGGGCTCGGGATGGCCAACTGATGCCGGCCAGATTTGGTCCTGGCCTGGGAACACCGATATGGTGCGAGTAGTTTTCAGGGTATGGCACACAAAGGAAACTGAGTATTCTTTTTATTTGATGACGTGGTTTGTGGTTTCACATCCGCCGAGGTGATTCATATTTCTGTTTTTTGGCGCATGCCGGTTCAACGTGATACTGTCGTGTCTGGTAGTGTTAGTAGGAAGTTGGAAATGACGTGTGTGCTGTTAAATTGGTCTGTCGTATGTCTTTCAAAGCTACATGCTCACCTGATATGCTCCCGCAGGTATAACAAAACGGAGAACCTGGCGCCGGGGTCACCGGAGATGCACTCTTTCACTCACCTGCTCATCGAGGCCAAAAACAAGCGGTCCAGCAGCCTGAAGCCTTACGCCCATTCTCACACGATTTTGGACTCTGTGGACGTTTTCTCGCACATCCAGTTCAACTACGGCCACTTCCCGCCTTTTAAGCTGCGCACGCGGCCGGCCATTTTCCTCTTGTACAACAGCGTGCTGGAGAACGTGCGATGGCCGCCCGACGGCGGTGACACCTATCCGGAGAACGAGGACGTTGAGATCCCGACGCCGATCGAGCGGGACTCCCCGTCGGTCGAGGAATCTGATGACGACGCCGATTTCGAGAAGCGCATTCGTAGCAACGCCAAGCAAATCGTCTTTCCGGATGAGCTGGAAGAGCCCGTGATCAAAGCGGCGCTGAAAGAGGGGATCGTGTCGAGCCAGCCAGCGAGTCTTAATGAAGATGAGGATGACGAGCTGGATGGAGCCGGAGATTTACCCCCAGGCCTGGAGCGCTAGAGTCCACATGGCCCGACCCCCCTCCCCCGTTTGCCTTCACCGGGTTTCGGTTATTCGGCCGAAGTAGGTGAAGTGCAGCGGTGACCGTGCAACTGGTTTTGTGTAAAGATTCACAATGTTTTAACGTTTTCCGGTCAGCTGTCTGTGTTCTTCGGGACGAAGGGTGTTTGATTGTATACGGGGAATGCTTTCCACCCATGTAGGGTATTTGCTGTGATAGATGACTAACACTGCAAAGATGAAACGAGGGGAAGAACGTAGAATTATTGTCAACCTCCCATCTAGTGATGACAAGCGATTCACGTGTCCATCACGCCTAACTAGTCATCACGCGCAGCACCCAGCCAAATAAACTGCCAATTAAACCTAGTCATGGCGTTTGCTTTTGACGTTGCTGTTTTTGGCAGTACTTGTTCACCACTTCTTGCTTGACATGAATATTTTTACGGTTATCGGTCCGATGCAATGTCGCAATAAGCGTCATTTGAACTGATGAATTTAAGTCGTGGCGATAGACGCCCGTACTTACCGACACCTTGAACTGCTGTGACTCGACAGCAGGAAGTCTGGTATAAGAAGTCGTCATCGGATCTGCTATGGATGTTGTTTGCTTAGGAGTCTCCAGTCGTCGAGCGGTATTGGATACGAATCATCCGGCTCTACGTCAAGCAACATTCGGGCAGTCTGTGTAGTATATAGTTGAGCGGGAACGATCACATAAGAACCTCTGCCTCGGCGGCTCTTGGGCATGCAGTGTCTTTCTTCTGCACATCACATGTTTTCATTGTGAAACTCTGCCACTCGAAAACCGTTGACAATTTCGTAGGCTATTCGAAAAACGAGACAACTGGTCAAGTTTAGGCTACTGGTACGAGGCCACTTTGCCACCAGTATTGACTTCTGACCCCCTCCCGACCTCAACGAAACGTTACCCTGATAAGGGTGTCATTGTTAGCTTGCCAATACAGTCCTCAGCGCAATCTATCAGCGCGCCTAGTGTTCGGCGGTTACGCACCTTTTCTTCGATAACGCATCCATCGTGTTCCCAGACTACGGGCCTGGACTGAATCAAGCTACGTCAGACAGTTTTCGTCGGTCGATCCTGTATTTACTGTTTTCTCCACGTACATACATATCAAATACCCGGCGCGACCCACCACACGTCACCACACACTGCCAATCACCAGCCCATTCACTTCTTCTGCGGGTACGCCATCTTGTAGAAGAGTGTGTAGCAGACAGTGCCCAGGGCGCCGGCGCACAGGGCGTACGTCAGCATGGCCAGAATGCGGTCCGCCGGGCCTCCCTTCAGGTGCACTGGCACACCGTCCGGGATCTGGAACTTGGCGTACTGTTGGCGCAGCTTGACGTAGCCCGGATGCACCTCATTCTTCGACGCCCGGCTGGCAGTGGACGTTGTAAAGCGGCGAGCCGCCTGCAGGGCCACCTGCGGGGAGTCGGCAAACGTCGGTCAGACGCAAGCAACACGGCTTCCGTGAAATTTGGGATGGAGATGCATTCATGATGTAAATAATGCAGACATGTTGACGTGGTTTGAAGTCGGACAAAACCAATACTGCCAATATCCAACAATGTGTTGGTAAAGGGAATGTTCCAGCTTGCTTGACTTTTCATAAACAGACCCCGCTGATGTCGGTGTCGCTGATAACGACTTCGGTACTTTTTTTTAGTACAAAAAATGAGTCTTTAAAAACCATATTATGTAATCATACGCCAACATGACACAACATGGGTCGCCGCTTCCTCGTGACATCACGCCACAGCTGTAAACACGACATACCGAATGGGACACACGGGAAAACTGGGAGGTTACTTTAAACCCCCGCAAGTGCAAGGTTTCGGGACATCATGTATATGACAGAATGCCTTCTACATGTGGAGGCTACAACTCAGCTATCTCAGTTCTAAACATATGTTAAAGTACTGGCCAAGTTCATGGATGAGAAAAAAACGCTACTGGTTGCGAGACAGGCCCTATGCTTAAAAAATCACAGTGCAAGAAATACAGATAAGTGTACAACATAGTTTATGGAAGACATCTGCACTGACTGGCCTTAAATAAAAGGATTTACTTAGCCAGTCTTGAATTTCATCTTTTTTCCAAAGACCCTCAGGACAAGCAGCACAGATGAGAGCATTAAGCGACAAATGTGTGCCAGATGTGCACTTCAGCCACAAGACTGCACTTATGCTACATAGGTGCAAGCTTCCTTTCCAAGCAACCTTATTTTTCAAATGTGTATCTCCTCTGGTGTGTACTGGTGCAATCAAAGCTGTTGTAAATGATCCATCAAGACCAATAATATACTAATTTATTTCCAGAGTTGGAAATCCATTTTCTGGTCCTGGCTTGATAATATTTTTCTTTTGTTTTTGGAGAACAAGCTTTTGTAAAGCATACACAAAAAACTCGCATCAAAAAATCAATTTTCACTGAAGTGGAGAAACATAAAAATGTTAATATTTTTGAACAACCTTTCATAAAACATACAACCAAAAAAGTCAAAAAATCGGTTTTCACTCAAGTGAAAAAAAATGTTGACATTTCTGGTCTATGCCAGTGAAGGCAATGCAACTGCTTCTGGAGGAATGGGATACTTCCTTGCTTATAGACTTATTAAAATGCTGACAATGTAGTTTTTGGATGATTGTACAACAGGGAAAAAGCTCCCAATGCATATGTGGTTGTAGTGTCCTTGAACACCAACAAATACCATCTTTCCCAACCTTGATTCATCCTCATCCTTTTTTAATGTAAATGTCTCACTGAAAAAAGAAGATAAACCTTTCATGAGCACAATGATTATGAAGTGGCTAAGACATCACTACCACATGCCCCAAATAACTTGAAATACAGTGGACCATGAATAAAGAAGGCCAAACTCTAAGACACCACAATACTGGCGATAACAATCAAAAGTTCTGCATTCATTCCAAAGATAACTGATTCATGGTCCCATTTTCATGGTGTATCATCTCCATTCCATTAGCTTGGAAAATTTGGCAGCTTTTTCTATGATGACAGAAAGATAAATAAGGGGTAGATGAGGTTGGGTTGTAAGTTGTTCAATGATAACTTTAATTTGACGTTTGTTCTTCTGCTTTTCTTGCTTTATTTTGTTACTACTGATTTAATGGATGTGGCTGGTAATATTTGGATATCATGTTTTTACCCAATATATCTTCATACAAGTCCATTTATTTCATAATGTGTTATCTCAATGGTATTATCAATAATACTGAGACAATGATGTCACAATGTCAGGCATTCCTTAACACACACCAGCCTAACCAAATTCTGTGAGTTTCTACTGTAACACTATCAACAAAGATGGGCTACTTAGAGGGCAGTACAGTTCAGGCATCTGCCATCAGCATGCCACTGTTCAGCACTTTATTCATATTCTGTGTCTTAAATCACATTTAACATCCAGGAATCATACATACCTGCCTGCCTATTGACTTTACACTGTTACAATTATTTGGTTGACAAAATCAGTTGGCAGGAATTATGGTACGGTCTTCAGTGAGACTGTGAGAGTGGGTGAGTGAGATATGACATCATCAAAACAGGCCAAAGACTTCAGTCTGAACTACACCCAAACCAGGGGCTGGCAAACAGCTAATGAACACAAAGCAACAACCAAGATATCAGGTAAGAGTGGGAATCTACAAGATCTTGACTAAACTGCACTTAACTGATTTCTTAAAACCAATCACTGGGCATGGACACCACCTCAATATTACAATCCAATTCATCTCCACAGTTTAGACACATCAGGATATGGCAGTATGAGCTCATACAGGAAATTAATAAAATGGGGATGACAAGAAAAACACTGATTTTGTCATAACAGCAATAGCAACTGGAGCAGTTAGCTCCATGCAGTCAGTTACATAAGATGAGATATAGGTAGGATAAGGTTAGGATAGATGAGGTTAGGTTAATACTACTAATGTTCATTTTATAGCCATTTTTGTCATCAGTATGAAATGATGCAAAGTAAATATTGCCAAAATGCCAAAGACATCCTGCACACAAATAAATGTTTTATAGCACCACTTATGATGCAAAACTATGCAAAGCTTATTCAGACAGCAAAACAAGTGATAACCTGCAGTGGGCACGCACAATGTCAGGATTTCCTTTGGGGGGTGGATATCAAATTTTGTCATATGCCACAGGCATATGATGAAATCTATAAGAAAAGGTGGTATCTTTGGGCAATTTATCTCATATTTCATGCACAGGAAAACATACAATCTTTGTTTTTACAACATATACATGATCACTATTACATATTCAAGCAAAATCTCCATGTATCTAGCATAGACCACTTGGCTCAGAAGGGGGGAACCATGGCCCCCATGGTCCCCTGGCTGTGTACCTGGCAGTGGGGCAGGGTTATTGATCCAGCAAAATGTGACTGGTTCATGTTTTGTGAAGTTCATTCTACTCCTGACTGAAAAAATTTCTTCCCTTCCTCAGAATCCATATTTGAGGAAGTCTGCACACCACGTCTCAGAGTATAACATGAGAAATTGAATCTGCTTACCTTTAGTATCTTACATGCATATTCCAATGTTTTTTCCAGGTTGTAAAAACACTTTTTATGATGTACCAGTAAGTGTTTTGGAAGTCTCCTGATATCACTGTGATTTAGCCACATCTCTTTTGTGATTGCCAGATTTGCACAGTTGAACTGCTTATATGCAGGCAGCATGCATCAAGATATCTAGCATAAGTAGGAACATACAGGACCAGGTGACACATCACTTTTTCAGCTTTCCACAGACAACTTTTGCTATATATATGATATAGAAGAGCTCATAAACTTCCTTATGAAAGCAAGAAATGGTGAGATTACCAGTATGGTTCCCAAAGTAAATGGAGTTATATTTCACAGTACACAAATGCACCCAGAATGGGCAGCACCATCTTGTTTAAACTGCCTTTGCTCCAAGGACACCCTATGTAATGTGTAATGTTTGAGGACATCATCAGTAAATCATACTAGGGGCCACACATTCCAATAAAAGGATGTGCTTGGGGCATGATGTTTCACCAAAGGCACAACCCTACACCAGAGGCTCTGTGTAGGATACTTAAGGTCATATGTCAATAAAGGATGCAATCAGCCTTGGCTCTGTCAAAAAGAGGTTAGTTCATGCATCTGAACAGGTTAGGTGAAGTTAGGTTAGATTGGTATTTGGTAAGGTTAGGTTAGGTTAGGTTAGGTTAGGTTAGATAAGGTTAGGTTGAGTTAGTTATCTTGTTTATTATTCATTAAGTTGGGCTATAATGATGAGATAATTGGGCCCAAAATACCTTCACCTTGGGAATAACCCTTTTCGGATTTGTTACCGTGCAACCACTGCAGAAGTCCAACAGAGAAGCGGCTCAGCAGTCAGCAATGAATGCAGTAATGATAATATTTGGTATTTTTTCACTTTCTCCATCTTGGAATGTTATTATGCGGCAACCGAATCACTAACAGTTGCCTTAAAACCATCTGCTGTGCATTTTTTTGCGCCATTTATGCTGTTTTATTGGAAAATAACTGCGTGCTGAAAATGTGCTGTATGGCCCAGCATCATATTTTTCCCACCCTGTACGTACATAAGGTATGCTTAATGTTGTTCTCTTACCAACACAAACACATACAGCAACCCACTTCCCTCTAGCACACTACAACCCGAACCTTTTAGGCATGTATTCCAAAATGCCAACAGCCAAGCCTTAAAAAGTCCAACCATTAAACCATCATAAAACCCTCTGAGACCATAAAATTACGCACGAGCCAATATTCACTTACACGGGATGCGTTCATCGCTTTCGCTGTGGTATTACGCACTGAATGTAAGACCCCGTAAACGCTCTGCGTGATAGAGCAGTAGGTATTTCCGAGGGAGAGGCTGAGATGTCGTCACGGACAGTGAAGATACGGAAAACAACGAATCATGCGCGCCAGTAACGTATTAGGGAAAAAGTAGAGCAGAAAAGTACTCTGGGACCCACTTTGATCTTCAGAATTTTGCTGAATTGTTAGCCTAAAGTACTTTCAAATCTAGAAAAGTGCTTAATGTTTTTTTCATTTACATTCCGAAAATAAGACATATTCGACGGAACTTGCATTTTTTCTAAATGTGAGTGCCACAGAATTCACTTTCATCATGGCGCTTCCCATGAAGACGGGAATGACGGATTTTTCTTCGGTTGCACGTGTGTTGTGATGGGTCACCGGACGTTTGAGGTGAAGTGGTTGTCCGCATTCTGGTGCACACTAACCTGAAACCAAACTATGGACAGCCTACTCCATGGCCAAAGCAACGTGAACGAGGTTTTGTTGAAGCTCTAACGAATGTTGCTGGCTAGGTTCGGTATGATAGTTTTCTTTTTCCCATTATTCAAAATCATCGTTGACTTCCCGTGTTTGACTGCCTGCTCGCTGGATAAATGTTTGGTGCGTGGCTTGCGTCAACAGCGGTTTCCGGGATATTAGGTCGTTAGGATGGCCCATGGACTCCTGCTCAGTTTTGCTTCTTGTCAGTGGTATGTTTCCTTCTTGTCCAGCCATTACCAGGTGGTCACCTTATGTTTTCTTACATTATATATTGTTATACAGTGTAATATGGATAATATACTGCTATATTGTACATCCTTTCCCTCCTAGATCCTTATTTTATTTCTGTACTTCCCTTTTGTTGGTTTTGTCAGTTACCACAAGCAAGTCAAGAACAGCTCTAGGTTCATTCCTAATATAACTAAAGCAATTCTGAGCATGTCATTGGCAAGTTAATAGACAGTAGACTACAATAGAATAATTTATAACATGTATGTAATCATGTATTGTGTCAGGTCACTGGATATAATGCCATTTTTTGTGTCACTTTATTTATTTGTTGCCCATGTATGCTTCCAAAATGGTGGAAACCATTTGTATACACATTTGAAGTACTGGTAGACCAAAATGGCAATAATTACACATGGCCTGACTTGGCATGGTGACCCCACCTAACATTTGGCTGTTGTCTGTGCTGTATTTTGTGTCCTGTTAAGGATCATTAGCAGTTCAAACAAGGGGTAAGGAGTACCTTTGGACTGAAACTCCTTGGGTTCCACAGCCACCATCAATATGGTGCTCTATTAGGTCAGTCATATGGCCTTACCTTACCTAGGATCATGGCCTGATGTGAACCACACTTGGGTTTCACCTTTTATGTTTAGACCTGCCACTGACTTATGAAATAGACCAGAGAGACATACCTTGACATCTGGACATGAACTGAGCTTCTACCATGGTGGCCTTGCTCAGGGGGCCTGAGGTCATTTCACAGCTTGGAAGCATCTGAGTGCAATTTTGGACATCAAAATCAACTTCAGTGACTATTTCTGCTTTATAGATCATTGAAACAGGGTCTTAGGAACATTTTTGCAAGTTTGCCCAAATGTGACTAATGACCTATATAACCTATATGACCTACCAAATAACCTAATGACCCTTCATGAGGGCCAACAACATTTGTCATGTTTAGTGACTTCCTTGGCCGAGGAATGCATTTCAGGCACCAACAAGCTGAAGAAGTGTTCAAAACCATAAGAAATAGGGATGTAGGACAGACATTGGGTCAACCTCAGGTTACTGACTTTGATAAACATTTGAAGTTGCATGAGTCTTAGAAATGTCATTGACTACTATTCCTGAAAATTTCAGGTTGACGGTCTGCACGGCATGGTTTGTAAAAGGCTAAAAAACTGGAGGTTGACCTCTTGACCTAGGTCAGTAACGTGACATGACTGGAAATGAAAAAATACACAGGACATGCTTAAGAAATGTGGGAAAACATACTTTAAGTTTTTAGGTGTTTTTCACACTTTTTTCTGTCACAAAAAGTCAGGGGGGCATTAAAACATCCTTTCCCTTTGAGGTGATGTTCATCTGCAACATATCAAGGCAATCAAGGCAAGACACAAATCAAAAGTAACTTGGCCCCCTAATAAATCCATCTCTTGCATTTATCCCATTAAAGGAAAAAGGGGCAAATCATAGTTCTTTTACACAGATGGGAGACAAAGCTTAGTTACAACTGTTGGTCTGTTGCAGGCATGTAGCCAGAATTTTCCTCAGGGGAGGGCAAATCTCAAATTTTGTCACTTGCCACTGGCATGAGATGAAGTGTATAGAGGAAAACAGCATTTTTTGTAACTTACCCCATATTTAATGCACAGGAAAACATCAGATGTTTCCTTTTGCAACATATATATGAGCACTATTCCGTATTCGTTCAAAATCGCCATATATCTAGTAAGGACCACTTGGCTCAGGGGGGCCATGGCCCCCATGGCCCCCTTGGCTATGTCCCCAGTCCGACTCGTATATAACCGTATTTAGCTCTGAAATCAGTTCTGCATGTGTGTGTGGAAGTTTGCATTACAAAATAATCATTTCAACCATTGTAACAAATATTTTGCTTCCTAAAACTGCAACCAAAGATGTGTCAATATGTTCCAGAATCAGCAGTTTTTCAGAAACGATTTATCACAATTTTTGGCTTGTCCACATGTAAGAAGATTTTGGGAGAACGTTCGTCAGTGGATGATTGATAGCGATGCATCAGGGAGACACGAAATTCTTAACGACAAAGCATTGCTCTTTGGAAGCAGTGGAGGACTTTTCCTTAGCCATGTTATTCTAGCAACAAAGCAAGTTATACAAATGGTTGCAGACCTTGGTGTTGATATGACGAAAAATATTACTGAGAACATCAGGGCAGTTTAATAGATGGCAGGTCGAATGGCTTGTGATAAAACTGGCCTAGAATGAAGATGGTGTGAGTTTTGTCTTTAAAACCTGCTGTGCTGCTTTTTACATTGGCAGTATGCCATCTACTTCTTTGTGTTTCTGTTAGATGTACAGATCTTGTTATCATGATACAGATCTTGTTGGACGATCAGATCTTGTTAATTGGTGATGTTGCGGATGGCGATGAGATGCATCTGTGTGTTATTGATGCGTGTGAGTGCGGTAATGAACTAGCCCTTTGGTGAGAAGAACCATGAAAAGGTTTAAAGTTGGCCATATTTGTTTTCAAAAATTTACCTACCAATGTAGAACTGACCATCTGGTGGGCCCGCTGACGACACGTCGTGCGGCATATTGACACGCAAAGCTGAATGGGAGGGAAAGCTATGTACGAACCCTCATGTTTCTCCAGGATATGTTTCACGAAAAGATGGGAACTTGCAAAGCCAGGTCTTTGGCAGGCCTTCAAGTGAATTGGTGCATTGTTTAGAGTCTTACATATTGAACTTGGGCAGGAAAGTTTGGAAAATATGTTGAGGTCAAACTTAGAGCGCGAATACCAACCAATCGGCCATGCAGCACACATTTTGAGCAGTCAGGAGAATGGCTCAGATTCGATGAGAAGTGAATTTGGCGCCACCTGCGTTGGCGTTAGCGTCCCGTCCACTGTTAGCCCCAGACCTGTGGGCCGAAGCAGAATGTTCGGCCGTCGGCCTCTCTCGGAAGGTCGCCGATATTTGGAGGGAAGGGAGAGGATGCCACCCCGAGTGCACCTCGGCGCGGACAATTTAGTTCAGACACGTATTGCTATTATCATTGGCTTCCTTTGTCGATGCTTGCAACTACTGAAGCGGTCTGTTTCGCCAACCTCACGCAGGTTGGTCGCAGTTTCAAACGTCGCTGTGAGAATCAAGCTCATCGTCTTTCAGTTATGAGGTTATGACCTTGGAGGAAGGACAGCTGGCCTCTCACCCACTGACCCGTCCTTTATCTTCAGCTGCACAAAGCAAGATATTTCGTGTCAGATGTAGGCATTTAAAAGGTTTGCACGAAATATGCAAAATATGCGTTTAGTTTGACAGTCACTGCAAATAAATGTACCACATATTGCATTGTCTGCTTTAAAGATTAAATACAGCTATTACTTTTGACATATTCGGCTGTGAACAATGGCATTGTCCATAGTCATTGTATGCCTTTGATAATAGAATCACCTTTCCATGTATCTACATTAAATCATTCACCAATCATAGTCCATTATATCCATAATTTATTGTAGCAGGTGTATCTCTGGGAGATTCTGCCGACTACGCCTGGTCTCTGTACCTTAGATGACACCAGCCGACGTTATGATTTCACTGAATGAACGCAGTGCCTACAAAGAAGCCGTGTATGTTATTGTTATGACGGAATTTCGATTGGGGACTTGTGCCCTCGCTTTGAAAGTGAATAACGCTATTTTGAAGGAAATGCTATCGGCTTCCACAGTTTCTTAAAGTTGCTGCTATATCCTGGAAATATTTAATAGCATCGGTAAACGAAAAATACTACATCAATTCGTGATCAATTTATGCAAGCAATTCTGCATATTTTGTTGGCAATCCTGTTGGCTTATCTTCCGTGTTTTCCTTAATGCGACCCAACAGATGTAGGGCTGATGCAAGGGATCAGAGCTTGTGATAAGCATATCTTGTTGCACAGACTACAACCCTTATAACTGATCGCTTAATTTCAGGTCATGATGGGTTTTGTGGCAGAAGATAAGGATAAAACATTGCGGTGTGATAGTCAGCATGATCCTATGTTGTCAACTTGCCAGCTGATCTATGGACCAAATGTCAGCCACCGAGTTCACTTCAGTCCGTCTTACCATGATAAGAAAAGGGATAGTTTGCAGCCAGCCGAAGTAGTGTTTTTTTTTTTGTTAGGAAAGTTTATGTTACTTTTAAATTAAGAGTTTCTTACTTTATATGCCTTTGCTCTGCAATGGATCATTAAACAGTACCTGTCTTATTCCAGAGCGTGATGAAATATGGATTTTGCACGAAAACATCTCAAGGACTTGGGCTGGCAAGAAGGAGATGGCTTGGGGAAGCAGCGTAACGGATTGTCGGAAGCATTGAAACCTAGACTCAAATTTGATACTGCAGGCATTGGACATGACCCTGCCAAAGAGTTTACCCATACATGGTGGAATGATGCGTACAACAAGGCAGCCAAGAGCATAACGATTACGGAGTCAGAAAATGTATGTGAGCTTGTTGTCAATCCTCCGAAAAAGTCAAAGACGAAAAAGTTAAAGTCTTCGTACAGGAATTTTGTTGCTGGTGGTACCCTGGACGGAGAGCATTTCACTGAGAATAAAGCTGCTTTGGCTGATGATACTGTTGGTGATGGGGATCACGTGGTCACGGTGCGTTTGAGTGACGATCAGCTGCTCGCCGCATGTGGAGGGAGAACTGCCCACAAGGGAGCGAGACATGGACACAAGATGGATGGTAAGTTGGCTCGGATAATGGCCCAAGAAGCCGAGCTTATGAAGGGTGACACAGGCAACACAGAGAACGAGGAGGTGCAGAGTGTCGCTAAGAAAAAGAAGAAAAAGAAAGGCAAAAGCGTGGAGACGGTGAGAGACCCAATAGCGAGCGGCACGCATGAACTTGAACCGTCCTACGAGGCGCACTGCACTGCCAAGAAAAGCAAGAGAAAGAAAGATAAACAATTGGAAAAAACAGACGAACAGACGTTTACAGACAGTTCGAAAGATGAATCAGAAAAGTCCGTACGTGACGATGTTCACGGACTACCGGTGGGAGGTCGCAAAGAGAGGCATTGCAGTTTGGTGTTCCAAAGTTCAAACGACGTGTTTGCTGGCCCTCTAGCGAAAAAGAAGAAGAAACGGAAACGAGAGGAAGCAGTAGTGTAGGATGCCGTGATATACGATGATGACGTAAATATATCGTGATGAAACCCATGGCGAAAGTTGACATCTAGAACTCAGAGAGAGTCTTGTCAAAATTTTCGCGAGGCGTGGTTGTTGAATTCTGGGTTATGAGCTTAGGTGGCATTTACAATTTTGGATATATATATATATATATATATATATATATATATATATATATAAACGAACGGGAAAGAACAAGCACACAGACACATCCTCAAAGCAACGTATCCAACAGGCGTGTGTTTAGATATGTACACTTGGTTGTCCAGCATATGACGCATCAGCCGAACACCGAAGCCCCCCACTGGCAAACAGCGAACCTTGAGTGGTAGCTAATTGTATCATATTGACACACGTCTGCAGAGCGTTCGTTTTCCTGTCTGGGTGCTGCAGCGCGGCACGTTGGAACAGGCGACTGCGGCATGCTGTGATCGCGCTGTGGCCTATTTTGGCACCAAATTTCCTGGCTAGGGACTCCGGTTCTTCAGCCACCAGTATGCTGTTGAACAGGCGGAGGCTGCGGAGGGTCCTTATTTCGTCTTCTGCCGTCCAGCCAAGTCTCTCAGGTACGACAAATGACCAAACTTTGACGGCCGAATATTACCCAAATCGCGGAACTGAATACCCCAAATGCGCCTCTTTCCCACCCGTGTTTCTTCATTGCCGAGACGCGAACGGCGCAGCTTGGTGCGATGATGGCCTGGAAAGACACGAGCAGCTTGGCGATCAGTTTCGATGAATTCGAGTCGAAACGGGGGTGCAGCTTGCTCGTGAAGCACGAGGTGCATAAGAATAACACCCCTTCTTCGTCGCAAAAGTACCACTGCTGGGATGCAATGCTGAAAATTGGCGGGGAGGAGCACGTGGTACGTGGCTGTCAATACATGTGGCTGTTCTGTATGTGATTAGCTTCAGTTTGGCGCGTGCGGGACGCACGTGTTTAGGTGTACCACTCTGCCATCCAGGCGTTTGGTTTGGGAACCGTTGGTGATGGAAACGTTACATTTTGAAGCGCCGTGACAAACTTCGTCATCGCGGCGCGTACCAACGTGAATCTTTTGAAACGTTTAAAGCGTGCGCGCTTTTGTGATTTCACGTCGACGGTTTGCTCAGATGACCAGCAACCGTACTATGAGGTTTTGTAGCGCATTCGAAGTGTTTTTTTTTTTTAAGGAAGATGACAAGAAAAAGAGATCTGCACAATTTGTTACTGCAGTCACCAAACGGGACTCATTTCAAACCATGTCCCGCTTGACGGCAATCGGGAAGCGTTTCGGGATGTTACGTCATCTTAGAATCGTGACGTACCAGATCAACCAACGGTTAAAGAGATTTGGTAGCGTATCGGCGTGCGTTTCGTCGGGGCAGGGTGGTGGCTCTCCGCCGCTGGACGCCAGCGCCCGCCGGCTGAACGGTGTTCGCCGTCAACTGTCGTGTTGGGTGGTCGCATCGAATTAAAATCTCTTCTGAAGGCAACTTGGCCCACCGTGCGACGGGCGTCACAGCGCATACGTGTCGAAGCCTGGTGCTTGTCACAAAGGGCATTGGATGGCCCACATCATACATGATATCGGGTTGTTCAGGCACGTAGCCAAGGGGAAACATCAGCAAGAGCAAACATCATGTTTTTCCTGTGCGTTGAATATGAGGCCAGTTACATAAAATTGTTGATTTTACCTATAAATTTTGCCATATGCCCGTGGTATGTGACAAAATTTGGCATCCCCCCGAGGAAAATCCTGGCTACGTGCATGAAACTGTTTATGCACCGAGTCCAGCTGCTGGCAACGGGTGTCATCCGACAAGACACACGACAAGATGACCAGGTTTGTGACATACACTTGTCTCTTTTACGTACGTGCGTGGCTTACATCCACGGTGGCACAAGATGCAGCCTTAAGCGACATCCAGCAGTGCAAGATGTTGACCTTCAGAACGATGGACGCCGCAGTTGCCGATGCAGCCATGAACGCCATGAAAAGGTACACATGGTACCTTACACAAGAGCTGATGCCAATGCCACTAGTGAACAATAAGGCCACAGACAAGGCCAAAAAACAGGTGGCAAATGGCAACCGCCAGAATGCGAAACAGCAACCGTGTAAACGGCCGGGAAAACCTCAGCTACCAATATTGCCTTCTTATTCAGATGACACCAAGAATATGGTGCGAGCACAGTCGAAGGCTTCGTGTACAGCTTTCTGTAAAAAAGCAAAGCTCCAAGGTGGGGAGAGGCAGCTCTTCGTCCCCAGGGGCTGCGCTGGCCCCTTGGCAATGCGTAAACAAATGAAAAAAAACGAGATCGGCCCATCCCTCTAAATGGTGTTTTCTTCTTAAATTTATTCTTTCAATATCCGTCTTGAAATTGCTGCTGTCGGTATTCAGACTGTTTGAAATGTGACAACACCTCACGGGCATCGGTGAACTTAATGCTGTTAGCTTGACATTTCTTGTACTGGACTTATCCGCATCTCACCACGCGTGCCTCATCTGACACGCGGAAACGCATCGACTGTGATAACAGTTCAACCGGCCAGCCAATACACATGAAGCGCATTTTCACGAAAGGAATGAACTTTCTCTGCATTGTGTAGGGTTTGACTACACCACGTGACTGGCCTACCTCTGGGCTTATCCCAATGGAGAACTTTCTTGCCCATTTTGCCTCGGGTTTGCCTTGTCAGTTAGTCACGAGAAAAACTAATACAATCCGTGAATTTATCGCAACATAACCAAGGAAGATTTCAGCAGCAAAAGTTTATGCGTCAACTGTGTCAATGCCTGTTGTTCTGCCCGTCTCGTCCTGGCCTGTTAGTTCCAACCGTATCTATTCAGTCAGTTTTAATACACCAGGCGCAAATATAATAATTTTACGTAACGAATATTTAAGGATTTAAACCGTACTTTAAATAGCATGATTTTTTTTAGTAAATAACTTCCATATGGTAAGGGGGTTGCGCGACATCGGGTCATCGAGACCGGCTTGACGCCGGGACATAGGCGGTCCGCACTGGTGCAGATAGAGGTCACGTGTGTGCGGCGTCGCGGCGTCGCGGTCGGGTCGTCGGGTCGCGGGAGGGGGGGGGAGGAGGCGACAATCTGGGTTAGGGTCGTAAGGGCGAAGCGGAGCGAGTCAGTACACGAATATAGAGCCGCCAGGTAATTCGGTGTGTTAACGAGAAGACCATGCCTACAATAAAATCAATTGTTATAGTTTATAACGCAAACAATGCGAAAACTTTAGTATGTAACTTGATGCAAATTATCCAAAACCATTGAGCAGGGGCGGAATGGTCGCGTAGTTGTTTTTCTAGCTGCCAAGGTCAACAGGATGCAAAAACGTTTTCGTGTCATTACGTGGCTTCCAAACCTAAAAAAAACTAGCGCATAAGAAACTCGAAGTTCCCTTCAAGGTTTTGCATTGCTCTTTTACAAACGTCATTTTTATGGTACGATGACTACAAAACTTGTGATCTTTCAATGGGCGAACATGTTCACATTCGATACATTTACATTTACATTTACAAACATGAAACCCGCCGCTGTCAGTCACTCTATCTGGCACTGCATACGCCGACACCCTCTCCGCGCGAAGAAAACGTCACGAGTATTGGCAAACGTTTATTTGTGACTACCGATACGCAATGTACAAAAATAACCGGAATATTGACTTGTGCGCAGCAGCACAGCGCGGCTGTTGGATCGGACTAGGTCCTCAGCACCGGCCGATCCCGGACTGGCGGCCTCCAGGCGCGGCGACCCGCGTCATTAATGCCCCGCCGCCGGCGGCCGCCCAAACAAGCTCACTGACTAGACCGTTCCCGCAGTTAGTAAAGCCTCCAGCTGCGCCCGCGACGCCGCCGCGCGCCGCGGGCCGCGCTGCCTACTGTGGTGACTACCCGCTACCGGTAATTGGATGGCACACCCGGATACGACGACCCCATGCAGCACTACGCAGTGTACAAACGTAGAAAACCAATCGCACGCCACACACGCACACGACACTACACGACACGACACAACTGTACGTTCAGCCGGCGCCGCAATGCTGCCGCCTAGCGGTCGACCTTTGGAACACAATCTTTCGAACCTCCCACCAAGGGAGGCAACGCCCTACAATTAGTATTCTTTGTGGTGGGATGAGAAGGTGACGGTGAAGAGCGCACAAGCGTGGGCGGGATCGCGTAACACGGCATCGCGCATGCGTCGCGACGCTAGGTTAGATGGCAGGGAGATATGAGATTCGACCTCTTGGGTCACACGACCCCGTAAGCAGGGCTGCAGGCGGCGTGACACTTCTTTCCACGGCTCCAATCCATAAACCGCTGCTGTGCCTGCTAAGTACATCTCTGAACGCTAGGCTACACGCAGTGCCGAAGTCCCCAGTCCGGCACTGTTTCAAGACCGCTGAGATACGAGGAAGAGACAGGTCACAGAGGCGGGGGGGGGGGACTCCACGTTCTGCCACGGGCAAGCACGTTCCCGAACACGCCGCGGTGAAGTGACCGTATGGCACAATCGCAGAGACGGGGGCCAGCGGTGCCTGTTCTGGCTCGTTCGGCGGTTCCTGCGTGCGTGCGTGGACGCAGCCCGCGCTACCCTCCCACCGGAGCGGCAGCCACTGAGTCGTTACCAGTTGTCCAGGAAATCGAACCCGGTCTTGATGTCCACCTGGAACGACAGGCGTGCACCGCGTCAACCCTCGCACCATTCCATGACGTCCGCCCAGCTGCGCTCAATGTCAGCTGGAGCCACATTCTAGGATCGTCTCAGCGTATAACCCGTCACGCCCAGGCGGCGGTCACTGGAAGACTGAAAAGTCTTCCTAGCGATAACATGAGAAAACGTGCAAAAAACACAATGGCTTTCTACCATTCAGAGCAGACAAAACCTTTTCGCGGAGACGCATGGCACGAGCGAATTTCGGCCTTTTATTATGGGTCCGTAAACAAAACTATGTTCAGTAGTTGACGGACCGCATCGGCAGTGAAAAAGGATGTGGGCAACGAGCGTACCGTAGTGTGGACTCTGCTGTCAAATCTCCATTTACGCAACAAACAGGAAATGAAAATGGCGTTGAGGGTTGACCAATCACTTGGTTAACATAAATACGCTGCGACCAATAACTTACAAATTGTCTTACAACTAGAGGCAAACCAACGCGTTACACGGTTGGTTTGGGGTCAAAATCGAAGCTTTGTATCTCAAGCAGACATATGCACCCGCTTCGTACCAGCATTACCCCCTTGAAACGACACATGCCATACTCTTCATGCACGCAGAAATCAATAATGCACCTTTCCGCAAACGGAGGATCCCAACTACAACAAATTGCACGATCACATCTTGCCACTGATGCCCGACATCTTGTTTGTCCTGGACGACGTTTGTGACTTCGCAACCCACAACAAAATTTGGCGCCTCCAGCATCAACGTTTACCAAACCAAAGCCTTGAATAGCAAAGGCGTACACCTCAGCACATACACCATCGCCCCGTACACCAGGCTGAAGCTACTGACATGCAAAACAACCACATGTGTCGGCTGTCAAGTATCACGTGCTTCTGTCTGCCACTGTTCAGCATTCCAGCGGTTCTGGGTTTACGGCAATGACGGAGGCGGTTTAATTCCGGGCATCTCGTACTTCACGTGCTAGCTGCACCCCCATTTTGGCCTGAATCTATCGAAAATGATCGCCCAGCCGCCGGCCCGTCCTTCCAAGCAATCAGCGCACCAAACTGCGCCGTTTACGTCATGGCAACTGGCCTATAAGAAACACAATGATGTAAAAGAGGCGCGTGCACGTTGCACGTGACCCGCCGCACCTTGCCCATCATATGGGGTACCGTTCCACAGCCCTAATGCTGGTATATCTACCCAACAAATTTCGGGCGTCTAGGTCACTGCTGACGGCACTTGGAGAACCCAGACTCCAAACTGAAACATGTGCCTGTGGATCGCCACGTGGATCGTACGTGGGGCCAACCAGAAACGCACGCACCCACAAATGGGGCCCATGTTGTCACCAATTCTCGAGTCAACAGCACCCGCCGTTTGACCTGTGCCCGTGATTAATTAAATTCTGCAAAGGTCCAGCTCGCGCCGCGTGGCACCTGCCACACATCACAAATCGCTTCCTACCAGAACCTACACCAGAACTGGTCCACCGGGTAGGTGAAATCGGTCTTATCAACATTTAAACAAGGAGAGAAATTATGTTCAGTACACGACGATGCGCATATCGAGAATAGCGACTCGATGAAGTCGCTATTCGCTGTCGTTTCTCGACAGTGGAGCGGGACTGAGTATGTGTGTCAGATGTCACCACAGCGCCCTTGAAACGTCCGTCGGCCGAGACGGAGGCTGCCGTCCCAGACGTCGGCGCCGCGGCCTCAAACGGCCCGGCCAGCCGTTTGCAGCGCGCCAGAGAGACGCCGCCTCAGAGCTCCGACGTCCCGTCAGGCGGCCTTGTCCGGCCGTCAGTCGGCCGCCGGCCCGCCGGCCCGAGCTGGCCCGGCCGTCACAGCGCGGCGACATGTCGAGCGGGCCGCGCACGGCGCTGCTCCAGCTGGTCACGTTGGCCGCGGCTGCCGCGGCTACGGCCGCCGCCGAGGTGCCCTGTCCGGCCGGCTGGCACGCCAGCACCCATAAATGCCTGCGCGTGCACGCGCACATCCGCTCGCCGGCGGCGGCGCAGGCGATGGTGTGTCGCGCGCTGCACCGTGCCGGCCGGCCGGCCACGCCGCTCTCGGCCGCCGAGAACGCGCTCGCCGGCCGGCTGGTGCGCGCGGCCGGCGCCTCCCGGGCCTGGCTCGGGCTGCGGCGCCACGCCGGCCAGCGCCGCTTCCGCTGGCTCAATGCCCGCCGGCTGTCGGGCTTCCGGCGCTGGGCGCTCAGTGGAAGGCGCGGCAACGGACGCTGTGTCACCGTGTCGGCCCGCGGCCGCTGGCGCGCCACCCGCCTCTGCGGCCGGCCGCTGCCGCACGTCTGCGAGCTGTGCCGGTACGCGCAGGCCGGCTGCCTGTGCCGCACAGACTTCCATTGCCGCGGCACGGCCGGCGCCGTCTGTCGGGCCGGCGTCTGCGTGTGCGGCGGCGGCCGCCAGTACGCGGCGCGCCGGCAGCGCTGCGCCGCCTGCCCGGCCGGCTGGCGGGCCTGGAGGGACGGCGCCGGCCGCCAGCACTGTTACCTGCTGCCGACGGGCGACGACGGCGGCGTGTCGCGGGCGCACGCACACGCCCGCGGCCGCCGCCTGGGCGCCGAGCTCGAGCCGCGCCGGCACGTGCACCTTCTGACGGTGACGAGCGCGGCCGAGCAGCGCCGGCTGGCCGGCTGGCTGCGCGCCGCGCCGGCCGCCCGGCTCGTCTGGCTCGGCCTGCGCGGCCGCGGCCTGGAGCTTTCCTGGCCTACCGGCGAGCCGACGCGGTTCAGCAGCTGGGCGCGGCGCGGTCTACTCCAGGAGCCCAGCGGCCGCCGCGAGCCCGACAACTGCGCTGTCTGGGCCAACTTCGCCGCCGCCGGCTGGGGCTGGGCCGACTCGGCTTGCCAGCAGCTCCGCGCCCACCCCGCCTACGAGTTCGAGTACTTCCCCAACTAGCGGCAATACGGGGCAGACGGCGACCTCAGAAACGCTGGCAGTCGGGAAGAAGGCCGCAGCGGTCGCGAACACCGCCGACAGTGAACACGGTCGCCGTACCTGAGTGGGCTGCTCCAGGACGCTGTGGAACGGCACCGTCTCGTCCTCCTCCAGCCGCACCGGCTCCGGCTCCGGCTCCGGCTCCTCCCGCTCCGGCCCCGGCTCCGGCTGCAGCTCCGGCTCCGGCTCCCGCAACGCCGGCGGCGGCGGCTCCTCCGCGGGCGGCGGCGGCGCCAGCTCGCTGCCGTCGCCGTCAGCGCGCCGCTCCGGCGTGACGTCGCGCTCGGGCGTCAGCGAGTCGCGGCGCGGCACCACAGGCGGCGGCACGCGCTTCAGCTGCGGCGGCGTCGCCTGGGCGCGCGTGCCGGCCGTCAGCGGCGGCGGCGACGGCGGCGCCGCGACTGTCGGCGCCGCGTACTGGCTGGCGGTGCGCACGGAGGGCGCGTGCGCCGCCGCCGTCCGGATCGGCACCAGGGCCGCCTGCACGGGCGGCGGCGGCGGCGGCGGCGCCGACGGCTTGGTCGGCCGCCGGAAGCTGGTCGGGGCGGCCGCGCGGCGCGGCGGCGAGACGTCGCGCTGGCGCGGCGGCGAGATCTCGGGCCGGCGCGACTCGACCCGCCGCGCCGCCGCCGCCGGCTGCTTCCCCAGCCGAGTGATGGAGAGCAGCACGCGCCGGCCGTGCGCCAGCCGCGCCAGCACCTGCTGCTTCAGGGAGCGGCCGGCGGCGGCCGACGGGTCCCCGCCGCTCGAGCCGCCCAGCACCAGGCTCGGCGAGTCGAAACCGTCGCCGACGGTGCGCTTCGGCGAGTAGCTCTCGTACATGTGCTCCACCCTGCCGGTGCGAACAGGCGCGGTCGTAAACAATGATGTCATGACTGGTGCACCGCATATGTAAACACGGACGGGGACGGCGGCGGGTGTTTGATTACCAACACGGCCCCCAAGCACACGACGCTGTTTGTACAGCCATCTGCAGATTCACTTTCGAGGTTGGCCTGGAAAATCAGCGCCACCACATGTAAACGGAAATAAAACACCCGGGGCCGGGAAGAACGGCTTCAAAAATACACATGTGGGCAAACGATGTGATTTCATCACCACATGCCACACACCAACATCGTATTGCCAGTATGCGACACTGGTACACGATAAATTTCATCACAACTCGAGAATCAGAGCTGTCAACAAAGAGTTGGCAGCACCAGACAATCAGTAACGCTGCCCAGCCATATGATTTGAGATGATACCACTACAGATGTGTTGCGTATAGAACGTATTGACGGAATCTCTTATGAGTCAACGGATGCTATCAGAGAGAGAGGGAGCTGACGGGTACCAAATCATATCTGCCCTCGACTGACGGCGTCTGATGCTGTCAGGAGTTCTGACTTGGACAGACGGTGTCTGCTGTCGTCAGCGGTGAGTTCTGACCTGGACAGACGGTGTCTGATGCTGTCTCGGACCAGGAACGGCTGCTGGTGCGCGGGAGACTGCTGGGCTGGTGCCAGTGAACTGGCGGCCATCCTCTCCTGGCTCGGCGTGCGCCAGGAGAAGGGGGCTGCGTGCTCGTCCCGCCAGCGCACTGTCTGTAACGGAAGGCAGCGTCACACCGCCACGTCACGTACACAAACAACACCGGCCGTCTGTGATGTGCAGAGTCTGGTAACTGCACATCAACGAACAGAAAATCAGTCGACTCTGCTGACGTCATTAGCGTATCACTTCGGTATTCCTTGCTTCCTAAGTTGCCAAACAACCAATAAGGCACCCGCAATTCTCATTCTGTTTCTCGTCCCGAACACAGTGCAAACCAATTTATCTGCTCGCCGACAACACTCTTGTATGAGATATCTGTATTTTCTATCAGCCTTCTTCTGCTGTCCAAACAGCAGCATATAGGCCTCTCACCGGCGATGACCCACCGGTGTCGGCTTACGAGCAATTCCGTCATCAATTCCGACACGTACCTGTCCCGTCTCGGGGTCTTCGTCTTCCACCACCTTGGGTGCGGCGGCCGGCCAGCCGCTGGGGGCGCCGTCCCCAGGCTGACGGGACAGCCGGCGCCAGTGTTCCGCCGTCTCCTGGACGGCCAACAGAGCACGCGGCACGCGTTACCCCGCAGTCCTGGTCTCAGCAGCACACCGCACGAAATGTGGGAGGAGGGGGAGGGTAACAATGCACAACCGTGCGCAATTACGGCCGTCCAGAAAACAGACGGCTAGCCAGCCCAATCCCACCCATCCCCAGCACCGCTGAGCCGAGCAATGTTGCGCCGCAGTCTCCATGAAGAGTTTACCATCGCTCGCATGCGTACGTTTTTAGGCTGGCATGACGGCATTTCCTCCAACCCTTAAGATAATGCCAACGTCGACATCCTCCTGAGTAAGCTGGGCCGCCGACCCGCCATCCTGTGCCGTCTCGCCTATCGGTCGGATTGCCCGCAAACCTGTGCAGCCGCGACACCGAGCCGAGCCGATCACGACCGGCAGTGTGTCATCACGTGACGTCAGCTGACGCCTGGCCGGCGCCGCCGCGCCGGTTGTTTGTGTTAGGTGGCGACGGGCGGAAGCGACCCATGGCTCGGCCCCGACTCGCCGCCGTTCTCGCGGGCAGAGCGAACCCGACCGGCGGCGGCGGCCCAACACAATCTGACCGGCGGCGGCAGCGGGGCCAACACAACCCGACCGGCGACGGCGATCCAACACAACCCGTCGGGCGGCGGCGGCCCGACACAACCCGACCGGCGGCGGCCCGCCCGACATGACCCGAGACCCCTGCCCGAAGACCCGATACGATCCGAGGCCCCTGCCCGTGGCCGTGCCGCGCGCTGCCCGCTGCACGGCCGGGTAGCTGGCGGTGTAAACAGCGGCGGGACACGCTGTAATTCAAACCCTGGCTCCCAGGCCTCCCGCTCCCGCGCCGGCGGCGGCCGCGGTCCGTTCACAGGGCGGCCAGGCGCCGGCCAGCCCCTCCCCCAGCCCCGAGCCCCGAGGGTTCTCTCGAGGGAAAGGCACGAGAGCTGCGCTGACAACGTGAATGCGCTGAGGTCCTCATGAATTCCGACTCCGTATGTTAAATGAACTGAATGGCCAGACTGCACCGGCACACACTCATTCAAATCTACGACCCACGTCCTATCAAACCTCGGCATGCGACTGCCGCCCCAGCCGGGGCAGGCCGGCAGCCGTCATCAAGCCACAGCCAGTTCCGGCTGGCCCCCACGGGACACCTGAGCCTGACGCCACTCAAGGTCAAACACTGGTGTCCCACATGGCCAAACGGGGCGCGCGTGCGCCTCACCAGCCCGCAGGAATCACTTAATTCGGCGCGTGACGGCCGCTCAGCGGGTGGAGGAGCGGGTCTTGATGAATGGCCCGCCAGGATCCTCGGCGCCGCACGACCGGACCGAGCGGCGGGCCGGCCGCACCTCGCCCTGTCCGCCGCCAGGACAGGACCTGACGGGCCGGCCGCACCTCACCCTGCCCGCCGCCAGGACAGGACCTGACGGGCCGGCCGCACCTCGCCCTGCCCGCCGCCAGGACAGGACCTGACGGGCCGGCCGCACCTCGCCCTGTCCGCCGCCAGGACAGGACCTGACGGGCCGGCCGCACCTCACCCTGCCCGCCGCCAGGACAGGACCTGACGGGCCGGCCGCACCTCCTCTGTCCGCCTCCCGGACAGGACCAGGCCGCATCTCACCCTGCCTGCCGCCTGGACACCGCCAACCAGCGGCAGGACCGAATGCACCCGACAGGGACAGCCAATACACGTCCGAACCGGGCACCGTCTGCTAATAGGTCCTGTACCGCGCGCCGGCGGCGTGGTATTTCACGGAACCGTCAAAAGAGAACACGCCACCCTCGGCCCGCAGGAAAATGTGCTAAACCGGTTGACGGCAAAACTATCGGCGGGCCGGGTGTAATCCCGGAATACGTACGCATCAGCGCGGCCCGGAGAAAGGAACGCCGCGCGCTGCGGTGCGACTGATTATCTGCTCCTGAGCGGCCTCGCGACGGAGGGGGAAAGGTGACACCGGCCTGCTTATCTCCCGGCTGGTCCTAAGCCGGCCCGATCAGCCATGCGGCACACAACAACGCAAGCACGACTCAACTGGGCGGCGACGCGTCAACGGAGCAGGGCCTGAATCTGCTCTTGCCGGCGGTCGGGTCTCACCTGGTTGACCATGTGGCCGTCGATGACCTCGCACTGGTCGGCGTAGGTCAACTCGCCCCAGTCGTCGGCGTGCAGCGAGCGGATCGTCTGCACGTTGGAGATGATCCGCTTGCAGAGAGGACTGAGCGTGCAGAAATAGCGCTCGGCCGCCGGCGCGCTCTCGAGCCGGCCCGCCATGGTCGAGTCTGCGGCACAGGCGGCGCCGTCACACGCCGCCAGCCACCGGACAGGCACAGGCGGCGCCGTCACACGCCGCCAGCCACCAGAGACGGGCACAGGCGGCGCCGTCACACGACGCCAGCCACCAGAGACGGGCACAGGCAGAGTCATCACACGACGCCAGCCACCAGAGACAGGCACAGGCAGCGTCGTCACACGCCGCCAGCCACCGGACAGGCACAGGCAGAGTCGTCACACGTCGCCAGTCACCAGAGACGGGCACAGGCAGAGTCGTCACACTCGCCAGCCACCAGAGACGGGCACAGGCAGAGTCGTCACACACCGCCAGCCACCAGAGACGGGCACAGGCAGAGTCGTCACACGTCGCCAGCCACCAGAGACGGGCACAGGCAGAGTCATCACACGACGCCAGCCACCAGAGACGGGCACAGACAGAGTCGTCACACACCGCCAGCCACCAGAGACGGGCACAGGCAGAGTCGTCACACGCCGCCAGCCAACAAGGACACACAGGCAGAGCCGACACACACCGCCAGCCACCAGAGACAGGCACGGGCAGAGTCGCCACACACCGCAAGTCACCAGAGACAGGCACAGGCAGAGTCGTCACACGCCGCCAGCCACCGGACAGACACCGATAAGAGCTGACACACACCGCCAACCATCAGAGACAGGCACAGGCACAGTCGTCACACGCTACCAGTCACCAGAGACAGGCAAAGGTAGAGTCGTCACACACCGCCAGCCACCGGACAGGCACAGGTAGAGCCGTCACACGCCGCCAGCCACCACAGACAGGCACCGATAGAGCCGACACACACCGCCAGCCACCAGAGACAGGCACGGGCAGAGTTGTCACACACAACCAGCCACCAGAGACAGGCACAGGTAGAGTCGTCACACACCGCCAGCCGCCAGAGACGGGCACAGGTAGAGTCGTCACACACAACCAGCCACCAGAGACGGGCACAGGCAGAGCCGACACACGCCGCCAGCCAACAGGGACACACAGGCAGAGCCGACACACACCGCCAGCCACCAGAGACAGGCACGGGCAGAGTCGCCACACATCGCCAGCCACCACAGACAGGCACAGGTAGAGTTGTCACACAGCGCCTGCCGCCAGAGACAAGGCCCGCCCGCCGGTGGCAGTACCGCTTGGATCCGCGACGCCGGGGGCCGCCCCGCGGCGGCTATCTGCCCTTCGGAGGCGCGACTATCTACGATCACGAGTCGAAACAGGCGCCCCGCTGACGGTTACGCAGCGCGGGGTCGCGGCCCAACCACGGCTGAGACAACTGCCGTTCGCTGCTAGAGCAGAAGGGCCTATCTGAGCCACAGCGCAGGCAGCGGCCCTGCTGGCAGCCGATGCAAATGGTGCAGGCAAACAGCCGCCAGGCGGGGGAGGGGGGAGGGGCCGGGTTGCCATATCGCTCTCAGTCACACGTTATATTACAGTGATAGTGGGCGCTGACAGGCGGCACTGATGACCTCGCCTGCAATAGGCCAGCGACGGATAGCGCCCGGTCTCCACGTCGCAACAATGATACGTGTTTTATCAGTTGTATATCAGGTCGTAACAGAATTGCATTGTTCGCGATGCTCTGTTTATACATTTGTCAGCTGGACAATTATTCGCGGAGGGAGATCGGCTTCAATGAAAAGAAACTGGAAATACATGGAGGGTAATTAGCAAAACCTATAAAATCTCTCTAAACGTCTTGGTGAAGTTTAATTTCTTCTCAACTATCTCCACTCAACTCAACGCATGTCCAAAATTATGCAGCAAACTGCATAAACATTGGAGCTGAGAATTCAGATTCGGATGATTCGAATCTCCGGCCGAATTTCTGGATTCGGCAAATGTTCGAATGTTGCTCCATGATTCCATTATTCTGGGAATATTCGACTGACCATTTTTATATCCGTATGTACGCCGAATATTCGCATGCGGACCAGACATTCGGACTTTTGCATTTCGCTACAGAATCTGAAGACATGTGTCAAAGCATTCATAATCACGCAAGATGATAACTGATACATTGCCTGCCGTTTTTTGCGGATTTTGTACATCAACATGACTAAGAACAATGCACAGTACTGCCACTGAGACATCCTCCCCAATGTGGCGCTGATCTACGCCGGAAGTTTCGTGAGTCATGCGCAGCACCGTAAATAATCTGGTGTTTGTTCCGTGGCTGGCTGTGCTTGGTAGAGATGCCAGGTCGGGATAAGTCCATGAGTGAAGCCGGACGTTACCGGAAGTATAATGCCAGCCTCGCTCCATCATTTTTTTTAACCTAAATGCCGGGAAAGGCCAGTCTCTCAATGCATCAACTGTCATCGCATGTGCAATACGCTCCTGAATCCATGATTTTCTATGTTAGAAATATCACGCATTAACACGGATGCAATGCAGCAGAAATGCGCTGGTCCGAAACGAACCCGAAACAGTGCTACCGTTGGCACATGAGATTCGAATAGTCTTTACGATTACGTTTGTATATCTTAATGCGTTACATGTCGCACGATATAAAAACCGTTCTCACAAAAATTGTGTTTTGCTGCCGGTGATGCAAGTAACTTGTTACAGTGACCACGAACAATACTGAGGGCCGAGTGGAACTTAGTCTTTGTCCTTATGTTACCTATGAATGAATGTGTATATATATATATATATATATATATATATATATGTATATATATATATATATAACCTATAGGTGGAAGGACGCAAAAGGGACGAGTCATATGAAGATTTCGGGAAACACTTTTCCTAATTTGGTTAGTACGATCTGGTTTCTTCACACTGTTATTATTTCGAAGGACCGGCACCGAAAGGGGTCGACGATTCCTGCCTCGACCTGCACAGTAATATGACCCAGAGCACGTCCCGCCGCTGACGTCACGCCTCTCCCCCACTCCGATGAGTCACCCGCGGGCCGCCGTCCGCTCGGTGCTCGGGCCGGCAGCAACCTTTGAAGTTCCGAATTTGTGCATGCAACTGTGGATCGATGATTTTTGCATATTGTCTCGTCTGTACGTCTTAGGATGAAATGACGCCAACTTCAGAAGAATGGATCTGAATATTCGAATGCACCTATCCGAATCTTCGAATCCAAAAATCCATCCGAATTCTCAACTCTCATAAACCCACTGCAAAATACGCAGCATGTCGCCTGACCTACTGCAAAATGTATTGTGTAAAACCCATTAGGGTGCGAGAGTTCCACCGTGACCTAACAAACATTCAACATTCAAAACTAAAAAAAAAAAAAAAAACTGGGAAAACTGGCTAACTATACACAAAATTCTGATGGATCTCAAGGAAAATGTTCTTTGAATCAATTTCAATACATGAATCTTAGGATTTTGCAAATCTAATGGAAAATCAAACCAACATTTGCAAGGACATGGCCGCAACAAACTTCCAGGCTTTCGTTGCAACTTGCAACATAATGGACACAAGTGGAATCCCAGGAAACGGATGTGTTATGAAACTTCTCTCCATCCTGAGGATTTAACCAAATTCACCATCCGATCTCTTCAAATAACAAGTATGGTCGACAATCGAGGCCAGCGCCACGAAGACTTGCCTTATGGGAAGTCACGAAGAGATTACTTCTTACATGAACAACCACTTACACCTTGGTGTGCAGCACATATCCTTGCATCCCCATTGATACCAACACAGAACTGCCCCATGAGACATGGCATTTCATATTTATAACTATGGCCACTATGTGGTATAGCACACAGTGGTCTTAGTTATATGGGCATAGTACAACTACATGGTATAGCAATCTAGGTTATCTTCCCCCTCCTACCTGCCCAACCTTGACAGTCTGCTCCCCAGATGTTTGGAATGCCCTTGACTGGACTAATGCATTGTCCCTGAAGCATTGCCATTGTGCCTGATCCAATGGATTGCCCCTGACCACACATGGCTTTGCAATGATCATCAAGTCAAATTTTGTTTGAATTCCATTTCTCTGGCTGTTTGAAAAATCCGAGAGATAAAACATCTGTGTGAATGCCATATGATGTTATCTTCCTAATCACTTTTGTCCACTGTAATTTCATAGAGCTCTTACCACTGTGGTCCATGTCATGCTGGGGCAGCATGACCTAAGTGACCATTTTTTGCTACTCAGATGAATGGACTACATTTCATTGCCATTTATGTTTGACTGTTGCACAATGCTTTTATTGCACTTCTAACATGTCAACCCTAATTTCACAGCTTTAGGTGACTCTACCTGAATGGAATGGGCAACTAAGGCAGGTTTCAAATCAGTTTTGGAAAAAATGACTTTTTTGCCATTGAGAGACACTAAAAATTTGTACTTCAACACACATTTTGTGCTCCAAAACTGACAATTTTTCCACCACCAAAAACATGCATTATCAGCATTTTCACAAGTAGTTTTGTGTCCGACATACTCCTGAATTAACTGCTTCTGTCAGTACCATGCAAGAAGCACCTATGCCTTATATTCTCCACAACCAAGACTTGCAGTAGGCAGATTTGCCAGGTGAGTGTGGCACCATGCTTTCCTATGTGAAATATCTATCAATGGTAGCTCCACAAATGATCTATACTGTGCATTTTGGAAAGTGAATTCTTTCCAAAAAATCTACAAATCATCTTTCTGTATGACAAAATTTACAAATGTTTGAGTGGCAAAAAAAAACCCACAAAGATGGGTACAGATTAAGTACAGATTAACACATGCTAGAAGTGTTCTTTGAAAATAAATGCCACAAAAACAAGCTATATCTGACTGTAAGTTACTTAAACCAGTCCATGGTCCAGAATGCCATTATCCCTTTAAACTTAGTAGCATTTCTGTATGAAAACATATCTTAACATTCCACAATGTTGTTTTTGTGTTTTTTATTTAAATCAGATTTAAATCAAACACAATGTGTGTTTGATTTCACATTCCAAAATCCATTGAGACCCAGTGAAACTGGAATTTAAATAAAAAAGGCACAGTAATCTGCTGTTCTTTCATAAATTATATACACCATACCTGCCTTCTCACTGTGGTGCATGTACAATACTTGCTTCCTCATTAGGGTGCTATACACTCCATCTGAGACACAAGAGTCATAACTATGTCTTTGAGTGAAACCCAAAACCCCAAGTCTAGTGACTGAACCAATGACTATCACAAAACCAATTGAAAATCCCACATGAGAGGCATAGCAGTACCAGATGATCACAAGACCCTATTTGCCAAACCCTGTCATGGCTAACTCCTCCTGCTCATTGCCACGATAGCTGCAAGTACTCCATAATTTGCTGCCTACTCAAGTACTCTGCATATTGGAGGATCAGGAAGGATGGAAAGGCTGAACTTTTTCTGGTGGTGCCCAAACACCGCATGACAGCATGGTTCTCACACTTAGTGATAACCAATGTTAATAAAAGTGGATGCAATTTTTCTCCCATGGTTTTCTCATGCTGGAGCCCATTCTCTATTTCCAGAGTACAACTGTAGAAATTCATTAAAAAAACAATGTACTATTGGACTTTGGCCCTCAGAGTACAAAACCAATGTCAGAGAGCCTTCTGATTCCTCAAGCATTTAACACAAGCATTCCCAAATATGCCTTCAATATATTAACACATACCAATATCCCTCAAACATGACATTGAGATCTGTTCTTTATGAAAATTCCAAAACACTCCTGGTGCCCTTCCAAAACATACCTATGAAAAGGTTAAAGTAAGGTGGAATTAGAAAGTTCTTAGAGTGCAGATTTCAGGCATCCTGGTAAGCTTTGGGTGTGCAAAACAATACTACTGATATGTTTTCACCAGAATTTTATTGATGGATATGGAAAAAGACTACCAAAATAATGAGGCACAAAAAGATAATTTGTCATTGTTTCTTTTTGTTTAACATTTTCTATTTTGTTTCCTCTTCATTAATTCTTTATTTCCTTATTTATGATTAGGTGTGTTAGTGATTTCTGCTTATCTTTGCCCATGCAAAAGAAGAATATTATTCCCTACTATTTTCTGCTTATCTTTGCCCATGCAAAAGAAGAATATTATTCCCAACTATTCACTCTTGGAAACTCTCACTTTCCAACACTGCAGTTAAAATATAATCAAAATAACTGGATATTCTGCAATGTACTATTAACATTTCTGCATAATGTAAGGGTTTGTGAAATATCTAGAACATAGTACACCCTCTCATTTGTTTTCATCGAATCCAGGAACTCCAAAACTAAATGTGTTAGTTATTCGTATTTCAACTTTTTGCAGAAGAACATTTTTTCATGGCAATCTTGATCAAATTCCTCTCAGGAATGCGTGACTGCGTTAGCGAAATGATCGCAGTAGCTGAAGGGCTGTACAAATCGCGTTACGTATCAAATTTACCACTACCTTTAACGAACTAATACTTACCAAGTTCTAGCACCGTACGGGACCAACCGACGGTGTTCCAGCTGAGCCTTGCAGATAAATTTGTCGCCGTTCAGTTCCGCCTCGCGCCTTGCAAAAGGCCCACCCCTACTGCCGGTCTCTTCCGACAACACCCACACACCACCGGGCCGTGATCCTTTTTGTTGTGCGCGAATGCAGACTTGTACCGACTAACATGGTCGGAAAGGTGCTTTGTTGAGGTAATTTTGTCATAGTTGTGCCAAACCTTTTAGTGACGTCATTGTTTTAATATCTGTCCATTGAAGAACTTTCAGCGACGATGGGGCTGCGTTGCGGAACCAGGGGTGTCGATTTATATATATATATAATGGTATAAATTAGAAAAGCCAACAGCAGTACGGTAGCCACAGGGCAAGGCACGCGCAGTTTCACCCATACGTCCACCAGATGCTGCAGATATGATGCAACCTGAGAGGTCACCAGGTTCCCTGAAGGGGTCAAATCAGGTACCATTCGTGTTTTCACGTTCGTTTTTGTTTCGCCGCTCGCTCCATCTCAGAACTGGGCTAGATCGGCAGGGGTTGACGACCACCATGGACGTGAACCAGGGGTTTACGTCCCGCACGTACGTGAAAATCCTCACGTCCGCTGAGGGATAAGAAGGGACACTTTCCGTGACACTGAGTGAGAACGATCAATATGGTCGTAGTCATAAGAGTCATTGCCAACCTGCACATGATAACAAATCTCTCAAGAGTCATACCCACATCGCCGGAAGCGCTGGGTTTCTCCGGCCCGCGCGATAGCGGGCTGCAGACGCCGCTGCGCCGATGCGAGAGTCACTCGGGCGCCGCGCAACGGCCCGGAGCGGCGCACCAGCCACAGCTCCCCGCTCTCATCGCATTGCTGCGGGCATGCCGAGGCGTGGCCGGCCCGCCGGCGCCGCCTCGCCGGACCGCCAGTGTCGGGCCGTCTCGCCCCACACCCTGGTGAGGGACCGCGAGGTGCTGCTAGCCTGTGTCGGCGCCAAACGCCTGCAGCGGGACAACGATGTGGTGCCGGCGGCCGCCACCATCGCGGCCGAGCGGCTCGGCCACCGTCGCGGCCGAGCGGCGCGAAGGTAAGCCCGGCCCGACCCCTGCGCCGGGGAAGCCGCCGAGGGACCTTCGGACGAGCCTCTCAGAGGCGAAGAGGGCGGCCGCCAGGCTGGGCACACACAAGCTGCTGGCGGCGGAGTCAACGGTGCCGCTCTATTCCGTGCACGTGGCCGACCACGACCTGTGCCGCTACACCAGCCCGCTGGCCAGCATACGGCGGCGCAAGTTCAAACAGCTGGCGGAGGCGCTGCCCCAGGGCGCCTGTGCACACTGCTGGCCGCTGAAGACAGCGACCATAGAGTACCTAACGCGGAGCGGCGGGTACCAGGAGGCCATAGTGGGGTCCTGCTCAGACCAGGATTACATGTGGGAGATTGCCAACGTGCAGTTGGATGCCGAGGAACAACGGAAACTCGAGCCGAGCCATGCGGTCCGAGTTACCGTTCAGAAGAGTGAAAACAGCATGTGCTGTCTCCTTTACTGTGTGAAACAGGCCGCCTGTCGTCATTTGAAAGCAAAGACATTTTCTGCAAAATACGTGCGTAGCCTGAACAAGGACCTGTTCGAGCCGCTAGACGACAAAGAAGTTAATTATCGCCAGGCTGGGCCGGCATTCTGCTTAGACATCCCAAAACGATCGGAGGCGTTGCAGGTCGACCTGGTGCCCTGCCTGCGATGGCGGCACTGGCCATGGCCGAAGTTCAAGACGCGTAGAAGGAGGAATCTCTGGCCCCCTTCCGATGTTGTCGAGAACATTGTCGACTTTGGCGTACACCTTGTTCCAGTAGGTCAAAAGGGTGACGAACTACGAAAGGACCAATGGCGGGTGTCGACCTCTCGGGCGGAGATTTTGCTTGTATGGAAACTGCCACCGAAGTTTCGAATGTGTCTGCAAATGATTAAGCAACTGAAGAACCGTATATCCAAAACCGAACGCAAGGAAATGAACGCTTTCTACTTTAAGCAGATCGTTTTCCGCATGTGCGAAGATGATTTCGAAAGAAAAGGCGAGGAAAAAAACAAAAAGGAAACGGTCCTGGACCTCACGAAACGCATTTTGGCCGAGATGTCTGCGAGCGTGGCTAACAAATGTCTTCTTTCATACATCGACCCTGAGACCAATTTGTTCCAGAACTATCCCCCCGGTCGGCTGGGTAACCTGGGAAAAGGCGTGGGAAAACTCAGAGAGACCCTGTGTGAGCTCCTGCTGGCATCCACCAGCCACGACATGGTGCGCATCGTTCTCTCCGAGTCGCAGCCCAGCCTGTCCGAAAGGGACGTTCGGGCCTGCGCCGCCCGTAATCTAACCTTCACCGCCCTCGTCCGTGGCCTGCAAGACATGGTCCGCAACCCCGATACCAAGCAGGTTCACAGGGCGGAGGCGCTCACCAACCAGTTCGTGCTGGACCGGGCGTTCGGCTACATCACCGCCAGCTCGACGGCGGTGGACGCCGTGTCCAACAGCCGCCTGATCGCTGCCGCTGCCGTCAGTCCCACGGACGTCCTCCGCGAGCTGAAGCTGACCAAGGACGGCGACGGCTTCCGCTGGAACCTGGCGCCGCTGCTGGATCTGCTGACCGACGAGGACTTGGGCCTCGTGCTCCGGCTGGACGGCGTCCCGTCCAAAATGCACGAGGTCCTCAATGACCAGCGGTCTTCAGGAAAGGGCAATCGGCAGGCCAACAGCGCCGAAAAGAGGGGATTCCTGCTGAACACTCGGCGACTGTACGATACCCTGGTGTCGTCGCCGGAAGGACAGGGCTCTGACTCTGACTACTGGAAACGGCAGAACGAAAAGAAAACCTCTGCTGTTACGAACGAGGAAGCGGACCCGGATCCGCCAAAGGACCCTTGGCAGCTTTTCAAGGGCTCCGTTGCGGGCCTCCAGCCGCTCAGGGAGCACTCGTGGCCTGGGCGGTCCGGCCAGCGTGACGCGGCCATCGGACGAACTCGCCGTCGGCCCAAGTGAGCGCCGCAACGCCGGCTGGCCCCGCGACCCGTGGCAGGCGGCCGCGCCCCAACCGCGGGGGCGGGGCCGGCTTTGGCCGCAGAGGTCGGCTTCCACAGGCGGGCTCTCGGCGCCGCGTCGGCGTGCGCGGCGCCGTACCGACGTCGCCGGTGCATCCGAGGATCGGCGTCAGCATGGTCCTCTCGGCCTCACGAGCCGGCCTAATGCGCCTGTCGTGTGATGAGCGGTCACGTGTCCCGTGCAGCCGCATCTGCAGGGATTAGACCTCGAGGTGATGTGCGAGTCTCACGCCATGAGGTTCATCGTTTCCATTTCGTTTTGGGCAGGACGCCAACGATATGTTTATTTCTCACTTTTGCCGTCTCACGTTTGCATTGTGTTCGCCTTGCATCAGCCACACGACTCTTAGCATGTTTGATCGTTTCTGCGTAGCTGTTCGCTTTTGATGTTCCCAACCCTCGACTTTGTCTTCTTAATATGGGGCTGGACCAAAGTTGTGAAATGCGTGCGCCGGTGTTAGCGTGGCGTCTTCAGGTGTGCAACAGTCGCATCATCTGGCGCCTGCCATGTCGGAGAAATTCACGGAAAACATAAGACAGATACAGAAACACTGGAAATTCGGATGCTTCTACCGACGACGATGATATGAGAATCGTCCAACATATGAGGTGATGGTTATTTTGTGACAGTTTTTGGTGATCGTGCTTGCATACTAATTTCTGTGTCATATAGCTATCATAAATCATGTGCCTGTCATATGCGATGCAAAAACAGTGTTTATCTCGGTACAAGGAAGTTATATTGGCAGTGACAAATATATTGATTTCAAACACCATTGCGTCTGTCAGGAAATACGAGTCAACTAAGTTATTTATTTATTTGTCCATTTATTTATCTATTTTTCCCTTCACCTGGAAACTTCAGGCGGCTACGCACATGAAAGGAGGACAAGTAACATCACGTTATATCACAGCATATGGAAAAAGAGGAAGAGAACGGCAAAAACCTTTTACCACCAGTGGACTGGTGGTAAAAAGGAACGGTAAAATAAAAAAAATACGTTAACACGAATTGAATACAAAACACTCCTAAGCGTTCCGATCAAATTGCACACATATGCACACACATCGCAAAGTGCTGATGGACTTTTGTCATCTTCATTTGTCTGAAATGTCTTTTCAAAGCCAGCTTAAATGCGTTGCCCCTACTGGTGGTGATCTTTGTTGATAACGTGCTGTGCATATATGGTGGGCTCCTGCAGCGAAGAAATCGACCATTAAAGGTGCAACAGCGGAGAAGCTTTCACCAGTGATCATAAGAGACCCTGTTAAGTGTTGCGCTCTCGAAAGAGTGGTGAAATAGAGAGTACCTGCGGGACACTCCGACTCTTTAACGACATTATTTCACGAGCGAGGGGACGAACGAAAAGTGACCAGGTTTGAGACTGACAGCCGGCAGAGATTTTCAAGTAATCGGAGACGTGGTCAAATTTCCCTCCTCCAAAGATACTGTTATGTTCTATCGCAGATTCGTTACTCATGCATGACATGTTGGCGGACTGGTAAGGTCCTTACTACTCATGCAGATGAGACGAGTTCGATTTCCGGCTACATATGTGGTATTTTCTTTGCTCGCATGCGCTTTTGCTTCCCGCGCTTGTCCCTCTCCCTCACTGGCCGGCTGACCCCTTTCCACGTGATCCTAACCTGACCTCAGTAGCGGGTCGGCGAGCGATGGGCAGTCGGCTTCCCGACTCGTTCCCGTGCGCACTGGCTCAGGGCTACACTCTGAGGCGCACTCCTTGTCCTTCCCACTCTTCCCGTGTGCGCTGGTTCAGGACTACTCTTCGAGGCGCACTCCTTGTCCTCCCCATCCTTCCTGTGCGCGCTGGCTCAGAGCCACTCCCTGAGATACACTCCTTGTCCTTTCCTGACATCTCCTCGCACACTCCTTTGTCATTTTGTCTCCTTTCTGGTGGAGACATGTGGCCACAGATCTGTTTGTGGCTTTGTGGCAAGCCGGATTGCTCCGTCGTTAACTGCATTTCTGTTCGTCCGGTCGATTGAGGACAATTAATGGAAGGCTCGTTTCTGAGATCCAGAAGGTGTTTTCAGTTGGCTTCTTGATGAGGTTCTGAGGCGGATGGCGACGGTGGAGCGTAACAATACTTTTTGCGGAGAACTTAGCAATCTTTCGGGCATTTTGAAGATTTGAACCAAGACAGGTGTCATAAATGGAAATGCCGTATCTACATACGAAAGAATCAAGGCTTTAATGACAGATTTGAGGATGTCTTTAGGGAAGCTAAGCCGTGTCTGGGATAAGATGGGGAAGCCACTACACATCGGAGAGTGATCATACAAATGTGGCTTCCCCAGGAGAGACAGTGATGGAATGTAAGGCCAAGGTTTTCTACAGTTAAAAACAGATTTAAAACTGATTCCTACGACATTAACCCGTCTCCGATTGGGGGGGGGGGGGCAGTTGACTGTTCCCCTGAGGTTTTTCTGGGATTGCGAGAGAACGAACAAACACACAGTCACGAAACTTTGTGTACCTTTTGCATCATCAATTTTGCATGTCGTGCCAAAATTTTGGCCTCAGGCCTCGTCAGGTGCCTGACCTAGGTCAGGTCAAACAGACCCATGTCAAAAAACGTTAAGCGCCGTCTAACTTTTTCGCAAAACAAGATATCTCAATAATACTTTCAGGGATTAATAGTCTTGATAGATGCAACAAATTTGCTATCCCAGATTTTTCGGAACTTTCTGGGCCATTGACCCAAGGTCAAACCCATTTTTGAGACACGTCGTCGTTTTTTCGGAAGTTGGTCGAATATTTCACAACATTTTTAGTATGGAGTGAAGCAGACATCTAATTACCCTCATTGGGCAAAGTATCAATGACTTCCATCCATTCACCTGAGGTCAGGTCACAAATGTCAAAATGTACCACCGTCAAAAGCAGTGATGAATTACTCAGAATAAGTAGAAAATGGCAGAACTGGCTTGCAGAGACGAAAGTAATGCCAGGAACCTCAAAAAGTTTTTAAAAAAATGTGCATTTTGGGAATAAACAGGCTTTCGCGAATAAAGCTCCGCCAGTTGTGTAGATTGGTAACTAATGAACTTTTTGCAGAATTTAAGCATGAGAATCCATCACAAGAACCACTGAGACCAATAAAATTTACATGGCTAGGTTTATGTCGCGAAAATAAAGGAACGCTAAAACTAGTTCCCGTTAATTTCTTACTGCGCACGGCCACGGCGCCCGTCGACAACGGGCGTGAAAATTGCCGTGTCTTTAACTCAACGTTTCGGCGTATATCGTGAACAAGTCTAAGGTACTTAAGCGTTGGTGCTTTTACCTATGCTTTATTAGTCACAGCCCTTGAGATTCAGGCCGTTTCTCGGTTTCATGCAGTCGGCTTTGAGAAAACATATATACATGTATAAATATATGACGTAAATTGCTTATATATTATGTAAAACTAACAATGAGACCGGTTTCGAGCTCTACCCATCACAAGCTATCCAACGGCGTGCTTATTTTTATCGTGCTATCAACCGTTCGTGAGTTAGAGGGGGGCGGTCAACAAGCCCCCAGTCGGGCGTGATTGTCGCCGACCGACGGTCGTGCGCGGGTTAAGATCTTCAAGATCAAATGGGGATGAAAAGGTCAACTTTGGGCACTTTCTCGGCCCGTACAGGCAATTTCGTACGGCTTTTCGAACTCAGCGTTAAAACGTGGAATACGACAATTTCCATTCATTTGGCACCTTGACTGAGAATTCCGAGTCGAGGTCATGACAGGTCATTGACCTACGGCCTCATTTTTTTACGAGTGAAGCTGCAATTTTGTGAGTGATTTGGATTGGTCAATCACATCAAAACATTTACTGAGGTCAACCAGTAAGAAGCGATATTGTGCCCTGGTCCATGGCCGATGAAATTTTGTCTGACATGCTGAGGAGAGCGGTTTCGGTAGAATGGAGGCACCGAAAACCGTGCTGGGTAGGAGCAAGGAGGTGGTTAAAGGAGAGATGGTGAGAGAGTTGGTTCTGAACAACTTTCTCAACTATTTTGGCAATGACAGGAAGGATAGAGATAGGACGAAAATTGGAGGGGTCTCCAGGGTCACCGGATTTAAAGATGGGATGTACAATAGCATGTTTCCATGAGGCTGGTTCATCATTTTTTTTTTTTTTTGTCAGGCACGCGTTGATGATGTGCAGTAGAACATGTCCAACTGAGCTAACAGATATCTTAAAAACTTTAATGCAGTGTCCGTCAGTGCCCTACACTGCTGAGTTCCTCATGCTAAAAATAGTGCGTCGCAGGTGGTCGAAGGAGATCGGCTGCACCCGGAAGGCACATGCACCGGCACGGGGCAGCCGGACTGGGAGGCTAGAAGCAGCACCACGTTCGGCAACCTCGGCGGCCACTCGTGGTCCCACATTGACAAAGAAGTTATTGAGGACGTCAGGACCGATGGATGGCACCACGTTTTGGCTAGGTCGTTTTCACCCATGATGTGGCGCATGTTGCGCCACACAGAGCCCGGTCCTTGCAGGTTGATGCTATCGGTGATGTCCTGCTTATCGCAGATCGGACAGCCCTATTTGCCTTGTGATACAGGTCCGAGCCGTGGTGACGCGTGTGCAGAGCTGCCGCTCTGCGGGCGATGAAACGACGTGTTGCCTCCGAGATAGGTGACGCTGTCGGATTGCGCAGTTTAATGTCCCTAAAGGGGGCGTAGCGATCGAGGACAACTCGCAGGTTGTCACCGAATGCCATCCTCATGTCAGTGACGCTAGCGGCATTGAGCACTGCTTTCCAGTCACACTGCAGGTCATGGTGGTATGCGACAGTGTCGATGCAGCGTAACAGTCTGGCACGTATAACTGTGAGTTTCTGTCGCAGTCTAGGAATATCGCAGGTCATTCTTATAAATTTGTGCTGACTCAAGTGACAGAGCTTGGTACCAGCGCGTTTAACAAAATCACCATTAACAATAAGCGCGTCCAGCAGCGACCAAGCCGAGTATGCTGGCTCAGCAGCAATTTGCTTCAGAGAGCACCGGTCCAGAAAATCAATAGTTTCCGACAGGTGGCGAGAGAATCATAATCGGTCAACAAATAACAGTTTAAATCACCAGCGATAACAATTATACAACCAAGATGATTTGCGAGAAAATACTCATATTGCGCTTTTAGATATGCAAAATCTGCTTCAGGTGCAGCGGCAATGTTCCTGGGCATAAGGTACACAGCACAGATAATCAGAGTCTTTCGGGCCCACCTGAGGCAATGTCATAACGTCTCAAGTTTAGATGTCGGATTTGTAGAACGAGAAGTGTCAATTTTCTATACGTCTATCCCATCACGGCAAAGCAAACTCACACCCTTGTAACCTTTAGGAGCAAATTTACGGTCACAACGCTTAAGTCAGGGGGGGCGGATTCGCCCCCCCCCCCTGAGATCTTGAGAACTACTCGTCCGATTTCATCGCAACAAACGGCAATCGATTTGCCGTGAGGTGAACTACATTTCTATAAAAAAATTTTTTCAAAATTTCGAAATTTGTGGATACAGGGGGGGGGGCAAAAATGTCAAAATTGGGGGTGCTTTTGGACATTTATAACTCCGTTGTTTATCGACCGGTTGCAGTAAAACTGGCATGAATCGGGAGGTTATGGATAGGGCTTTTACCATGGGCACACAAATCTGAAATTTTGAGAAAATTCATGGGCGTTCACAGGGTTTTAAAAATAGAAGGATTAGTTTTCTAACAACTGAATGAACAAAAGAGGTAAAAACACTTTTTTGGCTTCTGCTAGTCATGCTATGCTAAAGAAGTAAAAAATCGCATTACAATGTTTGTATAATGTTAGCATAGGCGGTGCCAGGGACATGAAAAAGAGGGAACTGTCATGGTCACATGTTCTTCAGATCAACTTGTGACCTTTGACCTTAAATGACCTCCAGTGACCTTGGAGTCACCTGGAATGATTTTGTGTGCATTTAATATTATCTGTAAACGTTTTCAATCATTTGAATTCACTCTATTTCAAAAATTTCATTCTATGGCTATTGCGATATAGGGTACGCTCAGTGACATTTTAGGTCATAGCTCCGTGACCCGACCTGATATCAAACTGAAACTTGGTACACAAGTAGAGGGCATCGTGCTACGTCATATATATTCCGGGTTTGGCATTAGAAGAAAATGGCTCCGAAATTATTGCAAAAAACAAATTTTGACTTTTGACCTTGCCATGACCTTGTTATGTGACCTCAGATAAACAAAATTTTGTGTGCAAATTGCCCAATAATTTAACTATACATCCATATAAAGTTTTAAGTTCTATCTTAAAAACTCTGTTTTTGGCAAACATTTTCATTTTACCCTCAACATGACCAAAAATGGCCTGAGGTGCCTCCCAAAAACGTTGTCTGACTCCGCTCCTGAGCAAAGAAAAATTGTGAAATTTTCTCACAGCGCGTAGAAAGAGTAGTTAGGAGGGGTCACCAGGTTTCGTAAAGCTGCGTTAAAAAGCCTGGAATTGGCAAGCAAAAATCCCGAGGGGGGCGGATTCAGCCCCCCGCCGGGAATACGGTTAAAGACAAATCCCGGAAATACTTACAACCTGTTTGGTACACAAGGTTGACGAAGTATTGCATAAAACCATGATGTCATAGCGGTACCGACGCAGTTCATGATGTAGCTCGATTGTTTTGGGTTTAAGAGACTGCACGTTTATCGCACAGATCTTCAGTAGTTCGGAGCTGCCGTTCCCACGCCACGCATTTCCACCTCTGTTGCCTCGTCAGTGACGGGAACGCCGGCGGCGGGTTTTCAGGGCACGGTCACCACGTCCGGGCGTGGGGACCACCGCAGGCTGCAGGTCAGCTGGCCTCAAGGTCAAGGCTGCTCCGTCCCCGAAGCGGCCGGACGGCGAGCGGTGTAGACCGCCCGGGAGCAAGGGCGGAGGAAATGGGGGGGGGGGGGGCAGTGGGGACGGCTCCCCCGAATTGCGATGGGTCTGGGGAAAAACTATGTTTCTGTCCCCCGCCATCTGTGATCTTGGGGGGCCTCGTAGGGAACTGAACAGAAAAAGAAATGAGGATAAAGGCGACGAACACGCTAAAAACCAAAAAAAGAACGGAAATTGCAACTATGCAGGCGAGGCAGGAAGCACATGGCGTGCGTGTTCTTTCAAGTCTTACTTTGTTAGGGGCCTCAGCTTTCTTCTGGTAGGGGCCTCGAATAGGCTGGACCCAAAACTAGCCAGAGACCGTGAACTTACAGTTTTTAAGGGGCTTCGCGGAATGGACCCGGCTGGCCTACCCCGACTCACAGTTCGGAGCCTGTTTGGGGGCCCGACTTCCATCCAATAGACAGCCTCGTGTTGATTATACTCAAAGGTGGTCCAGCGACCAGGACCTCACAATTTTCAGGGGGCCTCGCAGAATTAATGAACCGGGATGGCATGCGCTGAACCGGGGTTCGAACCCTGCCAGGGGGCTCCGGCCAGTTTAGGTCCGAAAGAAGGCCTCCGATTATCACTGAAGACCAAACCGGGCCCGGGAACCTACAGTTTTTCGAGAGACCTCATAGCATGGACCTAGAGGGCCGTGGACGTGGCTGTGGACGTCAGGAGTTTACGGTGGGACCAAACTGTGTCGCACCTGCCGAGTTTAGCGGCTGAATGCCAGAGTTCGCACAGCGTACGACTGGATCGTGGACCTGTCCCGCCCGGTCGGGAGAAACACCACTCCCATTAACTGAAAAATGGACTTTTCAGGGATGAGGACCCTTCGTAGGAAAGAGGGCCTCTCAAAATCAAGGGGCCTTGAAATTTTGCTTTGCCCCTGTGGCAAGAAAGGACATCCACCTCGTCCGGCTGCGTCTCGACAATCCTTCGCCCGCCACGCTCACACACTCGTCCCGATGTCTCCACGCTTTATTCCCGCCTGCTCCCGACGCCGTCGCACATGTCTGCCTGAAATTCGATCTGTGCTCGGGATCGGCTCCTCAGCCCTGACGTTAGAATAACACTGTGATGGCGGGAGCAGCTCTGCCTGAGTTCAGGGTCAGGACACGTTGCGACGTAAGGGAGACTCCGCTCACCAGTAAAGTCTAAAAACAACGACCACGGCCCCCATGGCCAAATACGATCCGCCGCCATTGTCCGAGGTGAAGACCCTGACCAGGCCCCTGGGTCGCGGGCGGGAGAGGAGCTGAGCCGTGACGGCATGGAGTATCCGCTCCGTGGCGGCAGGGCGAAATTGATGTTGCATGTACCGTACATGTGCTGGTACCGTCCACGGTCGAGGTGTAGGAGTAGCAGCGGCGATCAGAAGACGGATGACCGCCAGAACACCATATGCCGCGCAGCATCGCGCCGCATATTCATGCGATAACGTCAGTTGTTTTAGTGTTGTGCACTAAATAGTTGCAGTATCGGAAGTGCTGCTCTGTGCAGAGCTCGGTCAGGTTCACACTAGGCACTCCTCAGTCACTCAGGGTCCTCAGTCGCTTCACGCACAGCACTCGGACAGGCACGCGGGTGGCAGGGGTGGAGAGCCACACAGAGCGGCGCGTCCGCTCGGAATGACGCGCAAAGCCGGACCGAGACTGTGTTGTGTTTAACGTTGCTGACATGAAGGAAATGAGTCACGGGTTCAAGGACAGGATGGCCGGAACGAAGTGGATGCGGCTGTTCCAGAAGTGTCACCCTGACATCACCCTGAGAACGCCAGAGTCCAGCGGCATCAGTCGCCTTCCTGACATCAGACAGGATGCTGTGGAGCTACGGTCTGTTTCATGAACTTAACAAGTACAAATTCGGTGTAACACGAGTGTACAACGTCGAAGTAACTAAGAACATCACGGTGCCCCGCCCACCCAAGGCCATGTCACCGAAGGGGGCACGCCGCATTGGAACAGTGGCTTCTGCCGAGACGGGAATAAACATAACCACCACTCACTGCATGTCGGCGTCAGGCGTGCATCCCCCGTCCCAGACGGGGACGGGGGACTTCCCGCGCAAACACCTCAGTCAGCAGCTTCAGCGCGGGGCGGCTCCGGGGACGATGTTCGCCGTCTCAGGCAACGGGTGGGCGACTCGTGACACGTTCCTGGTCTGGCTAAAGCACTTCCAGCGCATGAGTGGGGCACGTGAGGGGTATGATGCCCTCCTAATGATGGGCAACCACTAACGTATGTAAAATAATAATACGAAGTATCGTAAAGTAAAAAAAATTGTGACAGGCAGGTGGAGAGTGCACCAGCAGCTAGTGAACTCAGCTTAGCTCAGCAGCAACTAGTTACCTGGGCTTTCACTTCATAACTGTTCAAAAGACCGCTTGGTTTTCAACACGGACCGTTCGACCCAATGCCGTACTGAATCGAGAGGCGTTCGCTACCTGTTATGGGCGTGACGGTAACACGACGCTCCCCCCCCCCCGTTCGTCCGTCGTCTGCGACGCGACTGGCGAGAATCCCGGACCCAGGAGACGCTTTTGCCCGCCTGAAAAAGCGTTCGTCGCCATGGCGACGAACACTGTCTCCTGAACACCTGAATATCGCGAGATCAGGTGCACCGGAACGGGTGCGCCGGTGGCTCGCTGCAGCGCGTGACCTCAATGTCGTGTCGGCGTCTGTTTGTGCAACGGCAGGAGTCGGTACCTACTTTAGCCGAGAGACCGGTGCAGGTTGCCGGCTCGTCGTCTGAACTTGCGTCCGACACCCTCATCTGTTGACTGATACCTGACTGACGCCTGCAGAAACCCGGGATTTGACTCATTACTCAGGACACCTGGGCTCAAGAGACTGTGAGTGATAGTTTCACAAACAATCAAACCATCAGCTGCCGAGCCCCTGCTCACTCCCTCGGCAGCAGTGCTCTGGAACCCTCAGCAGAGGTGCTCCGGGTCCCGCTGCAGCAGTGTTCAGAGCCAGTCAGCAGCAGTGTCCTGGATTCTCTGCAGCAGTGCTCCGAGTCCCTCAGCATTCAGTGCTCCGGGCCCCCTGCAGCAGTGCTCCGAGTCCCTCAGCATTCAGTGCTCCGGGCCCCCTGCAGCAGCGCTCCGAGTCCCTCATCAGCAGTGCTCTCAGTCCCTCAGCATCGGTGCTTCGGCCCCCCTGCAGCAGCAGCGCCGCGGGTCCCTCAGCATCAGTGCTTTGGGTCCCTTGGCAGCAGCACCGCTACTCCATGAGCAGCCGCCATCCTGAGAGCTGCAGCTCCGCGGCGTTCGTCGCGTGACCGGCTCTGACGTCAGCGTCCGCTCCCCCCTCCGGCCGCGGCAGGACTGGCACGAGACGAGGCCTTCCCCGTCCCTGCCTGTTGGCTCCGGCCGTCTGCCCTGTCGCAGGGATCGGCGTGCAGGACCCGCGCTGGTCGGCGCCTGGTGGCTGGGCTCCCTGCCTGCCAGTCTGCTGCTGGTGCCGCTCGGCTTGGTGCTGGCGCTGCTGCCTCGGGCGCTGCACGCAGCTCCCGCTGACCGGCGGGGCGCTGAACGGCCAGCCACGGATGCCGCGGCTCAGGTCAAGGTCGCCAGTGGGTGGGGCTTCGGCGGCCGCTCCGATTCAAGCTTCCGACAGAGGCGCAGGACATATGGAGGACGATAGTGGAGGTTTCTGATGGGTAGTAGGAGACAGCCAGTCGTTCTGAAATCTGTTGACAATATTTCTTAGGTTTGGTAGGGTTGACCTTGGTGCGAGATGCTCGGGTCGGCTATTTTCATAGCAGCAAATTTGGCAATGGCCCACAAGATCCCAGTGAGCAGTCCTACAGTCTTACTCGCTTATAAATCCCGAGGAGCTTGTTTGCTTACGATCGTGTCAAGCGGCATCTTTTGTCGCCACAGAAGCAAGCCATCTTGTTGTGGACTAACCAACAGGAATTTCTCTTTGGAGCACAAAATGTACTGAGGGCAACGTCGGTTGAGCACAAGCCATGCTCGGATACCCATCGTTTTGCAGTTTGTGACATGAAGAAACACTGTGGAAGGGGAGCAGTGGATACTGTGGTCCTAAACAGCCGATGTGATAACTTTTTTACAGATTTTATGAGATGTCTGGTCTTTATTTTAAAGAATGGTCTACTCATGGCCTGTGCCTCGTCGGCAGTCGCAAGTGTAATGGGAACGATCACTCTCGTCACCCTCTAGCCCAATTGTATCAAGCACCAGTTCAGGCAAACAAAATCTTCGGTTTATATCTATTCGTATGTGTTAAGAAGGCAGGTGATTAGAAATGTGACTCTCAATGGAAGGTTCTGCTTAGATGTACAGCATATCGGACACTTTCTAAACTTAGGAAGCGATGATTGCATTCCCATTTGTTGTAATTAAGTCCTCGACGAGGAACTAGAGTAATTAAGGATACACTCTCACCTGTTAATAGTGCCTAAAAACATTCATGCAGCCACATGCTCAAATGCAGTCCTAAGAACTGTGTATAGCCGGGGCGGGCCTCGTCCGGGGCTGGGGATGCGCGTGCCGACCCCGTCTGTCTCGAGGGCGTGCCGGCTAGTTTGGTGGAGGGGCGTGCGTCTCGCAGTCCTGACGGCATCTACCAGTTGTTGGTCTCCAGGTCGCGAAAATATCGCTGATCAGGTCAAAGTCACCAAACGCGCGCCAGTGAACCAATAACTCTGGAAAGGCGTAGAGAGCATAGCTCACTGATCTTCGAAATGAGACCTCGTTCAGTTCTATCACTTTTGAAAGCGACGACAAAAAGCAAATTAAAAATATGACGAGAGTTCGAAGGACCAATGACCATATTATGCAGGTCGGCTAACTTTACATCACCTTAAGTTACACATTTATGGCATGTAAAGTGAGTTCCCACAAATTGCATGTTACGGAAACGAAAGGACGTGACAGTATGATGGTCCGAACTTGGCCTGAGCTATGTTTGAAGCTGATTTATTGCCCATTTTAGAAGCAATGGAAAGAGGATTTAACCAACATTCACAGCACATTGTCCTGATATGACGCCAACCTTCTTAGAGAAAGGTTGTGGTGATGTGCGAATAGTCCACTGCACCTTGATCTCACTTGAATCTTTTTCAAAAGTCGCGATGGCGGGAAACAGCATGGGCAAAATCCCTCAGCATTTTCAATGCGACTAGATTACAGGTCACGGAATATTTCATTTTACATTTGTTGTAACTGGGGACGCACGCAAGCTTGATACGCATCCACGTAGCAAGTCTTGATTAAGCCTTTGTCCCAAGCTTTCTTTCGCGAATCTCACATGTGTATCAGTGTATCAGCGGCGATTCTTGTAGGAGACTGGCTTCGTGGTTCCCTGTCAGCGACGAAAGATAGATACATCTTACCAGGCAGCAATGACCGCTTCTAAGCGAACGTTTAAAAACTGATAAAACAAACATTAAGCAGACAGCAAACTTATATATAAACAGACGTTAATGCATTGATTGGTTCGTTTCAGGCACTCCTCCGTCGAGTTCGTCTTCGCCTGCGATCTGCTGGCCGTGGCTCCGATCGGTGTCGTTTTCGTGCTGTCGAAAAATCCGAGCCTCTCTGGCGAGGGAGACGAGTCGGGACAGGACGGCGAGGAAGAAGAGGAGAATATGTAATTATACAACACATGTAGGACTGAGTGTGCCCGTTGTCGATCATATCCGTTCGCTCCAAAGTCGAGGGACGCGTTGTACGCTCCATGACTGCTGACTCTCAACAGTCGCTGTCGGCACTGGACCCGAGGTTGCCGGGGAGGTGCGCCTCGCGTCATCCGCGCCTTGATTGCTTGTGACCTTCCCAGAGTCCGCTCTTCTACTGTCACAGTGCAGCCTGTATATTTGAATCTCTTCCAACGATATGTCAAATCTCCACATGTATCTTCGGAGACCATCGAGCCATCTTTTGACAGCCACCTCCTCCTCCATCTTGTACATTCTTGGCTTCTGAATTCGGATTGTCCGCGCTCCTGGAGACTCTTTCCTGTCCCTCAAATCGTCTTTCGTCTCCCAAACAGCACGGCTGGGCTGGTCATCTTTGTCTTTGGCTTCTGTCTCAGCCACTCAACGGAAACCGCCTTTCCCTCGGTCACTCACCACATCCTTGCAGTTATCGACAAACCTTTACTCTTTGGTCGATTGTTAAAGTGTGTTTTTGGAACTGATCACTGTATCCTCCTGAAAAAATTGCAACCTTACGGTACGGTTACGCCCTCGTACCTCTCTTCATACACGCAATGGAGCAGTTTCACGGACGAATTAGGAAAAAAGCTTGTCCAAAGTCCTACTAAGTCGAATCGGAATTTTTCAGAGCAGCTGCCTCAGACCTTTGCTGTTTCCGATTTTTTTTTCAACGACGTCAGCGTTTCTGTGCGCGGTGCTGAGGTCACACATCGCGTTGACGGCACGCAGCTGCTCGACGCCGGTAAGAAAATAAAGGTCGGTCCTGAAAGTAATCATTTGTCAGGTGGAAAACGGTCCAAAGTTCTCGACTCCTGGTTCCAAGCCAACATACCCAAAGTAAATCCACAGAATCCACTTTTTCCACGGTAATCCTCAAAATTTACATGCTCTCATCTTGGACATCAAAATTTCACCCGCGCACGACCGTCGGTCCGTTTCGAACACGGGCGACTGGGGGGCAGATGGCCGCTTCCCCTCTAACTCACGAACGGTTGGTCGCACGATAAAAATAGGCACACCGTTGGGAAGCTTGTGACGAGTAGAGCTCGAAACTGGCCTTATTTTTATATTTTAGGCAATATGTAAGCAATTTACACCCTATATATGTTTTCTCATAACCGACTGCATGAGACCAGGAAATGGCCTGAATCTCAAGGGCTGTGACTAATAACGCATAGGTAAAGGCACCAACGCACAAGTAAAGGTTCCCAAATGCCGATACACGTCTAATTTCCCCAGATTTGTTCAATATATGCGCCGAAACGTTGAGTTAAAGACACGGCAATTCTCCCGCCAGCTGTCGGTGTGCGCCGCTGCCGTATGAGGTAACAAATTGACGGTAACTAATTTTATCGTTATTTTATTTTCGCGAAAAAAGACGATCTTTTTATGCATATTTGATTGATCTTTGTGGTTCTTGTGATGGTGTTTCATGCTTAAATTTGGGAAAATTCATCAGTTACCAATCTACGAAATTGGTGGAGCTTTATTCGCGAGAGCGTATTTGTTTCCAAAATATGTTACTTTTCAAACTTTTTGAGTTTCCTGGTATTACTTCCGTCTGTGCAAGCTAGTTCTACCCATTTTCTACCCATTCTGAGTAATTCATCGTCGATTTTGACAGTGGTACATTTTGGCTGACTACAGTTATTCGTGACCTGAGCCAGCCATTGACTCAGGTCAATGGCTGGAAGCCATTGATACTTTGCCCAGTGACGGCAACTAAATGTCTGCTTCACTCCACACTAAAAATGTTATGAAATATTCCGTCAGTTTCCGAAAAAACGACATGTGTTGAAAGTCGGGTTTGACCTTAGGTCAATGACCCGGAAAATTCCAAAAAAATCTGAGATATCAGATTTGTTGCATCTATCACGATGACTAATCCCTGAAAGTATTATTAAGATATCTTGTTTTGCGAAAACGTTAGAGGGCGCTTAACTTTTTTTGACATAGGTCTGTTTGACCTGACCTAGTTCAGGCACCTGACCAGGCCTGAGGCCAAAATTTTGGCACGACATGCAAAATTGATGATGCAAAAGGTACACAAAGTTCGTGACTGTGTGTTTGTTCGTTCTCTCGCAATCCCAGAAAAACCTCAGGGGAACAGCCAACTGCCCCTCCCCCCAATCGGGGACGGGTTAATGTCGTAGGAATCAGTTTTAAATCTGTTTTTTAATGTAGAAAACCTTGGCCTTGCATTCCATCACTGTCTCTCCTGGGGAAGCAACATTTGTATGATCACTCTCCGATGTGTAGTGGCTTCCCTATCTTATCCCAGACACGGCTCAGCTTCCCTAAAGACATCCTCAGATCTGTCATTAAAGCCTTGATTCTTTCGTATGTAGATACGGCATTTCCATTTATGACACCTGTCTTGGTTCAAATCTTCAAAATGCACGAAAGATTGCCAAGTTCTCCGCAAAAAGTATTGTTACGCTCCACCGTCGCCATCCGCCTCAGAACCTCATCAAGAAACCAACTGAAAACACCTTCTGGATCTCAGAAACGAGCCTTCCATTAATTGTCCTCAATCGACCGGACGAACAGAAATGCGGTTAACGACGGAGCAATCCGGCTTGCCACAAAGCCACAAACAGATCTGTGGCCACATGTCTCCACCAGAAAGGAGACAAAATGACAAAGGAGTGTGCGAGAAGATGTCAGGAAAGGACAAGGAGTGCATCTCAGGGAGTGGCTCTGAGCCAGCGCGCACAGGAAGGATGGGGAGGACAAGGAGTGCGCCTCGAAGAGTAGTCCTGAACCAGCGCACACGGGAAGAGTGGGAAGGACAAGGAGTGCGCCTCAGAGTGTAGCCCTGAGCCAGTGCGCACGGGAGCGAGTCGGGAAGCCGACCGCCCATCGCTCGCCGACCCGCTACTGAGGTCAGGTTAGGATCACGTGGAAAGGGGTCAGCCGGCCAGTGAGGGAGAGGGACAAGCGCGGGAAGTAAAAGCGCATGCGAGCAAAGAAAATACCACATCTGTAGCCGGAAATCGAACTCGTCTCATCTGCATGAGTAGTAAGGACCTTACCAGTCCGCCAACATGTCATGCATGAGTAACGAATCTGCGATAGAACATAACAGTATCTTTGGAGGAGGGAAATTTGACCACGTCTCCGATTACTTGAAAATCTCTGCCGGCTGTCAGTCTCAAACCTGGTCACTTTTCGTTCGTCCCCTCGCTCGTGAAATAATGTCGTTAAAGAGTCGGAGTGTCCCGCAGGTACTCTCTATTTCACCACTCTTTCGAGAGCGCAGCACTTAATAGGGTCTCTTATGATCACTGGTGAAAGCTTCTCCTCTGTTGCACCTTTAATGGTCAACGATTTCTTCGCTGCAGAAGCCCACCATATATGCACAACACGTCATCAAACACGTCAACACAATAATCAACAAAGATCACCACCAGTAGAGGCAACGCATTTAAGCTGGCTTTGAAGACATTTCAGACAAATGAAGATGACAAACGTCCATCAGCACTTTGCGATGTGTGTGTATATGTGTGCAATTTGATCAGCACGCTTACGAGTGTTTTGTATTCATTTCGTTTTGACGCGTTTTTTTTTTATTTTACCGTTCCTTTTTACCACCAGTCCACTGGTTTTTGCCGTTCTCTTCCTCTTTTTCCATATGCTGTGATATAACGTGATGTTACTTGGCCTCCTTTCATGTACGTAGCCGCCCGAAGTTTCCAGGTGAAAGGAAAAATAGATAAATAAATGGACAAATAAATAAATAACTTAGCTGACTGGTATTTCCTGGCAGACGCAATGGTGTTTGAAATCAATATATTTGCCACTGTCAATATAACTTCCTTGTACCGAGATAAACACTGTTTTTGCATCGCATCTGACAGGCACATGATTTATCATAGCTATATGACACAGAAATTAGTATGCAAGCACGATCACCAAAAACTGTCACAAAATAACCATCACCTCATTTGTTGGACGATTCTCATATCATCGTCGTCGGTAGAAGCATCCAAATTTCCAGTGTTTCTGTATCTGTCTTATGTTTTCCGTGAATTTCTCCGACATGGCAGGCGCCAGATGATGCGACTGTTGCACACCTGAAGACGCCACGCTAACACCGGCGCACGCATTTCACGACTTTGGTCCAGCCCCATATTAAGAGGACAAAGTCGAGGGTTGGGAACATCAAAAGCGAACAGCTACGCAGAAACGATCAAGCATGCTAAGAGTCGTGTGGCTGATGCAAGGCGAACACAATGCAAACGTGAGACGGCAAAAGTGAGGAATAGACATATCGTTGGCGTCCTGCCCAACACGAAATGGAAACGATGACCCTCATGGCGTGAGACTCGCACATCACCTCGAGGTCTAATCCCTGCAGATGCGGCTGCACGGGACACGTGACCGCTCATCACACGACAGGCGCATTAGGCCGGCTCGTGAGGCCGAGAGGACCATGCTGACGCCGATCCTCAGATGCACCGGCGACGTCGGTACGGCGCCGCGCACGCCGACGGGGCGCCGAGAGCCCGCCTGTGGAAGCCGACCTCTGCGGCCAAAGCCGGCCCCGCCCCCGCGGTTGGGGCGCGGCCGCCTGCCACGGGTCGCGGGGCCAGCCGGCGTTGCGGCGCTCACTTGGGCCGCAGCGAGTTCGTCCGATGGCCGCGTCACGCTGGCCGGACCGCCCAGGCCACGAGTGCTCCCTGAGCGGCTGGAGGCCCGCAACGGAGCCCTTGAAAAGCTGCCAAGGGTCCTTTGGCGGATCCGGGTCCGCTTCCTCGTTCGTAACAGCAGAGGTTTTCTTTTCGTGCTGCCGTTTCCAGTAGTCAGAGCCCTGTCCTTCCGGCGACGACACCAGGGTATCGTACAGTCGCCGAGTGTTCAGCAGGAATCCCCTCTTTTCGGCGCTGCTGGCCTGCCGATTGCCCTTTCCTGAAGACCGCTGGTCATTGAGGACCTCGTGCATTTTGGACGGGACGCCGTCCAGCCGGAGCACGAGGCCCAAGTCCTCGTCGGTCAGCAGATCCAGCAGCGGCGCCAGGTTCCAGCGGAAGCCGTCGCCGTCCTTGGTCAGCTTCAGCTCGCGGAGGACGTCCGTGGGACTGACGGCAGCGGCGGCGATCAGGCAGCTGTTGGACACGGCGTCCACCGCCGTCGAGCTGGCGGTGATGTAGCCGAACGCCCGGTCCAGCACGAACTGGTTGGTGAGCGCCTCCGCCCTGTGAACCTGCTTGGTATCGGGGTTGCGGACCATGTCTTGCAGGCCACGGACGAGGGCGGTGAAGGTTAGATTACGGGCGGCGCAGGCCCGAACGTCCCTTTCGGACAGGCTAGGCTGCGACTCGGAGAGAACGATGCGCACCATGTCGTGGCTGGTGGATGCCAGCAGGAGCTCACACAGGGTCTCTCTGAGTTTTCCCACGCCTTTTCCCAGGTTACCCAGCCGACCGGGAGGATAGTTCTGGAACAAATTGGTCTCAGGGTCGATGTATGAAGGAAGACATTTGTTAGCCACGCTCGCAGACATCTCGGCCAAAATGCGTTTCGTGAGGTCCAGGACCGTTTCCTTTTTGTTTTTTTCCTCGCCTTTTCTTTCGAAATCATCTTCGCACATGCGGAAAACGATCTGCTTAAAGTAGAAAGCGTTCATTTCCTTGCGTTCGGTTTTGGATATACGGTTCTTCAGTTGCTTAATCATTTGCAGACACATTCGAAACTTCGGTGGCAGTTTCCAAACAAGCAAAATCTCTGCCCGAGAGGTCGACACCCGCCATTGGTCCTTTCGTAGTTCGTCACCCTTTTGACCTACTGGAACAAGGTGCACGCCAAAGTCGACAATGTTCTCGACAACATCGGAAGGGGGCCAGAGATTCCTCCGTCTTCGCGTCTTGAACTTCGGCCATGGCCAGTGCCGCCATCGCAGGCAGGGCACCAGGTCGACCTGCAACGCCTCCGATCGCTTTGGGATGTCTAGGCAGAATGCCGGCCCAGCCTGACGACCATTGACTTCTTTGTCGTCTAGCGGCTCGAACAGGTCCTTGTTCAGGCTACGCACGTATTTGGCAGAAAATGTCTTTGCTTTCAAATGACGACAGGCGGCCTGTTTCACACAGTAAAGGAGACAGCACATGCTGTTTTCCCTCTTCTGAACGGTAACTCGGACCGCATGGCTCGGCTCGAGTTCCCGTTGTTCCTCGGCATCCAACTGCACGTTGGCAATCTCCCACATGTAATCCTGGTCTGAGCAGGACCCGACTATGGCCTCCTGGTACCCGCCGCTCCGCGTTAGGTACTCTATGGTCGCTGTCTTCAGCGGCCAGCAGTGTGCACAGGCGTTCTGGGGCAACGCCTCCGCCAGCTGTTTGAACTTGCGCCGCCGTATGCTGGCCAGCGGGCTGGTGTAGCGGCACAGGTCGTGGTCGGCCAGGTGCACAGAATAGAGCGGCACCGTTGACTCCGCCGCCAGCAGACTGTGTGTGCCCAGCCTGGCGGCCGCCCTCTTCGCCTCTGGGAGGCTCGTCCGAAGGTCCCTCGGCGGCTTCCCCGGCTCAGGGGTCGGGCCGCGCTTACCTTCGCGCCGCTCGGCCGCGACGTTGGTGGCCGCCGGCACCACATCGTTGTCCCGCTGCAGGCGTTTGGCGCCGACACAGGCTAGCAGCACCTCGCGGTCCCTCACCAGGGTGTGGGGCGAGACGGCCCGACACTGGCGGTCCGACGAGGCGGCGCCGGCGGGCCGGCCACGCCTCGGCATGCCCGCAGCAATGCGATGAGAGCGGGGAGCTGTGGCTGGTGCGCCGCTCCGGGCCGTTGCGCGGCGCCCGAGTGACTCTCGCATCGGCGCAGCGGCGCCTGCAGCCAGCTATCGCGCGGCGGTGTGGGTATGACTCTTGAGAGATTTGTTATCATGTGCAGGTTGGCAATGACTCTTATGACTACGACCATATTGATCGTTCTCACTCAGTGTCACGGAAAGTGTCCCTTCTTATCCCTCAGCGGACGTGAGGAGGACGTACGTGCGGGACGTAAACCCCTGGTTCACGTCCATGGTGGTCGTCAACCCCTGCCGATCTAGCTCAGTTTTGAGATGGAGCGAGCGGCGAAACAAAAACGAGCGTGAAAACACGAATGGTACCTGATTTGACCGTGAACGTATGGGTGAAACTGCGCGTGCCTTGCCGTGTGGCTACCGTACTGCTGTTGGCTTTTCTAATTTATACCATTTCTGCCAACGCAATGTTTTTGTTGCGTATTGCAGCAATGTCATCTTTCATCTTTAGTTACATGCTTTGTTATATACCAAAGTGCGGTCCTGTTCTGGTAATTCTGTCACCTGATTGGCTGTAACCAGAAAACGACATGCACTGTCATTGGCTTGCTGCACCGAGCCGGGCGTCTGATGTAGGAGCCCCTATAGGCCTGCCGCTTTTGAAGCATTTTTTTTTAAAGCCCAGGTCGGCCAAGCCTACACATGAAACGTTGAATGTCTGAGTGGCTCCTTTATGCTACAAAAGACTCATGGATTATTATGACCTTTATATCAACACAAGTCATGGGCAGATTCGGGATTTCGTCGGGGGGGGGGGCGACATTGCGATCCCCCTGGCATTTGGTTTCGCCCCCCTCCCCCTACAAAAAAAGTGTTCAGATTTCTACCACTTTAATTTCCAGACTGCGTTTTTTTTTGCTTTTTATATGGGAAAATATCTCCTTAGGCGCAACCCTGGACGGCAAGGCTTGGTGGTTGCAAGCATAAATCGCATTCAATGTCTCCGGAAACTAGTGGATCCGGCGAACTACCATTCTGAGGCTAAGTATTTCGGGGAACATACGGCAAAATGAGTTCAAAGTCGGGTGCTAAATACCGTCAAAGTCAGACACGATAATTGACCTCATTGACTAGCTACCGTTATGTGCGGCAATACTGCATGAACAGGTCGCATTTTGTGGGTCGCTGACTTTACAGTGAGTGGTTCAAAGCGAAAGCAGTGACTTTTACCCGAATTCTAAATCGTAACGACTCAAGTGGCATCGCATGACGCGAATATTGAAATGTCGCTGGTGACAGACGAAAGCGGCGAAGCCAGTGAAATTCCGAAACTTCTGATGCCATGTATTTTTTGGTAGTAAAACATAGGCTCATTTCCCTCAAATGTATAAAAAAGTGTTTTATTTAGGTGTTGTTACAATGGAAATAACCAGATCTAATGTTGCATGTTCTGGATGTAACGAAGGAGTACAAAATTTGTTTATTTTCAAATTGTGTTAAGAATGTGACTCCAGTCAAGCAGAAGTAATATGAATGTCGCAAACTGAACAACCAAGGAAAATTAAATATCTCGCGGCGCCGCGCCGCCGCGTAAAATTATCTAAGGCATGCGGACATAAAAATTCATCGGATTGGGTGCCGCGGTAACACAACACAGAGCCCCCCTCCCGTCGACAGCGTAGGGTCCTCGGAGCAAACGAGGACCCAAGACCAATGTGGAAGGCCCCTGAGCGATCGGATGCCTTGACAGGTGAACATATAGGGACCCAAGCAGCAGCGTAGTGCCCCCCGAGCAAATAAGAAGTACCCTAGACCAAGGTGGCGGGCCCCTGTGCGATCAAGAGTGTCCGGACAGGTTGGTAGAGAGAGCCGCGACAAGAGCGTAGGGTCCTCCGCAAATGGGAGCAAATAGGATGAGACTGAGACCATTGTAGAGGACCCCTGAGCATTGAGTGTCTTGGTAGGTTAACTTATAGGGCTCCCGATAACAGCGCAGGACATTCCGAGCAAATGGGAAAAACTCAAGACCAATGCGAAGGGCCCCTGAGTGATCGACAGTGCCGCGGCTGGTTAACATAACCTCGACAACAACACAGGGCCATTCGACTGAAAAGGAAGAACCCAAGACCAATGTGAATGGTCCATGGACGATTGCCAGTGCCTGGCAAGTCAACATGTAGGGCCACCGCAACAGCGTAGGGCAGAGTAATGGGCCCTAAAACTTTCTCATGCACGATCTTCCCAATGACCAAGAGTCCTTTTTGTCTGCCTATGGGCCCTTCATTTTCGCTTGGGGCCCTTCCTGGTCTCCTGGAGGCCCGGAGACGTCCAACTCCTTGCGCTGTGTTAGAAACCTGCATCCGTTCGGCAGCTTATCCTCGGAGCCCAAGGGGGGGGGGCGTGACCCCCTCTGGATTCGCCAATGACATAAGTACAACACTAGAAGACGTGTCGGAAGATCGTGAACCCAGAAGAACAGACAGAGAATTCCACGACGTCATTCCCAATAACATGATCGACTGAATACATAAACTTATTGTTAGTTAGAGCGAAATTCCAGTGAAACGGTAATGAAGGAATACCGATGTGGAAACACGCCTCCGGTACGTCAGTATCGGCGAACAAGGTACTATGAATCACAAATGACTAAAAACGCTGCGCCAGCCGCCTGTGGGCCCGGCGTCAGGGGCGCTACAGGCTTGCGCCGTCCGGAACCAGCCAGCTTACTACAGGATACAGCCTGGACGTCACAACATCGTTTGCTGTTTCCTCCGTCAGTTAGTACGTTTGTAGTAAAACCGCCAGCACACCATGCTTCTGAAGCGATTAGGTTTTAAAACCGATGCAATGACTAATGTTTCCTCTGAGTCAAGGTCAGCTTCAGAAAAGGAAAGGTTTTTACAATCTTGTATGACGCATCTGGCACCAAAAACTATGCTTTAATCCTCTCCGGACAGACAGACAGACAGACAAACCTACGGATCCATCTTCGCTAGACTGGGGGAGGAAAGGAGGGACGGTGAGAGTGATAAGAACCCTTCAAGGTCTCGTTAACCATTAATCTCACAGAAAAAAGGAATAACACCGTTGGAAAGTCCTTGTAGAAACTAGAAGAAAGCCCCTCGATCTCTTAATAGGGTCAATATTTGGATTACCAGGGGTAATCTTGTGTCAAATCACCCTGTCAACATTTTTGGAGGTTTTTTTATAACCAAGGTTTCTGAATGCCTCAAAAGGGGTTTAACAGCAGAAAGAATGCCGGATTTACCCATGGGCTTGGAAAAGGGCACTTAGGGCAAAAACTTGATCATTTTAAGAAAAAATGAGGATAAAAAATCGGCTTTTCGTAAGGGCAGGAGTCCGGTGTTTCTGAATAGTATGCGTCTTGGCTGAAATGCGCCACGAATATGTCCGGAACGCATATAAAGTCTGCAACTACCATACTGAAGTCAAATAAGGTGAACCTAGGTCAAAGTACTGACGTCTCTACGTGGGGCGTTTCTGGTGTCTGTTGTATCTTCTGCCGCATTATCACTGGTGAGCCACGGGACGACATAAAAGTGTAAAACGTCAGATCACGTAATATCCCTCCTACATCATGAAACCTGTGCTCCGAAACATTCCACGTAAGTCACTGAGGTACCGGGCGGCGGGACGGTCGCAGTGCAGAAGCCTGAAATTTGGCGGAAAGGTATTTTCGCGACGTCAAGGGTTCTTTACTCTGACGGCCGAGAAAAGAGGACTCGAGCAGCATGTGCAAACTGATAGGAGGAAGGCATGGACATCGTTCTTATCATTTGTGGCCATATAAAGTATGTTTTCTGATTGAAAAGGAACATATCATCTCAAAAGGTCAGATCAGATAAGCCTGGGTCAAATGGGATGGGGTCGCCCTTGGAAAACAGGCTCTTGTCATAAGTTAGTGTTTGCGAAGCACATATGACTGCCAATGGCATTCCAGGACTGTAAACAAAAGAACTGTACCCGGCTGCGGATCTGAAAATTCCGTGTGAAACGTAGCCTGACCCCAGGTCACGCTTCAGGGGGTACAGATGCGCAAGTAAATGACGTGAGAGGTACCAGGGTGTATATTCAAACTTGAAAACTGTCCAGCCAATCCCACAACCTAAACAGCAATGGTAAAAAGCCAAAAGTTCAGCTGGCCTGAGGTCAATGGACTGGAATTTCCTAAAATTTGCGATGGCGGCGTGTTGTTGTTGCGTGATGTTCTGTCAATATGCCAAGCTTTATGTCAGTCGATATATTTCACAAAAAGTTACGCCAATTGTATTTTTTTTTGGAACACAGTTTTACTTAACTTGCACTAGGCCAATGACCTGAGGTGGCCATGGCTTTAAGGTTAACGAAATATATGAAAATGATTCGTAAAAAGGCACATCAAGTTTAGCATCTCTGAGCCTTTCCATTTTTGGCTGGTCTCGAAAAACTGGAGGGGACTGTCATGCCGCACCGCCCCGGCAAGGGTAGTTCTCATCGCTGAGACCGATCAAAGGGATTCTGAGGTCATAAATGGCCAATGACCTTATCTGACCTTGAAAAGCCATTGTCGTTTCAAGATTTAGTGTGATATCAAACGTACACGTAAACAGTCTTGCACAAACAACTGAACCCGTATCTCGCCAGAGCTAAGACTCATGAGACAGAAAATAAAACGTAGCCCAGACGTAGAAAAACGGCTTGCAGACAGTGACGGTTCGTTATTAGAGTTGTTAGACGCAGGACCTCACTAAAAAATATCGGGAAATGAAAGACTAAAATCATTCGTAATATGTGAATAAGAACACTGGCCATGAAGTTTAATGAATGATTAAATTGGAATAATGTACTCATTTTGCCCCCGCATTCATCGATGCCCCCAAAGACGTCCCATGCCACGCGGTATCCGCGCCGCCCGCATAAGCATACGGCGCAAGGCCTAAGGCGAGTGAGCGAGGCAGCCAGCTCACCCGCCTCAACCTGCGCTAGGATCCGATGTGATGCGGCGTCCGCAGAACTGCACGTGGGCCGCCGCCAGCGCAGTTGCCAAGAGCCCGTACGGGAGAGACGACTACATCTGGCCACTGCCGTCGCGCCGTCACCGTCGGGCTCACTGACGACGGATGCTCGACTGCGCGAGGTGGCATCAGTGGCGGAGGAAGGAGAGTGTCTGTTGGGCAACCATTGATTAAAATATATCTTCACTTCGTGTGACTTTACAATGTTAGACATATGTCTTGGCATTGTGCTCAAAGGATTCAACAACGACCGTGTACTCGTAGCAGTGACGATGATCTATTCGCCCTGGAAACGGGAGACAGCTTTCCGCCTGGGCTGCTGGACACTGGCCTTCTGGCGTGGGAGTTCGTCGTGGTGCGGACGTGGCGTACGGTTTCTCTGCAGACAAAGGCAAAACGCCGAAAGTCGTGTGACATTTCGTTTCTTTCAAATACGTCCGTTCTGATAAAGGTTGGATATCCTTTACGCTTTAATAGTTAGAGAACGTAAATAAGACAGACAGCCGTATAAAGACGGTTTGGTGCCACACTTGCACTGCGCTTCAGGTGTGCCTCAGGTGAGACTACGAACTGCCAGAGTTTGCAGACCCGCGTGAATGATGTCATAACTTGTTGCCTGATAATGACCCTTTGTACAAAATATCGAAAAGATGTATCATGCATGGTTTCGGACGCTTAACGAGAATTGCTCACCTATAATCTAAGAAAAACCTCATGTCGGATGGCAAGCGCCCCATGTTCTGCGACGGTTATATGTGGTGAGAAACTTGTACGGCAGTTGCTGCGTGCATCGATTTACTTGCTTTTTTTGTCAAACTTCAACATCTCGTGGTTCAACACGCTTCGCTTATAAGAACTCATTTTTTGCAGTAGTGCTGGTGATGATGCACCCCAGTCTGTCTTTCAATCAGCGGACAAGAAATCTCCGACCTGCCCTGAAGACCCACCATCGAAAGGAGAGCAGAGAGTTGCCATTGCTGAAATCGGCACAACAAAACGCCTTAAGACCGCTTTGGAGTTACTTTGAAGTTATTAAAGGCTAGTATCCCCACTTGACCTTGGAAAGGTCGATCCTCTGCCCATCCTGACATGTTGTCAAGCATACGCCAAAACAGTTCTTTATCGAAAACGTGCTCCACACTTCGTCAAACTCCTGAGAAAAAAGTAAAAAAAGGTCAAAACATGGCTCAGATCTGGAAAACCTGTGTGCAGACCCACGGTAATGACACCTAACTCAGTGACCTGACTTGATCTGGTAGAGGAGGGGAAAAGCCCAGAAAGAATGTGACATCAGCCACTGAAAATTTCAGATTCTTTTGACATGGGCCGTTCGTCGACAGTCTCAGAAAACATCGTAGGATAGATCACTCCCCTCATCCCACAAGAGTTTGACCCTATTCCCGGGCCCTCAGAGGCCTCTATCTGGTTCTTAAGAAGTTTCACGGAGTTTGGCCATTTTCCCATGTGTTCTTTGTATGTATTTATGACGAATTTTCGCAGTTTTATTTTGATCAGGGGCGGAGCCAGGCCAAGCTTTTGGGACGGGCATCAGAGTGTTTTTGGCACTGTTGAAGGCAAACGAAAAATGGCTGTCCAGAAAAGTTTGTACTGTCGAATTTAAAACTTTGGTGAATGTATAGATAAGCAACTTGGCTAATACCTATTCATAATTTTATTGACCTGAGGCTACGCCACAAAGGTAGCTTAAGGCCAAGATTCAAGATTTGGTTTTATGTTTTATATTTTAATGTGTCTTATATTATTTGAATAATTTAAGCATTAGCCTCCAAAATAAAAAAAAATAACAAAATATATATGGCTTGGCTCATTTTCCTCTACTCGTTTACTAAGCGATCCCGCGCCGTTGTTCCCTGTATCACCATGGTAGTAAACAGGATTTTTACACGTATAAGTGCAGATTGCTGGAATTGTTTTCAAGAACGAAGATATAAGTCCAAGGCATTTCGATGTAACTTAAAGGCCATTGACCTTTGAGGGCAAAAGTCATAAACTGACCTGATCAATGTGCGAGTTTCTTTTTCATGCCCTGGGCGCCGCCAGTGCAACCATTATACAAACAATGAAATACCATTGGTAATTCTGAAACATACAATGACTAGTAAACGCCACAAAACTATTTCATATTTTTCGTTAAACAATTTTTCGAAAACGAATATTCCTCCCATTTTCCAAGCCCTGTGAATGAGTTATGAGTTTTATCTTATTTTATTTATTTGATAGTTTTAGAACCTATGAGTTTTATCAAATTCTAAACGTTTTGGCCAAAGAGAAAATCTCCATCGATTAGCTCTAGATTCACGACAGTGAAACCAAACTGGCACATAAACATCGGCGTCAGAACAAGTGGAACTACCCGTTCTCTGAGTTTTTTGCCCCCTGTACACACCTATGGCAAAATTTCTAAACTTGTTTTTTTGAAAAAAATGTAGTTTACGTTATGACCAGTCGATTGCCACTTCTTACGATGAAATCAGATGGGTATTTCTCGGGATCTTCGGGGGATGAATAAGCTACACGGGAATGCGTCATAGCGTCATTGTACAGGATTAGGGTTAACTGTACTGCGGTATGGGGAGGGATTCTTTAGCCGCCTTCCCTCCCTTTTTCGCCATTTCCAGGACTTAGGATCAGCTTCACGTTTCTTTGATGATTTTTCCTATCTAGTTGTTATACGTATTAAGCCAAAATTTTGCCTTGTTATTTTGCTCCGGGGCAGACCTAAGCCAAGGTTTTTGGAGGCATCTCAGGCCTTCTTTGGCGCTGTTGAACGTAGAATAAAAATGACATTGAGAAACATAGTCAACTGGAATGAATGAAATCGTTTTCAAATACTCTGAATTCAACCCAAGGCCATTTTCTGTAATCTTGAAGTCATTTGAGTTCAATGGAGGCCAAAGGGTATAAGTTCACCTGATGAAAATGCGTCCACGACAGATCCACCTTTTCATTCCCCTGTCACCGCCTGTTCCAATATTATGCAAACAGTCTAGTACAGTATTTACTTCTTACGAGGGAAATGACCAGTACAAGCTAGAATGAGTTAAAAAGGGTAAAATGGCACGCTTTATGAGGTCTTTTAAAAATCATTGCGGGATACACATGAAGCGGTTGCGGCTGAAGTCGGTCAGCTACCATGGGCACTCAAGGAAGATGTCTTTGGATAAGGGTAACTAAGCAGACGAACATATAACGCTGTGCTTTCAGAGGCGATGCCCATACAAATAAACTGAAATGTCTGTTGGCTTTTAACCCGGCACGTCATGGCGGTCTTGCCCGAACAAGCCATCATGATGGGTCAGTTTGACTCTCCCCGAAAATCCAAACTAATGGTGATTAAGCACTGAAAGTGGCGCCATTGGATGTCCTCGTTTTTTGTCTTATTTAAAGCTACCCTATTTGGCCTACATTGCGCGTTACATCTTCGGTAAGGTCAGGTCAAATGGAGGCAAGTTATGACATATGTGGTAACGTTTGCGATTGTCATTTTTGCAGTTTTAACACCTTTGAACGCCTTGTAAACTCTAATACGGTTCACACACTCTCTTCAAATGTACGCAACAAGATGTAACGTGAAAGACATCCGGAAGTCGTTCGAGATCATGTCAGGCCACAGTTCTCGCTGGTGGTTATTTGCCTTTCGACGAGCGACGCGGCGTTGACCACCGGGCTTAAACTGTAATATCTGACCAAAGTACGGCCGATCTTAAGATACAAAATAGATTAAGAATCGATGATTACTTTTAGAACGTTACCGCAGGTTTCAAAAACTTAAGAAAAAATCTTTCAAAAGATATTTGAGAAAAAAACTTACTAAGGAGGGGTCAACTTGACTCCAGTGACGGGGTAGGTTCATGATGAGGAATGTCAACGCCAAGCATCCATCAGTGACCTTGGAACTATTGCTACTTTTCATTTTTCGTTGCAGCCATTCCATTTCTTACATCATTGTAACAATTACCCACACGGGATCGCAGTAGCTAAGAAGCGTGGAAATGATGGATGTCGTAAGGGCATGTACAAGTTCATCGTGCGCAATACACAACAATGAATACGCACATGATTGTTCCAGGTGGAGATTTAGTACTGAGGTGATGATCATCTGAAGTTTGCTTCCTTTCAGTTTTCGGCATCTCGCATCTTTTCACGTCCTCTTGGGTGGATGTCGTTTTCACGCAAAAATGGTCAAATTCGAATAAATGGAATGGCGATGGTGAGAACATAATTCCAGTTGTCCTTATTTGTTTCCCTACAACGTATCATGAAAGTCATTGATCTGTGGCGGAAATCACGTGCTTCCAGCAGCAGGTCATTGTAGCTGACAGGGTTGAAAACGACTGCATTGTGCATGGCCAATATCCGTTCCTGATACTTGGCTTATTTTTTAGCGTGTTTGCCTTCAGCTGCATTTCATTCAAGCACATTGTAGATCTTAAGAACTTACTCTTGTGATCTGGTACACATGGATACGCTGTTGCTACAGCGCGCTGAAACACACAGTATATTCATAATTTTGTCCGTTTTGCCAGATTATCCATTATGGTCATACAGGAGAATCCACTCTTTGTTCCAATTATCGAGTTGATAAACCATAATTTTTTGAATGCACTTCCGCATAGCGTAGAGTTCAAACTTTTGTTCCTCCAGGATTGCTCTGATGAGTAAGATACTCTGCCGGCTAATCTGAAGTGGTTTGTGGAGAAGCCATGTGACATAATTTCTGCTCTAGGAAAAACGGACGCCGGGTATAGTCTGAAAGCTGTGGTAGATAACAGCAGTGCTTCTTTCTTCGCCGCCTGTACTGGTCAACTGACTGCAACAAAGTTCACTCACCGATCTGCAGATCTCCGTTTCTGAAAGCAGTTACTTAATGTTCTTAACAAAATAAACATTTACTTTTTCACTCATACCGGCTTTTCATAATGAAGGAGTCTGGCCACGCCGGCGCGGCGGCGGCCGCACACTCGCCAACCTCTCCCGGACTTCGTGTAAGAACACCACTGCGGGTGACGTGTGCCCAGACCTTGCCAGGACCCCAGACTCCCCCAGATGGGACCGACACGCACCACTGGCGGCTGAGCCCTTGTGCTTCAGTGCTTCAGTGTTTCACCCCTAGGAGCCCCTCCCTCTTACGACTTGTCCCCTTTTTCATCCGAGTCGCGGAGAAGGAGCCCGCTCCGGCTAATTTAACCCGTCAAAGCGCGTTCCTCCACCGCGTCTGAGCATTTTTACTTGAATGCCTTAGTTTTGTTTTGAGTTAATTTGGCTTTACGTAGCACTGTAAGCTTACGTGAAGCCATACCAGTTAACTGTTTTCATGTTAATACAAACGGGATACAATAAAAGATTTTAGCCCTCCAGATACCAGGCAACTGACAACTGAGATGGCCCAATGAAAGACTGCACGTCATGTTGGCGACTTCATTGCATTCTGGATCGACCCTTGATTATCCTTCGTAACAGCAGAAAATCACATGCCTCATCACAGCCGCCCGGCGTCAGGGCCTGTGGTCCGTTCCTGCTGGGACTGGCCGGAGTCGCGGTCCGTTCCGCGGTCTTCGGTCAATCCCAGCAGGGGATTGTCCGGGAGTGACCGGGGACTGTGGTTCGTTCCTGCTGGGACTGACCGGAGACCGTGGTCCGCAGCGCGTAGCGGCAGCTGGCTCGAGACAGGGAGATGATGCAACGGCAGCCGGCTCGAGACAGAGAGATGATGCAACGGCAGCCGCTGTCCGCAGCAACAGAGCACAGCCCGCTTCTTTGACCCGTTGTCGATCGCAAACCGCCAGAGGGTGAGTCCCATCGTGTGACGTCATTCGGCCGCCCGGAGGTAGGTAGATTCCAGGTGTGACGTCATCCAGTCGTCGAAAGCTGTAAAACACTACTATTTGTGACTTAAAAGCTTCAAAACCATTCAGATGTCCAGCATGGCCTTTATTATATGGACTTGCCTGTAAAAGTTGCCCCAAAAAAGCAACGATGGCTGTTGTAAGAACCACGATACGATAATTCGCACCAGAAGCTGTCAGTAATCTCTGCGTACGAAGTAAAAGCATCGCACGTTTGTAAACAACCGAGCAATACTGATAACTGCCAGTTTCAGCTATCTTGGTGCCCAGGCACGCACATACACAAAGGAAAGTTGTATATGACATTTACTACTCGCAGACTACTGGTGTCAGGGTGTAGCTGCGAGCAGTCAAGATAGTTTGACAAAAATGCTAAAATTTTTTCAATGTGGTATCATGTAATGTTTCGTGTCATACACGATGTCCCGGACTTGGTGGGACATCTTTCAGAATCGTATTTGGCGGTGTATTAAAAAGGTGCAATTTGGAAACTACGTCGTTAATTCAAAACGCTAGATCAAACCACTTTTCTTGTGGAAGCCATTACCGCGAATCTGGAGTCCTGCCAAGATTCCTCAATACGTAGACATGGTACACTTTGCTATAAAGGAAGCGTCCACTGGGACCCAAATTCACCATAACAACAGTCAGTTGCCCCATTTCACTTCCAACGGAGCTTACAGCATTTCTGCTAAGGCATTTCTAAGACTTTTACATCGCCAAGAACTCCGTCCTGAGCGACCAGGCGCCACTGGTGTTCAGAGCTGACACGGGAAAAATTGTCTCATACTGTAACGCATCCTCATCCTCGTGTTTTGTGCCAAATTAAGCCGTGGGGATGAGAATCGGTGTTTTGGCGAGCCAAATTAGTTTTCTTTCTACGATTCGGCCGTCATGTCATTTTTTTCCATGGCTCTGGAAGCAAGACGGAGCAGGTGCGCGCGACTTCGTTTAGCTGAGTTCTATTTAAGTTTTAAATTTGCGGACTTTGAGATATTTTTCAGTCTTGGGTCGTGTTAGGCCGCGTAGGTATAAAGTCATTTTCAAGGGCAAATTTGGTGGTTTGATAATGTTTTGTTGTGCAAACTAACGCATCGCGAACTCAAAAAGTTCAAACTTGTTACCAGGCTAACCACAGATGGTCTTGAAGCCCCTGGTATCTGGTTATCTTTGACGATTGAAACGAAGCCAGTGGCACTGTTTAACCTTTAGGGGACTGTGCGCATTTCAATCATGGAAGCAAAAAAGGCAGAGACCGTCTGGTCGGTCGTGAAGTTCACAACGATGTCGCATAATCGCATAAAGTCAGGTCACATAAGTTCGAGACGAAATGCTATATTTCCTTGACGATTTGCTTCATTCGAAGAACCATCGGAAACCTTGCTCAAGATTTCCATTTGGCAGGACCTAGGTTCATAACGAACTTCGAAATGTTGATGTACTAGACCAAAACATTGCACGGCATGCATGCATCAACAAAAATCGTCCAACAGAGGTCACATTGGCTGCGATGACCTCATTCGACCTAGATCGAGAGCCGTATAAAATATATTTGACCTTCGCTTTTTTTTTGTTTTTAGAACGAATGAGCCGTCACAAACTTTTTACCCAAACACGTGATCTTTCTTAGTTTTGTAGGAGCTGGAGGGCGAATCGACACTTTCTGGTTGGCTGAGTTAGTAAACGTGCAACGTAGGCTGCCGGTTGCTTCATCTTGGGGACAACGTGTTCTAATGGTTAGCATGGTTTGATTCGGGACCCACAGGTCACAGGTTTCAGTCCGGCTAAAGCAGCATTTGATTTTCCCGCGAGATGCTGCAACGCGAGATGACAGAAGCCACCACGAACGTTGGTAAGCATTCCAGTAGCCAGGCAGTGATTGTCTCGGTCAGTCACCGTGGGTCTGGTGCTGCCAGAGTTGGCCTCTGGGAAAGGCTGGCGGGGGTGTACTTGTACTTCCCCGTCGGTTCCTGGCCGATGACGTTGCATGAGCCCGATAATGGGCATCCTCCGATCTTCTGACAACGTGGGGCAAATGCCATCTGGCCCACAACGCAAAATTATCCCATGCTTTTTACTTATTACAAACACTAGCAGCTCCAAATTCAGTGGCAGTAACTTCATTCATCTATGCCGGAGAAAAGGGGAGCTCAGTTATTTGTGTGACGCAGTGTTCCTTGAACTAATGCACAATAACACCGAAATTGGCCTGATTCTTGGAATTTGCTCGTGCATTATTCTTATGGTATTCTGGGGAGTAATCACCCAGACACGTGGCTAAAGCGGAGACCCCCAGCAGAAATGAAGCCCTTTTGAAAAATTGCTGAGGGGTGAATCACGGCTTTGGAGAGATTTCTCAACGTTCTGTTTCGCCACTGATTCTGAGAGGCCGGGTGTGGTATTTCCGGGCATTCCCCGTCGATCCCTGAACGCCCACTTCGTTTGACTCAAAAGCAGACCACTTCAGCACGGCGGAAAACTGCAGGGCACCGGCCAGTGAAGTAAACATCACTTGGTATCCTCGGGTTTACTTCAAAAACTGGTCTTTGTCTGGCGAAAGTTACATGGCTAGTACTGATGCAGAAGTTTCTCTGTCTATTCGCTGCATTTCACATCGCAGTTCTTTACACGGCACATGGTTTTAGCTGGTGCCGTCAGGTAAAGATCGATGGATATGATAGTTTGTATTATCGATGCAAAATATTATATCGATGGGTTTCCATTGTTTGAAATTGCCCTTCCCCGCTCATAACAAGCCAGTGGACGTAGCCTGAATGACCTCCTAGATATCATGAAACTGCGCGTTAGCTTAAAACGTTCCTAGTGATCGTCAGGTCTAATTTCAACGTTTTTTAAGTGCGTAAAACTCGCCGACCAGAACCAATGAGCAGCGTGAGAGCCTGGGACCGTGAATGACCATGGTCATTGAACACAACGCTGGATAGCACGGTCTCTGAAAGATTCCGTCATCCGTTGCAGCGGTATCAAGTTGTCCTGATGCAGATTTTCCCTGTTCCGGCGCTCGTGAGGGCAAGTTCCGTATTTGCCCTCCCCGATCTGGGTCGGCCTGAGAGCGACCAGGCCACCCGGCCAGCCGTCTGACCTGACCCGCCGGCGCCGCCGGGTCAACTGGCCCAGGCTGCTGGCGCTCGGCGCCCTGGTGCTCGGCGTCATCGTCGTGCCGCGGTTGGTCGCCAAGCTGGCGCACGTCGGCTCGCCCGGCTAGCCTGAAGCCTGTACAGCTATGGCCGCGCCGAGGACGGTGAGGGCCAGCCTGCCGCCGGAGGCCGTCAGAGGTGACGCCCGGTCGCCGGCGACAGGAGCCGCGCCGCGCCGCGCCGCGGACCGGCGGCAGTCGCGGCGGAAACAGTGGGGTTGAACGGTTGTGACCGGCACCAGTCGCCGTCTCGACGTGTCTTGGCGATTCATGCACTCGGCTGTTGTTTATGACGCGACCTATTTGCGACAAACCGCACACAATCGCGGCTTATTGCGCACCCAGTCGAGTCTGAAAACCCGGCAAAAGTGACTCATGAAGCAACTGGATCCGCCGGAACCGCAGAAACCACCCGCGCGAGGGCACATTTCCGCCGCCGGCCGGACAGACGCCGCGTGTGCGGACCGTGACAGAGATAGGGTCGGTTCCCCGACAGCCGGACCGAACACTGCGCGATAGACCGGCCGCCGGCGCGCCGCTGGCAGAGCGTGGCATCTTCTGCCGTCACTCAGGTACCGACACATATTCTGAACCGCGTCAAGTACAGAACTGAAATGACATCTCGTAACACTAAAATTTGCACTGTCTGCTCTTTATCGGGTCAAGATCAAACCAGATCAGAACAGGCAGTCATTCTTTTCTAACATGTCAAAGATAGGAGCAATAATTGCTCTCTGCTGCTACTGAACGATCTTCCACACACAACGTCGTATTTCATTTCGTTTTGGCATCTACCTATGACGTGGCTTGACATGACTTTGCGTTGCATTTGCTGAACTTTGCTAAGAGGCGCATACTTGTTTGTCTGGCCTGAACGATGGGGAAGGTCCGCGACAACCACTCCTTTCACCCACGGTGCAAATTAGTCCAATTGTCATCATGCATGTGACCTAGCATGTCTGTAACGGTTGCGTATTGCGGTTGTTTATTCTTTTGGGGACCGTTTCCTTTGCTGATCTAAGTAATTAATGCATTATATTCACGAATATTATAAAAAAAACAGGCATATTCGCGCCACCACCCGAAGAGACGAAAACATGTTTGCAAAGGCTGATTTATGACGTCATATCTCCATTACCTGATCTACCATGGAAATGGTTTTGATGTCAAAATATGGAAAATTGGTTGATGAACAGGTGCAAAAAAATAGTTGGACTCACTAGCAACAGAAGTCTTTCAAGGAAGACCAAGGAGGTTCCCTGAGACACCAGACGGTGCCGGGTTAATTTAGTGAAGCCAAACTAAGTGTAGCCAAAATAGCGACAACCAAGGAGATGAAACAGTCATTATTGTTTGGTCTCATCTTGCACAGAAGATGAGCTGAACAGAATGTGACACGCATTTTTCCTTTGCTACGTAATGTTAATTGTATTGTATTGTTAATTGTATCTACCAGAATGGTTGGAAATATATTCGGAAAACATGATGATAATACTTCATTTAAACAAATGGACAATGCAGATGTTAATAGACTTAGTAAACTAGCTATGAAAATGATGTCTAGATTCTATCCATTCTGCAACCGTTGCCAAAAATTTCCCGCGATGGTTATTTTTTGTCTTTAACCTTCGATCGAATACAACCTTTTTTCATTTATTTCATTTCATTTCTTGTCAGCCTTCGTTTCAAACTTCAACATTTCATTTCACTTTCATTTCATTCAACCTTCATTCCATTCTTTTGCCTCTTATACATCCAGGGACATAGCTTATCAAGCACTTACAAGATTTTGGCATCATTTAGCAGTTGTTTTTTAACTTGGCCGTAACGACGCAGCGTGAACGCCCCTTCGCTTTATCATCAAATTTGTATTACCTTGCATTTACCTTTTCTGCCTTCCCGTTGCATTGTTCCCAAATTATGCAATGCCCCAGTGCCAAATTACACTACTCCAAGACACAAACTTGACGTATCTGAGCTACCTTGAGCATGGGGGCTGGGATAGAAATGCAAAATTATGCCCTGCGACACCATTTTTGCACCCATTAAGTATGGTACGACTTGTTTCGTAGTGATGAAATCGTGGCAGCGACGGTAGGATATCATACAGTCCCTAGCTGTGTAGCGGCGCATCCAAAATAATGTAGAACAACAACGGTCAGTAAATAACCAATACTGGACTCTCATGCTCTATTTTTTCTTATGTTGCACCTTGCAGCTTCTCGGCCATGTGAGATAGGAAAAATCTAGATAATAATCCTATTCCTGTATGAAGGAGGGGTTCGGAGGCCTGCCATCGGCTTTTGCTCGCCGTTTCCAGGGTTTTATAGTAGCTTCAAGATCCTTTGATGGCTTTCCCTACCTACTCCCCTTACATATTATGTTAAATTCTCACAACATTCCTCTTTTTATGGGTGGAGCTAGGCCAGGTTTTCGGGAGAACGACAGGACTTATTCGCACTGTTGAAAGCTGAGGAAAAGTCGCTACCCAAAACAGAGTGCTTGAAACAGAAATTGAAACTTCATATGAGTGTATAGGAAAATGACTGGGCCAATACAGAAAAGTTTTTGTTGGCCTGAGGCCATTTCGCAAGTTCAAGTGAAGGTCAAAATTAAAAATGTGATTTTGCGCATTGTTTTTTGGTACTAATTTTGGAAACAAAAACCGGAATATATTTATTTTAGGATAATACACTTTATTTGCGTTTCAAGTATAATGTTTATGCCAGGCCTGGTTGCGGAGCTATGACCTAAAACGTCCGCACGCGTGGCCTGTTTTACGAAGGCCATAGACAGGACAATGAGGAATACAGCCAATCTAAATCACTGGGAATCGTTGCCATGCATTATGAAATGAGCCGAAGGCAATTTTATGTAACTTTCAGGTCATCTGAGGCCAACTTAAGCCAAAAGTCATAAGTTAACTTGATGCCAATGCGACAAAGACAGTCCCAGATTTCATGTCCCTGGCACCTTCTATGCCAAAATTATGCAAAGAATGTAGTACAATTTGTACTTCTTCAGCCCTCACCGAACGGGAGGGATTTTCACTCGCACCGATGACGGATGACGGGGGGGGGGTATCCCGCCTCACCATTTGGCCCCTAAATGAGCTAGCGCTTCGGGACGAAAAGCAGTCGATAGCTGTGTGCCTAAGAAATCCAACGGTGTCCAGATCGACCCGTCAGGGACAACCAGTGACTTTGTAGGTCATGTTAAATTCTATGCTTGGAAATTATAAATCATAAATCGATTTTCTGCAGTTAAAAATAAAACACTTGGGGCTAAACATACATAACATCGTCTAATCAGTTATACTGAATACCAAAATTAATAAAGGAACATTCTAAAATAGAATACGTCATCTCAGTTAACTGACCTCGCTTGACCTTCAAAAGGTCATTGGCCTACTTAAAGTGACCTGTTCGCATTTGGACTGCCATTTTGAACAGACTTTATGCCCGTCATGAGCCGTTCATGCAGAACTACTGCGCTAAAACAGTAAAAAACGATATTTAGCGCAAAAATCGCTCTTCATACCTTTAGTAATGGTATCATAGCTCGGTGACTTGGGACGACCTATGGTCACTCTTTTTCAGAACATGCGCAGTAAATGCTTCGTCAACTATACCAAATTTCACGGCGCAGTCGTGCACCATATTGCCGTGGTCCCGGAAGCACTACTTTGGGGATTGAGCTGACATCCACCGTCGCGTCCCACGACGGTTAATGCAAGGTTTCCGCGCCTTGCATAAATCATTCGATCTAGAACATTACTTTCGAAGCCAATTGAAGGTGACTGCCCCGTTTTGTAAATGACAGGGTGCGATGGCTGAGGAGGGTTATGATTACTCAGCTCATTGAGGATGACGAGGAGATATAATAAACAGGCTACACGGCGTCATTGTAACGTCCAATGTAGGAGATCAAACCTTTTGGTATTGGAAACTGAAGCGGCCTAAATTCGTTGGTTGTTGTCGTGGGGGGAGTCTGACAATAGCACCACCTGACATGTTTCAGAAACCTCCACCATAGTAACCAGACTGAAGCGCGCAGCGCAAATCTAGAACGATGCTGGGTTACTTGCGTGGGAATTTGGCGGAGACCAGATTGCCGGCGTTAGGTTCAACATACAAAACCCGTTTGTCGGCATTGAAGCGTGCAGTGCAATCCTGGGGCGGTCCAGAGATCACATCGATCAGCCTTTTGCCAGGAACTTGATTCGAATGCAAAATTCGTGCACGTCAAGGGCTTTAAATGCGCGCGGGGCAAGCGGCCAAAAAATGCCCGGTGCGTCCGAGAAACGCATGCGCCTTGTGGCGTACATGGGTACCTAGGGGATCACGCGATGGGGGTTACATGGGCGGCGGCAAGCCCCGATGATAGGCAGTCGGCTGCGGCTTCATGCCCGGCGGATTCGCCGTATTTTGTGCGATCCGTTTTACACCGCTTGTGATCGCAGCAGTTCATGAAACTGAACCAGTCAATGGAATCCAGAAGAATAGCCATAATCAGGAAGAGCGCTTATTGGGTATCCTATATAAATGAGAACGCAATCTCTTTGTGCAAAGCCATGACCTTCTTTGACAATGTCCATTGTCCAATCTGGAACAAACACAGGTGGTTAGGCATTGCGACAGGCGACTCTAAATGCATTATCATCGACTATATATTATACCCTATAGTCCTGCCCTAATCTTTGCACTTGTCCACGACAATCAGATTCCAGTAGACAGAATTTGGAATCTATCTGATGTATTTCTTCAAAAAAGAAAAACAGCTGTGCGCTCATTTTCCATTTTTATCTTTTTTATTCACGAATAGCTGCCTCACTACACATGTATGTTACTCACAGTCTCTGTGTGGAGCGTGTCAAACACCTGGTGGGACGTGAGCTAGTGGCAAACCAACGTTTTCACTAGGGGGATTTCGCTGTTCACTGAGGGGACTTGGCGGTCACTGATGGGGATTCTCCCCAATTATTAAATGAAAATATGGGCCCTGCTTGTAACTATACAACATGTTAAAACAGGCCCTTGTCTTGTCTTATATTCCATTTACGTGAATGCAGACCAGTAATCAAGAGGAGTTTTCTTAGCAAAATCCATTGCACATCGTCTTCCCAGAAGATGGCTTTCGAATGATTCTAGTTCTCAATGAGTTCCGACCACCCCCTCCCTTAAGAAAATCCTGGCTGCGCCCCCGGTAGACAGTTTGGCATCATGATCATCACTCTGCCATTTCACTGCCCTTGAGGGTCACGTAGTCTGTCTGTGGCGATCCCGATAACCTCCCCACAGTTTTCAGCTGAAAACTTCGAGCTGATCACCACACAGTCTCTCAAGTACGCCGGCTGCTTCCTTTCCCGCCGAGGTCTCTCGGAGGGTGATGCGGGCAGAGAGCGCCGTGGTGCAGGTCTTCAGCCGACGTGGGTAGCGTCTCTGCCTGAGTCGGACGTGGCTCCTCTTCCGGGCCCGACATCGGCGTATGCGCGGGCGGCGTGTCGGCAGGCTGCACGATGGCAGGTGTGTGGGTTAAAGCAGGAATGATGAGCTGTTCGTAGTCGGTCGCGGATGGATCGTGGCCACGTGGAGGTGGACGGAGGGCGCCGGTCCATGGCCCGAAAGCCATCTTGGTGGAGGCCTCTGGCCACTGGGTGAGGCGAGGTTGGTGTGGCTACGATGAAGTCGAGGGGCGGTTCGTGCGTGCCAGCACTTGAATATGCCGCACGAGCCGTCTATTCCTCAGTGTCACCCTTCCTAATCCGTGCACCTTGACAAGGTACTGGTCGTGAAGCTTGAGCCTCGACGACCACGCCAGTCCTGTCCCTTTCTGTGGGCGCTTTCTGTGGGCGCCTTTCCAGTTCTGCAGCAGCACCTGGCGTCAGTGGTGGCAGCTGACGCGCGTAGTGACTGAGATCGTAGACTTGCTTGGCGAACCTCAGCCTGAACGCCTCTTCTTGACGTTCCCACGTCCCGCGCCACACGGGGTGCACGACGGTGCTGGTGAACACTTGCGTTTTCGGTGCGATGGGCTGAGACGTTCTGCGCTGGTAACATGCCTGTCTCAGCGTCTGGCGTGTTCCGTATCTGCAGCAGGCCGGCCGCCACCGCCTCCGCGTCGAGCCCTCCGTGGATGTCCGTAGGTTACGTCAGGAGGTGCTATGTCCGCGACAGGCAGAGGCGCTACCCACGCCCGCTGACGCCTCGCCACCGCGGTCGTCTGCACGCTAGGACGCGAATCACTCATCACCACTGTTAGTTAATCGTGGTTACTCTGTTTCAGTCAGGAGCATTCGTTGTGTTAATGTTCAATACAAGGTGTTGAAATACATGCAATGGTTGATCACTGGTCATGCTCCTGGCTCTTTAGTCAAGATCAGCAATGATGCACCATGGCAGCGACTCTCAAGCCAGATGCCATGGCGGCTGATGACATCAAGACGCATCTGATCCTGATGCAGCTACACCAGAAGGACGTCCACGAGACTGACGGCGCACGTCAGAAGCTTCCTAAAATCAGTCGTCCATCACTGCAACAAGGCAGTGGGGAGGACGACTGGCAGGCATTTACCCGGAGGTGGAAGACGTTCCGCAATGGGACTAGGTATCCTCTGCCCAGGTCACCGCTCAACTGCTAGCGTGGTGCAAGCCGAGTTCGAGGCGGCGCTGTTTTGTGACGACCCAATGACGTCAAACAGGGGCGAGAGGAAGGTCATATATACCATGAAGAGCCTGGCAGTGTTGAGTGTGGCGTTGAGTGCCAGGTGGGTGGCGTTATTGACGACTGATCAGGAGCCTGGAGAACAGGTCATACAATACGTTGCGAGGCTGGGGGGCTAGCAAATGTTTGTCAATGGAGCAAGTCTGGATTGGACCCCACGTTCGTTGGTAAGGGTAAGATCATGCAAAAAGCTTGTCGCGAAAAGGTCAAAGCGTACAGTATCTGGACCCGGGAGCATGATCAAAATGACATTCGGATGTACTTCAACATCTCTTATTAAAGATTAGCACAACGGATGCTCCTGGCTGAAACAGAATATATCACGATTAGCAAGATCCAATACGAAAACGCTAACGGGGGTTGGGGGTTAATTTGAACTGGGACAGGGGCTTTCCGGACCGGCGATGGTACCGGTGTTACAGTGGCCGGGCGGTGGCCGGCAAATGTGAATGCTGTGGTCGGCGATATTGGATGTCCAATCGGGAAAACGCTGGGAACAGGGGATTGGGTGGGGTTAATTTTCATATCGGAACAGGAGCTTTCCGGACCGGTGATTACACCGATGTTATCGGTGGCCGGGCGGCGGCCAGCTATAGAATGCAGTATTCTGCGAAAGGTATGCACAACAGGAAAAACTCGGGAACAGGGGGGTTTGGGTGGGGCTTATTTCTACATCGGAACAGGAAGCTTCAGGGGGCTTTTCTATACCGGGCCGGTAATTGCTACCGGTGCTATCGGTGGCCTGGCGGTGGCCGTTAGGTTAGGATAGGAGGTAGGTTAGGTTAGGTTAGGTTAGGTTAGGTTAGGTTAGGTTAAGTTAGGTTAGGTCTGTAAGGTTAGGTTAGGTTAAGTGAGGTTAGGTTGGTGTAGAGTGCGGGAAAATATAGCTTCCTGTATTTGATATCTTTTAGATATTTTTTATTTCCTTTTCTGTTTAGTAATTAAGCATGCTTTTATTTTTCATTTTTATTAATTAAACATCTTTTCACTTTTCCATATCATTTTTTATTAAAATTGCATGTCTTAATATTTTACTTATATTTCCGGTTCATTCTATATCTATACTTTTGGATCATTTCACTGCTACATTGGATTGCCATTTCAGCCTTTTCCTTTATTAAATTCCCACTAACATAATGTATCTATTGCATTCTGCTCCCCTATCTTGTTAATTATCTATTCAGTTTCATTAGGAAACATGTAAGTTAATGGTCTTATATATCGATACCACCCAGTGAACAGGACTGAGCATTACAACCGATCTCTACTTTTGATGGGACAACAACATAAATGGCGTCTCAGACGGCAGGAAGGAGTGAGCGGTGCATTATTGAAATGCTGTTTCCATGGAAATTACAATCTTTACATGTCGGGAATGACTTTTTCACGTAACAAGACTACATATTCTGCGTTGTAAGTATAGTTTTTCCTCAATATCGTAATCTTCACGCAGCCGGTGCGAAATGGACCGGTGACCCGATTAGCTAACAGTGGCGCTGATCTGTATTCTTTTGAGTGGGCCTTGGCTCACCCAATTTTGATTTCAGCCCACCCATTGTTCGTCTGGGCCAGTCCCAATATTTTCTATTGGTTTAAAATGGAAATGAGTAATAATAACGAAAATAACGGGTGCATTAGGTAACAGGTAAGAGTAAAGAATAAAGTCTAAAGCAATGTATCTATCTTTCTCTCCGTATTCTATCTACATATACAGCTATATCCATGAGGATAAATGTAATTTTTCATTTAACCCTATTCCCGGAGGGCTAGACGGTATGGTCGATTCCCGGCAGGGTGGGGGGACGGATTCAACCCCCCCCCAGAGATCTCGAGAACTACTTTTCCGATTTCATCGCAACAAACGGCAATCGATTTGCCGTGACGTAAACTACACTTTTATCAAAAGAAATTTTGAAAATTTTGAGATGTGTGGATACAGGGGGACAGAAATGTCAAAATAAGGGGTACTTTTGGACTTCTTATAACTACGTTGTTTATCAACAGATTTCAATCAAACTGGCATGAATCGAGAGAGTATGGATAGGGCTTTTACCATAGGTACACAAATATAAAATTTTGAGAAAATGCATGGGCGTTCACAGGGTTTCAAAAATAGGAGGATTAGTTTTCTAACAACTGAATGAACAAAAGAGGCAAAAACACTTTTTTGGCTTCTGCTAGTCATGTTATGCTAAAGAAGTACAAATCGTATCAACATGTTTGTATAATATTAGCATAGACGGTGCCAGGAAGATGAAAAAGGGAACTGTCAAGGTCACACGTTCTTCAGAACAACTTGTGACCTTTGACCTTAAATGACCTCCAATGACCTTAGGGTCAATTGGAATGATCTCGTGTACATTTAATATTGTCTGTAAATGTTTTCAATCATTGGAATTTATTCTATTTCAAAAATTTCATTTTATGGCTTTTGCAATATAGGGTATGCGCACTGACATTTTAGCTGATGGCTCCGTGACTGGACCTGATACCAAATTGAAACTTGATACACAATTAGACGGCACCCTTCTACGCCATGTTTCGGGTTTGGCGTATGAAAAACGGCGCCGAAATTGTTGCAAAAAAATAAATTTTGACTTTTGACCTTGGCCTGACCTTGTAAAGTGATCTCAGATAAACAAAATTACATCTGCACATTGCCCAACTATTTAGCTATACATCCATATAAAGTTTTAAGTTCTGTCTTAAAAATTCTGTTTTTGGCAGACATTTTGCTTTTACCCTCAACATGGCCAAAAATGGCCTGAGGTGCCTCCCAAAAAGGTTGCCTTTCTCCGCCCCTGAGCAAAATAGAATTTTGAAATTTTGTCATAGCACATAGAAAGACTAGCTAGGAAAAGCCACGAAGTTTCGTGAAGCTTTCGTAAAAAGCCTGGAATTGGCAAGGAAAAAACCAGAGGGGGCGAATAATTTAGCCCCCTGCCGGGAATAGGGTTAATAAATAGTAACAAAAGTCTTGCAAAATTCTTTTGGTCAGAATAAAGTGGGCTAGATTCGCTGAGAAACTCACATTTGGGGGAGGTTAGAAGGTCGCGACCTCGGCTGCCCCCCACCAATCATTTACAACAATTGACGCCCCTGTTAGCTAATGCCTTGAAGGAACATATAAAGCAATAAAATGAGGCACCTCCACACTATGACGATCACTCCATCATTTCACTACCCATGAGCACTGGCGGATCCAGGGGGCTATCTCGGCCATGCTCCCCCCAACAGTGATTAGGGGGCTAAATAGTCATTTGCCCTATTATTTGCCCTATTTGTTCCCTTAAAAAAAGACATGGGTATTTCTACTCAACCAGAGTTTAAGGTTATTGGAACAACGAATCCAACCTATGGCCATCGTCTTTTCCAACCCTTCCTCCCGATCGATGACCTACCGCTAATAGCCAGCTGCTGAAGCACACCCTCCGAACTCATGAACAGCGTCTTCCACCTCTCCCAACCCCAGTCAACGCCTCCGCTAACCTACCATCCAGACCCAGGAAGCTCTGGTTTGCCCCCCCCCCCCATAAACGGAGCCACTGGATTCGCCCCTGCCCATGACGCTCACGCAGCCTCTATATGTGAGGGATCCCAACAACACACAACACGGTACTCAGGAACATGCATTGATGACGGAGGTGGTGAAGCTGCTCGGGCTCCTTACCCCACGTAATTTTGGAAATCCAGTATCATCCCCATGACATCGATGCAAGAATAATGAGTCAAATTTTTTCTGCTCTCCTGCTATCAAAATTTTCTGAGTGCTCTGCAAATATAAACAGTGAGCTCCCAGCATTCTGACGGTTCTGATACAAACTGGGCAATGTCTACATTGGTTTATGGAGTGGTTTAAATGCAGTTTCTGTATATGTTTATATTTCTGTAACTTATATATGTATACATATGTATATATTTCTGCAACTTTCATTGTCACTTATCGTTTAAAATGTCAAAAAACTTGTCAACTAATAAACCAACAAACTGGCAACATTGCGTCACAGATTAACGGATCAAAATCGACATAACGACCATCATAATCGTAATTGCCTCTGACGATAGACTAAAAACACATTGCTACCGCTAAATTATATTGGAATCACGTTTTTGCGCTCTGGTTGAAAAAAGGAAGACCATCGAATCAATTACGTCATAAATCTCATATAGAGGCATGTCCTTGTGTTCTTCCTTTCAAGGTCTTCTCGGCATTTGAATTTAATAGCTCTTGTTCTCATGTAAGAAGTTCGAACATTTTAAATTGGATTTTGCGGGTATGGGTGTTGAAGCTTTATCATGGTGTGAAAAGAGTTAGGCGTGATTTTCTCAGGGTTTTGACTGACAACGGGCCCAGGAACAGGGTAATTACGTGATCTAGAAGTACCAGACCATGGCTAATGCTTGTGTGTTTGTTGTGGGTTAGGACGCATAGTCTCTTGATGGGCTCAAGCGTCCCTGCCTTGAATCAGTAAGTCTTTTGTTTGGTTGGGCTTCAGTCAGTCATCTGCCATGGCCAACAAAGGTCTGAGATGCATTGTAGTTACCAATATAGGTTGATGTCAGTCTGTAATGAATGAATGGTGTGGTATGATCATAATTCATCCATTCTGTGTATCTTGTGTTTGACCATCAATCTGTGCTATCTTTATGTATATATATATATATATATATATATATATATATATATATATATATCCATATACACAGAAACATAAAAAATGCAAAAGCAAATACTTGCAATATATCCATGCATCATGCCATTTCAAGATGCATAATGTGGAAAATTACCAAATAGAACTGTCACTTCATCTGCCACTGGTCACTGTGCCACTGATCTCTTTGGTCTGCTTGGATTCCCCCATACCTATTTCAACAAGAGCATTTCCAAGGCTGAAGTATTTCACACATGACATTAGGAGTTCCTCTAGAAGTAGTCTAACATACCCTGACCAAACCTAAATATACATGTGTGTGTGTGTGTGTGCATATATATGTGCTTGTGTGTGTATGGACTGAGCTTTAGATATCCACCAAGCACTTATTTCCTGGAAAAAATGGTAGGAATCATAAAGATGGTGCAAAGATGAATACATACAATATATCCCTGGACTATGCCATTACAAGATGTACATTGTGAAAAATTACCATATAGTACCATCACATCATTTGCCACTGACCACTATGCTACTGATGTCATTGGCATCAGCTTTCATTCTGCCATAACTGATTCAACAAAAATATTCCCTGTGGTGAGGCATTTCATGCATTATGACATCAATAGATGCTCTGCTTTACAAATAATCTAACTTAACAGATTAAATTACATACATATATATCTATGTATGTATATGTAATGCATCATCTGACTGATTTAGCACCAGTTATGAGAAATGGCCAATGTAAATAAGATAATTCCTGGGAGCAGTGCATTTTTTGCTATGGAATTATGCTGTTCTCCATCAGCTGGCCAGCATGGTTGTGGTTCTTGGATTGCTGCTGTTATTTTATTGTTATTCTTTGAGAAGTGCAGGTATTGTTGGGTACCATCTGAAACAGTTGATCCATTGCCAGAATCTCTGAAAAATGGGAAGGTCCTTATGCTCCCACAAGATCTGCTGTCACAAATCATGGTACAAATGATGCCAGTTTGGTAAAGATCTGGCCTCATCTACAGTGCATACAACATGGGGAGGGTGAAGTTGTGTACTGAGCTCACTGTCCTTCATTGTCCCATTTTTCAGACATCTTAGCAATGGCACTGACCAATGAGGGCAACATCATCCGGCGCTCAGTCTACCAGAACTCCAACACCCTGGTCGAAGTTCTGATCAAGTCGAAGGAGCCACGGCCGCGCGCCGGCGGGCAGCGGCCGGCCGCGGCCGCCGAGCCCGCCTGGCCGCCCGCCGTGCCCGTGCGGAAGGACGGCCGCCCGCTGTCGGCGCCGGCGCCGCTGCCCAGCCGTCCCCGCTCCGGCCGCCAGCTGCCCACCTGGCGGCCGACGGTGGAGCAGGACGGCGAGGCAGCTGGTCGGGGCGGCCAGCGGGCGCCGCTGGTTCCGCCCGGCCAGCGGGCGCCGCTGGTTCCGCCCGGCCAGCGGGCGCCGCCGGTTCCGCCCGACCAGCGGGCGCCACCGGCTCCGCGCTGCCAGCGGGCGCCGCTGCCTCCGCCCGGCCAGCAGGCGCTGAGCCGGAGCGGTCCCCGTCCGGCCGTCCCGTCGGCTCCCCGGCCGCCGCGGCCTCAGCCGCCGCCTCAGCCGACCGAAGCCAGGGCAGCAGCCGGCCCGCCTCCAGAGAGGTCTCCTAGGGCGGCCGAGGCCCACGATCACGCCACACAGGAGTTCAGGACATGGGCGAAGAATCTCAGTAAATTGGTGCAAGACATCAAGAAAAGGCCTGGTACTTGATGTTTTTAGTCTTTTGATTTGGAGTTCAGTCAGTAACGTATTTGCACTACAGACGTGTGTCTAGGTCGGATGAAATGCATGTTATCCCAGTTTTATATTGAACCATTTGATGATCTGGGTGTGAAGTTGTAGCATCTCTGAAGTCATGGTCAAAACGTAAAAACAGCAAAGCATTGCCAAAATGATGCAGCACTTAACTTGGCCAGCAGGGAACAGAATGCAAAACAGCCATAACCTGCATTCCATCTGAATCTAGACACAGTAGGTGCATACCATTTTGGTATGATATAAATGCTTGCTGGCTGGCTGCATCTCAGACATAGCAGTTATCAAAATCAGTCTTGTGATCACCACTGCATATGTGTTGTGTCCAGTGGGCCCCTGTGATTGGTGAACTGCTGACGTCCTTTAACCCTATTTCCTGGCAGGGGGGCTGAATCCGCCCCCCTCGGGTTTTTTGCTTGCCAATTCCAGGCTTTTTAACGCAGCTTTACAAAACTTGGTCACTTTTCCTAGGTATTCTTTCTACGTGCCTTGACAGAAATTTCAAAATTCTATTTTGCTCAGGAGCGGAGCCAGGTAACGTTTTTGGGAGGCACCTCATGCCATTTTTGGCCATGTTGAGGGTAAAAGCAAAATGTCTGCCAAAAACAGAGTTTTTAAGATAGAACTTGAAACTTTATATGGATGTATAGCTAAGTAGTTGGGCAATGTGCAGATTTAATTTTGTTTATCTGAGGTCATTTACAAGGTCAGGTCAAGGTCAAAAGTCAGAATTTGTTTTTTTCGCAATAATTTTGGCGCAGTTCTTTCAAATGCCAAACCCGGAATATACATGACGTAGAAGGGTACCTTCTACTTGTGTACCAAGTTTCAGCTTGATATCGGGTCGGGTCACGGAGCTATGACCTAAATTGTCAGTGCATGTACCTTATATCTCAATAGCCATAAAATGAAATTTTTGAAATGGAGTGAATTGAAATGATTGAAAACGTTTACAGATAATATTAAATGCACGCGAGATCATTCCAATTGACCGTAAGGCCACTGGAGGTCATTTAAGGTCAAAGGTCACAAGTTGATCTGAGAAATGTGTGACCAAGACACTTCCCCCCTTTTCATGTCCCTGGCACCGCCTGTGCTAACATTATACAAACGTAATGTGATTTGTACTTCTTTAGTATAACATGACTAGCAGAAGCCAAAAAAGCATGTTTGCCTCTTTTGTTCATTCAGTTGTTAGAAAACTAATCCTCCTATTCTTGAAACTCTGTGAACGCCCATGAATTTTCTCAAAATTTCAGATTTGCGGACTCATGGTAAAAGTCCTATCCATAATCTCTGGATTCATGCCAGTTTCATCGAAATCGGTTGATAAACAACGTAGTTATAAGGAGTCCAAAAGTATCCCCCATTTTGACGTTTCCCCCGTATCCACAAATTTCAAAATTTTGAAAATGTCTTTTGATAAAAGTGTAGTTCACGTGACGGCAAATCGATTGCCGTTTGTTGCGATGAAATCGGACAAGTAGTTCTCGAGATCTCAGGGGGGGGGGGGCCGAATCCGCTCCCCTTGCCGGGAATCGACCATACCGTCTAGCCTTCCGGAAATAGGGTTAAAGTCTGTTGTGTTTCGTCTCACTGGTAGGCCTGACTGTGATATGTGTGGCTGTCAGCGATAGCGCACCTGCGTCCTCTGCTGACCCGTCTGGAGGAGACTGTGCGTGAGCCGCCTGCTCCCTTCACCTATACCGACCCGGGCGAGGACGACCTGCTGCGTCAGCGGCTGGAGGAGATCCAGGAGGAGAACGAAGAGCTGCAGAGGTGAGGTACACTGCAGGTGTGGTAGGCTGTGTTTTGGCAGGGGATGTTGGGTTAACGAGAACCCTGAACTGGAATGCGGCACAGACCAAGTGACCAAATCCCGTTGCACCATGTCACAACATTGAAGAGCTAGATTGATAACAGGAATGAAAATGCTGTTGAGCAAAGCTTTTGTGTTTGAGAACTCGCAAGAATTTTGACTGTTTTGTTGAAAATTGTCTCACATGAACATGTCTCAAAAAAACATGTCTCACTTCTCTCGTGCTTCGTTGTTGTTTCAGGCATCATTGCCGTAATATCGCGTGGGCTTTCACGGAGAGCATCGTTAGAACATTCACCATTTGCCCACCCGCATCAGATTGTAATCTGCTGCAGCTTGTGTGGCAGCGGGAGTCTCTGTACCCAACCCATCTCCGCCCAGAAGGGATACACCTCTGTCTGATTAGCATACCTTGTTATATTGGTCGACGTTGAGTCACTTTTGATTTGATTTATGCACAGCTGAGTCTCGGTGTTCCTGAGTCGCGTGGTCCTGTGATCGACACTGCGCCGTGTCCCAATCACGTCCCGCTGTGACTGTGCTTTGTCCTAGCCACAGCAGGCTGTGACCGCTTTGTGTCCCGGCGACAGCAGGCAGTGACTGCCCGTGTCCAATCCACAGCAGGCAGTGACTGCCCATGTCCAGTCCACAGTTGGCTGCGATCGCCCCGTGTCCCGGCCACAACAGGCTGTGACCGCGCCGTGTCCAATCCACAGTAGACTGTGACTGCCCCGTGTTCCGGCCTCAGTAGGCTATGACTGCCCCTTGTCCCAGCCACAGCAGGCTGTTACCGCCTCGTGTCCCGGCCAGAACAGGCTGTGACCACCCCGTGTCCCGGCAACAGGAAGTTCCAGACGCTGAGCTCCACCATGCGAGAGTACCAGCGCACATTCCAGTCGCAGCCACAGCCGCAGCCGCGACCGGCCGGCGGCGGGGACGGCGACACCGACACCGAGCTGGCGGAGCTGCGCCGGCAGCTGGCCAAGTACAAAAAGTATGCCAAGGAACTGAAAAAGACTAAGGAGAACCTGCTGGCCAGCATACAGGTTTGTAGCGTAACTCGTTTTGGGATCTTTGTATTGTGTTGTTTTATAAAAAGGGGGTTGAATTGCTGCCCCGTTACATATTGATTGGCTTGTCGTCTCTTCGTCATTGTTACTGAAGTAAGGGGCCTTTTTCGTTGTAATGGGTGTATGTATTGCATTGCTTCAGATGTTGTAGGAAATTTGTGTTTATCGACAGTATAATTTTGCAGTGCTTTTTTACTTCAGTTCGGTTCCCGATCTCGGCTGGTATGGTAATACATTTCAAGCGAGACCGAGCACTCGTTCATTTCGTGAACCTACATTGCGGCGCTGAGCTCTGGCACGTTGGCGGACGGTTGCAGACGATGGAAGAGAGCCACGCCGCTGAACTGAAGGAGCTGAGGGCCGAGCACGAGGCGCAGATGTCCCAGGTGCTGGCGCAAGTCACCAGCGAAACGGAGATCCTCGGCTCGTTCCGCGCCGTACGTAACACCTTCCTGGACTCGTTTTCGCATTTGATTGCTTGGTTCCATGAGTGTTTTGTTGCAGAGCAGTGTACAAAAGTTGATTGCTTCTGAAGATCTATCATATCATCAGCTGACACAGCATATCGTGTCTAATTATCGTGACTCTGACCAGGACTTAAATGTTCGTCAAGTGTATTTACGCAGTATTATTACTTCATCTTTGCTCATCATCATCGTCATCATCATCAAATGGCATCATTTTAAATGATTATGAACGGGTAGTTCACGCGCCCTAAAGCCCAAATAAGCAACTAGTCAAGCCTCATCAGGGTGCCGCCACCAACGTTTTGGAAATTATGCCCTGCCAAAAAGTTATGGGTCCATGCTTTCTTCTCACCTTCCAGTGGCCCCGCGTTAACATTTTGGAGTTTGGAGGTGAATTACCTGGAACTTAGAATGAAACATAAGGTGGATCAAAGATGATATAGTAACTTGGCATTGCCTGTCTCTTAAACACTGATAGTATGGGTATCAAGTTATTTTTCCTTCCCCAAATGGAGTTTCCATACATGTTATCTAAGGTTTTCGTTCACATCGTATGTGTCACCTACACCAAGTTGTAACTTGCCCCTATCTCTCCCAGTAAGATTACTGTGACATGCATTATCACCGTGGTGCGAGTCGTAATGTAGGGGAAGGTGGGGGGAGCACCGCCTATGGGGTAATATCGTGCATCATAATATCTGGAAAAAGGGCAAGGGTAGCTCAGCTGACTGTCCATAACATTCGTGACATAAGTGTCAGGAATCTTATGGTGTTGATTACCATCTGTTTCATATCAGAGGCCTGTTTTGCCGTTTTTCCGTATGCGTTTTGTAACGACGTACGTGTAGCTTTTGCTTGTAACTCTTTCAATTTGCCATTTTAATGGCTCAAAATTATCTGCCATACGTGCTATGGAATCGACAGCATTATTACCCATGCGTTTACGTCAGTTGTCTTTTCTGGAAGGAAAGCAAAAGGGGTAACACCGCCCAACGTGGCGGTGTTACCCGGTGCAATGGCGAAGGCTGTAACGGGTCAGCAGCGACGCCTTCCTGTGCGACCTGTTTTTCTCGTAGATTAGTGATCTCGTTCCTCCTTGAGAGCACCACGCGCCTCCGCTTAAGACTGAGTTGTGGATGAGTTTTATGAGAAATCCATTTTGTGTTCCAAAAACGAGTGGCGTATCTCAGTACGAAATCCTTCCCGTAGATCTGATTGCAGATTGGTATGTGTCTTCCAAGTTCCAAGCCGTAAAGAATGGTCCTGTGTGGAAAGGGCTTCGTTTCCATTTTGTTGCCAGTGCGGTGAGAAGTAATGTTTCCTGAACGATAACGTCCGGGGACCAATTGATTGTAAGAACGAAGAAAAGAATAGCAAATTTGGAAGTTCCTCATACACTGGGCCGTTTTGTATCATATACAGAGCTCCTGATGCCCGGAGACGACCAGTTTACACCCGTTATGATAAGTGGTGTTTGGGAAAGCATTGCGCCTGCTAGCAGTATTGCGCATTACATTTTAAGATGATGTAAATACATTTCATGTTTGCATGCTTGAAGGTATTTTTGAGAGTAGCAACATGCGCGCTGTTATCCCATAAATAACACATTAATTCTCCCAGTATCTGGGATTACGGAAGGGACTGACTTTTGGCGCTTCTTCGCGGACGAAAAGGCTGAAATTTGTCAGCGAAGAAATTCATTCGCCTGGGAAAACGATGTTCCTGACGCTCCCAGCAGCCTAAGATCATTAGGGGGCGCTGTTTTCCGATCCTCTCCAATGTGGCCTGTGACGCGCGTCCTCAGTCGTACATCACCCTCGTGGTCTGGGTCCGGGCACACTAGACCGGGCACGTGATAGCCGGTGTCGCCGTTCTCGTTGTGAGCCGTGCCTGCTGACGGCGGCAGGACGCTGAGGCGGTGCAGCGGAGCCTGGCCCAGCGTGTGCAGGAGAACGCCGAGCTGCGACAGCTGCTGGCCGAGCGGGACGCGCAGCTGGAGCGGCTGGCCGCCCTCAATCGGTCAGTGGTCCGCGGCAGGCCGACACACGGGCCGGCCTCCGAACATAGGGCTCTGAACCTGCTGGCCTGGGTATATATATATGCTACCATATAAACCCAAGTGTAATTAGAAGCATTGCATTTTGCTACGGGAAGATCTTCAGCATTTTTTTTTTAAACGTCTTCTCACTCAGTCTTAATTTTTATCACCACGTAAATTTGGCCAGTTATATTTTCCTTTCATGTTTAAGGCATGTATTGTGCCCTGCATTCTACAGATCCTATCAGATTTGGGTATCACAGCCGCTAAAATTTATGCTTTACTCACTTGAACAAACTCATAACTTTGGTTGTTTACGTCTGGACTCACTGAAAAGTGCTGTTCTCATGGTTACTGAAGTCAGTTGTCATCGTCTCCTGCAGTATTTAAGTCGTGGCGGTTGTTTGATATCGACAATGAAGCCAGCAGTTGTCACATCAAATGTTTCTGTGTATGTAATATTATAGCATACATCTGATATTCTAATACACAACAGAAAATATGCCTTCCTTTCAGAGCATACTCCAACTAGAGGGGAAAACAGTGTATAGTGTTGAGTCGTCTAGGTGTCGCTACTGTCGACGTCTGGTAATGGCAAATTATGGTAAATTGTCGAAAGTTGGGTTGTTCATTGTAAGATTTAATGACAGATTGAGGAAAAGAAACTTGGGTCTATGCTTTGAAACCCGGTAAGATCACTTTTAAGGTTGTAAATGCCCTTGAACTTCTGTAAAACGGATTTTACATCATTCACTTAGCATGCGGCAACACTCAAAACATATGCTGATTACGCCATAAAAATGCGCAGTATCGTTGTTGGTGGTCCCTGGATGGGCAAACGATGATTTGCAACTGGATCAAGCGAACGTATCGGTATCGCCGCGGTGTTGTGCATTGCCCGCACCGTGGCGTCCCCTCTGACTTTGGCCCGCCGACAGGTCGCTGCAGGAAGTGGCACGGAAGCAGCTGCAACAGCTGGCCGGCGCCGAGCTGCCGGCAGTGGGCCAGCTGACGTCGAAGCTGCAGTCGCCGCCGTCGGCGGGCGCGCCGGGCCCGGACGGCGCCGGTGACGGCGGCGGCGACCGGGCGCCGGCCGACTGGGGCGGCCGCGCCGTCAGCCTGGCCAGCCTGGACGTGACGGAGCCGCTGCCGGCGCGGCCGTTCCCGGGCGAGTGGCCGGACGTGTCGCTCAGTTCGGCGGTCGGCTCGGCGCCGCCGCCGGCCGCCGGTGGCCCGCCGCCGCCGCAGGAGCCGCCAGGCGGCGGAGGAGACGAGCCGGCGCTGGGGCCCGACGGTGCCGGGGAACGGGGGACGATGGCGGGACGGAGCCGGCCGGCGGCGGCGGCGATAACGGCGCGTCCTCGGTCGCCGGCCGCGGCCAGCCGCTCTCGGAGCAGGAGTTCCTGCGCAGCCTGGCGCGGCTGAGCCAGCAGCTGACCGGGCTCCAGGAGGGCGTCAGTCGCGCCGGCAAGGTCCTCACTCCGTGACGTCAGCAGAGACGGCTGCCGTGTCGGCACGGAGCGGCCCCCTCCCGTGTGACGTCCGGCGGCGCTGGCGACGGCGCCGCTCTGCGTCGTGTGATGTGGCCTTGCTGCATTGGTTCGTTCCTGTGCCATGTCAGGTGTCCCTGGCGGCAGCGGCTCGCCCGTAGGACGTGGCTCAGGGAGCTCTTTCTGACCCGCCGGCGCTTCCATCAGAGCTTCCACGGGCGACAAATAGCTGCGTGTTCGCGTAGTTCCGCCTCTGGCTGTGACCTCATTCCGGGCGGATCCATTTGTAAGGTGCTTGGGGTCCCTAGGAAGCTTCGTTCGTCGTTGCCGGGATGGCCTCTTTCGTCTTAGCCGCACGGAGTGTCCTATTCTCTGGCCAGCGTGTGAACTCCGGTACGAACTTGTTCTGCAGCCGGTGTGGCGGGTGTAGGAGTGATCTCGTTCGTTGGCTGGTGTGTGAGCTACAGAGGATCATTGTGTGTAGCGTGCTGGAGTTTAAGAGTGCGTTGGCTGGCCATCGTCTAGAACAACTGGGCCCGCGATCCGCGCTTGATATCCTGGAGCGGCTTTGTTCGTTGGTTGATGCGGTCCGTTTCTGCGGCCGTCCATTTGTGGTGTTTTCGTTGGCGTTGTTTTAATTCAATCATGCATCGCTTAAATACATTTACTGAACGACAAGCGCTCAACGTGGGCACGCACGTTCCGCCTGTGGTTTGTGGTCGCGCTCACCTCACGATGTGCGTGAACAGAAACGGCACGCGAGCTCACACTTCCTGGGCCCTGTCGGGCGCGCTCATCACAGTGCGACGGGAGAGAGCTGCAGATACGGAATGGCCGGCCAGGTCACGTTTTCACGATGACAAAAAGGAGAAAAACTGGCACTGGCTTGGTGCGTGAGCGATCGAAAAACTGTGCAGCCGTGGTTAGTGAACGTGGCCGGCCCAGTTGTGGCGAAACGGCCGCCTTCAGTCGCGCCGCGCGCTCCGCACTTGAGCCACATTGCGCGTCGCTACGAGGAAACCAGAAAAGTTCGCGAGTAAAATCGCCGTTTTTGCTGATGTCATCGAACAGCTACGGTACGATTCGTCTGCTGATGGCGAATTACATGAATCAGGCCCGTCCTAGGGCAGGCCATGATGGTTTGTTGTAACGGGGACCGTTGGAGAGAGAAGTGCGAGCCGTGTTCGCTTTCACCGGTAGACGGCGCCGCGTCGTCAGGTGTGGCACCGTGACTGACGGGTGTTTTGATAGTTTCTGAGGCGTTGCGCCATGTTGACTCGGGTCCGCTGACCCCTGCTTTCGTTGCTGTCATGTGACGGTGGCGCGCCCAGCGGGCCGCCGCGGCTGCCTCGTCGGACGGCGGCACGCCTGGTCCGGGTCCGATGGTCACGGCTGCCACAGCTGCGGCGTTCCGTCACGACTGGGAGCTCGGCTCCTTTCTCACGGTGAATTGGTGGCCGAAGCGGCGGATACGGCGCTCCACTGATCTACGAACGAAATGTGTCAACGAGCGAGCAGAGGCTGTTCTCTCGGAACGGAAGCAGAAATCTGAACAGCATCCTGCGACTTCCGACTGGTTAAGGAAGAATAGCGTAGCTGTAATAGTTCTGCCGGTGGACGACCCCCTGATTTAAACTTACCATGGGAAAGATGTTGCATCCAGTGCCATTGTCTCAGCAGAAAAGGCGAATGAATGCTTCAATGGCTTCACATTCCGACCATCCCGAACAAATCCGACGTTTTTTACAACAAAACGTTGACAACGTTATGGAAGGAATACGGTCACGGTTTTCACGTTATGATGCTGACCGCCGACGAGGGATGTGATCTGAGCAGAGGAGTGGAGCGACATTGGTACTTGGATGTGTAAAGAGCTGGAGGATCGCTACGAGCTGAATTGCCGCCCATTTGACCCGCGGTCTTGCAGACTCTTCCACATGGCGAATCCTCTAGTGCGTTGTATTGCGTTTACTGCCTCGGGGCCACCATTGCGGGTACCGAAATTAGCATGGTACTCTCCATATTTCTGGCAATGAAGTCCCATCACGCGAAATTCAAATGAATACACAAATGTTTACAACATCCTGGTTCTAAAGAATCCTCAGAGCCAAAGGAATGCGTTCATGACAGAGCACATAAGCGATACGCTCATGCACATGTACTAGCCCGCCCACATGCTCAGACGCAGACGGGCTGATCATTGGGCTGCGCGCTGTCTTCGAGATAGGCAAAGACAGATGACACTCCGTCTGGACCAGTTCCCGTGACGATAGCCGGACCTGACCTGGCCCGGCGTGAGTCCCGACCTGGTCTTACCCACCGAGGAACTTGTTCTAATGTCGGCCACATTTTATTGTATTGTGCTGTAACGTTGCAGCTCATCCATTGCATGACTACTAACCAGCCGAAGTCATGACTGGATGGTGCTCATTAAGATCAAATGGACCACTGGCATAAAACATACGGCATCACACAAACACAAGCACGTGCACCCCCTCACCGCACAGGTACGCACACAGGCACGGACGCGCACATGCATGCACACGCGCACGCACACTCACACACGCACACCCACATGTACACAAGGCAAGTTAAGCATTGAGATATAGGTATAGAAGCATAAGTGTGGCTAGACTTTGCTCAGGTGGCGTTTGACGCGGCGTAGCCGCAGTAGCCGAAGCGCTGGATAAAACCCAATCATCATCAGGTGGCGTTTGACCTCTCCATTAAAACCGGTCAATGAACCCTCTCTAACTGTTGGTAATAGATCGTTCAAAGCAGTTACATTACGGTAAAAGAAGCGCTGTCTCCCTGATTCAGATTCGATACGTGGGAGAAATGGGTCCGAGTCACCTCTCGTTCTGCGCTTGCGGCGTTCACCACGCGTGATTATCTGTTTCGCCTGAATGGGAGTTCGCCGGAAAGCATCACACGTTTCCAGAAGTAAAACGCATGACAGGTTTCCGGCTGCCGGGTCGGCAGCCGGCCAAGAGTGCGGAGGGCGTCGCTGGTGTGATCATGTTTGCCGCGCCCGGTAATGACTCGCAATCCGAAATTAACACACTTCTGGACGCGACCATGCATTGCTAAATACTGCTCCGATATATCCCGATGCAACACCACACATCAGACTGCTCACAATCGACTGTAGACCACCAGGGCAAGACTGCGACGAACAACATAGAGGCCTGTAAGCATTCCAGTGCACTTACCGACCAGCTGACGTATGTGTGGCTAGAAGGAAATATTTCTGTCCATGACAAGACTTGAATTTTTCATTCTTGCTTTCTGTGATGATTTGCCGTTGACTGATAGTGAAATTTTTGTAAGTCCGCGGATAATCTCATGCGTGTCTAACAGAAGACGCTGAGACCTACTAGAATTTAGCTTCACAGAATTTTGCGTGAAACAGTGGCAAGAAGTGGCTGAGGCGGCTTGCATGCGTTAAATCAGAACATGACTGTCGCGCTTTTTCCGGTAACAACACTTGGCATATCTTCGGCATCTTGAATAATTCTGACGTTGTTTTTTGACGTACACGCTGATACCGTTCAAGAATATCGAATATATGGATTTTGAATTTCGTTGGCTTTGAATGTTTGGAATGAACTGTGCGCTGAATTTGAGGTCTAGGGGAATTTAGACGCGCGTACTGAAAGTTGTCCGGCAGATGGTTTTTGAACCATTTTCAGTCGGTTCCATAAAGCTCAAGTTTTTGGATCAATTTGGCGTGGTCGACAAGGTCAAAGAGTTTCCTCAAATCGAGAAATACCGAACGAGAGATCTCCCTGTTGTCCATGTCGCGCAGAATGTGCTCAGCCACTCCCACTAGCGAAATTTCCATAGAATGATGCCGCCGAAATCCACGGTAGCTGATGGAAAAATGAATAGGCGTGGGTGTGCAAATGACGCTCAGTGATTTTGGCGAGACGTGTAACAAAAAATATAGGCCGAAAGCTTGAATGGTCGGTAAGTGCACCGACTGCTTTACAGCTCGGCTGTACGAAAGTTTCCTTTACATAATTTCCAGGACTGCGGTACAGCATCCGTCACCAAACTTGTGTGCATTATGAAAATATGACATGAAAGAGACAGCGTTGAAGCATTTCTGAAAGAAAAACACTGATAAACCGTCTGCATCGCAAGCATCACTGTCATTCGTGCTTTTCATGGTACAATAAAGCTCACCGGCTGCCACAGGCTGTACACAGAAGCTGCCGGCCACACAAGGAAGTTCGACAGGCAAATCACTTGTCGGCATACCGCTGGTTCTGGTTACGTTAACTTGCGCCGCGGTTTTGGCGCCTATTTAAAAGAAACAGATGTTCATTGTGTCTGGCTGGATATCGGGCGTCTTGATTTCCACACGTCTTACCACGAATGATAGATCGCACACAGCGACACAATGGGCCTCGCCAGGTTTCGGTAATGCGAAGGCCCTCCCGAGTATCACGCAGGATACCGGACCGTTCAGCATGCCTTTAGACTTTAGGCCGGCAGGATTCGGAACCAACCGGTTGAGCTCGCGGTACAGAGCGAACTGCAAACGGTATGTCTTCCCTGCGTGATGCCACGCGCCGGCCGGCCATGAGTCGCTGGGTGGTGCCAGCTACTGGCGGGGCGTCAGGGTTCCCAATCCTATAACCGGCTCGCTGCGGCGTGTTCATCGAGTAGGCGCAGCATACTTTGGGTAAAATAGTAACTCTGACACTAAAAGTTCCCGGTTCTAAAAACAGGGGACCAGTCAACAGGAAGTAAGTGGTTGCTAAAAGCATCCATATCCATCCGCCTCCACTGCCTACCATCGCCATACAGCGGAGATGGGCAGCATTTCCCTACACGAATGAGAGCACGGGCAAAGTCATGAGGGCTAAAGTGACAACATTTTACATCAGAGTGAACAATGGTTGCGGCGTAGGTAGTGACAAGTACAGCGATAATGGAACCTGAGCGCGAAAACGTTGATGGTTTGAGAGAGAGCATGCCTGCTTCAAGTCTGATCAGATGGCACTAGCTGTGCTGTCCTGTCTGCTTCTGAGATGACAGTTCAGGTCACCTTTTATGATCCACGATAGTCGGTTAGCATATGCTGAATTTGCAGCTCTAGGTCGTCCAGATCAGCAGAAAGCTGGTAGATGCTGGTGGAAGGCGGCCTATGCACTGAGCATAAGACAACATGCCTGTCATAGCCAGTGGTGATCCTTATCCACAGGGGTTCGAGTTTTGGGCTACTCAGTGTTATTGGTTTTGTTTTATTGAGCGATATATGTACCAATAAAAATAAATACACAGCGCGGCATCGTTACTCTGCGACCTGCGTGCTTTTTTTATTAGGCTTATGACGTGTTATTCATCTTCGCCATGCGGAGCGTCTGAAGAAGCACTGGACAACTGACATAAGCTGAAGACGGTTAACACCAAAATTACCACCAGTCCTTTTTCGAGCTGTAAAAAAACGAAAACAGAACAATGTCCTGCATTACTAGGTTGTGCGATGTTTGGTAGCTATCTTCATATTCTGCGATTATGGGGATAAAATTCAGAACCATTCAGACGTCCCCAACGCCTGCTTATTCATGTTGAACGAAGGGTGGTGGTCCATACAGACCACTGGAGCTTGGAGAGTGAGACGATGTTTGATTTGGGTGAGACAGCCTCATTCCTTGATTCAGGCCAAGAGCCTGAGCCTGAAGAGGCCCCAAAACGTCATCTGGATTTGAAAACGCATTGAAAACAGCGCCATCAGCGCGTTTTTTCTTGCACCCGCATTTAAGGGACATTAATCTCATGGCCGATTGTCAGGACCTTTCATAAACCGTTCGGTTGAGTCGCATTGACATGAACAGCATCTGATACATTACCACATATAGCCCAAGTATTCATGGATCGTGGCGAAAATCAGTCACAGATATATGGTGGAATGTGGCGTGTATACCTTTTTAGAAAGCCAAAACTAGCCAATTGTCTTATTTTGAGCTAAAATGCAAGACAATGATTAACCATGGCAGAGTGTTTCTTGCAGAATCCACGGCATTCCTCACGACGGATTCCGCGACCAGGAGCATCATTTTGCGTAAATGGGGGGAGGGGGGGGCGAGCTGACGGCCTGACAACATAACCTCACCCCAAATATATGTTTCTCGACGGATTTGGCCCACTTTATTTTGACCGTCCGCATTTTTCAGATATTCGGTATCATTTATCAAATTAGCTGTATGTACATACATATGCGCACGCACACACACGCACACACACACACACATACATATATATATGTATACTTGTGTGTGTGTGTGTTGCTGAGCTTTTCTTCATGATCGCTTTGTGCTTTTTTCTCTTAATATTAATACAAGGCTGGATACTTGACGTGTCTTTTTTAGTACGTTTGAATCTATTTTAACAATACCGCTTAAGTATCTTAGTCTTTATTTTTTAAACTCTTCCTTACGTATTTTTTTGCAGCCGTAAATCACGCCCTCTACGTACAAATACAATTTGCGCTCCTCCTCAGCATATATATATATATATATATATATATATATATATATATGTATATACATATATATATTTCGAATTATTACTTATGCATTACAGTCCCTATTCTTGTCATTTTTGCCTATTTCCCTGTTCCAACCGGCGCAAAATATGAGGGTGGGGGTCAAAATCACCTTTGAGGTCAAAATCACCATCAGAGCAAAGATCCACTATGGGGAGGGGGCATGGCCCCGCAAAATAACGCAGATCGACGTCCCTGTCGGTGATCATGTTTGGCCAAGCTGGTGTCCTCGTGATCGGACAGCGAACAGAGACGAGATGGCAATATAAACCCGACAACGCTACATAACGCCGGCCACGGTTTTTTTTCTTGACGGACGTAATAACGTATAACCGTGAAAAATGGTACGGTGGTGTGATTACCCCGAGGCAATGGCGCTCCGCTTTCGAGTGAAAAATGACATTTAGTTGTTCCGAAACCTTCCTGACTATTGGGAACATGGGGCCGAAAACCAAGCTTGTTCACCTCAGTGTAAAAACACGTTCCAATCACACAGTAAATTACGTTCTGGTTGCCGCGACGTACAAACGTCAGAGTCCACCCACCATGAACACCCAGTTATTCCGACAGTTAGAGGCGGGCCGGCGGGACCATCGCTAATGACTTCCGACTCCTGGCGGTCAGTTCTGGCCTGTTTTAACGACCGTCCCAATTCCGAGAGGTGGGCGGCTCGGCGCGGCCAGCACCTCCCCACCAGCGGCGGGGCCAATCTCGCTGATAAGCCGGTAGCTCCAGTCATCCGGCGCCCTTCGGCCGACTCCCGTCCAGCCTGCCGGGCGGTAGCCTGATTTCCCCGCGCTGTCGGGTCGGCTCCGCTGCCTGTTGACCGGTCGGACCGGTGAGCTCAGCTCTCCCGAGCTCTGACCCCATCTGGGAGCATCAGCCCGGTCTCCGTGCGGCGTCAGCTGATAGTGAACGCGTGCCGAGCCTGGCGTCTCCGGTCCTATCACTCTCTGCAGCCCCCGTGGCGGTCCGTAGGCACTGTCCAGAGAAAGAGGCAGAGGTTGCTCACAGTCAGCCGGAACCTTCCAACGGAAGAGCTGCATTACAAGACTGCGGAGATCTTCGGCCGAGTGTCCAAATCATTACGGCACCAAAAGGTTTTCTGAAACCCGCTGTTTCTTATTTTGTAACACTTCATGGCTCTCTTCAATGACCAATAAACCAATAAACTGTTGTCGGCGGCTCGGCTCATGACATCGCTATCATTAACACCTCGGCAGCCTGGCGCGAAATGTGCAAGTAATGGCCTCCAGCGAACAACCTAACGCGTCCTTTCGCGTTGTCCGGGGCTCCACGATCCTGTTACAGCGCGCCCATAGGCCCGTCACCTGGCCAATGGCCGGTGTTACGTACTCGGCTCGAATGCCCTGTTTCCCACGTCCAGATCCTAGGCCCCGCACTCACCCGAATCACGCGTCGCGCCTGCGAGTCACGCACCAGGGCATGAGTATTGGGGGCGGCCCGGGCGGCCCCAGCTAGGAGGCCACACTCCGGGCGGCCGCCGTGGCCTGTTTTGGGTCAATCATCTTAATAATAACAGAACACAGAAAAAAGGCCGATTATGATCGAAGCCGTCAGCTACGGCGTAAACTGCTGGCCAGCCAGCGGCAATCCTCATCTGCATGTCAAAGGCACCACCTGACCTCTTAAATTAACCAGCCCCGGCAGCGTCTTTAAACACCTGGAGTGGGCTCACGGCCTGACCAGACCAGCCGACCTTGGCTAGTGACCCACTCGGACCATGAAACCAAACCACCAGACCCAGACTGATGACGCGAAAGACTATGACTCAAGCTGATGACCCGAACAGACCATCATATCTCGGTTACTGACCCGCTCAGACCATCACACCCCGGCCGACGACACGGAAGACCATCGAACCCTGGCCGATGACTCAGACAGACCATCAGATGTCGGCCAGTGGCCTGGTCCAACTGCGTCCGCCCGATGACAAGGAAAGACCGGACAAAGCGCGCGCCAGTCTCCCGCGTCGTTTGCGACATCGTTTTCGTCGAGTTCTGCCAGTCAGTTCCGGGGAGCGCGCGCGCGTGGTCGCTGTGCCGTGCTGTGTGTCAATGCGGCAGTAGGCTCGATTTAGCCGTGGCGCAATCATTGTGCCGCGTGAACGACAGGCGACTCCTGGCAGGCATGCTGATCAGAGGGGCTGATTTCGTAAAAATGAATTTCTCGCCATCAGGAAGGAACGCTCTAGGAGTAGATCCAATGTAAATGATGAACGGTCGGTTTCAGTCGATGGTGTGGTATTCATTCATTCCTATTTCCTTCCGTCGGTCAGCCACATGTTGCCAGGGTTTATAATTCCCCGTTTCGCTAAAAATATGTGCACTCTTGCATACGACCAGCTTATGTAGGGTACGTTCCTGTGCATCCTCCTCACAGTGCGACTGTTGCGCACACGGAAAAATTACACAAAAAAACATGTTTACAGACCTGAACACGCTGCAAGTCTAACAAGGCTCGGGAGTAAGGATGGAGGATACAGGGATAAGACAGCAGGTGCCTAGCTGAACATTGCCGCCTAAACAGCCCTGCGCTCAAGCGTGGGACACCTGATTACTGGAAAGTAAGGATAGGGAAGCAACAAGAGGGCCCACTGCCGGACGCTGCAGCCGTTCCGCTGCTATTCTCAAGGCCGGGGCTCAGCTGTAGGGCAAAAAGGGGGAAGGAGATTAAGAGTGGAAGGATTAGGGTTGAACAAACAATACATAGGACAGCAGAGAACTTAAGGCATACAAAAAGACACAGATATAAAATTCGTTGATTGTGATCCGTTCTTTCGTAAACAATGATGCATTACGTATTGCCTTATTTCGTCATCTGCTGTTCGTTCCGGCATATATGATATGGTTTGTCTTGATTCATGATCAGTTATCTCGTTCTAATGCAGTTTCTGGTCAGGTGCAGGGGCCACCAAAAATAATCTGGCACCACAAAACTGTGACGCAACCCGGACAAGTTTTGGACACCGATGCATGCCAAGTGAATCGTGGAGAAGGTCTTTTCAAACAGCTTTAAGGTAGGGGTTTCGATTTGTATTCTTTTGAGAAGGCCCTGACCCACCCAATGTTGATTTGGGCACATACAATGTTGGTTTGGGCCCACTCGATATTTTTTGCTGGTTTTAAAGGTATATGAGGGATAACAACGAAAAGAACGGCCGCAACGGATATGAGGTAGGTGGGAAGTAAAGAATAAAGTCTAAAGCGATGTATCTGTCTGTATTTCTATCTTCTGTCTATACATGGCTATATACATGAAGAAAAATGTTATTTTTTATCCGATGCATAGCAACAAAAAGCTTATAAATTTCCCCAGGTCAAAACAAACTAGGCTAAATCCATTGAGAACCCACATTTGGGAGGAGGTTAGGTTGTCGGGCACTGAGCTCGGCCCCCCAATCTCTTACAGAAATCGACGACCCTGCTTTAAGGAATATTTTCATTCTCTAAAAGGGATTTAGCAGAGCTTCACTACACTGATCCAAGTTTTCTTTTCTTGATCGCGGCGTTAAATCGAACATCGAACGATCTCGTTCTTGAAAATTTATTTTATTCAACCAGATCTTGATAGCGATGCTGACATCTATGCACAATAATCAGGACTGTAGGTTAGTTTGCTTCTAGTCCGGGGTACATTCGGAAGTGAAGGCTCACCTTTCTATTGAAATAGACGATAAACAGAAAACCCTTTACAAACTATTATATTCGTTATCAATATCAAACAACTACCACGACTTCAAAGGTTCTAGAAACGACAGCTGCTTCCTCCTCCGTAACCACAGCAACGATGCTTTTCCTTGAAGTCTAAATGTACACAATCAAAGATGCCCATTTTTTCAAGGGAATAAAGATGTGAAGGTTAAATGGGACGATGCTTCTGGAATGTTTTCAAAACCTTCCCGCAGCTGTTTGTCTGGCCAATACTCTAACGCACCAAACTACAGTTTGGTACAATATAGCTCAGAAAGGTGAAGCATTTAGTTTTACAGCTCACGTCACGTGTTTCTATATGCGTTTAATCTTTTGTCTTCAGTAACCGTGGTGAGGTGACAGTCCATGTCAAAGGAATGAGCTCCCTTATTTTTGCAGTTTCTTGAAAGAGAAGCATAGAAGCAGTTACACCATAAAGCAACGTAAAAACTGAAAAATGGCAGGAAAATCGGCATGTCGTGCTGGGATCAAGTGGCTATTTCGCGTATTTATTCAAAAATCCCCAAACTTTCTTCATTCATTTTGGACTTGTGTTCACAGATGTAGAAATACTTCATGCGTAAACGTATCCTCTGGACAATTGCCTTTACGTACGTATAAAATTATGACGGCACAATAGCTAAAAAAGGCAAAGTTCTGCTAATGCGTGCGGCTCAGAAAAATACGTCTATCCCGTCTGTAGTCACATACATACACTGATCTTTCACTGACTGTTCCCGCTCCTTGATTGGTCACATAGAATTACAACATAAGTCTCTGATCACCCTTTGAAGGCTTCTGCGTGAAGATGTCCCATTCTGATGCATTACTTTTGAGTCCTGACTCTTGAACGAAATGATTTCTTTTAGAAACCACTGCTAATTCGTACGTGATTCGCACAATGGCCAAAAATAACAAGTTTTCGGCCAAGGAGTGCGCATTTAAAGGCTTTTAAGTTCGAATATTTAAAGATTTCAGAATTTTCAAAGACATCTAAAAGTTTAGCTTTTCTCCCGCCTGAAGACGGACTTTGGTTTTGGACGACCGCCTGTCCGTTAAGGTCCGTTCACTGCCCCGCTCTGCGTGGTGGGAATCTATTACCCAGAGGCGATCATTCACCTTTGCCGGGCCATCTGTTCCCAATACGTGAACCGAGGACGTAATTAAAGCGGCGTTACGCCCTCTGGCCAGGAGGGTTCACCAACCGACAGAAAGGTTGTCGACAGGAGTGGAAGATTCTGGAGATACAGTATTAAAATGTTATCTTTGGTCAGTAGCACGCGGCTCAAAATCATGTTTTCGTCACAAGCAGTATGGAAATGCAGCGCTGAAATGAGAGCCGGCTTTGAGATCAGGTGATGGCTTGATTACAGTGGGTTACGCACATGTTTCTCAGGCACCAGGAGCAGGCTGGCCATGTCCAGTTTCATGCGCTCAGATTGTCTTCAGTTACTGTTGTTTTTACTACTGAGTTATGTCTTGGGAACACTGCATTCCTTTCATACTTGTTAACAAAGCGATGCACTTCCTTATTGCGCGATTTCAGTTCTTGACTACGAGTTAACATGATGCGATGCGCCAAGTACACGCTTCCTCCAGGTCCACCGCTGACGGAGGGGAGCTGTCTGGCTGTGACGGGCTCGATCATCTCATCGGAGATGCCGCCACGGCGTCAGTTCGCGCCGCCGGGCAGCGGCTCAGGCTCCACTCCGGCGCCGCTCACTTTCACCGGGGGCACCGTTCATTTGCAGCGCTGCAACAAGAGCCACCGGTGCGCCGAGTTTCACTGTTTTTCTGCCGCTACCCGGCCCATACGTCACAGCCGGCCGCGCGGCGAACACCCGCGCGGCGTACGAATATTCTTTCAAGCAGTTAGTAGGCGAATTGGTGGCGACGAACCGCCGCAGCATTCAGCGCCAAAACGAACTGCCGGGCGGCGGGGGAAACTCGGAGCGGTTCAGGTCCGCCACCAATAAGGGGCCGTGACGATTGCCTGCCGCCGCGGCGGGGCTCGGCCGTGGCGGCGCCGCGCCGCAGCGGCCGCCACTTTCGCTCTCGACAGGCGGCCGCCGTGCCAGTGGCCCCGATAGACAACCTGGACTGCGCCGGCCGGAGCGGCCACTCATCGCGCAGCCGAGCAGCCGGCAGCACCGCTCCGCACAGCTCCGACCGAGCGGGTCCGCGCCAGCAGCAGATATCGGAACACAGGTGGGTCCCGCCGGCCGGTCCACCGCTCGGATCGGACGACTTGTTGTGTACAGCGTTGTCCGGCCACTGTAATGACGTTGCTTGAACGCTGAGGTGCGTTTCGTCAGCGGTAGATACGCCGCCCTTCACCATCCCGAACTGTAAATGTGCGTCAGGTCCCGTGTGTGTTGAAATGCTTTCAACAGACATGTAATCGCAAGCACATTCGTGTCATGAAATCTAACGTTCTTGATCAGACGAAAATGAAACTGAAGCCTTCGTTATGAGCGGACACAGTCATTTCAAAGTTTTGTTCTGAAAAAGACCTCTTCGCATACGAAGGTGTCCTGAGCACAAAGACCGCCTACTAGAAATAGCTATGGTGTTTTCGATGTCAGCATTGTTCATAAAACAAACAAGCAGCATCATATATTACCATCATGTTGTAAAACTCAGATGAATATAATTTTAGTTATAAAAGTTCACTTAAAGTGATTTCAGAGTCAAGAGTCTAAGGAAGGCCATTTGGTCTCGTCTTTTTCCTTTTAGCTGCGATAGTGATCCTACGCTTATCTTTGCTGTTTATCGGCTCTTGAAGTGCGTACGTGTGGTCAGGTTGTCAGCAGTTTTGTATGTCTATACGTCATCTTTTCGGCGTTTTTACCCACCATGACTTTGTTCGCGTATGCCTATGCTATGGCAACACGTAGGTGTATGCCACAGTGGGTGACTAGTCAGTCATGTGTTGGATACATGTCTGCAATAGTACGCAAAGATTTGCAACAATAAAGAACCGTTATTGGTCCTGGTAGAATCTGCTTCTGCAGTGTATGATTCCTCAATTTTGTCTGAATGTTTCACATCCAGCAAAGATAAAGATGTGAAGATAAAGCTTTCTTCCGCGTGTTTAGTAAATTTCGGACAAGGTTGACTATTGTGTCATGACTACACGTTTTTTTTCAACACTGATAATTAGCACATAACCAAAAATGTTTTTAGCATAACCCTTCAACACGATATGGACAGCATGCAATGATATAATCAGACAATAATATAATCGAAATTACAATAAGATATAATGATAATAATAGTAACTTTACATCGAAATTGACTGACGTTTGACTTATTACGTGACCAGTGGAAGCATCTTTCAGTTTCCTTGCGAATTTACATCGGGATGAACATGGATGTGAGCATGGCCCTTGGACAGTCATCTTGTTTTTTTTAAATATTATCTCCCGCTGCGCTTTAAGTGGTGCGGCACTCATCCTGTGGAATCAGGCTTAGAGATATGTCTAAAAGCAACCAAAAGCAAATGAATATTCGTGCCAAGTCTCCGGGGCCTCAGACCATCTGCGCTGCGCTGGAAGTGGATCGGGCAGCGATTCTCTGTCCGTAATTGTCCCGTCCTGACGCTCGTCCCGCGGGCAGGCCGTAACGGTAGGCACGCAGATCACCTCTCGCCGACCCTGGCCGGGAGTAACGGTCCGCCGTGGACCGAGTCCCCGGCCGGTCTGAAAAACTATCCGACCCGGGCCGGCCCAGCCGAAACAGGTCGGTCGGTGCCGGCCGAGCCGTTAGCTGACGCCCGGCGCACAGGCCGCAGGCGGAGCCGTCCGAGTTCAGCCAGGTCAGCCGGACCAGCGCAGCTTCAGACCATGTCGCCGCTGCCCGAGGCTCAGCTGTCGGCGCTGGAGGGGGGATCGGTGATGTCGGCCCTGCCTACATTGATGCTGATCACCTCGAAGCTGCTGAACGCGCCCAACCGTGAGAAGAGGGATGCGTCGTCTCAGGGTCGTCAGAGCCAGAGTCGTCAGCTGCTGGAGGTCAGCTCACACAACTAATCGCGCTCCAGTCGGGACAGATTTAAAGCAAATTAAGGCCGCGGTGGACAAACGCAGCGCCGCTAACGGAGCACCGGTAGCATGAATGTTATCGATCGGCAAGTGTGTAGTCTCAAAAGCCATCGTGTGCAATGAAATGTTTTATTCAGTGTTGTGCCCTTAAGCATCGAGGAGAATAAGGTCCCTTTGTGCCTAGCTTTACTACGATAGCTTTACAATGCTGTTCCCATGTCGTCTTAATGATTTTGGTTCATCATTGCAGTCAGTGCCAACGGCATTGATATTTGACGATAAAACCCAGCGATACTTCTTTCATCAGTAAACTCCTGCCGGTGTGCAATTTCACTCCATGTTTGACAAAACTGGTACTGAAAGTGCACAGGCCGCCAATCGCTACGAGCCGTGACGTCACGGAGGCGTTCACGGCCGTGCTGCGGCGCTGCACGCTTTCACGCGGCTCCGAGCGAGCACGTCCTGACCGTGTCCGCCCGGCGGCAGGTGCTCTCCATGTTCCAGAACATGGACCAGTTCATCGGCCGCGACCCGGACGACATGTACGACATGCTGTGGACGGTCGACAAGGACACGGGCTGCGCGCTCAAGCTGACCTGCACGCTGGCAGCGCTGCCGAAACACCTGGCGCGGCCGGAGGACATGCTGCTGCTCAGGATGTTCGGGTACGTCGGCCGTCCCGGCCTTGGGGGTCGACGACCCCTGCCCGGTATAGCCCCGCCCCCGGGAGAACAAATGGCCGGACGCCGCGACGAGACGGGGGGTGGTAGTGACCCCGAGAGTTCGGTTTTAGCGTTTGATTACGGCGGAACTGGGCAGTGAGAAAGATGGTCCGCACCGTCCTATATTTTCTCCCGTCGCAATAAAAGCTGTCTAGGCAGATTATCTCGCCGATGAGAGAGTAGGTTACAGGCCGTTGCAGACGTGATTCCGCTTCCGTTTATGGGCACACTCGGCGAAAGAGAAAGTCGCCACTGGCCGTGTCGAGTGAGAATTTGCATAAAATGCATCATCGACTGTGTGAAAAACTTGCCTCTGCCTTGGCTTGCCCTGCCCCTCTCCATGCGTGCCATCCACATGTTTTGGTGTAGAAAACAAGGCAAAATTCCATTTTTTTTCTAAAACATGACAGGCGCTGGACCAGTTAACCGACTTCCATTCCGGCTCAATGGGCAAATGACAATGCAAGGATTCGTACTGGAGCAATAGTCCGGAACTGAATACCGTAACGCTAACTAGTTCTAGCGGCCAGCGGAAGAAAACGGGCCACTCACGGCGTAGACGTAGGAGGGGGGGGGACGGGGTCCATGACCCCCACTTCTTTGAAAACTAACTCTGACGCTATGGAAAAACGTCTTCCCTCACATGCTTTTTTGATGTTCGTTCTCTCTTGGCTCACGGCTCTGCCATGACGTGGAGATACCAGGCACGCTATGAAAGATCTCAATCTGCCGACTGCATATATTTGCGGTGAAACTGTTTTCTCTTTGAAAACATCGAAATTCGGTGGAAGGAATCCCCCCGAGTTCGCTCTTCTTAGCGTGCTCATCATTCATGACTCATCGCACTTGAATCTTTGAGTCTTTCGGACATATCTTCTTAACACGCATTTCTTTGGTCATCTTGATCATTGGTCATCTTGATCAGGAGAAAAGTTCCTTTCTTAACCTTTTTGTGGACAACGACGTCCCATAAAGCAGAGAACAGTACGAGGAAATCTTTCATTAGGCTCCGCCAAATCTGCATGGGTGCACTGAATCTTCGTCTGATCTTCTGGCTATATCATGCATCGACACATATAGCATTCCCTCCCGCAACAGCAAGCGTTCACGTGATTGCGCTAACGGTAAACGTCCTTTCACAGGCCATTCCTTTCACATGAACCTCTCACTCGCAGCTCGCGTTGTTCATACTTCTTATTATTCACGCGGAATGTTCGTTTTCATTTAGCTGTATTCCCAGAGACATTTCACTTGCACCTCGCTCCCTTCACGCAACGTTTTAGCCATGGCAGGAGATTTTCGAAGCTTACTGGGGATGAGGGTGGGGTGGTGACGAGGAAGGGGGTCTGCATAGGATCTGAGACGTTTCACTTTCAGTCATTGCCACAGGCCTAAAGTTAAAATCCCTGGGTACTTCATGGGGAGGTTCGGACCCCTCTCCACCCCCCGGAATCGCCGGCCATAGTTCGATCCCGTGGCTCTTCCGGTTCGCAGTTACGCTTTCATTTGCAGCTCATTTCACGTACCGAAAGTCCGTCAGCTCCAACTAAGACAACCAGTCAGTATTTCGTGTCGTTCACAGTCAATAGTTGTTTGCTGTGTGACGGGAAGGATTTGCTGTTATTTCTTTCGGCTATCGGAAAAAAACTTAGTTACAGTTTATTCATCTCGTAATGTTGTCCTTCACGATGCGTTCCATTTGATGGACCGTTATTGGTACGCCATTTAGCTCACTATTGGTTTTGGTCATACTGCGCTCACTTCCACGCTGTCGTTTTTGTTTACACCGTGCTCCGTAGAGAGAAAGCGTTCTCTCACCATTTTGTTTTGCATACGGTTTGCGTCATTCACTCTCCGTTCCACTCACAGGCGGTGTCCATGCACACTGCGGTCCGTTGACAGGAAGCGTCCCTTCACAGTGCGTTACGCTGACAGGAAGCGCCCGTTCACAGTACGTTCCGTTCACAGTGCGTTCCGTTGACAGGAAGCGTCCGTTCACAGTACGTTCCGTTGACAAGAAGCGTCCGTTCACAGAACATTTCTTTGACAGGAAACGTCCGTTCACAGTACGTTCCGTTGACAGGAAGCGTCCGTTCACAGTACGTTCCGTTGACAAGAAGCGTCCGTTCACAGAACATTTCTTTGACAGGAAACGTCCGTTCACAGTACGTTCCGTTGACAGGAAGCGTCCGTTCACAGTACCTTCCCTTGACAGGAAGCGTCCGTTCACAGTGCATCCCGTTGGCAGGAAGCTCCCATTCACAGTACGTTCCGTTGACAGGAAGCGTCCGTTCACAGTACGTTCCGTTGGCAGGAAGCGTCCGTTCACAGTACGTTCCGTTGGCAGGAAGCTCCCATTCACAGTACGTTCCGTTGACAGGAAGCGTCCGTTCACAGTGCATCCCGTTGACAGGAAGCTCCCATTCACAGTACGTTCCGTTGACAGGAAGCGTCCGTTCACAGTACGTTCCGTTGGCAGGAAGCGTCCGTTCACAGTACGTTCCGTTGACAGGAAGCGTCCGTTCACAGTGAGTTCTGTTGACAGGAAGCGTCCGTTCACAGTACGTTCCATTGACAGGAAGCGCCCGTTCACGGTGCGTAACGAGGAGCTGGAGAAGCCGGCCGGCATCTACAAGTACGCGGCGTTCATGGGCGCTAAGTCGCTGAACCAGGAAACGTGCGACACGCTGTTCAAGGCGTGCCCGATGGCCGGCGAGCAGATGGTGTCCGTGTGGCGCTCCGTGGTCGAGCTGGTGCCCTCCATGCTCAGCTCGATGAAGCCCGGCAAGTAGGGCGCGCCTGATGCCACACCGGGCCGGCCGTGACAAACGGCGGCTAAAACCGCGGGCTGGGCGGCGCACAGTGGGTCAGAGGCCTGTGCCGCGCGGCTAGCGACGGCCACTCCCTCCTGCATGAGGCGAGCGTGATGGAAAGTGTGTTGCACAACGGCGGCGACCGCCGCCAGCGAGACAAGAGAGCGCAGATCGAGTTCCGCGTTGCACGAGGCGGAAGCAGAGGTGGCGAGAGAAGCGTGTTTTATCTGAGATGCAATTGGGCACTTGTTTTGCAGGGAGTCTGCGTCATCCCTTTGTTGTGTTAGACTGCACTGTTCGTTTTGCCAAGACACAGTCTGCCTCACAGACCCGCGAGTTGCTATGCAACTGTTGTTTTGTTGGCTTTATTGTTACCAGTGATAGCTGTTTTCAACAAGCGAGGGTAAGCCTTTTGGTCAAAAGGACCATATGTTTGCCTCCAACTCAAATGATGCATCATTTATCCGAGTTGTTATGTACTGTTTAATGTGAAATGACTGTTATTGCAATATCTATGCAAATAAATGGAGATATGGAACGACGTTTTTTGTCCCGTTTTCTTGTTGGCGCACCAAGCAGGAAAATGAAGCTATCTGGTGCGTGGCTTGAGCTTCTAAGCCCGCTTTCCGCAGACTGGACGGCAGGAGAGGCTGACTGCTCTAACAATAAGTGCTGCACAGGCCGGTCTGAATGAAACCCACTAAAATTCATGATTGCCGGACTTAAGCGAAGATGACATGCTGCTGTTTGCCGCCTTGGTAGAATATGGGTAATATGCATATTGCCAAATGTCATCCCGTGTATGAACGTGCCAATAATGCATCTCCAGCCCTAAATAAACTTCGATGTTAGATTTCAGAAGCGCTGAAGGTGAAAACTGGACGCTTCTCTTACGGGCACCATGCTATTTTCCATACATTTTTTCCTGTTGACATAAAACCTTTTGCCTTTTCTATCAATCTGAGCCTAACGTTTCGCTTGGGCCATGTTTGGAATCAGACTCAGTGGAATACGACTCACTCCGCAATGGAGTCCTCGTGATATATATATATATATATATATATATATATATATATATATAATGTCCACGTCGTATATATTTATATATAACGTGGAATACATATATATATATATATATATATATATATATATATATATATGTTTATTGTTATATACTTTCCATTTTTAGATATATCGCAGAAGTTCCGCTTCCAGTGTAAAACGGAAATGACGCATTGGGACCTACTTGCCCATTACCGAGTGACGCATTTTTGTTCCGAAACGAACATACTCTGTAGAACGCACGGAGCACAACTTTACGCGCAAAATAAACGCTCACAGAAGTTTGCCAAAAGCTCAAAGGGATGGTAGACTCATGTCATCTTCCACCGGCTGACCTGACGTGTCTGGCGTCGTGTCCCCAGTGGCGGAAACGAACCGTTACTGCCGACCAGGGACGGCGCCGAATAGCTGCCGACCTCTCGAGGTCACGCCGGCTGTTGTCTGCGGCAGACGCCCGCTGACCTGTTCCCGTGACCCGCGCGGCGGCGGCGGCGGCGGATTCCTCGACAGACCATTCTGAGAACCGGTCCTGCGGCCTGGAGCGCCGCAGGAAAGAATGCCGCCGTCGAGCTGGGGACTGTCAAAGCAGGAGTGGGTGGGATGGAATGACCTGATAACGACCTGATAATGACCTGAGTTACTGATAACAACTGCAAGGCCTTCAGCGACTGGAACAGCCCGAAAACAACCGAAATGATGGAAGGGTGCGATGGAAGGATTTCCATTACTATGTTTCCCAGAAACTGCTTGAAATTCCCACCTTTGGCAAAGTGGTTTTGAGCCGTCCGAACTCTTTGTCAGAGCAGGCCTGCCGGGTCCATTCCGCGAGGTCCCTCAAGAACTGCGAGTTCCCAGATTCTCGGTCACTTTTAAGTGCAACTGGTGAGAGGCCGTTTCATGGACGGATGCTGGGGTGCCCCCGAGGCCCGCACCCTGGCTTATCGAAGGACACCTGGGTCCATTCTGTGAGGCCTCTCAAAAAAACTGTAGGTTATCGGGTTCTGATTAGCTTTTGGGCGTAATTGGTACGATGCTGTCTCTCGGACCTAGACCGGGGCCCCCTAGCAAGGTTGGAACCTCAGTCTAGTGCAGGCCACTCAGGTCCATAAATCCTGAATAATGTGAGGTCTTGGTCGCTGGACCACCTTTAAGAATCCCTGTATTGGATGGAAGCCGTGCCCGCCTAGCAGGGGCTGAACTCTGTGTTACGGCAGACCAGCCGGGTCCATTCCGCGAGGCCCCTTAAAAATTGTAAGTCTGCGATCTCTGGTCATTTTGGGTGTAACGATGTTCGAGGCCCCTATCAAAAGAAAGCTGAGGCCCCTAACCAAGTAAGAGTTGAAGGAAGGCGCTCGCCAGGTACTACCTTGCCTGCAAAGTTACATTTTTTTGGCTTTTAGCGTGTTTAGGGGCATCGATTTGCATTCTTTTGTGAAGGCCACGACCCCCAATGTTGATTTGGTCCCCCCAAATGTTGGTTTGCTTCCCGCCCCCAATACTTTCTGCTGGCATTAGCAAGGGAAATAGAATACAATAACGGAGAAGAACGGCCGCCGCTATAAGTACGAGATAGGCAAACAGTATAAAATAGAGCATAAAGTGAATTAAACCATTTAAAAAAGGAAAACTGACGGGTTTGTAATGAAACGGGCACACTGTCTAGGGACCCTTGTTTCAATGTTAAACCCTACCAATGCTCATCTGGGCCTTACAAACGCTTTTGTTATAAGCAAATCTTAGATCACAGTTGTATGTTAAAACAGGCCGTTGGAATGAAAGATAAAGGCAAAGTTCATGAATTTATTACAGCAGAGTGACAGTGCGAACATAAATATGCATATATACATAAATATATATATATATATATATATATATATATATATATATATATATATATATATATATATATATATATATATATATAGCGATGCTAACATGCAGCGCGGTTAGAAAGGAAATGTGCAGCGGACGCCTGCACGACGCAAGCAGATTTGCATCGAACAATCTACGTTTTTGTTTTTGGCCGAAATGTGTCCGAGATGAAGGCGGCTATCGCGGTCATTCCGTGTTAACCCACGCCCAACTGGCTCCCTGATATGGGCGGCCGGAGCCGGGGGGAGGGTGTTTGGACGCCACCCTCTTCCTCTGTCTCGCGAACGGAACGTCGGGAGAACGTCGGAATGAAATTTATATCATCGGAAACCTCGTCATAGGTACGTTCCAAGCACTTAAACTTTTCGGAAATATTAGAACTTCCACAAAATATTTATGAACGTAGAGGCTAATAGCTAGTCAAGCATACAAAGACAAATTTTGTTCATCTGGGGCCACTTCACAGGGTCAGCTCAAGTCAAGGTTAAATGTCAAAATTTGGTTGCCATAGTAATGATTTTGACGCTGTTCTTTCAAATGCCAAACCCGGAATAAATATGGCGTAAAAAAGGCACCCTCTATTTTTGCACCAAGTTTCAGCTTGATATCAGGTCGGGTCAAGGAGTTACGACCTAAAATGTCAGTGCGTGTACCCTATATCACAACAGCGGTAAAATGAAATTTTAGAAATAGATTGAATTCAGATGACTGGAAACATTTTCAAATAACGTGAAATGCGCACAAAATCATTCCCAAGTGACTCTTAGGTCATTTGAGGTCCCTGAAGGCCAAAGGTCGTAAGTTGATCTGAAGAACACAAAACCATGACATTTTCCCTTTTTTCATGGTCCTGGCACCGCCTATGTAAACATTATACAAACACTATTACGATTTGTAATTCTTCAGCATAACATGACTAGTATAAGCCAAGAAATTGCTTTTAACTTTTTTGTTAATCCAGTTTTTTAAAAAAACTTATATTCTTATTTTTGTAGCCTTGTGAACACCTATGAATTTTCTCAAAATCTCAAATGTATGGACCAATGGTAAAAGTCCCATCCATAATCTCTAGATTCATGTCAGTTTTATCATAATCGGTCCATAAACAGTAGAGTTATAAGAAGTCCAAAAATATCTCCTATTTTGACTTTTTTACCCACCCTACATCCAACCCTTTCAAAATTTTGAAAACGTCTTGTTAGAAAAATGTAGTTTACGTCATGGCAAATCGATTGCCGTTTGTTGCGATGAAATCGGGCGTAGTTCTCGAGGTCTCTGGGAGCGGCGGCGGGGGGAGGGGGACGAATCCGTCCCAAAACGGGAATCGGTCATACCATCTAACCCTCTGGAAATACCCATTACGTATGTTCCAAAAAACGTAATCATCAGCGACCGTGCAAAGGTGTCAATACGGACTCATACGAGACTTTAGGAAACAGTTATCACTCTTCGTTAGTCAGTTCGTGGCAGTTCAATAGACATAAGGGCGAGTCTCAACAAGGGCACATACGAAAAAAGCAAAAATGAAACAAGCCACTTCTGCTGTTCGGTGCACTGGCTATGCTTGCAGATGCCGTGATTTGGACGAAAGTAGGACTGGCTAGATGTTTTGTGGAGATGATGGTTTTATCAGTGAACGTCTACTCTTAAAAGCCTGAAGCGGTCTCCTACCGTAATACGCCACGTCCCGCAGCCGAACTGGGCTCTCTTCGGGAAATATTTTCCATTGCAGACCATGCGGCTTCCAGAATTAACGTGGTGTACGAGCACAACCAGACGGACAATACAATTTATTGTCATCGCGAACAATGCGCTTAAGTTACGTGAAAGGATCTCTAAAAAAAAACTGTATTCAAGACTGCCATTTGTACAGCTAAATCACGTGCTCACGTCTGACGAAAAACGCTTCCAGACCCGCAGATACGTTCAGTAATCGGCGAAACATAAAATGCACCATAAAACGGCATCGCAAATGCTACTCCTCAAACAGAAAATAAGGCTAAGGCTAAAAATTCAGGCTGACCAAAGTGAACCAAAGATTTGAAGTTCCCCAGCAGCCGATGGCCCAGGAAGGCGTCACGAGCCTGCGAAGGTCGACTTCCAGAGCACAGCTAAAACGGTCTTTATGTACAGACACGTCCGGGTGTTCCTATGACACCTGCGTCTGGCAACGTCCACAGCCGTCCACTACGACGCTCCCAGCTTGCAGCGCCATCTACCGGTGCTTCGACACACCGACACGCACGGCCTGTGGCAGTATCGGGGGGCGAAAACAGGCACTTAGAGCCACGGGCCCAGGCTGGCACACCGGGTAGCAGACCGTGCGTCCATCGCACGAACGCAGAGTCATTCGTCGGGATATACATGCACGGCAAGCCACCAAGAAAGCAATGCACGAGCGCTACAGGAAACGCAAAACGACGACCGGGTATAAAAACTACAAGTCAGATAAACGGCGAATCCGAACCATCTCAGTCTGACACAAAACGCCACCACCAGTCAGCCCATGAGCAGACTGGGGCTCTCCTTCCCAGTTGCAGTCCAAAGAGAGGGCGACAGCAGATCGAACAGCGCTGCAGAGCGTCCGCGGCTGGGGCACCACAGAGGACACGACGTCTCGCTTCTGCCCAGCACGCGATGACTGCGGGTCTGCTCGCCGGCGCAGAGCTCACAGTACAGACGCTCAGTCCTCACAGCGCCCCTGCCGCGACACGCTGTAATGTCCCCGAGCGCGGCCCGCTCGGGGCGAATCTCAGAGCGGCTCACGCGCGCGGTACCGTCCCAGGGGTGAGCCGCGCAGCGCTGGCGTCGTTACGGCCGCCAGTGCTCTAGGCACGCTCCACAACCAGCTCGAAGTCGTCCACCTCACTGAGCTGGCTGTTCATGGAGGCCGCCCACTGTTCAAGCTCCTCCTGACGGCACAGACACTGTGTTAATGGCCGGCTGTTTCTGGACAATAAAACCCCCGTCCCTCTCTGCCTTACCGCACGCGTCAGAGCGCGACGATCTGCATCGTGCCAATCATCGCTAACCATTTATGGCGGAACTTCACTCAAACCACGGCAAACGGGCAGCAATGATGACATCACACCACCCAATCATGAGACCTTCAACCATACAGAGTAATTCCGCTAAAATCCGAACATGTACCTCATCACGCATTGATCATTTTCATCCACGCCCCAAAACCATGGGATGCATGACCATTCCACACCGTCTGTTCGACAGTCTTTTGCGGAGCGCAGGAGAGGAGTTACCAATGATAGGTGAAAGAATTGGTCCTTCGATGGTCATTCCGCCGTCACAAGAGCTGCCATCTGTTGAGCCGTACCTCAAACTCTCCGTCCTTTTTGCGGTGGCGCCGCGGCTTGCTGTGCGTTTCGGCGGCCGACTCGGTGTGCGAGCAGGCCTCCGAGCCCAGCGTGGTCTGATCCAGCGTAGAGTGGCCTCCAGTCACGTGACGGCGTGAGTAGCTCCTGCTGGCCGGCTGAAACAGACCACGTGACGTTGGTAGAGACACAGAAATCTGTCTAGCCAGACTGTGCAAAATGTGTTACGGTGCAACGACAACAATCCTTTTGATAACGTCGAATCATAGAGAACTGCATTCCAGTTTAGATGTGTGCTGCCAGTTATATGCGCGGCAAAAGCTCCGAGTCAGAGTTGGTTGTACAGCAACGCAACAAATACCAAGGAAATTTGCCAGAAGTCTGATTATGATTCTTTATAATCGTACGTCCAAACCCAGGCCGGAGCTCCTCTGCGCCGCGCCGGCCCACCTTGCTGAATGTGCACTCGGGGTCCACCAGCTGCGACGCCACGGTGGTGGTGACCTCCGTCCGGGTCTGCCTGGCCTTACGCGCCACCCGGCCGACGTTGAAACGGCTCGGCATCACGTTGGTGGCGTCCCGAAGCGGCGGCGGCGGCGGTCGCGCTCGACCGGCGCCCACCGGCGACACCAACTGCTCCAGCGGCGAGTTCTCGGCCTCCTCGTCCTCCAGGAAGCCGTAGCAGCGGTCGGCGGCCGGCTCGGCGGCCGGCTCGACGGTCGTCGGCCCGCACGGTGTCGACGTCACGTGACGTGGCAGCCGTTGGCGGGGCGGCGTGGCCGGCGGCTGCGGGCGCTCGGCCAGGCCGGCGTCCGGCGGCGGCGGCGGCGGCGGCGGCGGCGGCGCCTCGGCGGACGGCCGCTCCAGGGGCGGCGCCTCGACCGGCGGCGGCGGCGCCTCGGCGGACGGCCGCTCCAGGGGCGGCGCCTCGGCCGGCGGCGGCGCGATGGCCGTGAAGGCGCCGTCCGAGGCGGCTGACGCACCGGCGGCCGCGCTGCGCTCAAACGTGACCGTCTTGGGCGAACGCGCGCTGACGCGTCGTTTCTTGGCGGGAGACTGCTGGGCAGGCGGAGACGGCGCCGCCTGACGCCGCCGGTTGGGGGTCGACCGCGCTCGGGTCACTGCCGCCCTCCTGACCGGCGTGGTGGCCGGCCGGGCCGCACTGCCGCGGCCTCGGGCGGCGGGCGGACTCCGCGGCCGTGCCGGGTCCGGCGCCGTCCGCCGAGCGGACCGGCTCCGACCAGCAGCGCCGCTGGCGGCCCGGGCAGGCCGCCGAGCCGCCGACTCAGAGCCAGAGTCGGCCGGAGTCGACCCCGGCCGCGGGCGGAGTCGAGTCATGACGTCAGAGTTAGGCGTTCAGACAGGTAGGGTCGGTGTTGGCTGGGCCAGAGGCAGACGAAGTGCAGGCATTACGCGAACCTGGGGAATGTCGCACTGGTCAGGGACCTTGGGTAGGCATATGAAGACTTTGGCTGATCAGGAAGATCAGAGATTCATTTGCCATTGTCCTCCAGGACCAAACAACACATAACACAGCATACACAGTGCACACTTAACAGGATATAGTTAACTCTCTATGCCAGCTCTTTCTGTAAACATGACAAAAGGAAAGGAACATGACAGTACATATTAGCAAATACATCGACACAAAGCAAGAGCAACACACTTCTATTGGATTAGCTAGTTTCAAGCTACTGCACTGGCGAAAAATTCGGGGCATATTTTCATACATAAAATTGTGCCTTATGTAAAATTTTACTTTGTCACCTAAGGCCACCAACCTGTGTCAGTTCAAGGAACACCATGGCCCCAAAAAAGTAGTAATAATAAAATGACGTTTATGCATGTATTGAACAGTATGAAGCTTGCCACAACTTACTGTTTGAGGCCACTGACCTTCGATTAGATCAGACTTTTTGCTTTGTTTACAGGTGCCATTCTCATTGTGGGTCTGATTTGGCAGTTATGAAGTTTGAACAGAAACAATGATGCTTTTTATTCCTATGACAATGTAATTTAATCTGCTGACCTGTAACCTGGCCTTTCAGCCCATGACCTGTGGATCAAAAATTTCATTCAATGATGGTTAAACAAAAAGCTACTTAATGCAAGGAACTTTTCTGTTTCTTGAGTTATTCCCAACCCAAACCGATTCAGTGAAAAATATATTAGGAAAACGAAAAAAACAGGTTCATTACCACTGGGTTCAGAAAAACATTCATCCCAATTACCACAGATAATCCATAGGTACTTCATAACTGTTGCACAAAAGGTCTTGTAAGGGCTTCAACAGTAAATGCAACAGCCAAACCAACAGTATTGGAAATGTAATTTCATGAAGTACCAACACATACCATCCCAAATGCTCCTGACACATAAGAGTACAACTTACATATTTCAGGTATTGTACCTCATCTTACCTCACAGTATTTGAAATTTACAAGGCAACTTGGCAAGTAGATCCTGTTTCCATCCAGCTTGTGACAGGTGACCTAACTCAGGATTCATGTGGGATACCATATTTGATGCCAGCAAAGCATATATCTAGTCCATATTTAAAATGGTTTAAAGAACAGAAAAAAACCACCTGGGTTGAGACAGCATTTCAATAATTGGCGACACATAATGAGAAAGTTTTCCATCTAATCCGGGAGAGAGACTGTTTTTTTTTTACTCTTGGACCCTTGCGGCTGCCGAAGTTGCGGGCACAAAGAAGCTACCAGGACAATCAAATCCAATGTACAGGATCTGGTACATCCCTATCACGTCCCCATTGCACCTCCTGTAGTTCAGTGATGGCAGATCAAGCAGTCAAAGCCTTTCTGCATTACAGCTAATCCTTTACATCAGGGACTATCTGGTTGCATGTCTCTGTACCCATCCAACTAGTTTCTGATGGCGACAGCAGAATGATCTCAAGATGACATTACTAAATTCAAGGTGAGGTTGCACTGGGGTCTTGAAAAGCAGAAGCACTATCATGTTCAGGAATAACAAACAAATGAGTGCCAATATCTGCGATGCTTTCCGTGAGCGCTGCTGCCCGGAACTGGAAGGGAAATCCCATGAAGATACCTAGTTCATTCTTGATTGATGCCTGCTCAAGTTCTGTGCCCTAAAGGTATAAATGTACCAGACATTTTGAGAGCCAACATGCAGCAATTTGCATCTGGTGCCAATTGCTGGTGCAAAGTCTGGTGTTGTGCTCAACCCCTTGTTGACATGGGCAGGTGAGTGCATCATCTCATCTTGGAAAAGTTGGGAGCAGTGCCCAGGTGATGCAATACTTGTCCTGGTCAACTTAGAATCTGATGCAAAACAAGACAACCTGAATTTGACTGGGGTACCTGACCAGTGTTGGAAACCTGGTTTTTCTTCCTGGTGTTGGAGCACAATTTCTCTTTTGGAGTGAAAAATGTCATGCATTTATGTGAGTAACATGGACATGCTTTGCAAACATGTGGCCAGCAGGGGCTTATCCAGCAGCTCCATTTGGAGGGCCAAACCAGTTTCCTGGATCTACATGGTAGGTCAGCAGAGTCATTGACCAGGGGGGGGGGTGGAAGGTGGCTGGCCATGGGCTTGGAGTGTACTTCAGTGGCTGAGTATGTATGATAAACCATCAACTGGGAGGGGGATGCTGGGCAACTTCAAACTCTGGTTGAGTATGAATACCCATGTCTCTTGGGGGGGGGGGGCAAATGACCATTTTGGAGTACAAAATTTTCCTTGGAGTATAAATTTTTTGGTGCTCCTTGACACCAGAAAATGAGTTTTCCAACACTGGTCCTGACACATCTGCAGATAACACAGCATTACCATCACCCTGCAGCAGGTCAGATTCAGAATCCAGTGGTACAGAAAAATAATACCTCTAGAAAGAAAGATAAAACATCTCAACCTTGGGAATGTTGTGGCTGAATTGACTGTTGTCTGATGGTGTTTTAAGACACACCAACTGCAGAGATCATTTTACACTCAGGTCAAAACCAGGGCAGTCTAATAAAATGTCAGACACCAGTGGTGTGGCAGATGCAAGCAGATGGGGTGGTAATATTGCCTGGTACATCATGCAGCAATGTATTGCAAGTATTCACCTTAGCACTGTCTTTTATGTTCTACCACTTTTTAAAGTGGGAAAAAGCATTTACCACCACTTTTTAAAGTGGAAAAAGCATTTAGTGCAAATGTGATGCATGGCCAACATGATACGTATTTTTCTCCCTTGAATTACATTAGCTTCTTTCTTATCTGGCATAGAGCTTTTCATCCCTGGTTACTGCTCCTGACCCTGAGCTGAATGGAATGCTCTTCAAAAACAGACCCATGTTTTGGAAATGGTAGAAGAAACGATGGCACTGGCAAATGGAGAGCAATAAGTCATGATGACTGCTGAGCACCCATCGCCTCACATTACCCACACAAAAAAAAATGACTGCGCACGTTCCAGTTCGTATATACACCGCACTCGCACGAAAATAAACCCAGTTGTTCAATCAAGGATCTATGGCGGAATTTAAATTCCTTTAAGACAAATATCACCCACTAAATTTGGCATTACCTGCCTCGAAACAACGAAGTTTCTAGATCACGGAGTATTCTCGGTAACACGACAATGCGCCTTCCAAACGTATTTCAAGAACCCACGAAACTACAAGCCTCGAACGCAAGCATAGCTCAAATATGGCGCACAAGTCCGCGATTTGTCTACAATTCGTTTTGAACACACCGCCATTGCCAATGAAAGAAAACTGATTGTTTTTACCCCATTTATAGATATTTCCACCGGTTACCACTAAAAAAATAATTGGAATGAATATATAAGGAGAACTAGTCCAAATGTTATAAATTTATCCATGGTTTACTGAATCCGCTAGTCAGGGCCGCTTAAAGCGACCTCTATCATGACATTTTGTGGCATTCGCACACTAGATGGCAGTGTAGAACAGTGCCTGTTGTGTTCTTGTAATTCCGCTTAGCTCTGACCAAAACCGAAAGGCTTTTGACGGAGAGACGCACCCAGAGGGGCTTGGGGCTGGAACCTCCTTTAATTCAAAGGCCCTTCCTCGGTGCGCGGAAGGTGCAAAGCGGCCCCCTTTTTCGGGCTGGAAATTGCGCCTTATGTGCCAAACGCAGGCAAGACTCTTAACTACTCTGCATTGGAATCTCTCCGTCGGTTAGCTGGTTATTGGGTTAGTTAACAACGTTCTCAACTTTTCCACTTCGCCTAGGAACCTCTCACATCGATTGTCGCGAGGGACGACGAAATGTCGCTATTACCGGAATCCGAACTGAGGACCCTTCGGCCACAAGACGAGCAGACTAATTACGCACTACATTAAGTCGCCCCTGCCTCGGTCAAATGGGTGAAGTATTGTTTTGAAAGCTGATTTGGCAAAGCTAAGTCCGGCCAGTGCCATATACTCATTCCCCCGCCGTTATTTTCTCGCCAGATTTCGACCAATTCATGTTCGATTTTGGTAAAAATGATTAAAAAAGACTCGTTTTTCCGTCTGTTCAGGTTTCCACCGGAGCACTGTGTAAACAGTGTAGCGAACTAAATGGTAAGGGAGAGTGGAAGAGATGTACCATCTTTTACTCTGAATTTCCTCACGTCCTAAGTGCTGAGAGTTGGATTTTGTACGGGCGGATAATTGTTCTGAAAATAGGTGTGGCCAAGGCCATCCCAACTTCTCCCGTGTATTCAGTTCCCCCTTTGTTTCCATACCGGATTTCAGCCAGCTGGTACCAGGTGGTTGATTTCTCCTGCTGGTTGCCAGGGCTATCGTTGATGCAGTATTTACGTTACAGTCTCTCTCAAGGCGGCTGACACCAGACGCGGCGGAATAGTTGACCGTCTCGCCGATAGGCAGCAGCATATCACGGTTCCCCTACAAAAATATCAGGGCCTCCAGACAGTCCTGTGTCATCGTCGTCCGCAGAGCAGCAAAGGTGTAGGTTACCTTTGAGAAGACGCACTCCACCTCTGCAGCTGAGACCGGCAGAACCGCCAGCACCCGCAGCAGCCGGTGGACGTCAGGGAAGATCGTGGCTGGGCATTCGTTGAGGGCACCGATGGCCGTTACTGGCACTCTGCCGTCGCACCTGGTCTACACAACTGATCACACCTCAAACTTAGCCTTATCTGTGTTTTGATGAAGTTCCCGATCAGTTCTCTGTATTGTCTCCAGACCTCCACCACATCCACCTTGGCAGCTCTTTCTGGTAGAAACTGGCTCAGCGAGGTCTGCCTCTGATGTGCACCAAATCGGAAGGTGACATCCTACACCACAGCGTCCGCAGCGGGAGTGAACGCGCTGACGCAGTGGCTCTCGGTGGAGAGCTCCAGATCCTGGCCAGCGTGCGGTCGACGGACGGACCCGCCTAGTAGGCGCGGAGTGCTGACCTCCACTCCCAGCTTATCGGCAGTCGCCGTCACATCCGTCATCAGTGTGGTGAGCTCCGTGGTACTGTGCACCGTCATAATGTGTTGGCGAAGCTCCTTCAGCACCGTTGTCACGGTGTCGATCAGGTGCCAACACTGGATCAGGTCTGCACCTTTCTCCTGAAGGGGCAGGGCTAGGGGTCGCAGAATCCCAGCAAAGCGCTTCGTCATGACGGTGCCCACCAGAAATTCCGTTCGGCCGACTGCGCTCAGGGGCATGGCGGCGTTAGAGTTCATGCGGCGGTCCTGCCACTCAGTCATCAGCTGAAGGGAGAGCAAGATGGCCGGCAGCTGCTCCTAAATGCGTTCCACCGCCACCTAACATCACACAACCCGCGTCTGGCTTCCGCTGCTTCCCCTCCTCCAGCTCGCCGGTCTGGGCACGGTAAAGGAGTTCTTCGCGCTTCGTGCCGTCCTTCACGAACAGCTGAAGCCATTTCTTTCCGTACCATAATTTAGTTTTTCCTGACACATTTCTCTTAAGCAGTCAATCTCAAATAGCAACTTCTGTTGCGGAACTCTGGCACTAAATGGTCTGGGTATGTACCGTGACACTAAATGCACCTGGAATGTACCTAGACACTGAAGAGTCTTGGGATACATACACATATCTCCAGTTTGTTATCATCCCTTAAATGTGTCCCAACTCCAGGTGCAAATAATACTAAACTTCTCTTGTCTCTTCTCGCAAAAATAGGAATAATATCATAGAATCCGCGGGATATAGCCCCTAGGATACCCACCACATATCACTCTTCTTCCGTTTAAGGAAGTCTCCAAGGCTCGATTGTCCCTTTATGATGTCCTATATTGCTCATAGCAGGGTTTCGAATCTATTAACAAACAACCGCATTATACGCCCTCTTATCGTATAAACAATCCTCTACAACCGCCTTGTTTCAGTTTTCCAGTGAAATGGCCTTACGTTTTGCGCCATACACCGGCTGTGCCAGTTTTGTTCGCTTCTTGGTACCAACTGCTAGCTTACGTTTGGTCCCATAACTAAGGTATCATTTTCTCTATGAATGATTTTTGTGTTACAGAAAGTATTCATGAGTCGGCTGTAAACAGGCTGAGCCAAGGGAGCACGGCCGGAGTGCCCCACTCCCCGCCCCGGGTCCGCCAGTATATAACGTGCTGGCAGAGATCATCAAAATCCACTTAATGAGGATTGCAGTCCAATCACAAATCGTCAGCGCCGAAAAAATGTCATCCAGCCCATAATTCCACAAACTCTAAAGGGTTGCAATGCAATCCGCAATCCATTTTGCAATTATTTCTTCGAATAGTTAATTTTCGCTGAAACTGCCACAGCAGTGTCGGCATTGTCCACGATGTCCATTGTTTGTGATGAGGTTCGAAAGTCAGCCATCGCACCACTGACTTTGACTCTGTTATAAATTTGTACTTACTGATGAGGCATAAAATAACCAACATTGGGAAGGATATTCAGCAGTCATGGACTTAGGTGAGTATCCCAAGGCAGGACCGTTTACGAAGGAAGAAAGCGTAGTCACCTGGCTTGGGCAGATACAACAGCCAAGACAAGAATCGCAAGAGCAAGTTTTCTTCCGCAAAGGCCGTCATGACTTAACGGGACTGTCGAAATCCCAGTGTGCGTTCAGTATCAAACCTCTCTAGGACGCCACAGTTCGTCGGAAATTCCAAAACATACGGTAACGGGTCTAACTCAAGAACCAGTAGACGAATTCCGGCGATTCCAACAACATTCGATGGCCTCCACCCAGAAGCTCCATTTGCTGACATGGATGACGTCATAGATCACGATAAATCCCTGGAATGTGAGTGTGTGCATGGCGACCTTTACCATTACAGCATTGATCATGCATCAAGCCGAGACTGGATAGGATTTGCGTGGAAAAATGTGTTATGGTACCGTGCTAACTCGCCCTTACCACTCTCACATTGTTGACAAATGGTAGTTTGTTGACAGCCTTGAGCGATTGATTACATGTGACGGTTCCCGACGGCACCACATTTTTGATGGATGATTATGACCGCACGGCGGTACCAATTCTAGATTAACCTTGTTCCATGCTGGGTGGCGGGGACAGATTCTTTACTCTCCTTTTTTTGCCCGCCATTCCTGGGTTTTGGGAGCTTCTTCACAAAACTTAATGACCTTTCCTGAATATGCTTTTCACATATTTTGACAAAATTTCAGAAATTTACCCCTTCAGAGGCGGTCCCAGGACACGCTTTTGGTAAACATGCCTCAGGAATATTGCACTTTCCGTAAATCGGCGCATTTCGACGTGGTCATGTACTATTTTGATGTTCTTCGTGACATTGTCAGCTGAGCGCGCCGCCCTGTGAGGACGCCAGCGCTGCGCGCTCCCTCCTGCTCGTCCTGTGCCTCTCCCGGTGTGTGATTGCTAACGAGTGAGAACTTGACAATACTTCAACAACTACCAGCCGGGAGTCTCGAGCCGCAACAACATCTGAGAGCTTCACAGCTGCAACATTCATCACGCAGCGCTCATCGCTCATCATACAACGGGACATCGCTCGCCTGCTCACCATTGTGGTGGTGGTGCGTGCCCTGATGTTGACATGCACCCTCGCCACCATCCGAGTGCAAACGGCCACCATCAACCCAGTACAACACCAAGTTGCAAGACGTGCCTATCGAGAACATGACCAATCACTGCAGCGTGACGCCACACCTCGTCGCCCCGCCAGGACGCTTGGCTCGCGCATACCGCCAGGCGGCTCCCTGCCGGCGCCTGACGGTCCAGTACCCGGTGACGTCACGCAGCCTCAGGCTCCTGACCTGGGCCGCTCTGTCGCGCGGCCGGCCGGCGGCCGATCAGCGGCCATCGCTGACCTGACCGGCGGGCTGCGCTCGCGCGGCGGCGGGTGGCGGCCGCAATGCCGTGGCGCGCGTGGAGGCGGCGCGGCGCCGAACTCTCCGCGCCTGCACCTGCGTCCACGCTCGTGGCTGGCCTTCGCATGGCGACGTTGAACTGCCAGTCGCTGAAGCCGAAGCTCCTCGAACTACCTTACGAGCTTCATCAGCTCAACATCGACGTCCTGCTTCCTACTGAGACGTGGCTGAAGCCGACCACGCCGTTCCGCCTTCTCAATATTCCCGGCTACAGCATTCGCCGCGCGGTCGCCCCGATGGCCGCGGCCACGGGGAGTCGCAGTCGTCACCAGGGACGGCATCACCATATCGTCGGCGAAGATTACGACGCCAGCCATCCTTGACATCAAGCTGGAGGCCTTGCGGTCCATCGCCAAGTTACCCCGAGGCAGGCAGCTGCTACTATGCTGCCTCTGCAGACCTCCACGTCATACCGCCGCCGCCCTGCAGGCCAATTTTGATTATCTGGAGTCCCAGCCGCAGCGCGGTGTCATAGATCATCCTACAGCCTCGATCGTCATGTGCGGTGACCTGAACTGTAACCTGTTGAAAGGCCTGCCAGACCCCGCTAGAGTGAGACTCGAAGAGTTTCTGCATGACTATTCGCTGTACCAAGCGGTAAGCTCGCCCACTTACGTCACCGGTTCCTTGCTGGAGGTCGTAATTAACAATCGCAATATTGTTTTTAACTGTCGTACAAGTGCCTGCGGCTTTAGCCCGCACAGCTTTGTTCTCGCTCGAATTGACGTACCTCGAAATCGTCAAAAACTAGCCACCGTTCTATCGCGCGACCTGAAACGCATCGACCTGGACATGTTTCACGGTGACCTGTACCGTGTTGATTGGGAAGAAGTTTTTAATTCGGTAAAAGCGGACGACAAGTGGCGCGCATTTCTGAGGTGCTGGTCCTTTTTTACCTGTTCTTAACAAACACGCCCCAATGAGAACTGTCACCATCTGCAACCTATCTGCGCCTCCGGTCTTCGCTGTCTCTCGGGAGCTCCTGTCGCGTTGTCGGGGTGCTCTGGTGGCGGGTTGGCGCGGGTCGGTCGAATACCGCGAACTGAACCGCGAGGTGCGATCCGCCATCCGCCGTGACGTCCGAACCGGCATTCAGAACCGAATCAACGAACAGGGCCCGGACACAGTCTGGCGGAACATGCGCAGAGTCATCGGTAGCAAAAATGGCGGTCAGAGGGTGCAGGCACAGGTCACCAGTGACGATCTGAGCTCACATTTCGTCTCAGCTGGACCGAGGGTCGCGGCCAAGATCACCGGGCAAGGACTGCTCTGGCTTGCCGTCTGCGCAGGGTCGGTGCTTGTCGTTTTGCTGTCGCGCCCATCGACCTGCACACTCTGCTGCGTACTGTCGCCTGCGTGCGTAGCTCGAGCGCTGCCGGCTCTGATGGACTTTGCACCCGCGTGATTAACACCGGTTTCCCTGTTATCGGTGAGAACCTCCCCTCATCATGAACACCTGCCTTGACAGTTCCGAATTTCCTATGTCCTGGGAGCACTCCATCATTCACCCGATCCACAAAACCAGTGACCCCATCCGAGCCATCCAACTTCAGACCCATATCCATCATACTCGTCCCCTTCAAAGTGGTAGAACGGGTAGTACAGCGCCAGCTCTACCATGACCTGTCCTCTGACCACCGCCGTTCCCCTTCCCAGCACGGTTTCCGTCGTTACCGTTCGACGGAAACCCCGCTGGTGACAGTCTCCGACCATGTCCTCTCCGCCACCGATAACGGGGAAAGATCTCTTTTATGTTTGCTTGGCGTCAGCAAGTGTTTTGAAACCATCAACCATGACATTCTCCTTCGTAAGCCCGAGCTGCACGGCGCTGACACCAGCTGGTTCCGGTATTACCTCTGTGGACACTCACGAAGTGTTGCTTTCAAAAACACTTCGGGGCACATGGTGACATCACCACCGCTCGCCAACAGGATGGAGTATTTCAGGGTTCGAGTCTTGGACCGCTTCTGTTAACGGTTTTCGCCAACGACTTGGCGTTGTTCTCGGCAGAGATCAGTGCAGTACGCTGACGACACCCAGGCGTTAGTATCAGGCCATTTTTTATATTTTTTTCCCCAGGCCAATGTCTGGTGCATATTTGGTTCAATAACATGTTCAATGGGCCCAACAGACATCTGGATCTGTGTGACTGGTTTTGTTAATTCCACTTCTATGACAACAAAATGCTATATATTTCAGTAAAGCAAAAAATGGGATTCGGCTCCAAGGTAATGTAAAAGGTGGTATTCTTTTTCTTAATCATGAGAAATCATGACTTCATTTACGGAATGAAACAGAACATCACCAAGTAGTTCTTGACCGCTCTTTTTCTGGTAGTCAGATCTGCCTATGAGAGCCTGCAGTGTTTACATAATATGGCATTTGAAAAAAATGAAATGTTTTCTTGAGGCACAGCATCTCACCTGATTCGGAAGATATGACAAAAAACATGTTTTCCCAAAACCGACCCTTTTTATTTACCCCGGTTAAGCCTATAAATCTATTGTTTCAAAATGCCATGTGCTTATGATCTCAAAATATGACCTTAACGCACAATGGAAAATAGTATTCACAGTATGTTTGAATATGATAGCCAATTACCAGTAGTTCATCATATTGCAAGTTACCCCACTTTGGTAACTGGTTCCGCCCATGGGCCTTTGTCAAATGTATAAAATATGGGGTGTGACACATATGGAAATGGTTTCCGATTTCAAGTAAGCTCGTAAGACTCAAAATATTTTGTGGACTAAATCGACATTTCAAAAGAACGTAAACCTCTTTTTATGTGCCCTGAAAACACCCATGAATTTTGAGAATCGATTTCTTCCTAACACACATGATAGAGCTTTCAGTCTGCGGTAGAATGACATGCAGTTGAACAAAATCGGTGATAAAATGTGGTCAGAAAGCTCGTATACGTAAACCCCTATTTATGCCTTCATTTTGACCCTTATTCCCTTTCTCCAAACTCCCAACATTGTTATTATTTTTTAATGTAGATCTCGTTTCAAGCTACTGGACACAATTTTCCGCCAGAGAATCAGACCAATAGTTTTCGAGATTGCAAGGCAGAATCTGCCCCCCCCCCGCACGGAATCGTACGTACCAGGCAGGAGCACAGAATAGCGGCATGCTAAAAGAAACTATGCTCTGGTGCACAATTCCTTTCTTTATTCAGCCCACGTAGCTGAGTTTTCTCCTTTTGCAAAAAAATCTTACGTCAGGTACCTTAGTATCAGGCCTGTGCTTGATTCCACTTATCTGGAATCGATTCCAGTTTTATGCCAAGGCAGGCGGCTCCGAACCCGAATATGATTCCGAGAAACAAATTACAAACAGAATCCATTTCTAATTCAATTCCAGCTTGGTTCAAAACGCCTTATTTTGAATCCGAATCTGATTCCAATGGATACTATAAATGCAGTGTAACCATATATATATTGACCGACAAATTAGCCTATATGTATTTGATCTGGGTGCATGATTGTACATGGTTAATATATATATATATATATATATATATATATATATAGACCGACAAAATAACCAATATATATATGTATATATATATGCGTATAAACCATGTACAATCATGCACTTGTAAACAACTTTTCTTATGAATTAACTAGGTACACTGGATGCTGAGAACCATGCATTTTGCCAGACATCACCACACATCATGTGAAAATATTGGTAAAAATGGATGCGAAATGACACAGTTTTCCGAGTTGCAATCAATGTTTCCTGGCATATTTCGTGGCTTATCATCTGCCCTGTGCTATCCACGCTAGAGGAGTAAATATGACCATTTGAAGATATCGTTCACAGTTCGCAGTCACTTGACAGGTAACCAGAGGCAAACCAACGCGTTACGCGGTCGGTTTGGGGTCAAAATCGGAGCTCTGTATCGTGCGTAGACCTGCGCACCCGCTTGGTACCAGCGTTACCCCTATAAAACGACACTTGCCGTCCTCGTCGAGCAAATAGAAATGAATTGTGCGCCTTCCCGCAAACGGATAATCTGAAGTCCAACAAGCTGCACGCTCATGGATGGCATGTTGTAACTGATGCCCTAGATCCTGCTTGTTCTGGGTGGCGTTTGTGACTTTACAGCTCACCACAATATTTGGTGCTTTCAGCTTAGTTGGTTACTAAGCTGTTACTAAAGTTACTTCAGCATCAACAGTTCCGTTCATGCTGAAGTAACTTTACTAAATCAAAGGCCTGGATGGAAAAGGGATGCACATCAGCACGTGAGTCACGCACACAGCAGGCTGAAGCTTGTTGGCATGCAAAGAAGCCGCATACATCGATTACCGATAGGCACGTATCACGTGCTTAGTCCCACCAATTTTTAGCATCCCAGCGGTTGTGTTTTGTGGCAATGAAGAAGGAGTGTTAATCTGGGGCACCTCGCATTTCACATCCAAACTGCACCCCCGTTTCGGCCTGAATCCATCGAAATTGATCGCCCAGCTGTCTGTCCACCTTCCCAAACCATCACTGCATCAAAAGTTTGCTTCCCGGTAATTGGCCCATAAGAAACACAGGTTGTAAAAGAGGCGCACGCGCGCTGCACGTGGCCCGTTGGACCATACCCATTGTGTGGGTATGGTCGGATAGCCCTAGTGTTGGTCTTTTTCTTTCTTTCTCTTTTTTCCCACCAAAGTTCAGCCTCCTAGGTCATTTTTAACGGCATTCCAAGGCTTTCCGAGTTCCAGTTGAAACACATGCCTGTGGATCGCCACGTGGATTGCACGTGAGTGCCGACCACAAAAGCGAGTACCCGCAAGTGGAGCCCATGTTGTCACCAAATCTTGAGACAACAGCAGCCGTCGTTTGACCTGTACCCGTGATTAAGTAAATTCTGCAGACGTCCGGCTCGCGCCACGTGGCACGTGCCACACGCCACAAATCGCTTCGAAACCTGCACCACGATCTCTCCGCCGCTTGCGTTGCGATCGGTTGAAGCGTTCGGGCGCTAGACGCTCGGAAACTTGGACACATTGACTAACACCTTGATCTGAACTTTTCCGAGCGACCTTCAGGGTTGAAATGTCACTCGCTAAAAGCGTGCAACGCACTCTTTCGGCTCCCTCGATTTTAAATTAAGACGAGGATTTGATCTGATTTTTTCTCAAAGGTCTTCCATTGATGCGACAGAAATAAAAGCAGTGCTCTACCTTAGCATCGCAAAGATAATAGAGAACGGCGTCCGTTGGCGCGTCCTTCCGATCTGTGAGCCCCTCCAGAGTTTCCTGTCTGCCGTAATGTGAGTGGAAGAGAGGGGAGAAAATAGATGAGCGTGCTCATCCCACGAAACTGGTGATTTCTTTTTGGATAGCGGAGGCAATCCATATCAGTGCCGCGGCGATCCACTGGGTGCTGTAAATGTTTTTGCTGCGGTGCATGGCCCCACCTAGGGTGAAAGATCTGTGAGTGTGTGTAGGGACAAGTATAGTTAGACGCAATTTCTTCCCACGGATGGCCCGTGGGCGTAAAGAACAATGCAGTCAAAAACTGTGTCTGAGCATTTGTACTCGGCCATTTTTTAGTAACTCACGCGCAAAGAATGTCTAAGCAATAGGGTCCCTTTAACGATTTAATTTTTTCAAAAAGCTTCGCCCAATTTTGAAGGGACCCCGCTATTCAGGGATTTCTTTGTGATTTCCTCAACAGTTACGTGTATACAGTGCAATGTAGTAGTGCTGCACCACAGCATAGATGACTTGTTCATGCTGCAACCATGGATGGCATACATTACAGACTTGCGCTCGACATCTTTTGGGTGACTCCGATCAGGATGTAAATCACAGTGACTTGATCGGGTTCAGCATTTGAATCACGGCTATTTTTTTAAATTTGGTCGGAATCAAATGTGATTTATGCAAGTTTTCTCAAAACTGCTCCAAATCAAATGCGATTCGTACCAATTTTTGAAAAATCGATCGGAATCAAACTTTGATTCAGAAGCTCTTCATTGATTCGGATAAGCCAATGGCCCAAAATATCAATTATATATCAGCGTAATCACATGTGTTATGAAAATCGTATATATGCACGTCTTCACTATTTATCGCTATTTGAAATGGAACTAAGTCTATGAAACGGTTGAAAAATGACTAAATTTGTATTACATTACATAGGCATATAGAAGATGGCTCCATAGATATCCTATGCATGTATATACATGCACTGTGCGGAATAATGCATACAGTTAGGTAGGATCTGCTTTCTAGTTACTTCACTGAGGGAACAGGCAGGAACGTAGCCAAGTATTAGTACGCACCTAAAATTAGAACATTACCACGGCCGTCATAGCTTCAGGTGGCCGTACATGACATCTTTAGCTACTGGCTATAGCATTTTAATTTTGATTGCCCCTTGATATTTATCCACCATTATTTTCCCAATTACGAAGCACTAGTGACAATAATTACCTATACTTTTTACTAGACACAGAAGTCGATATAGACAGGCGCCTACAGGGGCTGTTTGGCTAAAAATAAATGGCATCAGTGACATGGTGAGTTTTGACTAACGCAAAGTCACGTGATGATTTAACGAATCGCGCAGATGCCCCATGGGCAATTGTCTCTGTCGACTTACACAAACATAGGTACCTATTAGTCGCCTACTACATACCTGAGCAGTACATAGTGGGGGGTGTTTGACATCAAAAGTACCAAAAGGATTTCAGTGTTTATTATGCAAAACAAGGCACGTTTTTCATAAAGATGTTTAATCCTACCTTCTCTTAGTGGTCTATGCTTGGTACTAGCTACGTTTCCAACAACTGGGCTATGGAAGTTTGAACCTTGTGGTATTGTGAGAGCTGTTTATCTGGCTCACTTGGCATCCTCTGAAATCGATTTGGATAGGTGGATCACTACCCGGAGGTATTCTTCATAAGTATATCGTCATGCTATTTTATCACCCTTCTCTGCATATATAATTTGACTACATTGAATCAGATTGACGGTGTAGTTGATCCGGATCAAAATCGGGATCACAATGTTTAGGTCGCATCCACATTTGAATCGCGGTCGTTTTCCAAATTTTGATCCGAATCAGAAGTAATTTACGGCCGCATTTTCAAAATTGAGCCGAATCAAGTGCGATTCATCCAAAAACATGCGATTCATGATTGGGATCAGATCCGGACCAGAATCAAGCACAAGTTCGATATATTACGTGGATATTCCATTCCTTCAACGAAGTGAAAGGGAAGTGCTTCAGACGGCCATTTCAGTATTCCATAGTTTTAATCCATTGTTGCGATTTTCCGATTTCCACATAGAAATGTAGCATTCCTTTTTAAGCTGTCCCAGTCATTAATCTTTTGTCAATGCCCACAAAGCTTTATTTTGCGACAACAGCGGCCCATTTGTCACCTTCGATAGGCGCATTTACAGCCGTCGGCTGGCAGTTTGTCACGCATGTTTGCAGTGGGAGCGTGATTTATCGATCGCCCGGGACCAGCCATAAGTCAGACGCTGTCCTCCGCAGCACGGCGTCGTCCGATCGGCGCGCGCCCCCGCCCCTTCCCCCTCCCGGAGCGGCCGCCAGGCGACAAGGCACGTCCGTCGTCCGTTCGTCACGTGTCCCTGCTGCGAATAGCCGTTACCTCCCAGCCGACCGGACGGCCCCGGCGGCCGCGGCGGCGATCGTCGAGGGCGAGTTCGCGGACAGCAGAGCCTGAGCCGGAATCTGACTTCGGCTCCAGAAGACTGGAAATCCAGGTGGCTGTTTTCCGGACTGAGGAGGCACGTTTCACGTGTCCTCTGAGGCGAGGAAACCGACAAAAAGACGGCGAATACAAATGATTCATAGCAGCGAGTCAGCGTAAAAGCAGAGTGAAGCCCTACGTTCGGCGATGCCTGGCGGCGCTTCTGAGTGCTCTTCCGGGCGCCCGCTGCCTCGTTACCTTCGATTATCGCCGAACTCTGCAAGTCCGGGCCTTGGGCGGGCGCCTAAGGGGATTACAATTACCGATTACTGGAAATCGTCAACGTAATCCTGTCGGCACCCTTCCGACGCGACTGGCTGCCGACACGTGGACGATCTCGCAGGACGATTTCCCCCGCCCTACGGCTGTCGTCGCAGCCGGTCGCGGTCCGGACGGGCCGGCCGGTCCCATGCTGCGAGCGGTCGTCGGCGCATGCCCACCCTGGGCGACCGTGATCAACAACAAAAGTGGAAATGCTTCCAAACGACTGAGTTGGAAACGATCTGATTTTGAGGCAACCCTTCCATGGTACGACAACAACATGCGCCAGATTCGAAGGGCATGGCCTCCCCCTATTCCCACACTGATTGAGACCGGCTGTCCCCTAAGGTAGTGATCCGAGCGCTGGACGGATGGCAGACTGTGTTGCTCTTAGCCATAGTAACCTATTCAACAGCTAACATAATACGACTGATCCCATAAAACAAGCAGTTCATTACATAAAATAAACAGTTCAGACCAGATTTGCAACGCAGAGAACCTGGGAAACCGAGGCAAACGGAGCCACTTCCAATGCGAAACACTTCGAATAGTTAACCCAATACGATACAGGATAGCCAGGCTGTCACATGAGATAAGTCTGTGTAAATGGAGCTGCAGGAAGTGTATGACAGCGAGCCGCAACCGAACCTCGCCACGTTGAGCATTAGTGCCCAGAGCCGCCACTCGAGAAGCGTCCTGTAGAGCCACGGGAGCTGCCGCAGGTGCGGTTTAAAGCTGGGATGATCAGTCGACACGAGCGGCCCCTCGGCGCAGTCGGCTCAGCCTGCGGCTGATGCTGTTTGCTGTGGTGACGGCCCGCCGCCCGCTGGTTTGCTGTGGTGACGGCCCGCCGCCCGCTGATCTGCTGTGGTGACGGCCCGCCGCCCGCTGATCTGCTGTGGTGACGGACCGCCGCCCGCTGGTCTGCTGTGGTGACGGGCCCGCCGCCCGCTGATCTGCTGTGGTGACGGCCCGCCGCCCGCTGATCTGCTGTGGTGACGGCCCGCCGCCCGCTGATCTGCTGTGGTGACGAACCGCCGCCCGCTGGTCTGCTGTGGTGACGGCCCGCCGCCCGCTGATCTGCTGTGGTGACGGCCCGCCGCCCGCTGGTCTGCTGTGGTGACGGCCCGCCGCCCGCTGGTCTGCTGTGGTGACGGGGCCGCCGCCCGCTGATCTGCTGTGGTGACGAACCGCCGCCCGCTGATCTGCTGTGGTGACGGACCGCCGCCCGCTGGTCTGCTGAGGTGACGGACCGCCGCCCGCTGGTCTGCTGTGGTGACGGGGCCTGCTGAGGTGACGGACCGCCGCCCGCTGGTCTGCTGTGGTGACGGACCGCCGCCCGCTGGTCTGCTGTGGTGACGGCCCGCCGCCCGCTGGTATGCTGTGGTGACGGGGCCGCCGCCCGCTGGTATGCTGTGGTGGCGAGGCCTGTTGAGGTGACGGACCGCCGCCCGCTGATCTGCTGTGGTGACGGGGCCGCCGCCCGCTGGTATGCTGTGGTGGCGAGGCCTGTTGAGGTGACGGACCGCCGCCCGCTGATCTGCTGTGGTGACGGGGCCGCCGCCCGCTGGTGGGACCCGCCGCTGCCTGCTGGTGGCGAGGCCTGCCGTGACTCTTGGTGACGGACCGCCGCCCGCTGATCTGCTGTGGTGACGGCCCGCCGCCCGCTGGTTTGCTGTGGTGACGGCCCGCCGCCCGCTGGTTTGCTGTGGTGACGGACCGCCGCCCGCTGGTCTGCTGTGGTGACGGTCCGCCGCCCGCTGGTATGCTGTGGTGACGGGGCCGCCGCCCGCTGGTATGCTGTGGTGACGGGGCCGCCGCCCGCTGGTCTGCTGCGATGAAGAGGCCGCCGCCCGGTACGATGGCCCAATGCTGCGCTGATGACCTCTGCCTCTGATGCAGCGCCGGGATGGATCGGACCCTGTCGCAGCCCGTCCGCGCCGCAGATAACCGAGCAGGACTTACGGACCTGCAGTCAGGCTCGGCCGATGAAACTGTCCAGCCGCTCATGGCGCGCCGTATCGGCGGCCAATCCGCCCGGGCCTGAACGCCGCCGTGCAGGGGGTGCGTCCTGCAGCGGCCAACGGATATTGGCCATAACCTCGGGCGGTTTATCATCGGCCCGCTCGGCGCTGACGGCCGGCGCTCTTCTGGCCCGTTCGGAGACAAAAGGCAGAGTCAGCGGGCTGCTGAGTATTCCCGGCCCGGTGCGCCGTTCGCGATTCTCCGCCGCCGTGTCGACGGGCGGCCGGGGAGGACGGTTCGGCTCCGGGCATAAAAAGTCGCTGACGCCGGCGTCCCGTCGGTCCCTCATTACGCGCCAGAGCGCACCCCGAAATTGTCGGGACGCGCCCGCTTTCATCCGGCATTCATATTTTTGTGTTATTGCAGATAGCAGATCTTGTCGGCAGTTTCGGCTAATAAATTGTCGCGGATCAAAGAAGTCCGTGAAATTAGCGTTGTGATCAATATTGGGGCGTTCTGCCAGTCGCATCTCATCGGCCTCCTTGTCAATACTGTGACGGCTAAACGTGTTGATAGGTCGATATGGAAAATTGCCTGAAAAACATCGACTTTCTCCTTAAACAAGTAAATCAGGGCTAGATTACACCAATGTTCGGTATGGATGCATTCAGAATCCGATTATGTATAACCAAGGCCAGGGGCTCCCGTGCTTTTTGCGTTATCTTATATTACCGATGTGCGTTACACCTAACTATGTCTGCAGCGTAGCGTCACGCCTACGGTAATGGATATATATATATATATATATATATATATATATATATATATATACAGCTTGAGATCAATTCTAGCCAATAGTTGCGTTAAGCTATAGCTGCAGCCCACATCTTGCACCGGCTTCTAGAGAGGTGTTTTTGGAATCTGTCATTATCCGGGAGGCCTTTGACGACGCTGGCGGCCTTCTCTTTGTTCGTTTTGCTCCGCATCTAACGCTTTCAGACTGACAGCATTACCATCTTCCAGAAACTATGAGCAGTACTCAGAATGCCCGCGGTATGGTGATGGTGGTGATGGGATGGACATTGAAAAACTTCCTCCACTTGCTCTAGATTAAAACGATGGATTTTGTAATTTGATTAGTTTGGCTTTCTGGCTCGGTGTGTAAGGCAGCATCTTGAACACTGCCCGTGGCTGTCCTAAAACAAAACAGCTGTTCTTCAGCTTTCAAAAAATACGCGTGACAAGTGGTTATGTTTACTGACGTGACCACCAGCGGGAAAACAAATCCACCTCTTTATTCTTAATGACCCGGTATTCATTGGCCTGCTTCATTGTTGTGGATATCTTTGTGTTGTTTGTCATGCCTATAGTTCGCTTTTTCAAAAGGCCAAAAGGCCAATTCCCTTTAAGTGCCCGAATTACAAATGTTTGTGCAAAGCAAACTGGGATATATGCAGAGACAATTCACTTTTGTGCTGAACACCAAGTTATCTGAGTAAAGAAAATTCGCCATCGTATGAATTCCATCGCGATCCACCCGACAGAGTCAGTTGGGCGCTTAAGGGAAATGGCCTGTTGAAAAAAAAGAACTATAGTGATGCTGTTTTAGGGTTAGCGTAGTAGATGGCGATGCGTAGTATAATGTCGTCGCTTGTTGGTGTCATGTGAAGCACTATACTTCGTATTACTTTTTTCAGTCTTCCATGAGAATGCCAGCGTGTTTTTTTCTTGTAAAACGCCGTTGCTTTTTGCCCTTTCTTGGATAGTTCAGTTGTCGATACGAGGTCCTTTAACATTTTCCGAGACACTGCATAAAAATTACTGTTGCTGTACTGGCTCACTAAAATTTGCCTTACCCTATTTAGTTCGCGATTCAATAACGGCCAGGTGGAACAGTTCCTCGAAACCCGTCTTACCTAAGCCCTAATTACACTTTTCCTGTGCAATTTTGAGCATTCACCAAAACCATTCACACACTTTTCCGAATCGGTTGGCTTACGATTAACATATGTGTGAATATTTCTATATATAAGATCAATCAAGAGGTCCAGGATATCATGTCATATTTAAATTATATTTTCATTGATGCTGCGGCTTTCACCATCTTCAGAGCAAGTATAGTAGGCTGAGTTGATAGGTAAAGTTCAACATCATACATGATTCAAGCTCGATCAGTTATATAAAGACGCTTTGACACCATGACAATGCAATGAAAATCGAGATAACACAATTACTTTATGATTAAAAAATACAGTGCAGAAAGTTCAAGAGTAAAGAAAAGAACAATACACAACAGGTGCACACCATGTTTGATGAAGGCGAACATCGTGCACATGTTAGCACATTATGCACTGCGATTTTTCGAATAATGTTTGTGATTCTGATTCTGATAATGAAAAAGTACTCAGAAGCATCATTCACAACAACCAAAAGAAAACACCACCCTCCAAAAAATAACAAACACCTAATATAGAATGGTCTTTGATAAGACTTTGCATATAGAAGGACTGTACCCGGCATTGACTAATGAACAAAACACACACACACATATATATATATATATATATATATATATATATATATATACCATTACATTGATATCAGTGTTTACCCCTGGATAATAACTCAGAATGCCATTTCCTGTGGCCTCCCAGCTGCGCGGTGTGAGCTCGACGTTCCACCGTTCCTGTACAGGACTGCAGCCTCGGCGCACAGCGCGCCCCGCGGTCCGGCTGCCCTCCCCCACCTCTGCTACCCCCAACACCATACATCAGGCGTCCGACAGCGGGCAGCTTTGCCGTCTGTATGAGAACAACGTCCAGTGCAGTCTGAAAGGCATGCTACCCCGGTCGGCCGTCCGCGGGGGGGAGGGAGGGGAGCTCCCGAGGCCCAAGAGAACCTCAGAGGTTTCGCACAGACAACTCCTGCTCCAGAAATTCTAGAAACATTTCTCGTAACGGTGAACTCACACATGTCATAGTTAAAATAAAGACGAAATTAATGGGTAAAATGAAGATGATCGTATCTACAAATATTTTTATTTTGGATTCGAGTTGAGTTCAGTCATTCGACCGCTTGAACAGTCTCTGTGTTGGCCCAGACACAGTGGTTTTTCTTGTCCCATATGAACCTCAGAATATTGGCCCAGACGAACATCACAAAGCCTTGATAATCTCGTAAAGTTTGCTTTTCCCGTGGTCACTTGGTTGAATATCTCATGGTGCAGATCTTTTGCTGAGACTGTGTAGATGATACGTTGTGCAGGTGAGAAACACTGAAAAGGAGAGAAACATTTGCCATTCGTTTAAAGGAGTCCCGGACATGTCTGTACCCATTGGGTATCACATGGAATTGCTGTCCTATAGACATCGAAGTAATCTGCCCTTTTTTACAATGTTTTTTTTTGCTAAGTCTGTGACACTTTAAATTCCGTACAATTGCACTGGATATTGAGCGCCCTGTTTCTGTTGTTACCTTGCCGGCTCCATTAAATACCACCTCGTAGTGCTGGGACTTCAAAGGTATCAAAGGTATCAAAGGTTCAAAGGTATCAGATATGACTGTAATGATGTCACCCAAGTTGAGAAGAACTAAAGCTTTGCCATGTCTGAGGTACGGAAAACTTTTTTTCGTGATCTTTAAAGAAAATGTTCCATTTCTGTCGGCTTCTACAGATAGTCTCAGTCTGTAAAAATAAATCGAGAGATGCGAATATGTGAATATATAAATATATATACATATATATACACATATATCGATGTTTTTATATATCTCATTGATGTCAGTTGAAAAGAGGTTTTCTTTAACATAGGCTTTGTTGAAAAGCACGGAATATTCTGTTTTTGACTTTATCATCTCTTTCTTCTTCTCTCTCTCCTTCTCTTTTTCTCTGTCCCTCTCCACACGCAGATATATATATATATATATATATATATAATGAAGAAGAATATATTTCTATGTCGCTTGTATTTTCTTTACTAAATTTTTCACTTACGTGTTTTGGACCAGCAGCGAAGTTATCGGCCTTACTGCTAAATACTTAAGATGGCTCTTGGACTTCTCAGTGACAAATGCTTTCTTTTCAACTATCAGTTCTGCCGGCAGAAAAAAGGTGCTGGCGTGGGTTTGCCGCTTTGCCAACATTTTCATGTGCCGCCATGAGAAAATATGGCTTGAAAACCGTCCCCAGGAGTTCCAATTCATTCTCTGTCGTCGGTATGTCGACAATTGCTTCCTCCTTTTTCGCGACCGATCCCACGCAGACCTTTCGTTTTCTGAATGCCAGACATCCCAATGTCACGTTTACAAAACAGGACGAGAAGGATATTACTCTTCCTTTTCTAGACATTCTGATTCATAAGGGCGACGACAAACTATCGACCGCTGTGTACCGTTAGGCCACTTTTACTAGTACTGGCACTAGTTTTTTTTTTAACTTTGCTCCCAGCAGCATAAAAAGTGTATTGTCAAGTCGGTGGTTTTTCGAGCTTTTCACCCGAAATCAAGGTACCATTTTTCCATAAGGAAGTGACTTTCTTAGGGACCTTTTTCAGTAGCGATGGCTACCCAATCGGAAAAGTTAATTCACTGCTTAAGATGTTCTTAGATCTCAAGCGCAGTCCCCCTGTTGTTGCTCATACAGATTCAAAACTGGACAGATATTCCGTTTAGTCTTACTTCAGATCAGTTTCTGAGCAAATGATGGTTAATGTCTCCAAGGTGCTCACCACCTTTTACCCTTACCTGAGCCCTGAAACTACTCTGGCCAACTCTTCCACCACAGGGTCGCTGTTTCAGTTGAAAAACAGAATACCTGAACGCTGCCAATCTTCGATGGTTTACCGTTTCTGTTGCGCCTCGTGTAGCGCATCTTACGTTGGGTCCACTCTCGGAAATCTCAGAATTCAGCAGCATTTAGGTAGGTCTGATCGCAGAAGTCTCCCCCTTCCATCCAAATCCTTCACCAATTAGAGTTAATTTTGTATTTTGTGGCTCTTAAGTAAGAACCGTTAATTTAGCTATCATTGGAAAAGCAAACGAAGCCTTAGATTTACGTATTCTTGGATCGTCATACATTAAAAAGAACAGCCCACCCTAAATATTAAAATTTGGTCATTTTCAATGAAGAATATTCCATAAACTCTCCTAAAGGTAGTTACAAATATTTGTATGAATGTCCGACGCAAGTCTATTTTCCTATTTACACCGACACTGTCTTGTACTGTTTTCTGATTCATTGTGTATGTGAACTTATTTGTCTTCCTGAAGATGACGCCATATCACGACGCCATGACGTTGAGATGTGTATATCCGTAAGCGAAGAACGTAATCAGGAAAATACGAATAGTACACACACATACACACTGAAATATACATATACATATACATATTTGTATGTATGTATATATATAGTTATAGAATATTTCAGTTATATCGACATTCAAATATCCCAAAATGACTTCATCCCAAAAATAGGTACAAGTTTTAGAAAATATCACCAACTGGGCATACGGTGTAAATGGGCTTACGGTGATTTGGTGGGCATTGAATGTATGATTAATGAATGTGCTCCAAATCATTGGTAAGCTAGGCCAGGTCAGCTAAGGTTGTCCAAGGTGAGTTAATGAAGATGCAATATTATTTTTCTCCGGATCTACTAAAATGATCTCAGCTAAATTTTGTGAGGTTGCATTTTGATGACATTGGCTGACCTTCGATGACTTTAGAAGGTCCAATAGATATCATATCACTTGACTTACGGGTATATATGGGTATCGTAACTCCTAACAACCCGCCACATTGTGTTACGCCCCATTTTGACGAAATGGGGCAAATGATCCAGATATTGACCTAGGTTGGCATTGATCGCCCTGACGTTACCTTGCTTTGCGGTATGTATATTCATCGTGCGAACTAAGGTTCCTCTGAATTCTGTCGCGATGGGTTCAGTAGATCTGGAGAATGGGAAGGTTGCTACTTACGCAAAATTTTACCTCATTTGATCTCAACTGACTTCTCCTATGTCAGTCGTTTCTTGGGGGTTGCAAGATCACTACACGAACTACATCCCTGCAACATTTTCTTACAGTCAGTTAAATAGACCGGGAGAATGAAGGAAGGGGAAACATATGCCACCGTCATTGCGTGTAATTCTCGGAGGGCCACCAGAGCACGTGTTAACAGTCGTCGAGGGTCACATAAAACAGGTCTTCCACCAAAAATACTCATATGGTTTGGTCTGTAGGGATGATCAGCTCCAACGCTCATATCATCTAACCTGAGATCTTTACCACGACGTCTGATTAATACAACGTGAAGCACCGTCAGACTTTATATTCAAGGCACGGGCTACTAATTCGAAAGCATAGCCTCCAGTGAATTGGCCGAGGTGCTGGAAACGTGAGTGGCCATTAAATCTTGAGATGCAGGCCACGCACGAATCAGAATCGGTCCCAAGTCGATGGCGGCGCCTGAAGAAATGATTCTCCGCTGCGACTGGGGACTGGGGACTGTGACTGGGGAATGGGGGCCTCGAAGAGCGAGAGACCTAGGCGTCAAACAATACGGCCGGCGGCGTTCGTGCGTCACGCGCGGCGGACTCGGCGAACGCGGCAAACACGGAGGGGTCCTGAGCAGAGCCGTATGCCGTGTCCGGTATTGCCCGCTGATCAACGGCTGGTGCCGAGGTGCCGCTCAAGATAGCTCACAAAACCAGGGGCAGAAGGGCTGGGACCGAATCAGGGAATGTTGGACTGGAACAACAGTCGATATCCTGCCAGTCTTGGTCAGCTGGGAAAAACAGGCTTCTTATCGTAGCTGTAAAATTCGAAAATAATGCGTTGATTGAGAGTTATACAAAGGCTGAAGACAGATCCCAAAATCGGTCTCACAGAACATGCGGATTAAATTCACACAGATATTATGAGGATCCTGTACCTAATGTATGTTTACGTTGACAGCGCAATTCATTATATTTTCAATCTATTCTCAGCAAATTCAACGTTCTTGGTGGTCACTAGTTTTTGTTGTTCACTACGGCGTCATTACGTTGGGAAGGTAGTTTGGTTTTAGTTGATCAATGCGTAAATTTCAGAAGATCGCAAACTACCTTAGTGCCCATTGCAGTTAGAAATAAGCAGTTCTTTTTAGCATTTTTAATAAGGACTTCTGCGTTTCATCTAGTGAGCCTTACGTATATTTATGCCTAATCTAGAGGCACCAGCAATCTTGAATGGATTTATAATTTTTCCGTCATTTCGCGATCAAGGCGTAACACATGACCGAATTAGGGCGATGACAGGTGATGCTTTCTGTGCCTAAAGTGCCGCACGTAAACTGATTATAGGGGTTTTAAAGGGGCGCCGGCTTCACGGTCATTTGGCGCCCAACATACGTACATGATACCTGCTGTACATCAGTTTAATTTTGTGTGGACAAGGTCAGTAAAATAACATCGAACCTTCCAGCCAGCGTCTAGAGTTTGTTCTAGTTTGCAAGGATCTTGGACCCGCTGAAAACGCTGCTGGGACTAGGCCGCTAGCTAATGGGCCTAGCACCTACCAGTGGAAGTGTGTATATGTTCTGGTGCACATTCATGAAGACAGTTTTAGTGAACTTTACCGCTAAAATTTCATTTAGGATGACTGTCATCCAATGAAGCCCGTGATATGTCTTTTGTACTTGGAACAAGCACCTAAAAGCGAATTAAACGCTTCTTAAAATAGTAAATGTGAATAAACATATACACCAACCTATCCGCCCCCCACAACCATATATATATATACTATATATATACATATAAGCAAATACCTAAATAAATTTAATAATAATAAGGAAACAAGATCTATGAGAGCGGAGGGTAAGGACAATTTGGACTAGAAAATGACAATTTTAGGTCGAGACCTTCGAAGCCTGTAGTAATCACTAATGCATATCAGTTTCAACGATACCTGTGGTCTACCGTAGATAAGTTCACCTCGTCATTCATCCTGGTTCCGGTTTTTCTGCCGTTCCACCAGGTTCAGTAAAGGAATCGCACCGTCCACAGTCGTCACCACTGTCCAAGGTTCCGTTCTTCCCGGCTCATCTCATCCGAACATCCGAACATGGCTAGAAAGTACACAGTGCCTTCAACCCCCTCCCCCCCCATTTCACTCCCCCTGTCCTGCCGGCGGCGGCTAGAACGTGCCGGCCGCTCGTCCAAACAGGGCCACGCGACACCTCAGCGGCGCCTGAGTCAACAGGACGCGTGTCCGGCATCGCTTACCTTGCAAACATGTCTGGGAAGGCGGCGGCCGGCACGGCGCCGAAGTCATTGATTTCTGCGGCCCGGCCGCGGGCCCATGTTTATAATCAGATAGGCCGCCCGCTCCCCTGCCGACCATTCAGCAATGATTGAACTGCTGAACGGGTAAAGCCGGCCGACGGCTGCGCGCCGATGATAGCAAAAAACAATGTCCCCCGGGCGTTTTCATACCGGTATTACTAAAAGCCGATCTGAATATGGGGCGGTGCAAGCTGTATCAGGATGGCTCGCTACGCTGGTGTAAAAACGGAACGTTTCAGTAACTAGTCTCTGTCAGCACGCGGAAATTTTCGGACGACGTATATATGCGGAATGTAACTGGAGCCACGCATTGTCCAGGATCAGACTTGTACTTACGACACTTAAAATGAATCCACTCGAATTCCGATTAGCAGGAATTGAGCTACTTCTAGCTACAGTTGACTGCAAGAGACATATCTGCACCCGCACATTTACGTACGTCAAAGCGCTGGATTATGTAAAACGACGTTCAGCGTCATTGTTTTTACGCAGGGCTCATACTTTAGGTGAGGAAGCGCAGAATTGTTTAGTCTGAGGTAACTTTTTGTTTGATATACTTTTCAAACGCAGTGCACAAGACACACATGAATAAATTACAAAATCCGGGTGCTTATGTGTCTTTAAGGTAGTTCCCTCCTTTACCCCACTGATATCAAATATAAAGGATTTCGACTTGTATTCAGCTTTGTTTCACATGAATTTAGTGAGCCCTAGAGTAATGACTACGACTCACATCTCATAGGAAGTAATGGGCTGTAAAGGTGGCTTACTCCTATTCATAACCCGCACATTGCAAGGTTGACTCAATATTTGCATAAGTGAGGAGTACTAGCAGACATCTAAAACTCCTCTCCTCATAAAGTGTTAGTGGTGCATTCAAAGCATGCAACATTATGTGTCAAACCCCTTGGATATTCCTATCATTCGCTTGGCCCTGCAGTGTGATGTTCATTTATTTCCATCGTCAGAAAGCGCGGCAAGCAGGAGTAAGGCGCTCCAGCAGCGACCGTTTGTCCAGCTACCTCAGCCAGTGGTGTGGCGACGCTGTATTTTCTCCCGTCAATCCGTCCGAGCGGAGGCGAATACCAATTTTACTGCTCGCCGGGGCTTTGTGAAACTTCGTCGGCTGCAAACAACGCCAATGGCCGGCCTGTTGTTTGCGAGGGCGGATGGCCTCGGCAGCAGCGCCTGCCGATCGGTCCTACGCTGCCGCACACACAGGGGGCACCCTGCGCTCCACGGTCGCGCTCTTCCCCGGCCATGCGTCGTTACGGTTGGGTGATGCGGAGTACATAGAGGAGCGGCTTCGCCATTGCTTGCCGTCGTTACGCCTAGTGAAGTATTCACGTTCGCCGACTGACTTACCCGCCGATTAACCTCGCTGCGCCGGCCTCTGGAACAAACACCGCCTGGCCGAGTTCATGTAAGCCGTTAGCATTTCGAAAACAATAAATAGCACAAGAGTGCCACTGGAAAAGGCTCAGAAAAGCTAAAAGACAGCACGTGACATTTTTTAAAGTCAGGTTACCATTAACCATCGCCGGTCCTTCGCGTCATGAAAACTCGCTTCCGGTTTTCTGGGAATATCTCCTCTCCAAAAAGGGAAAGGCTCAGAGACTTGCAACTCAGAGTTCTTTTGGATACGTCATCTTTACATCGTGTGCCAGTTTTAAACTGAGAGACACTTCAGGTTATTGACCTAGGAGAGACCAAGTGAGACCACGTTTCCAGAAGATCAAAGTGACGTAACATTTATCGAAATGTATCGGTGGACATGAAACTAGCCTTACTGATAGAACATGACAAATGAAACAATTCTTCTATCTCAAATTAGCGGAAATGGCCGAGTCATTGGTCTTAGATCAGCGATCATTTTGGCCTTGTTATGTTTGCTGTTGAAATTGTGGGTCTGGCTCGGCGGTTTTGACGCTCAAACATATTTTGAACTTCTGGTGATTTTCATGGCTTTTTCACACGTAGCTGCATCTCTTGGCTCATGACCTGGGTCAAATCACGTTTATACCGAATTTTCAGAACCGCAGCCGGATATAACTAATCGGTTTACAGTCATGGAATATTTAACCGTAGTCATATGTGTTTCGGAAATACTGATGTATGGTAAGAGCTTACTTGTCAAGGCCATTGGAGCCAGACTGACCTGGTTTGACCTTTTGAAATATCATGTGTTTTCAATGCGAATATACTATGACCACAGGTAATAAGAACCACAATCCAGTGTTCTTTCTATATAGTTCCCATTAACCTTGCCTTTTTATTTTATATGCATATATATATATATATATATATATATATATATATACATAGCCATAAAACCCTTACCACCGCGAAAATAACTTACCACCATAATACTAGGTTTTGACATTACGGCAATGCCCGTCGCCAGATACTTATATGGCTTGCTTGAAACATGCTTTGGGGCATGGATTTCATGATGTTTTGACTGGATATTATATACGCCAAAGTTTGACGACTTAATGCAGTGTCGAGTCTAAGCAACGAAATTACATGACATGATGCGTCAGAAGCCCGAAACGCCCGACTTATAGGCATCAGTACCTTAACCTTGGATGACCTTGTTTAACTGTAGTGTGATAACAGGCTATATCAAAAGATACTCAAGTGTCGTGCCTATGTGTCCCTTCGTTTATCGGTAAGGTTAAGAAAAGATCGTAGGGATTCTCAGGGAAATTCCTCGCCCAGCCAAGGTAAGTGTTGTTTGTGCAGTCGTCCAAATAACTGGTAGACAATGGACGAACTTTATAAACAGTTGGAACTGGACCAACCAGCTCTTACCAGCACAAGCAGAACACGAAAATTAGGCAACTGAAACATTCTTTTTTGCGTTGTCGGACTAATATCGAAGCTGACCTGCTGCACAACGTCACGTAGCAAACAGCCATTCACATGCATACACGCCAACAACTGCGGCCTGCCGTTTAGTGAGGTGCCAGTGTCTCCGGCGTGTCTGGTCTGTGGGAAGTGGAATTCGTGTGGGCGCGGCTGGATCTAGCGGGCGACGGGGAGCCGGCGCCGTCAGCAGAAAACGGACGGCAACCGCGAGCGACGCCGACAGGCCGGCGCTGCCGGGGACGGCGAGCCGGTCGGACTGGCGAGAGACGTCCGGGAAGCAGGATTTGTGGCCCCGATAGGAGGGCAGAGCCTGAGAGACGGCGCCGGCAGCGCGGCGGCGGCGGGGGGGGGGGGGCTGAGAACACGCATCACGGCACCCCAGCTCGGCAGACGTCGGGATGGCGAGAGGGGGCGAGACCAGCTCCGTTTATCATCGCTGGCTGCGGAGAGACCCGACGTAACGGTTTCGATCTCGTCCCCCGACCATATTTTTGGTGGCGGTATTTCTTGTCGGCCGTGCGGGCAATAAAGACGGTGATTACTTCGGAGGAGCGCGGCCCTCCCGCCTCACGCCTCGCCCGACATGGCCGGTAATAGCCTGAGGCTGCCGAGAGGGTCACGCTAATCCCTCTCGGCCGCGTACCGTGCGGTGGAGCTGCGCCAGCCTGGCCCGGGAGAGCGAGGCGTCCTGTCCTGGGCGGCAACAGCGTAACGGACCTGGCCTTGGCCCTCAGGCCCTTATGTAGGGCCGCAGCTTTGGCTGGTTGTCCTCCGTGCTCGGACGCTTTCGCTTCGCATCCAGGAAAACGCTGCCGAATTCACGGCAGCACCGTCGCAAAACAATGGATGGAGAATGCGATGGGGCGTGTGTCCATCCGCCACACATTCAAAAGCTGGGGTGGCATGCCACATCAACTTTTGAGTGTTTCCAGAATTGGGTGTGACACGGCACCATCCGCACCCCAAGTTGTACTTTTTTCTCAAAATTGCGAAGGGCAAAATTAAAGATACATGAAGCAACAGGAACAGATTATGGAAAAATGTCATCATAGAGCGCTCCAGTCCAGTGCGTTTCAGGGTATTTCTGTTCGAGAAGCCCAATGGTGCCCTAAAATGGCTAGGCACCTCTCAAACTACGTCTGATTAGGGGCAAGCTTTTTAACTTTGACATATGTACCACTTCTGAGGTAAAAACAATAGCGTAAAATGTACAGTGGAGCCGAAAACAATTTACCTCCATTAGCCCCCAACTAGATTTTAATTGAGATAGTACACATATACCCCTGGTTTACACATTTTTACTGTGTAAACCTAACTGGCGGAAAAACGAAAGCCATTTTCATCAAAATAAAAAATGAATGGTTTAAATCCGGTCAGAAAATAATGGCGGGGGGGGGAAGGAATGCTGAGTATATAGGGACTGACCGGGTTGAACCTTTGATTCACCAGCTTTCGAAACAATTTCCACTCATGCGCAAAAATAACAGAAAACGTCGCACTTGACGTATCAGCGTTTCAGTGAAATCACGGCGATACCCTACAGAATATCGTATCCAGCCTTTTGTTGTTGGTTCATGTTTGATGAGCTGGCACGCTGGATCTTGTTTGTCTGGACCCCTGTCTCACTTTGCGTCAACGTACGTTGAGAGATGTCCAGATTTTGCCGTATCTCGTCAATTTCCTGGCACAACCAATCTATTTCTGGTCAATGATCCTGTATGCGGACATTTGCCAGGGTCTTACTACGGCACTGCGAAAATAACATGCCGCCGAGGTTTCGATGAATATAAAAAAGTGCGGAACAGTGTTGCACAAATCGCAGCATATTTGTGCAATTATTGGTGATGGAAGAAAACAAAGCATGATTAGACGCAAACAGCTGTGTTCAATGGCCTGTCGTGGTATGCTGAAGAGTGGCGTGTGCTGGATGCCTTCCAGCAGATGGGGTGAGCGGTCTCAGGCAGTATGCTGCAGGGAACGTCGCCTAAAATATTTCAAGAACAACGTACACAGGTCCCACATATATGGACCAGAGCAAAACGCTGGGGTGTGTCATAACCATAACAGCTATGGCTGGCGACAAAAACGAAAATGCAGGTATATTAACAACAGTTATTCCAGAAAAGCTCAAAGCATTATGGGTGTTTTTTTGTGTTACTGGCCCAGCGTGTGCACAATTAGGCCGCGAAAAAAATCGATGGGGATGCAAAAAATTCCCTGGAAGGGTCATCCACGATGGTTAGTTTTCCTCGGTAAGGACGCAAAATGTGCACATTCGTTTTCAACATGCATGGTGTGGTGTTCAGGCCAGCGTAGTTGAATGTTAATGTGCGAATAAATCACGCAAATCGACTTCCTGGATCAATACTTTGATTAAACGCTCAGAGCTGCTTGTGTATTCATGGAAGTTCGCGTGTTGTTCTTATCAATGTTTTATAAACGATCAAGTCGGGGGTGGGTTCAAGTGCTGCCGAGGCGTTGGCAAGTACGATCCCTTGCTGACACCACCCATGATTCATATATACAGCAGGGCACAGACGACGCCATTCATTTCCTCTTCAATAAATGAGAAAGATGGCGGCATACTTTTAATATGGTGCGGCCTGTTAGCATCAACCGACGGACTGGGCGAGTTAATTTCATAGTTGTTTCTAATCATCGCACTTTTTGCGACTCAGCAGTCGAAACTACTTAATTCCGCCGAGGAAACTCAAGGCTGACACGGGACTCGGGCTAGAAAACGACATTCATATTTCATAGGACACGGTAGACGTTTTTCAGCTGTGAATTCATAAATATTACCATACGTATGACCCTAAATGACCGTTAGAAATATAAAGTTTGACCTTAAGCAAGTCAGCTGAACCTAAAAATCTGAAACGGAACACTTTCAGACCAGCTACAGCACTGTTGAACAATGTCCCGTTCCCAAATAAAGATGTTTAAGGGGTTATATCGAGTCACATTATAATCCCCTTACCCCATGCTCATTTAAGCATTACATTGTGATTTTGACTGGTGTCAAATCACATAATGATATAACCAAAATCAGGCAGAATAACACATGTATGACCTCGGCATAGTAACGCACCATGCAAAGACCTCGACAGCCACCTGCCACCTGCCATGTCCCACGTCAAGTATCATTAAATTAGGCTCCATACTGAAGTGGAATGAAATCTCCACACTTTCAGTTGGATCTGAAAATCAAGATGTAAGCCAGCTAACTGGCACCTTTCTCACCACTCCTAATCCCCAGCAAAAGTGGCGTAAGTGGTTACCAAAAAATCGTCCTGATAGCAAAAATGTTGTACTTCGGAATAACATATTGAGCTACGTTAATGAATAAGGAAACTCCGACGCGACTGGGTGACAAATATCAACGATTTCCCAGCTTTCAGGGCATTACTCGTATCTTCAAGATTAAGAGAGCTCCACATAATTGGGCATTTACCGCAGATATGACCACTAAAACCACTTCGGACTGCCACCGTGAAATATCTCGGTGAATGGCCCATTCAGACAGCCTCTATCCCGCCGACTACAGTCCGAGACAGCACCAGGCTGAGATTAGAGTCCGTCGGCTGCGGCAATTTGCACTGGAGCTCCCCAGTCGGCATTAATTTAGCCGGGCCGGAGCCGGCCCCCTTAATTCGCTATTTGGCGGACTCCTAGACGCCGCGCCAGTTGGGGTGTTGGCGGGCCGGCGGGCCGGCGTGCGCCGTCATTGGATTACCATTAACGCCGCCGGCCCGCTGCGCCAGCTCACGATGAAAACGGCAATTTTACGCCGGACGGACGCGGGCGAACCGGCACCGGCCGGCCCTCGAGTGAGTCCCGAACTCGCGTCTCGAGAACTGTCACATCATACTGGACCTGGACGATGCTCTGGTGGGCCCGGGACTTGATGGCAGTCAAACCAGACAGGATTCTCCCAGGCAGGTCCTGGGCTATAAAACGAGATCAAAACCCCATTAAAAAGGGAACTATGTTACTCGGAGTGGAAATTGTTCAGGCGATTACATGCAAAATTGTGTTCGTGACGACCTAACGAAGAGTGCGCAACAGCCGTTTTCCTTCTTAACGCTGCAAAACATCGTAATCTGATACACCCATTCACAGACCCTCTCAGCTGTGCTGTTGCTGGTGCCGAACCCCACGTAGTGTTCACGGATGGATGCCTCACGCGTGTTTCTTCCATTTAATTACTCCATTCCCAGTGAAGGCGATTTCATTATTGGAGGCTTAGCATGCCAAAGACAGAGCGACTTCCTGAGCAAAGAAGATAAAACGACATAAAGATTGTTTCCGTTCTGGTGATATGCGAATATTACTGTCATACGAGGGAAAGGCAACCTGGAAATTGGAAGGAAGAGTCACAGAAAGAGCGTGCTCTATTGATCTTCAGCAAACAGCGGTCCTCCCATTCATTTCTTTTTTCCAAATCTCCATTTTGTTCTCGCAATGTTTTCTCTGCGCGTTATATCCGGATGATGCTGGACGACACCTATGTGAACAATCTCCTGCTGTGGATTGTGTCAGCAAATTTCGCAATGGCAAACCAAGCAATAAGTATGCATCATCATCTGATGCTTATCGGTGCGAATGGCGGCCTGTTCATGTACACTGTAAGTTTATTTCACCACCCGTCAAAATCGATATAGGACTATGTCTCAAGAGGCTCCCCAGGAACGGCAATAACTGGCCAATTGATGAATTATTGAGGCGTGTAACAAATCCAGACAATCAGCGGAGATTACGTGGAAATCCCCTCCCTGGTGCTCTCTGAAGGAGCTCGTCTCCTAAGTTAGCAACCGAGCACCGCCTGGAACTGTGCCGTGCGAATCGCTGCGGCCAGATTCAACGCTGTCCCCTCCAGAACTTTTGGAATATGCATGACCTTGACTTCCGTCTCCATGGCTGGAGATTTCAAAAAATTATTAAGGGGGTCCACATGGGATTTCAGGTCGATTCTTTCCAGCCAATACCATAGGACTAACGTTAAAATCCCTAAATATTGGGGAGGGTTCCGGCTCCCCAGCATCCGCGGATCTCCAGCCATGTTCGTCTCACTCAGGTACGGGAGAGGGGACGGGTGCTGGTGCGTGACATGCGTATCCAGAAGTCGACATCGAATTCGTCAAGGGTGAACATCAAGACGACAAGCCTCTGTGCATTTCTGCCTGGAGTATAGCCGCGGTGCCGGATAAGCCATCGTTCAGGATTTGGATTGGATAATCTTCAAGACTCAGCTACAGACCTGTAGTGTGGAGAGGAACACCGACGCTTGCATATTGTTTCTTTCATACAGTACCAAAATGTGCAGTGTTTAATACCAGAATATTTGTCTTTAAAACAGGCGTTTTAATTGGAACAAAAACCATTTGGTAATAAATCATACAGCAGCGTATCTTGTTTCTGGCATTAACGGAAGCTGCATCCCTGTTGTTGCCGTGCAATCTGCTTTCCTCAGGACAGCACAATACATGTTTGTGTATTGTGCTGTCCTGTAAACACCTATGCCACATTAGAAGACAGGCTAGACATAGAAATATAAGAGCCGATAAAGTAGTGTGCCTGAGGCGCGAAGCGCGCAATGACTTGAACAATACATACCTAAATCGCACTTGACTATCAGTTTCATTGGTTCCAGTTCAGTATAAAGTTCCTCAGTTTTCATAAAGCATCAGTTACATTTGTTTCGTGCGGTGATATCAACAACGTTTTTGGAAACGCAAGAAAGAAACAAGAGAGAATTTATCGGAAAAGCTATTTCATTCTGCTGAGGGAACCGGACATGTTTGACGTGCGTTCGGGGTTCGATCCAAAACATGAAAAGCCATCTCATGGTGACCGGCAGCCATTTCCCCGTGATCGGGCACTGAATGTGCTCATAGGAACCACGTCGTAGTTTATCAGCTCTGCTTTCCAAAGTCATCCTGTTTAAATCCTTCCCACTGTGCGCAAGCAGTCCTAACGTTTTTAATCTTAACCCTCGCCGGACGGAAGGATTTCCACCTACGCACCCAAAGAGGGAGGGGGGCGCTGGGAGGTGGAAAAGGGCGGTTGCTACCCCTTGGTCCATTTCACTTCTTATTGAGATAAAGCGACGAAACAAACGAGCGTATAACTTACTTCTTTATAATTCTAATGGATTGTGATTTGACCTCTTAAGGTCACCTGGCGTTCTCTCGGGTCACGGCAAATGACAATATCTCGCCGTTTACCGTCCCTAGCGTCTTCGTAGTAGTGTTATAGTATAAACGTATGCCAGCCACGCTTTTGCGACAGCCTGATTTTGAAACTGATCAGACCTTGCATTCAACAATTGTTTTTATCCCTGAAGTCAAAATCAAGTCAAAGAGAAATTAAATGTACATGCAATCTTTTATGACGCGGTTAGAGTAAAAAACTATGGTATGTTACCACAAAATAAAGTTCCGATCATCAAGTGTGGTAAAAATAGTTGCCGGCACTGAATTCAGCGCCAGAGATTATCCCAATACCAGTGCATTTTTTTTTTAAATAATGAAGTTAAATAAGGCTAGTGACATCATTGGACCTTGGAAAGGACATTGATCCCTCAAATCCCGGTATGAGAAACATGCTCCGAAACAGCCATGATTAAAAACTAGCCCCATATCTCCTCGAATTCCGGAGAAAGAAGCGAGAACGTTGCTCAGGTCTCAAAAACGGCTTGCAAGTCCTCAAGAATGACGTGAAAACTCGGTGACGTGACAAGACCTGGTAGTGCATTTTTTTAAAAATGCGGAAAGAATATTACGTTAATCATAGCTAGCCTTCATGTTCTTGACTCGTGCCGTTCGCCAGTAGTCCCAGGAAAACCCATGAGGGGCGGCAACCACCCCTTTCGTCCGGCGAGGGTTTTAAGCCAGTTTTTTTTTATGTACCGCACTAGATCAATTTTGGTGGTAATGGTCGCTTGAGAATGCATGAACTGTGGTCTCGGCCCCTTTCATATCATATTCCATTCATTCAAAGTTTGGGCGCTGTGAGACTAAAATTGTATAATAAGGTAGTCGACAAGATTATCGAAAATCAAGCACTGACCGATTTTAATCTTAACGATTAAAACGGTTACAACTGTTGCAACCTTCACCAGGCAGAGGGGTGAGTTCACGAGGAACCCTTCTTGGTTTTCTGAGGATAGCCAAAAAGAAAAGACGCTGAGATATTAAACTTGGAGCACCTTTTACCGCATCATATTTACATCTTGTGGTTATTTCTAAAGTAATTGTCACTTCAGGCTTTTGACTTAAGACATGTCAAGTTAGACCTTGTTCCAAATATGAAGGTGGCATAGCATTTTGTGAAATGTATCGATTTACATGAAACCTCGCATATTTGTAGAGCATCGGAAACAGAATAATTCTGATATCTCAACAATTTAGGAAATTAAGGAAAAATTTAGAAAATTTAGGAGGAAAACTAGGAAATGTTCAGATTGCTGACCAGCGAAACTTTTGTCCTACTTTGCATTTATTATTGAGATTGTGGGACTGGTTCGGTGGCTCTCAGTGTTTACTGTTCACTCTGGTGCTTTTCAAAGTCGTTTGCGCACGCAATGGTACCCCTTGACCCCGTGATTTGGGGTCAAAGCAACGTTGCGTACCAATTTTTTTAGACCCACAGACGATTATAGTTCTTTGCTTCGAGTGTTGGAATGCTTATTGGTACTCATACCTGTTAATGCAGCACATATGGTAAGAACTTAATTGCGAAAAATGACCCAATCCCACTTGACCCAGACTAAACTGATTTGACTTTTTGGAATATTATGCTTGCTTTTAATGCAAGCACACTTTGCGTGGCCACACATGATAGGACCTACATCCATACCTTCCATCTATGTAATTCGTACTGCTCTAATCCGCTTATTTTTCGTCACCAAAATGAACACCCTTGAAGTTGCGAAAATGGCTTCCTGTCAACACCTTAGGCCACTGCACTGAGGCCGTGCGCGGTACCCGGTATCTGAGTAACTCGTGGAAACGTGCTTAAAAAAACTGTATCTTAAAAACGCCGTTTTTGGTAGCGATTTTTCTTTTACCTTCAACATGGCCAAAATGGTCTGAGGTGCCTCCCAAAAACGTTGCCTGATTCCGCCCCTGAGCAAAATCGAATTACATAATTCCGATACAGTGCGTAGCAAGAAAACGTAGGGGAAAATGACAAGGTTTCGTGAAACCTCGTCGAAAAGCCAGGCTGGACTTACAAAATGAAGCAAAAAACCCAAGGGGGATTCAGCCACCCCTCTGCCTGGAACAGGGTTAATCTTTCCACTTTTAATCCTTTACCCTTGAATGAGTCCTTGCTTGGGCGCAGCGCCGAAAGGCTGCAGCGCCCGGCAATGGGCTCTTTAGGCGGCTGTGCTCAGGTGGGCACCTCCTGTCTTATCCCTATACCCTGCATCCTTGTTTGGCTTTTGTCGTGTTGAAACCTGAACACTATTTTACATCTTTTTTTCTGTGTGTGGAGTTGCCTGAGTGTAATGAGGATGCATCTATGCGTGTACAATATGATCCTTCGTTATGTGATTTTATGCTGTACCATATCTCGTAAATGTTAGTGTGGCAGATGATACGGCATACGCCAGAAAAGCCCCACTTATAGGCGTCAGTATCTTAACGTAGGTTGACGTCATTTGATTTTAACCCGCGCACGACCGTGGGTCGGTGCCATGCACGATTGACTGGGGGGTTGACCGCCCCCTTCTAACTCACGAACGGTTAGTCGCACGATAAAAACAAGCACACCGTTGGAAAGCTCGTGACGAGTAGAGTTCAAAGCATACCTCATTTTTAGTTTTGGATAATATGTAAGCCATTTAGGCCCTATATATGCTTTCCCATAGCTGCCTGCATGAGACCGAGAAACGGCCTGGATCTCAAGGTCTGTGACTAATAAAATCTAGATAAAGGTACCAACGGACAGGTAAAAGTCCCCAGATGCCGGTACATGCCTGTTTTCTGCGATCTGTTTAACATGTACACAGAAACGCTGAGTTCAAGACACGGTGATTTTCGCAATGCTGCACGGCGGATGCCGTCGACGAAGGCGGTATGGTATTAACGGGAACTAATTTCAGCGTTCTTTTATTTTCGCGGTACATGCCATTCCAAGTGTTGTTTCTTGATCCAATTGGTTCTTGGGAGGATTTCTCATGCTCAGATTTTGAAAGAAACCCATTAGTTATCGATCTACACAATTGGCGGAGCTTTATTCGCGAAAGTCCGTTTATTTCCAAAATAAGTATTATTTTGAAACTTTTTCGACTTATTGGTATTAGCTACGACTGTGCGAGCCAGTTCTGCCATTTTCAACCCGGTCTGAGTCATTCATCGCCGATTTCGATGGCAGTGCATTTTGACTCATGACAGTTATTCGTGACCTGGTCTCAGGTCAGTGGTTGGAGGTCATTGAAACTTGGCCACTGACGGAAACTGGATGTCTGGATCTCCCCACACTGAAATTGTTTTAAAAAATTCCGTCAGTTTTCGAAAAACGACGACTTATGTTGAAAACCGGGCTTGACTTTAGGTCAGTGACCCGTACATTTCCGAGAATCCGAGATGGCAGAGTTATTGCAATTATCAAAATATCTAACCCTTGAAAGTTTTATTGTGATGTGTTCTCCAAAAAAGTTACAGGGCGCTAGGCTTTTTTGGACATCGGTCCATTTGACCTGGCCTAGGTCAAACACCTTAGTTCACCTGAAGGTCAAAAAATTGGCTATAGGATGTAAAAATGACCAAGCTAAAGGTACAGCAAGTTTCGTGGCGCTGTGTTTGTTTGTTCTCTCGCAATCTCGGAAAAACCTCATGGGGAGGTGAACCGCCCCCCCCCTCCAGCCGGAGGCAGGCTAAGATGATAATTGCAGAGTGCATGTGCGTGCCATGCACATTTGCGGCGTAGTCCAGTTAAGAAATATGCTGATGCATTTACCTTGAAATGGTCAAATTTGACATCAAATGTTTCTTTTCCGCCCATATTAGGTAAATGAGACCTTCATTTTACTGCTAAACTCCTTTTGTACCACGTGGAATCCTTTACAAAAACGTTTCCGCCAAAAATGTCAGAAGGGTATTTGACGTAAGATGACTTCTGGTGACCTTAATATTAGCCTTAAATGAAAAAAAGAATCTAGACGTTTTTGTCTAATCTCACCAAGGGCTTTCCAAAGGCGTGTTTCCTTTTTCTGTGGGATTTCTTCAAGTTCCCAGGATCTCACAGGGGCTTCTCATGAATCCCCTCCCCCGGCCCGGCGAAGGTGGATCCGGAGACAGGCCCGGCGAGGGTTAGAACAAAAAGAACATAGTCGTGCAAAAAAGCTGAAATGTAGTTGTTCGTCCGTGAGTGGTCCTCAAATGCTTTGGTGGACTTTTCAAAAATGTTTTCGTACATTTATGTTGGGCGCATGAAAGAAATTATTTGCACAAAATTTTACTAATTTTGACCGTCACCGTCACCCGACCCCTGCGTAAGCTGACTGATATGTGGGCTTGTATCTGTAGAAGGAATATTATACCAAATTAGGTCTCCCTTTTCGCAGCACGGGTGTGAATTATTGCTAGGGATGGCACTCCGCGTCCGGGCCCATCCCCCCACTCCCGCTTTCCTCGGACGAGTTCCGAATGTGTCGAGTCAGCCTCCGCCACCGGTAGCTGGTGAGAAGGATCTGCTATCTGCTTCCATGGGACTTTCCATACGGCGCACAAAAGTGGGGGTGGGGGGACGGGGCGGGGACGGAAAGAGCTTTGCCAGTGTGCCGCTTATTGGCCGGTCGCTGCGTGTGCGCTGTGAGCGTGCTTGAAGCCCGCCGGTCTGGTAATTTCCCGAGCGTTCTTAGACGGTGGGGCATGTTCAAGAAACGCCCTCGGCGACCTCCATTAACGTAGAAAGCATCTTTTATAGCGGAATCTTGTGACACTACGGCGCGCACAACGAGAACTTTGGCTGATAAGTGTTGCGATCGATTGAGTGCCAGGAAACAAGCAGCCTACGTAGGGAGAAATACTGTAGCGATATTTTCAGCTCCACCGTGCGGTGAAGTTTACCCAGAGGGAGGCCGCAAAACAGACAGTCCGCAAAATGATAAGAGTGTGGAACAAAGCCCGCATTTTCCCTGCACCGGACGGAACGTGATAAGGAAGCTCGACAGGAAGCTTGACCAGTTCCGAGCTGTCCTGTCAGACAAATACAGGAGGTCCTCCCAATAAATGAAGAAAGGATAATGAATTTGGGAGCAGCCTAAAAGGCCTCTTTGACATTGCCCCTATCGGTGCCATGAAGATCATCAAAATCCAAGAGGACAAACACTGCCTTCAGATCCAACAGGTGCCAAGCCGCTGATGCTTCATGATGGGAGTCGACCAGTTTCTTCCTGAAGAAAGGAACGAGCTTTTCAGCGACAATAGCAGGCCGGAAAAGGAGCCCGCCGTCAGAATGAAGAACAGGCCGAACAGGAGGCAAATGCCCAGTTTTAATCCTTGTCTACCGACAACACGCAACTGACGGATGGAGACGGTTCGCAAGCCGCCCTCCCCTATGCCTTCACGTTCGAATCGGCTTTGAGAGAGAGAGCTAAGAAAGTCGTTACTCCTGGGCAGTAGCCCTCGATCGGACCAAACCCAGTGATTATTCTGCGATCCACCTATTATCGGCGACGGCCTCGGCCCTCCTGCCACGGCTCCTCTGAACTAGCGGTCAACAGAAGCTCGGTGAGGCGGTCGCGCATATCGCGGAGGAGAGCCATTGCGGAGGGAATCCGGCATTCTTTCTCCGTGCCACCAAAGCTGGTGGTCCACTGGGACGGCACACTGATCTGACGAGGGAAAGGATACGGTGAATCGATTCCCTGACATTGTGACCGGCCATGAAGTGCCACCAAGCTCCTCGGCGTTACGAAGCTCACAAGCAGAACGGGCACAGCGACAGCCGACGCTGTCGTGCATTGTCTGCAAGACAGAGTTCTCTGATGAGGTCGTCGGAGTGAGCTTTTGACACCACCTCCAGCAATACTGGACAAGGACTGGGAGTAAACACGCTTCTTCAACAGAAGCTTGGGCAACAGGTTCTTCATTTCGCTTGTTGTCATCATGTCTGCGAACTGGTCAGGTGGCAGAGGTGGCTTTCTTCATGTTCTTCGGTCCGTCTTAGCGACCGGAGATCTCCTTGCTCAAGCATTTCAGGAGGAGATGGAGGTGCATTGATCAGAGCATGTTTGAACCCATGATGCGTGAAGACATGGAGCCAGCAGTGGCCGAGACGTTCCTCTCGTCCAAGGATTGTGTCGTCGCCTGCTGGCGCTGGAAGCTGGCCGAAATCCAGCCATGTAATGGTTATCGTGAGTTCTTAGAGCTCACGATCATCCTCTTTGGAAAAGAGCCTCAGCGGGAGTCAAGTTTCTCCAATCAGGTGCTCTCCACCGTGCCAGATGAATGGGACGCATGACCTACGGGATCAATATCTTCTTGCTTCGCGATCACTTCTCCGTGACTTCGAGCAAATTGGCGACACTCAAACGCTTTGTCTCTCACCGTTGTTTTGCACGTCGTTCTGTACCTGGCTCTGCTCTCCATCGGCGGTCAATGCTCCCTTGCACGACCTGACCTTCTTGCAGTGTTTGAACAGCAACCCGGAGGCCGAAATCTCGAAGGCGACATCCAAGAAGTTCGCCAATCATCTCTGGCACCTCAACGAAGAACTGGTTGGTCTATCTTCGACGAGGAATTGCCGTATGAGATGAAGAGGATGGTCGCTTCTCTCCACGAATAGGGATCGGAGAGTACGCCCCAGCGAGCGCAGGTGGATCTCGCGGCAAAGGAGGTTCTGGGCAGGAGGTCCAACGTGTACTTCACCACGGGAAAGTCGACCGGGAATCCTGAAGACATACGGGATCAGCACGGACTTTCTCCGGGAATCCTGAAGACAGACGGGATCAGCATGGACTTTCTCCGGGAATCCTGAAGACAGACGGGATCAGCACGGACTTTCTCCGGAAATCCTGAAGACAGACGGGATCAGCACGGACTTTCTTGCCGCCGATCCCGCTGATTGAAAGACAGCACCTGGCCTGAACGCCAAGGAAGTCTTGCGCGGAATCGTGGTGGTGAACGACTTCGCCGAGTGAGGTGTGGCTCTTATCCAAGTGTAGAACGAGGTGCTGATGAAAGATGAAAGGCAAAACCAGTGCCTGGTGCAAGTCGTCGAGTGGCACCGTCGCCAGTACCCGAAGGCCACAGAGAAGAGGCTGCAGTGTCATTCCCACGTAAGACGTATTGCCGCAGACAGAGTCAATGACCTATGCCTAGAGACTGAACATGTGAGGTGTATTTAGATCCTCTGTGTGAATAGGAGTGAAGTGATATACATTTTCTTCATATCGTGCGCATGGTTTAGGAAATTGGAGCACAAAATACATGTTTGGAGCCATTTTAGGCTTTGACCTCATCCTGGCCGAGTCTTCCGAGAATGACAGGTAAATGAAGGACAGTGTCTTGTTGGGATTTTTTCGCATCAATGGCTCGAAATGAAAAAAAGTCCTGCAAAATTGTCATCAAAATCAAAATAAAATTTGGCAAATGGTTTTATGTTCAGCACTGTATGAACCTGTGACATTCAACCCTCGAGTGACGGTGATTAGAATTGCTGGATCAAGATTTCGCATGCATGATTTACTCCCAAAGACGCATCAGTTAATGAGAAGGCACTATTGGAATATTTTAGTCGTCACTTGTCCATAGTATTGGGATCCACCCTAATGTTCTTTGACTGTGAGTGCAATATAACGACATCGTTTTCATTTTTTTCTGTGGGACTTATAATTTTTGAGATCTGGGGGGTGATGAACCATCCCCTCAGGAACGGCCAAAGCGGGCTGGAGGGGCGGCCCGGCGAGGGTTAAAATAAAAAGGACGTAGCCATACAAAGAGCTTAAAAGAATTTGCATGTCCATTGACTGAGTGCGACGTAGTGACGTTTATATGTTGCCGCTCCATCCCATTTTAATGAGCTAGACGACGGCCACCCTCCTTTTTTATTTTGTTAAGCCGGTGATGATAGAGCGCGTTATTCGGAGCGAAGCGTCGGTTCTCTTCAATGAAAAACTGATGCCCCAATCCTCCGAGATGGGAACGAAGATCGGCTCTTTAAAAGACGCGTTCGGGACCATTTAATAAAGTCTTGGAGCGTGCATGGCGTGGTGTGACGAATGGCGGCATTAACGTACAGCAGGAGTGGCTGGCATTGACACACGCGACTTCAGATCGTGTTCGCGAACGAATTATGTCCCCTCGCCTTCGTCTTTTCGAACAACGGACTGAAACGGTTTTGAGTTTTGGAGTTTTGAGGTTCTTCACGAGGCGCATTCAGACCTCGCAGACGGACGTACTTCACGGTGCGGTACCACGCGAAGACAGCTGTGTGACTGGTGTGTTAGCAAACTGCAGTGATGCGATTTCAACTTTGATTTCGTGACCAGTGCATGTGCCAATGAAGTGAAGAAATTTGATTGCGTCGTGGCAGAATGACAACCGAGAAAACTTCGATCCCTGCGGGGATGTGTCGGTTTAAATCCAAATAGGTACTCGAAAAAAAAACTATTGTATTGTACTGTACTGTACCATTATGCCATCCTCCATACAAAACTATTGTATTGTACTGTACCATTATGCCAGATGTAAAAAAAAACTATTCAGAGTATTCCCAACATGAGAAATGCCCAATATCTTAGCTACTTGGGCTGGAGGATAGGACAAATGCAGTAGCGACCATGAAAAACCCGATGAGCAGGCTTAAACTTTTTTGACGAAACCTCATGGACGAACACCACATTTTTCGTCGACGAGGAAGCCAAAAGTTCTCAAAATGGTTTCCCGTGCACTGCATCCCCGGGGAAATGATTATTAAAGGTCGGACCACAGCAATTTTAGGATAGCCAACCACGATGAGTTCGATTTTAACGGCATTTGCTTGAAGACCATTGGTAAGATCCCTGAGACAGCTAATTTCCTAAAATGCACGTTGTCTCCCGAAAGGCATTACGAGTCTTCTGTACTACGTGTATCTTACAAACGCAGATGCTTACGCTGGAAAACAAAGGCAAGGACCAAGAGAAGACGCCTGGAAGACCCTTGTTATTCGGTACGGATCTGAGCGGACGTTTGTCGCCGTGCCCGGCGATACAAGAGGACCGAGTATGACCGCAAAGATAGGAAGCAAATAAAGACGCCGATGTAAAAGAACTGAAGTTTGGAAGGAAACTGCTTTCCAAGTGGAACATCAGATCGTCACTTGCATGAAAAAGAGTAACTGCTATTTTAGTCACTGCCCCCTGGAACTCTGTAGTTTTAGTAGCTCGTTTTGGATGTCACATGTTTTCATTACGGATCCTATAATTATTTTTCACGACGACGAAAATTTCCAGGGTAACATTCTCTCTATGCGCAAAACCACACCACTTCGCCGTCCGGGCAGCTCTCACCCTCAGACAAAGCCGACCTGGCGGCGGCATCTCGGCACCCGTCGCGTCCTCTTCCCGGAACCGTCGTTGGCCGTCGCGAGGAGCGCGGCACCGTTTCCGGCGGAAATCGGCCATATCCGGCCGGGCGCAGACGGCGCGCTTCAGAGGCAGCCGTCGGCGCCGCCGACCGCAGCCACTGGTCACCGCTGTCCAGAACGAGGCCGGCTGCCGCTGACGGTCGGGCCGGAGCTCGAACTGGCGGCAGCTGCGGCGGCGCCGGCCTCTGCGCGATAAGAGGAACACGGTCGTGCGTCCTCACACGTCGACGTGCTGGTTCCGTGGCTCCGGAACAGAGCACTCTAGCCTGGCGGGAAGCGACCATCCGGTGCTGTCGCGAGAGATGATATATATGTGCTTATGAGTAACGCATCGGTGAGGACGTTTGGCTTTAGACCGATCACGTTTTCGTCAAACAAACATTATCCAAGGTACTGCGTTATGCGCTGTTCTATTCGTTTTCTATTCGATATCCCGTTCACTGAATGCGCACTCAGACGGTTTTGTCATGGGTTTGTGTTGCAGTTCAGACAGATTTTCCTACAGGAATGGACAGATTTGCTTTCCTCGCGTCATGCGCCTCGACATCGTGGAGGGACCTCGACACGTAGTGTACGGTTATGAGACAATTTGTTCTCGCCAGGCAGGAGAAATTTTCTGATTCCTCTTCATTCTGCAATGTAGTTCTTCATCCAGCGAGCAGGGCTCACAACTCCCTTGACCCTTCTAAATACATCGGAAATGACAGAGAATAGAAGAAACAGGGAAACTGTTTCTAGTAATCCTTCAAATAATATTTCATGTTTGTAATCTTTGACGGAATAAACTAGATGACATTGTAAAATTAAGTGTTTCTGGTAATGACTGCTTCTTGGTCTCCGAAATACTGCCGCAAATGTTGCACACGTTGCAGATATTGCAGTCCATAGTCCCACACTTCAGGACGCCATGGTACATTACCTTTAGTGCCTGAGATACAGTTGACCAGTTGAGTTGTTATGTCAGGTTATGCGCAGTTGTTGCCAAATTTAAGTTTCACATGAACTTGACAAACAGATGATTAGTCAGTCAAATTCATAATTGCTTCTTTTGTGTTATTTATAGTGTTATTGCTTGTTTCAAAAACGACTCCACGAAAAAATCTGAATCCATGCAATGCTGTGCAGTGTTGTGCTGTGTGCAATACGTTAAAATAAACTACTAAAAGTGGCAATGTGACATCAGACGGTTATTAACCAAAAGTTCGGGCATGGGGTTGATTCCACGGCATTCTCTCACCGCGTGGCGCCGGTGAGACCAGCGGATGACCTAAAACGAGGCGCGATGTCCACCAGTTTAGCTCGAGATATTGCGCCATCGTTTCGGCCATTAACGTCTATTTTCCCCACACCGTTTAAAAGCCCTGGCCTCCATCGTCCGGAAGACGAGGACATGTGAATCCATTTGCTTTATCGTCCGGAAAACGGAGATAAATTGCTGATACCCTTTAACCGTTTGGGTCTAAGGTTGAGGTACTGGCCCGGAGTGTGGCGACTTTTACAGGTTGTCTCTAGATTTCGGGAGACGAAGAGCGTGCGGTTTCCGCCCAGTGGAGACGGTGGAACAGAGATCGGCCTGATTATCGGGAGACATACGGGCGACCCGGCGTGTCGGTCGAACCCGGTGGACCAGTTGTTTGAGGCAGAGCGGGCATCAGAGTCAGCGCTGTGTTATCTAGTCCCAGCAGAGTACGCTATTATGCCACCGCATTTTACGTTCGATGCCAGAGAGCTGATCCAGTGCCCGAGCGGGGTCGGAGGTTGAAAGTTCAGTGGGGTCACACAGTCGGAACACAGACAGTTGCTCCTCAGAACGCAACCAGGTGCTCGGGAGCCACTCGGCGGACTAATCGAATGCGTTCAGGTTGTTTCAGAAGGCGGCAACCATATTGCAAATGGTCATGTATGACGGAACTGCAGAGGGGACACTGGGAAAGGTATAGTACAGTGGGGACGAAGCACAGATGGGCCGCAGCACATTGGAAACGCAGAATGTGTAGTTAAATGTGGATTGTGTAAATCGTGCTGCTCCAGCAAGTAATGGTTCTGTTTTTGTTGCTTGTCGTTTAGAAGAAGAGACTTCTAGCAATTAACAGCGACATTACCATATCTTGAGTAGAAAAATGGTGAAAGAGCCTTCTCATCCTTGCAGGAGTATCCTAAACGAAGTATTGTGCTGTTCGCAATAAAAGGTCAAACGCCATCAAACATGCTGGCACGCCATGACAAACATGCCAAATATACTGGCACGCGGCGCGATACTTTCATCTGATGATGCTCTACAGAGTCTTCCAAACGTTTTCAGGGGCGCGGTTCATCAAGCAAAGTCCGGCAATGGCCCAGGTTCCTGACGGCGCAGAGAACCTGAACGCGAGCAGCGACTCCGCGGCGGAGACTGACCACTCCCCTCCCCTCGCCACCCTGCAGGACCCTCCCCTCACGCCCTCCCCGTCTGCACCACCTGCTGCGGGGCTGACGGCCGAGTCGGCGCGAGCCGATTGATTCCTCCTCGGTCATCCGTCACTGCGCAGTCATTAGGAGTCGCAGCAGTTGGAGGTCATTAGCAGCGCAGCGCTGCCGCTGCCCGTCGGCCCAGCACCGGCCACTGCGGCAGCGGTGCACCCTGTCGACAGGAGGCCCAAAGGCAGCTGCTGCGACAGCGGCACAGAGCAGAGAGAGAGAGAGAGAGAGAGAGAGAGAGAGAGAGGGAGAGAGAGAGAGAGAATGACCTGGTATTGGGAACATGCTGAGACTTGCAAATCAAACAGACGGAAATGCTCATCCTTCAAAGCGCCTTTCGAACCGCCCTCTGCTCAGCTGGATCAGCAAAGACAGTCAACAACGCAGCGCCTTGAAGTCCGATGTGTCATACTTCAAGGGTCGGGACCCAAGGATGAAAGAAGAACCGGTGGCAGAATGGCGGGGCTAAGTCGCAGAACGTTTCAGCCATTTCCTGAACTGGGCCATCATCTGAAATGAATATGACAAGGCGTGAATGATCACATTTGTCACTGAGTCCAAGGATATTTTCCGTGTCCTACACAACTGTCTTATTTTGCTTGCAATTATGGCAATTTATGTGTTTGCTTATTGGCACTTTCTTTACTACATGATTACTTTTGTCTGTATTTCAGTAATTACATGTAAGTGCTGTCGGCTCCAGGAAGGTAGCCAAAGGGTTAGAGGAAACAGGTAAATGGCTCCCGTTGCTAAAATTTAGGAGGCCAAAGACGTAAACTTGTAAAGATGCGACAATCGTATTCATGCTGACAAAGTCTGGTAAAGAAATGAAAACGTTAGTCAGATGAGTCAAGTGCGCATGAAAGTCGACCATGCAAATTGTCCCACACATGTTTCGTATCACAAGCTTTCAAGAAATCAATCGAGTCATGAAACATCAGAAGTACGTGATGAGAGTAGGACAGGATTTGCTACTATTACTTGTCTACAGAAAGAACCTTGACTTGATCATCTCTACCTGTTCGTGGGGTGCATTGAACAAAACAGTGCTTCTGCTACTTCTGGCTGGCATCTTGGAATGAAATCGTACCATAAAAGAGCTTGCCTTGTCACATAAGGTGTTGTGGAGACGACAGAACAATAATCCAGTGGTGATCTGATGTTTGTGTCCTGAGCAGTCATGAGAGCGCACATCGAAAACATCTCACCGGAGATTCTTGTTAGATGAGATCAAATGAGCTAGAGCGCGATTTCCGTTTGATACTGTTAACTGTCGGCAATCGGCGTGTTCAGGAAAGGCCAGTTTCGAGTCCATAAACACCCAAGTCATGCATTACCGGCTCATGCGTTAGCAATCATCCCGGCCATTGCTTGGGGTTGAACGCCTCCGCTTTTTTGCTGCCCTGTAACTTTGGTTACGAGCGGTGCAGCCACACCATACTTCCACTGCCCTTCGGTGCATTAATTTTGCACATTTTGGGAAAAAATGAAATGAAGTCATCTAAGGCCATGTGAAATGGCGTCATAAAGATAATCATGTTTCAAGATTTTACCATTTTTCGGTCTTCGTCGATATTCTTGGACGACAAGATCTCAGCATTTTGAAGTACAGGTCACATCGCAAAGGGAGGTCAATGCAGACTACCCATGACATCACCCAAGGTCATCATGGGTCCAGTTTTACAAGTACAGTTTCTTCAGATGTGTTGCCAATGTGCGCGCTGTGACAGCCATTTCAAGACATTCTGGTGGACATATAGATATTTATTGGCACGCTGGTGTGGTCACAGTGTCACGACAGGTCAATGTAGACTACCCATAAGTTCACCCAAGGTCATAAAGGGTCAAGTTTTACGATCACGATTTTTCAAGCACGGTGGCAATGTACATGTTGTGACAGGCATTTGAAGGCTTTCTGGCGCGCGTATGAATATTAAAAGGCACGTACGTGTGGTCACGATGTCATGAGAGGTCAATGTAAACTACCTACGAACTCACCAAAGGCCATCATAGGCCAAATCTTGCATTCACGATTTCTTTTAAATACAGTACGTGCTGTGACAGCCATTTAAACGCCGTTTGGTGCAGGTATCGGTATTTAAACGCGTTTTGTAGAGTTCTCGGCCCAGGAAGACCCGGAACAAGAGACAGGGAAAGGAGTCCCAGAAAAAGACTGTTAGAAAAGAGTCCGGAGTTATGAGGTGGGGGCGTTTAGCGCCCCCCCCCCGCCCCGGAAAATCGGAGGTGGCGTCACAGCCCAGCACCTGCCGGGTTAACGTGGCACTGAAAGGCTATAGGGGAAAACGGCGTAGAGTCACAGACACGAGATCCATTTCAGAGGCTTCATTCAGTCCGGCTGATCACCTGCCGGGAAGTCCAAAACTGCCTGCAGATGGGTCGCGTCCTCCTGAAATGCCACTCCTTTGTCAATCGCAACGTTGTCCGCAAGCATAATGCACTCAGAAGCTACTGTGGAAGGCAGATCGTTCACAAGCAAGGGAAACAACAGAGGGGCTCACAATGTCCCTTCCTTCACGGTTCGTCCGCCCAGCCTGAAGCCGCCCGCTGACAGTCACGCGCTGCCGGCGACCAGACAGATGTGGCCGGTATTCGTACGCTTCATGTCATTCTGTCAATATGGCGTCTGATGATGGTGGCCGAACAGATCAGTTTACCAAGTGTGACTGCGTATGACATAATATAGTTAAACTTTTAGGCTTATTTCTTTGCCGGTTTCCCCTAACTCACGTCTCCTTTCGGCTTTCAGTTAGCATCTCTCTGAGTTTTTTTCATTTTTCGGTTTGAGTTCAACAGAGCCTCATTCTTTTTTTTCATTTACATCTCATGACGCATCGTTTCTTGTCAACTAGAGTATTCTCCTCTCTTTCCCCTCTCATCTCCCATCCTTTTCTTTTTCTATAAACACTCCCCTTGTGCTCCGACGCCGTTTGCGCGATGCGTGCTACAGATACCCGCCGCACCACCCTCCCGACACATCGGACGAACCGCCGCCGGCGCGCGCTCTTCCTGTTGCGGCTTACGCGGGTTGACAGCCGCAGAATGCAGCCTTTCTCCCTGACCACCCCACTATGACCGGCTGTCCCCTCCCGGCCGGCTCACTCCCCCAGGCCTCGGCGAAGGCAGTCAACGGCGTGCGGCCAGTGCTGAAGCTACGGGTTATCGCTACCATCCTTCACCGACGAAAGAATATGTTGAGTGTTCGCATGGACCTATGCGAGGCACAGTTTGTCCTGGTGTGCCTGTCTTTTAAGAAGAATTTTCCGACTTAAGCATGAAAATGAGCTAAAATAGCCAAGTTGTAGCCTGTAGTCTTATAAGGCAATCTGCAATATTCATTATTTTCGAATTTCTTCACTTCCGAGATTTCAAAGCAATTTGGCAAGACCTTCCTGTGTCTCATTCAGCCGCGTCCTGCCTACAACTGCTGCTTGATCGTATAGCAGGAGACACTACGTCTCTGCTCGGGACTCCATGGCGAGTCCTTTCGGGCCGGGGGTTCGCACCGCAAACCAGCACGTCAGCGGCTCCCGCCTGCGCTGTGTTGTAGTGCGGTAGAACTCGGTATTCGTAATCCGACGCTGCGTACAGAAATTAGCGAGCTGTATTACGTATTTAATAATATAATAAGTAATACGTATTTAATCCGGCACCGCCTGGAGCGTTTTAGAACCCGCGATCGCCTGGGCATGTTAAAAAGGGCACCCCCTGTTATCTCAGAATCGAACTGGCTCTAAACCCGTCTATCACCAATCGATTTCCCTGAGTTTTGCGATTCAGAAACGTCAGACCTGGCCACTTGACTCATGATGTCACAGGACACGTAAAACGCAAAACACGACGTCAGAAAACTGACACTGGTTCGTGCATCATATCATCGGCAATGCTGATCTTAGAGCGTTCAAATGGGCATCAAACGAAAGATCACAATCTTATGCACCAGAAACATACCCTAAAGTTAAAAACGTCAGGTCAAGGGCAACCTGGGTCAAGCGAAATATTGATCTTACTTTTCCTGCCAAAGAACTATACTTACTGGCGGCCGTTTTGATCCCCCTCACAAAAAGGACTAAAGTGAAAACTTTTGATGATCAGTTGCATTACCTCCTTTCATCCATTCAGCGTCAGACTAGGTCAGCGCGGATAAGGTTGCATTACTTTTCCTGCCAAGGAGCAATGATTACTCGCTGGGATTCTTAACTTTGTCAAATGCGGAACTGAAACGACATCAGATCTGCTCTGTCTGCTCTTTATTGGGTTAAAGAAAAGCCAGGTCAGGTAAGAAATCCGCTGTTTTTCTGACTAGGAACAATAATTGCTCCCTGCTAATAAATGATCTTCTGCAGACAACGCTCTGTTTTATTTCGATTCGACATTTGCCTATGACATGACCTGACATGACCTCATGTTAAATTTAGTGAACCTTGCTAAGAGGCGCATTAATATTTGCTTGTCTGGCTTGAATGATGGAGAAGGTCAGCGGCAAACACTTCGATCAGCCACAATGCAATGGTGCCCAATCTTCATCATGCACGTGGCCTAGCATGGCCTCTAATACTGACGTAACAGGGTTATATCTATATCTATATCTATATCTATATATACATATATATATATATATATAGAGAGAGAGAGAGAGAGAGAGAGAGAGAGAGAGAGAGAGAGAGAGAGAGAGAGAGAGAGAGAGAGAGAGAGAGAGAGAGATGTATTGCATTTTGGGATTTGTGTCCTATGTAAATCCAAATAACACATGCATCCTATCCGCAAAAATTATCAAAAAAACGAAGCATGTTCGGTCCACCGCCGGAAGATGTGAAAACATGCATGCGAGGGTTCACTTATGATGTCATATCTCCATGGCCTGATCTATCATGGAAATAGTTCTGAGTTTAGAATATCTGAAACTGATTGATGAAGAGGTACGAAAACTTTGGTAGGGCTAGTTCTAACGGTTCAGAAGTTATTCATGAGAAACCGGGGGGGACGCCCTATTTGACACCCTCAGGCGGTGCCGGGTTAAATGATGCTTACCAGCGGTTGGGTAGATGTGTGCTTGGTTAGGGGTCCTTCGACCCGTCAGGTCAGAGCAGAGCTATGTTAGATGGAAGAACAGGGAAAAGCAGCATTTAGTTATGCCGGATAGGGCAGGTTTAAAGGATAAGGACCGAAAAACGAGGACCAGGGGGCGGATCGACCAACGGCGGGTGGATATTTGGTTAGAGCTCTTTCGATAGGCCAGGTCGTTGCCGGGCTATGGGGCGAATGAACAAGGAAAATGTGGCAATTAGATACGCCGGATAGGGGTGGCTTAAAGGATAGGGATCGGAAAAATAGATGAGAGGGCGGATGTCCAGGGTGGTGGGATGGCATTAGGTAGGACTTGAATATGGCGGATTGGGATGGTTTTAAGGAAAAGGATCGGAAAACGAGGATGAGGGGGTGGTCCAAGTCCAAAGGCTCGTGCAAACCAGTTATACATATGTACATGTGCAACCAACCAGGTGTCGACTTTAAACATGAAGTGCGCTGAAACACAAAAAAGTTGAAACCATGATGAAATAAAATGCTTTGATCAAAAGAAAAACTTCACATTTTGGTATACAATCGATCAATGATAATACTAACATAGTTGAAAAGACACGAAAATAAAATGAGTGAGAATAAAAAGGGATTAAGGCCACTACTCATATGGACCGAAATGTTAAGCAATCAAACCTAATAACTTCTATTGTTTAAAAAGAGAACTATGCGACGGGCACTACAACTTTGCCGACGACAGATGAACATCGTGTGGCGACACGGAAAGTACACTAGCTCTGACGTCACTTTGCCACAATGTCACGTGCGGGCGCAGGCAAATGAATCACTGCAGTAGGAGCATGTTGCGTCATATTGGCGGATGACTGCAGAATATACAATTTTTGGCGCTAGAACTGATTTTTTAAAATTATTCGCTGTTTTCCTTGTTAGGTAACAAAACCACGACAAAAAAACGGTTGACTCTCAGACCATCCAGAATGCCTAAGTATCCTTCGCACGGACAACGGAAAAACACATTTTTTGGCCGAGCAGGAGACATCCTGTAATTCAGAGCACTGCGAAACGCCACTGCAGTGCGCCGGAAATTCCGAAATAGCTGTCGGTTGTTGCCGGAAAATGTACCCAGGCGATTGGCCTTGAACTGACTTACCGACCATTTCCTGGTGACGAAGGGCCAAACGTGACCTCAGGTCAAGAGTGGTGGGCAGTCTCCCCTTAGTGACGAGCTGGTCGCGCGTTTGCGCGAGCTTGTTGAGCCTATTGGAAGAACAGGAAGCACATCTCACTGGCAGCAACACCAAAATCCCTTCACGTCGCCGTCGCCACTGAGTGGCGAGTACTTCACAGAACGGCGGGGTACTATCTCTATTGTCCCCGCTCTGTCATGCCCCAGACCGCTAAGCTCGTGGTTGATAGAGTCACCTTCTGTTGGCGCTTCCTTGAACAGCCAGAGAGATTTGAAGAGACCGCGATTTGGACTGATGAGACGTGATTTTGCCTAATACAAGGCCCAAACAAGCAAAATGAAAGATATTGGGAGCCATAAAAGCAGGGCGTTTAAGCGGAATGCCGAACCTAGCGTGGCAAGTAAGTCATGTGCTGGGTCGTCATTGTGAAGGGTCAGGTGCTCACACTCTGGTGCAGCCCATGTCAGTCCGTCACCGGCGAGACCTGTCTGCAGCTGCTTCAAGAACAGCTGTTGCCAAAAGTGGGGGCACGACGTACGGCTCGACAATATTGGTTCCAGAAAGATGTAGCAGGTGTGCACACGACGCTCGCTACCCGTTCCTGCCTGAGTGCAATCTCGACGACCGCGTCATCAGCCGGCTGATGGACCATCCTTGGCCATCCTGCAGTCCAGACCTAGCGCCGCCAGACTTCCGGTTTTGGTCTGTGGCCCAGGCAAAAGTCCGGCGAGCCTCGCCAACTACGCTGCAGCAGCTGAGGTGCACTGTGGACGAGTGCACCGCGGCGATGGAGCAGGGCGAAGTTGTCGCGCCGTCCGCAGCCTCCGCCGCCGCGCCGAGACATGCGTGCAGCGGAACGGCGCTGCTGTGGAAACTGTGTGCGAGCCGCAGGGCGAGTGACTACGAAAAAAAATGTCCCAGTTTTGGCTTGAGTTATGTGTGGAAAGTTTCCAAACATGAAATAGCGAACACTTCTCTTGGCGTTTTCCGTGTTTTCAGTTCTAGTGAAAAAGCTTGCAGTTCTTAATAAATTCTCCCTTTCCGTCGTTGCAAAATGTTTTCGGAAAAATGAGCGCTGAAAACATATATAACAACAGTTTAGGACCAGCCCAGTCCATTTACGAAAAGTTTGTAAAGATGGGATGTTTCCTTTAAGGATGCTGCTCTGACTTGCATTACATGTGTGTACTCTTCGTGTAAGTTATAGTGTCCTTAAGCTCGATAGCTAAGTTAAGGTAATTATATTGACGGTTAAGCTTTTTGATCTTCTGATCAACTTTAACTAAAGCTTATCTGCCGCGTACTTCCTACTTATATATTGCGTAAAATAGGCAGTCTTTTTATACCGGGAAATACTTGGGTTTACACATAAGAGATATATATATATATATATATATATATATATATATATATATATATATATATATATATATATATATATATATATGGTATAACGATATTTCTATCTATAACGATATAACGATATTTCTATCTGTAACGATATAACGATATTTCTATCTACAACGATATATAGATCTATATACTTATATATAGTATACATTCTGTTTGTAAACCCAAGTTTCTCCCGGCTGTGTATTAGAAGGCTGTATATTTAAGCCGTAAAAGAAGGCTATATATTTTCATGATCATGTCCAAGGCCCGGGGACCCGTAAAGACCATTTTTGACTTGATTAACTAATATATTACGACCTGTGTTGGTACTTTCATAGACGAATCATTACGTATTTAAGTTAGCTGAGCTGGAAAAGGCCTGGTGATTTCAGTTGTCAGTAAGTATATTTTGATAAAATTGTGAAGCAGCAAGTGAAAGTTATTGTCATTTAAAGGTGTAAACTGTAAGTCTTCCATGCATGCATACCAAGGACAGAAATATAGGCAATGGCCCCATATAGCCTCGTAACAACCACAGTCCGTTAACTCTAGAGTTATGAAGTTAGTTTCCCACCAGGTAGCCGGAAAGAGTATTGTTCATTACGACAGTCCAAATATGCCCTGATTTAAGTGACTTACGAGGCCGGTAAATCACAGACTTGGTGGTGTGTACCTCACGCTGACACGGCCGCTATAAATCCACGCTTGTGTCACCACACAGTCGGCCAATTCAGGCCGTGTCGGTAAAGGTCGCAGCCGGGCCTCCTGGTCATTTCCGGGCGAGGCGGGCTTTTGCAGCATTTTTCGTCAGGCTGGTGGGTCGAGAAAATTCGAACCGGACCGGAAATAACTGCTGGGATCCTCCGGTGCAACACAGGACCACCAGCGGTGGGACGGCGACTCTTTTTTCAGGTCAGGTTTGCTGGGAACTCGAAATGTCACGTGGAATATCTAATCGGTCAGGCATCGGATTGTGGAACGGGAGTAGAAACTTGGACATGCGCTGCAGGTGGCTGGGGGCCCAGAAGACTGAATTCCTATCGAGTAGCTGACGTTTCTTCAGAATTGAAGGGCCCTCCGGAGCCTTTAGCCCTATTCCCGTACCCATAACGCGAGGACGCATTCCCGTAACGGGAGGGGGGAGGGGGACTACTCGACCTTCCCCCTGAGATCTCGAGAAGTACCCGTTTAATTGCATTGTAACAAACGACCGTCAATTTGTCATGACGTAAACTGCATTTGTATTCAAATAAATTTGAAAAATCTTGTAAAATGCAAACAGAGCCGGAACAGGGATATATTGTACTCATTTTGACTCCTATATTTACTGACCGATTTTGATGCCATTGGCATGAATAAATAGCTAATCGGCAGGACTTTATCTTTGGCCCATAGTTAAGAATTCTGGGAAAATTCTTAAACGCTGCGACACATTCGCCTCGGTAGTCGTTTTCCCTTTACCTTCAACAGTGCCACACATGGCCTGGGGTATCTCTTGAAAACATAGCCTGGCTGCACCCCTGGGCGAAATAAAGTTATCAAAATTTGACATAATACGCATTAAGAATGGGTAAGAAAGGTGACCAAATTTCGTTACTTGATTTATCGACGTGTGTAACTGCTCATGTCATGAGCATCCTCACATCCTGGTGAAAGTGGGGCCTGTGAAAGTTTCCTGTGGTACGGACCGAACCCGGCACTTATCGATCAGGATTTCAGCGCTCTAACCACTCGGCCGCGTATGTCCTTGACCAAGGTTTGTGAACTTGGTCATGCTTCTCCTGCTTGTCTGTTTGACCTCGGCTGCTTCAAACCCCTGGAAATGTCGAACAAAAAAAAGCGGAAGGGAGAGGCTCTCAAGCGCCCCCCATACGGGACTAGGGTTATTCCGCGCCCGACTGGCATTCAGGGCTGTGCAGGCCCGAGTTGGGGAGAGGGTTGTTGACAACCCCCGTATCTAATTTGCGAACCGTTGGTTGTGCAATAAAAATAAACATATAATTCGAAAGCTCGTAGATGGGAACGTGGGCCATTTCTCCTTTTGGAGAATATTTATGCCATTTACGCCCTATATAGCCTTACTCATAGCTGACTACATGAACCCGAGGAACGCCCTGGATCTCAAAGGTTGTAATGAATACAGACCAGATAAGGGTACCAACGGACAGATAAATGTTTTCAAGTGCCGATACACGTCTAAGTTCTTTGAATCGCTGAATATTTGTTTTTTTTCACGGGACTGTCCAGTTAAAGGTACAGCGATTTTCTGCGCTGTAGCGACATAAGCACTGGAGCCAAAAGCAGGGCGAAATTGACGGGCATCAATTTTAGTGTTCCTTTATTTGGGTAAAGTAGGCCCTACTAGTTTGAGTTCCTTGATACTCGAGACTCCCGTTGCGGTCTGCCATGCTAAACTGAGAAAAAATCAGTAACGTCCAGTAACGCACAACTGATAGGGCTTTATTCGCTTCAGACCGATAATTTGCAAGTTTTTCTTTTTTAACCCTATTCCCGGCAGGGGGGGTGGAATCCGCCTCCCCCTCGGGTTTTTTGCTTGCCAATTCCAGGCTTTTTAACGCAGCTTTACGAAACTTGGTGACTTTTACTAGCAATTCTTTCTACGTGCTGTGACAAAATTTCAAAATTCTATTTTGCTCAGGGGCGGAACCAGGCAACGTTTTTGGGAGGCACCTCATGCCATTTTTGGCCATGTTGAGGGTAAAAGGAATATGTCTGCCAAAAACAGAGTTTTAAAGCTAGAACTTAAGACTTACGGATGTATAGCTAAATAGTTGGGCAATGTGCAGATTTCATTTTGTTTATCTGAGGTCATTTTACAAGGTCAGGTCAAGGTCAAAAGTCAAATTTGTTTTTTTCCCAATAATTTCGACGCCGTTTTTTCAAATGCCAAACCCGGAATATCTGTGACGTAGAAGGGTGTCTTCTACTTGTGTACCAAGTTTCAGCTTGATATCAGGTCGGGTCACGGAGCTATGACCTAAAATGTCAGTGCGCGTACCCTATATATTTTTACCCTAAAATATATATATATATATATACCCTAAAATTTTATTTTATGGCGATAGCCATAAAATAAAATTTTCGAAATAGAGTGAATTCAAATGATTGAAAACGTTTACGGATAACCTGAAATGCACACGAGATCATTCCAAGTGACCCCAAGGTCACTGGAGGTCATTTCAGGTCAAAGGTCACAAGTTGATCTGAGAAACGTGAGACCATAACAGTTCCTCCTTTTTCATGTCCCTGGCACCGCCTATGCTAACATTATACAAACATTGTAATGCGATTGGTACTTCTTTAGCATAACATGACTAGCAGAAGCCAAAAAAGGGTGTTTGCCTCTTTTGTTCATTCAGTTGTTAGAAAACTAATCCTCTTATTTTTGAAACCCTGTGAACGCCCATGAATTTTCTCAAAATTTCAGATTCGCGGACCCATGGTAAAAGCCCTATCCATAATCTCTCGATTCATGCCAGTTTCATCGAAATCGGTCCAAAAACAACGGAGTTATAAAAAGTCCAAAAGTACCCCCGATTTTGACATTTTTGCCCCTCTGTATCCACAAATTTCAAAATTTTGAAAATTTCTTTTTATAAAAATGTAGTTCACGTCACGGCAAATCGATTTCCGTTTGTTGCGATGAAATCGGACAAGTAGTTCTCGAGATCTCAGGGGGGCCGAATCCGCCCCCCCCCCTGCCGGGAATCGACCATAGCGTCTAGCCCTCCGGGAATAGGGTTAAACTTTTTGAAATTATTGGTATCATTAGCAGCTTTGAGGGCCAGTTTTGCGATTTTCTCTCCGTTCCAAATCATTCATCGCAGATTTTGAGGACGGTGGATTTTCGCTCAAACCAGTTATTAAACACCTAACCCCAAGTCACTTCTTGGAGGTCAGTGGTACTGACCAAATGCCAAATGACGACAATTGAAACCTCGGAAAAATTTCGGCAATGTCTAAAAGGTGACATGTGTTGAAAACGGGCTTCACCTGATGTCAGTGATCCGGAAATAAAAAAAAGACAAGAGACGACAGTTTTGTTGTATCTATCAAAACCCCAAATCCTAGAAAGTTTGGCTTTGATGTCTTGTTTTCAGAAAACGTTACGGAAGACAACTTTTTTGGACAAAAGGTCCGCTTGACCTGACCTAGGTCACGAACATGATTCGACCTGGGGTAGGAATTTTGACGCAAGATACAAAAGGAATCAAGGAAAAAGGCGCACCAAATTTCGTGGTGCTGCATTTATTGGTTCTCCCACGTTGTTTGAAAAACCTTCTAGATTGGGAGGGAAAGGCTGTCAATAGCCCCCAGTCGGGGCCAGTTTAAGTATCGCCGTTGTCACATCCAGAGCGCTCATTTGATGGTGACAATAGGACATTCGTTGGGGTCATGGCGCTTTGTTAATCCGGCCGTCGCTGCGAATGCCGCCACTCGGCACGTGGTGGGCATCAGACGTTCCCGCTTAATAACTCCACAACCAATGCACTATGGTTTAACACGCGCACTAAAAGCGGAGACAAGAATATGAAAGAGAGAGAGAACTTGTGTGCCCCTTTCCCATCCGTTTTGCTTCAAAATTTCGAGAACAGATCGGAGTTGGCCGCTGCTCCTTTGTGACATTAATGACAATTTAATGACTCGTCAATTGATACAAAAAGTCGAAAATCGGCCGAAAATTCTTCAAGTTTGAAATATTTGCAGTAAAACAAACCTAGCAAAATAATGGCTGTCGCCGACAACTGGGAACGTTACGAGAGGATAAGCGGTCTACGTAACATTACCATTTGAACATCAGCAGCCGACATCACCTGGGGGATAACTGAGAATGATGGATGTACCAAGAGCAAAGCCAGAGTTAGTGAAAGTCAGAGTCGTCGAAGGTCAGCGTAACGTCAACCAGCTTGTGGCCTGATCCAGATTTTTTTTGCAACATGTCGATTTGTATGAAATATGTACTAAAAAAAGAACCCTATAAAAACACATTTGCATCTATAAATAAACAAATATATATATATATATATATATATATATATAACTTTCGCCTATATTACGTATGTATATCTATAATTTTAGCCTATATATATGTATATATGTATATATATATAACATTGCGCCCATACATATATAATTTTAACGTTTTACAGCGATCACACCATGTAATTGTGTTCATTATTACGAAATGACTTTAGTGCAAACAGTTGACATAGAACTTGCTTTGGGTGAAAAACTTATCAAAGGTCAATGACGCCACTTCGCTTCACTTTGCAGAGGTCAGTGAAGGCTAAAAGCGACCAAATGTACCGATTTTGGTTATCGTCAATAAAAATACGTTAACCCTATTCCCGGAGGGCTAGACGGTATGGTCAATTCCCAGCAGGGGGGGGGCGGATTCATCCCCCCCCCCCTGAGATCTCGAGAACTACTCGTCCGATTTCATCGCAACAAACGACAATCGATTTGCCATGACGTGAACTACATTTTTATCAAAAGAAGTTGTCAAAATTTTGAAATGTGTGGATACAGGGGGGCAAAAATGTCAAAATGGAGGGTACTTTTGGACTTCTTATCACCCTTGTTTATCGACCGATTTCAATGAAACTGGCAAGAATCGAGAGATTATGGATAGGGCTTTTACCATGAATACACAAATCTGAAATTTTGAGAAAATTCATGGGCGTTCACAGGGTTTCAAAAATAGGAGGATTAGTTTTCTAAAAAATGAATGAACAAAAGAGGCAAAAACACTTTTTGGGCTTCTGCTAGTCATGTTATGCTAAAGAAGTACAAATCACATCACAGTGTTTGTATAATGTTAGCATAGGCGGTGCCAGAGACATGAAAAAGGGAAAACTGTCATGGTCACACGTTCCGCAGATCAACTTGTGACCTTTGACCTGAAATGACCTCCAGTGACCTTGGGGTCACTTGGAATGACCTCGTGTACATTTCAGGTTATCCGTAAACGTTTCCAATCATTTGAATTCACTCTATTTCGAAAATTTTATTTTATGGCTATTGCGATATAGGGTACGCGCACTGACATTTTATGTCATAGCTCCGTGACCCGACCTGATATCAAGCTGAAACTTTTTGTACAAGTAGAGGGCATCTTTCTACGTAACATGCGTTCCGGGTTTGGCATTTGACAAAATAGCGCCAAAATTATTACTCTAAAACCAAATTTTGAATTTTGACCTTGACCTGACCTTGGAAAGTGACCTCAGATGTACAAAACTACATCTGCACATTGCCCAACTATTAAGCTATACATCCATGTAAAGTTTTAAGTTCTATCTTAAAAACTCTGTTTTTGGCAGCCATTTTCCTTTTACCCTCATCATGGCCAAAAATGACCTGAGGTGCCTCCCAAAAACGTTGCCTGGCTCCGTCCCTGAGCAAAATAGAGTTTTGAAATTTTGTCACGGCACGGAAAAAAAAGCTAGGAAAAGTCACCAAGTTTCGTAAAGCTGCGTTAAAAAGCCTGGAATTGGCAAGCAAAAAACCCGAGGGAGGGGCGGATTCAGCCCCCCTGCCGGGAATAGGGTTATATCATACGTTTATCGCCCTTATTTACACTCAGGCTACACCAGTATCCCGTGCTGCTCGAAATCTAATCTTGGAAAAAAATGATGTCATAGGTCAACAACCTGACGTGATTTTGACCCGAAATCTTCAGTCAAAACGTCAAATTAATGGAAATTTTTGTATACCACGTTTTAACCTTCTAACATGCGCCCTTTTGCTGTCTTGTTCGAAAAGCCATACGGAACGGCCTGTACCATCGGAGAAATTGCCCAAAGTTGACCCTTTCGATCCAATTTAGATCTTCGAGATATTGACCTACTGTCATAAAAATTGCGCACAATGTAACTCTTTCTGATCCAACCCTATCCTTAAAATTTCGTGTCTCTAGCTTTCCCGTTTCCGAGATCAGAGAGGGGATACAGAATTGCCCCTTCTTCCCTTGCGCGTTAGCCCGAATCCCCTTCCGCCGCATGTGTTAACCTTATTCTGTGCCGAGGAGGGGCAGACTTCGTTCCCTTGGGGCTGCCTGACAAAGCTTGATGGTTTTTTCTTAAATATGTTGACCACATGTTGCGACAGAATTTCAGAAATTTACCTCAGCTACGTGAGGTTTCAGAACACCTTTTAGGAAGGATGTTTGAGGGACATCGCGCTTTCTGGAGATCACGCACCTAGACGTGGTCCTGTACTATGATGATGTCCTTTGTAATGTTGCGGACAGCTTAAATGGCCAAAATGTTTGTAGTCTGTGCACTTTCAAGTATTTTCTTTTTTTAAGAAAAATGTTGACCAATGGCGGATTTAGTTGCATGTAAATGGGCTAGTTATATTTCTTCTCTCTAAAAAATGTGTGAGCTATGGTGTGAATAAAACAAAGCTAGCGTGGGATATGGACATACTTTTCCAAACAACGTATATAGTTCATCTATGTATGCTGCCAGGGGTGTCTCCAGGCATCGGTTTTAATGTGCACATCAGTGGGACTAATAGACATCTGGATATGTGTGATTGGTTCTGTTAGTTTCACGTATATTGCGATTAAATGCGGTCTATTTAGGTGAAAATAAAGATCAGAGGCGGCTCCTGCTGGCTGGCTAGCTGTCTCCCTCAAACGGCTTCAGTGTAAAAGGGGTATTTCTTCTTATTCCTGAGAACCTACGACTTAATTTACCATGTACAAAGTTGTCCCACTTTTCTGGTGACTGGATCTGCCTATGGACATTTGTCATATGTATGTAATATGGTATGTGACACATATGGAGGCATTTTACGAACACAAATAAACTCACCAGATTCAAGATGTGCCGTAGAATGAATTAACTTTTCCCAAAACGTGTACCCCCTTTTTCAGTGTCCTGCATATGCCTATGAATTTTCAAAATAAACCTCTTCCTGGCATATGTGATAGATCCAGCAATTGTTGGCAAAATGTCATAAATTAGAACAACATAAGTTACTAAATGTGGCCAGGAAGCTCATATAAGCATTCCCCTATTTGCACCTGCATTTCGACCCCCTCTCCCGTCTCCTTCCAAGTTTTTCAGCATTCCTTCATTTTTAATGTAGATCTCGGTACTGGCTCTCGAACACCGTTTTCTGCTAGGAAATCGGACCAGTAGTTTTTGAGATCGCAGGGGGCGGGCAGAATCTGCCTCCTTCCATCACAGGAGTCAGGAGTCGTACGTAGCGGGCAGGAGCACGGAATGGGGTAAACTCGTATGTGATTTCGTATGAAATTCGTATTCTTACGTAAGAAGGGGAACATATAAGTATTTTGCAACATTTTCAAATGCTTAATTTTTCGTTTGCTAACGATCAAAAATTCACTAAACCACATCCCATCACATCTGGAAGACTATAAGCGGCTGTTTTACATCGAAAAAAGACGGCTGGAAACTCAACTTTGTTATTTTTTGTTTTAATTTGTCTTCAAGCGGAGTTGAAACCTTGTAATACTTTGATCGCTTCGTGGGGCACATAGAAACTAGACGTATCAGATTTGGTATCAAACAAAAGATGGAAAAGTTTTGTTTGTTTGGGTTTACTCTTGTTTTCAAATATTGCTAAGTTGGGCCTGTGCATGGCATGAAATGATGCACTGGAAGGTGAAATATTTATTCTTTAAATCAAATTTTTTGCAAGATTATTTAAAAAATGAAGTTAAGAGCACCGACAGACAACAGTGTCATGACAGATATGGAGATGTTGTTAAACAGTCTCGCAAGTTTCAGCTGCAGCTCCTTGCATTCAAATGATTTATGGTCAGTTTTGCGTCTTGGGTCCCGGGCGGCCGGCTACCGCCTGGGTAACGCATGGGCCAGGCCCCACTCGGTTCCTTCGCGAAGCAGCTTAAATTTAACCAACCACACCAAACTGTGTATGAAACGGAAGATGTTTTTTCTTTGATATGCATCCATCCATACATTAAAAATGATATCAAATGGCCGTAACGTGACACTGTGGAATGCACTGCAAGCTAGAAATACTCGTGCTTGGTGTAAGGCTTTGCTAAATGTTTACGAAGTGAATCACATTGACAATGACTGAAATAAACCTAGGGCAATTTAACCACCCCTTAAAGTTTACGCCGTAACTTTCAGCAGTTGAATGATCTGTGACCTGTTTTGTCTTCTGGATCCCGGGCGGCCGTCTGCTGACAGGCGTTCAATGTAAATACAAGGCGGTGCCCAGGAAAATAAAAAAGGGAAGTTGTTTTTTTTTATTTTTTTTTAATTTTATTTGTAAACTTTTTTAATAAATTAATCCACTCGACCCTTTCGCGAAGAAAATACAACTTGGAGACATCAGAAAGGGTATGACACGAAAGGTAATGTGTTCTTTCACATGCTTCTGTTCGCGTGGTTCAAAAACGACATCAAGTGGCCTTTCCGTTGGACCATAAGTACTGCAAGCTGCGAATGATGTTATCTGAAGATGTAAAGCTTTGCTGGAAGTTGCAAAAAGAGAAATATCATCCACATCTAAAGGTTACGTCATGACGCAGCCGGCTGTGCAGTTTAACATTCCTGAATTGTTCGGCTGCACCCCCCTGTCATTAAATGTCACGTATCCTGATTTGTTTCTTGGATTTCAGGCGTCCGGCTGAATGGCGCGGCCGTCCCGCGAGACGGTCCCGTCTGACGTAAGTTTGCGTTTAGCTAAAGCAAACAAATTTCGTTCCCCCGGCTGACAGAAGTTCTGAAGTTAATCTCCATGCTGCAGGAGCTGTGCCGTCGTCGTTTTGCCCCTGGCTGGTCATGGCTATTTATTGGCCATTCATTGTGATTTGTAGCACTCACAATGTAACATGAAAATATGTGCGGGTCTGAAAAATCTCATGGCGGTAGTATTAAAGACGGCTGTGTTCTGGTACCCTGACCCAAAAGAAAAAAGTGTGGCTTGGTTGAGACCTAGGGTTAGAGATTACTAGATAGATAACTCTAGGGTTAGAGATTTTGATAACCCTAGATAGATCTAACCCTAGACAGAAAACTCTAGGGTTAGAGATTTTGATAAATGCAACAAATCTACTATCTCGGATATGTCGGAAATATCCGGGTCTTTGATCTAAGGTCAAGCCCGTTTTCAACACAAGTCGTCGTTTTTCGAAAATTGGCGGAATGTCTTAGATAACAATTTGAGTGTCGGGAGATCCACATATCCATTCTCCGCCAACGGGCAAAGTTTCAATGACTTCCGACTACTGACTTGAGGTCAGGTCACAAATAACTGTTATTAGTCAAAATGCACTGCCATCAAAATCGGCGATTAATGACTCATATCGGGTAGAAAATGGCAGAACTGTCTCGCACAGTTGCAAATAATAGTCAAAAGTTGAAAAAAATCCAGAAATTGCAAAAGTTGGAAATAAATAGGCTCTCGCGAAAAAAACTCCATCAGTTATATAGATTGATAACTACTGAATTTTTTCGGCATTTAATCGCGAGGAACTGTCACAAGAACCACTGGATCAAGAAACAACACTTGGAAAGACATATTTCGCGTTAATAAAAGGACGTCAAAATTAGTTCCCGTTAATGTTATACCTGGTTCGTCTACTGCGCCCGCCGTGCAGCGTTGCGAAAGTCGCCGAGTCTTTAATTCAACGTTTCCGCGTATATATTAAACAAATCAGAGAAATTAGACATGTATCGGCATCTGCGGACCTTTACCTGTCCGCTGGTGCCTTTATACAGATTTTATTAGTCACAGCCATCGAGATCCAGGCCATTTCTCGGTCTTATACAGGCAGCTACGAGAAAACATATATAAGGCTTAAATGGATTAAATATTATCCAAAAATAAAATGAGGTCAGTTTCGAGGTCTTCTCGTCACGAGCTTTCCAACGGTGTGCTTATTTTTCTCGTGTCACCAACCGTTCGTGAGTGAATAAGAGGGGGTCGGTCAACCCCCCAAGTCGGGCGTGCATGGCATCGACCCACAGTCGGGCGCGAGTCAATGACGTCTAACGAGATGAAAAAATCGCTAAGAGCTTTGCAATGAGACCAGAATGAAAGTTCTGGCACTGATAATTCAGCGGCTATTGATAATGGCCATTTTGAAAGGCAATTAAACTAGTGTGCAATGGACCGATACTGAAAATTTAAATGGCAATGGATTGCCGTCAGTAACTGAATCCCGCATATATCATTTTTTACTTTGAAGCGGCATGCGAGGTCAAACACCACGTCAGAGGCAGTATCTGACTGATTTAGGGCGTGATTTTTTTTACAAATTGGACATCTGACGAGCATCCTAAAGACAAAAAGTAAAAGCATGCATGGGATTCCAATATGCGTCTGTCGGAAACCATTCTGGCAAAACCCAAATTAGGTGTTGTAGTACCAGAGGAGAAATTGCTAGTTTTAAGTATGCCTTTTATGGCACATAGAAGTGTGTAAGCTTCATAAAACTAGATCAAATGCCTCCAAATATTTCTGATTGAACCAGAAAATATTCAGATAGTTGTGGCTGCTGGTTTTCAAATTTATGAACTGATACTGCATTTCAAGGAATAACGATTTTATTAATTCATCCTATGATGATCTTGGGCGGGATCAAGGATCGTTAACATTGATATGCATGGCGTTTGAAGTTATCAGGCACATTATCGATTGTCTTACACAACCAGTCCATGAAAAAGTGTTAAGCAAACCTGAAAAACGGTAAAATAATAACAATATCTTCGTCTTTGTAATGTAGCTTTGCCATGGTTCTAGGTAACCTTGACAAAACATTCACTAAAATGTGCAGAATTAATCTGGCGAGAAGTGCTGAAGGCATGACAACCTTGCGTCATTTGGCTGCGAAGCTATGCTCTAGAAAAAAACGAGGCATCTGGGGTCCACCCTACAGCAAGTCGCGGGTTAACGAAGTCCAAGGAGTCGAGTGGGATTATCGGATTGTGACGAGCATATATCGATCCTCAATGAGCATCTAGACTAGTGTAATTCGCTTCGTACTTTGCCTTGGACCTGTCAGGGTGAGCCATTTACATGTAGATCCAGAGGGATGTATATGTTCCTCTCCCTCGGTTTTTAGCACCACCCACCAGTTAGCCGAGCGATGTCCGGCAGGACAGATATGCCCGGCTGCTGGATACGACCACCATGTCTTTTCCAGATTACCAAGCGTTTTTTCGCATCCTTGATTTTTGCCCGCATTTTTGCTTGTCTTTGTGACTGACCAGGCAACGTGGTCAAGACGACAACGTCGGCCGAATTTCAGAGCTGTCCAAACCGCTGTGATGCCGCTGCTTAACGCTTTTCGTAGTTCTGATGGCCCTGTTTAACCGCTGAACAAAGTTAGCCCATACTGGCGCGCAGTTGGATGTTCGAGAACAGGACCCAGTGTGCGGGCTGCAGTTGGACGGCGGTCCGGCCGGCACGTGACGGCCGCCCTGGGGCCGGTCCTGTGCGTGTCTGCTCACGACTTCCGCCGGTCGGCCGAGCTCCGAGCCAGTCAGCGCACGGACGGCCATCTGGGAGCCGCCTGATTAGTTCTGAACGAGCGAGAGGCCGGCCGGCCGGAGTGCCGGGGGAGGGAGGGGGTACTGGTACTCGACCTCTCGCTGCCCGCCCCGCGGGCGCGGTACTGGTCGACAGGCATCGACGCGGCTGACCGGAATATTTCCTGAGGCATAGCTTCGTTTGGGCTTCGCAATGTTTCTCAACTTGAAAAAAAACATATTATATAGACGACTTGATCTCAGCACAGGACTTAAGTAGCAAAAAAAGTGTGGCAAGCGGGAAACTTTCTAACAATTCTGCGTCGTAATGTGATGCGGTAACCTTTATAAGGACTTGTTGATTATGATCTTTTTGCTCGCTGATGACAACAAATGCTCAGTAACTTCCAGTTCCGGCCTTCGTGTAACCGAGAAGGACGTAACGTATCAGATCTGCAGGATATTTCCTTCCAACGACCCTCAGCAGCCAATGCCAGGCATTAAAACAATTTGAGCCTGGTACACGTTGTTTTCCTCTGTAACCCATGTTTTGCTGTTTTAGTTCCGATTTTGTGCGACGAACAAATCCTAAACAGGCTGTATATTTCGAGAACTCTTGTCCATTTATGTCAGCTGTAAAAATGATGCCACGACGCAAATACACCGAAGATGAGCCGCATTTTCAACGTCACGTCTCTGTTAGACTAGCATGTTGTAGACGACGAACTCGTGACGTGCGTGAGCATCCAATAATTATTAGCTGTTAAATGAAAGCGTAACTTGCGTCAGTGGCGGCACACACGCCAAATATTACCCGGCAAATGCATTCATGTGTTACGCTGAAGTGCGGCATTTCAGACAAAGCTTTGATCTTTTACAGTGAAAGCGAAAATTGAAGCACTGCATTCATTGATCCTAATCGAAAAATCCCATTATGAATGGGTAGCTTATCGTCAGGACAAATGACCCTTGCAAAGTTCAGCGGATAGTGTGGTCACTTTGGTCCCTTCCGGACTAAAATTGATCCAAAATTTAGACGTATTAATTTTATGAGAAAGGTATCCCTTACTTTGTCTTGTCTACAAAACCTTCTTACTCTGCCTGCCATGAGTCGCAAATACGCACTTTTTAGAGACAAAAATGAACACAATGTTGAATCACCTTTCTCTCCAGTACAAATGGAATGCCACTTCCAGTCTCCATGCTTTACGTATACATCGTTAAAGCCGAGTCTGCATTGCCTCGTCTCAAGAACAGCCAATGCTACAGCGGAAAATCTCCGGAAGTCTCGAGATCCGCACACAACTGCTGCAGCGCACTACCGGCCTGTCAGTCAGCTGGGTGCCAAGTCCTAATTCGAATCCGGGCTCCGTCTGCCTGCGCCTGCAGAAGCTCGCAGTGGCTTATTGCTTTGTACATATTTTACACGTGGACCCGGCGAGCAGGATAAAGCAGGCGTACAAAAGGACTAGGCTGCCGACGCAGGGTACAAAATGTCGGCCACGCGCCGCTGTAGCCCACACGACCCTCCCACACAGTCCTCCACCGTCTCCAGCACGGCGCTGGACCGCACCACATCCCTGAACTTCACACATCACGCGGCCGCCGCGAGCTCCTGCGACCCGACAGCAGACCGCGCACGGCCCAGGCCGTCAGCCGACCGCCCGGAGCGTGTCCACAGCGCGCTCATGGGCGCAGTTCCGCCGGTCACGCACACACGCACTGGCCGAGTCTTGCCTCGCGTCCCACTGAAGTGACCGCACCATCGGGCCACCATTCGACAACGTGACCAGTCGGCCGTCCGACGAACAGGAACGCGCCAAGTTCGTCGCAGCGCCGACACGCTATGCCTCTGTCCGTTCGCTGGGCGTGAACTTGATCTCGGCATACTCGGTTGGTCCGGCAGCTGCCGGCGCGCTCGCTAAATGTCTCTGGGCGCGCGGCGGCCGCTGCTTCCTCATTGAGCCGTTGTTGGAGGCTCTCGGTAGCTGGAGGTCTGCGTAAATGATGCCTCCCCAGGAGCCGTCGCCGTCTCGGAGGTCGTCGTCTTTTCCACAGAACTGGAACGTGCCATAGAACGGGCGTCTGAGCGTGAATGACGCTGAGGGTTGGTGTTCGCAGTCCAGGCACGGATCCGCAGGAGACGGAAAAGAGGTCCCGTTGCATCACAAAATCAACAATGTTGAAAAAAACAGTCTGTTTTCCAATGTACCAGATGAAAGTAGCATTTGCGCACCAAATAAACAATGAAAATGAACCGGACAGATATCTTGCACTTTATACGTTTGACACTTAAACCGTGCACAGTACCCATCCCATCATTTGACCCTCCCACAGTTCTATTCATTGGCCTCTTTTGAGATGGTCGGTTGGGTCCGACTTCGTCATAGTGCATAGCAAGATCGTTCGAGGACCAAAAAATAATCATGAAGCTGCCACTTCAGGCTTTCCAGAACACAAAGCGAAACTAGTCACGTCTGCACTTAGTATTCTATGCAAAGTTTTTTCAGCAAAATAGAAATGGCGATTAGAAGCATCGATTTTTTGAAACAAACATCGTTAGAAATCTACATGAAGACAAAAAGCACGCAGCCAGTGGCTGAAATGTTACCCATGCTCAAGACAACGTTTTTGGGCGAATATATTTTACGGAACGATAAATCAGAAAACCCATTAAAAAAGAAAGACGCAGAACTGGTGAAGCAAAAAGAATGAGCTGTTGCGGAACTCGGAAACCACGCCCGACTCGGATCGACTCGGTTAGCCCATGTATTCCAGAGCCCCGACACCGTGAGCGAATCATGCGCCGCACCGTGATCATCGCCCACCACCGAAACACATCAGCACGATCCGCAGCCTTCACCTGGTTTAAAGAAGCCCGGCACCCCAATGCGGCGTTCCCGAACGTCCACCCAGACACGTACACAGCTCATGCGGTGCCGCCGGCCCGGCGACCACCAGCCGGCGCTCCTGTCGGGCCCTACTCTGGAGCGTCCCGCGCCGCCTCTGGGTCGCGGGAGCAGCGCTCCCAGCGCCGGCAGCCGTCCGGAGGGCCGGACGGGAGCGCTGACGGCGGCGCGGGCCGGCGGCCAGGTTAGTGCGTACTTGTGCCGCAGGTGCTGCCGCCCGGCGGATGGCGCCCGTACTAGACGCAGGTGGGCGCGCTCACCTCGTAGTCGCCGCCGATGGCCGGCGGCGGCTTTTTGGGCCCTGCGTACAGGGCGTCGGGCGGGATCGCCCCCAGCCCGAGCCGGCCGGCGCCCTCCCCGCCGCCGTTTGCGTCGTGCTTTTCGCTGCAACGTTTGGTGGGTTCGGTGCCATCAGCGGCCGACTGCCGTCGCGTCGACAGATTTTTGAAAACGACGGAGTGGGGGTCACTTTGACTCACCTTGTCTTGGCTCGATTCACTGAACGGACTGTCCCAAACTTTCATTTGGTACTGCTTTCAGACTGCTCATAAAGAAGCCTACTTCATCGTTTTAAAAGGGATCTCATGATGACAAGAAAAATACGCCCGCAAAGTGCCGCAGTGATATTCACAGGCTGAATTTGGCGTCATATCAACAAGTTCAGGCTCTCGAGAATTTCCGGCATAATAAGGCTGACAGACAGCTGGCGAAACCTCCACTTTATTAAATGATAAATATGCATTCTGACTAAACTCGAGAGGTGGGAGCATACACAAGTCGTCCAAGGGTCATAAAGCCACAGTTCCTGCAGAACTTCATGTCCTGATGGACTCTCAATAAAATCTACTGTACTCGCTGGCTGCGCAGCACACCTGACATCATGTCAGGTTTGGCACGAAAACGTATTTGGCGAAACAGAATATGCGTGTCTGCAGTGCACCCAATGGTTAGTCGGCAGACAACAGAGAACATAGAACAGAAAGCCGTCCTTCTTACCTGTCAATGTCAGTAGGTTTGAAGCCTCCTTTATCTGCAAGAACAAAATAAAACGAGAACTGAGCGCCCGAAACACTATGGAATACATGGAATGTATGTGCCGAGCATGATGTTTGGAACTTTCCAAGTTTAATGCTTTATGTGCTTATGTGACGTTTTACGACTTAAGACCGCTGCCATCCAACAGCTGCGTATTCGTTGCAGCACAAAGAGCATTGCAAAAGTACTCGTAAATAATGAAGCTTAGGTGTCACAAATTCAAGTAACCACATTACTCGTAAATGCCTTTACGAAATCAGATGACCATACATTTTTACAAAGGCTAAACGGTGATCAAAACAATGACAACCAAGACAAAAGCATAACAAAAGCACCTTGCAGTACTCTTAAAGAGGTATCTCTTCCCTCTTAAAAAAGCCGTCCGCAAAATCAACCGCCGAAAATGGTGCCCACAAAATACGTACGAGAGAAGCACCACTTCCCCCTTTTGAAGGCGTTAACGAGGAGAGCGACGACGACGACCAGAAGCAGGATGCCGCCGCAACCGATGGCTATCACCGTCACCTTGGAAACAGACTCGGCACGCAGGCGCACCCCTGAAACGGGCCACGTTTACGACTGGGATGTGCTCTCTCCCCTGGACGGCGCCATTAGCCATCAACGTAAGGCGACGGGAATAAGCACTTCATGAGGCGTGTCACCATAAGAAATCTTACCAAAGACAATGACACTGGGCAAACCAATCCATTTGCAAATAAGCAATATTGAGCAATTTGGAAAGGGTGTAACATCGCCCGAAACCATTTCATTGAATGCCTACGTAAAAATGTGCGTTTCAGTTTCATTCGTCAACTTTATTAGTTATGCAGACAACGGAAAAATCGTGTGAGCATTCTCCGCAAGTCCAATGCAACAGCTACCGAAACCCTGGTCTGGCAATTACATACAGGGATGTCGATTTCTGTAAATGACTGCGGGGGATCAAGGTAACGAGCTTACATTATCACTTCTTTCAGCAAAGCATTCTGGACCGTACGGACAGTGCAGGTAATTTTTTGTACTAATTTGCTGCGAAGCAAATTCCCGCAAATTTGTTCTGATTCTGACTGCGTGAGCCATATTTCTCAAAGGAAGTCAATGCCGTTTTTAGACGACAAAAAAGAAGACGAGGCAGTGGTTGAAAGGCTTGAAATAAAAACAGGCATGATGTCGGCATATGCTTCACTCTGTCAAACTAACGTTTAAATACCGATACAGTTCAACCAATTTTGTGACAAATCCTTAAAATGAAAGATATCGTCGTCATGAAGTGTACGTCAGTGGTTTCTCCATGTCCTATGCCAAACGAAAAAGAAATTTCCACCTTTGTAGTATGCATCTGGTATACCTAGAACGTCACAATATAATCATAGCCGAATGTAAAATGCAAATCGATGCTTCTGAACTTAAAATCGTAGAAAATATTCTCGCGCAACACGAGACGTTTCTTTAACATGTCAGATCAGATGTGCGTGCTCGCTACATGGGAGCACGGAAGGTGACGAGACGATACCCATCTACAGAATGTGCAACCTACGTAGTTATGACAATGAAATATATATATAACATAGTGAGAAACAGACCGCGTCACAGTCTCCACTTGTAATGCCAACACCTCCTGATACGTCTTGTATATCTCTGGCCGAAGATACGCTTTTCCGGGTAATGTTCTGCATTTTCTTTAAATCGTAGAATAATCATAATTTGCATCCACCAAGAAATACAAAATCGCAGAAGCTGAATTGGAGCCACTTTTTCGCATGGCCTTTCCGGACTCAACCAACCCGTGGCAGTCTAAGCAGATGGGTCACTTGACCTCGAAATGGAGGTAATGTACAAACAGTTCAGTCAAAAACTGTCCCAATAAAATGGTATCACCGGCAGTGGAATTTTTTGATGGAGCTCATAACTCACCCATACCTGGAAATGCTTAACCCTATTCCCGGAGGGCTAGACGGTATGGTCGATTCCCGGCAGGGGGGGGGGGGCGGATTCGGTCCCCCCCTGAGATCTCGAGAACTACTCGTCCGATTTTATCGCAACAAACGGCAATCGATTTGCCATGACCTGAACTACATTTTTTATCAAAAAAAGTTGTCAAAATTTTGAAATGTGTGGATACAGGGGGACAAAAAATACAAAATGGAGGGTACTTTTGGATTTCTTATAACTCTGTTGTTTATCGACCGATTTCAATGAAACTGGCAAGAATCGAGAGATTATGGATAGGGATTTTACCATGAATACACAAATCTGAAATTTTGAGAAAATTCATGGGCGTTCACAGGGTTTCAAAAATAGGAGGATTGGTTTTCTAACAACTGAATGAACAAAAGAGGCAAGAACACTTTTTTGGTTTCTGCTAGTCATGCTATGCTAAAGAAGTAAAAATCGCATTACAATGTTTGTATAATGTTAGCACAGGCGGTGCCAGGGAACATGAAAAAGGGGGAACTGTCATGATCACATGTTCTTCAGATCAACTTGTGACCTTTGACCTTAAATGACCTGCAGTGACTTTGGCGTCACTTGGAATGATCTCGTGTGCATTTAATATTATCTGTAAATGTTTTCAAGTATCTGAATTTACTCTATTTCAAAAATTTCATTTTATGGCTGTTGCGATATAGGGCACTCGCACTGACATTTTAGGTCATAGCTCCGTGACCCGACCTGATATCAAGCTGAAATTTGATACACAAGTAGAGGGCACCCTTCTACGTCACATAGATTCTGGGTTTGGCATTTGAAAAAACAACGCCTAAATTATTGCAAGAAAACAAATTTTGACTTTTGACCTTGACCTGACCTTGTAAAGTGACCTCATATAAACAAAACTGCGTCTGCACATTGCCCAACTATCTAGCTATAGACCCATATAAAGTTTTAAGTTCTATCTTAAAAACTCTGTTTTTGGCAGACATTTTCTTTTACCCTCAACATGGCCAAAAATGGCCTGAGGTGCCTCCCAAAAACGTTGCCTGGCTCCGCTCCTGAGCAAAGTAGAATTTTGAAATGTTGTCACGGCACGTAGAAAGAATAGCTAGGAAAAGTCACCGAGTTTCGTGAAGCTGCGTTAAAAAGCCTGGGATTGGCAAGCAAAAAACCCGAGGGGGGCGGATTCAGTCCCCCTGCCGGGAATAGGGCTAAAATTGCTAACAGTTGTTTAGGAGAGCCCGGACCAAGGCATACCTACAGATCGTACAGAGGCTATGTACAGGGGCTATTCCTGGAGAAATGCAGTCCTCGAATTATCCATCATAACCCTCCAATCTGTCCCAAATTTGGCACGCATATATTTCAATCTATATCCTACATTAAATCTCTGTGTTTTTTTAGGTTTCTGGGTCACATGGGTCACGAGATACAGGCAACGGAATTTCCGGGGTCATCTGGAAAATTGGACCGGAAAAAGAATTTCTACCTCTGCAATGTCTTTCCGGGTCTCATCAAACCTGGATATCATCTGAAAGCCGACGACCTGTTGCATCCGGTAAAAATACAAATGATCCCTTTTAGGTCATTTTCTGACTCTGTGGCATCGTAACCTTCAGTTAAAGCCGTGATATTTCAAAATTGTCATATCTTGAATTTGCTTATTTTATTTTCTTCACTGAAAGATGTCCACACATCAAGCCATTACGTGACGCCTTCTTTGTAACTTCGACTCTGTGACGTGACGCGGAGGTCAACAGTGAGTCAATGACTCGGCCTTTGAATGTCTTTGGTGGGGGTGACTTGCAGCATAGCCGATAAGGGTATCACATGAAAGCTCGTTGCCCAGTCAATACGCTGGCGATGTTCTGGAGCATGTGAGAGGTCATGCAGGTCCGGCATCGGTCATCGACCTGAACTTGAGCCGTGGTTATGGGTGAAACGTTGCAGCTATTCGACATGGGTATCGTTTTAACAGAGAAGAGGTGTAAAAATGGCCTTCGGCGCCCAGCAATACAGTCGAAAATAGTTCTGGCACCGGAGAAATGGTTAGCGCTCAGTGTACATTACATCCATTTGTGCTTTATACCAGAAACTGACACCAGAACTTTTATGTAGTATACGAATCCCCGGAACGCAACACAGCTGCAATGGCAGCATTTCAGTCTATTTTAATATCGCAAGTGCGAAACGTGCATGCAGTTCTACAAAAGCTGTGCTTCTTTTCATACCGGTGCTCAGGGCAGTTCAGGGACCGATTTAACTTCGCAAACACTTGTCATCACGGGAAAAATTTCGGGATTCAATAGGAGCGGCATTTCTTTGTTACCTCGGACGGCAAATATGCATGTGCGGCATTGGTTAGTCTGCCAAGCGAGTAATTTACTGCTAGCCTTCAGCGGCCGATACAAAGACAAATACTGAGTTCAGGCGCCTTCTTCCAGCAAAGTCAAACAAACGTTCGTGCGGAGATGAAGTGTTTTGTGTCGGCCTCAAAAACATCGAAAATGGCAAAGAAACTGGGAGCACGTTTTCGCAATGCACAACTCGTAAAAGGAACCGAAACGTTCCACGGCTCTGTACCGGTGGATGACTGAAACGTAGCGCATACGACTTGCCGGCATCTGCGAGTCACTACGTGCACCGTGTGTGCAAACTGACGTCATTTGCCGGTAGGAGTGTTTCGGCCACAGGTGCTTGCGAAGCTTCCATGTGTTATCACGCGCCCAAAACATGCAGATTTCCAGCATTTGTGTCTTGAGTGTAAAGCATTGAATCAAGTCTGTCAATTGCATCCCTTTAAGATAGTTTGTTTTGTAAGAACAGATGTGTAGAGATCCTCCCACTGGCACACTTTGTACAGCTGACTACAGCTTTACAACACTTCCCTCACTCAGGACGGGCCTACAGTCTACACATATAGCACCCGCACGGCCAGCCTGCATTGCAAGGAGATGACAGGTGTTGGTGGTGTATTTATGTAGCCGGCTGAACATTTGTGGCATTTGGATCGTCCGGTTCTGTGCTCATATTTTATGCTCAAAAGGGCTTTTAAAATGATATCTAAGTCACCTAGCTGCAATGTTTCACCTGTGACCCCTGCTCAATGTCAGGTCACTGACGGACCCGTGATCGGCGTGGCCCGGACCGACATGCTGCGGAACATCATCAACGTTTCGATGGGGCGACGAGCTTTCATATAATACCCATATCGGCCAAGTTGCCCGTCACACGCGCCAGCGATCTTTAAACGCCGCGTCATGACTGCACTGTTGTCCACAATGTTGTCAGCATCTCACTGCTGACTTCGCTGACATGTCACATACGTTGGAGTTGTAACGAAAACTTAATGTCATCATTTAGGCAACGTGCTGGACATCTTGCAGCAAAATAAAGATTTTCACACTTTGGGAAATTTGAAAGGTCACGGCTACAACAAAAGATCACGAGGTCACCGGGTCAAAACTGACCGGAAGTGGTAATTTGTATTTGCAACGGATGCAGAACGTTATCCGATTTCAAGTGATTTGCAGGTCTGATCGGACCTAATAAGGCATTGGATGTATAACAATTATTTCCGGTCCAACTTTCCAAATGGCCTCGAAAACTCTGTCACCTATATTTCGTAACCCATGCGACCTAGAAAATTAAATTCACATGGATCTAATATGGGTCATAAATAAACAAGTGTGCCAAATTTGATCCAAATCGGAACGGTCATGGTGAGCACGCCTTGGTGATTGGACGTGGAATAGCCCACATATCCATATGTTTCAAGAAGTATAAATTAAACTAATGACGGAAACACCGCTCGGAAAGACGTGGCCCCAGGAAAGGTTTTTCCGTCCACATGAAGGTGAGCCACCACACGGAAAAACAACTAAATGATATCTGCAAAAGCTGTGACAGTCTGAACGGTGCAGATAAATCCTCTTCCTGGGTTGCAGGCGCCACTGACCTTTGACCTCGAGCCTAACCGGGTGTCGGTCAGCGCCCTGGTCGTTCTGCACGGCGAAGAAGTAGTCCCTCTGGTCGTCGGGACCGGCGGCGCTGACCCGCAGGCGGGCTCGGAAACAGTCCTCCGTGTCACCCTGAGGAGCGGACGACGGCCTCTCGTCAGGTCAGAGCAGCTGACGAATCACAACGGCGCGGCAGACACTGGCCTCTGTGGGGCGGCACGCACTCCGACCAGACCTCGAGCGTGCTTCGGCCAGTTTACCAACAGCTCGCGGCTGCAGGAGGAGAACGGTCCACAAACGGAGCTCGGAGGCGTTCACTGGATGTTTGAGGACGGCTCGGCGTATGAGCACGAGGGCACACACGCTGTTGTTTAACTTTTCAGACGGCGTTTTATTTTCTTGAGCGGCACGGTCACCTCGAGCGTTTGCTCCGTTGACAGACGTGACTAGCAAGCAAACAGAGGCCTCCTGGCACTGGATTTCACTCGTACAACTCTGTCATGACTATTTGATGTTCTTCGTGCAAAGCTAACACCGGTAAAACACCCTGCTGCGGTGAACCAAACTCGCGAACACGTAGTAGGTCACGTCTTCCCGTACACGAGCACAGCGAGACTGTCCGCAGGGACGACGGCTGGTGATAACGGACGACAAGAAACAGGCAGCCGTCCGATCCCCACTGCAGCTGTGCAGGGGTGATTAGAAGCTGCGTCACAAAACAGTTTCACCTTTCAAAACGCCTAGATGAAAAAAAAACGTTATGTTTCTACGCCAACGTGGGATGAAAATTTTCACGCATACATGATTTGATGTGGACGGTACGGACGTGTGCTGTGGCGTCCTGCAGGCAGCCGCTCCTGCGTCAACACCACGCCGCGGCGGCGCTCCGACCCTCTCTACTCGGCGTAATGGGGGGCCCGCACCGCGCACAGAGCCCGGCCAAGACAGATAAGCGCGCCCACCACCACTGCCGGCGAATTTATTCGATTACGGCGCAGATGCGGATCAGCGCGGCGCCGCCGGCGGCCGGCGTGTTTTGCTCCGCGGGCCGTTATATATGCGGTCGTCTCCGGTAGTGAGTGCGGCGGCCGTGAGAGGCGGCGGCGGCCGCGACGAGCCGATCGAAACGCCCGCCTCGAGACGCATCTCCCCCGCCCGGGCTGAAGACCGCACGGGAAGGGGAACTTTGCCAATTCATTCAGCTGATGGGTCTAGTTCCGGCCATTTCATATCCTTTGTCCGTGCTGCCACGGCCGTCACAGTGCGGTGGTGGGCAGATTTAGTAGTAAAACCGCACCAGCTCACGGAGAAAAAAACGACACAAAGGAGATCAACTTCATAATATGCCTGACATCCTGCAACTTTCCTGTAGCCGAATTCATTAATGAAGGCCGAACATGTAGCTTACTGAACACACGTTATCGAAAGCAAGTCAGTTAGGAGACATCTGCACATTAAAGAATCGCAAAATTTACTTGCGGCAGCACAACAAAAAGCAAGACTAATAAGAAAACTACCATCCGTTTCCGAATTATACGCATCCTTCATGGGAGATTCTGATTACAATTGCCATACAACTGTCAAATAAACTAGATAACAATATCACCCGGACGAGACTAGCATTTCCAACATAATGACCAGGACGAAATCGGCGGCCTTGTAGCGAAACGGGCTTAGATGACATGGCTCCTATGGCAATGCCGGCCCGGATGAAGCCAACAGTGCAATGACATTACCTTGGGCGAGGTCATCAGAGCGGTAGCACGACCTGGGTGAGGTCATCAGTGCGGTAAGACTGACCTGGGTGAGGTCATCAGTGCGGTAACACGGACCTGAGTGAGGTCATCAGTGCGGTAACACTGACCTGGGTGAGGTCATCAGTGCGGTAACAATGACCTGGGCGAGGTCGTCAGTACTGCAATACTGACCTGGCTGAGGTCATCAGTACGATAATAAGAACTTGGGTAAGGTCATCAGACGATGACAATGACCTGGGTGAAGTCGTCTGAGCGTTAACACTGACCTGGGTGAGGCCATCAGCTCGGTAACACGGACCTAGACGCGGCATCAGTGTGGTAAGAATGACCTGGCTGAGATCATCATAGCGATGGCACTGACCTGGGTGAAGTCGTCGGCCGTGTAGCGGTCCCGGCTGCCGCCCGTCTGCAGCTGCTGGCCGTCCCACTGCCAGACGGCGCGCGACGGCAGCGGGTTGGAGCAGAACACCTGCTCCAGGACGGCCTCCTCGCCGCGGACGACGGCCACCGCCTGCGGCCGGTCCCGCACGATCTGCGGCCCTCCTGGCGACAGACGCGCCCGGTCAGCTGCGAGACCACACTACCGACCGACCGGCCGGCGACGCCAGAGACCCAGGCGACGCTCTCGGCCGTTCGTCAGAAGACGCTTTATGTCCAGATTGTGCTGACTCACTCCACTCGAGGTGGTGACAAGTTTTCGTGTTGAAAGCTGCTGTTGTCCACTGACGGCCGGGTAGCCTTGCTGTCGACTGCTCGGCGCCGAACACTGGTCCGTGGCCAACTTTCTGGTGTTTTCCACGGACGGGAATAAATGGACGCCGGAGTGATCGGATGAGTGAAGTATGAGGCGATTTATTTCCGTGTAAAGGCTTATTCACTCCGAGTCCGGCCGCCCGCCAATAATACGGGATCCGCTCAATGACGCTGGATTATCTGATTTCGCTGCGGCCCGATCCGCGAGCCATACCCGGCGCTCAGCCCGCCTCGGCAGTCTTTTCTTCGCGTCAGCATACAACGCGGCCTCCTCCCGACTCGGCCTGGTGGGGTGCTGCCTCCGAGCGTACCGCGAAGCTCCGGCCCGGATTCCACAGACAGAGAGGGCGCCAGACTTTGTTTGCTCGTTATTTACATAATATTGGCGTTGATCTAACGGAGCGCCGGCCGATCCAATATCGACGTCAGGTCTGTGTTGATCTCGTGCGGCCGGCAAACAGTGGGCGGCGCCGAACCGTGCCCGGGACGCCGGTGCGCCCCTTCACGGCGCCGATCCGGCAAATCATCACGTCATGAGTAGATCCGAACTGAGCCGGCGCAGCTAATAACCGACTGATGCTGTACGGCCGGGCCGGCTGCGACGGCCCGGATTAAGGGAGCTGGGCCTCAGCAGAGCCAGGGGACAGTGCGATGATCTGGGGACAGCTGTGCTAGGGGCAACGGTGGGCGATAACGATATATATAGTGCCCATTTTAAAGGGGGAGGGGATTTTCCCCTCTAAAAATACTGATTCCCAACCTGAAAATGGTTGAGCTGGGCCTGTTAATTCCACAGCAACAGAGTCAGGCTCCTACAGCTATGCTTGTAACCATAGATTAACCTGGAGAGTTTTGGATAATGCGTTCAAGTCGGTTTCGATTCTTGCTTTTTGTTCGAAATAGTTCTAGTAGGATTGAGTGAGTGGCGAATAACATTGCGTGACCCCACACTGTGCGGCAGGAGTCGATTTCGTGATAAGGAGAGGGTCTCTATTTCCAATGGTCTTATACTCGTTCATGGATAGAAATGTAGATGTAGATGAAAAAAGCCCCTGTCAAAAAGGATGCAATCCGATTTTTTTAAGTCCCAGCTGGGGTTTGGGCCTAGCGCAAAAGAATGATACAAAACCGCGCCTAAAAAATGGAGCGTGAAGACAGGCCTCGATCACGTCTGGCCTAACCGTGGCTGGCCAGCGGTCCTGCTAATTTTCCACTGAAAATGACAAAATCCAACTGTTATGTTAAATTGTTCCCTCTGGTGATTTTTCAGTCACCTGTCCTGCAAGGATCACTCTCAGCCTCAATGATCTAAGTAAGCTCAAAGTCCATGGCCCCGCATAACCATAGAAATATCACTGAACCCTACGATTTGTATATAAACCACAAGGAAATAACCACATTAGCCCAGCGAACAGCTGCTGGGCGACAGAAGCACGCATCCTGCCTTGTAGCCAAAGTAACAAAGTTCTGGTCGTGAAATGTCATCATTACATGCAGAGAGGAAACCTGATTTGACAGCCCGTCTTGGTAACTTTGCAAGGGAATCACCAGTCACCCAGCGAACAACTGCTGCGCGATAGGAGCACACAACCAGTCTGGGATCCAAAGAAACACGTTTTTGGTCGCCAAATATGCCCATTAAATGCAGCAGCAGGAAAGCTGATTTTATGAGCCGTGGGCCAATTGTTCCCAAACAGGGTTATGACTCCCTATCCCACTAGTTGAGACAGTTTCTCCACATGCACACAGTCGAGAAGCCATGTCCTGAGCACTTCATATCGATGACAATAGACAATCTTCCCATAGCGTGTATTGGGGAAATGCAAACCCAACACGAGTTTCATAGTTACGGATTTACCAACATCTTGGAGGTTTGCAGTCAAGATAAAAAATGTCACATCCTCATTCATAGCTGTATTCCCCCTCCGATAAAGACGAAAACTATGGAGAATCCCATTTCATTCCGGATACGAGTACATGAACACGCTGGCTGATGTCTGCAAAGGCCAATGTGCAAATTTCTAGAGTTTTCCGCGGATCCCTTTCCTGAAATTTGGCTAAATCGATGTGTATATATATATATATATATATATATATATATATATATATATATGGTGTCTATATATATCACGATCATCATTAAGCCGCAGCTGTGACAAGACTGCGGTGGCTCTTCTTGACGTAATTTATCGAATACAACTTATGAAGTCCACGGTCTTGATATAAAATCCCCATATCAGACCGGCCACACACCACATCCCTGGTACCGAGACAGACCCACTTCCCACCGTCTGACCTAACCCGAGCCAGTCTGACCCTGCTCCCCACTCACCGACCACCCGCAGCTCCACGGGGTCGCCCCGAACGCGGCGCTCCTCGCCGTTGATGACGTTACTGGCCACGCAGACGTACTGGCCCTGGTTCTGGTAGGTGACGTTCTCCAGCAGAAGGCGGCCGTCCGAGGCGGCCGCCCGACCGGCCGAGACGCCGACCGTGCCGGCCGACGCGCGGTGCAGCCACCGGTACTCCGGCGACGGGTTCCCCTCGGCGACGCACTCCAGCTCGGTCGCGTTGTGCAGGCCCACCGTCACGTGGTACAGCGGCTGGACACGGTATATCCGCGGCGGGTCTGTTGGCACGGTCACGTGGTGCAGCGGCTGGACCCGGTATATCCGCGGCCGGTCTGTTGGCATGGTCACGTGGTACAGCTGCTGGACACGGTAAACCTGCGACCAGTGTGTTGGCATGGTCACGTGGTGCATCGGCTGGACACGGTATATTTGGGGAGCATTTTTTGGCATGGTCACATGCTACAACTGTACTTCGTGCAACACGGCAACACGGCACAATCTGTTGCCATGGTCGCGTGGCACGGCGAAGCACCAGAGTAAGACGACCGACGGTCTGTTCCGTAGGTAAAGATCATGTGACATACGGCGGACGCGGCACACTGGAAAGTCCGATGATATGGTCACGTGGTACAGCGGGCGGACGCCGTACACCGATCACTAACAGTAGGAAAGCGCGGCCGCGTGCCACTTACACGGCCTGGACGCCACACACGGCAGAGTAATGATGACAAATGTCCGCAGACAGACAGACAGCCAATCAGTCAGCCAGTCAGCCAGACAGCCAGACAGACAGACAGACAGACAGACAGACAAACAAACAAACAAACAAACAAACAAACAAACAAACAAACAAACAGACAGACAGACATTTCGGCAGATGATATGGTCACTTAGTGCGGCGAACAGACGCAACACACCGATTACCGGCAATCGGCAGGCGGTAACGTGTTATGGACGCCAGACACCGCCGACTCGTCTCCGTTCCGTGCACAATGCTTCCGTGACGGGATCACGAGACAAATATGTGCTGGCAGCACGGCAAAACAGCGGTGGTCACACGCTATCGTGACCGCTTTATCACGGCTGGCATCAGAAAGGCGCGGCTCGCGTGGTTGGCGGCCACTTTTTGGCAGTTTCCCGCCCGCCGCCTCCGCCTCCGCCTCCGCCGCCGCTGCCTCCTCCTACAGCACAACTGCATACCTTGCCGGCGGCTCCAATAATGGTCGACCACTCAAAGTAGAATTTTGGAATTTTTTAAGCGGTTTTAAGCGGTCTGACTCATCACCAGTTGTCATGCTCGTTCCAAATGTCCTACTGGAACACACAGAACATAAATAAAAAGACGCAATCGACTTTCCGTGGACCAACGAGATTGTTTCGGCTCCTTCCATCGACTACCTGGCCCCATGGCCGCCTCGTCAGTGCCTCGGCCGTGCCCAGAGCGGCCCGCTCACTCACATTTGATATCGAGCGAGACGCTCAACGGCGAGCTCTTGCCGATCTCGTTGGAGGCCTCACACTCGTAGGTGCCCGAGTTTTTCTTGGTGACGGGCCGGAACTCGAGTCGGTCCACGAAGAAGTTGTCGGCGCGGCCCGAACGGCTCGAGGCGAAGCGCCAGAGCACGCTGGCCGCCGGGTTGGCGTCCACCACGCACTGCAGCACCACCACGTCCACATTCTCCTCCAGCTCGCGCTCCGGCAGACCGGCCAACCGCACCTCCGGCGCGTCTGGGGAGGGATGAGGTGACCACGTGACCACCTCTGGCGCATCTGGGTCGGGGGCAAGGTGAGCACGTAACGTCACATCTAGAGTGTCTGGGGAGGGGGAGGGAGCGGGGTGAACACGAAATCATTTCCGGCGCATCTGGGGGGAGGTAAGTACGGAACCGCACCTCCGGCGCGTCTGGGAAGGAGTTAGGAGGGGCGGCGAGGGGAACATGGAACCTCGTCACCGGCGTGTCTGGAGGGAGGGGGGTGGGTGGCGAGGTAAGTACGGAACCTAATCTCCGGCGCGTCTGGGGGGGAGGTTGAACACAGCTGCCATATGACACGGCTGCGGAAAAAGAAATGTTTTCATTTGGATACCGCGGTCCAGAGAGCGCTTAGCATGGTTAGAAATGCAAGGCGACTTTTCGACAATAGCTTGCATTTCGTGACCTTGTCATTGCGTTACACGTCAAAGAAGCGTGTCTCAAGACTGAGATGTGCCTTTATCAGAACTTTTCTTCATTGCGTAAATGTCACATGTCCGAATGTTCAAAACGTCCTTAACCCTATTCCCGGAGCGCTAGACGGTATGGCCGATTCCCGGCAGGGGGGCGGATTCGGCCCCCCCTGAGATCTCGAGAACTACTTGTCTGATTTCATCACAACGAACGGCAATCGATTTGCCGTGACGTGAACTACATTTTTATAAAAAGAAATTTCCAAAATTTTGAAATTTGTAGATAGAGGGGGCAAAAATGTCAAAATGGGGGGGTACTTTTGGACTTCTTATAACTCCGTTGTTTATCGACCAATTTCGATGAAACTGGCATGAATCGATAGAATATGAATATGGCTTTCACCATGGGTCCGCAAATCTGAAATTTTGAGAAAATTCATGGGCGTTCACAGGGTTTCAAAAATAGGAGGATTAGTTTTCGAACAACTGAATGACCAAAATAGGCAAACACCCTTTTTTGGCTTCTGCTAGTCATGTTATACTAAAGAAGTACAAATCGCATTACAATGTTTGTATAATGTTAGCATAGGCGGTGCCAGGGACATGAAAAAGGGGAAACTGTCATGGTCACACGTTTCTCAGATCAAGTTGTGACCTTTGACCTTAAATGACCTCCAGTGACCTTGGGGTCACTTGGAATGATCTCGTGTGCATTTAATATTATCTGCAAACGTTTTCAATCGTTTCAATACACTCTATTTCAAAAATTTCATTTTACGGCTATTGCGATATAGGGTACGCGCACTGACATTTTAGGTCATAGCTCCGTGACCCCACCTGATATCAAGCTGGAACTTCGTACACAAGTAGAAGGCACCCTTCTACGTCATATATATTCCGGGTTTGGCATTTAAAAAAACGGCCCCGAAATTATTGCGAAAAAACAAATTTTGACTTTTGACCTTGACCTGGCCTTGTAAAATGACCTAAGATAAACAAAATTACATCTGCACATTGCCCAACTATTTAAATATACATCCATATAAAGTTTTAAGTTCTAGCTTTAAAACTCTGTTTTTGGCAGACATTTTCCTTGTACCCTCAACATGGCCAAAAATTGCCTGAGGTGCCTCCCAAAAACGTTGCCTGGCTCCGCCCCTGAGCAAAATAGAATTGTGAAATTTTGTCACAGCACGTAGAAAGAATAGCTAGGAAAAGTCACCAAGTTTCGTGAAGCTACAATAAAAATCCTGGAATTGGCAAGCAAAAAACCCGAGGGGGGCGGATTCCGCCCCCCCCCCCCTGCCGGGAATAGGGTTAAAACATCCCCTGAGGTATGTCGCTAGGTGGGAAAGAACTCCATAGGGGATCTAGCAGCTAACGGCGACTCGAATGTTTATTTCCTTGCCTGAGCCGACACAAACATGGAACGTGTCCCCAAAAAGCACAGCAGGTGTTAAGGATCGCGAAATGTACTTGAGACAGTGGTCTGCGGCGTGTGTAAACGCAGTCCCGGTAGATATTACTTGGGCCGGAGTAACACAGCGCGTCAGGGTTGCAGTCAAGGTCAGTCTTTCCCTGCCATTTCCAGCCCCAGCGAGGCCAGCAACAGCAACCCTCTAGCCCCGACCCGCAGCCGGTCCGGCCTGGTCCGCTGGTCCGGAGCAGTCCGCTGGTGCGGCGCGGTCCATGATCTCGGCCGGTCCGTTTTTGCGTGCTGAGTCGGCGCGCAGAGCCGTGAAATCGCGCCGCCATTAAATCGGCGGCCGTCGGCGCCCGGCCTCGCAGCTGTCGGCGCGCCGGCCCGGACATCACGACCAGCGGCTCGTTACAATCAATTAGGACGCCGGTCGGCGCGCACCCCGAGACGTGAGCGGATTACAATTACAAATGACGGGAAATCGCCAGCGTAATCCGATTGTCACCCTTCTGCGCCCCGGGCGGTGTCGCCGCTGCTGGTGCGTGTGTGGCGCGGCGCGTCCCGCGGCTCCGGACCGGACCTGGCCGGACGGGACGGGACGGGACGGGATGTGGGGATGTGTAGGACGGTCCGACTGCGGCCGGGCTATGGCACAATGGCACCGATCCTGTTGACGACTGGTGCGGACGCGCAGGATCGGACGGAAGCCGTGGGGGCTTTGTTGGGAGTTCTGGTTTTATTAAAGTCCGCTGTTTGGTCGTTGGAAAACATGTCGCCCTGGTGAAACTGTCCGAGCACACAATGTAGCGTAATAAAGGCGCTGGAAACGCCAGCGATGTTTTCTTTTAGGAAAAACTGCGCTTTTATCAGGGTGCCGTCTAAACACGTGTCAACACAGCCGTATAGCGCCACGCAAGTTGGCGTGCGAAAGGGCGCGTAAAATCCAGCAAGTGCCGCGCATAACTCATTTTAGAGCATGCGATGTACCCCCGAAGAGGCTTTAGAGCGCCGTTAAGGAGCAGCGGCCGCCATACGTGCCATTCCAGCAGTATTGAATAACGCCCGTAATGTGTGCGGAAGGCACTTTCCACTTCTTGGCAGAATGGTTAAATATACTAAACCTCCTCTCGCCACCGTTAAATGACACTTGAAAACGTCTGAAGCCCTCGGCCCATGGGATCCGCCAACCGTTCTGGCAGAAACTGCGAAAGTATGTCGTAGGCTGCGCATAAAATGAAGTGTCTTGTTTCGTTACTGGGGACGCGAAGGTGCGGGGACGAAACTGCGCTGCTGCATGCACGTCAGGTCTCAACACTTTCCCAGATGATATCAGTTATCCTGAGCCGATCTTACTGAAGTTTTGGGACAGGCATATGCTTGTTCTCAGACTGACGTTTGTTAGTCATAAGAGTATGCCTGATCGGGCCGTTATGGGATGCAATGAAGATTAGCTGTTTTGCACAATCGTAATGCTTCAGTGACCAATCTAATTTCCGAAGCAATTTTGCGGGCTTATTCGGTGTGGATTTTAATTATCCCGGTAAGCCATGTTCATTGCAACGGCAACATACAGTTGTCGCCACCGGAGGTCAGACAACGGTACGTCTATCCAGCATCGACAGAACATTCTCGGTTTTCCCCGTAACAAGGTATATAAAGTAACGGCGAAAATAAAGTAACTAACCCGTAAATAAAGTTACGGTGTAATAACGGTGATACATGTTATGTATGAACGTCACCTACATCTCAGCAATTTCTGCCAAAACTGTTCGCGAATATCGTACATGGGCATATGGCAAGCCCCAAATGGTTTCAAGTGTCATTTAACGGTGGCGGGAGGAGGCTCCCAATGTCCAACCGTTCTGCGAAGAAATGGAAATTGCCTACCACAGACATATAAATCACAAATATCCAGCGTCGTGGTAATTCAAATGCAACACTTGGAAAGGCTGAATGACACCGATGCTTTGTCACAAGGCACTTCATGCACTTATCTTTTTTAATATTTGATCCGAATGGTTGCTGGGTTGGTGCCAGGAATCGGAGAACTTTACATAATATGTATAAACTTAATATATCATAAAATCACTTACAAGCATAATAAAGTACGGCAAGCCCATGTAACAATATGCTGGGTTTACGGAAAAGGTCGGCAAATAAGTTTCAAAAACATCAAAATTTTACCCGCTAGAATCATTCAAAGGGAAGACTGCAATTAGAAATGCATAGGCTAGAAATTCATAGGCGTTCTCTAGGTGATCTGATTACAGATACCAATCCTACGGTACATTTATGGTTCTTTTTAAGCCATTGTACCATTAGCAAATCATTTTCAAGGTCCGTAAATGGTTTCTTAGTTATGAATTTCCAGCATTCAGCGATTCATGCTAAAGGTGACGGTACTGACAACTATGAAAAATGTACACAAAAATTTGCGGTATTCAAGAGCACTCAGAGCACCCCATCTCGTCAGTCAATAGTTTGTGTGAGGTGCAGACACGGCACCACCGGACGGCCACCAGACAGACGGAACGGGACCGTACAAAATGGTCTTAAAGTATCCGACTTCGGAATCCATACACATTTTCGCCGTCGATTTAGTTATGCTTTACGTTTCAGTTACCGTCGGCTTTGATTGAGACGCACTAGTCCTGTGGTGGCATGTATCCAAAGGTATAATAGCCCTTTAGAGACTGGCGGCTCGTCAAAATAGGAGAGCAGGCCAACGTCCATAACTCCATCCAGGAATGATGAAACTCCCCCCCCCACCCCACTCAGCGCCACCAGATCTTATCCTCACCAGGCGGGAAGGGAATAAGCCAGTCCTTACATAACAACCACCGCGGCTGCTCCAAGTGCGCTGCGCCATCAAACCTGAGCGCAAAAATACTCTGCGCTCCGAGCGACGAGCGAGCATCGTGGTCCCCATACGGCCGCGTCCGAGGGTGTCTATCACGGCCGATTCTTTGAGTGGTTTCTACAAACTCGGTAAGATGGTGGCGAAGTTAAGTGGGCGCTGTGTTCGCTAACCAGAGATGAGCCGGCGGTTTTGAAAACATTTCCGGCCTCCGAGAGATCCTGCGATCCTATCAGAAGTCCGCAGGGAGTGTTAATCCCGGACGACAGGTTCCCACGGAACCGGTAACTTTAGAGCAGTCACAGACAGTTCATCCGAAACATTCTCTGGCCAAGTGCCGCGTACCTTACATACCGCCTTACTTATGACGCCATGACGACAGAAAACAAAAAAAATGAAAAAAAATAATGAGGCCCGGCCTATCATAAGCGTTTCTGTAACTTAAGGTCACAGGCGGCCTGTGACTTTACGACGACGTTCCGGGAATGTGGCACTTCAGTGCTCGATTAGTTACAGGTGATGACACTCACTTTGTCGCAATCGACGAGGAGCACTCACGTCGGCAGGACGGCAGGGCGACGGTGCCTGGACGCCAGGTATTCACCCAGCCGAGCAGTCATCCATCAGGTCCAGCTGGACCTCGGTGCATTGTGATACAACACGCACCCGGGTGGGGGGATCGATTTAAGCCCCCATCCCGGATTTTTCCAAAAATAAGTCCTGAACGGTGTAGCGCAGTCACAGCAAATTTAGCGCAGCGTACAAACTTGAATAGCGGGTCGTCTGGTGTCATGCCACGTCAAAAACGTCAGCGCCGCCAGAATCTACCCGAAGAGGCCACGACACAAAGCATGTGACACTTGCTGGCATTATAGCCATATTGCCGAAGCTGAGCTGAAGCACTCATTTAAGCATAAACACCAATCATCCCAGAATACATATCATCTTTTGCAGTTTCGTGTGCCCTACAAAAATGGCTCATTTTTGAACGATATATTATTTTTCATACATTTTAGCGCCGTGACCAATGACTTTCGCGGTACGAGCAAAAGTCCAGCGAGCCGCACCGACTTTGACCTTCTTTGACCTCATTTGACGCCTTGGTGATACCCGTGGAATACCGAACTTCTACAAAAGAAAACTTCGTTATAGCTGCATCTATCTTGCAAGTTTGGCGGCTCTAGCCCCAAACTTGTAGAAAACGTTAGATTTCGAGATCTTAGCAGGGCCTAATTGATCCCCCACGCGTGCGCGTTATATTTGACCGGCCACCCGTCCGAGTGACAACACCCATTTTCGAAGTGCAGCCGGCGAGTGGTGCCCTAAAACGAGCTGTCGTAACACTCACAGAGCAGGTCGAGCCGGGCGATGGTGTCGCGGGACTCCGTGTCGTACGCCCGATGGAGGGCCACGCAGCGCAGGTACGCCCCGGCCTGCTCGCGACGGAAACTGTAGCGCAGCGACGAGACCGCCGTCAACGTCTTGGCGTTGTCCACCTCCGTCATGTTCCGCTGCGTCGACATCTCAGTCAGATCGTCCTCGCCTGAAATGGGCGGTCACGCGAGGTCAGAAGAATCTCCCCTACAGTAGGCATGGCCATGACAACAGGACGGCACCTTTTCCATATGTGTTCGTGGCTTTCGCCTTCATTTCAGACGTTACGTTTCGCTGGAACGAACGGCCGCAAAGGCGACCTGTCCGATCTGTCGACAACAACAATAAAGCTTCTGGCAAATTAAGCGCATAGTTCGCGTGTCGTTCAGTTATAATAAAACGGGAGGGAAAAGTACATTTAAGCGTGTCGTTCAGTTATAATAAAACGGGAGGGAAAAGTACATTTAAAGTATCAAACATCACTGTACCTTTTTGAGCCAGCAGCAGGAGCTCACAATATCGGCAAATTCCGCCGGGGTAACAGGTGGAGAAACGAACGGTCGCGCGCCTGTCCCACACCACGCAGCTCAATTCCAGAGCCGCGTGCTTGAATTTAAAACGAGCATTTCCTCGTTTCCAGCGCGAATGAGCGCCGCCCGGCGCCGTCCACCGGGGACGCCGGTCACGTGCGAGACGGCGCCGGCGACGGACGACTCACCGATAAACCACCTGATGACGGCGGCAGGGTTACCGCCAGCGGCGCTGCACTCGACGACCACCTCCTGCCCCAGCCGCGCCGTCAGGTTGTGGCCCGACGGGATCACGGCCGAGCCGAACTCGATCTGAGGCGTCTCCGGCTCCACTGGGGACAGCAGACCGCGGTCAGCTGATCTGAGGCGTCTCCAGCTCCACTGCCGACAGCAGACCGGGGTCGGCTGATCTAAAGCGTCTCCGGCTCACAGCAGGACTGCTTCAATTGATCCGAGACATCCCCGCTTCTCCGGAGATAACGGCGTGGGTTTAGATGAGGTACGGCATCTCCGCCCTGACGGGAGATAACGGGGCGACATTAAAGGTCCGCGGCGTCTTCGGCTCCCGCGAACGCTCTGAGAATGGATTCGACCAGCTGCGACGGTACTGTTGCCTCCGGAGCCTCCTGGTCAAAGGATACATTTTGCGCGAGCTGAGACCGCCCTGGCTGCCATTGTTTTCAGCCCCGCTTTCGCAATATGTGCTGAGATGAAGAGAAGGGAGCTATAGCTTCAGGCTCCGGACTGATCTATGGCGTCCGCTAAAAGTTACGGCGGCAGCAGCAGCACCAGCAGCCTTCGTCTTTGATTCTTCATAAACGGGGTATAGCGCAGGCCAATAAGGCGAGTACAGCCGACACGTGAGTCATTGGATCCAGGAATGTTCCCAACCAAAGGTTAACCTGTTGGTTAAAAAATGGCATCATTTTCTAGTCAAAACGTTTCTGTCGCACGTCACAAAACAGCAAAGCTCCAGACCCTCTGCGAATATCAAGGTAACGATTTCCAGACTGAAGTTGCATTAAACACAAATTCTGGAGGACTAAAAAATTGAACAGGCTTTCGAGCCGTTCAAAACACATCCAAAGCCTACATGGTTTTATCATGCTACTGAAGAAAATACGGCCATCGTCATTCAGCAACTCTGAATATCACCATCCATTTGAAAGGTTTTAGCAACAAGCCGCATTTCTATGACACCACCACTCTCTGATCGTCGTTCAACACATTTCCAAGTGTCATCCAGCTGGCGAGCAACTGGCCGCATCCTGCCCCGTCCATTAACAACAGGCCGCTATTTACAGCGTGCTCATGGCTGTGAGCGTCGAACACAAGCGAACTCCTGCGGGTCGGCCCTGACCGCGGCGGACTCCGTCAACCCCAGCAGCAGCGGTCACGGCGGCCGACAGCAGTCACTGGGGAGCGGCTCAGGGTGCTGGCGGGACTGGGACGGACCGGGCGGCACCGCCGGGGGACCGCCACAACGCCGCGGTCCTCCGCCGAACCGCCTGGGGCGCTCCCGGACATCGAACGGTCCGGTCCGGCCCGCCGCTCAGACGCCGGCCGGGTATCGACTGCGACCGGCCGGCCGGCAGCCAGCGGCGCCTCCCAGACAGATGATCACCGCAGAACAGGACTGACCGGGGAAGAGCAGCGCTGAATGGCGCAGAACAGAGCTGACCGGGCAGACCAGCGCTGGCCGGGGCAGAACAGCACTGACCCGGACAGGACAAAGCAGACCGGGGCAGAACAGAGCCAACTGGAGAAGAACAGCCTTGACCGGGCATAACGGAGCAGAACAGGGCCGAATGGGGCAGAGCAGGGCTGAGCGGGGCAGAACAGAGCTGAGCGGAGAAGAAAAGGGCTGAGCGGAGCAGAACAGAGTCGAGTGAGGCAGGACAGAGCGGAGCGGGTCAGAGAAAAGTGGATCAGAACAGACGTCAGCAAAATGAACAGAGTGGAACAAAATAGTACCGGGAAAATGGACCGAAGCGGAGCGCACAAAGTATGGCGGAAACGAGAGGGGCAGGAGAGGAGAGCGGGATAGGGCAGAACAGAAAGTGGCAGAATACAGAGGGGCGGCACGGAGAAAAAGCCGAGCAGAACAGACCCAACAGAGAAGAGTAGAAGAGAGCGAGCAGGAAACAGCAAAGCGACTCAGCGAGGCAGGGTAGAGAGGACCGAGTGGGACAGAGCGGGGCGGGATCAGGGAGGGGGAGGGGACAGCAGGCGTCAGAGATCACCGCGCAGGCCAGCCACAGTCGCAGGCGTCCGATTCGCGTTCCGAGGTTGACGAATTCCGGTACGATGAAGCTCACTCCCAGCGACCAACCTTTCCCGGGAAAGGCCGCGTCATGAACTTTCGAAATTAAGAGTTCTGAACGGCGGAATTCCGTATGAGCGCCAGGCGGCGTAGATCACGTGGGACCGTCGGGGCCGTCTGAGGCGGCGAAATATACGGTCTTCCGTCTGGGCATTACACGCCTGACCTGGCGACCTGCCCTGATCAGCAGCGGCCGCTCAGCGGCCTCAGTATCGAGAAACTAAATCCCGTCCCCGTCTGTAGTCGGAGATAGAGAATGAGCCACCACCGCCGGGCTTACCGAGATGAAAGGGCTGGGACCACATGCGCCAGGGCAGCGACAGAAAATAGGCATTTCTTTGCGACTGTACGTCGCTTAAAGACGCAGATATAAATCACTTGGGTGTTCTTATTTTAGCAACATAATCACTCGTTGGCACGGAAGAATCAAATCGTGGGACAGAGCTTTACAGAAATGTAATGACGACTAAAGCCCTTGATTGAGTCGCTTTACAAAACAGTGACAATTAAGAATCGCGTAAGACGAAGGAAATTCCTCCTCGAGATAGCCACCATGTAAATGCAGCGGACGCTGCGATTAGATATAGGCGATGTGATTACATTACATTAACAATGATTCGTTTTGCTAACCCCATATCACGGCTCCTAACGACACGCTTTGAAACATACGTCACACTCATATTTACTAAAACAGCTCGTTTGTTGATAGGTAGATATTTACAGACATTTAAAGCAGGTGAAAATACTTAGGTCTCTTAACTGGACAAATCGCAGTGAAGATATACCGATCATACCAGTATCTGTTAACCCAATAAATTTACCATTTACCAATAAACATGACAAATAATTTTCAGGCGTCTGACCAGAACCACACGAACAAACCGCGCAGACCGGAACCACGCAAAAAATGTTTATTACAGCCGGGAAGACGCGGGGTACACTGCCGGTGCCGGAGAGCAGCAGAGGCTCGTCCATCAGAGCAGCATAAGTGTGCGGCGCCCGGCTGGCCGGTCAGATAGCAGGGCCGGCACAGGGCTATCGGGGGTCGGCCGTTCCTCAGGACGGATCGCCTCGGGCACGTCACGTCCGACCCGCGCCGGAGCAGATCCGTCAGCGTTATCCCAGCCGGCCTGGCAGCCGGGTCGGCCGGCTCAATGACTGGATACAGGGGGTGGCTTCCGGCTGTGCAGCAGCTTTTTGACGGAAATGGCTGCCTGCACCGATGCTACTTATCCCGGAAAATGGTCCATTATTGGATGAGACACGAGGGACGCAAATGATTAAGCGTCTGAACAATGACTCGTTTGCAAATACTATCTTGAAAACCATTACCACAAACAATACTCATTTCATCAACAAATCCGCACAAGCACGCACATGCACGTGCGATCAGAAACTGGCCCCGACACCAGAGCAGCTATCCTGGCGGCCTGTCTCTGGAGCGTCCAGCTCTCCGTGTCGGGAACTGCCCGCTCTCTGACCTCTGACGACGAGCCGGGCAGGGCTGGAGCGGAGCGCGTCCTGCGTCTGGAAGCTGCTGGCCGTCACCTGGCACGACCACCGGCCGTCGTCGTACTTGACGTCGGCGCTGAGCACACGCAGCGAGCAGTCGCCCCGCTCAGGCGCGGCCGCCCACTCGTACTTGTCCCGCTCCGGTCCGATCGGCTGAAACGTCAGACTCGGTCAGAGTCTCGCTCTGTGACGTCAGACCCGGTCAGAGTCGCGCTCTGTAACGTCAGACCCGGTCAGAGTCTTGCTCTGTGACGTCAGACCCGGTCAGAGTCGCGCTCTGTAACGTCGGACCCGGTCAGAGGTCCCGCTCTGTAACGTCGGACCAGGTCAGAGGTCCTCCTGCGTAACGCCGGACTCGGTCACAAGTCACGCTCTGTAACGTCGGACCCGGTCAGAGGTCCCTCTCTGTAACGTCGGACCCGGTCAGAGGTCCCACTCTGTAACGTCGGACCCGGTCAGAGTCCCGCTCTGTAACGTCGGACCCGGTCAGAGGTCCCGCTCTGTAACGTCAGACCCGGTCAGAGGTCCCTCTCTGTAACGTCAAACCCGGTCAGAGTCCCGTCCTGTAACGTCAGACCCAGTCAGAGGTCCAGACACCGGCCGGTCAGCTGCAGTTGACACCGGTACACGTACCAGTGTCAACTCCTGAATCTGCCAAAACGAGTCAGATGACCCGGCAAAAGCGAGGGGTGTCGTAGCTCCCGCAACGAGCCGACCAGCTGCAGACGACACCGACGGAAGGATCAGCGCTCCAGCCTTGGGAGTTGGAATCACTGCATTGCACTAATAACCACCATAAAACCCTCGGTGCTGCAGCAAAGCTCGTGGCGTAAACGGAGCCGAACTACCCAAACCCTTTGGTCGCGATGCACCCGACAAAATGACAGTTCAGCCATTCAACGTTCGCAAACGGCTCTGGTCAACGGCGATTTATCTGGAGGGTACCATCACTCTTCGACCAACTCCCTTCTCATGGCGAGCAGTTACAGCAAGCTAGTTTCTCTTCAAAAGTAAAAAAACAGCTATGTGGCAGAACGGGGGCGTAGCCAGGATTCTCTTAGAAGGGGGGGGGGGGCGGCGGAGCCCAGTGTGAACTGAAATATACGAAAACCGCCTGCTGGGAAGATGATGTGCAACGGTTTTCACAAACAATCGGGCCAAAGGGGAGGAGAAGGCGGCCCCCCTTTCGCCGCGCCTGTGTGGCAGAAAAAATAAAGTATGAGCATCATCTATTCTCGGTTTGAACGCTTTACACATATTTTACGTGTGTGTTAATAACCTTGAACCGGAGTGCATTGGGCACCTCCATGAAAGAAACTTTATGATGCCAATAAGTTTAATACAATACAATGCAATATCATACAACACAACACACCCGCTCCTCTTCTGTCGACTCAGTTATATGATGTAAGAGCAGACAGTAGGTCTGGAGTTTCATTCTTGCACATTTGCAGCCATATCTGCAAATGTGCAGATATGGCATTTGTATATATATATATATATATATATATATATATATATATATATATATATAGCAAAATATTGGAAATGAATCGTACCAGGAGTCTTACAAGATACTACAAACATGCAAACGGTGTGCTAAACCTCGACCGATCGCTTGAATCGCAACGACCAATTGCGTCCATATAGCCACAGCGTGTAACTCAAAATATATGGAAATCAAAGGACGGAGTGTTAGAGCTTGTGGACTTTTTTGTTTCCGAACAGGTGAATTGGTGCCAGAAATACCATAATCTTTTTTTTGTAACCGAGGTTCCTCGCCATTGGGCGCAGATGAAGACAGCATACAATCTTAGCGCATGCGAATGAGTCAATGGCGTTCGCCAGCGGTACAACGAGAGAGAGAGAGAGAGAGAATACAAGGAAACAGGGAGACTGTCAGAGGTAGGAAGGCAGTGAGAGAGACAGACAGACAGACAGACAGACAGACAGACAGACAGACAGACAGACAGACAGACAGGCAGGCAGGCAGGCAGGCAGGCAGGCAGGCAGGCAGGCAGGCAGGCAGACAAGCAGACACACACGCACGCACACACGCACGCACGCACGTACGCACGCTAGCACGCATGCACAGTCAGAAAGACAGACAGACACTCTAGCTTTTGCTGAGTGGTCTTTCTCTGGTGTGTTTCTGTGCTGGAAACTGTGCCACATTCGTGTTTAAATGGCCTGATTTCTTCCCGGATACGCCCAGACATACAGCGGTCACCTCCCCGTATTCGCAGGCAAACCAGTCTTTCCGCAGAATGCTGATCTGCTTGATTCCAGTCTAAGTATGGTAAACGTTAAAAAAAGAAAAATCTGCACAGGAATGGCCAACATTCCCGCCCATTAGCTATCTATTTATCGTTCCGCTGGATTACATGTCGCACGAATGAACACGGCATTTGAAGCGACAAGCAAATTGCTCAGGGATCGTTGATTGTGCGCACGCTTCAACGTAACGTAGTTTTTATTAGCTGCATACTTGACTCATCTCGTACAGTAATCCCAAACTGAGCATACTTCATGACGTCTGCTTCAGACGTGACGCAACATCAAATCTGCGGCTCATTTTCGAAGCACTGTGGGCAAGGGGGCGCGTGACAGCCCTCAGGCATTCAGCGCCTGCCGGCGCCCTCTCTCCGTCGCGCCGCGTTTGAACAGTGCGAGGGAAGACAAAGGGTCGAGTTTGTTGCCGTGTCTGCCCCTACCGTGTCTGGTACCCGGCAGCCCCGCCGCTCAATGCCGCTGGCGTCGGCGGCCTGGCCAGCCGTACACACGCGCGCCGGGGCGCTGTGAGAATCCAGCACCTGAAGGGGCGTCGTGTCCATCGAATCACGCGACGTTTTTTCTCTCCACGAAACACGAGAGGGGTGAAACCGGGAAATCCAAAGGGGCTCGCACACGAGTTTGATCGACTGTGCTATTAGAACAGCGATCTAGCCATTCATTTGCGACGGGGTAAGCATAGGGTTTTCCTGACGTGGACCTGGACGTTAGCGTTCGATGAGATTTTGCAAAATGCGCAGATGTAGCTTCAGTTCCTATATAAATTAAACTTAAGTTATAATGACTTAAAATGTTCCGAAAACGGAAGGAAACGTTCCTCTGGTGAATCAAGCCATCACCAATCAGTTCCTCTAAAAAGGTCACATAGCAGGCACAAAATAACTAGGAAAAAGAAATTAGCTGCGTACTTTGCTCAACGAAAGGAGCTTAGGGACATCTACCTAGGAAACGTTTTTTTTTTTTTTTTTTTTTTTTTTTAAGCGCGTTGCCCCAAAGCGGCTGGTCGTATTGAATGTTAAACTTTATGCAAAACGTTATTGACGATGATTTCTAACGATGATTTCTTAGTTCCATACTGTGCCTAAAAGAAAAGCAGCAGAAACCGCAGTGTTAGGAAATGCATGGGGATATCATTTTTCCGAATGTGGAAAAAACACCTTGAAATGTCAAACACTCACTTCGAACATGCGTGAAAGAATGTGCAACAAAAGTATGGCTGGCGGGCACTTTGTTACTTCTCTCTTTGCCCTTACATTGATTTCCTTCATGGGTACACTGACAATTACAAAACTGAAACCTATAAACCTACAAATATTGCTTCTGTTTTTTTTTTTAAGTTTACGACAAGCTGACCTGTATGAGCAAGTTCCATGCTGCCGTCATGTTGGAAACATAATGCCGAACTAGCACCACTGGTGCGAGTTTTACTGAGATTCTAGGCTGAAGCCTGGAACGAATGCAGGTGCATGACAGACCCGACAAACACCAGAGATATTTCCGGAACAATTTACACCTAAGATCTCATTTTGAATCAATGAAGGCATGTGTTGTAGGGCAGGATCCACTGAGCAAAGGTGATTTATATGGACGTGATGGGAAGGCGTGCGTAAGCTTGCGTAAGACTGCTTGCGTAAGCCATGACCACTCTTTATTCACTCAAAACACTGAAATAATGGCGCGAATTCGCAGCGACAAAAACACATGATGCTAACACGAAGCCGCCCCAATAAATGACACTCAAACTGCCATTTAGTAGCTCCTGGTTGCCTGGGACGCCGGCGCTGCGACCGTGGCCGGGACTCCGGCCGCCATTGTGGCTGTGACTCTGACCGGCCGCCATTATGCTGACGAGTGGTTGTCTTTGTGACTGTCACCGCAGCTGTGACCGCGACTACTATCGCAACCGCAGCTCACGTATCATGCGTTCAATGTTCGTATGCTGGTCACCTCCACATGGCATGACCCATAAGAGCAGACCACGTGTTTTGAGTCCAGTTAGATTTCCTTTACTGAAACGGAGGTTGACAAGCTCATTGTCGTTTAACGTGTGACAGCAAGATCAAAATTTCGAACTTCTAAAATGCTGGTACGCTTGATACTTCTGTTCTCTGATATGATGCTGAACGCAGCTGCAGATATGGCGGCCAAAACCTGCAGTGCCAAAAGCATAACACGCGCATTGTGGGGGAGGCAGCACATGTTACCCGCCACACCAAAATCCTGCACATTCTCTGCTGCACCCCTATCGCGTCTTTTCTATCGCAAACTTTAGAAAACCATTCCTCAGCTTTTTCACTACAGCCCCGTGAAGTCGGGAGGCTAGTCGTGCTGCCGATTCATCGGCGTCAGTGCACAGCCGCCTCCCAACAGCCCGTCAGGCTGTTATTCTCCGTTTTGACAACAAGCAGCATTTTCAAATACCTGCCTGCGTTGGCCTGCGTTGACCTCGATTGACCATCCTGTCAATCTCGCCTTGAGATATATAAATTCATCATACGGACTACGGGACCAAAACATCTGATTGTGATCAGCTCCGTAAATCTGAAGATAGGAAAGAATGCTACTTATTAGACGTCTGACCCTGTTTCACCTCCACTGAGTTACCTAGGTCAATCATTTTCCGTGGATTGAAAGGGAACTGCGCAGGCTACCTTCACGCAAAATTTCCTTACAAAGGACTGAATAAATCAAGAAGGACATAGAGAGGGAGGGAGGAGAAGGACAGACAGACAGACAGACAGACAGACAGAGAGAGAGAGAGAGAGAGAGAGAGAGAGAGAGAGAGAGAGAGAGAGAGAGAGAGAGAGAGAGAGAGAGAGAGAGAGAGAGAGAGAGAGAGAGAGAGAGGGAGAGAGAGAGAGAGAGAGCTAGGACATAATAAATCCCACACCAGTGCATGCAATTCTCGGAGAGCCACAAACACTCATGTTAATACGAATGGGAGCGTCCGATTTGAGGAGAGAACGAACCGAACACCTCGTCACACCTTTGGAAACATCAGCGTACGGTCACATTCACGAGCCCAGTAACAACGGGTTCCCTGCACATCGCCTTAATGGACGCCACCTACAGTCCACGCAGTGGACGGCACACTCACATATCCGTCCTTCTGCCAGGAGCACTGGCCGGCCTTGCTATGTATCTTGCAGTGGAGAACTGTCGACTCGCCCGGGTTCACCTCCGTGTACCCGGGCTCGAGCTCGAAACTCTGCAGACCGTTCACTCCTGCAACAGACCAGGACAAAGTTCACCTTCGTGTACCCCGGCTCGAGTTCGAAACTCTGCAGACCGCTCACTCCCGCACCAGACCAGGACAGAGTGCATCTCCGTGTACCAGGACTCGAGTTCAAAACTCTCCAGATTGCTCACCTCCTGCAACGGACCAGGACAGAGTTCACCTCCGTGTACCCGGGCTCGAGTTCACAACTCTTCAGAGGAGCTCATCTCCGTGTACCCGGACTCGAGTTAGAAACTCCGCAGACCGCCCACTCCTACAACAAATCAGGGCAAAATTCACCTCTGTTTACCCGGGATCGAGATCATAACTCTGCAGACCGCTCACTCCTACCACAGATCCAACACAGCGCATGTTCATATTGGCGCCGTCTTTCATATGTTCCACGACATATAATCCACTGGAACCAGACTAAACCTAACAGGGCCGCCGCTGAAAAACAATCTGTATATTCCTAACGAAGTTTTCGCTTTTCAGAGCAGTTCTGTAATGATGACAAACGTGAGAAAAACAAACTTAATTACAACAGGGGGCCATTTTCCGCCCTCAGGAGTCTAATTGGTCTCGTTAGTCTCGGACAGATTACACGTCCGACTGCTCCACTCGGCCTCTGAAGGCAGTCTCAGAACAACGGCTCTGTCATCAAGCCTTAGACGTCAGCATTGAGTCATCGCCGAACCGCCGGCTTCCTGTTCCGTGGGTAATGCCACACACTGGGGGAGTAATCGAACTTTATGTGTCATTCGTCAAAGAGGCCGTGGAATTTACTAGCGGAAAATGTTCGTCTGTAAGTCTGAAAAGGCGTGGTTGGCAGGCGGCAGCGTGATTAGAGAGATTTGGGAGGGAGCGAGAGAGATTAAGAGAGGGAAAACGAGAGAGCGAGAGAAGACGGGAGAGAGAGAAAGGGGAGGGAGAGGGAACGTTTATTTTCACGCGAGAAGAAAAGTGGTTTTCCACGCAGAATGCATTTGGCGAACTGGCTAAACCTAACACGATTTAGAAAGCAGTTAGCAAAAACTCCACACAGTAAGCAATAAAAACAAAATCGTACACCATTAGGCAACTCTGATGGCTGGAAACATTTCAAAAATGCCCGCAAATTGAAAATAATGCTGTAAGTTAGACACACAGTTAACGGTGCATTACAAGCAACGTTTACGTGTGTTTCTTGTTTATCGGCAAGATGTACCGAACCTATGTACCGACATGGTTTCATAAGCATATTGGTCGTTGCGTTTCTAAAGTCTGCAAGTGACCTCTAAGCCTGTGAAGATTAATGGACTACAGAATCCGCACGGAAATCAGATATGTCGATCGACGTCGGCCACGTACAATGAACATATGGAGCCCCCATTACCAACCCAAACCGTTGCCAGACACAAAAAAACACTCATGTAGTTGGCCTGCGCACCCTTCCTTCCGCTATTAATAACCCTCGGACGTATATTGTACAGCCGTTCCTGTCATTTTCGCAGTCTGACGCCAATGCAGCCCACCGACCCTGCCAACGCAGTCTGTCAGACATCAGGTAGGGGCCTGAACTGGGGTCTGAATGCGGTCAGGAAGCGGAGCAGACCAGCGTGCATCTTACAGGGTCCGCATGCCATTTCAACCTGACAAGGCCCGTGAAGTCATGACTAAATATTTGTGTCAGCGGCTTGTGACATTACATTTTTAAAGACACTCATTGGAGGGAACGGGAAGGCATGAGCAGTGCATCACTCGGAATTATTTTGTGCGCTGTCATACGGCAATACGTTTATCGAACGTCAGGTGAACGGGAAATATAGGGGCCTTGGTGGGCCAAACGCGATATTGAACGGCCAAACGCCAAAGCGAAATCCTAACCGCAAAAGGGGATATCGATCAAAACGACGTCGTTTCACCGCGCCGGTCCGTTTCGCGCCCCTCCCGTGCACACTCACAATGAATCACGCCACAATGACCAATTTATCTCCGGCCGCCGGCTTCGCCAACTGTTGTCGCCTGCTCCCCGCCGCCCTCCAATCCATCACATTATTGAAAACCGGCCGGCCAGACGGCGCACAATGGCCCGTTCCGGATATTTGTACCTCGTTATCTGGCGCCGTCCGCGGACGCCGGGCGCCGGCCGATGTTAATGCGGTGACTGATTATGCGCCGACGGTCCGGCGGCCTGGCCCGTCGCCGGCGCCCGGCACCGGCCCGCGCCTCGGCCCGGCCTTTTCCCGTGACTTTAGCACGAGCTGGCGCGCTCGCAGGTGCTCCCAGCACAGCTCAGTGATTGTGACCTACAAACACGTACAAATACGGGGAGCTTCGCCCGCCACGTATCCGTGTCCTTGAAACGGAACGGAAAACACGGAAAGGAATTGTCTGAAATTAACCAGAGGACGACGGGTGACGGTGACGTTGACAGGGGTAGGAATAATTTAGGTTTGTTGATGATGAGCAGGTTGAAGCAATGCAGACGCCAGCCAAATGCGAGTGTCTGCAGCAGTTTTCCCTGTTTGAACGCCTTCCGAATCACGGTTTTCGCAGTAATGAAGTGCCCAACCTTGACGGAGAGGATGATCTAGGATCAGGGAGACGGTGAGGACCGTCTCGCTCAACATAGCACCTGCTGGGCATGTTTCTTACCCCATCTGACGACCAGAAAACGACCGTACATCGCACTTGTCACATGATACATATTTATTTACTATCGTGAAACTAAGCCAATACAATGCCATGCCCTCATATAGGCCAGTTCGCCAAAAAACCGAAAAATATCACAACAGATTGATACCATTGTAGACAAACTTCTGAAGCACATCCGTGTCCAAAGAATGAATGCAAGCTTCCAACCCTATTCTATTATGACTATAGTCTCTCCTCAATCTTCAGAATAGGAAAACCAGTTAACTTTATCGTCCGGAAAATGGTGATAAATTGTCCGATAAAGCTCGCGCGGTGCTGGTCAGGAGCATCTCGGCCCTGGCGAGATTTACGTCAGCTTTTACCGGTTGACAGAGGGCGGGTTAATGCCATCGAGATACCGGGTAAGAGAACAGACGTCTCTCGTCTGTTTTCGGGTCTACGGGTGCAGTGCTCCGTCTAACGAAGCCAGAAACCGAACGCCCGCGGAGAAGCTGCCGAAAAGTTTTACCATTTTCATGTGACCGTACTTGCGATGGGAAAAAGATTCAGAGCCTCACGGAAGCTTTATTTCGCTTTTATGACGAGACGTGGAGCTTTCTCCAATAAATGATCAAAAAAGTATGCAAACTCAGAAAAGGAAGAAGGGTAGCACAGACATTGGACACGTTCATACCGTTAGAGCCCACGCAAAACTTTCAGATTTCCGTGAGCAAATCAAACAAACAAATTATTTCTTTTTTCTAAGGATACCTTTCCATGGCTGCCTCCGAACACGCGACGCCGGGTTGTGTTTCAACCCGCTGCGGCACAGCGGATCGGCATGGAAGTGTAGCAGCAGCACACGAGCCCAGCGCGGGCCCCGCGTAGCACAAACGACGCCGGCGGGCGCTGTCAGCGTGTTAACGGCGAGCTGGCAGCACTGAAGGCCCCGCAGGCCGCCGCCGTTTGTCAGAACGGAGACCATTAGGCGACCCTCCCGAACCCAGGCCGCCGAGCGTGTAGCCGCCCCGCGTGGGCGGGCGGAGGGAACGAGTTCGACGTGGCCTCTGTTTACTGACACGGTGTCAGACGTCCTCAAGAGACGCCGGCAGGAGCTGGGACGGGAAGGAGGCGGTCTTGGCATGACGGTCACGGACTCTGGGAGCAGCCTGCCGCCATCCAGACGGAGAATGGCGACATATTTTTCTGGAGCGTCTCCGTCCTGAATGAGACAAGATTTTGTCCGTCCTCACTGAGACGAGACCATCTCCGTCCTGACTGGAGCCACAGCCTCTGAGACCAGATCGCCTGCATCCTGACTGAAGCCAGATTCTGACTTAGACCAGGCCGTCTCCGTCCTGGCTGAGACCAGAATGTCTCCGTCCTGCCCCGGATAGACCAACGCCTCCTGACTGGGACTAGTCTTCGTCCTGATTGAGAATAGACCGTCTCCGTCTTGCCTGAGACCAAACTGTCTTTGTCCTGACTGAGGCCAGATTGTCTCCGTCCTGTCCGGGATAGAGCAACCCAGTCCTGATGAAAATACCCCGTCACCATCACGTGCGCGATGTTTTTCCCGAAAGTTTTCGATTTCTTTCCCTGGCCAGACACCGCGTGGTCCACTGCACCATGAGGTGGCAGGCGTGTTTCCTGTTTGCAGTGGTCTGGTCGGCTCAGTGGAAAGCTGATTTCTCAGAGGCTCAGAAAAGACACCAGTGAAGCTGTGCTTACTGTTCCAAAACCGAAAATTTCCCTTCACCTAGACAATCGGGTAGGCTCAGCCCAGGATCGACAGCCGTCCGTAACATTTTTCAAACATCACCTGGATACTGTTTCAGTACTATCCACGCAAGGCTTCTTGCCATTAAATTCTAGGCACATTCATCGCTGGCCACACCAATCGCCAAGTCCACAGTACAGTCCACAGTGCTTATGTGCATCCTAGTTCACATAAATTCTAGTTCACATGTACAGTTCACATGCGTTGTGGAGCAAGCCTTCAAATCTAGGCATACAACTTCATTATCCTGCTTCCATCCTACGCAACACAGTCATCAGCAGCCCTCATCTCAAGGCCGATCGGCTCGCCTCCGCCGAGCTCAGGCGGGCCAGTCTACGAGACTGTGGTGTTGGTCGGCGTCTCTCCTCCCAGTGGAACCCTCAGCGACGTCTCTCCTCTTAGTGGAGCCCCTCAATGATGTCTTTCCTACCAGTGGAGCCCCTCAGTGGCGTCTCTCCTTCCAGTGGAGCCCCTCAGCTCTCAGTGACGCCTTTCCTCGCAGTGAAGCCCTCAGTGGTGTCTCCTCCCAGTGAAGACCCGCAGTGGCGTTTCTCTCCTCCCAATGCAGCCCCTCAGCAGCGTCTCTCCTCCGGAACCCTAACTGACGCCTCTCCTCCCAGTGAAGCCCCTCAGTGGCGTCTCTCCTCCCAGTGTAGCCCCGCAGTGGCGTCTCTCCTCCCAGTGCAGCCACTCAGCAGCGTCTCTCCTCCGGAACCCTAACTGACGCCTCTCCTCCCAGTGCAGCCCCTCAGCAGCGTCTCTCCTCCGGAACCCTAACTGACGCCTCTCCTCCCTGTGAAGCCCCTCAGTGGCGTCTCTCCTCCCAGTGTAGCCCCGCAGTGGCGTCTCGCCCCACTCGGCTGTGTTCGGCAGACGTCGACCCGTCAGCGCTACGCTTCCCACCCCTTTGCGGCATCCGGAGATGACTTTATAATTGGAATACGGGGGTGACTTGACATGCCAGTCATGGTGATAAATTGGAAAAATTGACAGATTGCAGCCCTCGGCTACCGGGACGGTATCGAAGCGAAGATGCCACGTCATTGGGCGGCAGCACAAACGAGTCATCGTGGAAGAGTACGTTGCGCCTCTATGGTCAAATGAAGAAAGATGTCCCACTGCTTTGCCTTTTGATTTAGTTTTCTGAGGGGCACAGCAACGTTTATATTTAAACAATGAGAGCTTACTCTACCGCTGATAGCTCTTGGTCAATAAATGGCTATGCAATAATGCAAAAGACTTGATACACAACGTAATTTTGCAGGCGTTCCAAGAATGTTCGTTGAAACAAAATCAATGCACGACAGCATAGAAAACAGTGCTAACATCTAACACAGACTGAAGCTTACACTCATTAGGGCCATGTTAGCCACGACGGCCACCTCATTTGCCAGACGTTGAGTCCACAGTCAGTATGGATTCGTAAGATATTCAATCCACAACAATAAAGACGGTTTATGACAACGATGGGCATCATGTATATAACAACAGAACATTCTCTTGAAAGCAGGGAATGTTTCAGCGTGTTTTTAAATTACTTAAGCAGCAAAAGATCATCGTTTCTGACCCCGAATACAACATTAATGGATTACTTGTTTCGAAGTGATACAGATCAAGTCCACTCAGTTTGGTCATAATCATGTCATCGCGTCGCATTCATTACAGATGCATACCATTCAGTTACTTATCTTTTTGTACGCACATGCTCTAAAATATGCACAAAACACGCACCAGATCTGTTCAGTATTCAAGTGTTGTTGACCTAAATAATCCGTCATGTATTTTGACTGTGGTCTTATGCTATCTTTCACAGTTGTCTTGCAGAATTCATTTCGTATCTGAGCCAAAAATGATTAATTCTTGCCAGTCATACCCTCCAGAGGTGTTATGACGGATCGTCTAAGAATGTCTGCTTCATCAATTTAGCCAACATTACTCATGAAACTGGCCGGAAGACATAACGTATTTTATCTAGGGCGACTAATCATTAGTGATTATGTAAGATTCGGCAGATTCGCGAAATTCTGAAATAAGATTTTAAGCTATTGATGGGCTGATCCATCACTGAACTGACCGAAAACTATCCAAAATGATTCGAATACTGTTGCACTGGTGGCCGTCATGTGACCATAGGTAAGTGCTATTGTGCGACTGTATGATGCAGTCACTTGCGGTATCCGGCACAGCCTACTTGTCAGTTCAGACGTCTCTTCATTTTCGTGTATAACCATCAAAGTTTGACGTACGAGGTCGGGTATAATCTCCTAGTCGATTTTTTTAAGTACAAATTCTCGTTTAACGCCACTCGTAAGCTCTCCTACCATGATAGGAGAAGAGATTTTTGGGATATTCAAGTGAAACTACGAGTACAACCACAAAATGGGTCAGCGTGCTAGAGAGCCAACACAATCAGTTATTGTACACACGTCTGGTCCTCGACTTCAGCTGCTGGGCAAGCACAGCCAGTTGCTGAGCCATATAAGTTGCTTGTTTTTCTCCAAAATTGGCCACTATGTCTATGGACAAAAAACATCCCTATACACCACATCATGATATCTCTACACACCATAATGCAGTACAATGTATCTGAGCACGATAACAGCAATAAAACATCCCAAAAATTTCAGCACAGCCTGACCTGCCTTTGTCTGTGAGACCAACAAAAATTTTGGCCGAAATATTTCAGCATTCCATCACGCCAGGCGACCACTTTTGTTCATGTATACGCAGAAAACTTCATGGATCAACAACTAACTTAAAATGCCTTACGGACAACTGAAATAAAAGCTACCTCCGTTTTTACGTATGCCAGTTGAAATGCATTTTTTATCTTTAATGTTGCGCAGCTCTTGGTTTTCTAGGCGCGAGCAAGGAGCTTCAGTTACGAATATCAAGTAGCACTTGCATGTCGTAAATTCGCGCTTTAAATGCAACAAGAAAAAGAAAATCACAACTTGCTAGCCTGATCTCCGCTGATCAGCTGAAACTCTTTCTCAGAGTCTGTGGTGGGAAGAATCGGCGATTACTGTTGCTTACAGTTTGCGAAATTTCTCGCGAAATGATTTACACGTAACAGTTCTCTTGACCTGACAGGTGCATGACGAACGATTGCATACTATGAAGTGCCTTTATTCGTGCTGTCTTACACGCTCTGTTCAACCGATCATCTATGGATCCTGATAAACTAGTCTCCTCGCACGCTCTAAAAACAAAACAAAAACAAAATGCAAACGAAATTAAACGAATATGGCAGCCGCTGCAAATTTTAGATGGAAGCACTAGTCCGATGTCCGATACATGTCAAGACGTCAAACTTCTTTTCTAGGATGCGTAGAGTCATTTCCGCAGCCTCATGTTTGAACATCCCAAAATGACAGTGAGCATGATGTTGCATCCTCAAATAGGGTCACTTATCAATTTTAGAGGACTATAGATGTCTGCCTCTTTAAATCGTAGGAGTCATTTACATAAACGTTTGCTATATGATCTCCTTAAAAAGGCCAGTCAGCAGATGAACAGAAATATTTTTGCGTGTTTGCCCAGTTATTTATCTATGCATTCATAAAAAAGTTTAATTTCCACCTTAACCCTGATCGGGCCGGCCCTAAAATCCACCTTCGCCGGTCCGGGAGGGAGGAGGGTCATGAGACCTCCTCAGATCTCGAGCACTATACGCCATACAGAAGAAGTAAAAGCACCAATAGAAAGACCTTCAGGAAATTAGAAGCACGTGTTCGCATTTAGTACAATCAGGTCAATGTTGGGGTCACTGGAGGTCATCTTAGATTATCATCATCATCACGTTTTTGGCGGAAAACCGTGATAACCAAGTTGTTTACGTGGCTCCAAAGGGTCACACGTCACACGAAATCCTCATTTACTTGTGTGGTGTATTAGAGAAAAAACACCTGTGGTCATCTTTGGCCGTTTCACGCAAAACTGGAAGTGAGGAAAAACTTCGTCTTATTGCTAAGGCAAGTCCTGCGTTTTTTTTTTCTCTCATTGCAAAATACAGTGAATTAGTCTAAACCACACCATTAGTATGGTCCAGGCTGCACTAAGACTAGCTACACCATTAGTATAGTCTAGACCACACCAAAACTAGTCTTGACCACACCACAGATGTGTTTAAAATGCGTACAAAGTGAGCAGTCATCATTTTCATAAACACAAACAAACAAGGTCAACCTAGGTCAAACTCTTGGCGCATAACTGTCAGGAGGTGCTGGTGTCTGCCTTACCATTCCGTTGCATTTCCACGCCGTGCGTCCTAGAACGCCGCGGAAAACACCAGCATCTTGCATGTAACGAGATCTCACGACTGACATCCCGTTTTAAGGTCTGAGATCAACGGGCAACCTTCCAGGTCGGATCAAAGGAAAAACAATGGCAAAAAATGGTCCTTTTTGAGTTTAAGCACAAATGAAGGCCAAAGAATAAACGGCATCTGAAGCGAAACGGATATTATGGTGTTCGTCAGTCAATTATGCGTCCATCTGTACCCCCATAACCTTGGATTTTACCCATGGATTCCGATTCAGGTCATACAGCATGTCTCCCAAAAAATGTGACACGATTTTTGTTTAATAACGGACGTGGTTTTAAAGATAAACAAGTGATTTTTTCCGCCTAATATTGCAAACGCATTGCGCGTGGCACGGTATATTTTGCTCTCGAAACGTTCATGAGTGCCGCAATTATGACTTCATCAAGACGGGACTCACAATGGAGGAAAAGGCATTTCGTGTTGAAAAATACGCAACAGCCAAATGTTCTCAACAGACCCGAAGTTTGGATGCCGTTTCGGTCTTAAAAGACGAGATCCCCTAACAATCAATTTGCCCGTTATGCGCGATTCGGAGTTCATGGAACGGTGTTCAATTTGAACGCTACAGCCTCGGGCGAAACTGCTCATTCGGGAAGACCAAAATCTCAGAGCTCCAGTCAACATCGCCGCCGTCGCGTCCCTTCGCGGCGCTGCCAAGAGCTTTGTACGTTGTACAGGAATGGATTGTCTAACATTCTGGTGAAGGGCATGAAACTACACCCATACCCTACAGGTATGCTCCTTGAACTCGAATCCCAAGACATGTAGAGACGGATGGCGATATGTCCGTGGTTGACTGACAAACGGCAGGAGTCAAACCTCCTTGACGAGCTCTAGTTCACAGATGAGGCGTACGTTTTGCTCACTGGCCATGTCAATTCAAAGAACAGTGTGTACTGGGGATCGTACCTCGCAGTGTGGGCGCCGAATGACCCTGCAGTCGGTGCGCCCCTAAGCCCCAATAACCAACCAACCAGTACCTCGCAGTGAACCCTGCAGTCCGAGTGATCCCCATCGCTCAGTGCGTGAACGTTGTGAACAATTTTGCCAAACGCGTTCGGATGTGTTTCCCGACGCGAGTATTGAGAGCATGTAATAAAAGTCATAAAACCAATACGAAACATCTTACCGTAATGAACGCTGGTGGGTTAAATATGCAGAGCATTGCAATTACTGCGCGAAGACATGACATTCTTAACTCAACAGACAAAGAAGTTATTCCCAAAGTTAACAGCCACATTTTTTGGAACACCCTGTACTAGATTAATCCTTGTGTGTCGGGATCGTCTGCTCAGATGCGTTTTTGGAGCTGCAGAGGCATTTCTTTTTTTGTAGGAAATAATAGATGCTGAAGGCAAATGTGACATCTAAATTAACCAACATAGTCAAATGGCATTTAAAAGTCACCTTATGTCGTACGAGGTTATCCAAACCCTATAAAAGTACTTATAGCGTTAGGACGCATTCCCGTGTGGAGGGCGGAGGCGCTTTTTCACCTCCCCTCCTCTGAGATCTCAACAATTATCTGTCCGATTTCATCGCGACAAACACATATCGATTCACCATGAGGAAAGCTACTTTCTGTCAAGAGAAGTTTTTAAAATGTCTAAGGATACAGGAGGGGGACAAAAAAGTCAGAAAAGAGGGCATTTTTAACTTGATATATCTCCGCTATTTACGGACCGATTTTAATGCAATTAGCATGAATCAAGAACTAATCGATGGGACATTATGTCCTGCCGGCTCATATGTTTGTAATTTTGATAAAATTCACCGACGTCCCCAGGGTTCGAAAAACGAGGAGAATATACATTTTTGGGAAACTTAAATCATATAAAAGTTAATTTTTCACTTTTACTATCTATGTTCAAGTTTCTTGTCATCATTAAATTTCGTGAGGCTGCTTCAAAAACACCGGAAATGGAGAGCAAAAAACCGGAGAGGGAGGCTGAAGCCACCCCATACGGTAAAAGGGTTTTGCCAGTGACCTAGAACAACCTTAGATGATCTAAAAAACCAAGACTTGGAGATGTTTAAGCGTTTTTCAATCGATATCCACCAGAAAATCTAACTTTAGGCATGTTGTGGCATTGTAGGCTCATCACCCTGCGGCCGCCGCCGCTTCGTTCGGCAGACCAAAAGTCAGGCCTTCGTTGCATTTCACTCTTTTTCATAAAATAAAGGGTGCACTGCAACAAATTTACATCATTCGTTTCCTTACAGTTCAAGCAATTCGAATGTACCGAATACATAAATCGTTTTGAAATGCTTATTTCTTATTGCATCTTCAGAGGCAAGAAATAACGTCTTTTCTGCTATGGCGTAAGGATCTGGGCTCATGACCTTGGTTGACACTTTCGATAATACCGGCAGGAAACATAAGCCTGCCAAATAAATACATGGTCTTACAGAACATAAAACTATGAGTCGACTAATATATATATATATATATATATATATATATATATATATATATATATTTCATTGCATGTGTGTACGTAAGCCGTCTTGTAGTGAAATAAAAATAAGGCCATTGTCAGCCGGCCGCGTTGGTGCGCGACAACGGCTGACATGATTTCCGTTATGACGCCATAGCTCGTTACCGAGTCAGCGCAAAGGAAACGTTCAAATTATGAAATGCGAAAAGGATGCCCCGGAGGGTACACCAAGTTTGAAGTCGGTCAAGCACACCGTTACGAAGGTATCATCGGAAAACCTGGGGAGGGATGCATCAGCCCTTCGATGATCAGGGCTCGATGTTAAGTCTCGATGAAAGTCGTATTTTCTAAATGCATCGCGATTGCCCTATGGACTAGGGGCCAAATGGAGCACATTGTTTAAACTATTCTAAAATGTAAAAATAGAAACACTCAACCTCTTTTACCAAAATCACAAGACAGCGAAAGTGGTTCATCGGGCAATGGCTGCCTCGCTGTCATGCAATGTACTAAGCACAGAATACCCCGCCAATGTTATCTGTGGCCTTCTGTGGCAAATCTCAAGCAGCACCGATCACGAGCGTTATGGATTTCTAGGTCGGTTACAGCCATTAAATGACAGAGACCGGTGGCTAAATGGCGGTATTTCATGCATTATGTTGGTCCAGTGACAGATAATGGCACATCATTCTGGCAAGCTTCCTCCTTAGATCCGATGAGAGACTAAAATATCCATCATTTCTTATCTAATGGTTGAACGTCTGTCTCAGACCTCATGATCAAAAAGCTAGAAGGAGCTTGACGACGACGTCGGCATGATGTTTTGACGATAAAGCGGAACTTTGCGACATTGCCCAAACTGTCACGCTGGCCGCGGTTTCATTTGGCTAATGCAGCGGTACCACCCGTGGTGTCGGTACTCTAAAGCTGGACACCCATCGGCCGCAGCCGTCCGCTAGCCCTGCGCACGGCTCCACACTGCGCCCTCTGTGTGCAGCCCAGGACCGACCTGACGTGGTGGGGAAAAAACATCACTCCCGCCGTCGCAGCCGCCTGTTTTGAACGCGCTTTGGGGGCGTCCGACATGCGCCCGCAGCTGAAATGGGTTGGAGCGGTAGGCTTAACCTCACTCCCTTAACCATGGCACTGGGGCGCATTCCCGGACGGGAAAGGTTATTCGCGTCCTCTCCCCCTCCCCCGCCGAAATTTCGAAGACTACCCATCCGATTTCGCCGCAACAAAGGACAGTCAATTCGCCATGGCCCAGATTGCAATTCTATCGAAAGGAATTGGATACAGGGGCCACAAGAGCCAGACAGAGGTATATTTTGTGACCTGTTCTCTGTTGTTATATAACTCCGCTGTTTTAACCCCATTCCCGGCAGGAGGGGGGGGGGGGGCGAAATCCGCCCCTCCTCGGGTTTTTGCTTGCCAATTCCAGGCTTTTTAACGAAGCTTCACGAAACTTGGTCACTTTTCCTAGCTATTCTTTCTACGTGCTATGACAAAATTTCAAAATTCTTTTCTGCTCAGGGGCGGAGCCAGGCAACGTTTTTGGGAGGCACCTCATGCCATTTTTGGCCATGTTGAGGGTAAAAGAAAAATGTCTGCCAAAAACAGAGTTTTAAAGCTAGAACTTAAAACATTATATGGGTGTATAGGATAATAGTCGGGCAATGTGCAGATGTAATTCTGTTCATCTGAGGTTATTTTACAAGGTCAGGTCAAGGTCAAAAGTCAAAATTTGTTTTATCGCTATAATTTCGGCGCCATTTTTTTCAAATGACAAACCCGGAATATATATGACGTAGAACGGTGCTCTCTACTTGTGTACCAAGTTTCAGCTTGATATCAGGTCGGGTCACGGAGCTATGACCTAAAATGTCAGTGCGCGTACCCTATATCGCAATAGCCATAAAATGACATTTTTGAAATAGAGTGAATTCAAATGATTAAACGTTTACAGATAATATTAAATACACATGAAATCATTTCAAGTGACCCCAAGGTCACTGGAGGTCATTTAAGGTCAAAGGTCACAAGTTGATCTGAGAAACGTGTGACCGTGACAGTTCCCCCTTTTTCATGTCCCTGGCACCGCCTATGCCAACATTATACAAACAATGTAATGCGATTTGCACTTTTTTAGTATAACATGGGTAGCAGAAGACAAAAAAGGGTGTCTGCCTCTTTTGTTCATTCAGTTGTTAGAAAACTAATTCTCCTATTTCTAAAACCCTGTGAACGCCCATGGATTTTCTCAAAATTTCACATTTGCGGACCCATGGTAAAAGCCCTATCCATAATCTCTCGATTCATGCCAGTTTCATCGAAATTGGTCCATAAACAACGGAGTTATAAAAAGTCCAAAATAACCCCCCTCTTTGACATTTTTTCCCCCCTGCATCTACAAATTTCAAAATTTTGAAAATTTCTTTTTAGAAAAATGTAGTTCACGTCACGGCAAATCGATTGCCGTTTGTTGCGATGAAATCGGACAAGTAGTTCTCGAGATCTCGGGGGGGGGGGACGAATCCGCCCCCTGCCGGGAATCGACCATACCGTCTAGCCCCCCGGGAATAGGGTTAAGGACCCATTTTGATGCAACTGACATGAATCATGAGTTAATCGATGAAGCGTTGCCTACTGGCCCAAAAGTTTTGAACTTAAAGAAAATTCATAGGCATCCACGCTGCTTGAAAAATGTGAAGAATGGCTTTTTAAATAAATTAACATAAAGGTTAAAAGTATTTTTCAGCTTTTACTAGTCACGTTACACTTTAGTACAGACCGCATTACATTGTATAATGCTGGCATAGGCGGCGTCAGGGAAATGAAAAATAGTTGATCATGGTCGCATGTTCATTAGATCAATTTACGGCCTTTGACCTTGAAAGACCTCAAATTACCCCAGTCACATGGAATGGCCTTGAGCTCATTTCGTAGTCGTTAAAAACGTTTCCAATCATCCGAATTTAATATAGTAGAGGGTATTGTAACCAATCCAATCATCTGAAGCAAAAGTATAAGGTATGTTGTCAAGTAATACACGATCGGGACTCCATATTTTCAAAATGAATCCCAAAAATATCTACATAAAACCAAATTTTGACTTTTGGCCTTGAACTGACCTTGTGAAGTGAGCTCAGATCAACAAAAATATTTTTATGTCTTTGCCCAGCTATTACGTATACACCCATGTAAATTTTTAAGTTCTATCTTAAAAATCATATTTTTGGCAGCCATTTTTCTTTTATCTTTGGTAGCGCCAAAATGGCGTGAGGTGCCTCCCAAAAACCTGACTTGGCTCAACCCCTGAGATAAACAGAATTATGAAAATTTGGCATAACACATAGAAGGAATGGGGATAGAAAATTCATCCAGTTTTGTAAAGCTGTTTTTAAAACCCTGGCAATGGCGAGGAAACGACCGGATGGGGGATTCCGAAGCCCCCACCCACGTACGGGAATGGCGTTAAGCGGTCGGGTTTTAGGGTGCGCGGTGCGCTACTGACATTTTTCTAATGGCAACGGCCAAACGTTTTGTCGACAGCGGAGTAGTAATGATACGTTTCGGATTTCCACCATGTTTTAAATCTATTTTTGTTGATTCATTATTTCAAACGAATACCCACACAAAGGCCAGTTAGTGAGTAATACGTCTGATGACGAGCGCAGATCAGAGCGCAGATAATGCCTCAGATCGTACTGCCAAGAGCGCCACAGGACACGACCATACGCAACGATGGAACGGCCCGTGCATAGTGGGGACGAAGTGGAAGTGTTTTAAAAATGACTTCAATGTTAAGTTTTATCTTAGTGTTTAAGGAACAGAAGTCGGCCGTGCGTTTGTCCCAAATCTTGCACAACGTTCGGGAGCTCCCCGATCCGGAAACAGCAAAAAAATACGGAACGCTTCCTAGTTATTGAATTCGTGGCTCCGAGCACTTGTGCCTGGGGAGAGGAAAGTCACTAAATTGTGTCCACTTTGAAACGCCGCTTTGTAGTTTTCGTTCCGTCACACGGCCAGCAGCAGGTCGTGATGGTCTGGACAAAAGGGCGCCGACTGAAAAGACCTGAACCGGTCTCATCCTCCGTCTGCCTCCTTCGCCTACCATGACAGGATGACGTGGAAATTTTTAGCACAAAAAGAAAAACATCCATGCTCCTTTCACGAGAAAATGGTCACACTCACTTCCGTGAAGCTGTTTCGCACCGGTTTCCCGACATCCCAACATGTAATGGTTTCAGTACCGTGCATGTCGTTGCATGACAAAGTACGGTGCGCTTTATGCTAGCGTGTCATAAACAAAACTGTCGATGATTTTTCTTCTGTTTTCATGGCACATGGACACCCATCTTTTGGACTGTAATTAGCGTCGCTGCGGCGCCATTAACAATGGATGAGATGGGTGGTGAACTGCTGCGAGGACCACTGAACTCTAACAGCAGGCGGAGCGAGCACGCAGAGCCTTTCGAAAGTTTCTTTTGGCCATCTCAGTAACATGTTTAGAAGCGACATGACCACCACAGGTCATTTACCTCCGATCATGTACATCCCAGCGGGTATTTCGTGCGCGTACGGAGACTGGTCAGTGGAATTTATCCCAGCCCCGGTATATCGATCACCAGAGGGTAGCTATAACACCCCTCCCGCGCTGGAGAAGACAGGCTATCACGGCGTACAGTGGCATGCCTCGGTTCCCACGACACTGCCTGCCAGTTATTTCCTGCCCCAGTGCCTCCCCCGCCCCCTATCCCCAACCCCTGATCATGCCGGCCACTGACAGCGACTGTCAGACGCTTGGACTGCCAGGCGTCTGACTTGCTATTCTGCACAATGGCTCAACAGCACTGCACAATGAGCCATTCTGTGGGAGAAAATGGTTTATTACCGAATTAGTGAGTTACCTAAGTTCTACTGGCATCCGTAAATTCAAGACAGGTAGCGAAGATGGTCTCAAGATTTAGTGCCATTCGACGCAATGACGTGATCAATGATCGGTCGTCGCTGTCAGTACATCGAAAACGATAACATGACGAGTTTTACTTTGCGCCAAGGGCGTAATACCACAGCGGGACTGAGTAATAATTATAGGCATAAGAGCTCATTCGAATCCTCCACGCTTCTTGAAAAATGCTGAAGAGAAGTCATCCTCCGGCCGCTTTGGAGCATAATAATCGAACCGTATAACTTCAAAGTCATTAAATATTGACTGTAACATGGGCTGCAATCTTCAGTGCCAAGGCTTTGCCGACCTTCGAGGCCCAGTTTTTGATGGAGAAAACTTATTCCAGTCCCCGACTAGTGGAACACAGGAGGCCGACTGATAAGCGCACGTGGCTTTCTCACAGTAATCTATAGCAAGCGCACGAAACGGGCTGGAGCAATGTATTTTCTTGAAACAGTGCAGGCCAACTTTAGAGCGTTACGAGCCAGACTCGCCAGGACTAGTCGGTCACACACAAAGCCTTACGACAGTGACAAACCCGTGTCGACGAGAACTGCCGTTGTCATTGTTGTTAGCAAAGTGCAGAAAATATTTCACATCAGATAATATTACGTCCCTTGGAGTGATGATCAATGCACTCCGAATGAAACAAAATGTAGTGATGAATCGGTAGTGCGTTCATAGCCCAGTTATCGAGCAATACTATGGATCAGGTAAGGCTTGGATCATTATTTTCAGCATGCCAATCCTTCAACGTCGGTACCCCTCCAGTGCTGGAATGCAGCCTTTCGTCACGTCAGGGGCGATTTGTGCCGCCCATTTCCGGCACAGGAGTCCACCCCTGGCCCAGTGGGGCCGTCGCTGACCGGGTCACTCCGCTCTGTCTGCGCCGGTCAGTCGGCCACAGTCCTCCACGAACCCGCCGGCGGTCCACGCACTTGCGACAAGACCACCCACATGGCCCGCCGACGAGCGGCCAACGTGAAGCGGCCGGGACGATCGCGGCGCTCGCGGACCGCGGCAAAAACGACGCCCCGACCGCCGAGCCGCGGCCCCGATCGCGTCCGCCGTCACGTGACGAGCACCTGGCGCGCAGTCACGACCTGCTCGGTCACGTGACCGGATTGGCGCTCCGGCCGGATGCGTCAGTGCCGCCGCCGAGATGTCCGCCGGACCGAGGACCCAATCCCGGCGCAGCGTGGTACCAGCTCTCATGGAAGAGACTTCTAGTTAAGTGACTTTTTTAGATTTCGATTACCGCCTTGTGCACACATGAAACATGCTTATTATCAAATGAAGCCATATGATATGCGATCAAGTTTCCGGACCCTTGGCAGTCCGGAGTTCTGGTAATTGTATACGGCCGGACAGGAAAATTACATTTAATAACTGCATGTTAACTACCCGCGAGCGGCAGTATTTACTTGGAGCCCAGCTCCTGTCCATCAGGGGAACGGTTGGAGGCCATCGCACGCGCCCAGCAGTTTTGATAATAAGGCAGTCGCGGTCGGCAGAGAGCCCCGCACTGTTGTATGAGTACCGATTTAGCAGCCGACTTAGAGAATCGCGGTGTTAGCAATGCCTATCAGGGTGCAAAGCACATCGACATGCATCTGATCAGAGGAGTGGTAGAGTAAGCTCAAGGCGAGCGTCCGAAAGCTCTAATGATTCCACTACCTCTGCTGTTTTCCTAGATATTTTTAAATCCGGAATGCAGCCGGTTGATATTTTACATATACTATCTGTTGAACAGAACCAGACGTGATGCATGTTGTATAGCACGCGAATCTCAACGAAGTTCGGACAGTGTTCTCAGCTGTGAGCCTTTGTTTGAGTACGTATAGGTTCGAACATCTGCGAAAGACAAGGGTGTTTTTTCTGTCATCATTATCAACTCCATGAAATTGTGGCACAAAACATGCTGTCTGGGAGAAAAATGGCGATAAATTTCTGGAAGATTTGTTTGTAGACAACACGGCAGTGGCACAAGAAGAGTTTCAAGTACGTTACAACATACGATGCACCTATCTTGAATACCTCGGCCTAATCCAAGGCATATCGTACAGATTACGACAGCAGAGGCAACCAAAAATTGATGTATGTCACCCTGCCTCCCTGCTCGTAAAAGTTTATGTTTCGAGAAGGCAACAGACCGAAACTGATTATAACATGCTCGCTGCTTGCCACGAGAAGTACGAATGCCGATGATACAGAAAGAATTGAGAAAGAAATGGCGTGAAGATGTGCGATCGTATGACTCGCTATCACTGTAGAATGTAATATGTGCTGTAGCGCCACAAAATGCGTGGCCTTGCCGTACAAAATTGTCATGCGAATACTAACCACTCACGGATTTCTGCATACCAATGGCTGCAAAGTATATGATATATATATATATATATATATATATATATATATATATACCTTTCATAGCACCGAATCGGGAACTGTATGTCATTTGTTGTTCCAGTGTAGCAATGTGGATAATTATTGGAGACGTATGAAACCTTTTCTGCGCGAACATGAGGTAAATCATGTCATCTGGACTGACTTTTGGTGATCAGGGGAATCGTTTTTGACCTATTTGGCTGCAGTGGTGAAATTTGTGATTTATAGTGCCAGCAACAGGCCAACTATCGAAATTTTAAATCTTTAAACCAAGCTATCGAGATTTTAAATATTTCCTAGAACGTGACACACGTGTCGAGCGCATACTAACACCTCAGCATAACAAAATCAAACAGTTTAATAGAAAGTGGGCAGCGCTGTCCCAAATGCTGGCTGATGGAATGTTGTTTACGAACATGCTATGATTGCAATGCATGATGGCTCAGTATGGTAGCTTTGTCGAGTAAAGATCTCCAACTTGTTTTTTTTTTACATTTCAATTGGCTTATGAAATGGTGTTTGTGTCGCATCGTCACAAAATGTAGTGAAATGAAACAAATAGATCCATTAAGACGGGAAAAGCACCAAAAAAATTTATGAAATTGCGGGTTACGCTTAAAAAGAATGCCTTGCGGCAAATCGTGCGCCACCTTGAGAGGGTTTCAACCATGAGGGAAAAAACGCGGACAGAACACCAAATTATTTACATCTGATACCGCATCGCGTCTAATTCCAGTCCAAGCCCACCATGTCCTATAGTCTGTCCAAGGCACCTCTCCCAGGATTTCCCCTCCCAGGAGCTATCTAGATACCCAAGAGATATCCAGAAAGGTGGGGGGGGGCAGATACATTTTTTCCTGTAGGGCTAATGCCGAATTTCCCAAAAAATGGGTGCCATGGCCCCACCCCTTCCCCCACTGTTCCTACGAGCATGACTCCTCCGAAGTTCTAATGCTGTTTTTTTTTGCCGTTTTTACCACGTGCCATTTTTCCACCGCCGTTTCAGGCGGTTGTCATCCGCCAGCGGAGCCTGGATGTCCAGGGAAGAGCCAGAGTGTCCAGGAAACTGAGTCGCTGGAACTGGTAGCCGCCATCGAATTCTTTAATGACGTCTTCAGTCATTGAAACGGCCCGGCCCGCTCCGTGAGCCGCGTGTTAATGGAGCCGACCTTAGTCACCTGGTAAGCCGATCCGATAAAGCCACCCAGCTGCCAGGACGGGTACGGCATCAGGGGTCTCCTGACGACCTTCATACAGGTGGAGGTCACCTGCAGCTGTAGCGCAGCCTCTCTGGTCTCAATGGTTTCCAGACGCACTACTGAGTTCTTTGCTGTACTGGGCGGATTTTCATTTCAGATGCAGTCGACCTTGGACTACCTGAAATATGCATCTGGGTTTCATCTCACGGCGTAGTAAATGATGGCTAAGGGTATTTATGGATGTAAAATGCGAGCTGAAGGATGAGCCATTAACAAAACCGGGTGGAGTATTTTTGCATCTTCCGTACACTCTGCTTACTGTACTACGAAAAACACTATCTGTGCTTTTTGCTCCAGCAAATGTTCACTTCGAGATACTCATTACGCGTACTTCATTTAATCTCACATCATGCCGCCAATTATGTAATTTCCATGGATGGCAATGGAGTCAGAAAAATATATCTATAACTGAGCTTGACAATGAATTATCTGAAACCAAGCTTCATGATCATCGAGCGACGCACTTGATCATCCAGAAAGAAGGGCCGACATTAAGGGAGGAAAACACGCGAAACAAGATGAGAGCAAAGGAAGACAGCAGGAAGAAACAGAGAGAGAGAGAGAGAGAGAGAGAGAGAGAGAGAGAGAGAGAGAGAGAGAGAGAGAGAGAGAGAGAGAGAGAGAGAGAGAGAGAGAGAGAGAGAGAGAGAGAGAGAGAGAGAGAGAGAGAGAGAGAGAGAGAGAGAGAGAGAGAACCGTAGGATCTCTAGGACGCCTGCTCTATCGTCAAGTCTGGAGGCATCAGTCCGAATCTAGCTAGCGACCGAGGACCGAACATTGACCAGAAGCAAAGCTCCCGCTGCACCCTGTCGGTGGCGACTCGCGCCAGACACTCCGCCACCAGCCGCCCTTTACGAGGCACTGCCGACGGAGAACTCGCATAGAGAGCGGACCCGAAGTCGGCCGAACTGTGGCCAGACGTCACGTCGGCAGCGACGCATCGATACCGCCGGCGGCACGGCGACGACCGGGGCTCGCCGACGCGCGGAACAGGGCGCCCTGTCAGACGACGGCCGTGCAGACAGGCAGACACGTGCAAACACGGACACAGACATTTGAGAACGCGGGGAATGGTGGGTCCTCTGAGGCTGAAATGAACGATAAATAAAGGTTTTGGGGTCATTCTTCCTCACTTCACATCGGTTATAGAGTTTTGCTGGTGCTGAAACTGCGATGCACGCCGGCAGAACCTCACTCGGCTTTCCAGTGGACATTCAGAATGGTTACAGGGACCGCACAGTGCCAACGTATCCGATGCCGAGCTGTGAAATCGTCAATGAGCCATCTCGCTCAGAGTCAATGGTGGATCCGGAGGGGACCCACGGCCTCCCGTTTCGTTGGAAAATCCGGGCCATCAAGCCCTGTCCCATTGTCCCATTGTCCCAAGCATTTGTCCCACCTTTTCAGACGAAGACTGCAGATATTTTGTTTATGATGCAAACATTTGCCTACGTACATGCCTTTTCCAGAGTGGCAAAACAGAGATCAAAATCCGAGGAAGAATGAACATTGGGGGTAGGTAAGGTGGCACGGATGGGGATATGGCCCCGCTCGCTTTGGCACATGGTCTGGTTCGTCCGTGGTGGGATTCGTCGTCAGCTCATGACAAAGAAATGTTTTTTCCCGTCGCAAAGCCTTCGCCGGAAATCATCGTTCACCGCAACCGAGGAGGCAGCCATCTATTTAACCCACGATGAGCTTCAAAGAGCCATCGTACTAGAATACCACCTCTTGACGTCATCTATGCGAGATAAAGAATGGAAGCAACGAATCAAGCCACAGTGGCCGGACCACATCTGGCCCTGGTTTGTGGTTCTCTGGCGGTCCCTCAGACCAGCGTACAATCCTGGCTGCGGCTGCCCGACGTCGTCCCGCTGTTCAGCTGACCACAGCGCGCGCGGCGGCCCGAGGCAAAAAGGGTCGGCCCGGCCGCGGTCGGCCTGTGGTGGTCAGACGCCAGCTGGTGGCTGTCAAGGGTATCGCCCGTCGCCAGGAACGTGCTAATGGGGCGGCCTCTGACCGACTCAGGGCCGCGCTCGAACCTAAATGATCGCGGGAAAGGAGAGCGGACCTCGCGAACCCTGTAACTAGCCGGCGTGCCGCTCCGGCCGTTGGTAAGTAGTCTGCGCACGTCCGCCAACACGCGGAGAAAAACGGATCAAACAGCGTGCCGTTCGCGGTCGACAAACCATTTTCAGGATACAACAATCATGCTCTGATAAGATGCACGACTTCCGGAAATAATCTCTCCCATTTGGTTCTTTAATCTCCCATAATTTGTGTAACATATTTTCCTAGATTTTGCACCTCCCCCCTTGCAACGCTCTTTTGGGAGTAGCTTCTATCGCTTATCCAACACGGTAACGCCGTAAGTTAATTTATTTATTTATTCACGTCTTGAACACATTCCTCAGAGCGCGTGGCTATCCTCGGTCTCTGTGTCCAGTTTATCAAAGCAATACGGAGTCAGGTCAACACGCACTCGTCATACAGCGAACATTTAACGGTCAGACGCGTGTCTCTGTGCCCGCAGGATGTGTTTGTGGAGTTCGCTTTCAAACTGCGGCGGGTTCGGCTCTCGAATGGCCTGGGGCAGCGCGTTGGAAGCAGTCACGGCGGAATAAAGGTAACGTTGCTTTCTCGGCTCGGATTTAATCCCTGGTGTGTGTGGCAGGTCGGCCTGTCTGGTCATACGGTGGTGGACATCCCGTCAGGATATAATGCGGCCATGCTGCGACTCAGGCTGCGATGTGACCAAAATGCTTTTCAGGAGGGTCAGAGAGTGGAATAAGATAACGTTTCCCGCGGTCAGCCACTCTAGTTGTAAAACATCGCTGATATGGTCATCCTTCCAGCGGCCAGATATCACTCGCGCGCCAAAGTTCAGCGGCTTCAGAAGCCGCCCTGTCTGGATGACATTACATGTTCTGTATACACGGATGCCATACCGAATGAACGAGATGACCAAACCCTGTACTAACGTGATGAGTTTTGCCAGTGGCAGACCAAGTTTGCTGTGGCTGAGGCCGATGAGCAGGCCAGTACACCGCCGCACCACGTCGTCATTAGGCGCGGGAAAGGTCATGTTCTGGTCAAAGATTACTCTTAGGCTCCTGACGGTGGGGGAGCCGACGACGGTGGAGCCCATGAATTTGATGTTAATCGGCTGGATTTGACGGAGACTTTGACGGACCTCGATAACTTGTTTCCTGCTTTGTTTTCTTTGCGCGTTGATTTTCATACCGCTTTTACCGAACCGTCTTGAGAGCAACGAGAGATTTTGTTCCATGGAACTAACAAGGGCACCAGTGTCGCCATGGATCCCACTAACCAGGACATGGATATGGTACGCGTATTGGACGAAAGACGCGTCATGACAGAGATTTAGCCAAGGGGGCATGGGGCCATTATGCATGGAGTCATATGTCAGTGGCATATGACAAAATTTGATATTTGCCCCCCCCCCCCCGGAAAATACTGGTTACGTGCCTGCGTCATGAGCATACAAGGGCATATCACCGGCGTAAATACTGGAGAGCAGCGGACCGAGAGTGGACCGAAATTTGACCACTGACACACTCCTATCGGTTTCAACAATAATCTGGACTGAGCGCGGCCGCCATATGGTCTCTGTGCGAGCACGTGCTGAAGGTGGCTAGCTAGGTAGCTCTCGAACCAGCGCAAGTCCACTTTGTACAGCTGGAGTCTTCTCAGAAGTCCATCCCGGGGATGGCGTCAGAAGCTTTAGACTCACCCAGAATGGATAACGGAGAGATGTCTCGTTTGTGTATAGCCTCAGATACTATCCTATCTAAAACCATGCTGATTGGTTTTAGATCGGAATGGTTTTAGAAGAAATGATGGGCTGTGAGGTACCTAAAAAGCTGTTCCTAAACAACATGCTTGACGATTTTTGCGATGGTGAGTACGGTCGAAACAGGCCGGCAGTTGTGTGTGTGTCGGTGGTTTGGCTTTTTTAATACGATGGCCTATGGTCAGTTTCCAAGATGCGGGGACGGCATGGGTGGCCAGGCTGGAGTTGACGATGTGGGTATTGAAGGGGCACAGGGAATGCAAACACAGTTTGATAAAAACGAACACACAGGCCACCATCGTCACACGATGTGCTGTTGCGCATCAGGGTTATGGCGCGCCGCAGCTGCTCCGATGTAACGTACGAGACCTGGAGCCGGTCGGTGGTCACACGCGGCAGGCGCACCGCCAGCCTCGGTCCGAAGGAGTCCGAGGTTTTGGTACCAATGTCGACGAAGCACCGGTTCACTGCGTCCGCTTTGGCACTGGCTGTGGGTCTGGTCGCCTGTTTAGACGAGACGACGGGCTGCACACTGCGCCACATCGAACTCGCCCCCCCCCTCCCGCGGGAGCCGATCGATCTCCTCCCGTGTGTCCCGACGGATCACCGACTGGACACGCCTATTCAGGTCCTTATACAGGTCACGGGCACCGCCACGGAGGGCTGCGCACCGCTGTGCCATGAAGTCCTTCATGGCTCCGTGAAGAGGGGGTACACCAATGGGCTGCGCACCTTAAAACGTTTGACGTCTAAGCTGTCCTATATCGGGCGAGTCGCAGCTATGATATAGTCCCACTGCTCTCCAGGTTCAGCAGTGATGCACACAGGGCTCCAGTCGACGTCTGGGAGGCGGCGGTCTGCCTCCGTTACGTTGAGTTTTCCCAGCACCTACACGTCAGCTCGCATTCAGCGGGCCGGTAGTCCGATGGGAGCACTAAGGCACGCGGCCAGTCTGGGCCGCCTGTAGTGGCAGTGCAGCGTGCCAGCGCACTCTGAACCTTTGTTGGTGCAGATCATATCGATGGCGGAGCCAGAAGACCGGAATATGGGCCCGTTAATGCTTTGCCACAGGGAGCAAGTCGCCAGGACCTCTCAGAGCCTGTTTGCCGTTATGTTGTCGTTGTAGCTGATCGTGGTGGTGCTCACGTCGCCGGACAGGGTGACTGGTCCGCTGTGTCTGGTAGGTATACGCTGGAGTTCCTGCTCCAGCTCGTCCAGGTTGGCAGTGACCCGGGCCTGGGCCTGTACTGGAGGCGGAACAGCGAGCACGCAGACGACCGACTGCCGACTGACGAGACACACGACTTCACTCAAGACTAATCGGCTTTCGACTACGACGCTAATGGTCAGTACTGACAGACTCGTCCAAAAAAAAGCCAGAAAACAAACAAACGAACAAACAACGAGCACGCCATCATCTTCGGCACCGCGCGGCGATTCGGACCCAGGACGATTCCAGTTTGGAGCCGGCGATGGGCTGGTCAGGTTCGTCCACAGCCAACTCTAGAGTGACCCCCTCCCCCACTAGCACGGCCACGCCGCCACACCGCTTACGGTCCGGTCTGCCTCTCCGGAAGGTTTGGCAACTGGACATGGGTATCAGTCTGTTATGCGTGGACCGTTTAACCAACGCCTCGCTCAGTATCACTAATTCGTAGCCATGCTGCGCCACGTCGTGGCGCAGTTCGAGCAGCCTTGGTTTCATTGATTGCGCAATTGTCTGGCCGATATACAGGTAATCAGATCGTGCGCGAGTCCTCCAGGTCCGTGCTGCCCTGGACGCCCGGCCGCCTGCTGCGCGCCCCTCACCTGGTGCCCCCAGGCGCGCATCTGTCGCCAGCGGCCGACCGGGAGGTCAAGGTCACGGCCTCAGCCGTGGTGAGGTCGAGCGGTCCACTGTGGTGGGGCGGGGTCGGGTCGGTCGGGTGACCGCGACCCGCCGGACAGCTGATCGTCCGCTGACGGGCCCACATCTGTCCGTCTGTCTATTACGCAGTTTATGAACGGCCTGTTTAAGCGGAATGCCTGGTTTAGACAATAGTTTTAAAAACATCACCCGTCCGCGCAACTACCATTCATCGACCAACGGACGATATGGAATCATACGAAACTTCAGAACTGAATGAGTTAATGCAACAAACCTCCCCCAATAAACACGAACTATACGGCCATTAGCCAGCCGTTTTCGCTAGGGGATCCCGGTACGATAGCCGAGATAAAGCCGCAAGAGAATCGCTGTCTTCGCAATGGGGAAGGTTTCCCCGAAACCATATAAAAACGTGCATCGAAAGGTAATGCGAGTGCCCCTTCCCCACACTGACCAGCCCGGCCAAGATGACAGGCTAATGTCATAGGCGTCAGACGAAGTTCTCCAGAAGCCCCACGGATTCCGCGGAAGCCGAGAAAATGTTCGGCCATTGTTCACGGCCCTCCCCATGATTATCACGTAACAGGATCACAAGGAAAGACCGGCAACAGAAACGCGCCCTCGGACGCCCTCAAGCTCAGACATCACGTTTCCATGACAACCTCTCCAATGACTTTTCATTCTGTTTTTAACAAGCCAACCAGTGCACTCCGGCGGCGGTCCGCCGCCCCGAGTCGTTGGCTGACGCTGACCGACCATCTCCGGCCGTTCCGCCGCTTCACAGGACCCCACCAGATTGTTCTGCAGCCCGGAAGGCCGGCGGGCGGCGCGGACGATCAGGAGGCCCGTCCGCTGGTGACGAATCTGCTGGATGCGCGTGACCGCCAGTTCCAGTGACGGCAGCTCGAGCGTCGGCCCGCTCCCTAGTCGCACCGACCGGCCAGACAATGCATTATGCATCGGGCGGTCATTAGCGCCCGTTACGCCGGTACACTGGAACACCAGTTCCGTGCTATCAGATGGACTGCCGCGCCGATCCCAGGCCAGATTGGCCGTAAGGGTTGACACTTCGGCAATGGCGCACTGTTACGCCGCCGAAAACCCATGGGACTGATGTAATCGCTCTTTCTTTGTGTCGTATCATTACGTACACATCTTTAGAAAGCACAATACAGTTTCGTTAGCACGAAAACTGTTGCTCTGGCGCAGGAGCAGCGAACAGCAGGTGTGCAATGAAAGATCCGAATGGTGACGGCCGGGTGGCCGGACGGTCCGGATCTGGTTCTATCCGGATACCTGGAAGAGTCCTCCAGCCTGTCTGCAGGGGTCCAGCTGAGCTCAGCCGAAAGCAAGACGGAAGCCCCGGGAAGCCGCCAGCCACAGGGTGGGCATATGGCACGGTTCGTTCTGCTCTTGATCAATTTGTCATAGGCCTAGGTGTAATGCATTTTTTTCCGCACTGCGTGCGATGGAAGAGCGAAAGTCTGTTAACACGACATATTTTCAGAATAATTTTTTTGCGGCCTCGCTAATGTCATCCCGAGCCTAGTCCTTAACAAGAACGTTTTCTTAGAACTTCGCTGGGCCTTGCGCGTGTCCCAGTTTTCTAATTTGACGCAGGAGCATTTTCGACCCGACTGTTTCCGCTAGGCTGGTATGACTTTTCGTGCGTGGTAGACGTACTAACGTTAAGGCACGGCATAACGCCTCGGAAGCCTTACACACTTCATCCACGGTCCATGCTAACACAGCCTGATGCGCTGGGTGTATCGGATATGTGGCATTTTGCTTTTTCACGTCTGAAAACCAACCGTACAGCCAGACGGCGACCATCAACCGGTCATTTGCAAAGACAGAGATCGAAAATGCTGGTATGAGCCAGTATGCTAATGCCCCCATCTTATGGTGGCAGATAAGGCCAGCGCGTGGCTGTCGTCGAGAACTTCTGTTGAGATTGACAGCTAGACCGAAATAAATTCCATCACGCTCTTGAAAACACTTTACCTTCAAGTACAACGTACGCAGCTGGCACCGTGGAAATGGAAAAGACTTGAGGATGAATCGAAAGAACGATATCCAAAGCGAGTCAAGTAACGTTACTGCAGTGACTGGAAGGTTGTCGTAAATCAGTATTTCAGCCGCTGTGAACAACATCTTTCCACGCTGCATCAGCAACATCCGATATTGATTGGCTCACACTTTATTAATTAGGCGAAAGCGGAACAGTTCGTCTTAAGACGAATGCAAATCCCACTGCTAACATCAGTGATCAAGGCATGCCAGCTGCACTGGATGATGCCCAACGGTCATGAAAAGCACTAACTGCGTGTGAACTATGCGGAACGCCAGATTCACGCTTTTACGGGGCTTTTTCCACCGGGGTCACTCGGCCGACTTTTCAAATCCGTCTTCATTTATGCAGCGTTCGCTTTGCATTTGGCAGGCTAATGGCGGGGCGAAATGGGCTCCGCCGGTAAACAACCCAGAAGTGACCAATTGCGCCCACTGGCCCTGCAACCGAAATCGTTATCGAAGTTTCGTCAAGAGTTTAGGGCCCGCGATCGCCGCCACCTCGCACAGCCCTAAAGCGATATCGCGCCAACGTCCAGCCTTAGTTATTTATCGTCGATTCTATCGCGAGAGAGCGATCCTGTACTTTGGTCCATGACGGTCAATTAACTGAGCCGTGCGAGGCTATTCCGGAGCGCTATAGACCAGGAGTGGAGCAATGGAGGACTTGCGATGACCTAGCAGAACTAACGGTTAGTCCACTTCGGACACATTGTACCCGCGTTTCCAAGTGTAACACTGTGTCGCCCAGCCCGGTGAACAGTATCAGACCTGGAGGGATAAGAATGATCATGTCTTGAAATACTGTTCTGTGAATGACACTGTCACTTCTAATGCCGCCAATGTTGCATGGGCCCATTTAAATATCCTGCGGACGATGACCAAATCTGATACTGTTATCGTCAGGCAGCGCCGTTGTCGACCGCGAACACTCCAGAAGTGCGATCTATCCAGAAAGCATCGCCTCTGATTGTTGTGGTCGGCACGACCGACGCAGCACTGAGACCCGCGACGAACCGGGAGGCCAGAGCAGGGCGTCCCTCCACGGCGAGGGAGTCCCTCCGCGGCGAGGGAGAGTCGGCCTCCGGACGCCGCCGCGAACCCATTATCCCTCATCAAAGGTGCATGCGTCCCGGTTTGATCGATGCCTCTCAAACATGGGCCGGGACGCCGGCCAGAGGGCAGGTGCGCGGCCAAAGACGGGAGTCGGCGGCGCCGGGCCGCGCCGGGCCAGCATTGGCGGAGCGCGACCAGCCGTGAACGCCGGCCGCACGCTGAATACACCAATCGCCCGGCGACAGATTGCCCTCGCCGCCGCCGGCGCTAATAGATGCGTCACATACCCGCCGCGCGGACGGGCAGAGGCAGACATGGACGGAAAAGTGACGAGTCACTCGGAAATCGGGCATTGAGACAGCATAGTTTACGACCGCATCGCTCATATTTAAGACATGTCTCAACCCGCCATGAACGAAATGGTTCTGTAATTCGGGAAAATCTAGAGTTTGGGAAACATTTCTCAAAGCCTACGTATGTCTTATAACAACCTGCGCTTTGTTTCGCATGCGTAAACTGTCACAGTTCCCACTTTATAGCTATGATTATTCGAAAATAATTTATGCACAAGCAAAACACCACAATAAAATCGAGTCATCATGAAAGGAGAACTGCAGAGCAGAGACGGCGCAGAGGTGCTGCAGCGCAGAAACAGCACAAATGTATTGATGGACTGGGTGGCCGCCCCCAAACAGAGGGCTAGACAATCACACCAGGAAATGGTCCCCTGCGGGAGTCGGTCGCGAGACAAACGCCGGACGACAGCGGGTAAATCAATGTTCTGAAGCGTTTCGTTCGATACAGCGCCCACGAGCGTTACCTTAAGTTCGGATTAAGTCTGGGGAAAACAATCCTCGACGTCCTCCCGTGATGAAACCCATGCATTTTCTAAGACGATCTCTGAAAAGTTTTAAGACCACTGTATCTTCCACGTTTATCAGCGAGTTGTGCATGCTATCCGGAGGAATGAAGCTGCGGTCATAACTACCGCAAAAAAACAGTCCCCACGAAAGCCTGGACTTACAATGCTTTGCCTCGCAGGCCGTGGGTGGAACTGCAGCATAAAACGAGATGAGCCTTCATCTTCCTTACGGATAAACCCACTACCGTAGAAACTGGCACTACTTCTGTAGCGCTTGCACAGAAAGGGCAAACTTCAAAATGGCAGCTGCATACCTGTTTAAAGGAATGTTCCACCTCAACACAGGTTTTGAACTGAGACAGGCAGGTTGTGGCCGAGAAGCAAGAGTGCAATATACAGCATATTTCAAAATTTCCAAATTTATGGAGGTTCAAAGCCATTTCAAACGATTTTCCCGAGTGTTCTATTCGGCCGTGTCTTCTATGCAGCTGTTGCGTAACGTCAAGAGCTGGCGCAGACCAAGGAAAGCTGGCGTTCATTGGCCTGCCCACGTCGGTATTACGTCGTATTGACGGATATCGGCAGATATAGTTCTTAATGAAATATAGTTCCTGAACCTGCTACATATTTTTTTATTGAAAAATAAGTGCCGAAAACCTCCTTTAGACCGATTAAGTATTTTTATGCAAGATCGACTAAGGTGGAGCAAGGGCGTATATAGGGGGATGCCATCAAGTCATGGCATCCCTCCTTGGACGTCGAAGGCGTCACTGTCGGGAATACAGTTAACTGGCTAATAGGGCGTCGAACCTGAAATTATGCCTTCGAGGACTATACGGGCCACGCAAGAGACCTAACAATGTCCCAATGGATTGGAAAAAAAATCAACAACACAACTGAACCTAGTGGTCACAAGATGTAACGGAGGCCCAAAGCCCGGAAAGACTACCCTCCCCCTCCCCGGAGAGCTCAAAGAGCACCCCTGAGGTCTGAGAACATCTCGATGGCCAAAAGGGTGCCCTAAGGAACAAAATGGCGTCCCAAACCCTGAAGGGACACCCCAGAAGGCTGGAAGGGAGTCCCTGTGATCTGAAACTATGTCCCAAGATCTAGAAGGATGCCATGAAGAATAAAACAGAATCCCAAACCCTCGGGCTGGAGGGACGCCTCCCGAGGGCTTCATTCGGGCGTCCCGTTAGTCTATGTCTCTAGGAATAGAAGGAAGCCCTAAATAATAAAAGGGCACCCGCAGTGGTAAAAAAAAAAACTATTGGAGGGGTGTCCACGACAGCTCACAGAGCGCCCCGATGTCTCCAGAGGGCAAGCCTGAGGTGTAAAAATACGTCCCGAGGGCTAGAAGGAGGTTCTAAAAAATAAAAGTTGCCTCAAAACCTGGAGAGGCGCCCGAGGGCTCAAAGGGTGCCGCTGACGTCCAGATATGTCCCAGGTTTCGAAGGACATTCTGTAAAATAAAGAGCCCCCAAACCCTGAAAAGGTGTCCCCCGAGGGTTCAAAGTGTGCCCCTGTCGTCTGGGAATATGTCCAAAGGTCCAGAAGAACGCTATAAAAAAGAATAAACAGCGTCCCAAACCAGGTAGGCATTTCTGAGAAATTAACCTGCCCCCGACTGGGGGCGGTTGACCGTCCCCTGAGGCTTTTCCGAAATTACGAGAGAACGAACAAACGCAGCGCAACGAAACTTGGTGAACCTTTAGACTGCTCATTTTTACACTTTGTAGCCAATTTTTGATCTCAGGTCGACTAAGGCGTTTGACCTAGGTCAGGTCAAATGGACCTATGTCCAAAAAAGTTTAGCGCCCTGTAACCTTTTTGGAAAACATAACCACACAATAAAACTTTCAAGCGTTAGAGATTTTGATAAACGCAACAAATCCGCTATCGCGGGTTTTTCGGAAATGTAAAGGTCACTGACATAAGGTCATGCCCCTTTTCAACAAAAGCCGTCATTTTTTTAATTGGCGGAATTTTTTACAACAATTTGAGTGTGGGGAGATCCAGACATCCATTTTCCGTCAGTGGGCAAAATTCCAATGACCTCCGGCTACTGACCTGAGGTCAGGTCACGAATAACTGTTATGAGTCAAAATGCACTGCCATCAAAATCGACGATGAAAGACTCAGATCGGGTTGAAAATGGCAGAACTGGCTCGCATAGTTGCGACTGATACCAAAAAGTCGAAAAAGTTAAAAAAAATTACTTATTTGCGAAGTAAGCAGACTTTGGCGAATAAAACCCCGTCAATTGTGTAGATTGATCACTAATGGGTTTTTCGGAATCTGAACATGAAAAATCATTCCAAGAGTCAATTGGATCAAGAAGCAGCACCTGGAATGGCATATCTCGCGAAAACAAAAGGAATGCTAAAATTAGTTCCCGTTAATTTCATACTGCCTTCGTCGGTGGCGCCCGCCGTGCAGCATTGCCAAAACCACCGTGCCTTTAAATCAATGTTTCAGTGTATACATTAAACAAACCAGCGAAAACAGGCGTTATGAGGCCTTTACCTGTCCGTTGGTACCTTTATCTAGACTTTATTAGTCACAGCCCTTGAGATCCAGGCCGTTTCTCAGTCTCATGCAGAGGGCTATGGGGAAACATATATAGGGCCTAAATGACTTAAACGTTATTCAACACTAAAAATGAGGCCAGTTTTGAGATCTACTCGTCACGAGCTTTCCAACGGTGTGCTTATTTTTTATTATGCGACCAACCGTTCGTGAATTAGAGGGGGGCGGTCAACCGCCCCCCCCCCCGTCCAGCGCGCATGGCACCGACCCACGGTCGTGCGCAGGTTAAAGGACGTTCCTGTGGTCTGAAAATAAGTTTCGAGAACCATAAGGACCCTCGAGAGGCGCTCCCAAAAGCTCAAAGAACACCTCTGCCGGATGAAAACGTGTCCCGGAAATAAGGAAAATGTCTTAAAGAACAGAAAGGCTCCGAAACCCCTGGAGTGTCTCCCTCCAAGGTTCTATCGGCGTCCCTGAGGTCCGAAAATGTGTCCCGATTGCTAGAAGGACGCCCTAAAGAAGAACAGTGCGTCCCAAACTCTTGATGGGCGCCCCAAGGGTGCAGAGAGCGCCCCTGTGGCCTGGAAGGCAGCCATGTGGCCATGTGTGCGCCATATATATATATATATATATATATATATATATATATATATATATATATATATATATATATATATATATATATAATCTTTATATGTTATCACCGTCGAACACCGCTATCAGCGTCTGTTTCGGCGCTGAATGACTGATGCATCGTAGTAGAGGGCTTGGTTTGTTTCATCTAGATGCCCAGTGTAATGGTGTCATTGGACCACCGGCGATTAATGATTGACGGGTACCACTTAAATCTATTTTAAATGTGGAGTGCAAAACATGTACAAGTAGGAAAATTGTAGCGCCTAGTATGACGAATGCAGTCGAAGGTATGGAACACTGAGGGCTCCCATCTGTGTGCTGCATCTACGCATCGCCGAGAACCACTCGCATACAGTTCGCTCCGGTGTGTCGCGCTCTGTATCGCATTCCGGTAGTTAGGCGGTAGAGACCCTATCACGTGGCCTGGAGACTGGAAATGGCGCTTAAGACATAGTGTAATGCAAAAAGTGCCCGCCTGCCAGCCCAGGCGATGTCCGACGATCTCTCTGCAAAACCTTTACACGTCAAAATGAAAAAAAACCAGGTGGCATTTTTTAACTTCAGCTGCCTCCCCCGCCTACCACATATGTACTGGCGCCCCCCCCCCCCAAGGATGATGGCATCCCTCTTGGTCAATTTCTAAATACTTCCCTGAGGTGGAGCATTTCCGTTCATTGCAGAAAAGCTCGATCCATGTCGTAAGACACGTTTTCGTACTTTTCCGAGAGGATTTCCGGATCACTTCCGATGCTAGGAGCAAATCGCGGCCTCGACACCAGAGGCAAAATTACTCGGAGCGAAAAACGAGTCACGCAAGTCTCGTAATAGCCAGCTGTTCGTCCTTGGAAGCATCGCAAATTTAGGTCGCTCGTTACCAGCTGCCGTGACATGTGGAGTAAAAGTTATCTTTTTGAGGATTGGGAAACGGTATTTTAAGCGTCGGTACTGAACCTTTTTGATTTTTACAGCGAGTGATTTATTTCATAAAATTCGCAATAGTAGCCGTCCTGTTTTCTTCTCATTTCTTGCGCTTCCAGGAGAATAACTTACGGCAATATGCGTATGACAATCCGGCACTTTCTGCTTTTTTATTTCACGCTTTTCCGAAGGAATAACTTAAGGAACCTATGCGCACGATAACCCAGCATTTTCTGTTGAGCGTGATTAAGCCGATACGCAAACTCGGATGGGCAGGTAATTCGGTATTCTGTATAGAATATCCCATTCAGAATTCATAGAGAGCTAGTAAAACAACGTTTCGTTGTTCAAAGAGGTCAGAGAACAAAACAGGGCACAGTAGCGCAATCATTCCATATTTCTTCAACAAGAACATTTCCCTTCGTCTAAGTGCATCAGACAATTAAGCATGTGACAGGGGCCAGTTGTGTCCTCGGTTGGCAATCACGGAGACCGAACGAGCGGCCCCGTCCGCCGCGGCAAGCGGAAAACAATCGTTCCCCGCCAGTTAATCACTGTATCGGCCACAAAGACCCCCTGCAGGGCCGTGCAGACCGCCCGCACCTGACCATTCATCTGACGGCCGTCAAATGGACCGCGGCCGGCCACAATGAAGACGTCCACGCCGCGTACAATGGCGCGCTGTTTTTTCCCAGCCACGATTAGCGAGCAATGAATCCTGTTGACGAATCTATTACGCTCGCCGCTGGACTCGTGAGGGACCGCCCGGCCGCGGCGGTCGCCGCCGCCGCCGCCGCCGCCGTACGCCCGTCACGCTCGCGCCAGCCTGCCTGAATGCAGGCGCCATCTCGGCGGAGCACCGTCGACGCGCCGCCAACGGCACCCAGATGGTGCGATATTTTGAAAATACGACGCTCTCGAACGGGCTGTGGCTTAGGCGGTGTTTTTGCGGCGATGCTTTTTCGGCCTGCCGTGCTGTCCGCCTTACGTTCTGCTTGTCAAGTACACTATGAAGCTGCGTGCAGGAGCTTGGAAAACTTTGCGAGCGGAAATGCTAATCACACTAAAAAACAGGATTGCGCAATTGAGAATGCTTGATAGCGTCACAAAAACGTGTGCATTTTGATGTTTTGTTTCTATCCCAAATCCAAATGTCTGGAGGCGAGTTGTTCACCCGGTCTCAGGAAGCCAAATACTTTCCTGTGTGCCTGCGCCGCGTCGGAGCGAACTGCACCAAAATGACGAGGCCTATCACCACCATCTCGCTCACGTGCTGGGTCTATTTGGAGGCTTAGTGATGACGGCGTTTCCTGTTGGCCAACTGGCATCCGTGAGTTTGATGATCCAGCTTAAATTGCAACGGCCTGTAACCTACACTCGATCACGATGCTGCACCCGATGGTACAATGATCGTTTACCTTGAACACGAGAGTGCTGTCCATGCCGTGTTTCACATCCATGTTGATTCGTTTTGACACCTGGCCTTCTGAGCCATAAACACATGAGGCGACGATTAGTTTAGTGGAGCGTCCGCGTCACCGCGTGCACTTACCTGCTGCGCTCATTTAAGTCGGCTAAGAAGGGTCATTTTTGTGTGTTGCATGTACCCACACCTTTAGACATTGATACACAGCAAACCTAATGACCTCAGTCAGACGAGATACTACTTTCTGATGTCAGATTTATAACCCAGGTTAACACAATCTTTTTCGTGTTTTAAAGAGTACATGACTTAAATTTTCCCAAATATTTCCTACGTATTGCGATTTACATGCATTTCGAGGTCTATTGCAGCTTTCGGGGACCTCCTAATATCACCGAAGAAGAAGCCGCAATAGGTCTTGAAATATAAGGAAAATAACCACGAACGCAATGTTTGTGCGCTACGAAAAACGATCATGACAGCTATACAGATGTGCTGTCTTCAGCCAGGGTCTTGTGATGGCTGGTATTCCATTCGTTGCACCCCCTAAAACAACAGTGCCCGCGCAAAGTAAAGTTGCAAATTTGTGTTCTGGGCGTTTCACTGCTTTCTGCCCAAACTTATGTTGACTGAGAACTGAAATTTGAAGTATCTGGAGCACCGACCGCTTATATGCGTTTAAACGCTTGCTGCTTTCCGCTGCAGCTTTGAGGCAATGGCCTTTCCCGGCTGCAAAAAGAGAGAAGCGGACAAACGCTTACGTGATTTAGGGGTCGAAATAAGTGTCACAGGTAGCCAGCCAAGATCCCCATTACACAAAATGGTCAGGAAAGACTGGAGGCAGGACGGAACGAATTAATTGAATCAAAGACGAAGCAAAACATGCTCCACTGCAAAAGTGACTGGAGACACCTGGCGGAGCGTGGAACGGCATGTTTCCGGGGTTAAACAAACGAAATCAACTGACTTTCTCCAAATCGGTGCAGCTGACCGTCACCAAACCAGGTGAAACAACGAATCAAACCCACGAAATGCTTGTAGAGTGTCGGATACATTTCCAGAACCTGTATCAAAGGCAAAACTGCCACGAGGCTGGCAAGTTTATTGATCACATCCATCAGCTAACTGGGACACAATCTATGCTAACCGCAGGTGCTATTGCCCCAGAAGAGTTGAGCTCAGTACTTCTGAATATGAAAGGAAACACTAGTACTGGCCCCGACAGATATGCTGCGCCGTTTACTTAAACTTTTTGGCCGGAGCTAATGGACTTAATCCTTTCGGTTATATGGGAGATATACGACGACCATATAATGGCAGCAGCCTTGAAGAAGAGCGTAATGGTCCTCATTTCTAAAAAGACAAATATTTCAGACAAATAAACTCACTGCGGCCATTCAGTTTCCTTATCATTATTTTTAAGCTTTTGACCAAAACGTTGATAAAGGGAATGAGTCGAGTTGATGGCGATGCAATAAAACACGATCAAACTGGGTTCCTCAAAGGTCGGCTTGTCGAAGAATACGTACATGTGGTGCTAGACTTAATCGAGATATCGGAACACCGTAACATCCCTTGGACTGCTCGTGTTCTGTGATTGACAGAAAGCTTTCGACCCAGTAGACTGGAAACATTTGAAATCACCACCAAAAATCCGGATTTGGCTGCCACATGCAAAACTGGATCGACATTATCTACGACCAAAGAGAACTACATCGCACAACAGCGAGAACTGATTTGAATCGACCGTTCTCGAAACCATACCATATCCAAAGCGGGATTAGGCACGGCTGCGGAGGGAGCCAACATCTGCCTCTGCCTTCCATAGAACAATTGTTAGCTAAGATCAGGAATAGGAACTTATAAGGGGATTACACTTTGACGATACAGAAATAAAAGTCTCTACATACGCGGACGATATCTTACTGATTTCAGATGGAAAGAAGCAGTCACTGAGAGCCTCGATGGACCGCCTAGACTACTTTGAGCTTGTATCTGATCTAAAATCGAATTCAACGAAAACGCGGACGATTTGAATTGGAGTCCAAAAAGAGGAGAATGGCGCTGTGTCCAAACTTACAGCCTACATGGCAATTCTACACCATTACTTTCCTGGGTATAAAAAGCATCGGAATTTGCAGACTGTCAGGGTTGACTATACAAAAAGCACAAAAAAGTTCAAACAGAAGCTCCGTTTCTAATTTGCTCACAGACTTACCCCATGCGACAAAATTTACGTTGTGAAATCAGAAACAATGTCACAGCTGTTGTATTTGATGTTAGTCATGGAAAGACCAAACGCAGAACAAGGAAAAATTGAAGGAATTATGTTTCGATTCACATGAAACAGGCATGAAGAAATGAAGCGGATTACAATGAAAAATCTTGCACGAAAATGCATAGCATCTGGCAACCGATCTAAACACTCACACCGACAGCCTTAAAATACCATGTGTGAAAAAGTTCGTTGACAGCTCTTGCATTGGTAAATGGAAAGCCGTAATCTCAAAACAAGTGATTAACAAAGACGATGTAACAGTTTTCCACAACGGTGATAATACCCCAACGCAACGTTTGCCATTGGGACGTTTCTGGAGACCAATGTCCAAGCATGGGCAAAGTGAGCGTTTCACCAAACAAAACTAGTGCAAAAATGTTGTTCCAGTCGCCATGGCTAAACTCGCCATTTAACCGGCAAAGCTATGCTACGGTAAATAAAACGCAACTGTTTAAACACGGCTCGATAAAAGTGGGTTATCACTATGGTTTCAACCAAAAAGAAGGTTTAAGAGAATTCACGACTTTGGCGACCTTCTGCTGTGGCAAACACTTCTTCACAGCATGCCACAACATTGGAAACGCCGGTTAAGGCCAGAATAGCCAGACTCAGAACATACCTCCGAATCCATTCAAAAGATAACAGTCGTGCCAAAAACCACAAAACAGGGAAACAGGAAACTCTTGGCTGGCGTCAAAGTAACCAATCCCAATAAAACAGAAAACCCATGGAAGGACGGGCTAGACCTCCCAAAAGACTTAACTATCCCATACACTTTATATATATATATATATATATATATATATATATATATATGTGTGTGTATATATGTGTGTGTGTGTGTGTGTGTGTGTATCGCGGTAGGACGTTTTCTTTCAGACATACCTTGCTAAAAGAGATTAGAGTATTAAGTTTTTCTAGCTTTTTTATTTTTTCTTCGATGGAGCGAGCTGTCTTCTTAAGACTGTGCGTTAACCGTGAAATCAGGGTCACAAAGACACTCATTTATTAACGTTTCGGAAAATTCATTTTTCGTTTTCAGAACACAGACAGTTATGGCGACGCTAAAATTTGCGTTTTAGCACTTACATACAAGGCCATGCGTATCAAACAAAAAGTACTTCCATTCTTGACATTTCCTAACAGTGAAGATTCAGTGTTAAGTTTCACCAGCAGTCTAGTTAAAAGCCAACGCCACTCCTAGATTGCATGCCACTGATTATTCCAAAGTCCCAGTGCAGCGTGCGACTTAATATCTGGACGTTCAGTGTCGGTTTGCATTTTTGCATAAAAAGGGCATCATGTAAGTAAAGACATCTGTGGTCACTATACGTCATGAATATCGTCGTGATGTCAGTCAGTGTCTGTCTTGTCAAGAGTCTCGTCATGCATCTGTCGTGAGTGCTGGGCAGGAGCACCATCACGAAGGTGCATGACAAGCCGTCTAGACAGCGAAGTCGTTGCAGCACCCATGTAGTGCGATTTACGAAACCTGCAATCTTCGTGTGGGCATGTGTATTGATACACTATCTTACTTTTAGCAAGATAATGTATCAATATCAAAGAATCGTACGTAAAGAACCATGAAAATGGTACCGAGCACGTACGACTCAATTTGCTTTACATCAGTACATGATAAGAGCTCAGTCAAGGTGACAAGGGTGAGTTGCATGTGTGTGTATTAAGCACACATTTCAGAGTACGACATTAGCCAAACAATATCATGCGCTCAAAATTCCTCACATGCCGCAGATTTTACCAAACCAATAAGCTTGCGCTGGTTTACGTCCGTCTCATGCCCAGTAAACGTCACAAAGTCAAGGGAGATATGATGTTTGCTTCAGAACATGTCGCGTGACAGACGCTGGGTTCAAGTCTCACAGGAGCGCCAACAGAAAAAAACCGGGAGATGTGGAGAGAGGGCGAGTGACGAGACGGCCGAGTCTGAGTCGTCCAGCTCGAAGCAAGTTCTTCGGCGGCATCTGGTCGCGCGCCTTAGGCAAGACTGAACTTTACCCGTAAACATTTACGCCGCAGCAGAAAACTACCTGGCGCAGAGTTTGATTTCACCACTACCCACCGAATGAAGGCGCTGCAGTTCTGAAAGGCGAGCAGCGACTTCCGCGCCGCGTGGCCTGCAAAGCGGCTGGCACCACGCTGCGCGGTCACTGTACGCCGGCACGTACGAGTCACAGTCCCGGTCTGCAGGGCAGGAGCGGTGACACCCGATCACCCGCCTCGGTCGCCATTTCCTCAGCCTTCGCTCTGGCACTGACCTTTCGCCTACCGAGTCGGTCCGCCCGACCTATAACGGCAGCATGTCTTCGCCTGTCACGATAGCGGGCCATATTTGGCCCCTACATTCCGAAGCACGAGGAGGGTGCTATCGACGACGCTGCCCCGATATGATAAAGACGGTACATGTAGTGCCTTAATTGCACAGCATGTCCAGCGAATGCGTAATGGAAATTGATGCAGGCGGACGGCTACCTAACACGAATTGCAAAATTCAGAAGGCAGTGGGACGTTCCGTCACGGAGTGTGGCACGTCCTAGAATTTCACCGCAACAAATGTGACGAAAGGCCACAGCAAAAGACAACCATAATAAGAGGGAAGAAAGCGGCCGTGTCAGCGCCAATATTATGCCGGACAATGCGTACACAGTCTGACGGTAAAAGAGCGTCTGGATCACAACGAAACAAAAAAAAAACCGTCCATCAGCCTCGCATTTATTTAAAACAATACACGTCACCCCATTTTAATAAACACTGCTTTGTTTTACCGCCAACAATGTTAGTTACACATCTCATTTTCAACAACATACGGATGAACATGCGGCGAAGGCGTTACACGATTTCGCTAAAGCACAGCGGGCAAAGCTTATTTCGTTGTAACATAAAGGCTGTCATCTCAACCCATATCGTATTGCTGCATGCGTCTCCGTCGCAGACTTGTTCCATATTTAGGGATTAATGGCAGTGAGCAAAAATCTGTCACGTGGAATTATCTATGAAAGCTCAATATGGAATTCCATATGGAGCGATAGGGAGGTGATAACGCACGTCAGATGTGACCATTTAGTTCAAAATATCTCAGGAACTTTTGGAACCCAGACATTTGGGTATTATTTTCCTTTTGATTATTGTTTTCTTCATGAGAAGTTAACAGAGGTGCCTCCGTGAACAAAACATCCAAATATACTTTACATCAAACTGAGAGTCACTGGTAAGCCTGTGATTCATCATGAAACTTCTATTTCGTGAGATACGTGGAAGTAAAAAAAAAAAAAAAACACTCGTCATACGGTGGGACGTTGAATCGAATCGGACTACGCTCTTGAGCTAGAAAAATATGCAATACTTACACGGCTTGCATGGAAATTCCAGACTGATGAGAAAATGGATGACATTGTTTTTGGGCTATATATCAATGCAACGATTTTGCAAACGAAATGCAATGGTATATCTTTGGAATTCTTTTGTGTCGGAGGTGGTAACGCAAGATTTTCTTCACTCTGCCTAACTTAGCTTTGGCATTATCAGCTCTCCTAAACTTTTAAATTCTGTTGTCCTTTCAAAGCTCATGTTTTACTACCCTCCTGCGAACATGGTGCAGGCATTTTTACCGCAAACTTTTTGTATGGTTCTGAGACCATGACTAAGACCACCATTAGCAGCAGCGCCAGTCCAAACCCTGGGCGAAGACTGAGGAACGAAAGTTTCCCTCCATCACAGCACAAAGATACCGCCTTTCAACTGTTTACTGGTCCTGCAGATATCGCCCGCGGTACACACAACTGTGTAGAACTGCCGAGCGCATTGCAACTAAATGAAACAGTCTTATTACCTGTCCATTCTTCAGTGTTGCGACTAGAGCTCGCTTAGCAGTTCATACGTCCTAATAAATCACAAAAGAAAGATTACACCTCCCAATATGGATTGCACGAACCATGGCTGAGCCATTTCGGACTGATTCGAATCTAAACCATAAGCTCTGAATCAGAATGCATCCGGGTCTTTCATGACTACAAATTTACCCCGGAACGCTGGAATGCATTTTGATGCTTTCACAGCAGAAACTTTAGGTCTGCATTAAGAGGAAATGAAAATGCAGACTGACTACTATATACGCCACCTCCAGCTATTGTACAACTGAGCAGTCGTGCTAGGTTTTTCTCAGTAAAAGCCAGATGGAAGTTTGCAGAGCGCTTTGCACAGAAGCTCACTTAGAGCCGTGCACCATTTATGCGCACGAATGTCACGGGATTAAACGATGTTACTTTGTTTACAATGAGCGACGAGTCAAAATTTTAGAATCAACTTCAAGTTTACAACTTCCACAAAGAGGGACACAGACAGAACAGTAAGTACAGCTGTCACCACACAGAATCTTAATGCACCCTGACCAAGGCGTAGCAAGGATTTTCGTAACAAATGAAAACTGGAATGGGAAAATTTGGCCCATTCCAACTAAACCCCATCGACCGCGAAAGGTACACATGAACGACGGGATTAATCAGCCCACGATTCGTTTTGGCTGCGCTCACCGGCGCAGCCAGGGGGGGGGGAACGGGGGCCCGGGACTCCCCCTTAGAACCACATTTTTGTGAAAACCATTACATATCGTCTTCCCAGCGTCGGTCTTCGTGTGATTTCAGGCCACACTGGACTTTGCCCCCACCCCCGTTAAGAAAATCCTGGCTGAGCTGATGCTGCCCGTTTCAGTTCCTCTTCTCCATGCGGCGCCGACAGGACTGACCTTGAAACGCCACCAGCAGACACGCGGCCACAAGCCTGGTCGCGGCCATGATGCAGGCGCCTGCACGTCCCACACACCTCGCCCGCGGTCGACGGCGCGTCCCTCCGCGAGCACAGCTGGCGGCCGACTGCCGGGCCTGAGCTGCTCGGCCGACACCGGAGCCAGCGGTACGGCCGGAGGATGGCCCGCAGCCGACGGCCGCCAACTCCGAGCGGGGCGATTATCCGCAGAATCAAACACCAATCAAGGACTTACAGGCCGTCCTTTTCTAACGTTACGGGTAGCGAAATGGCAGCATGGGAAAGAAGAAAGTAGCAGTGTATTGCGACAATATGGTCGTTGGCATTAGTGTAGAGGAGAAGACAAGTAAAACTGTGACGTTTGCCATTCGCCTCTTTACCGAGCGAGAATAGCCTGATTCCGCTTATAAGTACTGTAACTTAGAAGTTATACGTCTTATATATAAGTCATATATGTAAGTATTGTAACTTAGAAGTTCTCATATTTTCCTTTTCTAAGGAGGTGTGTGGTCTGGCTGTCGAGTCAAGCAAAATTCAGCCGTATTTTTCCCTTTGGGGGGGCCTGTTTGGAAAGGACGTATGGGCAATATTTTCAGTGTCGTATTCCGTCTGAGTAGCAACTCTGTAACGGTAGGGTCGGTGGAACATAAGGCATTCATATCGAAGTTAACAAGCAATTGTTCGGTCGTGTTGCATGTTTTTCTATGAGGTCGGTCCGGCATTTGGATTCGACATGATGGCGTACGTCCATCTGTGTGGGTCTTCGTAGCCAGGCGAGGTGCTTCAGTGTTGCCGAATAGTTGAGTTGATGCGTTGCTACGAACTGTCTGACTTGCTGAAGACCATTGCACATTGGCCGTGCAGAATCCTTTGTTCCGGGATGGCATCTGGGCGACAACCTAGTCCACTATCTTAGAGATGTTTTAATTTTGGTAGCTATCAACACGGAGTTTTCATCGTCTGGATCCGGAATCAAAGTTCCGGCACACACCGGCTCATTTCGCACCAGTTTGCGGCCTTTGGTGTTGGGACGAATTTTCACTATAATACCCAGCGCGTTCGGGAAATCAAGCACAATTTTTCGAGCTTGGCTTGTGAGTTTCGACAAACATTTCCTGGTGAAAGCGGGCCCAGTGGTCCCAGACCTTCTGTAGACACTGATTTTTATTAAGACGCTGTGTGAGTAAAGCTGATCCATCTCGAGGCGAATTTTTTCTTTCGCACCGCAAAATAAGCGGGCGCCTTGAGACAGTTAATGGCGTTCATGGCACGTGGAACCGAACATGACTGAAAGGAAACGCAGCTCGCAACGCTTGCAGGCTGCTGCCGGCCGCTCGGTGGCCAGCCCCGTCAGCCTGTCGCCGGTCGGCAACTGGTTTTCGTGAGACGATGGTGACTCACGTCCTCTTCGGCAGTCATCGGCACTACACGCTCCCACGCTCGCAGTACTCGAACACACGTGACTTTGTTCTGTTCACAGCAGATGTTCGTGACCGATTCATAAGCGACGTGCCTACGACCGAAATAAACGAAGAAACAGTTGTAAGCCGCCTGATGGCAGCTTACAACTGCCTGCAACCTGCAACCAAGTTGACAACAAGGCAGCCCAGAAGTTCCCGCCAGGTGGTGACCAAAAATAGTAAGTGGCCGCCACTGGGCCGGGTGTCGCGGCTCAAGTGCGCCAGAAGCCCCGTCCCGCCGCTGTTGCCGAGCTGATGAACGTGCGACCGCATCCCAAGAGGGGCGGCGAGACAACCGAGCCGAACTTCTGGCTCCTATTGCAGGTCAGGCTCGGCCAGCGGCGGCGCCGCCCGGCAGCATACGGCCAGGGCCGCCCTGAGCGCGGCCTGGCCGGCCCGGAGTGCGCGGCTCCAATTCGGTTAGCGGGCTCGCTCTCCCGGGTCAGAACGCTTTCTCTGCGGCCGCCGCACGCGGCGACGGTTTGGCATTTTCCGAACTGCCGAACTCGACCGCATAACTGGATCAACGGCCAGCGGGAGCGAGGCGGTTGCCGGCTGGTCGCGAGACGCGTGGCACGTGGCCGTGTGACTCGCTGCACGACTTTTGACCCGAACGTGACTCCGCACAGGGATATGTCACGGATAGGGAACGAAATGGGTAGTGACCGGCATGGGCGAGGTTAGCCTGGTCCCCTACCCTTCAGTCGTCTGTGATCGCAACCGAAGGCAGGCATTTTTTAAGCTAAAGTTAGCAAGCCGAAGTGCTCACGGCACCGAATAGAGTCTCCTCTCCCAGTGAGAAGAAAACACCTGCAGAGACAGTCATCAGACAGCCGCAGCGTCCACACGAGCTGTCCATCGCAGACCATGGACAGATTCAACTCCCGCCACGCGGCGGCACGCACCGGCCTGGAACGGGCCGGACATCCCCGCCCACGACGCCTGAGCATGGCGCTGAAGCCCCACCCGGCCGTCAGTCAGACGCCAGGTGCTTCCCCTGCTCCGGCGGCGCGGGCGCGTCGCCGCCGGGCCGCCGACGTCACCGGGCCGCCGTCCGCTGCCGGCCACTCCGCGCTAATCCGATCAGCCATTGTCGGCGTCCTCGGCCTCCCCGATAGCTCCCTGCGGCCGACCACCTTTGTGGGCGTCCCCCGCGCCCCCGGCCGGTCGACCTAATGAACGGGTCGATAGAAGACCCGTGACAATCTCATCAGCTGGGCGCCGTGATCCGCGACATGACGGCCCGACGCCGGCCCGACGCACACCGACACCGCCAGGAGACGGGTGACGCGTTGCCGTGGTGTCATCAACCGGTCTGAGATATGCCCAGGACGGTTTTCCAGCCATCTGGAAGGCCACAAGCAACGTGCGAAAGCCGGTGACGGACTTTTGGAACCGAAAGCGTTGCAGATTGGCACGTTGCAAGCATCGTGCTTTGGGTGGCTGTTCTTTAACATCGTCAGTCGCGACCTAGCTTGTCTCATTCTCAATGAGAGCGATGGTTTCCGCATATGCACTTTTCGATACGCCAATGATACTCAGCCGGTGATCACTGGCCACGGTGTAAGCTGCTCGCAGTGAGATTCTCCTGGTTCTTTCTACACGACTTGAAGGTAAACGATAAAAAACGAGCTCATGCTGCCTCAACCTCAGCATGATCACGGATCCAGGCACAGTGTTCTTCATGCAGCAGCCTTTTGCCCTCTTAACAAAGGCTAGAAACCTAGGCGTGATCATGGACTCGTGACTTACGTGAGAACCTGGTGTCAACAGCGTTGTTTCAAAGTGTAACGCACCGGCGCAGCCAAAGTGGGGTCTGGGGGCCCGTCCCCTCCAGACCCTCATTTTTGTGAAAGCCACTGCACATCGTCTTCCCAGCAGGCGGTTTTCGTTTGATTTCAGTCCACACTGAGCTCCCCCCAAGAAAATCCTAGCCGCGCCCCTGGTGTAATGGCATACTCATTACTATACTTTTCGCCAGAAGCGTTCTCCCATCACACCTCCTGACTCTTCTCATCGACTATCTATATCCCAGCTAACCAAAATTCAAAAAGTTCTGAATTTCGCAGCTCGTGTGATTTCAGTTTGACGCAAATTCCAGCATATATCTGATGTGAGACGGCCACTCAAGTGGCAACTGTCAGAAACCTAGGCACTGTCACTGACGTTAGCATGCTGCACACCATCTTAAGATCGCAGCAGCCTGCGTACCTGTTTATGAGCTTGTCCTGCAATAAGGATCACGTCTGCCGCGCCACCAGACAGTCAAACATGTTGCATGCGCCCCGTGTTATCAGCATCTTCGGCCAGCGCATTTTTATCTACCGAGCATGCACCGAGTATAACACCCATGCAATACGTCACAATTCACAACATTGCTCTTTGCCAGTGTTAAAGTGTGCCTTAAAAACCAAAATCTTGCCATCTTTGCAGTCGAGCTGGTGGTGCTGATTTTTATCGTGTGTTCTCATTTTGACTTGGGCAAAGTGTGGCACCAAAGTTGTCAAATTTTACGTCTTTTTCATTCTTTTTGACTGCGTACCATTGTTTGCATAGCAAAGGCTACGAATTAACCCTTTTTAGTGGATGTGGCCGTCCATTTGTAAATCCGTACACACATACATACAGACCTAAACGGTCCGGCACCTGAGCTGCAGGGATAACGTCAGCTGGTATGACAATGCTGCAGCCAGTAGACACGTTTATGTCATTCAGCGGATTCCAACGAGGCCGCTGCCGCTATAGAGCCACATTACGTGCTGGAAGTGGGTAAATACAGGCAAACCTCTGAGCGTGCAGAACAAGTGATCATATGCGGAGATGGGTCGTTATTTTCCTGTGTTGGTATGGCGTGGAAGCAAGGTCAAAATATAGAGTATTTTTCAAGGTTTCCGGGCCTTGATACATTTTGTATGTAAATTTGTTTTGACTTGGTGAAATCAGTTCTTCTGATCCCAAATAAAACGTATCCTGCTCTGCTCACTTGTCCAACTCCCGCATAATAACAGTGCTTATTGATTATTTTCATGGTTTATCACGCATCAGGATTATCAATCTACTGCCCATTCCGGAATAGCGATGCGATATTTATAAAACTCCAGTTCAGGTCGTCACTGCACATGAAAACTGAAATGATGTGCGACCTGCAAGCACTGTTTTCAATATTGCTCTTTATACATGAGACACAGATAGGCGTTACTTCGGTTCTGTTCTCATTATCTTCATTTTGTTCTCATCAACCTCAGGTCGTGAAAGTAGAATTCTCAGCATGCATAGAAAGCAGACATGATCGAAGTTAACATGTTAGGTATGATCCCGGCACCAAAAACCCCCAAAACAGCTTATCGCATTGATAATAAGACCGCCAAGTCCCGTTCCATATGTGCTGTTCCATGTGGTACTATCACCATTTACACCAAAAGAGTCACGGTCCGAAGTTTTGCTGTGCCGTGCATTGCCGCGGCACGACCACACGCCCTGTGACTACGGTTTCGGTCCCTGGTCTCGGACCATTCATCCGCGCCGTATCCGGGATTCGAGCTCAGTGGCTGTCACTAGACCGCTCCTTCGTCCGGCCCCATATCCGCTCGGCCAGTGGCTGTCACTAGACCGCTCCTTCGTCCGGCCCCATATCCGCTCGGCCAGTGGCTGTTGTTCTTGCCGTTTTTTTATCAGTTGAAGATAGCCCGAATTGGAAAAGTTTTGCCATTGCGCTTTAGCAGACTGCTTTTCCTCCACCTAATTTACGGCGTTGCTAGAGTAACGAATCAGTGTTCGTTCAAAAATCTACGGTTTATGCACCCGACCGAAAACCATAGTCTACGCTATTTATTGCCTCTCCTGGACGCCATGAATGCGATTCCCAGAGGCAGCGCCTGATTGCCCTTTTAGGCGTGAAAACCGCAAATAGCGTCGCTGTCCTCGATCGCCGCCACGTGCACGGATCTGGCCTTTAAGGGTCATTTCAGAATCATTACACACGTGCATGGCGGCCGGACGAGGACGAGCCGCTGATTGTGCTGGACGTGACCAAACTGCCGGCCACGGAGAGCTAATGGCGCCTGACCTAATCAACCGATCATGCCAATCTGGTCCGGACAGGAGGGAGCCGGGCAGGGGGAAGCGGCGTTCCGCGCCACTGCTGCCGCCTGTACACGTACGGTGTGTTTCTGTGTAAAAACAGGAATAGTGTTGAGGGTCAGGGAACAAGGAGAGGAAAGATGGGGCGATAGAGGAAGGGAAGCCGGGGAACAGGCAACACAAATTGACAATGAGAGGGGAAAAGGAAATGAGGAAAGAGAGAGAGAGAGAGAGAGAGAGAGAGAGAGAGAGAGAGAGAGAGAGAGAGAGAGAGAGAGCGAGAGAAAGAGGATGTAAAGGAGGCAGAGGGATGATGGGCACTGTAGGAGTCATGTACAACTCAGTGCGCAGAAGCGTGCTCCGTGACGCTGCCGGTCGTCCCACACGTGCCGCTGTGTTTCCGGTTGACGGCCATGTTTGGGTGGTGACGCCGCGGGTGACGGCGTGATTCCGTCGTGCCGGTGCGGCTCGATCTGCCATTTCACGGTGCCGAGACCGCCGACTCCAGCGTGCAGTCTGCTCTGCCGCACCGCCAGCCGAGTTTGAAGCCGTCCAGATGAACCAGCACGGAGAGCCGTACCCAGAACCCTGCTCCCCTCCCCTCCGACTGCCAGGCGCCTCTTGGCCAGGGAGAACTCGATTTTCCTATCCTCAGCGATGTGTTTGGAAATTGGTCAAAATGCACGGAATGCGATCCATTGCCTTTTTTCTCGCTCGCACTCCCGTGTCACTTCGATGGATGACGTGACAGCATTCTCACTTCCTGTTTACCAGGTTCATTATTGTGTCATCAATCGCACCCCAACCTGTCAGCAACCAAAGGTGGACACCTCACGTTTTGCACGCCGACGAAGCATTCCTTAAGTAAACGACGCCCCTGCCCCACCATAAACACTGCGGCACATGCAGGCAAATATCACACACATGCATGCACGCATTGCGCTGTCAGGAGACAAGGGGCCATGTCGTGGGAAAGTCGTAGCGTCCTAACAACTAGTGGCTACACAGCTCCCAAAACAGCTGGAATCGCTCAGCAGTGGCCGTTCAGACCGCAGACCGCAGACGCCGCTATCAGCCAATCACGCCGCTAAAACATGGCCTAATCTCGGCCGTGACAATGGCGCTAGTGGTTACCATCGCTCATCGCCAGAGGAGCAGGCAATGGCCGCCAGACGAGCTGTCGGCCGCCGCGCAGACTGAACGCGCTGGTCGGACCAGGGGCACCGCGCGCCAGCCGTGTTCTCAACGGTGTTCTCAAACCGCCAGCTAGGTATGCGTTTGCGGATGTCGACAGATTGCTCTGGATAATTCTACAAAAATGGGAGTTGGTCAAGGGATGAAGTTCTGATTTCCGTCCGAGCTTCTACCGAGTTGCGAAGACTTCCAGTGGAAAGTGAGATACATATTGTTCTCGAAGTCTCGGCGTCCGGTAGTTCATATGCCACAAAATGTGTGAAAAAGCCGGCACAGGAAGTGGGTAACGGCAATATGCTTCATAGTTGAGCCCGGTACTAGAAAAGCAGTAGGAATGCTCAAGTCGCACCGAGCGCGACTGCAGCCAACTGAAACGTGAGGAATGACAGTTCTCTTCTTCCTCTGCAGGCTGTGATTCACTTTGACGACACCACAGCCTGCTCCTCTCCGGCTTCCACCATTGGGAAATTCGAGATAGTCAACACCACACGCAGAAAGGCAAATATTCTCCTAACCGTTCGCGTATTTTTCCAACCACTCAATCATCACCAAATGCATGAAGAAATAGGCATCTGCAGCACTGCGCCGTGGCATAGCCGTCCAGGCTCACGCCGCCCCGTCCATGCCAACGATGTCGGAGTCGGTCGCATACACGAGCGACTGCCGGTTTTCAGAGGGTCCAGGTTAACCGTTCGAGAAGGACACGCCGAGTATTTCTGCGTCCACCACCTAGCTGCGGCCACCCAGCTGGGACCAGTTGGCCGGGACCGAGTCCGGGATCGGCACGACCCATATTCACAGCTCTCGTTGGCCGTCCGTCCGCAGTTCCTGCGCAGCCAGTCCGCTCGATGAGGCAGCGGCCATGGAGGGTGTCGTTTCATATTGCCCTGGGAAACAGCTCATTGAACAGCTCATTTCCCGACGAACCTATGAGCGGCTCATTTGTCCAACCACCATTGAGGGTTTATTACATGTAAGCTACAAGTCCTTCCTCTGCAACAGAGCCGAGCTATTCATTAATGTTTCAAATGTCACTTAATTCATCCAAGACTCAGTGGCCTTACTCGTCATTAGACCAGTGTCCGATTTTCTGGCGTCTGACACACACCACTGGGCTGCGATGTCGCCGAGATATCACCGAAATTCCGCGTCCAGCGCCCCGACGTGACCCGGCCAATCCAGCGAGGCTTCAGCCGCCGCCACTGTTTGTGTTTGGCAGCCATTGATCGCGCCTCGGTGCGCTCACCGAGGCCACTGCGCACAATGGGTCCAGGTCAGTGAGCGATGGCCGGAGAGGAGGAGAGCAGTCTTCTCCGTCCCGGCCGAGCCGGGCGCCTACTGTGGCGACATTCAGAGCGTCCTCAGCGGCCGCTCCCGGCCCCGTACCACCTTTTCAGTCGGCAGACCTCTGCTCGACTTCGACTCCTCCGTCCACCCCGCTCACGCTCGGTAATCCCTCCTGCGTCTCCTCCGCTCGGTAATCCCTCCTGCGTTTGCTCCGATCGATAATCACTCTTGCGTTTCCTCCGCTCGGTAACCCCTCCTGCGTCTCCTCCGCTCGGTAACCTCTCCTGCGTCTCCTCCGCTCGGTAACCCCTCCTGCGTCTCCTCCGCTCGGTAACACCTCCTGCGTCTCCTCCGCTCGATAATCCCACCTGCGTCTCCTCCGCTCGGTAATCCCTCCTGCGTCTCCTCCGCTCGGTAACCCCTCCTGTTTGTCCTCTGCTGGATAATCCCACCTGCGTCTTCCCCGTTCGGTAATCACTTCTGCTTCTCCTCCGCTGGGTAATCCATCCTGCGTCTCCTCCAGTCGGTAATCATTCCTATACGTCGCGCCGATTTGGCAATGGCTCCTGTGCCTCCTCTCGGTGATGCCCCCTGAGCTTCCGTTCGATGTGGGCCCTGGCAGCCAGCAGGAATGGCCGTTGAATTTGTCCGAGGATGGTCTGTCTGAGGGGGGTTTGTCTGATGACGGTTCTGAGGGGTTTTGTCTGACGATGGTTTGTCTGAGGGTCTCTTGCATGGCAGTGATTTATCTGCGGCTGGTTTGTCCGCGGATGCTTTGTCTGCGAATAGTTGGTCCGCACGTGGGTTGTCTGCGGAGGGTTTGTCTACCGATTATTTGTGTGAGGCTGGCTTTCCTGCGGCTGGTTTGTCTACGGGCGGTTTATGCGCGTATCATTTTTTTGTCTTTTTTTTGTCCTTATTTTCTGTAGGTGATTCGTGCCAAGTGTGGGCGGCCCGCATGAGACGAGCAATTTAAGGCGGCGGAGAAACCGTGGCTCTGTGCGCAACGCACGATTGACATTTGGTCACCTAGGTAACTAACAGTCGCGATGCCAGGCATGACGAACAGAGAAATAGAGGAAGGCGATAAAGCACTTGATTTTGACAGCGGCTCATGGCAAAAGGTTAGATTTCGAATAAATTTAGGTCTTTCGTACGACTTTCATCGAAAACTTCCTTCCCATTCACTCTACCAAAAAATTTTGTCTACTTTTGCCTTTGTTTAATGTCACTGGCCGTCCTCGCCGACGGTCGCCAGATCGGCCCGACTGCTAACTGGTAAGCCAGGTGACTAAAACATTTCTGTTAACGAATGAAATTATGACAAATCTGCCGACGTAGAGTCCCGGATAGACGTATAGACGTCCCGGATAGGCGTAGAGACTATCCGGGAACCTAAGGGCGACAAGCAGTTACACCAATAAAGATTACCGTCAGCACCTGCCTATGAATAACTTAGATTACAGTTACCTACCTTCTACTTGTCAGACTACTCTCAGGAGGTTGGTTGGTTGGTCTCAGGTTGGTCTTGTCAGACTACTCTCAGGAGGTTGGGTTAAGGCGCACAGCCACTTCGGTTCAAGCGTCTGGTGTCCAATCCACACCACTCATGTCACTGTTCGAAATGTGGCGTCGTCAAAATTCGAGCCCACAACCTTGCGATTTTAAGTGCTGTTAAGTATTCTATTCGCTGAGCCCACAAGGGTGCCGCTCCGGAGGAATTTGTCTGTTTGTAAGTTAAGACACATAGCCTCCTGGGTTCAGGTGTCCACAATTTCGTGCCAAATTGTGTGTCTCGTCAGACATCAGTCGGTCGTCTGCTCTCTCCGAAAGAGGATGCAAATACGCCGCTGTGCTCACAACGGCCGGATAGTTGGCGCAATCGTGTGTCTGGCGCGTGGCCGATACTTGGCTGGAACCGCACCGCGGCGGCCCAGGCCCAGGGTCACCTCACGGCCGCAGGGCATGTCCGCGTGGACGTGTTCAATCAACAGTGATAAGTAACAGATGATTTCGAGATAAAGTTTCCCTCGCATATTAAACCTGTTCCCGGGGGACTAGACGGTAAATATAGCTGATTCCCAGCAGGAGGCGGGGGGGGGGGGGGATTCCAATGGCAACAAAGGCAATTGATTTCCCATGACGTAAACCATATTTATATAGAAAAGAAGTTTTCAAAATCCTGAAAGAGGTAGAAACGGGGGGGGAAGTAAGAACGAGGGATATTTTTGGACTTGTTATAACTCTAATGTTTAAGGGCCAATTTTTACGAAATTGGCATGAATCGAGAGCCTATGGACGGAGTTTTTACCATACGTCTAAACGTTTGAAATGTTGGGAAAATTTAAAAACGTTCAAACGGTTCCGAAAATGGGGGATTGCTTTTTCAAAAACTGGGTTAACAAAGAAATTAAAAACGCTTTTTTAACTTTTGATAGTCATGTTATGCTGAAGAAGCACAAGACATATTACGTTGTTCGTATAATGTTTACATAGACGGTGCCAGAGACATGAATTGGGGTCCTATCATGGTCACATGTTCATTAGGCCAGCTTACGATCTTTTACTTTAAATGACCTCCAGTTACCTTAGAATCACACGGAATGATCTTGAGTGCATTTCATATTGTCTGAAAACGTTTCTAACCAATTGAATTTATTTTATTTCTAAAACTACATTTTACGGCTGCCTTGATATAAGGTACGCGTACTGACATTTTAGGCCAGAGCTCCGTGACTTGACCTGATATCGACCTGGAACTTGGTAAACAAGTAGAGAGTAACCTTCTACGTGATACATATTCCAGGTTTGGCATCTGAAAAATAGCGCCAAAAGTGTTATTGCGAAATCAAAGTTCGGTTTTTAGCCTTGACCTGACCTTGTTCAGTGGCCTCAGATTAACGAAATCATATTCGTATGCTTGCCGAACAGTTAACCTTTATACCATACAAAATTTTAGATTCTATCTTAAAAGGCTATTTGTGGCAGCCATTTTCCTTTTACCTTGAACAGGACCAAAAATGGCCTGAGGCGGCTTCCACAAACGTTGCCTGGGCAAAATAAATTTACCATATTTTGCCACACTGCGAAGAAGAACCCAAGGGGGACGGATTCAGCCTCCCGTCTGGAATAGGGTTCAAGCGATCATCATGCATACTACAATGGGAGCAACTAGGGACACAACGTACTTCAAGTATTAAATTGATGCGAAGATGGGTTTTGTTTATTCGAATGGTGTTTTTAATGAATCCTGGTGAAATTTTGCGTTCACCATGAATGCCGAACTGATAATTTACACCTCTAACCTACGCCAAGAATCATTACCGCCACCTGGCATAGTTTGAATAATGTATAGTACTTGGGATGTTGCAAGCAAAATCTTATAGGATCCGGTTGATTCATTTTTTCATAAGATGTTCCCACATTGCGCATTTTTGATACCTTATGTTACATTCCCATTTGTTTCACATTATATACATAACACCTTATATTGCACTCTAATTTGTTTCACATTTTATACTGCCATGTCAGGGGGCAATCCATTAGGACCTAGAAAATGACCAGCTGTTTACCTAAGTGATGACCTGTGTGCATTGTCAACAGGGCTAGTGACGTCGGTTATCGTAGGCTTGAACGAAGGTCAGCATGGCTGCCTGCAGAAAGCAGTGGTACGTGCAAGATATCTACCAGTCTCCACTCAGCAGGCTGTCCAGCAGTTCTCCTTCCCTGTCCGCAAACAATCGTTGTATCAGATGCGCCGGCGGGCTTCCCTTAGTGTGACCACATCGTGCTGAGCATTTTCACAGATGTGCGTCCCTCGTGCGCTCTACACAACAAGGCGACCATCAGCTCGCGCCGCAGCTTCAGCAAAAACAGAGACGAAGGGCTGGCTGCTTACTTGGTTGTGCAACAGTTGGCCAATCATTTGTATGCTGTCGAAATGCTCTGAGTGTGCGAAACATTCAGTTCAATGTCCTTCAATCCACATGGTTGCTGTACATGAATGTGAATAGGAATGTGTATGGGAAAACTTTATAAAGAAGGCTGTAACAAAACTAAACATTTGTAGCGATTTGGTATCTTGGTATACCTTTCCCATTATCTTGACTGGTATCTTATTTGAAAACAATTCAAAATTGCCCTTCCAGCACTGGCTGTATTTGGTGACTCCTAGCAACCGTCTCTGTTCACCATGTTCTTATAAACGCAGCAACTTTCGGACCACAGCTTGCTGTTTGAAGGGTAATCTTTCTTTAGCTCTGAAACCTTTCAGTCAGCTTTCTCCCCTGCTCTTTGCGCTCTTTGTGACGTCGCAATATTTCGTACAGTTACAGGTTCCCACGGCTCTCTGCATACTGCAATACAGCATAGAAAACCTTCGTCATTGGTCCACAAAATGACAACTCAGACTCAACGCATCTAACTGCATGCTCTTCATGATCATTTTCAAACGAAATCGCATCCGAAATGAGCATACAGTAAACCACACAGCAGTGGAACACGGCACATGCACCAGAGAGCTTGCCATCCTTCTCGTCTCAAAAATAACTTTTCGAGATCATATCAATTTCATCGTGTCAAAACTAAACAGGCCCCTTGGTTTTCTTGTTCGATCTTTTCACACCGGTACTGGCTCTGTGGGGATGCGAAGCTGTGCGTTGCTCTCGACCTACTCCAGCAACGTCAGATCCATACCTGAACGAAGTCGCGTCATCTGGGCAGGGCCCGCCAAAATAAACATGGACGGGCAGAAAAGGTCCAACCCAAATCTCTTTCATGGCTGGATTACTTTATTAGACAGCGTAATCACTCTGGCTGTTCTAGTCAATATGCAGGGCTTTTAGGTAAATGTAACACTGTTGCTTAACAAATCGCGCCGCGAAATATGACACATTATTCGGTCAAAAAGTGCTCTGTGGCCGAATCGACTCTGTTCTACTGCTCAGTTGCTTCAAAATCAGTGTGGTTACCAGAGTCTTGGGACAACCTGCCCTTTTCTTACATTTCTCGTGTTGATATCAAAACCGCGAAAAAGGGGAATATTTCCAAAGGCGTCAAACATGTTCAACTTTTTTTGCCGCTTACAAAGGTTGACTTTTTAACGGCTTTTTACAGGTTATTAGGCAACAGATGGCGACTTTGATCAGGTCAATGTGACTAACTCCGCATGTGACGTTTCTTTTTGAAAGTGGTTTTCGCTCATTTGTCATATTTCCGTATTGCAATGTACTTAACAGCTATTTTACATTATTGACGGTGTGCCTGGCCTTATGTGCGCAGTGTGTACTAATCGTTTTTTATCTCGTTGGCTTGGATGGTATCTGGATGAATACCCATGAAACATCTATCTTAGTAAATAAATAAATTGATATATAATCCTTAATGATTCTTTTCCAGCATGTTGGGAAGCGAAACATCTGTTTGCGTCCAAATTATTGTCATATTTCTTTCGCGCAAAAAATTATTCTCGATCGATACAGTAAATGTCTTTCACTGCACTTTTCCGATGGCTTTGCGCCACACATTTCGAAACTAAAAGACAGGTGTAATATAAGGAATGAAAAACGTTCTCAGTCTAAAGATAAATGGAGGCGAGTAGCCTGAAGCTTCCTTAAAACTTTTCGCAATTGGCAACCCTTTCCGTTATTATTTCCCTTCCTTTGATCGAACGGTACAGTTTATCGGACATTGGTACCAGGCCGGTACTTCAATAATTATCAACGTTCCCCTGTACTAAAGCCTGGCTTTACGTAGATGCCAGCCATAAGCTATTCCTAATCGTTGGACCGCACATTCTGCGTCATTGATGCCCTCTCTCAACGTTCCATCATTGCATATCGGTCTTACGAAAAATCAGAAGATTGCCCTTTGAACTTGATCTACCAGCCCAAACCGCAACTGCCTATTCGATGTGCATATTGGGAGCAGGACGACCGATGTCTGGTTGACTAGAGAGAGAGAGAGAGAGAGAGAGAGAGCTACTGTAACATTGTTAACGAGTGAACGTCCGTCGTTCCTGCCAGGGCTGCGCTGCCTCATTTGACATCGCCGGCACGGCCGGCCCCCTCCCCCTGACGTCAAGCTACTAACGAGCCGCGTGTAGCGATGTTCTATCGGACGGCGACCGTCTGCGTCCGACAGTTCCGGCCACTGAGCGGCGTTTTGGCGTCTACATCAGCCAGCTGGATAACAACCGGGCAGGCCACACGCGAGGTGCAGCCCGCTGTCGGTCGCCACTGGGTATTCCCGGTACTTTGACACTAGGACTGGCGAAGTACAGGAGCTGACTATAACCACATGACTACAACTATATGGGGCAAGGAGCGCGGTCAAATCCTGACTTTGCCGTCACCAGCTGGAACTTGAGTTTTATGCTGTAGAGACGTATTTTGGAAATGGCTCGTTCAGGAAACAATAAACAATGACCGTTGCGCACAAGATAGACAATAAAAACAGCAGACGAGAGAAGTTGGAACGCAAGAAATATATCTCTTCATATGGAACGTAAAATATATGTCTCCAAGAGCAATACAGCTTGTTAGATGTGTACATCTAACAAGCCATATTGTTGCTTTATCTGTAATCACGGAATGCTGAAAAGGCCTCGTTTGTGGGCGATTCCAATTACATACATTTTTCGTTTGTAGCGATTTTCATTCCACGTCCAGTCCAGCCGTCAGTCACGGTCTCTGAGAACAGGGGCCTGAGGGATCTTGTCCTGGACCTAAGAACGGTCAGCCACGCCCAGTCCAGCCGTCAGTCACGGTCACTGAGAGCAGGGACCTGAGGGACCCTGTCCTGGGACCTGAGGACGGTGAGCGAGGTCCGGTCGGGGACCTGCCGCCGCCGGACCTCGGTTCTCGCGCTCAAGACGCCGGATCAGCGAAACGCTGAACCGCTCATCTGAAATTCAGCTCAAAAGCTCCGGCGATAATAAAACGCGCCGGATGAGATGGAACCGCTTCGAGCCCTATGACGCCGGGCCCCGTCCGGCGCCGGGACAGATAGCCCGGCCGTAAAAATCACCGGCGCAATGATGACTTATTTCGGCGATACCCAGAATAAACACCGGCTCGGGATGAGCCGTCAGGGTCCGGGTCACGCGCGCCCGGGAACTGGGATCCGCTGCCGAGCACGACGGCACGACGGCGACGGCGCAATGCTGCTCCCGGAGCGCGTGGTACTGTGTAACATTTGGCCGCCAGGATCTGTGCAGCGTGGTGTGACTGACGGACTCACGACACCACTGAGCAATTCCATGAATTTTATATTTTTGGTGTGCAGCCGTCCTGTCCCGAATGGGGTGCGCTGATGGAATAGCTGAAGGAGGTGACTCCCCGAGGACGAAGCCTCTGCATATTGCTCTGCAACTGACGTCGTTTTGTGGGCAAATGGTACTGCTTCCGGTTTAAGCCGCCTGCAATTGCACGTTTTGCATGCCGGCACGCGCCAGCTACGACGCGGCGCGACTGCTAGTGGCGTATGTAGCAATGCTGATTCGACCCCTGGTTAATTCTTTGTGGTTGTGTGTATTTTTATTTTTTTTTTTTTTTTTTTTTTTTTTTTTTTTTTTTTTTTTTTTTTTTTTTTTTTTTTTTTTTTTTTTTTTTTTTTTTTTTTTTTTTTTTTTTTTTTTTTTTTTTTTTTTTTTTTTTTTTTTTTTTTTTTTTTTTTTTTTTTTTTTTTTTTTTTTTTTTTTTTTTTTTTTTTTTTTTTTTTTTTTTTTTTTTTTTTTTTTTTTTTTTTTTTTTTTTTTTTTTTTTTTTTTTTTTTTTTTTTTTTTTTTTTTTTTTTTTTTTTTTTTTTTTTTTTTTTTTTTTTTTTTTTTTTTTTTTTTTTTTTTTTTTTTTTTTTTTTTTTTTTTTTTTTTTTTTTTTTTTTTTTTTTTTTTTTTTTTTTTTTTCTCCTTTTTTTTTTTTTTTTTTTTTTTTTTTTTTTTTTTTTTTTTTTTTTTTTTTTTTTTTTTTTTTTTTTTTTTTTTTATTTATAATTTAAAAATAAATAAATATTATATTTAATTTTTTTTTATTTTTTTTTTTTTTTTTTTTTTTTTTTTTATTTAAAAAAAATTTTTTTTTTTTTTTTGTTGTTTTTTTTTTATTATTTTTTTTTTTTTATTAATTATTATTTATTATTTATTTTTTTTATTTTTTTTTTTTTTTTTTTTTTTTTATTTTATTTTTTATAATTTCCCCCTTTTTTTCAAATATTATTCTTTTTTTAAAAATATTAATATTATTCCATACTTATGTCCTCAAGCAACGATGTACCGGAGCAACGGTGGTGATAATTGACCAACAGTTGAACAGCCTCGCTAAACCGCCATTCTACCAGACATCGGCGGTGTTCTAAACGAAGCATGTAAGCGCCATGCAGGACCGATGTCGGGATTACTTTAGACTTGGCCTCCGCAGAATGTGTGGAATCTTGCACTTATTACCGTAACCTAAGCAGAACAGCGGCACATCGGGGAACACACGTACGCACGAGCAAAACGCCTGTCTCTAGTGAAATTCTTGTCGACTCCTGCACCCTGAATGGCAATAAAACGAGCTTCAGGCCCCTGTAGCATCTACAGAAGAACGAGATTACGGATTATGTTAAACGTCAGAGGGATTAAATGAGATCTATTCCGTGCTGGGGAAAGGTGGGGGAGACAGAGTTTGCCCCTTCTCCGGTCTTTCGCTCACCATTCCCGGGCTTTTGGGAGCTGTTTTACGAAACTTATTGACTTTCCTTCGTAATGTTTTTGACATGAGACGAAATTTCAAAAATTTACCCCATCGAGAGTCTGTCTCAGGACACGTCACTGAGAAGCATGTTTGAGGAATAACACGCTTTCTGGAGAATGCGCACCTTCGACGTGATGATGTATTTCTTTGAAGACCTTTATAATGTCACGGGCTTTTTAGATGATCGAAATATTTGTAACCTGTACATTTCTAGGCATATTTATGAAAAAAACGTTAATCAATGGTGAATGTAGAGGCACGTAAAAGGGAAATGGTTTATATTTTATTATTCCTAGGAATTTCCTTTGGAATCCTCACCACATGAATAAAACAAAGGCAACGAGTCATACGTGCATCTTTATCCTAATTTACGCATGTAATTCACGTAAACATACTACCAGGAGCGTCCCAGGCATCGGTTTTTGGGTGCATCTTTCGTCCATTAACGTGTTTAGCGGGTGTAACACACTCATCAGGATTTGAGAAATTGGTTTTGCCAGTTCCACATATTCTTCAGTCAAATTCCGTATATTTCCTTGAAATTAAAATCAGAGGTGGTTTGAAGGTAACGTGAAAGGGGCATCTTATTTACTCTTATTCCTGGGAACTTATGCCTCGACTTAAGGAATAAAAACACAGATATCACCATGCAGTTATTGACTCCCTTTTCTTGTACGTGGACCCGCCCATGAGCATCGGTCATATGCATATACTGTGACATATGACACATTTGAAAATGTTTTCCGAATGCACATAAGACTGCCAGACTCAAAATATGCTGTTGAATGACTTAACATTTGCCAAAAACATGTGGAACTTTTTATGTGCCCTGGATACGCTCATATGACTAAATTTCGGAAATCAGCCTCTTCGTGGCAGATGTGATGGACCTGTCAATTGTCAGTAGAATGGCGTAAAATAGAACAAAATCAGTCATACAAGGTGGCCAGAAAGCTCTTACAAGTAACCCCTATTTATGCCCTTATCTTGACCTTCCTATACCCGCTTTTTAAAATTTCCAACATTAAGTTTTAAAAATGAAGATTCCTCTATAAGCTATCAAACGCCGTTTGCCTAGGAAACCGGAGCAATAGTTTTCTTAGATTGCAGGGCAGACAGCATGCACACGGAGTCATACACATTCCCCCAGCATGGAATCGTACGTAACGGGCAAGAGCATGGAATAGGGTTAAAAAAGACGGTTTGGGGTGTAGCAGAAGCCGTGTACATTATACTATGCTATATCATGCTCTGTGCTTTATCCCAGGCAATAACGATGACTCAGTCACCAGATGCTGATTTTGAAACAGTCAAAAATGCTGTATATGCACCGGCTGATGTTCGTGGAACACCTCAGACTATTAACTGCCATGACACTAGTCATGTCTTGATTTTCTGATTCCGTTCACTCTTGTAAATTGCTGCGACGCTGCTGAATCGCCAATTTTCTAGATATGTGTATTGAGTAATACTTCTGTCAACATCCAAACAGATTTTCCGTTGTGCTTTTGCTTAGAAAGTTGTGCTCAGCTAAAGATATAGCTCGTACAGTCAAAAGAAACCGCTGAAATAATGAAATAAAGCTCCAGGAGAAAAGCACAATGCCCTTTAGGTTGGGCAGAAATGATCATAAATGTCTGGTTTGACAGGCTCGCCAAAGTGCCCTGTGATGTTGGCATGAGATTGCAGTTAGTCCACATGATTTGTTGCACGGATTATGCCGCAGAGTCTGTATGGCCAATGATTAATCCTGACGAGGATAATTACCACTTCCCATAAGGTTTTCTAAGAATTCCAGGGGTATGACCCTCGTAACGCATGTCTGTTTTTGAATGGCTGAGCTTACAATCTTTCTGCATCTTTTCGCCCCAAATTATTGCCTGGTCATGTCAGGTAACACAGATATGACGTCATCTCGAAGCCTCGAGATCCGATTTCATAGATCTGAGAAACGTTTTGGCTTCTTTCTCCGGAACCTGAGGAGACGTGGCGTCAGATTTTGATTCATGACTGTTTCAGCATGTGCTTGACAACATATCCGGATTGAAAAGCCATTGGCCTTTACAAAGTCAAATGAAGTCACTGATATCACTGAATTTTTTCAGATAAATTAAAAAGAAAATATTTTTCTGTAAATAACAACATAAATGATATGAATAAAATCACGATAGAAATGACATAATATATGATATAATAAAAATAATATAGAATAAGTAAATACGAAATAAACTAAAATCGAATAAAATAAAAAAATATACTTGAACCGGTCCTAGAGTAATTTTTGGCGCTGTTTTCTGGTTTCTGTAACGGCAATTATTTTAGCCCACTCGATGATGAAAGCAATATTCTGCGTGGACATCACACAATACCATACTGTAGTTTTTATACCGCGTCATGAGAACTGATTATTACATTTGACCTCCGGCTAACCTGGCCTTGACCCGGAGTAACAAAAACAGTCATTAAATACAATTTTGTTTAATTCCAATACCAAGCCTCCACAAAAACTCGGGTTGCGGATTCTTTTATGACAAAACAACAACGATGACGGCGGATATGGTAAACGACTTTTTCGTCATAAAATTTACATATATTTTAAACACTGTATTTAAGATATTTAAAATGTGCTGACGGATAATGTACGCAACCAAATTTACGTAAGCAAATGTGCGTAAGCGGAAATGTACGTAAGTTCAAATGCGTGTGAACGGAAATGTGTTTAACATACACTGACTCTGCTACGGCAATGTCCTAGATATCTTTTTAACTCCTGATTTTTTTTTTTGCTCGAAACGCATTGTCCATAGGTACCTGAACGGTCCGTGCTTACGAATTTCAGATGCGTAGTGAAGCATATAACGTAATTTTGGTTTCAGCGAATAAGAAAAATCTGGACAACGTCTTGCAGCAAACGCTCGATCTCGCTATGGAATTTCGACAGTTCATGTTCCGAGAACTTGGTTCCCATCAACACTTCTATGATGCGATGGAATCTGATAAGAATTCTCCACTCCTCAAAGTCTTTCACAAGGTGGCCGATCATCAAAGGTAGAAGTCAAACTATTAATTCTACGTGCTATGACAAAACTTCAAAATTATTTTTTGCTCAGGGGCGGAGCCAAGCAACGTTCTTGGAAGACACCACAGGCCATTTTTGGCCATGTTGAGGGTAAAAGGAAAATGTCTGTCAAAAACAGAATTTTAAAGATAGAACTTCAGACTTTATATGGATGTATAGCTAAATAGTTGGGAAATGTGTAGATATAATTTTGTTTATCTGAGGTCATTTTACAAGGTCAAGTCAAGGTCAAAAGTCAAAATTTGTTTTTTTTCGCGATAATTTCGCCGCCGTTTTTTCAAATGCCAAACCCGGAATATATATGACGTAGAAGGATGCCTTCTACTTTTGTACAAAGTTTTAGTTTGATATCAGGTCGGGTCACGAAGCTATGACCTAAAATGTCAGTGCGCGTACCCTACATCGCAATAGCCATAAAAAGAAATTTATGAAATAGAGTGAATTCAAATGATTGAAAATGTTTACAGATAATATTAAATGCACACGAGATCATTCCAAGTGACCCCAAGGTCACTGGAGGTCACCTAAGGTCAAAGGTTACAAGTTGATCTGAGAAACGTGTGACCATGACAGTTTCCCCTTTTTCATGTCCCTGGCACCGCCTATGCTAACATTATACAAACATTGTAATGCAATTTCTACTTCTTTAGTATATCATGACTAGCAGAAGCCAAAAAAGGGTGTTTGCCTCTTTTGTTCATTCAAAACACAAGAGGCAAACAGAAAACTAATCCTCCTATTTTTGAAACCCTGTGAACGCCCATGCATTTTCTCAAAATTTCAGATTTGTGGACCCATGGTAAAAGCCCTATCCATATTCTCTCCATTCATGCCAGTTTCATCGAAATCGGTCGATAAACAACGGAATTATAAGAAGTCCAAAAGTACCCCCCATTTTGACATTTTTGCCCCCTGTATCCACAAATTTTAAAATTTTGAAAATTTCTTTTGATAAAAATGTAGTTCACGTCACGGCAAATCGATTGTCGTTTGTTGCGATGAGATCGGACAAGTAGTTCTCGAGATCTCGGGGGGCCGAATCGGCCCTCTGCCGGGAATCGACCATACCGTCTAGCCCTCCGGGAATAGGGTTAATAAGCGGAGCCAAGATTTTGTCCCATGTGTACATCCTAATGTACATCGCTGGAAACAGAAGCTCCGAATAAATATTCTTAATCTTTGATCGACTCACTGGATGCAAATCTGCAATGCTGAAATACACTGCTCCTAGTCTGTAGCGCTTTGCATGCGTACCAAGGGGATTGGTCACTATAAAGTCGTCGTAATTTAGCACCAGTTCTATCATCTTTCTTCCAAGATGGACTACATGTTGCACGTCCTGATGCCCTGAAGGTCCGGGCACATTGGCCTTCCGTATGTGTACCGAATAAGTCATCAGTGAAATATCCCCTTACTTTCAAACGAAATATGTCTTTTGACTGACACATACTGGAACGTTTGTCTTTTTGAAGCATTCTTCGCGAGCAATGTGACAGTTTCGGGCTCTATGTGACCGTATCGACGCCGACAGTATTTTGACAGTTTGTGTGGTGATCGAAACGTTTTACAGGTGGCCTACTAATACTAATCTGACGTTCCCGTGTCACCAAAAAACAGTTTGCATCTCTGTAATGCTGGAAATGATATCTCGTATTCCATCGCTTATAACTGAGCAAACGTTGCCGGGAACATTATGTTCATACTTCAGCCTGAGAAGAGCATCACCAACAACGTCATATGGGGTTTGCCCTGGACGCGAAGAGGGTGGCTCGCCATGGTGAATCGGATCATGAATGCTGTCAGGACGATAGTGCATAGCTTGGTCTGAGTCTGGATCTAACGATTTGTCAGTTGATGAGTCAGTTGTTGAGTCTGTTTAGCCTGCTGGTGCCGCACGTGCTTGGAAAAGTTGTTTTGTTTTTAAGAAAAGCTTGCCGCAGAGGGGGCATTTCACGTAGAAACCGTTGTCACCCTCATGAGCAAGACGATTATGCTTCGTGAAAATGAACCAATCATGGTGTTTAAATGGACATATCTCGCAGACAAACGTGATAGCGGCGACGAATACGTATAGTCGCGCTTCCCACCTCATTCTTATTTTATGGCAATACATTGCAAACAGGAAGTAGTTTTTTTTGTGTTTTTCCGCCACAGTCAAACTGGAAAAAAACGTGAGAAGAATGAGCCAAAAGAACAATCAGCAGACTTGGCGTATGAAGCCGCCATCACGCTGAGAATGGTTTAGGTCTTGAGATAGATATTTTTGTCACCTATCTTCTTTTCCGTGTCCCGTCAGGACACAGTCATTTATGGTCGTTGCTAAAACAATGGCGCTTCTCCAAAAAGATTTTTTAACACACTACCCGAGGTAGATTTGCACCGCATTAGTCCAGACTTCTGCCCCATTCACGCAATGTTTTCACCGCAGGTAAAAGTGTGGCATAATGCGATTTTTCCGCCAGAAAAACCTGAAATTATACCTATGTGTTGAATAAGTGATGCGAAAAGCTGTACTATAATGGCGCATTCACCTGCCCATGCCATTTCAGTGAAAAATCGCGTCAAAGGTCAAATAGGATTTTAGATTTGGATCAAATAGGATTTTAGAAAATAAGTGGCCTGTGATTAACTCTCGCCCAGGACATTTTTTCCACCTTCACTCCACGGAAGGGGGGGGGGGGGAGAGTTCAGAGCCCTCGTCTGCTATCTTCAAAACTAAGCAAACTAGAACCACAGAGAAAACGGCACTGAAAAGCTCTCGGTAAGGCAGATCAGGAGGGTGTGACTGAACAATGCTCAACGTGACGTTTAGCCGGTCCAATCAGGTTACAGGGGTCAAACTTGTACATTACAGATTCCTTTCGCTATCTTAGGAACTAAACATGCTACGACAATGCGGGAAACGAGGTTGCACAGACCTTAACCAACTGAATCAAACGGGAAATAGTGGACATCGACAAGTGTGACCTGTGATGGTCATGTCGGGTCAAAAGAGCCAAGATTAGTGTGGTCAGGGATGTAGCCAAGGACATCCTTGAAGCTTGTATCCATATCCATGGCCATGTCCATGTAGGCCATGATGATGATGGAGGGCCATGATGGAGGGCCATATCCATGGCCCCCATGCCAACTAGGGCATGGGGGCCATGGTTCCCCCTCAGCCAAGTGGTCTACACTAGACGTAAGGCGATTTCGCACGATTACGGAATAGTGATCGCACACACACACACACACACACACACACACATATATATATATATATATATATATATATATATATATATATATATATATATATATATATATATATACATACATACACACATATATGCACACACATACACACACATATATACATACATACACACATATATATACATACATACACACATACACATACATACAGACACATAAACATACAGACACACATATACACACCCATACACACCCAGATACTCCCATATATACCCATATATACCCATATACCCACGTGCCCATATATATATAACATCTGCACATCTCCACATCTATACATCTCCACATCTAGACATCTCCACATCTCCACATCTGGACATCTAGACATCTGGACATCTGGACATATGGACATCTGGACATCTGGACATCTAGACACCTAGACATTTACACATCTAGACATTTACACATCTAGACTAGACATTTACACATCTAGACATCTAGACATTTACACATCACATGTGTAAATGTCTAGATGTCTAGATGTGTAAATGTCTAAATGTGTGAATGTCTAGTTGTCTAGATGCCCAAATGTCTAGATGTCTAGATGTGTAAATGTCTAGATGTGTAAACGTCTAGATGTGTAAATGTCTAGATGTGCAAATGTCCAGATGTCCAGATGTCCAGATGTCTAGATGTGTAAATGTCTAGATGTCCAGATGTCCAGATGTCCAGATGTCTAGATGTCTAAATGTCCAGATGTCCAGATGTCCAGATGTCCAGACGTCTAGATGTCTAGATGTCTAGATGTGGAGATTTTCAGATGTGGAGATGTGGAGATGTGGATCAGGAGATCGGAATCAGGATCAGGGTCAGAATCAGAATCGGGATCGTGATCGGGAGCAGGATCTGGATCGGGATCGGGATAGGATCGGGATCGAAATCAGAATCGTAATCAGAATCAGAATCTGGATGAGGACCAGGATCGGGATCAGGATCGGAATCGGGATTGGGATTGGGATCGGGATCAGAATCTGGATCAGGGCTGTGATCGGAATCAGGATCAGGATCAGGATCGGGATCAGGATCGGGATCGGAATCAGAATCGGAATCGCGATCGGGATCAGAATCAGGATCAGGACCGGGGTCGTGATTGGGATCAGGACCGGGATCGGGATCGGGATCAGGATCAGGATCAGAATCAGAATTTTGATCAGGATCGGGATCGTGACAGGAATCGGAATCAGGACCAGGATCGGAATCAGGAGCAGGACCGGGATCGGGATCAGGATCGGGATCGGGAGCAGGATCTGGATCTGGATCGGGATCGGAATCAGAATCGGAATCAGAATTTGGATCAGGATCAGGATCGGGATCAGATCGAAATCGGGATTGGGATCGGGATCAGAGTAGGGATCGCGATCAGGACCGGGATCAGGATCAGGATTAAGATCGGAATCGGAATTGGGATCAGGGCCGGGATCGAAATCGGGACCGGGATCGGAAATCAGGATAAGGGTCAGATTCAAAATCGAGCAGGATCGGGATCAGGAGCAGGACCGGGATCGGGATCGGGATAGGATCCTGATCGAAATCAGAATCGGAATCAGAATCCGGATCAGGATCAGGATCGGGAGCAGGATCTGGATCTGGATTGGGATAGGATCCTGATCGGAATCAGAATTGGAATCAGAATCAGAATCTGGACCACAATTAGGATTGGGACCAGGATCGGAATCGGGATTGGGATTGGGATCAGGGTCGGAATCAAACCCGATCCCAATCCCGATCCTGACCCTGATCCAGGTCCCGGTCATGATCCCGATCCCGATCCCGACCCTCATCCCGATCCCAATCCCTAATTTCAATCCTGATCCCGATTCTGATCCTGATCCAAATTCTGATTCCGATTCTGATTCCTATCCAGATCCAGATCCTGCTCCTGATCCTGATCCCGATCCTGAACCTGACCCTGATCCCGATCCTGATCCTGGTCCTGATTCCGATTCCGGTCATGATCCCGATCCTGATCCCGCTCCCGATCCTGATCCTGATCCTGATCCCGACCCTCATTCCGATCCAAATCCCGACTCCGATCCTGATCCCGATCCTGATCCTGATCCAAATTCTGATTCCGATCCTGATTCCGATTCCGATCCAGATCCTGCTCCCGATCCCGATCCCGATCCCGGTCCTGCTCCTGATCCCGATCCTGGTCCTGATTCCGATTCCTGTCACGATCCCGATGCTGATCCCAATTCTGATTCCGATCCTGATCCTGATCCCGATCACGACCCCGGTCCTGATCCTGATCCCGACCGCGATTCCCATTCTGATTCCGGTCCCGATCCTGATCCCGATTCTGATCCTGATCCTGATTCCGATCCCAGTCCTGATCCAGATTCTGATCCCGATCCCAATCCCGATTCCGATCCTGATCCCGATCCTGGTCCTCATCCAGATTCTGATTCTGATTCCGATTCTGATTTCGATCCCGATCTTATCCCGATCCCAATCCAGATCCTGCTCCCGATCACGATCCCGATTCTGATTCTGACCCTGATCCTGATTCTGATCTCCTGATCCGCATCTCCACATCTCCACATCTGGACATCTCCACATCTGGACATTTAGACATCTCGACATCTAGACATCTGGACATCTGGACATCTGGACATTTACACATCTGGACATCTGGACATCTGGACATCTGGACATCTAGACATCTAGACATCTGAACATCTGCACATCTGGACATCTGGACATCTGGACATCTGGACATTTAGGCATCTGGACATCTAGACATCTGGACATCTGGACATCTAGACATTTACACATCTAGACATCTAGACATCTGGACATCTGGACATCTGGACATCTGGACATCTGGACATGGAGACATCTATACATTTACACATCTAGACATTTACACATCTAGATATCTAGACATCTAGACATCTAGACATTAACACATCTAGACGTTTACACACCTAGACATTTACACATCTAGACATCTAGACATTTACACATCCAGACATGTAGACATTTACACATCTAGACACATGTAGACATTTACACATGTGATGTGTAAATGTGTATGTGTATGTGTATATATATGTAATACATATATATTATAATATATGTCCAGATGTCGAGATATCCAGATGTCCAATATATATATATATATATATATATATATATATATATATATATATATATATATATATATATATATATATATATATATATATATATATATATAAGCATACCGTTGGAAAGCCTGTGACAAGTAGAGCTCGAAACTGGTCTCATTATTAGTTTTTGATAATATGTAAGCCAATTTACGCCCTATATATGTTTTCTCATAGCCGACTGCATGAGACCGACAAATAGCCTGAATCTCAAGGCCTGTGACTAATAACGCATAGGTAAAGGCACCAGCGCACAACTAAATGTCCGCGGATGCCGATACACGTCTAATTTCCCCAGATTTGTTCAATATATACGCCGAAACGTTGAGTTAAAGACACCGTAATTCTCCCGTCAGCCGTCACTGTGCGCCGCTGCCATATGCGGTACCAAATTGACGGGAACTAATTTTAGCGTTCCTTTATTTTCGCGAAAAAAGACGACCTTTGCAATTTTATTGATCTTTGTGGTTCTTGTGATGGTTTCTCATGCTTAAATTCTGGAAAAATTGATTAGTTGCCAATCTACAAAGTTGGCGGAGCTTTATTGGCGAGAGCCTGTTTATTTCCAAAATATGCTACTTTTTCAAACTTTTTGAGTTTCCTGGCATTAATTACGTCTGTGCAAGCCAGTTCTGCCATTTTCTACCCATTCTGAGTAGTTCATCGTTGATTTTGACGGTGGTACATTTTGGCCCACTACAGTTATTCGTGACCTGACCTCAGGTCAATGGCTGGAAGTCACTGATACTTTGCTCAATGACGGTAACTAGATGTCTGCTTCACTCCACACTAAAAATGTTATGGAATATTCCGCCAATTTCAGAAAAAACGGCGATATGTGTTAAAAATGGGCTTGACCTTAGGTCAGTGACCCGGAAAATTCCGAAAAATCCGAGATAGCAGATTTGTTGCATCTATCACGATCACTAATCCCTGAAAGTATTGTTGAGATATCTTGTTTTGCGAAAAAGTTAGAGGGCGCTAAACGTTTTTTAACATAGGTCTGTTTGACCTGACCTAGGTCAGGCATCTGACGTGACCTGAAGTCAAAATTTTGACACGAGATGTAAAATTGATGGAGCAAAAGGTACACAAAGCTTTGTGACTCTGCGTTTGTTGGTTCTCTCGCAATCCCAGAAAAACCTCAGGGGGGGGCAGTCAACTGCCCCCCCAGTCGGGGACGGGATATATGCATATATATACATATATATATATAGAGATACATGCACACATACACACACACACATATATATATATATATATATATATATATATATATATATATATTGTTTCCCTGTGTGTTAAGGAAGACGTAAATTACATAAAATTGCTGCTTTTTCCTATAAGTCTCGTCATATGCCAATGGCATATGACAAGATCTGACATTCTACCTGCCCCCGAGCAAAATCCAGGCTACGTGCCTGCGTGTGGCATCGGTCCGTCTTGCTATATTAAGAACTGAACGCGCTGTGGCAATGGGGGAAATGGTGTCAGGAAAGCAATTAAACATGAAACATTCCGATCCATGAAAATATAACTGAAACGAAATGCCGACATAATGAAAAGTAAAAATACCTTCAGTGCTCATTATTGCTCTAGCTCAAACGCTGCTGCTAACATGAACGCAAACCAACGAGCAAATCGGGATGCGGGAAGTCAAATGGACAATGGAATGGTCTGAGCCCCGGAGTCACACTAGGGTTAACCGAACGCTGGGATCTCACGTCCCAAGAGCGGTTTTTGGAAAATAACTCTAGTGGCGTTCTCAGCTTGTACCATAGGTAAAATGGCGCCACTGAACCATGGAAAAAATTCTTTCAGAGCACCGCTGAAACGATTTTTTAATTTTTTTTTCACGTCACGATCATTGACGTCTGTGCCGTAGTCTTTCTGAAAATCTTGGATTTCAGCTGTGCAAAGTTTACTTAGTAGAGATTACCTGTAGGTCGGGGCTCGGGGCCGGGCCCTTGAGTGCAGACGACGAACAGTTATCTGTGTTTGGGTATGGGGTGAGAAGTGGGATAAGCCATTATCAAAAAGCTCTAAGGAAACTTCTATCCTAAAGGCAAACACACGCGCAATATGATTACGTGTACGTAGGACATAAAAAAGTTCCCTTAAAAGCCTTCTAACCGACTTTTTACTCAATCTGCGCTTATAAAACACTTTTAAAAGAATGCTGAAGATGGCTCTGGAATTTTGTACGGCCGTACCTGAAGTGCCTTAATGGTAGCGCCACCAATGGTCAATGTCGTCTGCATGGTATCCTGCCACGTGGATCCGATATGCGACTTCGCGCCTGGTTTATAACACGAGTTCAAGCGAATGACAATCATTGAACAGTGGTGCTTATAAACTAATGCTGTCTAAAATCGCAGCCAGTTTAAACGTACATTAATGGGCGAAATAACAAGCAACTTACCTCGTAACAGCAATCGAGATGGCTTGCTGCACATGCGATCGTCTGTCGTCGAGACACGCAGGAGGAACAATGGTGGAAGTGTGGCGATTTTCTTACATAGGCGTGTGAAGCCTCTGCAGAACTGCAGCAGTAGATAAAAAAGGATGCGCGAAGAAAACATGGTTTATCGTGTTTATCGTGTATTCGCAGATACATATCACTAAATTGGATAAGTATCCTAGTCGGCCTTCAAGTCACAGCTGCAGATAGTTCATTCACGAAGTCCCCCAAATTTCTGGAATTTTGAGCCTTACCAATGAAGACGCCCATGGCATTGCCGCCTATTTTGGGGTGTCGGACGGGGTGTCGGTTTAGGTGTCGCTCATTTCTGCGACACCTGAAAGGGGTGTTATCTAGTTAAACGCGGCACCGGCCACGTCGTGATCTATGAAACCTGAATGGGGTGCCAAATGCAGCAAGAAAATACAGCACTGAAGGTGCCAAAAACATAGTCGGTGTCCTCCATGGGTGTCCATTACACCTAAATTTCAACGATGTTGCACGCATGCACGATGTTCAACGAAGTTGCAAGCATCCCTCTGTATCTGTGGGACACCATTACAAGGTGCTGCAATAGACACCAGGGTGTTTTTTCCTCTCTGTGACGCTTACCTGTCTACGTTCATTTGCCTACGTACATTTGCCTGACGTATTTGTACGTATTTCTTCGTATTAACTTTGTTTTAACCCTATTCCCAGCAGGGGGGGGGGGGCGGAATCCGCCCCCCCTCAGGTTTTTTGCTTGCCAATTCCAGACTTTTTAACGCAGCTTCACGAAACTTGGTCACTTTTCCTAGCTATTCCTTCTACGCGCCGTGACAAAATTTCGAAATTCTATTTTGCTCAGGGGCGGAGCCAGGCAACGTTTTTGGGAGGCACCTCAGGTCATTTTTGGCCATGTTGAGGGTAAAAGGAAAATGTCTGCCAAAAACAGAGTTTTTAAGATAGAACTTAAAACTTTATATGAATGTATAGCTAAATAGTTGGGCAATGTGCATATGTAATGTTGTTTATCTGAGGTCACTTTACAAGGTCAGGTCAAGGTCAAAAGTCAAAATTTGTTTTTTCGCAATAATTTCGGCACCGTTTTTTCAAATACCAAACCCGGAATATATATGACGTAGAAAGATGCCCTCTACTTGTGTACCAAGTTTCAGCTTGATATCAGGTCGGGTCACGGAGCTATGACCTAAAATGTCAGTGCGCGTACCCTATATCGCAAAAGCCAAAAAATGAATTTTTTGGAATAGAGTGAATTTAATCGATTAAAAACGTTCACAGATAATATTGAATGCACACGACATCATTCCAGGTGACTCCAAGGTCAATGGAGGTCATTTAAGGTCAAAGGTCACAAGTTGATCTGAAGAACGTGTGACCATGACAGTTCCCCCTTTTTTATGTCCCTGGCACCGCCTATGCTAACATTATACAAACATTGTAATGCGATTTGTACTTCTTTAGTATAACATGACTAGCAGAAGCTAAAAAAGTGTTTTGGCCTCTTTTGTTCATTCCGTTATTAGAAAACTAATCCCCCTATTTTTCCAACCCTGTGAACGCCCATGAATTTTCTCAAAATTTCAAATTTGCATACCCATGGTAAAAGCCCTATCCATAATCTCTCGATTCATGCCAGTTTCATCGAAATCGGTCCATAAACAACGGAGTTATAAGAAGTCAAAAAGTACCCCCCATTTTGACATTTTTGCCCCCTGTATCCACAAATTTCAAAATTTTGAAAATTTCTTTTTATAAAAATGTAGTTCACGTCACGGCAAATCGATTGCCGTTTGTTGCGATGAAATCGGATAAGTAGTTCTCGAGATCTCAGGGGGGGGGCCGAATCCGCCCCCCCTGCCGGGAATCGGCCATACCGTCTAGCCCTCCGGGAATAGGGTTAACTTTAGGTACATTTGCCATGGAATATCCTCGTCTGTTGAGCTGCTTTATTGGAAAGTGCTTCCGACAATTTAGAAGACAAAGTCAAGACGTGGACCAGGCACATAATGCCTGTACCATCTAGTAGCATAAGGCAAGCACAACTAACTCGCAAACTCTCTGTGTACATGTTTAAAACTGCGTGATTCTGTCGCAAACTTCAAGGGCCACTCGCATTTCAACTAGTTGCGGTTCAGGGAACCGGCGTTTTAGATATAAATGATTCATCAAAAGGGATGATTGCACCGCTTAAAACCACTTTCCGGTGATGAGACCCTCCTAACTACTAGATTAATGATCACCAAAACAATGGTTTGGAATCAGCTGTTAAAATGTCAGCTGTAAAACGATTTAACTTGTGACTTGGCATTACGTTCATTTGAAGCCACAGTATGCTTGCCAAACTGTGCATATATTGGTACCATAAAAGATCGAACGGGATATTTCATTGCAGGCAAAGTTCATGGCCTCGCCTGACGAGGGGTTGGTTCATGTTTGTCCCCCACGCCACGGTTCTTAGACTGCCGGTGAACGGATTGCGTCAAAACTGGACTCCCATCTTTTTCCTCGCCCATCCGCAAAAATATTTCAGAATTCCTCTAATTTCGTTAGGGGCATTAGAGCCTAGCGATCGTCTTGGAAAACCATATTTTTACGTATACAGGCTTCCAAAATTGCATTACTTTCCAGAGTTTTCAAGCATTTTTGAGTGCTTTGGAATGCTCTTATAGCGATCTTTCGGACGACACAAGTTTCAAGTCACAAGTCTCCGACGCTCCGTTCGCGAGATAGAGGAGGGGACGTCGAAACGCTCCCCTCTCCCCTGGCTCGGGTCGCCCACGTCAGGGTGCTGGTTCAGGTTGGGCGAGGGCTAAAGACGCCCGAAAGTCATCCGAAGTCATATCATGTCACGGCCGTCGCTGGTGGTTATGCATTTTCCGACGCACGGCGAGACGGTGACCACCGGATTTAAATGTAACCCTTCGCCGGGCCGGAGGGGTTTATGAGAACCCGCCTCCACCTTTCTGAGAATAGCCAAGAAACAAAAACGTAGTGATACGAAACTTATGATATCGTTTCATGCATCATTTTTGCACCTTGTGTCAATATTTAAACCCAATGTCGCTTAAGGCCATTGACCCAAAACACGTCAAGTAAGACCATGCCCACCAAAAAATGAGTGGCATTGTCGTGATTTGCTTTCGTTCTTGGTCCATGCATCAGCAGCAAACGCGTGCACACCTGATGTTGTGTGCATTCAGACTGACGCTCCTCGCCCGTACATGCCCCGTGCTCACATCTGGCCTGTGGGGCATTCTGCTCCCGTGGCGGCGGCGGCCGACCACCCAGCCCGGGGCGGCTGCAGCGGCGCAAAGTAGCAGGGAGTATAAGAGGCTAACAGTCATAATAGGCATAACACCCATTTTTTTAGATGTGTCTGTTAAAGTGGAACTTCCCACTGACCTTAGGTCAGATGACCTTGGGCCTTTTTACGTTCTCTATTTTGATTGTTTGTTCGATTGTTCGATTGTCTAGTTTGGTGGTTTCAAGGCTTAGATATATGCCCTGGTGTTCCGCACGTCATTTCACACATCATTGTACCTTCTGATCCATGAGCTGGGGTCAGATCGCGTTTCACACCGAATTTTTAGACCCGAAACTGGATACAACTCTTTTCTTTACAGATTTTTAATGTGTATTGTTAATTATATGTACTTCAGAAGCATTGATATCCGATAAGAACTTTCTTATCAAGGGTGGTCCAATCTCATTTTGCCAGACCGACCTTATCTGACCTTCTGAAATATTACGTTCGCTTTGAACCCTATTCCCGGTATGACGGTATGGTCGATTTTTATTATTATATTAGACGGTATGGTCGATTCCCGGCAGGAGGGGGGCGGATTCGCCCCCCCCCCCCGAGATCTGGAGAACTACTTGTCCGATTTCATCGCAACAAACGGCAATCGATTTGCCGTGACGAGAACTACATTTTTATAAAAAGAAATTTTCCAAATTTTGAAATTTGTGGATACAGGGGGCAAAAATAGCAAAATGGGGGGTACTTTTGGACTTCTTATAACTCCGTTGTTAATCGACCGATTTCGATGAAACTGGCATGAATCGAGAGATTATGGATAGGGCTTTTACCATGGGTCCGCAAATCTGAAATTTTGAGAAAATTCATGGGCGTTCACAGGGTTTTAAAAATAGGAGGATTGGTTTTCTAACAACTAAATGAACAAAAGAGGCAAACATCTTTTTTTTGGCTTCTGCTAGTCATGTTATACTAAAGAAGTACAAATCACATTACAATGTTTGTATAATGTTAGCATAGGCGGTGCCAGGGACATGAAAAAGGGGGAACTGTCACGGTCACACGTTTCTCAGATCAACTTGCGACCTTTGACCTTAAATGACCTCCAGTGACCTTGGGGTCACTTGGAATGAACTCGTGTGCATTTAATATTATCTGTAAACGTTTTCAATCATTTGTATTCATTCTATTTCAAAAATGTCATTTTATGGCTATTGCGATATAGGGTACGCGCACTGACATTTTAGGTCATAGCTCCGTGACCCGACCTGATATCAAGCTAAAACGTGATACACAAGTAGAAGGCGCCCTTCTACGTCATATATGTTCCGGGTTTGTCATTTGAAAAAAATGGTGCCGAAATTATAGCGAAAAAATTAATTTTGACTTTTGACCTTGACCTGACCTTGTAAAATGACCTCAGATAAGCACAATTATATCCGCACATTTCCCAACTATTTAGCTATATATCCATATAAAGTTGTAAGTTTTAGCTTTAAAACTCTGTTTTTGACAGACATTTTCCTTTTACTTTCAACATGGCCAAAAATGGCATGAGGTGGCTCCCAAAAACGTTACCTGGCTCCGCCCCTGAGCAAAATGGAATTTTGAAATTTTGTCACAAAACATAGAAGGAATAGCTAGGCAAAGTCACCAAGTTTCGTGAAGCTGTGTTAAAAAGCCTGGAATTGGCAAGCAAAAACCCGAGGGGGGGGGGCGGATTCCGCTTCCCCTGCCGGGAATAGGGTTAATGCGAAGAAACTTTGTATGGCCACGAATGACAAGAACTATACCAATGTCTTCATTCTGCACCGTTGTACTATGACAATACTTTTATTTTTGGCTGCCAAAAAGGTAAAAAACCTTTGCCGTCGCGAAAAGACCTGCCCTTGTAACCCTATATGCGGCAGGGGCGCTGAATCCGACCCCCCTCGGGTTTTTGGCTTGCCAATTCCAGGCTTTTTGACGCAGCTTTACGAAACTTGCTGACTTTTCCTAGCTATTCGTTCTACGTGTTGTCACAAAATCTCAAAATTCTATTTTGCACAGGGGCGGAGCCAGGCAACGTTTTTAGGAGGTACCTCAGGCCATTTTTGGCCTTGTTGAGGGTAAAAGGAAAATGTCTGCCAAAAACAGAGCTTTTAAGATAGGTCAAAAATTTGAAGTCAAAACTTTGCCACGAGGTGTAAGGATAATAAAGCGAAACGTACACGAGGTTTTATGACGCTGAGTTGGCTTGTTCTCTCGCAATGCCAGAAAAACTCAGGTCAACGGTCGGGGGAGGGGGCGGTCAACTGCCCCCTCCCCAAGTCGGGAGGGTTAATATTGCGCCTTTTCTAAAATGGTCACATTTGGCGCAAAGCACCGTTCTCCTGCCTGTCATTGGTAAATTAGGCCTTTATTTTTATTCTTAAACCCCCTCAGGGCCACGTAGAAACTTGCTTATCCAAATTTCCGCCAAAAATGTCAACAGAGTAATTAGACTTATGATAATGCCTGGTGACCTCAATACTGAAGGTACTTTGAAAAAGTTTTTTCTTCTAGTTTCGCCAAGGGCTTTCCCACGGTGTTTTCTATTTTACTATGGAACTTATAGTTCCTAAGATCTCTGGGGGTGGGAACGGGGTGCTCATCCACCCCCGTCCCTGCGGAAGTGGATTTGAAAGTCGGCTGGGTGAGGTGATCATAAATATGCGATCACACAAACCGCTGGGCGGATCAATTACCTTACGCTGTTTTAAAAAAAAAAAAAAAAAAAAGAAAAAAAAAAAAGGGAACAAAGAGGTAGGGATAAGCCCTAAAAACAGTCCACAGTCAGTCAAAAGTCAGGGCTGGTGAAATTACGGAAGAAGGAAAGACAAAAGGCTAAAGAAAGGTCAAGTTCCTTTCACAAACCACTCTTAACTGCACCAAGCACCACCATCCACAATTCAGTAACGCCCGCTATGAGCTCACAAGGCCAAGTGACGTTGTTCTGGAAGGTCCAGTTTGAGATTGACTCAGGCCAAGGTTGGGTCAAGGTCAGCAATTAGAGATGAGAATTATACCTTCTATTATGAAAAGAAACATTGGAAAGTTAAACCAAAGTTTGAATAAATTATTTTAACGATTATCTTACTCACTGTTTTGCCTTGAAAACCGAAAATTTTGCTTTTATTGTACCATATGTTTCTCTAAATAGATGGACAAAAACATACAAATGCGACGCGCCTCCCCAACCCACCACTAAACTACCGCCATTATAAGTCTAGCTTGTTGGGACGCCTGATGTTTCTGCCACTTCTTGTCTGTTTTTCCACATGAGGGTTAGTCAAAACAATCAAAGCCGTATTGCTTCCGTGATGCAGCTGACATTGTCGAAAACCACCATCTGTACGTCTTAACTCCATTCCTCATTCCCGTACCCATAACGCCATGGTGCATTTCTGTATAGGCAAACTTATCCCCCTTCTCCGAGATCTGGGGAATGCCAAGGACAAGGACCCCGTCCGATTTCATCGCAAGAAACGAAAATCGATTCGCAATAACGTAAACTGCATGTCCATTAAGGAAGTTCTGTAATCTTGAAAGGCGTGAAAACTGGGGAGCAAAAGTCATGAAGAGGGAGATTTTCAGTTGCCATAACTCCGATGTTCATTTACTGATTTTGAGAGCTGAGTAGATGTGACTTTTTCATCGGCCCACACGTGAAAAATTGTAAGAAAATTCCGAGGCGTTTCCGGAGGGAAAATGGAAAGGATACTTTTCTGAAACATGGATGAACGTTAAAAGTATCTTTTTGGCTTTCGCTGGTCATGACATACTTAAGAAGGAAAAACCGTTTTATATTGCTTGTATAATGACAGCTTGACATAAGCGGTACCAAGGACATGAAAAAGAGTAATGCTATGGTTCTATGTTCATCAGACCAGCTTATGCCATTTAATTTTAACAGACCTGCATTGACTTCAGATTCACATGGGATGGCCTTTGGGCCCATCGTGTTGTACTGGACAAGGTTTCCAATGATCTGAAACTGTTATATTTTTAAGTCCTATTTATCGCTGTTGCGGATTTTTAGGTTATAACTAAGTGAATCGAACTGATATCGACCTGAAACTTGAAACAAAAGTAGAACACACCGTTGTGAGCCATAATTATTCCGGATTCCATATTTTAACGATTATCTGTAAAAATACTTACATAAAAAATGTTGACTTTTGACCTTGACCTGAATTGTAAAATGACCTTAGATCATCATTCCCAGTTTTTTATCTAAAGACATAGGAAGGTTTTAAGTCCTATCCTAATAATCCTACTTTTGGAAGCCCTTTTTTCTTTTATCTTTAACAGCGCCAAAAAAAAAAACAGGATAAGGAGCCTCCCAGACCATGTCCTGGTTCCACCCAGGGGCAAAAAAATGTGCAAATTTGACATAACAAGCAAGGAAGAATAGGGTGGAAAAGCGGCAATGTTTCGTGAAGCTTCTTTAAAAACCTTGGAAACGGGGAAAAAAAAAGCTGGGGAGGGCAATCGACCGATGTCTGGGGTCGTGACAATCTCGATCGATGTACTGAGTCGCGGCCGTGGGTGGACTCGGCTGGTCTCCCGGGCCGTGGCAGTGGGTGGACTCGGCTGGTCTCCCGGGCCGTGACAGTGGGTGGACTTGGCTGGTCTCCCGGGTCGTGGCAGTGTGTCGGGGGATCTCTGCTGGTGTCCCCGGCCGTGACGGTGGAGGAACTCGGCTGGTCTCCCGGGCTGTGGCAGTGTGTCGGGGAACTCGGCTGGTGTCTCGGGCCGTGACAGTGGGCCGGAACAGCCGGTGTCTCGGTTCATGGTAAGATTCAACAGCGACCGTAAACAGCAGTCTCCGTGGTGCAGCTCGCCGCGCCGATGCCACGACTTCGTGACCGGCGAACGGCCCGCCGACGGATCTCGACACGAGATAAACTCCGGTGCCCGGCTGGACAGCTGAAGTTCTTCTCCTTCTTTTCCCTCCTCCAGACGAGCTTTGTGCCCGGTGAGGACCTGCAATGTTCCGTGATATCGATGGGAATAATGCAAACTGCGATTTTATGAAACCACTACACAAAAATATATCTATACGTTACGTAGGTAAAAACCTTGAAATATTAAAAGCGAAATATTTATCGAGTTTTGGCTGTAAAAGGGTAGAGCAAAGTCTGGATTGACGCGTTTGTAACCCGATGTTCTAAATGAATGAATAAGTAAGTAAATAAATAAATGAACAAATAAATTACGTCTATATGTAGGTCAGTATATATATATATATATATATATATATATATATATATATATAAATACATCATGTCATAAGTATACATATATCGGTATATATACTTATGACTCCATATATATATGTACATATATACATATATATACATATATATACATATATATATATATATATATACGGAGTCTTCATACGCACATGCACACCTCTAGCGCAAGTACCCACAGCAAATTTACTGTCGGCCATGAGGTGAACGCCTGACACATCACGTCCGGCCACGCTTCGGCCGGCATCCGGAGATCCAATGGACGTGAAACGCATTCTCAGATCGGCTCGAACGTCGGGCTCTGGGTCTGCGCTCATAACCATACAATGATCCAAACCTGCGCCGGGCGGGACCGCTCGTGCCACTGGCTATCATTATCGGCACGCGGAACACAGCTCAGTTAGTCGGTCATGTATTCATCATCACGGGTTTGGCCTGCCGAGGAGGTAAATGACGCAGGCAAACGTGTAGGATTCAATGGCAGCTACGTTGGTGCTTTGAAACCGTTTTTTTTTTTTTTAGTATGGCGAGTCCTACTTCGCATACTGAACTCTGCCCCGTCCGGATAAAGGTATTGTATCGTATGTACGTCCAGGGTAGCATCAGTTAAGTGCGGGAACAGAACATTATTTTCTCACCACGCAAGCTTCCATTCTGTACCGATCTCATGCATGTACTTTACATGGTTCTTCGTAACTCAGGCTGGCTGCAGGTATGCTCCTGACGCCATACCTGTTCCTTCCGTTAGAGACCATGCTCCATGTAGAGGCGGACAACAGGGTGCCCATGGAGGAAGAAGAAAAGTTTCTCATTTCGCCAGACAATGTGGCGCATATGTACATTTGCGGCACGTAGCGAAGATCCCGCGCGTTTTGAACTGACTTCACGACGCGTTGGTTGCGGTATATTTAGTAGACGTGAAAGACATGGTGATGTAGTGCCTGTTCTGACGCTAAAGGTGAGTGCATGCGTTTATCTTATTTAGGCTGTCCAGGACGTATCAGCGCCAGATGCCCGAATGGTAACATCCCATAGTGATTGTCTTGCTGGAAGGGTAGAAAAGTGTGCGTGTTGACTTGGTGCCTGCCCTCCGTTGAGAAATAATGCTAGGCTGTGGACGAATTCCAGAATTTGCTTCATCTTTAAGGAGAAATGATGCAGAAACAGTGACAGAACAGAAATTCATCTGCGTTTGAACTGGTGATAGGCTGCACCTAATAGTACTATTGTCGCAGCAGGTGAGAGCAGGAGTGGTGGAATCTACGGAAATGGGGGGTGGGGGCAAACGTGACTTTTACCTCACTTCTTTCCATGCAATGCCATAGGGTTAATGCTATATTTTGTCCAAAGTTGGGGGGCAGCTGCCCCCCTGCCCCCAGTTCCGACGTCGCTGGGTGGTGATGCATACCAGATGCATAGGATTTCTGTACTGCCTGAATATTTTGGGCAGATTTTATGCCAAATTTCTGCACTGGCAATGTGATTCAGATGAATTGAAATCTTATAAAAGGATTTTCGGACAGTGTGGCTAAATCTGCAGTTTTGGGTGCAAAATGTCACCCAACCATGGAAGTAGACAAATCACAATCATGGAATAATTATGCCAAAACATCACTTTGGTATGAATTCCATGTGCCCAGACCATAATGCTGCATCATTACTGTGCACGATTTTATCATTATGCATCTTTTCTCACAGGATTTTAACATTCTTTGGCAATCTGTACATTTGTACATGTAACCAAGAGGTATTTGTTGAACATTGCGGCTGTTGGCATCCTTTATTTTTGCCATGGTCCTGGAATATTTGCATCTTCTGATTTTTTTGCTGTATTTTTATATTTATTGTGAAATGTATTTGGTCACACTTTGTAGAGCATATTTTGTGCCAGATGAGTAGGTTCATAATGGTGGTCCATGGTTTTCCACACCACACAAGTCAGAACAGCATCATAAGTGCCAAAATTTGCCATGCTTTGCAGTCTGGATGGAAGGAGGTATGGAACACCATAATGCAATTGAGGATACAGGAAAACATGGCCAAATATAAGCATCTGATTGAACTACAGATGCTGCCTCCCCAAATAGACTTGTGTGGTCTGGCTACAGCTTCATTTTATGCAGCAAACTGTGTGTTTAACCAGCCTGTTATTGCATGACAGGTATTACAAAAGCGCGTATGGCAACTCATGTTACATACGTATGATATTTGGAAACGTTGATGTGAAAAACCTGGGCTTTGTAATGCATGGCTTATGCGAATAAAATTGTTTCAGAACATAGGTTTGTGTTCAACTGAAAAAGTACGTGGATTTTTTTCTTGGGATCCGCACATGGATGTCAGCGTACGAAAGCCCCGTTAATTCTGGTCTGTCCATGGAATGATTAAAAGTCTAAAGAATGGAATCTGGGTGCGATCTCTGACGTTTTCAGCTCCTTGAATGAAAATTTGTCGGTCCGCGCGATGGTCCGACACGTCCCGGTAGCCCTGAATACGGGAAGCGTTCGTGTAGTGCTTCTTTCACCTGTTAAAGTACGTGGGCATTTTTTATCTTGGGGGCATAATATGTGGCTTAAAAGATACAGAAAAAGCTTGATGTATCATGAGTTGTATGCGATTCCTTACAAAATGGTCTCCTTCTGATCTTAATGTTATTTCTTCTGAGAAATGCTGCCCATTTCGGCCGTCGCCAGGGCGATGACAGTAGTTGCCATTTCTGCCGCCAGAGGCGCCACCAGTATCGTGGCCGCCGTTGGCCCCTATCGCAAGCCGTCCAAAACTCAACGCGGTTAACCCGTAGCAAAAAAAAACAAATAGTTTTGTTCCGTTTTATTTGTCACTCTGCGGTTGTCGGTTTTGATTTGCCAGAATAGCGCATCAGTGAACGACGTTATCAGCGATGAAGTGTGTTCCACCATTTTGATGTTAAAATCAGGTACCGTTATGCTATCTTTTGTCATCGCATTCAACGGCCCATTCAGCTGCTTCTCGGGTGGCATTTACATCGTGGGATCGCTTACCATTAACACTAGCATACCATATGAAGATAGACCCTGCCTGCAGTATGCCCGTGCCGCATCACGCGCCTTTTGCAATAACGACTGCAACCTCCGTATGGGTCGCGAACGAGCACATAGCGCGAGCAGTCACAGTCGCATCGCTCTGAACGCCATCCTTCACTTAACGCATGTTGTGTGCAATGTCGCCTGTAGAGCGTGACGGGTACCGTCACGCTCGCCTTGATGTCTCCAGATTAACCCTCGCCCGTGAAGGGCCTTCTGCATAATGCGAACGTATGGGGGGGGGGGTAATACGACCCCCGGCCATTTCCACACCGTGCGTCCTAGAGCGTCGCGGAAAAAAGCGGCGTGTTGCGCGTGACAAGATCTCGCGACTGGTACCTCATTTTAAGGCCACAGATCAACGGATGACCTTCCAGGTCGGCTCGAGGGTCAAAAATGGCAGAAAGTGGCCCTTTTTGGAGTTAAAGCGCAAATGAACGCCAAAGAATAAATGACGATGAAACGAAACGGATATCATAGTGTACGTCAATCAATTATGAGTCCATCTGTACACCACATGACTGTATTTTACTTATAGAATCCGATCGAGGTCATGGTAGGCCAATGCTTATCATGAGATGTCGCCGACTTAAACGCGTTCTCGGAGGTGTAGAATCATTTTTTAGATAATAATAGATGCTGAAGTAAAATGCAGCATCTCATTTAACGAACTGTTATGTCGAATAACATATAAAGGTTATCTAAGGTCATCCAAGGTCTTCTAAAGTCCATGACCTAGAATGGCCTCGAATTAGCTAAAAATCGTAACTTAGATGCTTTTAAAGCGCTTTTTTGAGTTGGTATCCAACACAAAAGCTAATTTTAGGCATGCCGTGGTATTGTAGACTCATCACTCCGATGCCGCCCCGCCCGACGGAGCAAAAGTCAGGCGTTCGCTGCATTGCACGCTCTTGATGAAGCAAAAGATGAATTGCACCAAATTTATATCATTCCATTTCTTACACCTGAAGCAAACCGAACGTATGAGTTGTTCTGCGAAACATATTTTTCATCGCTTTCCTAAAGATAAAAAGTAAGACATGGTTCCCATTATGACGACTTAGCTCATTACCATGACAAGGTAGAAGAAAAAAAAATCATCGTAAGATGCAGGAAAGGATGCCCCAGAAGGTACACCAAGCTTCAGATGGATCAAACAAACCGTTCGGAAGTTGTCCTGGGAAAACCTCACGGTTGGTTGCACCCCCCCCCCCATACGGGCGAGGGTTAACCCAGAGCCCACGAAACGTGTCTCAGCATCTTCCAGAATGACGGATTTGGGAGGCGTTATCAAAGCCCGAGGCGTGTCAAGCCACGCAACTATTAGGTACGGTACATGTGTGCGTTACGTGGCATGTCACGTCATCAGTTCAACCAAGCCACGGTGAACATGACTAACAAGGCGCGAATAATATGTAAGGAGCGGGTACGTAATGTAAATTCACATATAAGACACCGACAGGAGCATGAATAATCATGTAAACGGTTACACTGATTAGAGCCAGCGGGACAGCTGTGGCAAAAATACCTGGTGACACCAGATGATATAGAGGTAAATGACAACGAACCACTATATTGGCAACACATAATGTGGTGCAGCTATATGGCATGATGACAAGATGCTTTGGGGCCTGATATATTATTAGTAAAATAGAATGCTGCGTCACATTAGTTGTTGCTATTGTTTATTATACTTATAAATACAATTAATATAATACTCCATGTCCAGGTTTCGTGCCCAGTACCACGTCGGCGTCAAATGCAGCAGACGTCCAAAAACTTGCTTACGTCGCAAAATCAGTTGGCGGCCATTGTTAGGCGCTGCACAGAATCCAAAGAAACACATGAAGATGTTGAAAGGAAAATCTTTCTTCCCGCAGTCATGGCCATAGCCTTCACCCCATGGCTAAGGACAGGGCGGAACGCTCCGCCGGCACAACCGCCCCGTGCATTCCATTGCCATATACGGGCAGAGGCTTAGAGGAGACACGACCGGAAACACTCGGACGGAGCAGGGGTTGCAAGATGCTTGAGTGCCGTATGTGCGACTTTCAATAGTTTCTGACCAGATTTCCTCCCATACAAGTTTTGCACCCGGAGTCATTTTTTCCAAGCCGGCCATCGCATCTTATGACGTCAGTGCAAAAGTTCTCTTGGAGAAGCAGGACTATGAAGGTAACGGAAAAAGAGTAAACTTATTCAAAAATTTCCCGTTTTATTCTTATCGAAACTTTGCATATAACTGGATAAAGGTCATAAAAATATGGCAGATTACGTCAGAATAGTGTCTCCTGCGTTCCTTACCGCTGGTTCACAATGCACTGATCCTTAAACCACATTAATGGAAGCGCGTGCGTCGCTGCGTAGTAGGAGGTTGTCGGAAAATTTAAAGCCATTGGCAGGGTTCCGTTGGGATATAGAAGCCTTCGTCCGCCCACGCTTGTTTATGCATTGGCGCTAACGATCAGGTTTTTGTAGCCTCGCACTCTGCTTGTGTTGAGATCAGGCTCATGAGCTCAGGATGCCATATACATCACGGAAAAAGTGAAATGCGGATATGACGGGTGCCCCTTTGTAGGTTCGCGGACAACCTCAAAAGACATAGTCAACAAGAATGGCTCTAGTCATATTGTGCTGAAGAATGACAATTTTAGTGCTGGAGGAAGATGGCAGGCATAAACATTACAAAATGATGGACAACCAATAATTGACAAGTTAGGTTCGGTTCACACCTACAAAGACTTCATGTTCCTGTTATTTTTGAAAGGAAGGCAAAAAATGTCTGTTAGTGGTGTTTGTACTGATGTCATTATTATGCATAACTATTCGTCTGTAGCCGGCTGATTATGACCTAAAACAAAAATGGGTAAAAGATTCCCAGGTACTTAGGCACCTCTACTGGTACCTGTGAGCCATGAGGGCCCTTCTTGGATGCACTCTGTGGTTGCTAAAACTATGATGCGCTTTGAATTCGGGCAAGTAAATATCCATTGAATTCCCTGGGGTTGAGGAGATATGTTGTGGGTCCGAAAAGGGCAGTTTGGAAAAAGTCCAGCAAAGGGGCGTTGGGACCGGGGGGAGGGGCAGGGGACAGATGTCCCCCCAACTTTGGGCAGCATTTACATATACCATATGGCGTTACATGGAGAGAAACGAGATAGAAATGGCGTTTGCCCCCCATCTCCATAAAGTTTCCACAGCTCCTGATCAACCATGTTTTTGGACCTCTGAAATGGAGGTCCCCAGTGACCTTTTTGTGGTCGTGCAGTGCATATCATATTTCTGTTCTCTGGCGTCTTCGTTGATATCAAGGGATGTTTTTCTTGTTTTTTTCCAATCAAGGATGCATTTGACGGGTGACGACTATTTCCCATTTATGAAGCCTCCTGAAGATTTCGCAAATGGCAGGCTATCACCCGTTGTTTGTTTCGCAGACTCGATGAATGTTTTAATAGCTGTTGATGAAAACGAAGAAATCACGATGTTGGCGACTTGGCCCTACGACGCGAAAAATTCTCAAGGTGAAGATATTCCTCTACTGTTGTAAATATGTGATTTAGGGAGTACGAACCACATTGGGAATGTTTAACCCACGCCCAACCGGCACCCGGACGTGGGCGACCCGATCCCGGAGGGGGGGGGACGTTTCAACGTCCTCCCTTTGTCTCGCGAACGGAACGTCGGAGAAAAACGAAACTTATATCACCGGAACGCTCTGCATGAGGACGTCTCAAAACATGTAAAATATTTCAAAAATTATGAAAACTAGCGTCGCTTTTTCGTCTATTTATGGGAATTCCGGAAACGAATACAATGAGACCCATTGAAACGGATTAACTCCTTAGAATCGAATCCAGTGCCGATTCCGTTGACAACCGTACGATTCACTCCGAATCTGATTCTGTCATTTATTGGTGGAATCGATCCCGATTCTGACTCTGGTAGGAACGGACTCGCTTCCGAAGTCGATTCTGACTGTGATGGAATGGCGTCCAAACCCGTCGCCCAGTGAGCCAGACAAAGCCTGGCCCTTTGGTGGTTTGCTTCAGACGTGCTGTTCACCCGCCGCCCCAGCGTCCCCTCTCCGCGTCGGCGCCCTGTCGGGACAGGCAGTCTGCCAGTCTCCGACCGTACCCCGTAGCCCTGCCGTCCGATTCTCAGGGCCTTAATCCGTCCGAAACACGACCACGCACGGACGGCGGACGGAGGGCCGCCTGCTCCGGGAACCGCTCTGCCCGCTGGCACGGAGGGAGGGAACGGAGTCGACCAGCCGGCGGCCGGTCGGCAGCGGCGGGACCGGCCGGCGCAGACCGACAGCGGCGGGACCGGCCGGCGACCGGCGGCCGGACGGCAGCGGCGGGACCGGCCGGCGCAGACCGACAGCGAATGTCGCGACGACGCGCCGAATGACGAGGCGTCATGGACGGCGCCTCAGGCAGGGGGGTGGCAGCGGTCCCGTTGTGAGGCTAAATGCGGTCTTCTTCAAAGTGGAAAGTGCGCTTCTAAATAATGCCATAAATGGAGACATTTATGGCATGAATCAGACTTCGTGACAGACGCTTGCCGTCAGAAGTATCCGGTAATGAGTCATAGGAGTAGCCAGTTTCGTCACACACGGTATGTGTTACTAACACTGTTCATGCTTACGTCATTAAAATGGTGCCATTTTCTCGCACTAGAGGCAAAGCGTCCTGTTCGGCATTGCCATACGATATTAAACTCGCAGGGCCTCGAGATCTATTTAAGTCGGGTTCGAAGTTGATGAGGCACGCCTCTGTCAAATAGTTGGCTGGTAGAAGCGGGAGTATCAACGCGTATTTACTTTTCCTTACCTTTCTGCATTAGCTGTACGGAGTGGTGGCGTGGTAAGAATTGCCAAAAATTTGGTGATCTATTTCTCACGGCACCATATAATAACACGGCAATAATACAGTATAGTAACACGGCTCAGCTGAAATACTTACACAGGACACATACATATTCCACTGATCTGAACCCCTTACCAAATTTTTTTTCTGTCGGCTAACGAATCACGTGTCCTTGAGTTCAGTTGTTTCGAAATATGCACGAGGCTAGCAACCTATGTTTCATTCTATTCAGTACCAGTTTATGCGATCATTGATGTTGTAATGAAGTTGGTTGTGTACCTGCTCCTGTCAGAAAACAAGTAAAACAGGTGCGCCCTTTTTCTTAAAAAAATAAGTAAATGTAATTTTTAAATCGATGTCGCTAGTTTGCAGACGTCAGGAAAGAGGCTAAGATTCCTCAACCCGGCACCGTCGGGGGCGTCAAGTAGGGCACCCCTGGGTTTTTCGTGAATAACGTCTGGACCGTTAGAACCAGCTCAACCAAACTTTCAGTACCTTTTCCACAGTCAGATTTACATGTTTTGAGATTAAAAGCATTGCCTTGCTAGGTTTGGTCATGGAGATATAACATCATAAATGAACCTTTGAATGCATAGTTTTGCCTCTTTGGGCGGTGTCGCGAACATGTTTCGTTTTTTTTGTAAATAATATTCGCGAATATAATGCGTGGTTTATTTGGATTCATATAGGTCACGGTCCCCAAAAGGACAGACAACCGGGACACGTCAACATTAGAGGCCATGCTTCACATGCATGGTGATGATTGGACTGTTGCTTTGTTGGTGACAGAAGTGGTTGCTACTAACCTTCCCCAACGTTCAAGCCAGACAAGCAAATCTATGTGCGCCTTTTAGCAAGGTTTACCAAACGCAATGTAAGGTCATGCCAGATCACGTCATAGGTAGATGTCAAAACGAAGTGATACACAGCACTGCTGTGGAAGATTTTTCAGTAGCAGCAGAGAGCAATTACTGTTCCTATTCAGACAAAGAAAAATTAATGTCTCTTCTGACTTGGCTTGGCCTTGACCCGATAAAGAGCAGACAGAGCAGATTTAATTTCACATGATGCCATTTCAGTTCTGTACTTGACACAGTTAAGAATCCTAGCGATAGGATTCTTATTTCTTATTCAATTATTGCTCTTTGTCAGGAAGAATAATGCAGCCTTATCTGACCTGACCTGGAATGGCCTTTACTGGATGTAAGCAGGTAATGCAAACCTGATCATGAGAAGGCTTCATTTCAGTCCTACTTGTCACGTGGATCAAAGCAGCTGCGAGTAAGTGCTGACCTTTGGCATGTAAAGTAAGACCAGTGTTTTGCTCCACCTTGACCGGACATTTTTGAACGTTTTGGAATGCTTCTAATGCAAAAGATCGTGGCTTTTGTCTGTTACCCAGCTGAAGGCTCTAGACCAGCATTGCCGATCATATGAGGTACGAACCGGTGTTAGTTTTTCTGAAGGCGTAATATACGTTTTACGTGACTTGTGACGTCATCGTTCACGTGACCAGGGCTAGCATAGTATTTTCTGAATTGCAAGACTCAGGGCTTTCGATTGGTGCTAGACCGCTTCAGATCCGACGGTTAGATCCTGAGATAACAGGGGTGCCATTTTTGACCCCCCAGGCGGTCGCGGGTACAAAACACGCCAGGAGGTGACGGGCTAAAAAGTAAACATGCCTGCGGTATCTCCTTGCTTAGACCTTATGTCTTGGAAAAAGTATGTTCAAATTCTTCTCTCGTGAGATGGGGAATGAATTAAAAATTAGACGTCGTGAGAAGATTAGACTAAACGTATCTCTTGCACTATTAGTAGGACGTAGCTAAAACTCTCGGAAATACATCTGAATGAATACACCAAACTAGAGTGAAAACGACATCGAAATCGGAATGGGGTCAAATCGAAGATCGGCATCGGAGTAAAAGCCATTTGTCAAGCCGGTATCGAATGACCTTGTGTTGCGGTAATGTCATATTCCGGTTTAGATTTGCCTAAGTACTGTTTTTTTAGGAGTGATTAAGTAATTAAATTAAGACTATATATTTTTATTACATGTATAATGACATAATAGTTAAGTAATTAAGGCATTTCATAAAGTATCAATATCGTTGATCACGGAACCATAATTCCGGAGATATTTGTCAAGAATATTCGTTCAGCGTAGCGAGCAGCACTCTGGTTTTGGAAACGCACAATTTCTGAAGAGCCAAACTATTTTTATGAAAACTGCATCATTTGTCCTCAAATGGTTGTCACAATAAAAACAAGGGACAGGCTAATCGGGGCCATCCACCTAATTTGCTTCTTCATTTTTTACTACTGGCTGAAGTGGGACTGTACGGACGTACTCCTTCGTTTGTTATCGGCGCACCAGTTGTTTCCAGTTCCAGGTAAAAAAATGGCATTTGCTAAGCTCATGTGTGGGTCGTGCACCAACTCCTCGCTTTCTCTGCCAAGCCCTCTGTAATGCCCGTAATGTTTGTCATCTCCTCTCCCTTCCTATAGATCATCCCATACATTTTGGAAATGAGTGCAGGCTGCTGTAGATATTCCTCCAGCGGTGATACTTTTGGCTGGCTTCTAACAACGGACATCAAATAATTTATCACAATTTCCAGGCCATAACGTCGCGTTCGCTCAGTTTCCTGGAAGTAACGAAGTAAGCAGCAATGCTGAGCAGTGATTCAAGAGAGGACGTTGACAGGCCAGGCACGCCGATTGTCATTCGTCACGTTTAATTTGATTATTTCATCGCATCACACTGCAATGTAATAGATTGTCTGCTTCCCGGAATGTGCGTTTTCTACAAGGTTATTTGAATTATGTTTATAACCATAGAGTATTTTTTTGCTTGCTCCCGTAATTTTCCCCAAACGAATCCAGCAAAATGTGTAAAACAAAATTTTGTGTTGTCTCCTTTCCTAAATGAAAAGATGCTGTTACCAGAAGGAAATGTTATTGCGTGTTTCTAGAGTACGCATTAATGATTGAGGACAATGAACACGGGCCACCTGAATCGGAATATTCTGGGCCAGGCGAGTAGAAATACAGTCGCAAATTGCAACATTTGTTGGGAGCGGTAACGCACTTTCAGCAGTAAACAAACATGCTTATTAGCCAGCCATGTTACGATGATCGTGGCTATGTGACACACGACTGAAATGGTCCCATGTGTGAGAAGCATGGAACATCGAGCATTAGGAGCCCGAGCGTCGTCGTGTTCCGATCGAGCGGTATTTTCATTCGCCTCAGACGACTGCAAATGCCAAGGGCGAATGGTTCTTTTCCGTTTCTTGTCAGTTAATCCAAAAGGCAAAATGATCTGTAGGCTCACCTATGTCATCTCCTTTGTGTCTTCCGCTTTGTTACGGGCATGTCTGGTGGTTCATTAGGCAGCGATGGACTTGTGAACGTTTTGGAGGTGTTTAGAGATCCCATGAGAAACGTGCATTGGCTACTGTGCTCACACTGGACAGCTATTCTTGGTGGTGCGAGATAACGAAGCGGAAGGAGGCAGAATGGATCATTGGGTGCTGGAACTGGCCAGGTTTCAGTAACGTGATCGATTGACAGAACATCAGGAACGAACGACAGCAGCCCGAGAAGTCGATATAACTGACGACAGCAGTCGTCAGTTATACTTATTATTTTATATTGTATTACAATATATATATATATATATATATATATATATATATATATATATATATATAGTTATACTTATTATATCATATTAATATATATATATATATATATATAAATAATACCAAAACCATATTATTTCCTGCTTACCATATACAGATAACTACTCCGCGGCATCAGGCAGAGCAATGCACTCAGGAGGCATTAGAAGCCGCAGAATTTCTTCTGTCAGGAGACCGCAAACTGGACCACAAATAACTGTACTGAGGAGTTATATAGGGTAGTCCAGCGTACAAGCAAACTCTTTCATATATAAACTTTCAGGATTCTCTTATTTCTGTGCTCAAAATCATCCCGGTGCGTGCCGCTCCTGTGTCGGGATATGGAGCCGAACACAGGAGTGACTACTAGCGAAAAACGAAAAAATAAAAACAACCAGCGTCCCGGGAGACGGGCGTTATAAGTTCCCTTTCCGACGTGGTCACTCTCTGGTGGGCCGTCTCATTCCGTCTATCTGACGGGAAACGGACCGTGAATCATGCGTAGCCACTGACTGGCGCTGTCGACCTCTCCCCCTATGTCTTGGCCACATAAAAACACGTTAATCTTATAGGCAGGATCTGCTGGGATCCCATTCGTTTTGCGTCGGATTCTAGGTTGACCAGGGTAAGTGTTGCGTCATTTGAGCACCGCTTCGCTCCAGAGGGACCCGACCTTTCCGAGATGAAGCAGTCACCCGCCCAGATCAGTGATGGGTTGAATACAACACGGGGATGACCTGCATTTCATCGGGATCCTGGCACATGTCTCCTGATAAGAGTCTGAACTCCCCTTTAAGGTCACAAGCAGACGCTTATAATGGTCTGACATTTCGCCCTCTGTGGTGGCCCACACAGAAGTCGGATGATCATCACATCGGATCGCGCTGACACCGATCTGAAGTTTTCTCCCTTCTCGTGCCGTAGCAGACACAGACACGTGCTAATAATAGCCAGTATCTTCTCCTCTCTTTGGTGGCTCACAGTCGCGACAGGCCCACTCAAATGCTGCACTGACCCCGGCACAGCTGCGGCGACCAGGAGGCCGTGGGCATCAGACAAGCGCGAGCTGATTTCAGGCTGACAGCAGCACCGGCTGCGCAAGATACGGCTGCGGTAAATTAACGGCGGAAGGCGCGCACCCAATCTGCCTGTTTATGTGGATCGCCGGACGCGCCTTCCCGCAGCCGGAGCCTTCATAAGTGCATGACAGCGCGGTCCCATTTTTCTCGGGCCAGATCCCGCCGCGGCGAACCACGTGCGATAAACCCAGTCCGCAGTTCGCGTCCCGCCAAGTTGCCACTAACGAGAAAGTGGGCTGCACTGGTGATGCCTTCTAGCTGTTCGGATTGCTTATGCCGTTGGTGGACTGACAGAGCCTGTTAGCTGTCAGCGCGTCTTGTTAGAGGCCGAGTTAAACCGTTGCACATTGCAAGTAAAAGATTCCGTTCTGCGTTACGATTATCACGGCTCTGAATCACGAACGTCGGCTATCCTCTTACATCCGTTTGCTTTGCATGGGATACGTGTTCAGGTTAGGTTTACTTGCTTCTTGCTTCCATATCTTCAGCGTCCACAAGGGGACTGTGGGTACGGAATTTAGCTTAATTTGGGTCAAAGCTGAGTCACTGAGGCTGTTTTTAACGAGTCTCGAGGTGCTTGCCTCTGGCTTAAATACCCATTTTTATTAGTAGGCTTTACCAGTTTTAAGCTTACGCTATTTGATGCAAATATATCCTGGCACGTTTTGGAGTTCGTGGTAGCAAAATATTCGTAGTAACCAGGTGTGTATAGCACGGTAATGATGAGGTTAACCGAATGCCTCTACTAAAGTCTGAGACATATTTTGCCAATTTTTGTCATGCAACCTCTAGCGCACCAAAGCGCTTTACGTCCTTCCGCATACATTAGTGCCCCCAGCTTGCTGTTTAGCCTGATTTCCCTTGATTAACGTTGACTGTGCAGCGCTGTCTGTTGTCCAGTCTGGCGTCCGTTGAAGTCTCGCTCCGGCGCGTCAACTGAGTATCCACGCTTCGCAGGTGACGATGAATAGGCACGGTCGGCCGTGCGGCATTAGCACCGACTGAGAATGGGCCGGGCTTCTACGGCTGGCGGCCAAAGACCGTTCGCAGCCAGTCGGGGCTGTCGAGGAGGTACGGCGCGGCCATTGGCGGACGCCGGTCACAGGTGTTTATCACGTGTTGTCCGTTGCCGCAGTGCCGTGTCGGGCGCCAGCGGCAGGAGTCGTCCAGACACAGACCGGCCGGGGTGCCGCCGAAGGGCCGCGGCATGGCCGCGCACGAGGAAACGGACCCGGCCTGTCCTGCTGGCGCTGCGTCGGTACTGACGACAGGCGCCAGTGTTTCCGAAAATACGCCCACTGACAGCTTTGGATCCAGAATTTTGGGATAAGGGATGTGGAGCGGAGGTGGGGGAGGGGAAGAAAGGTGGCCTAAACCCAGAATTCCTCGTTGAAAGACGCTGGTTTGCATTCAGACAGTAGTTTGGGTCCTTCGTTGTAGTTAAAAGTCGTTTCTAGACTCCATGGAAACCTCCTGAAGGACATTTTAACGCTGAGAAATGCCGCTGACGTTGACACCAAAATTGCGATATTGAAGGATGACGGTTCGAGGTTTGGTTTAAAACGCCAAAATGGGCCAGACATCACACTAGGTGTCATCCCGAGTAAAACAGTGCAATTTCTGGCAGGGAAATGCAATATACGAGAAATGCAGTACATGCGATAGTGAGCTGCAAAGATATATTAGCTTTCGATTTATTTGTAAAGAACTAAACAAAGGTATAGTGTTCTGTGTATTTGTAAAGAACCAATGTTCTATGGAAAGCATGCAGCTTTTGCGTGGCAATTGTGAAACCAATGTAATTCATGACTGAAACAGCAACGGAGAGCTATTTTAAGAGGAAGCTGATCTAACGACACATAGGTACCGTCAACCATATTGAATGTGACACGATGCAGACTTCACAGAAACCGTTAAGTGCTCTAGTCCGGCGAACCTGTCCAGCCAACCCATTCGCATGAATAATAAAAAACTGCTGGCGACTGAACATCAAACACTCGAATGCAGTCCACGCACGCCTCCTGAGCCATGCTCTGTAGCACCTCAAATCAACTCGGCGCATGCCGTAACGATGTCGAAAGGGGCAGGAAGGGAGGCCATAGAGACCACCTGAAATGACGACAGTTCGCAGTGCATCATTTAGAGGTCTCGCGGTCCCAGGAGTGAGACTTTTGGCCGACGGACAGGGGAGCGAGTCTCCGCCGACCACGTGACGTCGCTGCGGCCAGCGATGCGGCGAAGGCAGGAGCGGCAGCGGCGCCCGGGACGACTGCTCAGCTCTCTGACCGTCCGTGGTGTTCCGTTTGCGGGACTAGAGCCGCCGGCCGCTGCTGTCTGACGGGAGTTCGACCATACCTGCCTTGGTCCCATTGTCAACTTTTAACATCGCCGGGTTAAAAAGAGCAAGTAACAAAAATCTAGCACTACTACGAGATAATGCAAACCTCTTTCCGAACGTTGGCAGCAAAAAGCATTCGACTCCAGTGAAAAATTAGGCCCGACTTCTGCACTAGAACAAAACCGCTTGCGGCTCGGAATACAGTGAAGGCGGCCCATTTTTAGCGAAGTGTTATGTCCCTGTAGACTTGAGTTTCCTTCAACCGTGCTAGGGAGGGGAGGGGGAGATTCTGCTCCCTCCCTCCGGTCTTTCGCTCGCGATTCCCGAACTTTTGGGAACTTCTTCGCGAAACTCGGCCCCGTCTCCTAAACATGTTTCTCGCATGTTGTGACAAAATTTCAGGTGTTTATCTCCTCTGGAGGCGGTTCCATGACATTTTATGGGAACCTTCTTTTGAGGAATATCGCGCTTTCCTGAGATCATGCACTTCGACTTGGTCATGTGTTTTTTTGATGTGCTTTATAATGTCACACGGACAGTTGCATCCAGTTCTTTTTCAAGTATTTTTAGGAAAAAAGTGTGGGTCATTGATGGATCCAGGGGCCTGTAAAGGGATATTTTTCATATTTCCCTAATTTAATATCCCCATAAATTCCTAAGGATTTATGACGTATATATGTATACATTGTTGGTAAAGATGACTACACATTAAGCATTAATGGGACATTTTTGGTTTTTCTCTTGATTTCGGACGCTTTCTTTGACAGGCTCGTTTGACGTTCGTATTAGATTACCAATGACGGTCATTTAAATTTCATCTAACATTGGACATTTCCAAACATTGCTCACGTGTAAGGAGCTACGTGAGCACAAGTTTGTAAACTGGATACGCTTTTGAAAACATGTGTTACGATTGGAGACTCTTGTGAGCAAAAGTTTTTTTTCCATACTCAAACGAAAAAAAAGAAGACAGGAAAGGTCGGCATCGTAGTCCTGGGAACGCATGGCAGAGGGCAAATATTCCCCGGCAGTTTTGCTGCGTGTTAAGGGCCGGGCGTTACTGACGAAATAGGAACGCATCCATGATTTGCGGGCGTTTTCTGTCCGGCTCGTGGGCAAGGATTAGGGTGTTGCCGACCAAGTCTTGTCCTCTCAGGACTTCGCCATTATGTGCTGTCTTAGTGTGGACCTGTGGTGCACCGGACTGAAGAGGGCACGTCAGTCTCCTTGACAGAGTCGTTGTTGTGTGACCGATGTAGCCTACTTGATTCGCTCGAGGCTTGCAGTCTTCATGTGGTCATGTGAACTTGTATACTATTTCTGTGAGGTTCTTGTTTTCTTTTTTGTTTTTTATGATTAATGTGGCTGATTTCTTGCATTTGGTAGGAGATAAATCGCATTTCTTCTTTCTCATTACCCGGGGTGACACCTTTTTCGACGATATATTTAGTGCATGTTCGTCTGCTTGGTACGCTGAACTCATTTGGTTTCTATGAAACAGTTTGTGGGCTTTGTTTCTGCCTTCTTTTCTGGTCTTGTGATGATCTTGTTTCATTAATCTGACAAAGATGTTTTGTATTCTCTTATCAGTGTTCTTTGTGGGGCACTTGTCTGTGAGCGTTTGCTTCACGTGGTCTACTTCTTTTTGTAGAAGGCTATATGAAGTGCAAATGTTCAGAGCTCTTCTCAGGTATGTTCCAATGACTCCTGTCTTGTATCACTCTGAACATTCGTTTCTTGCATTTAGACACATTCCACCGTCGGCCTTTTTTCGATACACTGTCATTTCGTGATGTCCTCTCGAAGTGCCTATGTGCACGTCAAAGCAAAGGAGTTTTTTTCCCGTTCCGTCTTCGGAAGTAAAGCGAAAAACGGAAATCATCTGCACCTGCGTTTGCAGCTGCTTCAAGACTTTTCGTCCTGGATTTTAACAAAAATCTGTACATGTAAGGTTTGTTGGGCACATCATTAAAAGCAATGTCCTCCACATGGCACATGCAAACATTCGCAAAAAGCACTCCAAGGGGAGAACGCATTGCAGCATCATCAGTGTGTTGGTGGAATTTTCCTTTAGGGTATCTGAACGGTGCTTCGGTTGTGCATGCAGCAAGCATGCTCCTTTGGATAGGTCCTCCTCCTGAACAGGTTCATCGTCCCAGAGCAGTTAAAGGTCTCTGTGAAGTTTGCATCGTGTCGCATTCAATATAGTTGTCGGTACAGATGTGTCGTCAGATCATCGTCCTCCTAAAATAGCTCCCCGTTGCTATTTCAGTCACGAACTAGAGTGGTTTCACAATTACAAAGGAAAGCTGTATCTTTTCCATTCATCCGATCTCAGCGAAACGTTGAAGGATGTCGGTCCACACGATGGAGGGACTTACTAGACATTGCACAATTTACCTAGTTCAGGCCAACCATTGTCAACAGACATCAGATAGTGCGATGCTTGATTTGCTGCAGGAAATCTGCAGGAAAAAGACATGAAAGCTTTATATTTATCATCTAACTTTGCTTGATCTCGATTTGCTTGTCTCAGACTACCTGTGCCTTTCGGTTGAAATATTATGACGCATGTTAACTTCTCACAATGTTTCGCAGCTGGCTGCCCGGCAGTAGTCTATATACAACGGTGTGTCCGTTCTACGGTTCGACGCGCATGCGAACGTCCGCCACCGATAATGACTGGCTGCGCGACCGGACTCCGGAATTAGCTGAGATGGAATGAGAAAAAGTACACGCCAGTTTTGAAGTTTTAACGAAGAAAGATGCGTGAAGAGTCCAGTACCTGGCAGACAAAATTCGAGTACTGTTGGTACCATTACTGCAAAAGCTATGCGGAAACAGACATGGACGGTTGATGATTTCCTCCCACCAGTCCAAGTGTTACTGAACGACTCGGACTCCGGCCACGTGAAGAAGTGCTGGTTTTTACCGGACATTGTTTTCACGGTATGCGATTGATAACTATTTCAGTTTTTTTTTCATAGATTACACAATGTTGTTCACTTTTTTGGTAACGGAATGCCTTTAAGTCTCATACCAGTTATCTAGGCTTATGCTTCCAAAATTTTCAGGGTTTTGTTATTTTTTACCGCGGCTAACCAAAACAATAATCACACTTACTATATGCCGTACATACATGGAATAAGCCCTGTATCATACAAAAAAAAATATTTTCATTGTTATGACCTGCAATCAGTGAATTATTGAAAGATCCCCGGAACACCTTGATGAATTTGCAACAGTGACATCAAAATAAATGTTTTTGTGTAAAATCAATCTTATGTTTTAAATATGGATGGGTTCAAGGACTATATCATAATTAGGAAGTTAATCTATTCATCTTGTGCAACTGATCACGGATGTGCTAAGCGGGCCAAAATCAAAGAAATGAAAGATAGCCATTACAGATGTACGTCTACTCCTTTCGAGCTTTATACATACGAAGCAACCATATGCTGTATTGCAGTATTTAGCATTTTCTATGCCACATTTCAGAAAGTTCCTTTGGTGCTGAACATCTTTGAAGACGGTCCCCACCTGACTCTGCCCCTGATATTGTTTGTTCCACTTTCAGGACTGTTCCAAACAGACGCGGTGTTCGACTCCGCTGTGTACACTGTACATTTGTGGGTTGTCGCCATTGTGCACGGACGTTTTCGATTTCTTGGACTATGTACAAATGCAGTGGTTTTGGATTGATGCTCCACACTGTACCAGCACTGACGTCACGGCGCCGGGCGGCCGCTGCTGTCATTACCATTATTATTCACCATTAGAACTACACCGATTGTCGCGAAATGGTCGCAGCGGCCGAAAGGCTGTAGAAAACTCAACCATACACCAATTGTTGATTGTTCAACCCGCCGCGAGTCGGGAAAGGGCCGATTTACCGCCGCCCCTGTTTTTTTCCAAGATTTCTGGAGAATGAACGAAAGCAGTACCACGAAACTTTGTGTACCGTTTGCTTGATCATTTTTACGACTTATGTCAAAGTTTTGACCTCAGATCAAGTCAGGTGTCTGGCCTAGCACAGGCCAAGAGGACCTATGCCCAAAAAAGTTTAGCGCCCTGGAACTTTTTCGGAAAACATGACATCACAGTAAAACTTTCAGGGATTAGAAATCTTAAAGGACTCAACAAATCCCTTATCTCAGAGTTTTTGAAATTCTCCGGATCACTGACCTAAGGTCAACCCTATGTTTAGGACATGTAGTTGTTTTTTTGGAATTAGACGGAATTTTATATAACATTTTTAGTGTGAGGTGTTGCAGTCATCTTTTTACCGTCAATGGACAAAGTAACAATGACTTTCAGCCATAGACCTGAAGTTAAGTAACGAATAACTGTTACGGGCCAAAATGCACCGCCGTCAAAATCTGCGATGAATTACTCAGAACGGGTAGAAAATGGGAGAGCTGGCCCGCACAGTTGTAATACCAAAAAGCTCAAAAAATTTCCAAAAGCTGCACATTTTGGGAATAAACAGACTCTTGGGAATAAAGTTCTGCCAGGTGCGTAGACTGATACCTGCTAGATTTTTCCAAATTTTAACCATGTGAAATGATCACAAGAGCCACTAGGATTAAGAACCATTACATGGAAAAGTCTATGTCTCAAAAATAAAGATACGTTGGAATTTGTTCCCGTCAATTTCATACCGTTTTCGGCTACAGGTTTTGCCGGCAGTCGGCGCAGAAGTCGGCCTGTCCTTTAACTCAGTGTTTCGACCTATGCATTAAAGAAATATGAGAAATTAGGCATGTATCGGTATCTATGAGAATTTTAGCTGTTCATTGGTACCTTTACCCAGACATTATTGGTCACAGCCCGTCAGATCTAGATTGCCTCTCGGTTGCATGCAGTCGGCTCCAAGAAAACATGGAAATAATGTGAATGGCTTACATTCAAAACTACAAAATGAGAACAGTTTCGGGCTCTATTTTCAAAAGCTTTCCAATGGCGTACTCATTTTTTTTATCGTACGAGCAGCCGTTTGTGAGTCAGAGGGACGGTCAACCCGCCCCCCTCCCCCAGTCAAGCGTGATCGGCGCCGGCCATCAGTCGGGCGCGGGTTAAATCTAACACACTGTGCGCATGAACGTATATTGCGTTGACTGAATGGCGGTTCGTCATACAGTATGATAGCAGACCTTCGTCGGGTTTGCTTAGGCCGCTGGTAAGACCCAATTACTTTCATAAATCCGCTCCTACTGAAAATATAGCGCTTAAATTTCCAACACCAACATATCAGCGGACCCAAATTTTACGTCTCATTTTATTGCGTCCAGGTAACCAACACTGTAATGTTGGAACTTTCATTGCAAATGTGGAGAGAGCGCCCACCACGACGGCTAAAGGAGAACTAGCCAGTATACTGTCAAACAGTTTCTGACACTTAAATTACTCATGGATGCTAATCTTTGATCAGTTAGGGTTGCAGTCATTACATAGATCAGCGATTAGCATTGCCACGCTGCGCCCTGGCTTAGGTGGCGCCCACGGAAAAACTGCTTGTTACGAGTGCTGTTTGCGTCTTTTGTTTGCGAGGTGGCGCGGCTGAGCAGAATATAGGTGGCGCTAAAAGCGCCGCGCATCGCAAGGTCCAATAGCCAGAGGCCGTTTGGCTCATCGAATGCGAAAGCCGCATGCCCTCAGATACAGATCCTGAGAACATTTTGAATTATGGTCCATTCGACTATAATTACGTTTCTATGTGTATGCTGCATATCAGGATTAAGCCCTGCCACTTTCTGCAGGGCTTCCAGTGATCAGGATTGCCGAAGTGTTTCCATGTGCAGTAACTGAGCATGTTGTGTCAGGTTTAGTCTCAGTTGCCTTGGGTCCTGCACCCCCTCCCCATGTATGTGTAGTTCTTCTTCATTTCTTGAAAGGCATGCTTCATCCCACCTTAAACGGGCTCGCGGGCTAGTATTTGGAAAGTCCCCGGTCAACAGCTGTGTGGTGTTAAAACTGATTATAACAACTTGAAACAAAGCTTCAGTGAGCATTAGTAAAACGTTGGCTGGATTAAAATTAGAAAGTAGTCAGTGTATGACAACATACCCCACATATCGTTCTAGTTCCAAGCAGTTGGCCTTCATTATGGCTCCTTGAGCCGTTGCATGGAGTTACTTCATATTGGATCCAAACCCATCCAAACCCATCCAAACATTGGATGGGTTTGAAGCATTACTTGCGAAGATTAAAGATCAAGATTACTCAGATCAACGAAACGCAGTTCAAGAGTTCTGTATGAATTAAATTCACGCAAGCAAGCAAGTATTCGGAACTACAACTGACATCGACTGTATAGCTGTATCCAGTCACTTCGCTCGTTTACTCCTTCCGAAATAGGTGTGCATGTTGAAAAACCGTTACCACATTTTAAACGGTTTGGACATGTTTCATTGTCTATTGTTGCTTGCACCATTTCCCTTATTTCTTGACCTCCAATGAAACCAGCTACTGACAAACGTAAATGCTATTATCACCTTAAACCATATACAGATCCGATTCAGTTTAAAGTGAGCATGACATAAGCAACCGATCGCCTCTTTCGGCAAGGTAGTTTGATCTCTTCTAATCCATGAATCCGGTTTACATGGCCAATGGGACTGTGCCAGACTGCATTGTTACCTCGGTGACATTGGGTCTTAACCCTGTTCTCATCGGGATAGCTAAACCCACACTTACTCGGTTTTTTTGCTTCCCAATTCCAGGGTTTTTTGACGCAGCTTCACGAAACCTAGTGAATCTTCCTAGACATTCTTTCTACGTACTGTACGAAAATTTTGCAGTTCTATTTTGCTGAGATGCAGAGCTAGGCAACGTTTTTTGGGAGGCAGCTCAACCCATTTTTGGCCCTGATGAAGGTAGAAGGAACATGGCCGCCCAAATAGCGTTTTTAACCCGCGCACGACCGTCGGTCCGTCCCGAACACCGTCGACTGGGGGGGGGGGGGCAGTTGACTGCCCCCCCTCTAACTCACGAACGGTTGGTCGCACGATAAAAATAAGCATACCGTTGGAAAGCCCGTCACGAGTAGAGCTCGAAACTGGTCTCATTTTTAGTGTTAGATAATATGTAAGCCAATTTACGCCCTATATATGTTTTCTCATAGCCGACTGCATGAGACCGAGAAATGGCCTGAATCTCAAGGGCTGTGACTAATAACGCATAGGTAAAGGCACCAGCGCACAAGTAAATGTCCGCGGATGCCGATACACGTCTAATTTCCTCAGATTTGTTCAATATATACGCGGAAACGTTGAGTTAAAGACACCGTAATTCTCCCGTCAGGCGTCACTGTGCGCCTGACGGGAACTAATTTTAGCGTTCCTTTATTTTCGCGAAAAAAGACAATCTATGTCAATTTTATTGATCTTTGTGGTTCTTGTGATGGTTTCTCCTGCTTAAATTTTGGAAAAATTGATTAGTTGCCAATCTACAAAGTTGGCGGAGCTTTATTCGCGAGAGCCTGTTTATTTCCAAAATATGCTACTTTTTCAAACTTTTTGAGGTTCCTGGTATTACTTACATCTGTGCAAGCTAGTTCTGCCATTTTCTACCCATTCTGAGTAATTTATCGTCGATTTTGACGGTGGTACATTTTGGCCCATTACAGTTATTCGTGACCTGACCTCAGGTCAATGGCTGGAGGTCACTGATATTTTGCCCAATGACGGTAACTAGATGTCTGCTTCACTCCACACTAAAAATGTGATGAAATATTCCGTCAATTTCAGAAAAAACGGCGATATGTCTTAAAAATGGGCTTGACCTTAGGTCAATGACCCGAAAAATTCCGAAAAATCCGAGATAGCAGTTTTGTTGCATCTATCACGATCACTAATCCCTGAAAGTATTATTGAGATATCTTGTTTTGCGAAAAAGTTAGAGGGAGCTAAACTTTTTTGGACTTAGGTCTGTTTGACCTGGTCTAGGTCAGGCACCTGACCTGACCTGAGGTCAAAATTTTGACACGAGACGTAAAATTGATGGAGCAAAAGGTACACAAAGTTTTGTGACTCTGTGTTTGTTGGTTCTCTCGCAATCCCAGAAAAACCTCAGGGGGGGCAGTCAACTGCCCCCCCAGTCGGGGACGGGTTAAGATAGAACTTAAAACTTTAGATGGTTGTATAGATAGATAGTCAGGCAGCAATATGAATATGATTTTGTTAACTCGAGGTCTATTCACAAGGTCAGGTCAAGGTCAAAAGTCATCATTTTGTTTCATGAGAATTATTTTGGTGTTATTTTCCCAAACAGTGGAAGATATATGACGTAGAAGGATGCCCTCTACGCATGTACTAAGTTCCAGGTTGATATCAGTTTGGGTCATGAAACTATGACCTAAAATGCCAGTGCACTTACCTTATATCACGAAAACCGTAAAATGCAATTTTAGGAACAGATAAGTAGATGTAATATATAGATAGAGAGAATAGACAGCTAAATTCATATGGTTGGAAACGTCTTCAAACAATATGAAATTCACTTAAGACCACTCCATGTGACTCTAAGATCATTCGAGGTCATTTAAGGTTAAAGATCGTAAGCTGACCTGCTGAACATCTGACCATGACAGTTTCCCTTTTCATGCCCCTGGCACCGTCTATGCCAACATCAAACAGACAGTGTAATGCGATTTGTACTTTTTCAGCATAATGTGAGTGGTAGAAGCTGAGAAAGGTGTTTTTAACTTCGTTGTTAATTCATTTTTTAAAAAAACTAATTCCCTTTTCGAAACCCTGTGAAGGCCTATGAATTCTCCCGAAATTTTAAATGTAAGAACCAATGGTAAAAGCCCAATCTACAAGCTCTTGATTCATGCCAGTTTCATCAAAATCGGTCCATAAACAGCAGAGCTATAACAAGTCCAAATGTATCTCCCATTCCGGTTTTTTTGACCCTACCCCCGTATCTCCCTTTTCAAAATTTTGAAAATTTCTCCTTATAAGAATGTAGTTAACGTCATGGCAAAACAGTTGCCTATGTTGCAATGAAATCGGATGTGGAGTTCTCGAAATTTCGGGAAGAGGTGGGGCGAACCCGCCTCCCCAGCCGGGAATCGGTTATACCATCTAGTCATCCATCGGTTATACCATCTAGGAATAGGGTTAATCCCCGGAAGTGGAAGGGGATTTCGCACTAACGCTCACTGGAAGGAAAGGATCTAAAAGTTCCCCCTCCGATCTCAGGAACAGAAAGAGTTAGAGGCATGACATTTTATGTGCAGGGTGGGGCTATAACAATTTACATTTTGTGCAATTTTCATGACACTAGGTTGATATCTTCAAGGGCAAATTGGGTCGAAAAGGTCAACAGCAGACACTTTCTCGGCCCGTACAGGCCATTCCGTACATTTTTTCGAACGAAACGGGAAAAGGGTATTCGTTTGGCCGTTGAAATGTGGAGTACGACACTTTCACTTATTTGGCGTCTTGACGGAGGATTTCGGGTCGAGGCCATGTCAGGTCATTGACCTATGGCGTCATTTTTTCATCTTTTGCAGATCAAATTTCGAACAACACGGGCGCATGTATGTATCTTTTGGAGTATTTGCATTGAGGGTAGCCAATATCGGTACATTTGGTTACTTCCAGCGTTTATATCTATGTATGTATATATATATATATATATATATATATATATATATGTTTATATGTATATACATGTATCAATGTGCCAAACGTGTTTTAATAGGTTATTTGAATGTATATTTCATACAAATCGACATATCGCAAAGCAAATCTGAACCAGGTCGCAAAAAAGCTGCCTTTGACCTTTGATGACCTTGACCTGAAATGACTCTGGTATATATGCATGCCTATTTATTTGCGCACAAGTGTTTTTATTAGGGTCTTTGAATGCATATTTCATACTAATCGACATGTCCGCAAAACAAATCTGGGCCAGGTCACAGGGATATTTGACCTTGACCTTAAATGACCTTGACCTTCACTGATCTCGGTATATGTAAGCGTATCATTGTGCGCACACGTGTTTTTATTAGGGTCTCTGACATACTGACTGACATGTTACAAAGCAAATCTGGATCGGGTCATAAGTTACTTGGCCTTGACCTTTGATGACCTTGACCCTTATTGACCCTGGCTATGTCCTTGATACATCCATCACTTATGCCCGAATGACATCACCTGACTGTGTTAACACAGTAGTCTTAACCCGTCCCCGACTGGGCGGGGAGGCAGTTGACTGCCCCCCCCCCTGAGGTTTTCTGTAATTGCGAGAGAACGAACAAACACCGAGTCACGAAACTTTGTGCACCTTTTGCTTCATTAGTTTTACATCTCGTGTCGAAATTTTGACCTCAGGTCAGGTCAGGTGCCTGACCTAGGTGACGTCAAATAGATCTATGTCCAAAAAAGTTTAGCGCCCTGTAACTTTTTCGGAAAACAAGACATCTCAATAAAACTTTCAGGGAATAGTGGTCGTGATAGATGCAACAAATCTGCTATCTCAGATTTTTCGGAATTTTCCGAGTCATTGACCTGAGGTCAAGCCCATTTTTAAGAAATGTCGTTGTTTTCTTCGGAAATTAACGGAATATTTCATAACATGTTTAGTGTGGAGTGAAGCAGACATCTAGTTACCGTCATTGGGCAAAGTATCAATGACTTCCAGCCATTGGCCTGAGGTCAGGTCACGAATAACTGTAGTGAGCCAAAATGCAGCACCGTCAAAATCATCGATGAATTACTCAGAGTGGTTAGAAAATGGCAGAACTATCTTGCACAGACGTAAGGAATACCAGAAACCTCAAAAGGTTTGAAAAAATAACATATTTTGGAAATAAACAGGCTCCCAGGAATAAAGCTCCGCCAATTTTGTAGACTGGTAGCTAACGAATTTTTCCAAAATTTAAGCATGAAAAACCATCACAAAAACCCCTAAGATCAATAAAATATACATATATCGCCTTTTTTCGCGAAAATAAAGGAACGCTAAAATTACTTCCCGTCAATTTACTGTATACTGCAAAATACTGCATACGGCAGCAGCGCACGCCTGCAGCTGCCGCAAGAAATGCCGTGTCTTTAACTCAACGTTTCGGCGTGTATATTGAACAAATCTGAGAAATTAGACGTGTATCGGCATCCGCGGACCTTCACTTGTGCGCTGGTGCCTTTACCTTAGCGTTTTTAGTCACAGCCCTTGAGATTCAGGCCATTTCTCGATCTCATGTAGTCGGCTATGAGAAAACATATATAAAGGGCGTAAATTGCTTGCATATTATCTAAAACTAAAAATGAGACCAGTTTCGAGCTCTACTCGTCACAAGCTTTGCAACGGTATGCTTATTTTTATCGTACGACCAACAGTTCGTGAGTTAGAGGGGGGCGGCCAATTGCCTCCTCCCCCAGTCGCCCATGTTCGAAACGGACCGACGGTCGTGCGCGGGTTAAGTAGAACGCTGTTCCTTTCACAAAGTTCCCATTTGTATGCGACAACCGCCTCTTTCATCATGTTGGCTTGACTTCAAATGCTTGGAACTTGAAAAATGTCCGGCCGATTTCCGTTTTTTTTTCGTCCTTCGACGAGCATTCTATTGTTATAAATGTCACGAAGTAGCAGCAACCAGCTCCGATCCGTTCTCGAGATATTCAGGAAAAACATGTGGGGGGGGGGCACAAAAAGACCCCCTTTCAGTGCGCGTGTTAACCCTATTCCCGGCAGGGGGGGGCGGAATCCGCCCCCCCCTCGGGTTTTTTGCTTGCCAATTCCAGGCTTTTTGACGCAGCTTCACGAAACTTGGTGACTTTTCCTAGCTATTCCTTCTACGCGCCGTCACAAAATTTCGAAATTCTATTTTGCTCAGGGGCGGAGCCAGGCAACGTTTTTGGGAGGCACCTCAGGTCATTTTTGGCCATGTTGAGGGTAAAAGGAAAATGTCTGCCAAAAACAGAGTTTTTAAGATAGAACTTAAAACTTTATATGAATATATAGCTAAATGGTTGGGCAATGTGCATATGTAATTTTGTTTATCTGAGGTCACTTTACAAGGTCAGGTCAAGGTCAAAAGTCAAAATTTGTTTTTTCGCAATAATTTCGGCGCCGTTTTTTCCAATGTCAAACCCGGAATATATATGACGTAGAACGATGCCCTCTACTTGTGTACCAAGTTTCAGCTTGATATCAGGTCAGGTCACGAAGCTATGACCTAAAATGGCAGTGCGCGTACCCTATATCGCAAAAGCCAAAAAATGAATTTTTTGAAATAGAGTAAATTTAATCGATTAAAAATGTTTACAGATAATATTGAATGCACACGACATCATTCCAGGTGACCCGAAGGTCACTGGAGGTCATTTAAGGTCAAAGGTCATAAGTTGATCTGAGAAACGTGTGACCATGACAGTTCCCCCTTTTTTATGTCCCTGGCACCGCCTATGCTAACATTATACAAACATTGCAATGCGATTTGTACTTCTTTAGCATAACATGACTAGCAGAAGCTAAAAAAGTGTTTTGGCTTCTTTTGTTCATTCCGTTATTGGAAAACTAATCCCCCTATTTTTGAAACCCTGTGAACGCCCATGAATTTTCTCAAAATTTCAAATTTGCATACCCATGGTAAAAGCCCTATCCATAATCTCTCGATTCATGCCAGTTTCATTGAAATCGGTCCATAAACAACGGAGTTATAAGAAGTCAAAAAGTACCCCCCATTTTGACATTTTTGCCCCCCTGTATCCACAAATTTCAAAATTTTGAAAATTTCTTTTTATAAAAATGTAGTTCACGTGACGGCAAATCGATTGCCGTTTGTTGCGATAAAATCGGATAAGTAGTTCTCGAGATCTCAGGGGGGGGCCGAATCCGCCCCCCCCTGCCGGGAATCGGCCATACCGTCTAGCCCTCCGGGAATAGGGTTAAGTGGTAAGGCTGGCAAGAGGAGGCCGTTGTGCGTCATGTAAGTGCATACTAACAACAGTTTAGAATTATGTCAGCTGGTTAATATTTTTTTGGCAGCCATTTTTAGTTGACCTTCAACAGTGACCAAAATGCTGTGAGAGGCTTTCAAAAACGTGGCCTGGTTCTGCCCCTGTGCAAAATAAAATCATCGAAATTTAAGATAATGATATATCTTATTTAATGATATAACTTATGTAAATTTAAGGTAAAATATTAAAATTTAAGATAACAAAGATTGGTAATAAAAGTGATTCGGTTTTGTGGAGCTGCTTCAAACCCCTAAAAATGGCAAGCAAAAAAAAAAACCAATGGGATTACTAAAGCCACCCCCCTCGCCCCATATGGGAACCTGGTCAAATGATAACGTATATCGCAGCATAGCGGCATCTCACAACATGCGTCTAGGCAAATAACAAGCTCACAGAAATCAAATGATGAAACTGCAGACATGGTCCCGTGGATGACGCTTTTTTACATCAGTTTCACCTGTTGCTATGTAGTCATTTGCCATGTCATATGTGCCACAGAGTTGATAACAAGAAACTAATGTCAGATAAGGTACTGAAAGTCTCGCGTTCTCGCCTTTGTTCGCTTTATTTTGTCGAAAGTTTTGGTAGTGTACGATATTTGTCCCTTCAGTCGATGGCGAGTTATCAGCTGTTTTATTGGCTTCATCATGTTCAAAATCCTCGTCGCATATACGCTCTTGTAATGCACAAATTTTCAATTTAAAACATTTCCCATCGCCCAAAATAGTACATTAGCGGCAGAGTCGCGTGGTTCGCATATCGACACCATGTAAAATAAGTCGATGTTAAATTTGCCACGCAAGCGCAAGGCAGTCGAAGTTGCATGGCAGCTCGAGCGTCAGAATTTCTTAGACGTTTTCTGCAAACACCATATTTTCCTAAGCGCATCAGCACGATCTTGCTATATCTCCTCGGCTTTCTTTTGAGTTGTTTCTGGATCTGCAGGCATTTCCTCAAGCCATGGGCGTTTTACGAGTAGCTCCCATGACGACCATGTGACCACTCTTTCGCCTGACTGCATTACTTCCGGTGACAAGCTAATTACTATCCACGATGAAAAGGAATGTCATGGTCGCAGAACTGAAAAATGCGGCCTGACTAAAAGCCTTTCGGTGTTAATCGACAGCCGTTCACAACGCATTTGTTAATTTTTGTTTTCTATCCACCATTTGAAATCAGGTGGCCGGGAGTGCTCCTACCCCATCTATGAATACGCATGGAACCTCACGTTAACTCCCAACGTAATTAGCTATAAACAAGAGAAAAATAGCAAGGCAAAAAGTCACACTCCCCGGCTAGAAAAGGAAAGAAATAGAAAACGAACGGCCATTCTGAAACGAAATAAACAACATCACTCTACATTGGATTATGCAAGGAAAGTATTCTTGGCAAAGGACTGCTGACTATACCGATCTCACGAGAACAACATTAGGGTTAATGGTGACCTTGGAAAACGTATGCTTATTGTTGGTTCGCAGGGGTACTGTTTGGTCAGATTTTACCAGAGGCCGACCACTGAGGCAGGAACACATAGACTTAGCTGGTCTTGCTGTCCGGTACGACACCCCAGGGCGGATCTCATGAAATGGTGGCCTGATGGGAAAAACTAACGATGTACAACAACTATCCGCACAACTCACGCATGCACAACCGCACCATGTATACATACACGCACACCAGGCCCAAACCATGCATACATACAACGCACTCCCATGCACTCCCAAGCCAGGTAACACATGTACACGAATTCCATGCATTCATTAATGCTTGCATTGCTCAAATGGCCAGACGAAAATGATTCGAGTGACCTTCCGCAATGTATAGCCAGGAGATATTCCAGATTTTATGGTCCCGCCCGGCTCGGAACTCAGTTTACATTACTCAGGCCGGCGGCTCATTTTACATTACTCAGTGGTATCGATGCCATCACCGTGATCCGGCCACCACCATGAAACAAAACAGAATGCCTTGGTCCCTACCGTCTGCCACGGGTGGGAAAAAACCCATGGGCCACTTGTCCATAAGGTAGTCATCGTCTTGTTTTCCGTCCATCGAAGTAACTAGTCTGCATACTGCTTTCCAGCTGGACCTTTCGCTTATCTTTCTCTGGGGCGCCAGTCATGAAGGCTTGTCTGGCCCCATGAATCTTTGCACGAACACAAGCAAAGTAAGCCATTTCAGGGGATAGAAGTCTTTCCAGAATCAGGCTTTGGAGGAAACCAGAAGCCAGTGCAACTGCGGCTATAGGAGATACACCCTGTCTTATGCTAGCTTGAACTGTGTTGGCAACTGGCATCACATTCGTCTTGGTATTGGATCATGGACATTAAATGCAGATGGAGACAGTTTATAGTCCCCATAAGTTATTTTTTCGGCAAGGTAAACGTCCTCCAATCAAAAAGTGTAAAAGAAAAAAAGTTTCTGAAAATGGAATTTTACATAGGAAGTTGTTTTAAGCAAGACGGCAAAGTTACATTCCTATCTTCGTCCCTGCTGGCGACCATCCCTAATAGCCACGTTATGGGGCAATGGTCTCTAGTCCGTGTATGAAGAGAATCATCGTAAATACTATTAAGTCCAACGTTTTGAGCATGCGCGCTCTCAATGTTTAAGTGGGAACACCTCTACGCGTGGCATTGCAGTCTCCATTAACTGCAATGCGTCGCCCGTTGTAGCTAAAACCAAACTGCGAGCGGCGGCGAGCGGGCGGGAGAAAAGCGGCCATGTTTCGTGAAATAATGCTTCCGAATGCCCTTTAAAATCAATTCGCACGAATCTGAGGAAGTATGGGACGCAGATCTTACCTCTCCAGTTTTTTGACTGGTTCTCCGAAAGGATTAACAGCTTCAGCAACAGAGCAATCGATATCCCACCAACATGTCATCATCACATGTTGTTTTATATCAAAGTGAAGACTGGCATCCTTCCAGTCTCGTGTTCTGAAAGGCAGCAGCGTTCCGGCGCAAATCAGAGCCGACTAGAAACAGAGGGAAATTAATGGGAATGTAATGAAATGGGGAAAGTCGTTCTGATGACAGTCCACGCTATATTCATCCTCAAATAATGAATGCTAACTTCGGCCAGCGAGGTCAGTCACCATGACTGCTGGAAACGTCGTTCGTAATTCTGAAGCTAGCTGCATATGTCATCTGAAGTAAACTGATACTGCTATACCGAAAACGCTCTTGGTTTTCACATTTCCCCCCAATGACGAAGTGCCCGCAGAAATCAGTACTGTTCGCGGTGCTGCAGCTGCTTATCAGTTTCGAGCGTTGACCTGAAAGCTGCACGGATGGGATTTACGACCAGGATTTCCTGCAAGCCGCGCGAGTTGATTTTATCGAGCGCTCGAAAAAAACTATACTCCGATACATTGTTGCTTTTGCCCGCCCGCCGGCCGCCGACTAGTGTTAACTGCGGCGTCCGACGCCGCGCGGCCTACGGAGACTGCAACGCCTTGCGTCGTTGTTTTGGCATCTAAAGCTTACGGGCGCGCATGCTCAGAATTATTTTACGTATAATCCTTTCGCTACTGGATTCTGGAAAAAGGATGAATGGCCCAAGGCCATTATGGATGGGCCATGTGACTTTAAAATCTAGCCTCCGTTTTGATCTACCCTACTAAATATACATATGTATAGCAAAGGAAGAATTTTGCCAGTTGATGCGCGACGCCGGCAGTCCAGCTGGAAGGCACGTAAATTACAAATCACAAAGCACCAAATCACAGGAATCACTAACTGCATGGCAAATAGAAAAATAAATCATGCATATCAATGAAATCCAAAAGTGGCAAAATAAAGTGGCCCGAATCCGATGAGAAAACCGTATTTGGGGGTATGCTAGGTGGTGTGCGTCCCCCCAAAACTTAAAGTTTTGCCCCTGATCGTGTCACTGATATCACTCAACCTGAGTGGTGTTTTACCTTTTTCGTTTTAGATAAAAAAGTTGATGGCATCCTTCACGTTTCTGTGAAGTTTCCATCTTGTTTCCGAAATTCCTCGGTGTAGTACGTTTTGTTGGTTTCTCCAAGTAGGTCCATGAAAATGTTTTGGTATTTGTTGTATGATGAATTTTTGCGAGATGAAGGCTCCTTAAGCTTTTTCTCAAGGGGTATGCTTTTTGTCAAGGGGTTTGTTAGGCTGCGTAATTCAAAGGACAATCACTAGCTTAATACATTGAATCGGTAGGAGGAGTGTCGCGTAGCAATGGCGTCGTGCAGAAATACTTTCGGTAGCAGTAGTGTCGAGCAGGGATGTATGAGCGCAACGAAAAGTAAGGGGGGAAGAACCATTCGTTTAGGGCGCCACCGTCCAAGAGGGACGCCAATCTCCAGGAGGGGCATCATCAATCTCATGAAACTTGGTGCTTATTAACATTTTAATTTCTTATTTACAATTTAATGAAACTAGCGGGACCAGCTGGTTTGTCGGCTGGCTTCGCCCCCTAGTCCTCGCGCTTCGCGCTCGTCCCTGTACCCTCATACAGTGGGCCCTGAGCTCTAAATGTAAGCCCCAAGGACCATGCGTCACGCTCAGACCGCTTTGTCAGCCGTTTCCTGCCCCGCGCATTTAAATCTTTTCTCGCGTTCGAACTCTGCATTCGAATCAAGTTTCCGCAGAGCAGCTGATGTAATCGACACCGACACCGTGCAGGATCGCATTTCTTGCTTCATTGCCAACAAACGGCTTTTGCTTAGTGATCCTAACCTCCACAGTCTGACCTCCGCAAAGTTCTCACGCCAGCACCCCAGCACCGTTGGACAATCGCGCTCCGCGCTTCAGTCTGCTTCTCGAGTGCTCGGTTTGACGCGATTCGCACGGTTCACCTCGCACAGACGGCTTCTGTTTGCTCCAAAAAACTTCGGCAGGCTCGTCTCCGTAAAACCGTTCATGCCAGCACTGCTGGCCACCTCACACCCCATGGCATCGCAATTTCAGTGTAAACACAAGTGACGCGATAGCGGAAAATGCCCCCACTTTGAGCACGGACCGCATCGCCCCCGTTTGGCGCACGAGGTCGACGCCATGGAACAATACGCAGTCGGTGCCTTTTGTCGGGAAGGCTAAGAGCTGCCGAGGCGCCGTAATGGTGTCTAACACAGTGGGATGTTCATTGTCGAGCAGGCTGGGCAGACCAAAGGCACATACAAGTAAGGCAAGTAAGGCACATGCAGACCAAAGGCACATGCAGATAAAGAAGAAATCGGAATAGGGTTTCGTGGAAGACAGCTCAATGTGGATAACGAATTGAGCTTTTCGGTTCTAAATTTATTCATAAATAACTGAAAATGTGCCTTTGTTATAGCAACTTGTAATCTTCCTGTTGGCACTTAGGGCATCATTTTATTCTCCTTTCAGCTCTCATAAATCTGCCTGTATTAATTTTATGAAAATTAGTGGATAATTCATCTAGCCAAAATCCACCATTTGACTCCGAACTTAAACTTTTTTTCTCTGAGTGCGAGTAAATACCTACGTCACGAACTAGTACTCATCAACAATAAGTCTTTGGGTTAAATGCTGCTTTAACTCTGGGTTAAATGGTGGTTAAAGTGCTTCTCCAAGCTGCGCAATGAGTTGCGCCAGGATTGCCGATAGATAGACTGTGATATACTGATAGACAGTACGTCAGTGGTATTTTCCTCCCTATGGCCGATGAAGGGATGACACCCCTCTAGTGCGCGCCACATATCTTTCTATCTAAAACGTTTTGTGTGGGAGCGCCAATGAAAGCCAGTGGTGGAGATCCTGCGGTGAATGTCAGTTAAAGTTTTGCGGCGAACAGTGGCACGAACATGTTTCTTTAAATCTTTAGAAAGGATGGAACCGTGGGTTCGAAGGGCCTCGCTGCGATAAGCCACCAGGGACAAGGTCTGGTGAAAGATGGGAGGTGGGGATGGATTGCGGATTTACATGGAGATAGAAGGAACATGCTGATCGAGAACTGGGGAACACAGAGAGGAGGACGGACCACTTGTCAACAGCAGACGTAGATGGAAATGCGCCAGACCAGCCAGCGTTGTGGAGATCACCGTGAAAAATTGCTAAAGCCATGGGAAAGAAACAACGCTTAAAGACGCATGTCGCCGCGTAACGGGGCCGAAACTTGGAAATGCTACAGCGAATGAAGTTGTGTGGGCTGAAAATTGCAGCGCATAGTAGTAAAGTTGCTATTTAGCCATTTAGATTTATGAAAAACGGATAATCGCCCCGGAAATAGCAAAAACCCTCCTTGTGCTTTAACTGTGATATGTTTATGTTTGTGTTCATATGAACATAAACATGTGATAAACAGTGCCTGAGACATGGCGGAAAGGGCCTTACGATATCAGACTCATTCGGTGATGAACACCCGATGTGTGAGCATTCAGACACCAGATTCTTCCAAATGATCATTCGTGGAAAGGACAAGGCAAGTGACGAGTTGAGTTATTATTCCGATTAATGTTACATTATTAGAAGAATCTCAGTCCGTGAATGTGGGAACCATAAATTGTGTGGCTACCATGAATGCAAAAGCTGAGAACCGAGTATTGCTGGAAGTGCACGCCGATAGTTTCAATGATAAGGCGCGACTAAACGGTCTCGTTGCGGAAGTAATCACAAAGACCTCGTCGAAAATAATCCGACTCACCAATCTGAAACCAGTGCTCGAGTTCGTTTTTGTGCGCTTTCTTCGCTACGATATTCAGGGCGTTGCATAACTCGCAGTTTCCTTGACATGCCATACACGACTGGGCCTTTACATATAAAGAAGAAATGAAATATTTCCAGCGCAGTCCCTGACGATACAGGTGTTTAGTCTTGTGCCTAGTGTTCGAGTGAGGTCAACGTTTGTTTCTGCCCAGTACGCTCAAAGCGGGGACCATGCTGCCTCCTTCACGTGGTGTTATTCATCCTGAAATTTTTCCCTCAAGAGGCTCCCGTGGACACATGGAACTATGACGACACTGAAGCGTGGAAAAAGCTGTACCCTCTGTGCGGCGGAACCTTTCCAGTCTCCGATCGACCTCACGAAGGACTCTCCCCAAGTCGCGCATGATCGTCACGGACCGACGGTCGTGCTTGGGTTAATACATTTTCATTTCAATTCCACCCACATCTGGGATGCTGGAAACTTCATCTGATATTTTTCAAAACATGTCTCGTTAAGTAGATGTCACAGCTCCGTGACTCGGCATGATGATAACCTGGAACTTGGTACACAAGTAGAGAACACTTCTTCGTCATATCTTTTTGGGGTTTGGCAGTTGAGAAATAGCGCTAAAAATGCGTTTTTGTGAAAGCAAATCCTAAATTTTGACCATGGTCTTGCATTTTGAAATAGCCTCAGATTAACAAAATTGTATATCTATACGTGCCGAACTATTTAGCTACCTACACATATAAATTTTAGAGTTCTATCCTAAAAGTATCACTTTCGGCAGCCATTTTTCTTGTACCTTCAACAGGGCCAAAAACGGCCTGAGGCACTCCCCAAAGACAATGCCTTCCCCCCGGAGGAAAACAGAATTACGAAATTTTGCTTCAGTACGCAGAAAGAACAAACATGAAAAGTGACCAAGTTCCGTGAAGCTGCGTCAAAAACCCTGGAATTGGCAAGCAGGACCCCGAGGGCGCGGATTCAGCCCTCTTGTCGGGAATAGGGTTAAAGTTTATAAGGTTAAAGTATTTGAAATGCCGGCATTCGGCCAGCTCATTTACACTACGCCGCGCAACCTTCGCACAATCGCCACGACCCGCATCGCCATGTTATGTTCAATAAGAACAGTTTCCGGCGGCCTAAAAAATGAGCACGACTTTTGTAGCTGTTTGGAAGCGTCCATTTGGAGCAGGACTTGCTCCAGTTTTTGATAACGTACGTTTATTTTCCAGCCACTCGAGTCTGTTCCGATCGGCATGGCTGGAAGACGGGTTTCTCACTTAGCGTTAGGATACATGGTTCATTACTCAGCGTGACAGATTCAGTAATGGAATGCAACGGCTCAAAGAGTCATAATGAAGACCAAGTGCCTAAAATTAGGGCGATATGTGGAGTATGTGGTCAAAACATGCGCAGTCACTGCACATCGAAACACCTCGGTAATCATGATCACTGCTGGAACGCAGGAGAAAGTGTCAGAGCTTAATCCTGATATGCAGCATGTACATGGAAACGTGATTATAAACGCATCGACCATACTTCAGAATGTTCTCAGGGACAATATCTGAGGGCTTGCGGCTTTCACATTCGATGAGCAAACGGCTGCTGACCATTAGGCCTGGCGAGAGTGATGCTTTTAACGCAACCTATATTCTGTTCAGCGCGCTACCTGGCATACGGAAAACGCAAACAGCACTCGTAACGAACAGTTTTCTGTGGGCGGCCACCAGTGGCGCCACCTAAGCCTGGGCGCGGCTTAGCTAAACAGCTCGCTGACATTAAGGACTGCAGACCTAACTGATCAAAGATCAGCATTCATTACTAATTAACGTGTCAGAAACTGTTCGCGAGTATATTGGCTAATTACCCTTTAACCGTCGTGATGGGCGCTCCTGCCACATTCGCAATGGAAGCTTAAGCAAAGCAGTTTAAGGTACTTAGACGTAATAAAATGAAACTAAACACTCAAAATCTGGGTTTACTGAGGTGTTGATGCTGAAAATTTGAATCCCGTCGAATCTCTGTCATCATACTGTATGCTGAATCGCCATTCAGTCAACTCAATTTACGCTCATGCACAGTGTCTTAGATTTTACCCGCGACCGATTGGTGGTCGTTGCCGATCACGCTCGACTGGGCGAGGGGTGGTTGACCGCCTCCCTCTAACTCATAAACGGCTAGTCACACGATAAAAATACGCACACCTTTGGTATGCTCGTGACAAATAAAGTTCGAAACTCATCTTCTTTAAGTTTTGGATAATATGTAAGCCGTTTACGCCCTATCTATCTTTTCTCACAGCCGACTGGATAAAATCAAGAAGCAGCCTGGATCTCATGGGATGCGATCAGTAATGTGTAGGTGAAGGCACCAATGAACTTGTAAAAGTCCGCAGATGCCGATACACGTCTCATTTCTCTGAATGTTTTAGTATATACGCCGAAACGTTAAATTAAACACACGGGGGTTTTCGAGACGACTGCCGACGGGTACCGCAGCTAAACGGGGTATGATATTTACAGGAACTGAACTTTTGCATATCTATATTCTTGCGAGATAGGCTTTTCCATCAAACATTTCTTAATCCTAATGGTTCTTGTGATGGTTTAACATGCTACAAATTTGGAAAATTCCAATAGTTATCAATCTGCACTATTGGCGGGACTTTATTCGCTAGTGTCTGTTTATTTCCAAAACATGTTAATTTTCGGAAACATTTGAGATTTTTTATATTGCTCACAACTCCGCGAGCCAGTTTTGCCATTTTCTACCCGTTCTGAGTGACTCATCGCCGTTTTTGACGACGGTGCATTTTGGCCTCCCTGAATACCCATCATTATGTGGCTGATCGTAAAGTTGCATATTTCAAGAAACTTAAAGAACCAGTTTCTGAGCATGAGGCTGTGCTGGTTGCAGACTTTTCTGAAAACTTTTCCTTCATTGTCCGGGACTCGGCCCAAGGATTCCATTGGAATACTTCACAGTGCACAGTACACCCCTTCCTCCTCTACTGCTCACAAAAACAGGAAAGCTTCTGTTTCATATCAGACTGTCTTCATCACTCAAATGTCCTCTTTCAAGTATTCCTATCTCATCTTCTCTCCTTAATCATCTCAGAACACCCTGGCCTTCGCAAAATAGAATTTTTCAGATGGATGCGCAGGGCAATACAAAAACAAATACAACTTCATCAACCTGTGCCATCATCAGGAGGACTATGTTATCGCAGTCGCCCGGGATTTTTTTTTTGCCACATCTTACGGCAAAAACGCCTGCGATGACATAGGCGGCACAGTGAAACGGGCCATAGGGCGTGCCAGCCTCACACGACTGACTTCTGGTCAAATTCTGACGAGTGCTGACATGTACAAGTACTGCGTAGAGAACATCAGCGATAACATCAGATTCTTTCATGTCAACCTATCTGACGTTCAGAAGGTGGATGAAAGGCTTGCAGAGAGACTAGACAAATTTAGGACCGTCCAGGGCTTTAAAAATACCACAGGTTTGTACCAGTAGATGACAGCAACGTACAAGTCTACTGCATGTCCAAGGACGAAGTAGGTCAGACGAAATGTGTGGTAAAGAAGTAAGCATTCTTTAAAGGGTGTAGGTACGCTCAAGTTAGCGCATTTGCTTGCATCGCGAGAGCATGGTGCACCTTGTACGTACATAGTGCTTTGTTCGCTACTAGCCACGCTTTCATGTGTTTCGATGTCGTAAAGAAAACGGAACGTACCCAAAGACCGTCGGTGACATAACGACTTTCGAATGCTTGTCTGCGTAAACCAGTTAAATTTTCCGCTATGTGTGCGCGCCGGTACACTGTCCTAAGAAATATGTTGTAAACGACCAAAGGCTTTGTGTTCTTGTATTTTGGCAAGACGTATGACTTGTGGGAAGGAAAACTGTAACCCGGGCACGCAAAGTTCAAACTTTAAACAGTTAGCTGACCTGCAAACGAGTCAGCTGGACCAGAAAGACTGCCAAACTAGACAACAATGAATGTACACAGAAGGCAAGCCAGCTTTGGCGCCCAGCCTGAGATGAATCCAGAAGAGTGCCGAAAAGAAACACACAGGTGGAACAAAACAACGAGAAGGCACTCTGCAAGATCACCAAAAGCTTTTTGTCGAATCATACACACATAAGCACAATATTCTGAAGACTCTAAACATTAAATAGTAAGGGTCTAGCTGCGGAGCTCAACACTACCAACCGTCGTGGGTCAAGGATCAGGGTCAAATACTAAAGGCTAAGCATTTGAAAAATACTGAGCCGGCTGCCAAAGCAGGGCTCCGCTAAGTGATGCGTTCTGTGGCTCGAGAAACATTGTATGCAATGGGGCCAAAAACGCGGGTGCAGTTTTCAGTGGAATGAGATGGAATTTTGGTAACCATGTTCTATTGAAGTATCAGCTACGTCGTACTATAAAACGTTTCTGATAACCCAACCATTGCTAGACAAATCGACAAAAATGTGAGGTCTGGTTCGTGCACAGACAACAGTTCAGCGGGCATTGCGCCTAACAATAAGAACCTCTCGTCGAACATTACTGAAAAAACGCGGGCGCAGTTCCAAAAATAGCAACACGAAAATGGCACGGGCGACTTCCAAATTGTTTTTTCTCTCAGGTTCCTTAGATCATTTTTGATATGACGCTTGGTTTTCCGATAATTCACTGAAACGCCATTAATACGGCCAAATTCTCCATGGCGGAAGGCGCGCCCGGGCCGCCGTCGCCCGGGGATAGTTCGCCAAATGACACCATAAATGGCCGTTGCAGGCAAGTCTCCTCCTATCTGCTCCGGATCGCTGATACATATGAACGTGCGCCGCATCCGTCTGCTCATGTGCGCAACGCTTCGTTTGTGTTTTGGTGCGTACAAAGCAGCTTTGAGGTACATATCAGGCGCGGATCTAGAATGGAAAGATTTGGGTTGGAAGGTTTTGAATAGGGAGGTCGGGTTAGAGCGCCATGGGGCTTTACGCACGCAGACCTTATAAATCCAAATTTTGCCTCAAAATTTATGACTTATTCTAAAATCCGTCAAAAAGGCAGTATCGCCTAAGGTCGTGTTGAATTCCACGTCCAACTGCACCACGTACTTTTAAGTAATGTATTGGGAGTGCTTTAAACGCACGACGACGTTGGGTACATGTCAACTTTTCTGCAGTTTCCCACGGTTTTACACCGTCATTAAAAATTCCACCAACACAGGGAACTCTATTGTATATACAGTCAAATCTCGTTACCATGCCACCTCGCTACTATGCCACTCTCGTTATTATACCACTTTTGCTCGGGCCCGACAAAATTCAATACAAAATAAATTTACTATGCCACCCCCTAATCTCGCTACTATGCCACGATTGTGTGTGTTGTATTTTCGAGTTCAATTTTTTTTTGTCAAATTCAGCTCACAATGTCAGCTCAGAAGCGCAAGCGAACCGACTTTTCGCTGAAGGAGAAAAAGGAGATCATCGATGCCGCGAAGAAGGAGCCGAATCAGTCCAAGCTGGCCAGGGAGATGAGCAAGAAATGGGGCGTTGAAGTTAAGAGAGCCACCGTGAAGGGCATTCTCAGCAAGAAGGATGCAGTCGAGGCGGCCATCAAAGCTGGAATTCCATCGAAGCGCATGAAACTGACGCAGGCTCACGACCCGAAGCTCGATGAGGGGGTGCTCATGTGGCTGAAGCAAGCAAGAGGACAGAATCTGCCAGTCAGCGGCGATCTGATCAAGGAGAAGGCGATGAAACTGGCCGAGCTGATGCACTCCCGGACTTCATGGCGAGCGACGGTTGGCTAGACGATTTCAAGAAGCGCCACGGCATCACGTTCAAGACAGTGCAGGGCGAAGCTGGAGCGGTGGATTCGCAATCCCTTCTTGAGTGGCAAGAACAGGTTTTCCGGCCCTTGCTCGGGCAGTTCTCCGCAGACGACGTCTTCAACCTGGACGAAACTGGACTCTTCTGGCAGCTGCTTCCGAACAAGACCATGGCTTTCAGGGGAGAGCGGTGCACTGGAGGAAAGAGAAGCAAGCAAAGGATCACTCTTCTGGTCGGGGTAAACATGAGCGGCAGCGAGAAGTTCCCTCTTCTGGCGATCGGCAATTCCAAGAGACCCCGTGCCTTCAAGAACAAGGAGATCCCGGTCAAGTACAAGGCGAACTCGAAGGCGTGGATGACGGCGGAGCTTTTAGAGGAGGTGTTGTGTTCGTGGGACGGACGACTCGGCTAGCAGGGACGCAGAGTGCTGCTCTGTCTCGATAACTTCTCTGGCCACCCTCCCGAGCTCCAGCTGGACAACATCCAACTGGTCTTCTTCCCACCCAACACGACAGCCAATTCTCAACCAATGGATCAGGGAATCATAGAGAACCTCAAGCACCACTACAAGAAGTTCCTGCTGTGCCGCCGGCTCGAGGCCATGGACGAGGGAAAGAAGTTCAAGCTCACATTGCTCGACGCTCTACACGTCGCCCGGCGTGCTTGGGAGCAAGTCAGCGAGTCGACGATCAGGAACTGTTTCGCGAAGGCCAAGTTCATCGAAGAGGAGATCCAAACTGAGCCAGAGGATGCTGAGCTGCTCGAGATCTGGGAAGCTCTGCCTGCCGAGGAAAAGATGCATGAGAACGAGGAGATCGAGCTGTCTGACTTTCTCGAAGCCGACGAGCGCCCCGCGACTGGCGGGTCTTTCACGCTGGAGGAGATTGCGGAGGAGATGCTGCGCAGCGAGGAGCCGGTGGAAAGCGAAGACGACGAGGTAACTGTCGAGAAGGAAATCGTTCCGTTCGAGGAAGCCCAGCGCGCATGGAGCACCGTCCGGAAGTTCATGCAGCAGAGAAGCGGGAAGCCCGGTGTGATGCAAGCGTGCGATCGGCTAGACAACGAGATGCACGAGATCCGCCGAAAGAAGATGCGCCAGCCGGCTATTCTTGAGAGCTTTGGGTTGAGCTGATGGGTAACTTGAGAGAATAAAGCCGTTTTACAAACTCTCGTTACTATGCCACTCTTGCTACTATGCCACTTTCGCTCGGTCCCCACGGGTGGCATAGTAACGAGATTTGACTGTACCTAAAAAATTCCAAATGGCCGAATTCCGGTGTCAATTTCCAAGGATAATCCAAGTTCCGAAACTGACAATGAGCTATTCGCACACGCCAGGTTTCATTCCTGCGTATTTTGCACACAGTTAATGCGTTAATTAGTCTGGGAAACTCGGCATGGAGCATTTTCTCAGATGGTTTTCCTGCATCGCACTGAAAATGAGTGCTTCACCTTTGCCGGAGTCGATTCAGCTTACCCTTTCCCTGAGATCTGCTAATCTACTGGATTGATGTCGACGCATTGCGAAAGCTTGTGATATAAGATAACCTTTCATATCTGTAAAGGAGCAAAAAACGTCACTAGAGCCTTTAGGAGACCAACCAAAGTCGTACGTGGCCAAATCTCCGCAGCTCATTTCACCTGTTTCGTATATTATCCGTCATCAACCGTTCTTCAGGTCACGAGTCAAGTACAGCAGAAACAGAAAAAAACGAATATCGCAAGGTGAAAAATAAGAGTATCAGGAGGAACCGAAACCAAACAAACCAATGCAGCATCATCCAAAGGGCATTCATGACGGAAGTCACGCCACAATCATATGTCAGTTCAGGTGGAACCATTTCCGAACCTCTCTCTTCAATTCACCTGTTGTACCGGCAATTTGGGCACGAGGTGGCGCCCTGCTCCACGCTGTTACATCTTGAAAATGGAAGGAATGCTGAGCAAGTTCCGTTCCCACGCTTTGAAACTGCATGAGACTCGTTACCAGCTCGCGAGGTTCTCTCTGGGACACTTGCCCTGTGCATTTCGCAATCTTTGACAAATTGGCCGGAACTTGTTGACCGCGACTGAGTTCATCCTGGCCAAGTTCCTCTCGGCTACGGTCTGGTCTACATTTAACCATAAGTGGCAATGTTTTTCTCTTACTTTATTTTCATTGGCCATTTATGTTCAGACGGTTCCCTTTTTTACACAAAAAAATTTGAGAACTTCAGCGATGCAGGCAGTTTCTAGTGACATTGAGCATGAAAATGAGATTCCCAAAAGCGGCAGGTCTCGGACTTGTAAATGTAACCATCGTGTTTAGGTTACGGTTGAGCTCAAAAATTGTTTTTAAAGTTAAAATTACCCAACTCATCTTCAAAGGAAAGCGTGATTGTGAAAAATATCTTTGCGTCTAACGTTTGCATACATGTAGCAAGAAAGACCAGTTCTATGACACAATGTAAAAAATGTGACTTCGATTGAGAGCAAACGTGTTAAATCACGGTTTGTTAACATGCAAGATCCCGGAATAGGCTAACAGCACTAAATATGTTGTGAAACATAGAAGATTCTTTTGGGATAGATAAGACACACGTATGTCGGTCGATGTATATGGCTATGCAGTATATAACCTTGATCAGGCCATCGATCTTGTGAAGGTCAAGCTGGACAAGTGAACTATAATTGCGTTTTAAAACATGTTTCATTGCTATGGCTGATTTCATTTGCTAAATTCGAATGAGAAAAATGTTGAGAACACTTTCGGTGCACACTGTTTTGCTTCAAGGATAAACAATATACGCATGCCCTAAAATGCCCTGCATCAAAATAGCTAAGATTCTCCTGATTTAAGCCAACGGTACATGTTGGTTGGGGGCGGTTTAAATGACAAGTGATGGTGGCCGTAGCGAAGTGGCCCGAGTCAAGGTCAGCAGACGACGGCGAACCTGAGTCAGCGAGGAAGGCAGCAACGCCCCGAGAGCGTTCAAGTGGCGAAACGCAAGGGGATACCGAAACATGATTCCCATTAGATTGCAGATCGGGACTGCCGGTTGCATCACGTTAGTAGTCAGTGGGGCCGCAGATAGACAGGACGCGCGTGCGCAGCTGCGAATGAGATTGATGTGTGCGTATTTTCACAATGAAGACCCGGTAAGCTGCATAAGTTGAGGACCGCCCCGGACATTCAGAGAAGTCCATGCTTGCGTCCACCAGACCATTTTCGAAGCTCTGATTGATCAGCGATCATACGACGGAACTGCCGACTGGACAGCTCCCGACCAAAAAGGCGGGTACCGAAGTACCTAGAAAAAATTTAACTGAGTGATTGAGACGAGGTGTTGGTATTACAGATGGGGGAATTTTTTCGGCTTTTTATACTATCTGTGCGGACTACCAACACATAAGACAAGGCCGATAGTCCGAAAAATCTCCTCCATCCGTGAGATAAAAAAAAAACGTGCAAAACGCCAGTCAAAACTGTCTAGTTGCGCCGATTTGTGTATTTTGTTTGCATAGATTACGTGACTCACTGGCTGCGTGCACCAAATACGGCCGATGCCCCAGATAATGGCATGCGCCTGATTCGGACACTGTAAGGTATGCTGAAACAGATGGTGCGGTGGCCGGTGTCCGCATGGAAACGTTAGGTCGCCATCTGTGATGTCTGTGTGAGGACACAGTAGCGTTTGCGCTGTAAGACTCAGAGGTGGGCTACAGGCGGAAACAGGAGATCGCGCCCAAAATTTCGCCAGCGCCAAAGCTTTGAAACGTAGTGGTAAACCAAAGTTTCCACTGGCCAAAAGTGTGCAACCGATACCACACTTGCAGACCTCGTGGGGCCGGGATCCCATATCTCCATTCTTCTTCATGCGGAAACCACATGGCTGAGTGATCCACAGTGTACGGGGAGCAAGGTTCTAGCTCCAAAAGACCGAGGCCTTTGTCGTAGGCATGAGATCGGTGAATGGTGCCAGTGAGTGGGCCGCGAAACTCATCGCAGGCCACAACGAGGGCGCCACATGTGACGAGGAGTCTCGTCAGCACCTGCTCTAAACTGTGGAGCATCACAAACGGTGCTATCCAGTATTTAGCAAGGAAGCACTTCAATAGGCAGCAGACCAATGATATAGAATAATCCATAGAATGATATAATAAATAATAATGGTAATAATAAATAATAATATAATAAATAATAATATCATAGAACAATCCAAGGTACGGTTAATCTATGCGTACCATTACGTCGCATACGCACGACGTAGTGATGCACAGATATTACAAAGTGTTGCTATTTACGAGCGCGTGTTAATGTGTCTCAACAAACACTGTTCGTTAGTTGGTAGATTGTTTAGAAACGTGAACAGAAACTTCCAAGAGAACTGACGGTGTGACCAGTTTGAATTTCATAATAACCCATCAAGGTTTTGAGTCCAACTGTACCCTTATATGATGGTACTGAAGCATACTTCACAGACCGGTGCATTACTATTATTGAAGCAAAGTATGGCGTACCATAAGGGTTTGACATTGTTCTGACAGGATTGCGGCGTAAAATCCGGCGATAACAAGGAAACGTTAAAAACTGTAATTATAGATTACTGGCCGAGCTTGACCTTGATAAGGTCATTGGTCTGTTTAGCTGTCACCTTTCCATCCTATGGCTTTTAAAAAAAATCCATTAAATGCTCATATCAATCTTCGGACATATGAGCCTTGCATCCACCCTCAGAGAATCTCCTGTGCTTCGCTCATCATTTAGTTCTGTTAGACGAATCCGGGATCATGCATGGAAACAAGCCGCATTTAACCGGCCCCGACTGGGGGGGGGGGCAGCTGACCGCCCCCCTGAGGTTTTTCTGGGATTGCGAGAGAACGAACAAACACAGAGTCACGAAACTTTGTGTACTTTTTGCTTCATCATATTTACACCTTGTACCAAAGTTTAAACTTCCGGTCAGGTCAGGTGCTTGATCTAGGTCAGGTCAAACAGACCTATGTCCAAAAAAGTTTAGCGCCCTGTAACTTTTTTGGGAAACAAGATAATACAATAATACTTTCAAGGATTAGTGGTCTTAATAGAACAAATATGCTGTTTTGTTTTTCCGGGTTCTCCGGGTCATCACAAAGACTTCGTCACAAAGACTCCGTCGAGAATAATCTAACTCCCCAATCTGAAACCAGTGCACGAAGTTCGTTTTTTGCGCGCTTTCTGCACCGCGACATTCAGGGCGTTGCAAAACTCGCAGTTTCCTTGATATGGAATACACGACTGGGTCTATATATAAGCAGAAATGAGATATTCCCAGCGCAGTCCCTGACGAGACGCGGGTTTAGTCTAGTGCCTAGTGTTCGAGTGAGGTCAACGTTTGTTTCTGCCTAGTAAGCTCAAAGTGGGGACCATGCTGCCCCTTCACGTAGTGTTACATATCCTGAAATTTTTTCCTCAAGAGGCCCCCGTGGATACATGGAACTATGACGACACTGAAGCGTGGAAAAAGCTGTACCCTCTGTGCGGCGGACCTTTCCAGTCTCCGATCGACCTCACGAAGGACCATGCCGTCCAAGCTCCGCCCATCAGGGTAATCGCATCCGAGTCGCTCGTGGAAGGAGAGATCATGGCCTACAATACCGGACGGCGTATCGATATGAAAATGGCTGTACCGGACAGCGGCCAGCCAGCGCTTCAGATCGCTTCCGAGCAGTATCCGCTGAAGGGCAAGTACGTTCTTCAGGAGCTCCACTGCCACTGGGGCGATGCCTTGGGCACCCACGGCTCCGAGCACTCCATCGATGGCAAGTTCTTCGCGGCGGAGGCCCACCTAGTCTTCTTCAACAGCAAGTTCGACAACATTGACGACGCGAAGCGCGTGCCCGGGGGCGTGGCCGTCGTGGCGGTCCCGGTCGACCGCATCGACAAGTACACGGAGGCGATCTACCCCACGTTCGGGCTGGAGGACCGGCTGGACGAGCTGGCCGCCAGGGGCGACAACATCCGGTTCAAGGCCGATCTCACGCCGCTGGCCAGACTATTGCGAATTGCGCTAACGCGGGTGCTGACCTACAAGGGTAGCCTCACCTCGCCCACCTGCAATCCGGTGGTGATCTGGCTCGTCTCAACTGTCGACAATGGAATCAGCGGCAAGTTCCTGGACGGACTTGTCAGCAAAATCTTCCAGGACGAAGACAAGACCAAGCCACTGGTAAACAACTTCAGACCGCTTCAGGATCGTGAAGATCGAAAGGTGACCGCACAGTCCAGCTACGGTGGCAAATGGTTTTAAGCTCTTCCAGAGATCTTGCCGATCGATCCTGACTGCGATTGGGACATGACATGTTAGGTGAACCGGTGCGTGAAATTCGTTGTCCATGAGCGTAACTGGCAACTTATTCAAACGTGAAATTAACGTGCGCGAAAGTTTGGACTACATTGGATCTGGCGACACTTCTCTGTGAACTTTTGCTGTGAAGACGCCATTTTGAGAATAATGCAGATGAATCCTTTTGTAGGTATGCTCACCTGTTTCTGTATTGTCCTGTGTTGTTTGTTGCTCGAAATCCTAAACGATGCGCTGTCGCAAATGTTTTGTCACCAGCAACGCAAAGCCACAACAAATGAAAGAATACCGTCCAAAACAATGTGCGCACATGTTTCGGATCTTCTTGTGGCCTCTGGAAATAAACGTGTGAATCCATTTGAGTTCTGTTTCATTTACACAAATAAGAATTTGTTGTTTAGACAACTATGGTGATGCAACAGAAAGACATGATCGAAGATTAAAGCAGTGTGAAGAAAGAAGGGAATAAGAACGATTTTGTGCGCGCGTGCGTGCATGCATGTGTGTGTGTGTGCATGCGTGTGTGCGTGTGCATATGTGCATGTGCGTATGCGTCTGCGTGTGCCTATAACTGTGTGTGTGTGTACTCCTTTGGCATGATAATACATGTTCTCTAGTACCTCCTTCCGATGACGTCTGCATTAGAAACTTCCGTGTTTGGAACTTACAAGTCAGGCATTAAAAGGAAGTCTTACCAAAGATCCTAATATGGTTGTCCCATATCACACGAAAAGTGTAGACCATTCATATGGTAATATTGAAACCCACTGAAGTCATTAGTTACCTCATGTTAAGTGCTGATGAACCGTATAGAGCGACAAGAAGACAACATCCTACGTTTCGCAACATCAGTCTGCAGTTCACAACTCCTCTTCGACCATGAGAAAGTATGTAGTTGGCTGCTGTCAAGCTGAAAACAATGACGTTTGTGTTGACGTCTGTACCACGATAGCCCTGGTCACTTGACTGATGATGTCACAGGTCACGTAAAATGCATAGCACGACGTCGGAAAAACTGACGTCGATTTGCACATCATACCATCAGCAAGTGGTCTTAGAGCATTTAGCTGGGTATCAAACGAAAATTCACGATCTTCTGCATCAAATGCACGCCAAAACGTAAGAAAAGTCAAGTCAAGGTCATCCTAAGTCAGATAAAATATTGGTTTTAAGTCAGATAAAATATTGGCTTTACTTTACATGCCAAGGCTCGATACTTTCTCGCAGCCGTTTTGACCTTAGTAATAAAAAGGATGGAACTGAAACTTTCTTATGACCAGTTTTGTATTGTCCGTGTTTCACCCAGCCAGGGTGAGTCTAGGTCAGGTCAGGTACGGCTGCAGAACGCTTCCTGACGAGGACAGATATAGTTACTCAGTAGAATTCTTAACTGGGTTCAAAGCAGAACGCAAATGATTTCTCGTGGTAATTAAACCTACTCTGTCTACTCTTTTTGGGGTCAAGGTCAAGCCAGGTCACGACAGATAGTTATTTTTCTTTTTCTCGCTAGGAAAAATAATTTCTCTCTGCCTCTACTGAACGTTATTCTGTAGCCAATGTTGTATTTGATTTCGTTTTGACATCCACCTATGACGTGACCCGACATGACCCCACGCTGCATTTCAAGAGCCTTGCTAGGAGACGGACATAAAGTTATTCATCTGCCTTGAATAATAGGGAAGGTCAGATGCAGCCACTTCTTTTACCCAGAATGCAAATCAATCCAATTTTCATCATGCATGTGACGTAGCTTGAACTCTAATTTCCACGTGTCACGGTTGTATATCCCTTTTGGGGCCCTGTCTTATGGAAATCCAAATAATTGATGCATTTTATTCGCCAAAGTTACAAAAAGAAGCATGTTTGCACCACTGCCCGATGTGACGAAAATATGCCTGCAAGGATTTACTTATGACGTCATATCTTCATAACCTGGCATAGTATGAAAATGGTTCTGACGCCAAAACATGTAACATTGATTATTCAAGAGGTACTGCGAATTTAGTTGGGCTTACTCTAACGGTTGAGAAGTTATTCAAGAAAAACAGAGGGGTGCAATAGTTGACATCCCCAGACGGTGCACGATTATCCCTATTCCCGGCAGGGGAGCCGAATCCGCCGCCCTTGGGTTTTTTACTTGCCAATTCCAGGATTTTTGACGCAGCTTTACGAAAGCTAGTTACTCTTCCTAGCTATTCTTTCTAAGGCGACAAAATGTCAAAATTCTCTTCCGCTCAAGGATAGAGCCCGGCGACGTTTTTAGGAGGCACCTCAGGCCATTTTTGGCCATGTTGAGAGTAAAAGGAAAATGACTGCCAAAAACTGTGTTTTTAAGATAGAACTTAAAACATGATATGGATGTATAGCTAAGTAGTAGGGCGACGTACAAATACAATTTCGTTCATTTGAGTTTAATTTACAAGGTCAGGTGAATGTCAAAAGTAAAAATTTGGCTTTATAGTAATAATTTCGGCGCTTGTTTTCAAATGCCAAATTCGATATATATATATATATATATATATATATATATATATATATATATATAGTAGAAGGGTACCCTCTACTTGCGTGTCAAATTTCAGCTCGACATTAGGTCGGGTCACGAAGCTATGACCTAAAATGCCAGTGCGCGTACCCTATATCACAAAAGTCGTAAAATGGAGCTTTTGAAATGGAGGATTCAAACGATTGAAAACGTTTTCAGATTATTTTAAATGCACGTGAGATTATTCCAAGTCACTGGAAGGTCACCAAAGGTCATTTAAGGTCAAAGTTCACAAGTTGATCTGGAAAACCTGTGACCATGGCAATTCTCTCTTTTTCATGTCCCTGGCACCGCCTATGCTAACATTATATAAAATATTGTAATACGATTTGAGCTTCTTCGGCATAACATGACTAGCAGAAGTTTACAAAGTGTTTTAAAATTTTTATTAATGCAGTTTTTGAAAACTACTCCTCCCACTTTTTTCGCTGCGTGGCAGATACATCCTTTTTCGCCCTCATTACAGTCGCGATTATCGCAACCAGCGCCACTGTAGCGACGGCCTGCCGTCAAGACACACTAGCGCCACCTGTTGCTTTGAGGGTGAACTAATCCGGAAGGACAATTTTCTCACCGATATTGCCGGCCAACGAATCAAGACAGATAATTTGTGTTAACACCAGCGTGTTGATAAAGCATTGGCGTATTCATTCAATGTTCACTTTTTTCTTTCCCTTCCATAGCCTGTGCCAGAGCCAGCCGAACGTGCAAAAATGAGCAAAATGAAAAAAAACCTTAAACAATCGGTCAAATTTTCTTCAAAAATCGTAAATCTGAGGCCATGTTCGGAATCAACACTGAAAAACACACCAAAGCACCTAAGGGAGAAAAACTTTAAAAAAGTTCGAAAACGGGTTACCCTAATGCACAACATAGACAAAATGACTTGGACGATTATCCACATATTTCAGACAGAGGTCACTAGCTTGCTCGTGGTACTCGAGTTTGGAACGGTAAAATAACGCAAAATAATCCATGTCCATCGGTAATCCCATTTTTTGTATCCGATGCTTTTTGAAAGTGTCTTTTTTAGAATTTCCTTGTTAAATTGGCCAGGGAACATGTTCCGCATGACATGTCATAACAGAGGTCATCTTTGACCTAACCTGTGGGCTTGCCCTTACCCGACCTTAGATCAGGTGACACATAGAATGTGAGATGTGGTTGTCAGGAACATATTACCAAGCCAAATTCAGGCTCGTTCTGCTACTGGTTGTGATAAGGTGACTCTGGGGAAAATGGCCACTTTTTCGCGTTTGACATGACCTTCGAAGTGATCAGTCCCAGATCAGATCCCAAAAGCCAAAAATGTATATGTCGCAGGGCCGCACGGTTTGGCGCTATCGATTGCCGTTTGAATCTCCAAAATCGGACGCTTGATTCTCGAGGTCTACAGGAGGGGGGAGGGGCGTTAAACACCTCTCGTCAATGGGCGGAGGCAAAATACTCCAGTAAGCGCGAGGGTTAATTTAAGCGATTAATAAATTAAAGCGGTTAATTTAAGCTCAAGAAAGCACTAATGTTCCAAGGTAACTAACAGGCAGACAAAGGCGTAGAAAAAGTTGGGCTCGGAGGTCACTACCCACATTACCATATTTATCCTTCAACTCCAGTGCTCAAAAAGTGGTACCTGAGCGTAATTACCGCGTAACGTTTGACAGGGCCCCTTCTCCGCTTTTCTGGGCTCCTTACGCCTCTGAAGGTCAATGACTAAGAAAGGAAACCGGTATGTACATCCATGTTGAGCAAACACAGCTTGCGAGGTTGGATTCAGCAAAGAGTTGTAATCTCGGTAGCGATTTCGAGCTCTGACAGAAATGCGTCTGTGTAGGTCGTGAATAAACCGTAACCTAATCGTCTGGCGATTCCATTAAACGACCAAATGTGATTTCTCATAGAGACTGATAAATGAACGATGCCGATCTCTAGATCCATGACGTACGGAGGTGACAGAGTTAGCTTTAGTGAAGAAACATAGGCCTGCAAAACTATATTCGTTAAGTAAATGCAATCCCGTCTCAACTGCATTGATTTTGGGGACCATTGACTTAACGTCAAGCTGATTTTCCACACATGTCGTTTCGTCGGAAGTTGGTCGATTTTTTTTTAGAACATTTTGAGTGTGAGGTAATACACACATCCATTAGCCATCATAGACCAAAGTACCAATGAACTCCAACCATTGACCTGAGGTCAGGTCACCAGTAACTATTATGAGCCACAGTGGACCGCCATCAAAACTGACGAGTAATGACTTGGAATCGATAGAAAATGACAAAATAGGCTTCCACAGCTGCGAATGAAACAAAAAACTGAAAGATTTTACGAAATTCATATAAAATGGTTTTTGCGAATAAGGCCCCGATAGACGTGTCAATTAATAACTACTGAATTGTTTGGAAATTTAAGCATGCAAAACCATCACCACTGCAATTAGCATCAGAACACACCACATCGCAAGGTTTATATTGCCCAAATAAAGGAGCGCTAATATTATTTCCCATCAATTCTATCTGGCGTTCAGCACCGGTGCCCGCCGCGCAGTGACGCGAATACCGCTGTGCCTTTAACCCTATTCCTTGCAGGGGGGGTGTGGGGGCTGAATCCGTCTTTCCTCGGATTTTCTGCTTGCCAATTCCGGAGTTTTTGACGCAGCTTCACGAAACTTGATAACTTTTCCTAGCTGTTATTTCTACGTACTGCGACAAAATTTAGAAATTCTAATCTGCTCAGGGGTGGAGCTCGGGAACGTTTTTGGGAGGCACCTCAGACCATGTTTGGTCCTGTTGAGGTTAAAAGGAAAATATCTGCCAAAAAAATGCGTTTTTAAGATAGAACTTAAAACTTTATATGGATGTATAGCTAAGTAGCTGGACAACGTGCAAATGCAATATTGTCTATTTGAGGTCACTTTACAAGGTCAGGTCAGTGTCAAAAGTCAAAATTTGGTTTTATGGTAATAAGTTCGGCACTATTTTCTTCAAATGCCCAACCCGAAATATTTGTGACGTAGAAGGGTGTCCTCCATTTGCATATCAGGTTTCAGCCCGATACCAGGTCGGTGACATGACATGAAATGTCAGTGCGCGTACCCTATATCACAATGGCGGTAAAATGAATTTTTTTAAATAGAGTGAACTCAAATGATTGAAAATATTTACAGATAATATCAAATGTACACCAGATTATTCCAAGTGACTTCAAGGTCATTGGAGGTCATTTAAGGTCAATAGTCAGAATTTGATCTGAGCAGCATATGACCATGACAGCTCTCCCTTTTTCAGGTCCCTGACACCGCCTATGCTAACATCATACAAACATTGTAATACGATTTGTATTTCTTTAGCATGCCACGATTACCATAAGCCAAAAAAGTGTTTCTGCGTTTTTTGTTCATTCAGTTGTTAAAAACTAACCCTCCTATTTTTGAAACCCTGTGGACGCCCATGAATGTTCTCAAAATTTGAAATTTACGTACCAATTTTAAAAGTTCCATCTTTAATTTCTCGATTTATGCCAATTTCATTGAAATCGGTCCATAAACAACGGAGTTATAAGAAGTACAAAAGTACCCCCATTTTGATATTCCTACCCCGTATATCCACCTCTAGGAAAATTTTGAAAATTTATTTGTTTTAAAGTGTAGTTACGTCATGACAAATCGATGCCGTTTGTTGCGATGAAATCGGACGTGTAGCTCTCGGGATTTGGAGGGGAGGATCCGCCATACCGTCCAGCCCTGCGGGAACAGGGTTAACTAAATGTTTCCGAGTATATATTTAACAAACCAGAAAAACTAGACGTGTATCGGCATCTGCAGGTTTTTACCTATTCATTGGTATCTTTGCATAGACGTTGTTAATCACAGTCCTTGAGATCCAGGCCGATTCTCGGTTTCATGTAGTCGGCTATGAGAAAACATATGTAGGCTTATATATAGGCAAATGGCTTACACATTACCCAAAGACCAAAATGAGACCAGTCTGGGGCTTTACTTATCATGAGCTTTCCATCGGTACGCTTATTTTTTCGTTCAACTAACTGTTCCCGAGTCAGAGAGGGAAGACGGTCAACCGAATCCCCAGTCAGGCGTGCCTGGCGCCGTCGGGCAGTCGGGTGCGGATTAAAAACAACGTTTTCTGGTTAAGTTAAGAATTTACCCCTAGATTTACCCGTCAGAAGCAAGCTGCTTATTCGTTACTGACCCGTTACACGTTACACGTCTGTGCCGGTAGCTGCGGGTTCACCCATAGGTAATGGGTGGATAACGGGTGGACAACGGGTAAACTAACCCGTTGAAGGCCTCTAGTGCCAAGGACTTGGCTCGTGTTTCGGGACGTGACAGTGTGTCGGGGAGCTCGGCCGGTGTCTGGGGCCGCGACAATAAGCCGGAAGTGAGCCGGTGTCTCGGTTCCTGGTAAGATCCAACGGCGGTCGTGAACAGCAGGCTCCGCGGTGCAGCCGACTTCGTGAGGCTGCCCGTCACGACTTCGTGACGTGACGGGCCGTCTCTCTCAGCCGGAAGACCGCCGAACTGCCCGCCGACGGATAGCGACACGAGATAACGACACAACCGGCTGGACGACTAAAGTTCTTCGCCTTCGTTTTTCTCCTCCAGACGAGTTTTTTTGCCTGGTGAGGACCTGCAGTGTTCCGTGATATCGCTGGGAATATTGCACAATGTAATTTTGTGAAATCACCGCACCATTAACCCGCGCACGAACGTCGGTCCGTCTCGAACATGGGCGACTAGCGGGGGGAGCAGTTGACTGTCCCCCTCTAAATCACGAACGGTTTGCCGCACGATAAAAATAAACATACCGTTGGAAAGCCTGTGACGAGTAGAGCTCAAAACTGGTCTCATTTTTGGTTTTAGACAATATGTGAGCCAATTTACGCTCTATATATGTTTTCTCATAGCCAACTACATGAGACCGAGAAATGGCCTGAATCTCAAGGGCTGTGACTAATAACGCAGAGGTAAAGGCACCAGCGCACAAGTAAAGGTACGCAAATGCCGATACACGTCTAATTTCCCCAGATATGCTCAATATATACGTCGAAACGTTGAGTTAAAGACACGGTAGTTCTCCCGCCAGCTGTCAGTGTGCGCCGCTGCAATATGCGGTACCAAATTGACGGGAACTAATTTTGGCCTCCCTTTATTTTTGCAAAAAAAGACGATCCATGCCAATTTTATTGATCTTTGTGGTTCTTGTGATGATTTCTCATGCTCAAATTTTGGAAAAATTCATAAGTTACCGACCTACAAAGTTGGCGGAGCTTTATTGGCGATAGCCTGTTTATTTGCCAAATATGCTACTTTTTCAAACTTTTTGGGGTTTCTGGTATTACTTACGTCTGTGCAAGCTAGTTCTGCAATTTTCTACCCATTCTGAGTAATTCATCGTCGGTTGGTTGGTTGGTTATTGGGGCTTAGGGGCGCACCGACTGCAGGGTCATTCGGCGCCCATAATTCATCGTCGATTTTGACGGTGGTACATTTTGTCCCACTACAGTTATTCGTCACAGGTCAACGGCTGGAATTCACTGATACTTTGCCCAATGACGGTAACTAGATGTCTGGTTCACTCCACACTAAAAATGTTATGAAATATTCCGTCAATTTCCGAATAAACGGCGATATGTCGTAAAAATGGGCTTGACCTTAGGTCAATGACCCGGAAAATTCCGAAAAGCCTGAGATAGCAGATTTGTTGCATCTATCACGATCTCTAACCCCTGAAAGTATTATTGAGATATCTTGTTTTGCGAAAAAGTTAGAGGGCGCTAAACTCTTTTTGACATAGGTCTGTTTCACCTGACCTAGGTCAGTCACCTGACGGAACCTGAGGTCAAAATTTTGACACGAGATGTAAAATTGATGAAGCGAAAGGTACAGAAAGTTTCGTGACTCCGTGTTTGTTCGTTCTCTCGCAATCCCAGAAAAACCTCAGAGGGGGCAGTCAACTGCCCCCCAGTCGGGGACGCGTTAATATGTCATACATGGTATGAAGGTAAAAATCTCAGAATTTTGGAACTGCAATATTTGTCGAACATTGGCTGTAAAGGACTGCGTCAAATTAGGAATTTGCGCTTTTTTAGCCAGATGCTTCTTATATACATATATATCCGTCGTTTAATAATAAGAAATTCTAACTTTTGCCCTTGAGACATTGTTCTGAAATCATTGTTATATATATATATATATACATATATATATATATATATATATATATATATATATATATATATATATATATATATATATATATATATATATATATATATATATATATATATATATATATATATATATATGTATATATATATATATATATAGAGAGAGAGAGAGAGAGAGAGGGTCAATGTAGGAATAGGAATGTAGGCCAGGGAGAGGGTTAATGTAGCTATGAACTCTTATATATATACACATATATATATATATATATATATATATATATATATATATATATATATATATATATAAAGAGTTCATAGGAAGCTATACCAAGCATACCAAACATACCAAGCATACCAAGAAGCTCTCTGCCAGAGAGCTTCCTGGCAGGGAGCCTGAATCAGCCATCCTTTCGGGTTATTTGTTTGCTTGTTGGAGGGTTTTTGACGCAGCTTTACGAAACTTGGTCAGTTTTCCTACCTCTTCTTTTCGTGCTGTAAGAGAATATCGTAATTCTATTTTAATTAGTGTCGGAGTCAGGCAACGTTTTTGGGAGGCACCTCAGGCCATTTTTGGCCATGTTAAATAAAGGTAAAAGGAAAAAAATGGTTGTGAAAAATAGCATTTTTGAGCATAGCATAGAAATTAAACCTTTACATAGGTGAAGAGGTTAATATTTGATCAAGCAAAGAAATATGACTTGTTGGACTGGAGGTCACTGGACAGGGTCGAATTGAAAGCTTTCAAATTGAAAGGAAGTTAAAAAAGAAGAAAAGGGAAAAAATTCTGGTGTCATAGCAATGATTTCAGCACTACGTCTCAAGGTCCCAAATCAGAATTTATTATTATTAAACGACGTATAATAATAGTATTATTATACGATGACGTTATTATACGACGTAGAAAGGTACCAAGTTTTAGGTTGATGTTCAGTTTAGGCCAGGTCACGGAGGTATGACCTTAAATGGCAGTGCGTGTAAGGTATATCGCGATAGCCGTAAAATGGAATTTTAGGAACAGAGTGAATTCAAATAATTGGCAACATTTCCAAACGATATGAAATGGACGAAAAATCATTCCATATGCCTCTAAGATCATTGGGGATCATTTAAGGTAAACAGTCGTACGTTGACCTGATGAGCTTGACAGTTCCTCCTTCTTCATGTCCATGCACTGCCTATGCTAACATGATACAGACAGTGCAATACGATTCGAAGTTCTTTAGCATATCATGACTAGTAGAAGTTAAAAAAGTGTTTTAGACTTTCTATTAATGAACTTTTTGAAAACTAATCCTGTCACTCTTGAAATTTTATGAACGCCGATGAATTCTCTCCAAATTTCAAACGTACGGACCAATGGTGAAAGCCCCATCCACAAGCTCTCGATCCATGCTAATTTTAACAGAATCGTTAAAAAACAGAGTTATAACAAGTCGAAAAAATATCCCCCGCATATTCGCACCTTTGAAAATTTTGCTTATTGAGGGCTTCCGCTAGTCACGTTATGCTAAAGAAGTGCATATCGCATTACATTGTTTGTATAATGTTGGCATAGGCGGTGCCAGGGACGTGAAAAAGGGGAAACTGTCATGGTCACACGTTCTTCAGATCAGCTTGTGACCTTTGACCTTAAATGACCTTCAGTGGCCTTGGAGTCACTTGAAATGATCTCGTGTGCATTTAATATTATCTGTAGACGTTTTCAATCATCTCAATTCACTCTCAAAATATCCGTTTTACGGCTATTGTGGTATAGGTTACGCGCACTAACATTTTAGGTCATAGCTCCGTGAACCGTCATGATATCAAGGTGAAACTTGATAAACAAGTAGATGGCACCATTTTACGTTACCTGAATTTCGGGTTTGGGATTTAAAAAGCGCCTAAATTATTACTATAAAACCTAATTTTGACTTTTGACCTTGACCTGATCTTGTAAAGAGACCTCACATGAATAAAACTGTATCTTCACGTTGCCCAACTGTTTTGCTACATATCCATACAAAGTTTTAAGTTCTATCTTAAAAACGCTATTTTTGGCAGTCATTTTCCTTTTACCTTTAACAGGGCCAAAAATGGCCTGAGGTGCCTCCCAAAAACGTCGCCTGGCTCTGTCCATGAGAAAAATCGGAGTTCAAAATTTTGTCACAGACGTAGAGAGAATAGCCAGGAAAAGTGACCAACTTTCGTGAAGCTGCGTCAAAAAGCCTGGAATTGGCAAGTAAACAACCGGGGGGGGGGGGGCGATCCAGCCCCCCGCCCCTGCCGGGAATAGGGCTAGACCCAAGTGTCTGGTTTCGCAGCTCAGGGCGCCGCTCCTTTTCACAGTGGAGATCGAACATGTGGCAGTAGCGGTCACTGCCACAAATTGCCCACAGTTTATGTCAGAAGCGGGTGGGTTTGCCACGGATGAACTGGCTCAGGCTGTTATGCTAGTAGTATCGGACAATCATCTCTTCCATCGACAGCTTGTATTCAAAGATGTCGTACTTTTGAATTACTGGTTGATGATATCCAGTAACGGACGGACCGTGAACCCCCGATCGCTGGTGTCCGGTGTCAGTTTCGTGTTGTCCTACGCATGTAGACATGACGTTATTTTCATGTACTGGCATCTGCCCATCGCGTTGCGGACGATGCTGTGCTTCAAATCGTCGTCCTCAGACCAGTACATCGTTTCGCTCGGCAGAGGGCTGGATCCCGAATAAAAGGGGATTGCAAGAAACGTTTTCAGTTCGCAGTCCGACAGAAAAAAAGGAATCGTTTGTGATATGCGTGGCGTACCGAAGCGCTTGCATCTCTATAACGTGGATTATTTCCGGAAAAAGATCTTATCGAAAATCTCCACAGCAGTGTTGGCCCCCAGCTTTGCGGCGATCTTGTCGGGGTTTTCTTGCGACGCTTTTGCACATATCCTGCCATCCGGTGAACTGCAGATGCCCGTCACGCCACGCTGGCACCGTTCTCTCCGCGCGCCGTGTTTGGCGGCGCCTTGAGAACGTCGTCCTAGGTCACGGACCGTTCAAAGTGCGCTTCAGCTTCACCGGAGACATCGTTCACGTTCGCAACACCGACGGCCTCGTCATTTCATTCGTCTTCGCCACTGTCGTTCGGAGGAATGTTCACCAGCCCAGCGGTACTGTTGCCTGCGTCCTTATCGTTCATCGCCATTTTCATTGCACCATCGGCATGATATCAGCCACACGCGATTTAACAACTCACTCCGAGAAACCATCTAGCAGCATTCGAACAGCGAGTCGTGACAAGATAAGTGATTTCTCGATTAGCGTGCCGAGTTCGCCGGGCCACCCTCACCACGCCTCCCCCCCGCCACCGAGCAGGCGCCTAGTAACCCAAACTGGTCATTCAAAAATTCGCACCCGCTGTTCACCGCGGGTGAAAAGTGAAGTGAAATCACACTACACGTCAGTACAACATATGTATCTGTCTCGCATTTAACAAATCGCGTGAGGCCATAATAATACCGTATGGTCATAAAAAACAGCTCTGTAGTAAGAAATCCGTGATGTTGCAAAAGCGCCAAATTTTTGGCGTCGCCAAATACATGCAACTTGCGTTCACTCTGTACAACCAGCTTCTCCCCAAACTAACGGCGACATGCCAGCAGAACTTCGCACGCAGGTGAAAACGGATGCTATTCGACTCGATGACGGATTAAAATTGCGATTTCTTTTATGATGCATATGGTAGCATGTGTTTATGTGTTACGATTGTGATACATACAGTACAGTACAATAGAATGCAACACACATATGGCTGCTGGCATCGGTCTCGCCGGGCTGATTATTTCAAGACAGCCGTTACCGCAGCCATGACGGAGAAATAACACATTTCGTTCACCGCCGCCACTGCCGTCAATGTGAGAGCCTCTCAAATGCGTGGTGGATTTTTGACTTGATAATGGGTTAAGCAAGGCCGCAGAAAGGCAAGGCCTGGCACTAACCTCTACATGTGTCACGTACAAATGCTACTTGACATTCTGTGCCTCGTTGTCTGCCATGTCTAACAATAAGTGACGAGAACATGGAGGAAAGACAAGACCCCGCGGCTGATTATGCTGGCCAGCCTGGCCGGTAATCTGGCAATTTTCAAATGCGTGTATAAATGCGGCTATTGAAATGAAGGTATGTTTTTCTTAATTTTTCCCGCTAAAGATTCATTTGACGTGTGACGGTTATTTCTCACTTATGAAGCATTCTTGACGTGTCGCAATGGCAAGCTGTCATTCGATGTTTGCTTCACAGGCTCAGTGGATGTTTTAACAGTATTAGTAAAAATGAAGAAAGCAAGCTGTCGGCAGACGCGTCCCACGACGCAAGGATTTTCCAAGTAAATGTATTTTTCTGCCGTTGCAAGCTTGTGAGCCAGGGAGTGAGAACGACTGTCCTGGGAATCGTTAAACGTCTTGCGTCAGGTGGCACCCGACAGGCAGGGGCTACGGCGGCGTTGTCATCGCTGCTATAGGAGCACTCGATCTGTCAACACTTCAAAAACCGGACCGACCCGTCGACGGATCGAAGACTAAAACGGTGTAGGTGAGGCCGCGTGCCGGCCACGCCAGCGCCGTCGTCTGCTCCGTGTACCGTCCACCGATTTACGCGAAGTCTCTCTTCACCCTTGACCTGGACGAGTTGGAGGAGAAGCCGTAGTATGTTCTTACCCAGCACAGCGGACCCATCGTCATCGCCGCTGGCAGCAACATCAACGTGCATGACGACTCGAACAACGCGTCTGTGCGGCGACTTCCACGGCTGCTCGCAACTTACTCGCTGCTGCAGCACATCAAAGAGTCAACCTTCCGAGCGTCAGCGTTCACCATTGACGTCATCTGTACTGGACAAAGCGTCACGCGCGCTGGCTGCCGGCGCTGTGGCTTCGTCCCGCACAACAGGACCCGTGCGCTGGCCCAGCTGTCCGGCTGCCGACCGACGACGCCCACGTGCACGGCCCTCTGCTGGATGAAGCTGGATTCTGCCCAGCTGGGCTGAAACCTGCTGCAGATGGACTGGAACTGACACTGAAAACATTTTTACGTGACGACATCGAGCAACCAAAAATCTGCAGGTTGGTCAACACACGGACGTTTTTGCAGTTAGGACAGTGGTAAACATACCTATCGCGTAAAGGTTCGGCACCCGTCATTGGTGGATTTACGCCCTACTGTGGGCCTTCACGACAGAGGCGCGTATTAATCGTTCCGCTTACTCCACATTTCCGTGTTACTCGTTGTCGTCACACGCTACAGCGTAGTCAACGCTGGACGCTTACCCGGTGGTATCGAGTAAACCAAAAGCCTTCACCTGTGTTTTGGGGATCACTTGAGAGCCATCTGACACGCCATGGACAAGTAACGTATTCGTTTCCGACGTATAAATGGAGCAGGTCCGCGGTCCGCCAGCTTGCGTTATCATCACCCAACATCAACATCGTAAAAACGCCAATACATGCTTTCGAGACTTGTCTTTGTTGCCAAAACTACTGCCAACCCGTTGTGTTATTCTGTTTTGCATCACTTGCTAATATGCAGTCATCACGCCACAACCAATTACCATTCTAATGCGGTATTACAACAGAATAAGTACAATGCGAGTGCCCAGCTAAATAACCATGGGATGCTTTTTAAAATGGCAGAATCCAAGCCACAATTCAACTTCGTATAAAGAGCACTAGGTAGCCACGTCGGAAAATGTGCGGCATTTGTGACAAGCCCAGATGGTCACAGTCAAATCAATGGTTTGCGCACTTCAGCAAGCGCCTACGCGAAGCACAGCGTCAACACTTCCTCAGCAATGGTTTTGGTGATAGCTTATGATCTGCCATTTTAACAGTCTGTTCTACTTACGCAGATTACCGGACGATAAATACGCGAATCAATCGAAAACATCCCACAACTCACTCCCCATTCAACATTCAAAACATGGCGCCCTTGCAGCACTGTGTGTGCCAAAATGCGCCCGAATACATCGGGTCATTCAAATATAACATGAGAATTATGATATCACGTACATAATAATGCGTAATAATACGTATTATCATAATATTTACATATTAGTCATCTAATCCGAGAACACCACAATAATATCCCGACAAAGGACGTTTTAGAACTACCCCCGCAAACTCCTCCTACATTATCATTCGCAACATTCGGGAAAAAGAGCGGTTTTGAACCAGCCCACAAAACTCGCGTTAGACGAGTAACAATTCAGATGTACTTCCGCCAAACGTTTTTGCCGCCCAGTTTCGCCCGACCTCATTCGTCAGATGAAATCTGGATTCCGGTTGCCAATGGGATGACAAAGGATGATATCGTCACTGTCTCATTAAGCTCTTTTTCGCGCCCTGAAGATCCCATCTTTCAGGCCTTAGCTGGGGCAGCTGGATTTACGTTTGACATTTACGGTTGACGTGAGTTCGAAATTTCTCCACTCATATTCGCATCCTGGTAGATTGCCGCAAATCATCACAAGGCACACATAAAGCAATTGGAACGGGTAACAGCAGCCGTCTTAATTCGTCTATTCTTCAGAAATTCTGTTTCCGAAAATATAACATGACAGTTAAAAGTCACTGCTTTCCGAGTACATTTGCCACCACGACGTGAGTCGGCGACTTAGCGAACTGACTGCTACGAACAGATTGCTTTATTTTTATTCGATGTCTTCCCGATCTAATGAAAGCCATGGGCTGGCTCCGTCATCAGTGTTGGAAAAACTGTCGTTTTCTGGTGTCAAGGAGCACCAAAAAATTTATACTATGATACACACCAAAAGGTGTTACGCCGTGGGCAAAGAGCTAAGAAACTGCATCTCATTGCAAACCCAAATATATCTTTCCTCCAGCCCTCTCTCCGGGCCCATTGCTGCATCGTTACAGCATACGCTGAGTTGACTTCACTGTCACAGAGCATGGCTCAAGTGGCATGCGTGGCGTGAGCTCTAGTGTTTTACGTTCAATTGTCTGCAGTTTTTTTTTTACAATTCATGCGAATGAGTTGGCTGCACAGCTTCTCCGGGCTGTCGGGATGGATGTGTTGTCGATCATCGCCCTCCTAACATAGCTCTCTGTTGCTGCGTTTGTCAAGAATTACATTGGTTTCATGATTCCCACGCAAAAGCTGTATCTTTTCCATAGAGCTCTGGTTCATTACAAATAGATGGGACACTAATATATCGCTTCTACTTGTTATCACATTTACCGCATTTCTCGTATAATGCATTTCCCTGACATAAATCGCATTGTCTTACTCGGGACGACAGCGAGTGCTTCTTTCGCCAGCTTTAATGTTTCATATAATACGCCAAACCGACATCCTTCAGTACCACAATTTCGGCGTCGCCGTTAACGGCACTTCTCTGCGTTAAGATGTTTTTATTCAACGGTTTTGTTCTCCGATACGTTATCGGTTTTCCATATTTCAGTACGCTGCACTCTGGTGCTGACAATTAACTTGAACTTGAAAATTAACCCGAGCCCGATTGTGCGTCGGCGCCATGCACGCCCGACTGGGGGAGGTTGATTGACCGTCCCTCTTACTCACGAACGGTTGGTGGCTCGATAAAAATAAACGCACCGCTGGAAAGCTCGTGACAAACAAAGCTTGAAACTGGTTCATTTTTAGTTGGACAATATCACTGTTTAATTTAGTTTAGTTGCATAATATATAACTTATTTACGTCCTACATGTGTTTTCTCGTATCCGTTTGCATGACGCCCAGAAATAATCTGAATCTCAAAGGCTGTGACTAATAAAGTTTAGATCAAAGCACCAGCGGACAGATAAAAGTCCGCAGATGCCGATACACACCTAATTTCTCTGATCTGCTGATTTTCGCAACGCTGCACGGTGGGAGCCGCCGACGAAGGCGATGCGATTATTTTCGCAAAACGTGCCATCATAAGTGCTGTTTCTTGATACCAATGGCTCTTGTGATAATTTATCATGCTTATATTTACGTAAAACTCATAAGTTATCATTACTTATCTCATTAATAACTTATCACTCATTGATTCATTAGTTATCAGTGTACTTAATTGACGGACCTTTATTCGCAGAAGTCTGTTTATTTGAAAAATACACCATTTTTTGTTCTTTTTGAACTTACTGATGTTAGTTGCGACGGTGGGAACCAGTTCTGCAATTTTCAACTCGATATGAGTCATTCATCGCCGGTTTTGATCGCTGTGCACTCTGACTCATAACAGTTATTCGTGGCCTGATCTCAGGTCAGTGGTCGGAGGTCATTGAAACTTTGCCCGTTGACGGGAACTGGATGTCTGGATCTCCCCACACTCAGACAGCTTTTATAAAAAAATTATGTCGATTTTCAAAAAAACGACGACCGATGTTGAAAACGGGCTTGATCTTAGGTCAACAAGCCCGACATTTCTGAAAAATCCTAGATAGTTGATTTGTTGCGTTCATCATAATCTCTAACCCCTGAAAGTTTTATTGTGATATCACAGCCTCACAGCTTCACATTTGAGGCTTCTCGTTATTATGTAAGCGCGTTTTCGGTCTCTGGGACTACCTACATATGCAGTGGTTTTGAATTAATGCCACACACTGTACCAGCACTGACGTCACGACGCCGGGTGGCCGCTGCTGTCACTACCATCATTACTCATCATGAGACTTACACCGATTGTTGGTTGTTTAACCCTATTCCCGGAGGGCTAGACGGTATGGTCGATTCCCGGTAGGGGGGGGGGCGGATTCGCCCCCCCTCGAGATCTCGAGAACTAAACAACCGATGTCAACGCAACAAACAGCAATCGATTTCCCATCACGTGATCGAGAGATTACGGACAGGGCTTTTACCATGGGTACACAAATCTGAAATTTTGAGAAAATTCATGGGCGTTCACAGGGTTTAAAAAACAGGAGGATTAGTTTTCTAACAAATGAATGAATAAAAGAGGCAAAAACGCTTTTTTGGCTTCTGCTAGTCATACTATGCTAAAGAAGTACAAATCGCATCACAATGTTTGCATAATGTTAGCATAGGCGACGCCAGGGATATGAAAAAAGGGAAACTGCCAAGGTCACACGTTCTTCAAATCAACTTGCGACCTTTGACCTTAAATGACCTCCAGTGGCCTTGGAGTCACGTGGAATGATCTCGTGTGCCGTTAATATTATCCGTAGACGTTTTCAATTATTTGAATTCACTCTATTTCAAAAATTTCTTTTTATGGCTATTGTGATATAGGGTACGCGCACTGACATTTTAGGTCATAGCTCCGTCACCCGACCTGATATCAAGCTGAAAGTTGGTACACAAGTAGAGGGCACCTTTCTACGTAATATTTGTTTCGGATTTGGCATTTAAAAAAGGGCGCCGAAATTATTGCAAAAAAACAAATTTTGACTTTTGACCTTGACCTGACCTTGTAAAGTGAACTCAGATAAACAAAATTGTATCTGCACATTGCCCAACTGTTTATCTATACATCCATATAAATTTTCAAGTTCTATCCTAAAAACTCTGTTTTTGGCAGATATTTTCTTTTTGCCTTGAACATGGCCAAAAATGGCCTTAGGTGTCTCCCAAAAACGTTGCCTAGCTCCACCCCTGAGCAAAATAAAATCTTGAAATTTTGTCTCGGCACGACGAAAGAATAGCTAGGAAAAGTGACCAAGTTTCGTGAAGCTGCGTTACAAAGCCTGGAATTGGCAAGCAAAAACACGAGGGGGGCGGATTCAGCCCACCTGCCGAGAACAGGGTTAAGACGTCCCCGACTGAGGAGAGGGATTGACCGCTTTCCCTGAGGTTTTTCCGAAATTATCAGGCAGCGTAATGAAACTTTGTGTACCTTTAGCTTGATCATTTTTACACCTTTCGTCAAAGTTTTGACATTAAGTTTAGGTTTCTGAGCTAATTAAGGCCAAGTGGACCTGAGTCTAAAAAAGTTAAAAAAACTTTATTGGAAGATAGGATATCACAGTAATAGATTCAGGGCTTAGAGATCTTGATGGACCACCAAATTCGCTATTTTAGATTTTTGGAATTTTGCAGGCCAATGACCTACGGTCAGTGGAATTTTTAAGGAAATGTCGTCTTTTTCGGAATTTGACGTTATTTTCTACAACATTTTTAGTGTGCGGTGGTGCAGACATCCATTTGCCGTGAATGCACAAATTATCAATGACTTTCAGCCATTGGCCTGAGGTCATGTCACGAATAACTATCATGGGCAAAAATGCACCTTCGTCAAAAACTGCGATGAATTACTCAGAACGGGTAGAAAATGGCAAAACTGGCTCGCACAGTTGTGAGTAATATCAAAAATTTCAACAAGTTTCCTAAGATTGCATGTTTTGGATATAAACAGACACTTGCGAATAAAGTTTCACCAATAGTGTAGATTGATAAATATTGGAATTTTCCGATTTTTTAGCATGGGAAACCATCACCAGAACCATTAGGATTACAAAATGTGATATGGAAAAGCCTACCTTGCAAAAATATAGATACCCAAAAATTTAGTTCCTGTTAATATCATACCCCGTTCGGCTACGGTACCCGTCGGCGGTCGGCTCGAAAATTGCCATGTGTTTGATATAACTTTTCGGCGTATATACTGAAAAATTCGGAGAAATTAGGTTTGTATCGGCATCTGCGGACGTTTACATGTTTATTGATGTCTTTGCTTATACATTATTGATCACAGCCCTAGAGATCCAGGACGCTTCTCGATTTCATTCAGTCAGCTGTGAGAAAACATGGATAGGGTGTAAATGGCTTACATATTATCCAAAACTAAAAGTAAGACAAGTTTCGAGCTCTACTTGTCACGAGCTTCCCAAAGGTGTGCTTATTTTTTATCGTGTAGCTAGCCGTTCATTAGTTACAGTCGAGCGTGATCGGCGCCGGCCACCAATCGGTCGCGGGTTAAATGTAACGCGCTGTGCGCATGAACGTATATTGAGTTGACTGAATGGCGATTCGTCATACAGTATGATGACAGAGCTTCGACGGGTTTACTTAAGCCGCTGGTAGGACGCAGATAGCTTGAGAACTCTCTTTCTGCTGGAAATATAGCGTTTAAATTTTCAGCATCAACATCTCAGTGAACCCAAATTTTGCGTGTCGACTTTCATTTTATTACGTCTAGGTAACCTAAACTGCTTTGCTTAAGCTTCCATTGCGAATGTGGCGGAAGCGCCCATCCTGACGGTTAAACGGGAATTAGTTAATATACTCGCGAGCAGTTTCTGAGACGTTAGTTGCTCATGAATGATGATCTTTGATTAGTTAGTGATACAGTCCTTAACGTCAGCGAGCTGTTTAGCCCAGCCGCGCCCAGGCTTAGGTGGCGCCACTGGTGGCCGCCCACAGAAAACTGTTCGTTACGGTGGCTGTTTGCGTTTTCCGTATGCCAGGTGGCGCGCTGGACAGAATATAGGCAGCGCTAAAAGCATCGCTCTCGCCAGGCCTAATGGTCAGCGGCCGTTTTGCTCATCGAATGCGAAAGCCGCAAGCCCTCAGATATTGTCCCTGAGAACATTCTGAAGTATGGTCGATGCGACTATAATCACGTTTCTATGTATTTGCTGCATATCAGGATTAAGCTCTGACACTTTCTTCTGGGTTCCAGTGGTGATCATGATTACCGAGGTGTTTCGATGCAGTGACTGTGCATGTTCTGACCACATACTGTGCATACTCTGACCACATCGCCCTAAATTTAGGCAATTGGCCTTCATTACGGCTCTTTGAGCCGTTACATGCAATTACTTAATCTGTCACGCTGAGTAAAGAACCATGTATCCTAACGCTAAGTGATAAACCCGTCTTTCGGCCATGTCGATCGGAACTGACTCGAGTGGCTGGAAAATAAACCTACGTTATCAAAAACTGGAGCAAGTCCTGCTCCAAATAGACGCTTCCAAAAACTGAAAAAATTGTGCTCATTTTTTAGGTCGCCGGAAACTGTTCTTATTGGACATAACATACAGACGCGGGTCGTGGCGATTGTGCGAAGGTTGCGCGGCGTAGTGTAAATGAGCTGGCCGAATGCCGGCATTTCCAATACTTTAACCTTATAAACTTTAACCCTATTCCCGACAAGAGGGCTGAATCCGCGCCCTCGGGGTACTGGCGGAATTGGCGGAATCTTTTACAACAGTTTTATTGTGGAGTGAAGCAGATATCTAGTTACCATCGTTGGGAAAAGTATCAATGACTTTCAGCCATTGACCTGAGGTCAGGTCAATGGCTGGAATACCTGTTGTTAGCCATAATGTGCCACCATTAAAATCAGCGATAAATTACTCAGAATGGGGAGGAAATGGCAGAACTGGCTTGCAGAGATGTAAGTAATACCAAGAACCTCAAAAAGTTTGAGAAAATCGCACATTTTGGGAATAAACAGGCTCTACCGAACAAAGCTCAGACAATTGTGTAGATTGGTAACTAACGAATTTTCCCGAAATTTAGGCATAAAAAACTACCACTAGAATCGCTAAGATGAATACAAAATACATGGATAGGCCTATGTCGCGAACATAAAGGAACGCTAAAACCAGTTCCCATTAATTTCTTACTGCGTACGGTTGCGGCGCCCGTCGACAACCGACGTGGAAACTGTCGTGTATTTAACTCAACATTTCGGCATATGTATTGAACAGATCTGAGAAATTAAACGTGTATCAGCATCTGCGGACCTTTACCTGTGCGTTGGTGCCTTTGCCTATGCATTATTAATCACAGCCCTTGAGATTCATGTCCGTTTCTCGGTCTTACGCACTCGGCTATAAGAAAACATATATATGGTGTAAATCGCATTCATATTATCTAAAACTAAAAATGACACCAGATGCGAGCTCTACTCGTCACAAGTTTTCCAACGGTGTGTTTATTTTTATCGTGCGACCAACCGTAGGGGGACAGTCAACCGTCCCCCGCCAGTTGGCCATGATCGTCGCCGACCGACGGCCGTATGCGGGTTAAGGTCTCTTCTAATCTCACGGTGCATCCGGATTAATCTAAAGGCTAGACTGAGTGGTGGGTAGGTATATTTTCTGCATATGCCATGAAGTGGCGCGAACTTTCCTCCAAGATTTCGGGCGGTGCATGCTACATCAACCGTGTATGGGGCATGTTGCATCAGTGATACAACGTTTCCCACCATTGAAACAACTTAGCCTATCACGTTTCTGAGGCGCATGTGCGAAAACCTGGGAAAAGGGCTGTCCCACAAATGACTTGAGCCTCCAGCTTTTCCAAGTCTGAAGCCACGGGCCGTGCCACGAGTTTAAAAGTGTGATAAATAAACATCGGGACCGGACTGGGAAGCCATTTGAACAGTTGGTGTGGCAGACTGGCAGGCTTATGTCTGCCAGTCTGAGCCTTGGCTTATGCAAAATTAAGCTAAATTATCGCCAAAGCTTGGTTTCTCCTCGGATTGGGCCACTTCAGCCTCAGTACCCATATTGTCTTTTTTCAGTGTTTTTCTTGCCTCCCAAGAGCATCGTAGTTGGTTTTGGAAGTTGGCATGTCTTTCCCACTCCGACTTGGAAGCCGGTGAGGCCATTGCCACACGCATTCTCCACCCTTCTGGCCTAGGGGTGTAATCACTGTTGATGACATGGGATGCGGGGTCACGTCCTCCGCAGTTTCCCAGTAGTGGTGATTTATCCCTTTCTAACTGTTAACGTATCAAAGAGGTACTTTCCATCGGTACGCGATTTCTTGACCTCTGAAATCTAACAAAAAAGATCTCAACCGCAGTTTGTCATGCAACGTCCCCCGCTTTACCTATTCTTGTTAGCTTGCAGTCAGACTGTCTCCCTCTTCCCATTTTCCAACTGTGACTACACCCATAATTGGGCTCCTCGGCCTCAATCCCCCTTTGGTCTCAATAGGCTCCATTGCTTCAGATTCTCCTTAGGCCTTAATTACTCCCCCTCACACCGCTAGTCCTCGAGCCTAACTGCTATAGTTGCAATACATGCTCTCGCTTACGTTCTGAAATTCCTGCTAAATCCTCATATAGCTGTACATTTGTGTTTCAGATTTTTCAGAGAGATAAAACTTAAAACGTTACATGGATGTATAGGTAAATGAGTGGGTAAGTATATACATATGATTTTAATAACCTGAGGTCAATTCACAAGGTCAGATCAAGGTCAGAATTGAAAATTTGGTTTGATAGTAATAATTTTGGCGCTTTATTTCCAAATGCCAAGCCCAGAATATATATGACGTGGAAGGGTGCCTTCTACGTGCGTACTAAGTTTCAGGTTGATATCAATTCGGTTCACTCGGACTGTTCGGAAATGATGCTCGGAAAACCCAAGGGGGTTGTATCAGCCCTCCCCCTGTAGGGGAGAGGGTTAAGAAAAATTGATAACTTTCCCAAGGTTTCTGTGAAAGTTCCATGGTCTTTCTGAAATTCCTCGGCGTAGTAGGTTTTCTTGGCTTTTCGAAGTAGGTGGATGTGAATGTCTCGGCAATTGTTGTATGCTGAATCACTGTGAGGTGTAGGTTCCTTAACCCTTTTCCCCAAGGCGTGTGCTTCTTTGTTCAGTTGAAAAGAGAGGCACAGAGGAAATCCAGAGGTATTCGTGAACTTGTTTTTCTCATAGCAATCTTGGTGGATGAAAACATGTATGAAAACATGTAAGTATGTCTGTATGAACACATGGCTGTGCCTCTGTTGTATGCGCCCACAATAGGATTAGTGATTGTCTCAGAATTTTTAAACTGCGCAGTGCCTGTGGGACAAACGACAGGAAAATCTTCCAAACTTTTTAACGTTATGGAGTGAAATGAGGTACTGAAACATATGTAAAAAGGTTGCAAATTATTATCGAAGTTCATTGAATCGGTAACAGTGGTGTCGTGTAGAAGTACTGTCGGTAGCAGTAGTGTCGAGCAGGGATGTACGAGAGCAACGAAAAGTGGGGGAGGACCATTTGTCCAGAGGCACCAACCTCTACGGGAGGCAAGGATCTCCAACAGGAGAGCCACCGGTTAAAAATGAAATTGGTGGCCATTTGCGCATTTACGGATATATTTGAATGTATTTTGTTATTTAGATACATATCTAAGTCCCGTACGAGCGCCTGACCTGAAGAAAGGACACAAAATGTACAACGGGTGCCTGATGTGTACCGGCGACTCACCTGCCAAGGGCGCTGAACCCGAGGAGCGCCTGATCTCTACGGGAGGGGGGGGGGGGGGCTGGCCTATAAGGGGTGTCTGCTTGGTGGACATGTCTGATCTGTAAGGTGTCCGGTACGGGCGCCTGGTCTGTAGAGAGCGCGCCAAATATGTGAAAAGTGCTTGATATGTAAGGGACGCATCGCTCGCCAATGGCAACAAACCCCCGAGGGACAATGATCTGGAGGGAGGCGGGAGGACGGCGGGGGGGGGGGGGCGCCTGGCCTGGAAGGGGTGGCGGTGCCGCTGGCGGTACTTTAACCCTATGGCGCTGGATGAAAAAAAAACGAGGCAAAAATCACGTTTATCCCCGTTTTTGAAATAGAGTAAATTCAAATGTTTCAAAAAGTTTACAGATAATATTAAATGCACAAGACATCATTCCAAATGACTCGAAAGTCACTGGAGGTCATTTAAGGTCAAAGACCATCAGTTGATTTGAAGAGCTTGTGACCATGACTGTTCCCCTTTTTCATGTCCCTGGCACCGCCTATGCTAACATTAAACAAACATTGTGGTACGATTTGTAGTTTTTTTTAGCATAGCATGGTTCGCAGAAGCCAAAAAAGAGCTTTTACCTTTTTTGTTTATTCAGTCTTTGAAAAACTACCCCTCCTATTTTTGAAACTCTGCAAACGCCTATGAATTTTCCCAAAATTTCACATGTGTGTACCGATGGTAAATTTCCCATTCATAATTTCTCGATTCATGCCAAATTCATTGAAATCCGTACAAAAACAACGGAGTTATAAGAAGCCCAAAAGCGCCCCTCATTTTGATATTTTTGGCCCCCTGAGTCCACGCCTTTCAAAATTTGGAAACTTTTTTTAAGTGTAGTTCACGTTATGGCAAATCGATTGCCGTCTGTTGCAATGTGATTGGATGCGTAGTTCTCGAGATCTCGGGAGGCCGAATCCACCCCCCCCCCCCCGCCGGGAATCGGCCATACCGTGTAGCCCTCCGGAAGTAGGGTTAACTCTTTCGCACTTCTTTAATTAGGAGTTTGTTTTTTCAGTTACACCTTATTATTGATTTTATTACAATTTCACTGATATGGTGGTATGGATGAGAGTATGGGAGTAAATCACATTTTAAGCATGTCACTGTTTCATTGCTTAATTTAACACTTTCAAGCTTCGCTAGATACCAACTTATTTTTTAACATTACTATCATACCCTTTTATCACAGTTGCACTTCCTTATTCCCATTTACTGCGTTGCTTTTTTAATGACTCTTGCACCGATGGACAGCCAGTGGGAATCAAGATATCATGTAAACAAACATTTGCGGCGGAAAAAGGTGAAAATCCTGTGGCCTGCTTCTCGTGGCTGGTATTTGGGTCGATTGTCACAAGACATTTGATTTTCTAGGGAAAACACTACTGACGCTGATCGCCTAGCGTCCGTCTGAAGGCTCTCTGATGTGGACAGTATGTTTTATGGACACTAGACGTCCGCGACACCTAAATGGGCTACGCTCGGCTCAGGAGAAAAGTAGGGATGAATAGGTAGAATAATCAGGGGCAACCAGGAGCAGAATGCTACAATTCAGCAGCACAAAAGGAAAACCATCTAATTTAATATGGTTAGTTGGTTATCGGGGTTTAGGGATGCACCGATTTCATTCAAGATGGTATACGGTCCTAACTGAGAGTGCCACAATTCAGCAGAATAAGAGGAAAACCATCCAGTTCAAGATGGCATACGAGGTCCTAACGGAGAATGCTGCAATTCAACAACATGAAAGGAAGGACCAGCAAATTCAAACTGGTACAGGTGAGGCAGGAGCTCCAATTCAAGAGCACAAGGAGCGCTCCAATGCAGGCGGATAGGAATGCAAAAAGGAATGCACAAGGAAGGCTCCAATGGGACAGGAATGAACCAATTTCCAGAGCGACAATTCAGCCAGCAAGGACACCTCCCATTCAAAAGGCCAAGGACAGGGCAAAAGGAAACTCCCGGGCCTCGCGGACTATCATTTTTATGTTATACGTCACTTCACATCACTGCACTGCCACACACCGTCACTGACAACGAATTTCTGTTAGAGGAGACGTCTGAACAGTTTTAGCGTCAGGCAGGAAGAGAACTAGAGTGTGTTTACGCCTTTAAGCTTATGTAGCGCGAGCGAAAGAGGTCACGAGACAAAGGGGAGACGTATCTTAGGGACAGAACAAATGGTAAAAGCAAATACAGGTGTCCGGTTGAGTCCGGCGAGACGCGCGAAACCGCCGGCGCAGGGCGGCCGGCCGGCCGGCAGGGCGTCGCAGCCTCACGCGGGACAAAGGCGGCATAAACACAGGTGGTGGGCCGGGTCCGGCGAGACGTGAAGGGCCGCCGGCGCTGGCCGGTCGGACCGGCCGGCTGGGCTTCGCCGCCCCACGGACAGGGCGCTGCACGACCGACGTGCAGCGCCCCGTCTGTTTCGTATAATCATTAATATAATATATAATGTATTCATTATATATATTATGTATATATATATATCCGTATATATGTATATATATACATATATACATATATATATACATATATATATATTACCCCGTATATAATCATCAATACAATATCTATTTTTAAGTTCTATCAATCGAAATTATGCGTCATACATGTCATCATTGCATTGTCAGAATCACGGAACCACTACTACAATTTATTATTCACAAAGTCTACGCGACGTTCTAATCTTTCTCTTGACCCTCATCTTGAACCTGGATACAGAGGCTTCAAGGTGAGGGTGCACCTCAGCACGTGTATCCCGCACACACCAGGCTGGAACTATTGGCATTCAAAACAGCCTGATGTATCGAATGCCATGTATCACGAGCTCCGGCCAACCAATTTTCAGTACCCCAACGGTAATAGTTTTGCGGTAGTGAAGAAACGGCGTGAATTGCTTAGGCATCTTGCGCTTCATGTGCAGCTGCACCCTCGCTTCGGCCTGAATCCATCCAGATTAATTGCCCAAATGCATGTCCGCCTTTCTAAGCCATCATCGCGCCCGGCAAAGTGTCATGCGTCCCGGCAAAGTGGCGGGACGCACTTTGCCATGCGATGCGCCGTTTGCGGCGCCGCATGACAAAGTGCGCCGTTTGCGTCCCGAAAATTAGCGGAATGGGAACACAGGAGCGTAACGGAGGCGCACACGCGCTCCACGTGACTTTTTGCACTCTGCCCAACGTATCGGGTACTGCTGAATAGCCCGCATACACGTCTATTAACCGCCATATTTCAGCCGCCTAGGTCATTACTGTGGCCAATACGTGCCTGTGGATCGCCACGTTGATCGCACGCAGATGCCAACCACAAAAACGAGTATCCACAAGTGGGACTCATGCTGTCATTAAGCCTTGAGTTAACAGCACCTGTTGGTTGGCCTGTATCTGAGACGAATTAAATTCTGCAGAGGTCCGGGTCACGCCACGTGGCGTGTGTCACATGCCACGAATCGGTTCAAAACCTACATCATAATCTGTCCGCCGAGTCGGCGCACCCGATGATGCCACTTGTGTTGCGATCGGTTGTCGAGTTCGGACGCTATGGGCTCCAAAGTTTTGGAAAACACACATAGACACCCAAACACCCCGATCTAAACTTTTCAAAGCGACCGCCATGTATGAAATCTCACTCGCTAATAGCGTTCTTAGCATGGTCTCAGGTTCTTCGATTTTGAAATAGAGACAAACCAATGCGTTACAAGGTTGCTTCGGGGTCAAAATCGAGGTTCTGTATTGCACGAAGACATGTGTACCAGCTTAGTACCAGCATTATCCCTATGAAACGACATCTGCCGTCCTCGTCATGCAGTCAGAAATGAATCGTGCACCTTCCCCGAAAACGAACAGTCCCAAGTCCAACAAATTTGTCGCTCACATGGGTAGTGTTTTACCACTGATGTCCTAGGTCTTGAATGTCCTGGATGACGTTTGCGACTTTGCAGCCCACCACAAAGTTTGACGCCTCCAGCATCAACAGTTCGCGGCACGTGCGTCCCACACGCACCAGGCTACAGCTACTGACATGCAAAACAGGCACATATATTGGCTGCCACATACCACGTGCTGCTGCCCGTCAATTCTCTGCATCCCAGCGCTGGCTGTTATGCGGCTACGAAGGAAAGCTGTTAATCTTGGGCACCTCGCGCTTCACGTGCCAACCGCACCCCCGTTTCATCCTGAATTCATCGAAACTGATCGTCTAGTACCTGTTCGCTTTTCCGAGCTGTCCTGGCAGCAAGTTGCGCTGTCTGCGTCCCGGACATTGGTCCACCAGAAAGACAGGAGTGTAAAAGAGGCGCATGCGGTGCACGTAACCTCCTTGCATGCCACCCATCATGTGGGGTACCGTTGCATAGCCATAGTGCTGGGCTATCTACCCACCCGATTTCAACTGTTTAGGTCACTGATGACGGCAATCAGAGGTCCCCGTCATCAGTTCATCATTCGGGTCCACATCGAAACACGTGCCTGTGGATCGCTACGTGGATCGCACGTGGGCTCCGACCGCGAATTCATGCACCCACCAGTGGGGCCCATATTGTCCTTAAGTCTCGAGTTAACGCATCCGCCGTCTGACCTCTACTCGTGACTATTGGAATCTGCAAGGGTTGGTATCACGCCACATGGCACGTGCCACACACCACGAGTCTCTTCGAAACCTATACCACAATCTGTCTGCCAAGTGGGCGCACCCGATGGTGCCTCCTGTGTCGCGTTCGGCTGGCGCGTTCGGGCGCTAAAGACTCGGAAGCTCGAACACACACCTGACAAACACCTTGATCCGGACCTCTGTTTTCGAGCGCCCGCCGTGTATGAAACCCCATTCGCTACAAAACATTCCCCTGCACACCAAAATTGCTGATCAAGGTATTCGTATAAGTGAGTGTGATTTACGCAGCCTCATTCGAAGACCAGCGAGGTGAATATCTGAAAACGTATTTCATGAAATGAAACAGTGCATGAAACGTTATGCATGGTCAAGTGGGCATGTAGATGGACCCCTCTCGTCAAGTAAAGAGGCCTCGCCGACTTGTGCATGGTCTGTCCATCAGCTTGTAGATGAGCCGCATACCGGGCCATAAAAGAGCACCTGCTGATCTGTAGAGACCACCTGTCGGTCTCAACAGCTCCCCCTTGCTATCCTGTAAAGAATCCCTGCAGGCTTCCAAATGGACCCTCTGTCATCCTGTGGAGGCCCTCTATCGACACTACATGGATTTTTCTACAAGTCAGCTGAGGAGCCCTCTACACACTAGCGGCGGAACGGGTTTCAGGCAAGGGGGCGCTGTAGGGCGCTGTTTCCAACAATTATATATTTCCAGCAACACTGCACATTTAGGGGGGGGGGGGATCAGGGACGAAGAAGTGATCTGGTCGAGCAGTAACATCCAAAATAGATTCGACCCCCCCCTTCCACGCGGCGATTTTCTTCTGCAGCTCTCAAGCACCATAGAGCAGCTGAGTGACAGACATCGATAGCCGAATATCATCTGTTCTGCATGCCTTGGGACGCCAGATCATTTCCAAGCCGTGTTCTGCGATTTCACAATTTTCCGTACAAACAAACGCACTGCTCGCGTAACAGAAAGTCGAGGCTTTCAATCTGCCTGACTAGAGTTGTTGAGAGACGGAGAACACCCAGAAATCTTTCAAAGGTCAATAGGGGTATGTAAAGATCTGTGCCCTGGTTTGTCTTTTTGGGGGTATAAACATTTTAGGCATGACGAATGTAATGCAAACAGTAGAGACAATGTATTTGGTCTTGCAGTCCACGAAGAGGTCTCATAAGATCAGTTCACACCGGTGCGACACTTAGTATTACATTTCGCTGGCAATTTGATAACTCTGTGTCAACGGCTATTCCACGACATTTTCCGAACGCTTCGTCATTCTTAGCTTTCAAACGCCGGGGGGGGGATTTCCTCATACTCTTCGTGGGCCATGGGCTTTCGTATGGCGAGAGTTAAATTGCTCTTCTTGGTTCTGTTGAGTATGGCTGATTTGTGATGGATAACGCAGTTGGTGTGCCACTTACAATCGCAGGGAGTAAAACTTACAGGGTTATACGCGCACTGGCTATGATATACCATAGCTGCATGACATTTCCGTAAACCCCAAACGAAACGGAAAAAGTTTACGGTATTTCCATGAAACTACGGAATTTCTCAACGTTATCAGTGCCATGAATGGTACCCACCTGCATGTGCAGTCGGTCTCAAAAGTATCGCGATTGATGGCGTGGTGTCATGACCTTTGATTTTTCTGGTTAAGCAACTTGAAACTAAGCTAGTGTAGCAGGTAACGCAGGACCTTGCGCACGCAAAATCGTAGAACAATCGGACAAACGCAAGGCATAACATCAATCAGTATTTCTTGAAATAGTTTTAGTGGCACATTTCTGAAGCGCCACCTTAGCAACACTAAATTCAAGATATCCGAAAACTTTCAGTTTGCCCAGAAATGCTTTTCGCCACGATTATTGTAGATATTTGGAAACACATTGCGCTATATTTTCGCGGAGATTACGGTGGGTAAACATGGCTAAAACCAAAAAAGCTCAGTCCGACCTAGTCACGCCAAAGATCATCCGAACTAACCGAAAATGGTCTTATTTATGAAAGGTGGAGCATTTTTCTTTCGATTGGCCTTAATCGCTCTTTTCTGTCAATCCGCCAGCGAGTTATAGGCATTTAAATCATGCAATGTCTGAAAAAATCGGCGACCTTTCATGACCAGTAACTTTGACATCAGAGATCACCTAGGGGTAAAAAATCATGGCTGGCCATTTCTTTTAAAGATACTGTGAGCGAACCAAACTTGATCAACATGGAAAGGAGCTGGGTGCGATTTGACGTGGAATGGTCCAACTGCAACTGGAACGAACTTTTTTCCGTCTACGGGAATGCAAATGCAGCGTTTATTCTTTCACGGAAATAATAAGAAAACAAAAAATGCATGACGTATTTTCGCCACGGACCCAAATCAGCACGGTATACAGAGCAATAGGGAAGACAGAAGAGAGCAGGCATAGAGAGACAGACGGACAGAAGACAGCAGAGATATAGAGGCTGAGAAAGAAGATAACTGAAAGGGAACGAAGAAACAAACACACACACCTAAAGAGAAAGCCAGAGAGAGAGGAGGAGGAGACGAGACCAGACGAGACGGCGACACGAACAGGGTCAGACAGAAAGGAACATGGACAGACAGACAAGGACACAAGCAAACAGGGACAGACGGGGATAGGCAGACATACAGAGATAGACATATACCGACAGACAGAAAGACACACGAACAAACAGACAGATATACAGACAGACAGAGATAGGCGTAGACGTACGGACCAAATAGAGACAGGCATAGGCTCATAGACAGACAAAGATAGAGACACAGACAGACAGACAAAAACATTCAGACAAACGTACTAACAGACGGAGACAGATACACATAGACATGGCTACAAGCAGGCATGAAAAACATAAAAAGCTTTTCTGTTCCGCAGTACATAATTTGGGGTATCCTTGATTTTTGCACTGTCATTCTCTCCTTTACGATTTCATGTCGCTTGATCCCGAGCGCGACCTCCATGATGCTGTCGACCTCGCTGAGGTCCTCACTCTACTGGAGCGCACTGACGTCGCACTCCCTCAGAAATTATTGTACCATGTACGGCGAAACTGGTATAAATAAGGACAATACAATCTAACAAACTTCGCTAGATCAGCTTTTCTCATATTTTTCTATTGCTACGGTCTCAAAATAGGGCATCCCATGAACTCCGAGGTTTGCCTCGTCGAACACGATGGAGGAATGAGCTGAGCAGAAAGCAGTGACCCCTGAATAGACCGCTATGGCATGGCATAACTGTATATCGTGATTATGCATTCACTGCAACTTTTCCAACCTGCAAAGTAGTTTGCCGTGTACCTGGAAGATATCCGGGCCAGTTCTGACCGTGCAAGTCACGGGAACCCCAGCGACACGGCTCGCTGTTTCCGAATCGCCTGCACCGCCGGACATGACGATCTTTTCCTCCTGTCCTTGAACCTGACGTACAGTTTTGCTGTCGCGAAGTCCTGGTACATACACGTTTGCCAACCTATCAACGCGGAATGCAAGGAATTTTGTTTGATTGCATTTATGCATGTTAAAGTACCGTATTGTATAATGGAGTGGGCCATTTGACGTGCTTTTATGCTTATGCGCGTTCTATGACGCTAAATCACGTGTTGAGATTGTATGTCATTCTACAATAAACAGCACATCACTTTTTTGCATTTTTTTCAGATGCAGATTATTTAGCTTGATATTGTTATTATTTGGCTCATGATAGTTCATAACTTGCTGTCATTGATGACATCATGTATCACGATCGAGGTCCATTTCGGATTATAAAAGACGCTTAACTTTGAACAAAAAGTTGTCTGAAGAAGTCACATGAACATATTCCAACATCCAGAAATTTGATGTGATCCTAGTAATCCATCCGAGAAATAGACGAATTTGAGAAATGTAATTTAACCAAGATAGACAGAAACGATGTAATGATAGGTACATACGTCATGATCCAAGACTTTTTACGTATGGTGGGTTTGCGGTGCGCGTTTCCGGAGCTAAGGCGCAGAGAAAAAAAATCGGTGGCATTTAACTCTATTTCCGGAGGGCTGGACGGTATGGCCGATTCCCAGGAAGGGGGGGGGCGGATTTGGCCCCCCTGAGATCTCGAGAACTGCTCATCCGATTTCACCGCAACAAACGGCAATCGATTTGTCATGACGTAAACTACGCTTTAAAAAAAGAAACCTTGAAAATTTTGAAAGGGATGGATTAGGTGGGAGAAAATATCAAAATAAAGGGTAATTTTGAACTTGTTATAACTCCGTTGTTTATGGACCGATTTCGATGAAATTGGCATGACTCGAGAGATTATGCATAAGACTTTTACCATTAGTGTACACATTTGAAATTTTGAGAGAATTGATGCGCGTTCACAGGGTTTCGAAACTAGGAGGATTAGTTTTTCAAAAACTGCATCAACAAAAAAGGTAAAAGCACTTTTTGGGTTTCTCCTATTCATGATATGCTAAACAAGTGCAAATCTTATTACAAAGTTTGTATAATGTTAACACAGGCGGTGCCAGGAACATGAAAAAGGGGGAACTGTCATGGTTACATACTCTTCAGATCAACTTGTGACTTTTGACCTTAAATGACCTTCAGTGATCTTGGGGTCACTGGGAATGATCTCGTGTGCATTTAATATTATCTGTAAGCGTTTTCGATCAGTTAAATTTGCTGTATCTCAAGAATTCTATTTTACGACTATTGTGGTATAGGGTACGCGCACTGGCATTTTAGGCAATAGCTCCGTGACCCGACCTGATATCAAGATGAAACTTAGTACACAAGTAGAGGGCATCCTTTGACGTCAAATATATTCCGGGTTTGGCACTTTAAAAATGGCACCGAAATTATTACTATAAAAACCAAATTTTGACTTTTGTCCTTGACCTGACTTTGTAAAGTGATCTCAGACCAACAAAATTCTATTCGTATGTTGCTGAACTATCAAGCTATGCATCCGTACAAAGTTTAAAGTTCCATCTCAAAAACGCTATTTTTGGCAGTCATTTTCCTTTTACCCTCAACAGTGCCAAAAATGACCTGAGATGCCTCTCAAAAACGTTGCCTGGCTCCGCCCCTGAGCAGAACAAAATTTCAAAATTTGTCACAATGCGTAGAAAGAATAGCTAGGAAACGTGCGCAAGTTTCCTGAAGCTGCTTCAAAAAGCTTTGAATTGACAAGCAAAAAACCCGAGGGGGGGGGGCGAATTCAGCTCCCCCTGCCGGGAATAGGGTTAAGACCCCTCCCCTTCCCCGGAATGTCCAAGGTTAAACAACCTTATCTGCTACGACAATGGAGGGACAATAACTAGTCAACCATAGATCGTATTAGAGAACACATTCCACACATAAAATACGAATGCATCGTTTCCAACAAGGAATGTTGCTTCTGGTGTGAAGAAGAAATTGTCATGAAGCATGTCATGTCAGGTCATGATATGTTAAGAAATGTGAAGCATGTCGATAATAACAAACCATAACATGACGATTCATTGTAATATTGCCACAGCTCACATAAGCAAGTTGTGATCTGGAAACACTGGGAAACGTAACTTGCTTTAAACTGACATTAATGCGGTAAAGGTATGAGATAACACGCCTGCGCATTAGCACACAGAGCTTCTCGAAACATGTTTGTATGGCACGATCGACGTGAGCATATTGTCTAATTTTGTTCACTGTGACTAATGTATTTGCAAACCGGGATTTTTACATCTTTATATTCAATGCAGAACTAAATTCGGACGAGGTAATCTATGCCCATGCACAGAAATTTAATGCAATATATAACTGACCCTATTATTATTCCCCAATATTATCTTACAATCTATATCAGGCTTTGGGATAACACAAGACTTAGAATTTAACTATTGCACTTTGATGGCAAAAACAACCATGGTTTATGTCATGCTGAGTATCATTGAGACCTGAATCAAATTGCCATTAATGAACCAAAGTCCTGTCTTGCAGTTCAGATTGTCTTCGAATTGAAATCGAATCAATTTTCTGTTTCCCAACGTGAATCAGAATCGAAATCACCTTGGGCTGTGAATCAAAATCGAACCGATTCACATTTACTTGTGAATTTACGTCAATTACTTATCAGTCTGATCAGAACAAAATGAAACAATAAGAACAGGACCAAGGTAATGTATACTTCTCAACATCTGTGCAATGACAAGTACGGGTTTCTTCCTAGCTTTCCCCATGTATGAGGTGAGCAAAACGTGCACCCAGCGTGACAAAAATGTGTCAGTAGCATTATCATACACTAAAAAAATTAGCAGACATTCAACCGTTACATCCAACTTGTTCATCCTGCGCCAAAAAATGAAACATAACGTGTAAAGACACAATGAGGGAGAGTTCTTTATATCTAATCGTAAAAAATCGTAACGATAAACTACGATGATCGTAGTTTATCGTTCGAAACATAGGCTCAAACAACGGGCGTACCCCTTCCCTTGACAGCAAATATTTTGTATGTTTGTCATACAAAGCAGGGAAAATTTCGGCTTCACATTACATCAAACAAGAAATCTCGGGGCCAGGGATCTCTGCCCTAGGGGGACCGCTTCGCATAACACAAATCTCAGGAGGTTGGATCGCAGGACTCATATACTCCTTCGGCGTCGAGTTTGGAATATAAACGATTTAGGCCAAGCCGTGGGCTTACCTGACCACAATCTTCCAGCACCAACGCTCGCGTCATTTGACGTCGACACTCGACACTCCGCACGGCACAAAAGGAGACGCGCTGATCGCTGGACGGAAATAACCGCCTTGGTAGCTTCTGCTTCGCAATCGCCTGTCCGCGCATGCGCATATTTAGGATCCGATGGGACTTGCTGGTTATCGCCAGAATGTCTGTGGTTTGCCATCTAAGCTTAAGTTTTTTGAACAAATGGAACGCAGCAGAATAAAACATTTATTGTTAGTGGATTGAACTACGTCCAAAAAGATAAAGAAGTAATCGGAAAAGGGATTTTTGAAAGACAGCTCAGTGTGGATAACAAATTGAGCTTTTCGGTTCTACATTTATTCATAGATAGTTGAAAATGTGTCTTTGTTAAAGCAACTTGTAATCTTCCTGTTGGCAGCTCGGGCATCGTTTTGGCTCTCCTTTCAGCTCTCAGAAATCACCCTGTGTTAACCCTATTCCCGGAGGGCTAGACGGTATGGCCGATTCCCGGCAGGGGGGGGGGCGGATTCGGCCCCCCCCTGAGATCTCGAGAACTACTTATCCGATTTCATCGCAACAAACGGCAATCGATTTGCCGTCACGTGAACTACATTTTTATAAAAAGAAATTTTCACAATTCCGAAATTTGTGGATACAGGGGGGCAAAAATGTCAAAATGGGGGGTACTTTTTGACTTCTTATAACTCCGTTGTTTATCGACCGATTGCGATGAAATTGGCATCAATCGAGAGATTATGAATAGGGCTTTTACCATGGGTATGCAAATTTGAAATTTTGAGAAAATTCATGGGCGTTCACAGGGTTTAAAAATAGGGGGATTAGTTTTCTAATAACGGAATGAACAAAAGAGGCCAAAACACTTTTTTGGCTTCTGCTAGTCATGTTATGCTAAAGAAGTACAAATCGCATTACAATGTTTGTATAATGTTAGCATAGGCGGTGCCAGGGACATAAAAAAGGGGGAACTGTCATGGTCACACGTTCTTCAGATCAACATGTGACCTTTGACCTTAAATGACCTCCAGTGACCTTGGGGTCACCTGGAATGATGTCGTGTGCATTCAATATTATCTGTAAACGTTTTTAATCGATTAAATTCACTCTATTCCAAAAAATTCATTTTTTGGCTTTTGCGATATAGGGTACGTGCACTGACATTTTAGGTCATAGCTCCGTGACCCGACCTGATATCAAGCTAAAACTTGGTACACAAGTAGAGGACATCTTTCTACGTCATATATATTCCGGGTTTGGCATTTGAAAAAACGGCGCCGAAATTATAGCGAAAAAACAAATTTTGACTTTTGACCTTGACCTGACCTTGTAAAGTGACCTCAGATAAACAAAATTTTATATGCACATTGCCCAACTATTTAGCTATATATTCATATAAAGTTTTAAGTTCTATCTTAAAAACTCTGTTTTTGGCAGACATTTTCCTTTTACCCTCAACATGGCCAAAAATGACCTGAGGTGCCTCCCAAAAACGTTGCCTGGCTCCGCCCCTGAGCAAAATAGAATTTCGAAATTTTGTCACGGCGCGTAGAAGGAATAGCTAGGAAAAGTCACCAAGTTTCGTGAAGCTGCGTTACAAAGCCTGGAATTGGCAAGCAAAAAACCCGAGGGGGGGGCGGATTCCGCCCCCCCCTGCCGGGAATAGGGTTAATCTTATGAAGATTAGTGGAGAATTCATCTAGCCAAAATCCACCATTTGACACCGAACTAAGACTTTTTTTTCTCTGAGTGCAGGCAGATACCTAGGTCACGAACTAGTCTCATCAACAATAACTCTTTGGGTTCAATGCTGCTTTAACTCTTTGAGTTAAATGCTGGTTGAAACGCTGCTCCACGCTGCGCCATGAGCTGCGCCAAGATTGCCTAGACTGTTACGTCAGTGGTATTTTCCTCCCTATGGCCGCTGAAGGGATGACACCCCCCCTAGTGCGCGCCACATCTCTTTCTGCCTGAAACGTTTTGTGTGGAGCGCCAATGAAAGCCAGTGATGGCGATTCTGCAGTGAATGTCAGTTAAAGTTCTGCGGCGAGCAGTGGCACGAACATGTTTCTTTAAGTCTTTAGAAAGGGTGGAACCTTGGGTGTGGAGGGCCTCGCTGCGATAAGCCACCAGGGAGAAGGTCTGGTGGGAGATGGGAGGTGGGGATGGACTGCGGATTTACATGGGGATGGGAGGAGCATGCTGATAGAGAACTGGGGAAGACAGGGAGGATGACGGACCACTTGTCAACAGTAGACGTAGATGAAAATGCGCCAGACCAGCCAGCATTGTGGAGATCACCGTGAAAAATTGCTGGAGCCATGGGAAAGAAACAACGCTTAAAGACGCATGTTACCGCGTAACGGGGCCGAAACTTGGAAATGCTACAGCGAATGAAGTTGTGTGGGCTAAAATTGCAGCGCATAGCAGTAAAGTTGCTATTTAGCCATTTAGATTTATGAAAAACGGATAATCGTTACGGAATTAGCAAAAACCCTCCCTGTACTTTAACTGTGATAAACAGTAACTGGTACATGGCGGGAAGGGCCTTACGATATCAGACTCCTTCGGTGATAAACACTCGATGTGTGAGCACTCATACAACAGATTCTTGCAAATAATCATTAAGCGCGTTTATACGGGCATTTGAAAAGTTGCCAGGTTCCTTGACAGACCGGCCAGGATTCAGCTTTCTGGCCAGTTTAATCATCCGCGAGTTTCTGGGTTTCCTTCGCTTTCCCTTCACTTGTTGTTAGACATGGCAATTCAAACACCATTGTGGCTTATGCTGGTTTGCGTGAAATTACAGCTAACTAAATCTGTATGCAAACCCACTAACCTTCTTTAGGTTTTGAAAATCACAAATCGCTTCAAACACAGACGCTACAATCGTAAACAAGGACCACGTGCACAACGAGTGAAGAAATTTTCTGCTCCTTCGCCACTCTCCCTGCGCTTCCAGCTTATCAGTCTTCGACCAATCAGCGCCTTCGTTGTAAAACCTTTCAGCGTTACCAAGATACATAGCCTTTGTGAACCACTGGATTTGGCCAGCGGCCGCAATGGCGAGACGTGGCCAGGCTGGCCAGAAGCTTCCAAATCAACCGCAGAATACGCGAGGAAATCATTACGCATAGCACGTAGTACAGAAAGCCGAGATTTCTCCCACTTTTATTTCAAGCTTGTCTGAATTGCATTCCATCCATTCTGTCCCACAATGTTAAAAGGCGTCTTTGCAGGAATCAGTTGTGGTTTAAATCAGATTTATTTTAAAGCTTGTCAATTCGGCCAACCTGGCCAGAAATCTGGCAATTTTCCAAATGCTGGTACAAACGTGCCTTCTCATGGAAAGGAAAAGGCAAGCGACGAGTTGAACTATTATTCCGATTAATGTTACCCGATTAGAAGCATCTAAGTCCGTGACTATGGGTACTATAAACTGAGCGGTTACCATGAATGCAAAAGCTGAGAACAGGGTATTGCTGAAAGTGCATGCCGGTAGTTTCAATGATAAGGCGCGACTTGGCGATCTCGTTGCAGAAATAATCACAAACACTTCGTCGGCAATAATCCGACTCAACAATCTGAAACCAGTGCACGAAATCGTTTTTCGTGCACTTTCTGAGCCACGATATTCAGGGCGTTGCAAAACTCGAAGTTTCCGTAACATGCCATACACGACTGGGTCTGTATATAACCAGAAATGAGAAATTTCCAGCGCAGTCCCTGACGAGACAGGTGTTTAGTCTAGTGCCTAGTGTTCGAGTGAGGTGAACGTTTGCCATCTGCCCAGTACGCTCAAAGCGGGGACCATGCTGCCTCTTCACGTGGTCTTATTTATCCTCAAATTTTTCCCTCAAGAAGCTCCCGTGGACACATGGAACTATGACGACACTGAAGCGTGGAAAAAGCTGTACCCTCTGTGCGGCGGACCTTTCCAGTCTCCGATCGACCTCACGAAGGACCATGCCGTCCAAGCTCCGCCCATCAGGGTAATCGCATCCGAGTTGCTCGTGGAAGGAGAGATCATGGCTTACAATACCGGACGGCGTATCGATATGAAAATGACCGTACCGGAGAGCGGCAAGCCAGGGCTTCAGATCGCTTCCGAGCAGTATCCGCTGAAGGGCAGGTACGTTTTTCAGGAGCTCCATTGCCACTGGGGCGATGCCTTGGGCACCCCCGGCTCCGAGCACTCCATCGAGGGCAAGTTCTTCGAGGCGGAGGCCCACCTGGTCTTCTTCGACAGCAGGTTCGACAACATTGACGACGCGAAGCGCGTGCCCGGAGGGCGTGGCCGTCGTGGCGGTCTTCCTCAGCCGCATCGGCAGGTCCACAGAGGCGATCTTCCCCACGTTCGGGCTGGAGGACCGGTTGGACGAGCTGGCCGCCAGAGGCGACAACATCCGCTTCAAGACTGATCTCACGCCGGTGGCCGAACTGGTGCGAATTGCGCTAACGCGGGTGCTGACCTACGAGGGCAGCCTTGACCTCGCCCGCCTGCAATCCGGTGGTGTTTTGGCTCGTCTCAACCGTCAACACGGGAGCCAGCGGCAAGTTCCTGGACGGACTTGTCACCAAGATCTTCCAGGACAAAGAAAAGATCAAGCCACTGATAAACAACTTCAGACCGCTTCAGGATCGTGAGGGTCGAAGAGTGACCGCACGGTTCAACTTCTGTGCCAGATGATAATAAACTTTCGCAAAGATCTTGCCGTTCGATCCCAGCTGCCATTGGCACATGACCTGGTAGATGAACTGGTGCGTGAAATTCGTTGTCGGTGAGCGGCATTGATGACTTCTGTAAGTTTACAGTTAACGTGAGCTAAAGACTGAACTGCGTTGGCTTTGGCGACCCTTCTCCATTAAATTGTGCTGTAGAAATGCCAGTTTGGTGAAGATGCAGATGAATCCTTTAGTAGGTGTGCTCTCCTGTCGCTGTATTGTCTTGTTTGTTGCTCGAAATCGTAAATGACGCTCTGTGGCAAAAGTTTCGTCACCATCAACGCAAACCCACAACAAGTGAAAGAGGACTGTGCAAAACGATTGACATACATGTTTTGAATCTTCATGTGGCCTGTGGAAACAGACGTGTGATTCCTCTGGAGCTCTCTTCCTTTTATATGAATCGAAATTTGTTGTTAAGACAACTATAAGGACGCCACAGATGGACATGATCGAGGATTAAAGCAGTGTGAAGAAAGGACTGAGAATTATTGTTTTGTGTGCGCTTACGTGCGTGCGTGCGTACGTGTGCGCGTGCGCGTGTGCAGGTGCACGTGTTCGTGTGCATCTACGCGTAAATGGTAGCTTGTGGGGACCGGAATCAGTTTTCACACCCGCTTATGGGTACTGAATTACTCATGGGAACCGATTTTCCGGTCCCCACGAGATTTTTTGCAGGGATGCATACATATCGTTCAGAAATGTTTGCAGGTGGTGTTTTTGAGCCAGTCCCATAAGCGACCATTTATCGGTTATCTGTGTGAAAGTGTGTGGGATCGGCCCGCGACCGCCCGGCCGGTCACACACTTGCGCACAGTAGCGGTGTCTGGTGGCGGCCGGGTCAACTCAGCTGGGAACGCCCGAACCCCTAGCACCCCGCTGAGCCTCGCGCTGTCACCCAGTGTAAAAAAGACGGTGCCCTGGGAATGGCGTCAGCGACCAAATATTTGCTAAATTGGCGACCACAACCAGAAATAACAGAAATAACTTTAACCCTATTCCCGTCAGGGGGGCTGAATCCGACACCCTCGGGTTTTTTGCTTTCCAGTTCCAGGCTTTTTAACGCAGCTTCACGAAACTTAGTGACTTTTCCTAGCTATTCTCTCTACGCGCCGTGACAAAATTTCAAAATTCTATTTCGCTCAGGGGCGAGGCCAGGAAACGTTTTTGGGAGGCACCTCAGGCCATGTTTAACCATTTTGAGGGTAAAAGGAAAATGTCTGCCAAAAATAGTTTTTAAGATAGAATTAAAAACTTGATATAGATGTATAGCTAAATAATTGGGCAATGTGCAGAAATAATTTTGTTTATCTGAGGTCATTTTACAAGGTCAGGTCAAGGTCAAAAGTCAAAATTTGTTTTTTCGCTATAATTTCGGCGCCGTTTTTTTCAAATGCCAAACCTGGAACATATATGACGTAGAACGGTGCCCTCTACTTGTGTAGAAAGTTTCAGCTTCAAATCAAGCCGGGTCACGGAGCTGTGACCTAAAATGTCAGTGCGCGTACCCTATGTCGCAATAGCCAGAAAGTGAAATTTTTGAAATAAAGTGAATTCAAGTGATTGAAAATGTTTACAGATAATATTAAATGCACTCGATATCACTCCAAGTGATCCCAAGAACACTGGAGGTCATTTAAGGTCAAAGGTCACAAGTTGATCTCAGGAACGTGTGACCTTGACAGTTTCCCCTTTTTCATGTCCCTGGCACCGCCTATGCTAATATTATACAAACATTTTCATGCGATTTGTACTTCTTTAGCATAACATGACTAGCAAAGGGCAAAAAAGTGTTTTTGCCTCTTTTGTTCATTCATTTGTTAGAAAACTAATCCTCCTATTTTTGAAACCCTGTGAACGCCCATGAATTTTTTTTTCAGAATTTCAGATGTGTGTACCAATGGCAAAAGCCCTATCCATAATCCATCGATTCATGCCAGTTTCATCGAAATCGGTCGATAAACATCGGAGTTATAAGAAGTCCAAAAATACCCCTAATTTTGACATTTTTTCCCCTGTATCCACACATTTTAAAATTTGGATAATTTCTTTTTATAAAAATGTAGTTCACGTCATGGTAAATCGATTCCCGTTTGTTGCGATGAAACCGGACTAGTAGTTCTCGAGATCTCAGGGGGGGCCGAATACGCCCCCTCCTGCCGGAAATCGACCATACCGTGTAGCCCGCCGGGGATAGGGTTAAAATATGTCTCCCCAGATCAGTTCATATGTGCCCGGAAAATGTCATTCCTAACTTTTTGAATTTAGGTGCGGTGATTGAGTTACTTCAAAATATACTAGGAATATTCCGATAGTACTATCAGCTCTGTTGCAACTCGTACCCACCACTTTTGCTACTGGGCCATTCGTTCCACACCGGACACCGCTCTTCTGGCGACCACATGTGTTAAACCAATGGTATTCCATGGTCGCCAAAAGCGATGACGACAGGCCAACCGGCGTTCGTCGTGGTCGGCGCCCAAAAAGGTAGTTATAAGCCTTGAGCGTCTTGGTAGAATTCGCGGATCGTCCATGGTGTAGATTTCAAATTCCAATTTTTGTGTGGGCAGTCGAACTACCTCGGAACTGCATTGCTTGTCGTATGTGAGGTAGTGTAAAGATAAACACCAAGAAAAAGACAAAACGCAGAGGAGAAAACTTACGGCGATGCGAAGGTAAATGGCAAGAAGAGGGTGAGGAGAAATTGTGTATGTGGCCACGAAGAATGTTTCTTGTTAGGTGCCGAGCAAAGCATATATAAACATACAATGAACAAGCATGAGGAACATGAACCAGTGAAGATATTCCCGGAAAGCCATATTGCTCGCGGAGAACGCTGGTCAAGCTGGATAGGACATGATGGTTTTTACCCAGTACGTACTAAGTTTATGAAAATGTCATTTTTCTGGCGCTTTCTATTTTTATTTTTATTTATTTTTTCTTTGCTGTGGAAACTGTCATTCAGTTACTGACATTGAATAAAAATAATGACCGTTATGCACATTTTGGATAACTCCTGTTTGTACATCCAAGATAAACCATGATATTGTCACATGATGCTCACTTTCCTGACAGAGCTTTGACTTGTGTGTATGTACTACCTTAGCCTTAGTCTTGAAATATCAAAACATAGCAATGTTCTTGGACCATAAACTTCAAATTATTCTTAGTTTTTGTGGAACTGTAATATTGCATTCTCATAACTACTATGACAGCACCATTTTCCAACCCTGCTTTTCTAGAACCGTGGAAGGTGAGTGTTGACTGACTAAACCTGATTTTTCAACACAGATACTTCATATGCTGATGCTTCCTTTCTTGTAGAAAACGGTAATGCAGATGTCTCATCCATGGAACATGAAGTCGAGTTGGCAGCAGGTTAATCTGCAGACTTCTGTCAGTCACAGTCATGGGCACAGTCATACTTTTCTGCTTAAGCTTCTCGTTTTTTGTGGCCCTCCAAAAATATCTTTAACAACTAAATATGTGTATGAGATTACTCAAATTCTGAAAAGTTTTTGTTTTATTGGGTGCTACATTTGCCACAGTCATGCCCCTTTAAAAATAACAAGAGTCCCTACCTCTCCTCCGGCTGGCGACCAGTTTACGAAACTTATATCCGGTCGGCGACCATCGATATCTTTTTTTAGTCCTGCTGTCACCCTTTCGTCTCCGGAGGACGACTTTGCTCCTTTGGACCCTTTGATCGTTACCGGCGCCAGACGCCAGGCCCAACGCAGAAATTGAGGTGGCTCGTCACGGACGGTTTTAGCGGGGCGCTGCGCTATCCAACCTACAGAACTTTGACGCGTGGATGGCTGTGTGCCGGAATGAACAGATCTTGAGCCATGTTTTCTTCACTCAAATAAAAGCTAAATGAGAATTAATTTCAGACATATTAGTGAAATGACATGCTCTCTCATGAATGTAATAATCAATGGAGGCGGACCATATTTCGTAATGGGGGAGCGGACAAACAACTTTTGGAAGTCCCTTGATCTTGAGAGGCCCCTTTCTGAAGAGAAGCCTTTTGCTCAAAAGAGGTTGCGCTGAATGAAGCATTACCCATGGTGACGCGGGTCTGTTTTAACATATTTTCCCTTGCCGTGATAAGCTTCCTTACACTTCACCCCAAGTTGGTCAACAGTCAGGCTGCTAGGCTGGCTCCTGCCTACAGGGGTATCCTGCACAAAGCACGTTCGAAATCCACTGGACACGACATGCATGTTACCTCTATTACAGATCGGGAAGGATGACTTTTTTAACCCGCGCACGACCGTGGGTCGGCGACGATCACGCCCGCCTTGGGGGAGGGGGTTGACCGCCCCCTCTAACTCATGAACTGTCGGTCGCACAATGAAAATAAGCATACCGTTGGAAAGCTCGTGACAACTAGAACTCGAAACTGGTCCCATTTTTAGTTTTAGATGATATGGATCGCAACTTACTCGCTGCTACAACACATCAAAGGGTCAACCTTCCGAGCGTCAGCGTTCACCATTGACGTCATCTATATTGGACAAAGCGTCACGCGCGCTGGCTGCCGGCGCTGTGGCGTCGTCCTGCACAACAGGACGTGTGCTTGTACGATGTGCCCGGCTGCCGACCGACGCCGCCCACGTGCACGGCCCTCTGCTGGATGAAGCTGAACTCTGCCCAGTTGGGCTGAAAGCTGCTGCAGATGGACTGGAACCCAGTGTCCGTTAGTGTTTGTCCCGATGAACATTGCAGCTTTTCGTTGAAAAACAACATTGGTCTTGGACAAACCTGCGCCACTAATGCGTATCAAGGCATGCAACGATTGCGCCCCTGTCATCGACGCGACGAAGAGCCTGATGGCTCACCACTGCCGTACGTTATGCAGCGGTGACCGTGAGGTGTACCAGCATCTTAACAGACAGGTCCGGGCTGCCACCCGTCGGGACTGTAGGAAGGACATCGGACGCCGTATCCGACGCGACGGCCCCGGCTCATTGTGGCGAAATGTCCGCACTGTGGTTTCACTCAAGCAGACAGCCGCAACCCCGCCAGACATCGACGTGGATGCCCTCAACCGGCACTTCGTTGAGTGGGGCATCCGCACTGCTGCCCAACTAGATTTTTGGGGACCAGACCCGCCAGATTTCCGCCATGAATGTCCACAGGGGCGTTCCAAGTGTCCGCTGTACCGGGCCTTGATCTCTTGCCTACCATAGTGCGAATGTGGAACACTACGTTGTATGGTGCTGATGGCCTCTGCGTGCGTTTTATCAAACTGTGCGCCTGTTTTATATGTGGAGCCATCGTCCATATAGTTAACACCAATCTTACAACCAATGCCCAAATCCTCCAAATCCACTGAGCCATCATCAGACCGACCCATGTCTATCCTTTCCACCAAAGCCAATGTCAAAAGACTGGCTGTGAAGGGACAGCTGTTTGCGTGCTTCTCTCTCTACCTGTTTTCCTCAGTGCAGCATGACTTCCGGCTCAGTTATTCCACCGTCACGGCTTTCCCACGACTGAGCTAAGGTTGACTGCTAAAAAGTGACCAGGTTCCTAGCGCCATGGACCAGTGTAAACAAATGTTTTGACGTAAGACCTCACGAACGTGTTACTGACAAGCTTACGCTGTATGGCATTGACCCACGTTGCATCAAAAACTACCTTTCCATGCAGGTACTGTTCCCAGGAAAACCGGGTGACACTGACAGCCGTTTTACTACGATAGAAAGAAACCTCGTTCAGCTGTCGCATTGATTTAGGAAGAACGGTATGAAAATCAACGTACAGAAAGTACAGCTCATTGCACTCGGCGTCTGCCAAAACTTCAGCAGTCTCCGGGATGTCAGTGTCACGTTTATGGGTTCTAGGTTACCGGGCCGCTGGCCGTGAAAAAACCGCGTTACGCTTGGCTGACATATGACCTATGCCGATCGTACTGACAATGTTGCAGGCTGCTGCAAGGAAAAAAATATCTAATGCTTTTAACAAAATGAACTCGAAAGGATGGTTCTGAGCAAGGAGAGCAAAATCCACCACCCCTGTCATCCCCATTATCACCAGCACTACCTATAAGAGTTTATTGAGATGATAACCGTAACATGATTACCACGGATCGCCAGATTGACCAGTCGACTATTACCCTGAAGATTTGGGTTACTCTTCTCGGTACGTTACTGGAAAGCACCACGTATTACTCATCTGACCCTAGCACACTACAGTAATACTCCGACTACGGGCGTTCTTGAACTACCCCTGCTAACTCCTCCTACATTATCACTCGCAACATTCGGAGAAAAGAGTGCTCTTGAACCAGCCCCAAAAACTCGTCTCACACGAGCAACAATCCAGACATACTCCCACGAAACGTTTTTCTTGCCCAATTTTGCACGACTTTATTAGTCAGATGAAATCTGGATTTAGGTCGTCCGAGGCATGGCAGAGGATGAGGAGAATGAAATCGTCATTGTCTCATTAAGTTCGTTTTCTCCCCCTGAAGATTCCATTTTCAGGTCTTGGCTGGAGCAGCTGGGTTTATGCCTGGCATTGACGGTTAACACGAGTTCCAAATTTCTCCAATCAGTTTCACATCCTCGTAGATTGTAGTAAATAATCACAATATATACATGAATCAGCAGAAGTAGGTAACACCAGCTGTCTTTTTTCATCTTTTCTTCAGAAATTCAGCTTCCGAAAATGTAACATAACAGTTGAAAGTCACCACTCCCTAGCACATTTGCTTCCACGACGTGAGCCGGCTACTTAGCAAAATGAGACGAACAGACTGCATTCTTTTTATTCGATGTCCAACTGATCCTAGGAAAGTCTTGAGTCTGCCTTGTTTGACAGACGGAATGATCGCTCCTCTGGTAATGAACAGAAAGATGGACCTAAGTCGAGGTTCGGCTTTTTCATACAATGTCAAATGCACGATACATCTGGCTGTAAAAATGAGGCAAACGCAACGCTGCACTGAAATCACATGGGGATTGCAAAAGAAGAGCGCAGTGTGCCTTTAACCCTATTACCGGCAGTGGGGGCTGAATCCGCCCTCTTCTCAGGTTTTTTGCTTGCCAATTCCAGGCTTTTGAACGCAGCTTCACGGAACTCGCTGACTTCCTAGCTATTCTTTCTAGGTGCCGTGACAAAATTTCTATTTTGCTCAAGGGTGAAGCCAGGCAACGTTTTCGGGAGGCAACTTCGGCTATTTTTGGCCATGTTGAGGGTAAAAGGAAAATGTCCGCCAAAAACAGAGTTTTCAAGATAGAACTTAAAACTTTACATGGATGTATAGCTAGATAGTTGGGCAATGCGCAGATGTAATTTTGTTCATCTGAGGTCACTTTACAAGGTCAGGTCAAGGTCAAAAGTCAAAACTTGTTTTCTGCAATAATGCCGGCGCCGTTTTTTAAATGTCAAACCCTGAATATGCATGACGTCGAACGGTGCCCTCTACTTGTGTATCAAGTTTCAGCTTGATATCAGGTCGGGTCACGGAGCTATGACATAAAATGTCAGTGCAGTTACATTAAATCGCAATACCTATAAAATGAAATTTTTAAAATAGAGTGAATTCAAGTGATTGAAAACGTTTACAGACAATGTTAAATGCACTCGATATCATTCCAAGTGACCCCAAGGTCACTGGAGGTCATTTGAGGTCAAAGATCATAAGTTGATCTGAAGAACGTGTGACCATGACAGTTCCCCCTTTTTCATGTCCCTGGCACCGCCTATGCTAACATTATACAAACATTGTGATACGATTTGTACTTCTTTAGCATAACATGACTAGCCGAAGCCAAAAAAGGGTGTTTGCCTTTTTTGTTCATTCAGTTGTTAGAAAACTAATCCTCCTTTTCTTGAAACCCTGTGAACGCCCATAAATTTTCTCAAAATTTCAGATTTGTGTACCCTTGGTAAAAGCCCTATCCATAATCTCTCGATTCATGCCGGTTTCATTGAAATCGGTCGATAAACAACGGAGCTATAAGAAGCCCAAAAGTGCCCCCCATTTTGACATTTTTGCCCCCCTGTATCCATACATTTCAAAATTTCGACTTTTTTTTTTACAGAAATGTAGTTTACGTCATGCAAAGTCGATTGCCGTTTGTTGCGATGAAATCGGACTAGTAATTCTCGAGATCTCAGGGGGGGGGGGCGAACCCGCCCCCTGCCGGGAATCGACCATATCGTCTAGCCCTCCGGTAATAGGGTTAATATTATTTCATCAGGGCGCCGGGTCGCGTTGTCGTGGCAAATGTATTCATGGAGTGGTGACTACAAAAAAAGCACTTTAATAAAAAACGCCTCATCCATGTGCACGATAAATGCATGTTCATCCAGTGTGCACATACGAGCGCCTTGACCTTGCCTCGTTTTGCAGCTCCATAAACGTTCATCTGGCTGCGAAACAAGGCAAGGTCAAGGCTGCCCTGGGGTTAGCTGGAGGCTGGATGCAAAGAACACAATGGCCAAAACGCAGAGAATACACAAGGAGCACGGACCTCTTGAACGCACCAAACGCACGAGGTACGTTAACCGGCCGCCGACTGGGGGGGAGCAGTTGACCGCCCCCCCCCCCTGAGGTTTTTCCGGGATTGCGAGAGAACGAACAAACACACAGGCACGAAACTTGTGTACCTTTTGCCTCATCATATGTACACCTTGCGTCAAAGTTTTGACCTTAGGTCAGGCCATGCGCGGGTTAAGACATAGTGAACCAACGTACGAACGCACGACAGTCTACGACATGCTAAGTACCCTAACAGTTTTGACACAAGAACGGATATCCGATGCGGTCCACAGTCTGTTTCACACCACATTAGCCCGATGTTTGTGCACCCCAGTCGCTGAACACTTAGCCCACTTGGACACTTGGACACCTGGAGGTGCTTTGATATTGTCACATGCCATCGCTAGCTTGTTTAGAATGACTATCATGTTCAGGCGTGAGCGGACGTTAATGAGGTGTAGTGAAAGAATAAACCTTGGGATCTCAAAACCTGTATGTATTTTTCAATGCTCCCTACATCTGGGATGTTGGACAACTTAACTCTGTTTTTTCCAAAACATGTCTCGTTTAGTAGACTTTGGCTTTTTATTATTCCCCACATTGCCCAATAATGCGCCAAAACCAGGCCCGGAGCCCTCCTCTCTTTAACGATTCAGTACGACTCCGAACGGGTAATGTGGGCATAACTATATTCGGCATGATGTGAAAAATGTAACTGCATTGTCATTCTAATTTAGGAACTTAGGTTTTGCATTGGGGTTGCTGCTGAGACATGCTTTTTGTGACCTTTACGCCTGATATCCAGGTGAACTGACTTAGTAATTGATATGCAACGAAAGCTGTTATGCCGTGGGCAAAGAATTAAGAAACTGCATCTCATTGCAAACGTAAAGATTTCTTTTCTTCAGCTCTCCCTTAACTGCATACAGAGGACTGCCGCCCCCTCCGCTGTCGAGAGGTGCCGCGAGGAGTTGGCGGTGGTTATGACTGCGCATACGGATATTGTTCACTGCCATTGTAGGTTGGACAGGGTTGACAACGCACACGGTGCGGAGAGCTGCGTAATGGGCACAGTCACGGTGACGCATGACTGAGGACAGCAGAGAAGATGCCAAAAGTAAGAACGAAAACAAGGCTCTTGTTAATTTCTCCAATGATAGGGGCATCGGCTCCCTACCCCAAGCTGAGCTGCCTGCATTGCGAAATGTGCTGGCAAGAATGTTGTCGTCGCAAGAAATGCGTGTTTTACAGAGGAATGCGGTAACCGTGAGGTACTGAGCGCAAAACGTTGCTCCAGAAATCACCTGAATATGGGGGAAAATGAATCCGATTGTTATGACAGCGGAAAAGCTTTGATAAGTCCCAAGATTTCAGAAATAATTTTCTCATGCCAAGTGCGTGAAGCAAAAGGATGTTAATGAACGTTACGTTCCAAGCCCGGTTAAAGGACAGGGAGAAGTTTAAGAAGTCAAGTCAGTCCGGCTATATACGTCTGTCGCTGCGCCATGCTGACTGAAATACGCTGTGATGACCGCGAGAAAGTGCATATGAAATTTTCATGCCCACGACAACAGAAATTACCCGGAAAAGAGCGGATATTCATGAGAGACCAAAGAAAGAAAATGGGAGAACGAGGAGCAATGAGATATCAGTTGTCGCACGTGCCTGCACAGTGGCCACCTGCTGTGCAACATATTGCTGTTTTGTTGTTTCGCCAGTCGTTTTTTCCTCCTTACTTGCCACGCGCTTGGCAGCTTTCTGTAGCCTTTTGTTGTCATCCCGATCGACAACTGACATCTGATTGTTCCTTGGAGCAAGAGGAATTTCTCCCACTTTGCTTCTGTGTATTTTCACAGAGCCATCACAGCCTACTTCAATGCATGTCAGCACGAGGCAGCGGCAGGCGTATAAAGCCGGTCTAAGTTGGCGTTAACTTCTCCCTCTCCTCTTGTCGGGCTGACCGTGCGATGCGTGTGGCATGGAAAAATTATCTCTGAAGCTTAGGATTGCCGCGATCTCCTCCGCCATGAGACACTGGGACTCATTTTTTTCCATGCTTCAATAATTTCAGGAGCAATCCTTTGCGCTCAGTACCCCACTGTTGCCACATTCCTCTGTAAAACGCACATTCCTTGCTGCAGTAACGTTCTTGCCAGGGCATTTCGCAATGCAGGCAGCTCGGCCTGGGGGAAGGGAGCCGATCCTCGCTATTGAGAGAGAGAGAAAGAGAGAACACTGTTTTTACAGACTCTTGGTCCAGTTCACCTCACAGCGCTATCACCTCACAGGGTGAGTAACGCCCGATTCCATAATGTTCTATATCTTATATCCTAAACAACGAGTATGTTTCCAGATCACCGTCAGCGAGTGAAATCATGACCCGTTACATGGAGGCAGAGCCGCTGCAAGAAGCACCAAGCCTTTTTTGTACATCGTGTCGTAGTTGGCAACGCGTTCTGACCGGAAGCTCTACAGAATTTGTCATAAGCAAAAACTATCCGGGCTGCAATGTTCAGACACACCTTGAATTTATGTAATAACAACACACCTTGAATTTATGTAATAACAACACACCTTGAATTTATGTAATACAAAACAACAGAACAAAATAGTTTCCTTGTTATACTATGCAAGTTACTATTTATTTCTAGATTTATACTGACAACTGATCCAGACATGAATTGCGATGAAGGGCAAGTCATGTTTAGTCTTTTCATAGAGCTTCCGCTTTATTTTCAGAGACAGTTAAACCGCATCTGCGGCATTTACGGAAACTTGCAAAATTTTGCAATTAAAGCTTACGTAGTTAACGTCAAATATCGGCGATTCTTTGTCATTCTTCTATGAAATGTGCGATGACTTCTTGAGCAACCTCAAAGTGAGCCATATTTTATCGTTTTCCAAGGTTGTGCAACATCCTTAGCTGTGTTGGCTGATGTTGGTCAGGACTTTGTGGTGTTTGCTGCGCTTGTTGATTGATATAGTTTTTGTGACCCGCAAAGGTTATTCCATTATCTTACTGTATGGCAAGGTTACTCGAACTCTTAATAAAACAGGGAACTGAACCACTGTTTGTACATGTCGGCGAGCAGCACAGCTATGTCGCGCCCTTGCATAGGTGGCGCCACCAGCGGCGCCCACGGAAAGCTCTTCCTTCCGAGTGCTGTTTGAATTTTCCGTCCGCCAGGCGGCGCTGCTGAGCTGAATACAGGTAACGCTAAAAGCCCTGCGCGTCATCGTCGGATTCAACAGCCAACGGCCATTTTGCTCATCGAATGCGAAAGCCGTAAGTCGTCAGATACAGACCCTGAAAACATTTTGGACATTTTGGACAAACATTTTGGTCCATGCCGTCCATGCATCATGTTTCCATGTGCATGCTGCATATCGGAATTAGGCTGAGCCACCTTTTGCTGGGCTTCAACGATCGGGATTGCAGAAGTGTTTCCATGTACATATCGTGTCCTCAGATCCTTTGGGCGATCCTTTGGGATCGCAGACACGGGTTCATTTTCATTCATTCAGAAGGGATGGGTCCATGCCGTTTTAAACGGGCTCTCTGGCAAGCCTTAGCATTGGGATGTTTCCAGTCAACAGCTGTGCTGACTGGAAAACACAACTGTTGACTGGAAACGTAGCTGCGGCGAGCACTGGCAAAACGTTGGCTGGAATGAAGTTAGAAAATAGAACTAGTATGACCAAATACTCCACATATCCTCCTAATTCCAGGCCATCGGCATTCATTATTGCTGCATGAGCCGCTGCAATGGGGTGACTTCATCTGTCACATTAAATGATGAACCCTTCTTCCAACCCATGCCGAAACGAACCTAATGAAATCAGGCACATAGCAGTAATTCGGAACAGACTTCAGTGACGGAAATGTCAACGTGCGTTATCAAAAACTGGGACAGGACATGTCGTGAAATGGTGTCCATTTATTTTAAACTGCTGGGAAATTGGCTGTTGTCGGAAATGACATAGGCGAAGCAGGCTGTGCTGAGTGAACGAAAGGTGTGCAGTGTAGTAAAAGCTGGCCTAGGACCGGTGTTCCCACTAGTTTAAACAAGGATATTTGCAGTTTCCAGTTTCCTCTAAGCGTGCTGCCTAAAGCATTTTCTCACAGTAAGTGACATTAAGGCGTTTCGAGACAGTCAAAATGTGTATCTAAATGCACTTCAAAACTTATTTTCGGGTTATATTACAGTTTCAGACGTAGCCAAGGCACTGGGTAAGCCTAAGGCATTGCCATACTTGCCAGTATTATCGATCAAGAAAACCCACATCAAAGAAGGGTAATTTAACAGTTATATGTAGGGGAGAGTTGTGTAGGATGATCCACTTTTTGCATCGCGGACAGTATCGGCAGTAATTATCAAGATAACAATGCTTTTATCATTTGCTCTAACAGTTTAACCCTTTGCGCTTCTCATGGCATTGCAGCTGTTTGCATAACAATTGTTCTTGTGTTAGAAAAATGGCGCGAAAAATTGGTTTACATCTGGCTCAACTTACCCTATAGGTGGGATGAATTGAGCCGCCTAGTGGGGCAAGTCGAGCATGAGGGATAGCATGGGCACGAAGAGAAAGGAATTCTACTTTGAAAGCGGTAAGGATTTTTTCCGATCTCCCAACACCTGGTGGGTTTGAGGGGACCCAGCAGTGACCCTGGACCCTTCAGTCGAGCCTCCCATTATCGAATCCCGACTACACTCCCTCTCAGATTAAGCATATACCTACCAGCAATCCAACAATCTGCCTTCGTGCACGGAAGAACTATTGCTTTCAAATTTTATGTCATGAGAAATTTTGAAGTTTTATCGATGGGGTGAAAATGGTTATAAGATACTCCTCTTTCCTGAAGAAGACACTTTTCATTGTCACTCTCCTCGTACGTTGTTTTTGCCTTTCAGATGCCGGTGGGACTGACCACGTCTTATGCATGCAATCGCACGATTCGTCTACCACTCGCTCCGAACAGCTGGAAAAAAGACAATTGTTTTCCTGTAATTTAAGCAGACAGCTGAACATCACAAGTAGCAAAGCGTTGATAATGCAAAACAAACTGAGCATTTGTTGAAAGACAGCTAGGCTACTTCCGGTCTAAGACCCGTCTAAACAAGTTTGAACTAAGCGGTTATCTCTCGGATTGGCCTGTTTTTGTAGAATGGAATCATTCCAGTTTAGAGCCGTGACATACAGCCCCGTCCGGAGCATGAATCGTGCGCCCACGTTCTGCATGTAGTACACTGGACCCACTTTTCTCTCGGTTTTTTGCTAGAAAATGGTTTCATACAAACCATACGGAACGTCTCGTGTTCTTCGTCATCAGAGAGCAATTCTGACCTCTTTGCGTTCCATTCCGTTTTTCCCTCGATATACGCTTCTCAGTCTTTGCCTCTCACTCTGCTTCAAGCTTTCTCTTTTCTGTAGTGTCGGTTAAAATTCGTGTTGTTCCTCGATTTCGTCTCTATGTCGTTCTTCTATGTCGTCAATGTCGTTTCTATGCTTTTTGTCTTCAAGGCCTTACGAATAGGTGAAATGGCTGTGATTGGGATACGCCCATCTGTAGCAATGGCCGACGTGCACATACTTAGGCCATCTGCGGCCGTCGTTCATTGGTCAGCAAACTTAGCACTGACGGCGGTCGAATGGCAGGCGGCCAGACCATCTGCAGCGTTTGCACGTGACGGGCCGGCAAACGCCGCAGCGGTGATCAGACCATCTGCAGTGGTGGCGCCTGACGGCCGGCAGACGTAGCACATGCCGTCGTGACGCCGCCAAGGTCCATAGGCTCAGGCTCTTGTGAGCCAGCGGCGGGGTCTTGCCTATCGGTCACTGCAGAGGGCGCAAGCTCTTCGTCAGGACGCACATCCCTCTTGAAGGGGTAGGTCCCAGTCGCACGGAACCCAGACTCATTGTTTCGTTTTGACATTGCGAGGAGTAGGCTGCATCTGCTATGTGCAGTAAGGGGTATATCGTGACAGTTTTGCCGGGGTTCGACCTCATCCAACCGTCAATTGCCCGGTCGTAGACGGCCTTGAGCGGGCTGCACACTGCGACATTTAACGGCTGTAACTTGTAGCTCGTATGTGGTGGAATGGTCATGATGATGATCCCATGAGTCCTGGCAAATTCCACGGCCCTCAGAGACACGTGCGATTCGTGTTTGTGCTTCATGAGAAGGACTGGACGTTCTGGAGAACATCTGGCGTGTGCTCCGACGTGCTCCAAGGACAGGGGAGACTTGCTTTCATTAATTCATCCGGATCTGGTTCCGCATCCAACTGAACCTGTCGGGCTCCCTCTGATGAAGTGCTCCTTATATCTCATTGGCGGAAAACGGACATATCGCGTGGGAGGAGTTTCCCATCGCATTTAACGCGCAGACAGTCACAAGATGTTTCCGCTCCCCAGAGGTTACTGCACCCTCCTGCTTCTTGTCCTTTTCAGCGCTAACTTGCTTCGCGGATTGCACTTTGGTAACCCCACTTTCGTCTGCATTTTAGATATCTTTTGGCGCAAATTCATAGCGCTGCATGACCTCGTGAAGGCTGCCGTAAAATTGAGCCACCGCATGCCTATTGAAAGCTTTGGCTCTGGTAGGAGATTCAGCTTCTGGTGGTCGGCTGCTGAGATGGTACCTTTTTTGAACCCTCTGAGTCATTCTACTCCTGTTTCTCCGTTTCTTGCCCAGCTGTCCGGGACGCTGACGTTGTTTTGTGCCGCAAATTGAAACGCCAACGGACAACATTTGTAGCAAGTTAGTCCGTGAAACTGGTCCGCTAGGGCTCTGGTTCGGTCAGCCAACTCCATCTCCATGGTTGCATCAAGTCTTATGAGCAGCAGCGGTGATTTCATAATCAACACTACGTTGTCTTTTGGACAACAACCGCATCATTGTCATTCTTTCGATTCCATGCTTTTTCCTCTCCGCACGTACTGTCATACCCTGTGACACCTCCTGAGTCACCTCTTCGGAGGCGAGCAGGCTATGGCCCCCTGCCGTTTCTCGAAGGTACACCCGCACTGTGGCCGGACAGGTATCTGGAAGAGGATAGGCGAAATATACAACAACCGGAGGAGGAAAAAAGTCGTACTGCAAGGATAGTGGATAACGTGGTGGGGGCGGGGGGCAGCGACCTACCGATCTGGAAACCTGGCGCAGATATATGACTTGGTTACCCCCCCCAAAAAAAGGAATCTAACGGCTTCCGAGCTTGCGGAGCAACACCGAAAAACAGCTCGATGGAAATATGCGCATTAACATATGCATTGCACCAATGCAGACTTCAAAGTTGTGACATTGACTCTCTTCAGAAATACCTACATGGATGTCTGAATATTTCTGGATAGGTATATAAATACATAAAAGGAGGATCTGGATGTGATCAGTCACCAGAGTCCATATATACATTGGGGGCCCTTTGAGAGTCAAGGGCACAAACAGACCATTATCACGTCTCAGTTTTCAAGCCTTTCTTGCTCACCAATAATTCTGATCGGGATGGCCCCCACTGCAGCCAGAAAGGGCGCACGAGAAACTACTTGCCTCCCTCCATCTAAAAATAATATTCGCCACCAGGGCTCCACTGAAATGGCTAACCCCGGCGTCCTGCAAACCCCCCCGGACGGTTTGGTTCCGAATTGTAAAAAAAAATGGCCAGAGTGGTTGGTCCCGCTGCAATGATGTGCTGAGACCAAAATGATGACCAAAAGTGACAAATCTGAACATAGTTTTGTGAAGTTTTGATAAAACTGCATATAATATCGTATTTTATTTAAATATTTGGTATTTGAAAGCCCACCAACATCTAACGGTTCCACACCAACGGATCCACACAAACTGGCCAGCAAACCCAGCCAAAAGCCCGCCGGCTCATGCAGGCTCAAAAGTGGCAGCTCCCCTCCCTTTCCCACATGAAACTTAGGTCCCATTTCGTAAATCCTACAAAATTTTGGATTTTCTCTTTTTCTTTCAAAGAGATAAAAACAAAAAATATTAAAACCTATGAGACAAAGCGCTACTGAATCCGTCGTGTTTATTACTGGTCTCCACACAGTCCTTATTGGTTTGTACCCGCCACGTACGCCGTAAACATATGGTTCCGGTCACCTGCACTGAAGCAGTTGCGGGCAGCCGGCGCTAAATTTTTACCGTGCACGGCGCAGGAGGATCGTGAGAGCATGACGCTGATCCTGCGGGAACTTGCAACATTGCCTGCATCGGACAGCAGTCGTAGGGGTGCCAGTCAGTCTTTTCTGCATATATGACACCATGGCTATAAACATGCATTAATATGAAAGGGCATTCCACGAGAGATCGAAGACATGGTAACACACTATGGTCTCAAATTCCAATGAAATATTGCACAGGAGGTAATCTTTCGCTGGGGTCTCAGATTTCTACTTCTCAGCTTTGTCTGACGAGCCGTTTCTGCGCTAGAGCAATCCGAAATTGTTTAATCTGATGTTTTTTGGCCTAACCCTTGGTGAGGTAGTATGCATTATTTCAGTAACCAATAATCGCATTTCCAAAAAACCGGATATCGTTGTGATGAACAAGAAATATTACGATGTTCTGCTATTCGCATTTTCTAAAACTTGTTTCCATTTTCATTTGGCGTTGAAACCTATTTTCAAGGTCAAATCAAGCAACATATTTGAACAAGCAAAATATTTTCCGAAGGATTTTAGTTTAGATAGTTCTTTTTTTTTAGTTTTAGTTAAGATTAGTTTTTTAGTTTTTTAGTTAGATTAGTTCGTTTTAAATCGAGAAAAGTTTCCCATTTTTACGTTTCACAACATACATACACGCATAATTTACGGCATACTGGCTGAAAATATCCTCGTTGGGCATTTCCTTGTTCGCTACCGGCGGTAAATGGTATATACCACAGCTGTTTATGGTTTATGGTATGCGTGTCAGCTTATCAAGTGATGCTATTACGAACAAACATTGAAAAGAAATGCAAGCACAAGAAACACTCGGCGTCGTTCGCGACGAAATCGACCACAAACTTGAAAAAAATCCAAATTTTCAGACGGTGTAATGTCGTAGAATGGGCAGTGGGCAGGCGCTCCGACGAGTCCAGCCGTCTTGGGTGACAAAATGAACAAAGGAATACGGAAATGAGAGTACCTGATATACTCCTCACCATATCAACATTGAAATATTCTTCATAGACTAATATGATGATTGCGTCTGGCACTGTAGCCTGAGACCGATGGCCATTTGTTCCGAAAATTGTGTGGACAACACAGGTTTAAGCCGTGGGTAACTTTTGGTTTAGTATGGTATTTAATGTTTTCCATGGCATGCGGAAATACCCGAAGTGACCTCCTGGGTCGTTTCTTAGCCCTCTCACCGGGGAAGCCAATTCCCCATCCTTTCCCCGGCGGTCGAGAACGGTGTCTTTGACGTTGCCGATGTGATTGGACCCACCCATTAGGTTTTTTCAGAATAGAGAGAAAACGGCAGCGCTTGGTGATGCCAAATTTTCAGTACCTTTTCACATGCACTGCGCACATTTTGGACAAACGTTAATTTTGGGGCGGGTCAGCTCAATCACCTCAGTCTGGTTACAGGAATCCATGTCAAAAACAGTCTAAACTGTCACAGCATTAACAAGTTCAGAGATATCAGACTGTGCTTTGGCACATGACCTTGTATTGTCAATGGCTTTAAAACGTTGATCTTGGAATTTCTCGAAAAGTTTAGGGCAATAACCTGAGGTTAATTAAAGGTTTAGCTATTTTTCACAAATCTGATTCCCAGTGCTTTTTTTTTTATTCCTTAAAAACTGCTTTGGCAAGTAGAGAGTTATAGCACAGCATCATGAGCATAAGTGAAAAAGATGGCTGACCTCGGTCAGCGTACCGGAGGTCAGGGCGAGGTCAGAGTTGTTTTCGTTTTTTTTATCTCGGCCCTGAGTTAACTGCAAGCATTTTTGGAAAACATGCTTTTAGTGCCTTTTCCACCTCAAACAGCCCTAATGTGTGCCACTTATCGCACCGTAGCGGGTCAAGATCAGTGGAAGTCACTGAACGTCATTTCGATTCATTGACCTATTTGAGCCCAGAAAGTTTGGTTAGGAAGTTGAAAAAGTACATAAAATCTTTTTTATTTAATATTTGGGCATATTTTGGCCTATAAATACACAAATTAAGGGTGGTGATGTACGTTCCAAGCCACGCCCGCTACAAAGTGTATGTGTAAAATACAGCGCCATCGTGTCTTTGCAAATTCTACCTATACCTATGCTTAGTGGAACAAATAAGGTAGTATGTTGTTTGTCCCCTTCTCTGCTAATACGACTGTGCTGACAGGGTGAGACTGCAGGCAGGCTTCGCTCGCCACTGCGTGGCGCGGGCGGAAGAGCCGTTGTGAAAGCGCAGACTTTTATTTGCGAATAACAATGCGACTTTTTAGTCTAACTTATATGATGCGCATGATGTAAGCTCATTTTTTACGGCATATTTTCTGTTGCAACGGCTCGCGAGTTGGAACGGGAATGGGTGTTCAAACACTCCCGGCATGGGAAAGGTGAACCTGACGACTGATACGGGGCGGGCTAAAAGAAGCACAAAATCTTCCCAACCGGCCCAGTCGACAGTTTTTACAAATATCGTACCTTAAAGCAGAAGTCATCAACCGAAACTGCGGGGTATGATCAACAGAACACAGTTATAACTGCGTTCAGTTGTAGTCAGCTACAGCTAACTGCATTTCTGGTCGAGTCGAGTTGTGAGGTTTCACGTCATCGAAATCTGCGTGACGTCATTCCATGCGTCCGTCGAGTTCGCGTTGGTCGAGTCCCGGCGGATTACCGCTTGTGTAAAATGAGTTTTAACGTTTTACCGCTCCCACCACGCACTTCCCTGCGGCGCGTAATGTGGGCCAATGCCGTGCGACACGGTCATCTGTCGTGGGAAAAAATCACTACATCTTCGCAGCGGGTGACAGATGAAAATAAATATAACGAGATTACGGAATTTGTGGCATATGTATGAAAGAAAAAAATGACCCTGGGTTAAGAACTGCTTCAATAATGGGTGTTAAGAACTGCTTTGACCGATCGTTGATACTACTTTTTATCGGTCCATGTCGAACTTCCCCGACAAGGACGTTTTCGGCGAAAGCATTGCGAATTTAAAGTGCAATTTGTAACATGAAAAAACTAGAATGGGCAATTCTCCTTGATTGAAAGCAAATGAGAATTTTTGGGGGAACATTTTACCTGTAAAGGGTTTAATTGGACTCACTGGCCACATTTTCAAAACTTGACCTTGAGAATAAGTCTCAGGGTCAAATCAAAAGCAAAAGACATTTTGGAAAACGCGAATAGCAGAAAGATGCAGGTACTTGTTCTCATTGCAACGATTCCGGGTTTTTGAAAATGTGTTTATTAGTTTCTGAAATAACAGCCTTTATTTCACCAAGGATTTGGTAAAAAATCATCAGATCTCAAGATTTCAAATTGCTCTTGCACAAAAACCGTTTGTCCAACCGTGATAATAAGTGAAAAAGAGATCTCCGCCACAGATTACCCACCAGACGAAATGCATCAAAATTTGAGACTATGATTTGTTAATTTTGGCACGTGACTGGTCGATCTGTCCTGGAACGACCCGTAACCAAATCCATTTCAAGGTTAACGGACCGTTGCAGAACCACCCTACCTATGATTATTGCAACATCTTAATTATTTAATGCACCATTTCATCCTCATGCCTACTATGATTGCGCTTGTTAATACGTCTCCCCGCCACTGTAGTAGAGTGAACTTCCGCCATGCACATGCATGGGCGTAGTTGCCTTCCTATTGCATAGTCACGAACGCCGAACATCCAGACATATTACGGTTACCACGCAATAGTTGTCATCACTCTCGTCAATGCAGTCCAGTTCATTGTGCGTTTTACACAAATTGTCGGACAAGGATATCAATCTATTTTATGCAACATGCGGAATTTACTAACGCTTACTGACTGTCTTCGATTCTCCATGCGACACGGTGCTTAATGGCAAATTAAATCAACGACAACGCTGAAACACGATTGGTCACGCCTGTGTACGCATGCACGGAAGCTCAGAACCCTCATTATCCTGCACAGCGTCCCGCCGTTCGCTCCCTCTACACCCAAAACAGGGGCTATGTTACCTCATTTTCTGTGGGAACACCCATACATAAAACGTAAGAACCGCATGATGAATTCGGGAGGCTATTCAAGCGAGTTAGGCCAACCAAGCATCTTGGTAGAAGTTTGACGACACTGGTACCGGTTTCAGAAGAGTCCTAGTAGTGCCATTTGGCTCTTCTTACAGCTATGGGTGTAAGTATTTTTTTTTTCAATGTGAGAGGCTGCAGCATCGCCCTCGGCCGACAGATGGCAGATTGGCCAAATGACGTCACAGAAGCCGAGGAACAGGGGTGACTCAACTTACTCCGTGGCTCATCTTGCCCCACGTTCCTCTAAATTAAATTCAATCAAGCAAACAAGCACGTAGGTATTCAGAGCTCCGTTTTGCATCGATTGTATGACTAAGTACACTCGCTTCGCACGCTCACTCCGCCTGAAAATGTTGAACAGGCGTGCATGTTGAAAAGCCGTTGGCGAATCAGAAACTTTCCGGACCTGTTTTATTTCCTTTTATTGTCGTGTATTGTTGCTTGCACCATTTCCCCAATTTCTTGACGTTTAATGGAATCAGCTTCAGAAAAACGCAAGTGTCGTTAACACCTTGAATCTTATACGGATCGGTTTCAGTTGCAGGCGAGCATGACGTAAACGACTGGTCACCTCCGTCAGCAGGATAGTTTGACTTCTTCCTGATCCTTGAATTCGATATAAATGGCCAGAGGAGCCGTACCAGACTGCAAAGTTACGTAGGTAACATTGACACAAAGACAAAGACATTGTGTCGCGAGTGGTAAGGCTGGCATGATGGGGCCGTTGTGTGTCCGGAAAACACATACTAACTACAGATTGGAACTGGATCAGCGTGTTTAACTGGCACGGATACAAGCTGCCGCCTGAAATGGCGGGTAAGGCAGGATTTTTTCCGGGAAGATAGAGCATGTAGGGAAATTTCAGAACGTTGGCCTTCTAAAGGAGGATGTGAGACTGGATCAGCATAGAAAATCGGACGTCATGAGGTTCGAGGTACTGCAATTAAAATTATTTCCACTTGCAACCTTCTGTCGCCAGCAGCCGGTTGTGGAGAGCGTCGCAAACGTGCGAAAATGGAGGTGACAGAGCGGAGACGGACAGATTAACCAAGAAGCCCAGCAGGCCTCCACTTGTATACACTTATCATCTTCAACGACCACGGAAGGACTTAGCATCGCGGTTTGGTTAACGAATGGAAAAAGAGAACTAGTTAGTGTTGCATGTTTTTTTTATGTAAGGGACATTCCGCAGTAGATCGGCCAATGCCCAACGTTCTCATCTTTCAGATTTTGATGGAATCTGGTTCCAGAGGAAACCTGGAACGCGAAAAACGACTCAAGGAATGTTTTACCTCTCCATTCAACGGTTAGGGATGTAAAGACTCCGAAACAGTGAAGCCGTTAGTCGGAGTCAGTATCTTTGACTGCCAGTAAAACTGACAAAATTCACTGCAATAGTGTGCACTGTGGCATCCAGAAATGTTCAAAGAATATTGAAATGATGCCATTTTAGGAATCTGGTAACATTTTTACAGTTGTCCTCGTGACCTAATGTTACGTGATCTAGCTTGACCTTACCCCTATTCCGTACTCCTGCCAGCTACGTACATTGCCGTGCTTGGGACACATTCTGCCCTCTCCCCCAAACGAACTCGAAAACTATTAGTCCGATTTCCTTGGGGAAAGCGGCGTTCAATAGCCTGTAGCACGATCTGAATTTTTGAATAATGCACAAAAATTTGAAACGGAAGTAGGGAATTGAAATGAGGATATAAGTAGGGATTTACGTATACGAGTTTCTTCACCCCGTTCTATAACCGATTTTGTACCATTTCATATTACTCTACCAAAAGTTGATAGGTTTATCATGTATTTTAGGAAGAGGTCAATTCTGTAAATTTATACGCGTATCCATGACACATAAAAAGGGGCTGCATTTTTGGGAAAGTTTTGATTTATTCAACAACTGTCTTGAGTCTGGCGAGATTGTCTGTGTTCGGAAAATATTGCTGTATTGTGCTACATGCCATATTATGTGCTGTTGGCAAATGTGCATAGGTGGATCCAGTTACCAGAAAAAGTGGGGTAGGTTTGTGCATCGTAAATTGAGTCATAATTTCTGAGGAAAAAGACGAAATCAAATGTCATCTTTTACAATGTCCTGGAGCCACCTATGATTTTTATTTTCACTGAAATATATGACACTTGATAGTTATATTTGTGGAACTAACAAAACCAGTAAAGCAGATCTGGATGTGCGTTAGGCCCACTGATGTGCGCCGTAAAGCCAATGCCTGGACCTGCCCCTGACAGCACATATAGGCAAAATATAGGCGTAAATGAGGACAAATATGTCAACATCACACATTACCTTTGTTTCATTCATGCAGTGAGTGAAACACTATAAGGAATAAGAAAATATAAATACCCCTTTTACATGTACCTGAATCCGCCATTCAGCAACATTTTGCTCAAAAATGTTGATATGAAAATGTGCAAATACAAACATTTTGTTTTGTTGGTTCGTCGTGTTTTGATCATCTGGGCTGTCTATGACATTGTAAAGGACCTCAGAGTAGTGATTGGCTACGTCGAAGTGCGCGATCTCCAGAAAGCGCGATATTCCTCAAATATGCCTCTTATAAAAGTGTCCTGGAATCGCCTGCGGAGAAGGTAAATTTTTGAAATTATGCCACAGCATGCGAAAAAAACCTATTTAGGAATCATCAGCTTTCGTGAAGAAGCTCCCAAAACCCCGGAAATGGAGAGTAAATACCGGAGGACGGGGCAAAATCTGCCCGCCTCCAGCACGGAATAGGGTTAAGCTAAGTAAATCATTAGCCTGTGTGCAGCATCAATCAAAGTTCAGTCAATTTTTGAACAGGGTTCTAACCTAGGGAAGGACTCCAGGACCTTCGGCAATCATTGGACATCAGAATGGTTTCTGGGAGATGCAAGACGTGTCATAAATACGTTTGGCTCTGAAAAAGTGCCGGTTTCGAAAAAGTTTCGGGGGGATCAGTGTACTTCTTTGGGCCCCTTAGCTAGGGCAATGACTGCGTTTGAGGAGATGAGGGAGAATTATATATTTTTAGGCCTTTTACCCCCTGTGTTCTTTCTGCCGAATTGCTACGACTCGTCAGGAATTTTCCATGTTCCTGAAGAACAAAATGAAACGATACTGCCGAATTCTTTGCGTTTCATCGAGTAACATGTGCATCATAAGAAAGCGTGCAGGAACGTCAATGACAAAGTTATGGCAATTGTTCTACAACAAGATTTTTTGGTCAGTTTATCACATACTAATTTAAGAATACCACTCATGCAGTTAAGCAGCGTGCAAAGTTTTGGAAACAGTGTGCATTTATTCGTACCGCTGTAATTTGTGTCGATTTCGTCATGTCCCAGTTTCGGTTCGCCCTTCCCCTCCTCGAAAATCCGTGGCGCCGCCTTTACATTTAATGGCATTTTAGTAAACATTCCCGTGGGTATTTGCTGCGGAACCCTCGTAGAGTGATAAACAGATCTTCATTCTCCATTACAACATCGTTGACAAATTTGACACCATCGTCATCATATATTTACGATATCTGACAATGTACCGGCTGAACCACAATATTTCCTTTACGTCAACAGTAAAATTTTGACCAAAGGCTTCTATTGAGGGAAAACAATCGTAATAGTGGTTTATAATGTTTGGAATGCAATATTGATATCCACTACGTACGATTTCAGCCAAAAACTGAAACATGCATCATTTCCCAACGAAACATTTTGCGTCGCCACCACCGCGCCAGCCGCCAGACGCTTGCGTTGGAATTTTAGACATTTCTGTGATAAATGGCCTGTTTACATGGCATCTCGGCGTTGACTGATACTCAGCCGGACACAAGATTCGATCAAGAGTAATAAAAAAGGTTGGAAATAACTATTGTTATGCAGATAATCCTTAATATAAAATGTCAGTAATAATATTGCTATTCATATCATTAGTGGTAAAAGGCGAAAATTTGATATCAAAGAAATGCACCAATAGAACAATAAAAACAGCAAAACAAAGTGTTTGGAAAACAAATCCCGATACAAAACTCAGAGACATTAACAAACATAACAAAAGAAATAGAAATTACCTAACTTAATCCAACCTAGCCTAACCCAACCTAGTTAGACTCAACCTAACTTAACCTAAGCTAACCTGCACACGGCCCCTGTTTAGATCTAGCCTATCACCCCGTTTCGCGCGACCGCCCTAATGGACAGAGCCAAGTCCGATCGTCTGCGGCCTCTGGTACCGTATACCGCGCCTGCGGCGCAGGGTTGCGCTTTCGGCGCAACATTTCTTTATTTCCAGGTACGTCCAGTGCGCATCATCCCCCCTAACCAAGGAGCATCTCGTGTTATAACCGTATCGTGTATTGCAACGATATAATGCAGTAATTGCATCGTATAACATAATAATAGTAGTCATATAAGACATCGTAACAATGATAACAGAATGATATAATAGCAGCCCAACCCAAAATCCCGTTCCTAGCAACATCCCCGTATTCGATATATCTAGTCACCGCGAAGCACGAAGTACCATAATTTAACCATACTGACATGAACTATGCTGATATGAACATACAACCATACTGATATAAAATATCCTAACAATCGTCTAATACAATAACATAACGATATAATAATTCAGCAATTGCTTTGATTTCAGTTTGTGGCAACAGAATGGAATTTTCATGTCCATGATGTCGTTAACCTCTTGAAGATGTCTGAAGGGTCTTCACACATCCTTAGTGTAAATAACCGCAACTTTGTTGGCACTATATTTTGCGCCGTGGAATATTGTTGTTCTCCGTCAGCCGACCCCAGCATGGTAATATTACGTTGTACGTTGCCATTTTTTGTTGCCATATTGCGTTGTTTTTTTCTGGGAAATTCATGCGTTGAGAGGTATGATTAGAAATAGGATGATATGTTCTTTACAGTGTGAACAGGCATGTAGACTATTGTCTGGAATTCAGTCGGTCAGAAACTTATCTTTAGCTCTAGCGTAGAATTGCAACAACCAGAAGTCGATCAACGTCTTTGCTGAACATCTGGTTCGGAGCAAACCGGTGAGCTGGAAATATTTGGGCCGAGCTTGTAGCACCTTCACCCATTTTAATTTCTCATCAGCCATTCTTTTTGCTCAAATTGCCTTCGTGCCTCTATTGAGCTGCGATATGTCAGGAACTCGGAGTCCGCCCTGTTATGGTTTTAATATATGGCTGCCTTGGCAAGTTTTGGCGGTCTTTCCATCCAGCTGAACCTCATAAGATCCATAATTTTATCCTGCTAGGCAGCTCCATAGAAGGCAACAAGTACAAAAAATCTCGAGACAATATGACTTTTACGGACTTTCACACGACCCTTGATGCTCGGGCCCCTCGACAGCCTCAGACTGAGGGTGCAATGTGCTGACGACATCGCGTGACAGAAATTGTCGTCATTGCAGTTTTCCACCGCACTAAACCACTTTCGTAGCATCTTCATCCTCGTCACTGGCGGACAATTCCACACAGGTTCGAAAGTATTACCTGTTGTTCTCAGTCTCATGATTTTAGTCTAAGCATAATTTGATTTCAGTCAGAATGTTCGCGAAACTCCTCAAGCAAAAATAACATTGTGGAAACGGATTCCTCATCTTACGCAAGAATGGTGCAATCATCAGCGCACAGAGAAATTTTAACCTCAGCGTCGATAACTATGATGCCCCGGATAACAGGAAAATTACACAAACGTATCGCCAGTGTCTCATCTGCGAGAATGAACAGCACTCCAGATGCGGGACGTCCCTGCATCATTCCGCGACTGGGTTGAAACCATTCAGTCGTCCAGCCGTTATTGGGAACCGCGAGCTCTGTGCCGTTGTAAAGCAGCAATATCCAGCTGATGAAGTTTTCACGGAAATGAAATGCTCTCAGCACGCTGAAGATAAAATTATGCCTTGATGAATTAAATGTTGATAGAAAGTTCACGACGGATGGAATTCAGTCATTATCATCCATTTTGGCGCATTCAGTTACGTCATTTATTATCCTCAAGTCGTTACATATATTGCTCCCACGCAGAAATCCGCTCTCATCTGTATCAACTGGTTTTCCAGAACCTTACTTAACCTACTTGCCCGTATTTTCGCAATTATCTTACAAATTACGTCAAGTACGCATATCAGTCGTCTGTTTTCTATCTTTGGCAGATCACCAGTTTAGGTATCCGCGTTAACATACCTCTTCGCTGAGTTATAAACAGCCGACCTTCCTCATGTGTGCTGCTTGTGTAGGAAGTGATAAAATCGCCGATTTCCTCCCAAAAGAAGTGGAAAAATTCTTCCGTAAACCCCGATAACGACGGAGATAGATTGGGCGCCAAATCGCACAGTGTCTACTAGCATTTCTATGCAGTTATGGGACCGTCACACACAGTACAATCTTGGTAGTTAAGTGCAGTAAATTCGTTACCGTTCAGAAAAAAAGAGAGCGCTCCAATCCGTGCCTTCCTTAGACCTCGAAAATGTAGTCCTTACATTCCCGCAAGATGTCGTTTTTATCTGTCGCGTAAGTACCATCTCCGTTATCTAATATACAGATCGTTTTATCATCGACTTCTTAACAGTACCGTGTTCTTAACTAAGCTAACGAAGCATCCAGAGGGAAGTTCGTCCTGTTCCATCCAACCGGCACCATTCCACATCATAGCTTTTTTTGGTTGCTCTATTTTTAAAGTCGTCCAACTTTACCTTCGCATCATTATATTCAGTCACCACGCTGGGCTCAGCTGGATTGTCAGTAGATATTCCATATTCTAGGTTGTAAACTGCTTCCTCCAATGGAGATTCCTCTTCTCCCTTCCTCCTCGCTGCCTCCTTACCAAACCCCATGCAAGTCGCACTTACTTGACTCAGCATTATTTCGTTTAACAAACAGAGGTCGACCACTCATTCGAACGCATCAAGACCCTGTTTCGCTCACTATGTCTCTTCGTCCGTTCTTCCGATAACCTCAGAGTGACCTAAAAGTTGGCTACTGAAACGCCAGAAACCCGGGTCCCTCTTGCCGGCAGCAGTAACCATCTACAGACTAATAATGCTGTGGTCACTACGGATACCGAAGTCTAGACTAGCTTTAGATATTCCATGACTGTCAATTAAGCACCAACTGATTCAGCAACAATCTATCCTGGATTGCTGTAACGGGTTAGTTTACCGCCAAGAATATCGCTTAACACTAGGATTCAACTGTCGCCACACGTCCGCCAGGTCGCATTCATCCAGCATGTCTCGTAAACAATTATTAGCCTTGATCCGGTGGAAATGTCTTCCATTAATATTATGATCGCATGAATGAACATTCATATTCCCGCAAATTATCGACCCCATGTCTCGGGCCGATCAAGTATTCTCCGACGTAGCTCTCGGAAGAAGATGAGTTCCGAAAAGGAACTGCCGACTAACGAATATATATGCCGAATAACGAATAATAATATACGCCGATTAACGGAACTTTGCAGCATTGGTATTCAAGGTCCACGATAACCATCTTCCTCGCTCCGTCCGTGCCACCGTGCTGAACAGACCCCATGAAACTCCTAGGGATGAAAACACACACCACTCGACAGGTTGTCTACACCATGAGATAAAAAAAAATCTGACCACCCCATTCAAGTGATCATTTTTTCATTACATCTTTCGACGAGTGCGTTTTGTACTTCTCTGTATCATTCTGCGTTGTAATCAGATAACGAGGATATCTGCTGTGCACATGTCTAAAACAGCCTTTCTCTTTGTGACATCCCTTAAACCTATTACATTAAAGTTAGCTACATCTATATTCGGCACTAGCAAAATTATAGCTGGCTTACCGGAGTCAAAGAAAACGGGCAGGCTTTGAGTGATCCTACCAGACTACGAGACTATTACTTTCTAACGAAAACTGGAGCGCTGCCTCCAGCAGACATTACTTTAAATGTGTGCACAAGTATGCTCGATACAAAGAAGGATATGACTTATAACCGCCAACGACGTCACGGTCATCGACACGATCAGAGGCTCACGTTTTCAAGTGACTTATCTTACTTGGATGATTGGCACGAACGGCGACCCCATGCTGCTGCCCCCTGAAGTGCACCGCGCCGTTTCTGACGAAGAATGTATATATGTGCTTATTCTTCTTTGCTTCCAGCAGGGCCGCGAAGATCATCCGCCTCTGCCTCGTCAGAAACTCCTCGACCAACAGCCTGTCCTTCTTGTCCCGCTGCTCCATTAACTCGAACCGGCCTTCGAACACCTACTCACGCATCGAGCCGCCACCATTACGCAAAATTTGCACACAATTTTACGCTTATCGCCGACTCGAAAACGATCACTAGCACTGATTGACGGCAGCACAGCGCAGATCACGCACACAGCTACCTCTTCAACATCCTCCCGGCCGTGGACGTTCCTTCGGGGGACAGGGGTAGCCTCTGCCGACAGGATCAGGGTAGACTGCCGAAACTGAGCTTCAGCGTCGTCCAGGGATTCCTCCATCTTCGTCGCAGAACCGGAATACTGCTACAGCTCAGGGCACATCTGGTCGATCTCAGCATCCGTTTTCAGTGTGCTCTCCTGCTGTTCAATACGCTGAGCGAGAGTGGTGATGTTCTCAGTCACGGACCGGATTACGTCATCAGAATCATTCCAAAGCTGGAAGGTCACCGTTTGGAGTTCCTCACGAATAGCTCTGCGGGCGAGGTCCCGCGGCTATCCGCCGACGCCACTAGTCCCACCCTGAGGCGACAACCCTGACCCGGCCACCTGTTAACAGCCCCGCTGGACGGCGGGCCGGCCCGACCGCTGGCCCGATTGGGAAACCCTGGAAGCTTTTCATTACTTCTGAAACGCTCTCTGGCCATGGGGAATTTCATCCGGCTGTCTTCCGTACTTGCTCATGGCGAATAAATCCCCTTCGTTGTCACAAACGCCATTCGCCGTTAATGACGGCAAACGAGAACCAGGCCACAACAGTGGAACAAAATTAATGCGTCTCCGCTGAGGGAAGTTGACCCTCAAAGCGTCACAAGGCCTAAAATCCCCATCTTGCAATATAACGTAGCGCTGGACGCGTACGTACGTACACGTATGCTTTTTGTGCAGTCGAAGGGAAAAGGGTAAAGGAAATCCAGAGTTTTCGGGGACTTGTTTTTCTTGTAGTAGTCTGTGTACGAAAACATGGCTATGCCTCTGCTGTATGCGTTTGCAGTGTGATTGGGGATTGTTTCAGGATCTCTTAACCGCTCAGTGCCTGTGAGGCTATCAACGGGAAAATCTTCGCAGCAGTACATTATTGGAGTAGCGATAATGCCATGCTACCCTGTACGTTGACGTTCCTATGTAAACATTCAACAGATGAAAAGAATTCGACCTGTAGTGGCATCTGCGAACATCTTTTATCCGTTAATAGCATTACCTTGTTTTTATCCATCACGGCTCGTGAATTCCATGGCGTTTCTCGGATGTATGCAGTCAGCTTTGAGAACATATATGTGTACGGCGTTCATGGCTTAAATTTCTCCAAAAGTAAAGAAATGATCCGACTTTGGAACTCTTCTTGTCGTGAGCTTTCCAATGGCATGCTTATTGTAATCGTGCGACATATCGTCCGTCAGTTAGAGATGAGGTGGGATGGGTGTCACCCCCTCCCCAACTCCCGTCAATGGGGCATGCATGGCACCGATTGCTAGTCGGTCGCTGGTTAAAATGTTTCTGTTTTGTTGGGCGCGGCCGCCGGTTTTCCCCTTTAGATGGCTTGTCTATGCAGATCTGGCTCTGATCCGCTGTCACGGAAACAATTTCCCAACACGAACCCGAAGGACGCTGGTAAAAACATCTTGTAGACGCCCAAACCTGCTGTTACATAAACGCCGGCTTACCCTGGACCGTCTTTTGGCCATTGACAGGATGCCAGTGTATTTTTGCCCATTGGCGTTCCCGAACGCAGTAAAGAAGTGCGTTTTTGGTGACGGTGCAGGTTTACCTAGCATTGTTTCCAAACGTCAAAATGGATTTTCCGTTCGTGCTTTCTGCTGTCAATAACAGACGCTGGCCATGCAAATTTTTGGGAGCTAATGTTGGGACGTTCCCAGCGATAAGAGGTCGCATTGTCGTTGAGTTGCTGCACATGGTTTTGGAAGATGCTTCAGTTTGACTCGTCAGGATGCAGCATTAGGTAACTGGAAGTTGTTCAGACCTACTCTGAGTGATGACGAAAACGTGTTCTGGAATCAGATGTTCTCATCTGCATTGCGACATCTTTTTCTCTAGCCTTTTTTAGCAACGAAGATCGAAGAAACACAAATATTTTAGCGTACATGCACACTGCTTCAGGCATGCATTATCAGTAAGTTGCGAAACCCTACTGCAGTTCATGCATTTGTCCAAACATAACCAACGAGGAATTCAGCGGCAGAAGTTTGTTAATATGTCGGTCTAGTCAAGACCTGATGTTTTGCGCGTTTTGCCGTAGCCTGCTAGTTTCTGTGAAGAGGATTTGTTTTGCCGTGCAACGGGTACGATGACACAAGAAAGAGAGAGATACATTCGCTCTTGACACCCGGCATCGGTTTCGATCACATGATGACTTGGAACTGAAGCGTCATAAGTGTAACAGCATAAACGGAACGCCGCCGCTATATTATAAGCCGAGACTGGTCAACATCTCCCCCCCCCCCCTCCTCCAGAGGAAATAAACGATTGCACAGTCGCAAAATAGGAAATACATAACAAAATACGACACGCATAAAAGAGGCGACGCTCGCGCTGTGTCTTTATACGTTAGGCGGTCGCGACATTCGGGCCGGCGCACAGGGATCAGTGGTCGCCCGGCATCCGGTGACTCGATGTGCCGGGCCCCCGGCGGCCCCCGGCGGCCGCCCGGCGGACGTCCGGGCAAACGGTGGCAGCGCCTGTGCGCCGCGATGCAACGTCACAGCTGCGTCAGTCGCGGAGGCAGGCGGCGTGTCGCGAGGCAGAGATGAGGCAGCGGCGTCTCCTGAGGCGGGTGCGCCGCACGGTAGAGCGGCGGCGGTCGCAGGTTTTGAGGTAAACTCAGTCAACAACCCAGACGGTTGGCTGGCCTTGAGATGCTTGCGGTTTCGTTGGCACAAACCCGCACCCTCCCCCCGGACGAGGTAGGAGGGCGGGCTGTGTTGAGCGACAACCTCGTCCCTGCGCCACATATGGTGAGCATCTTTTGTGAAGCGTACAAAAATATGGTTACCCGGTCGCAGAGGAACGTCGCAGTGACGTTTTTGAGCGCAGTCCTCTGTTTCGCCTGCTCTGCGTTTGGGAGTCCTCTCGTCCGGACTGTGCACCAGTGGCCTGGCTGAGCCGACAGTAGCGCTCTGGTCCGCCGACCCAGCAGCACCTGTGCCGGGCCGAGGCCGATGCCCTGTTGAGGCGTGTCACGCATTTCGAGCAGAGCGACGTGGTGGTCCTCACCAGTCTCGGCTGTCGTCTACTGCATCTCCTTGACGGCTTTGACGGTCCTGACTGCGGTGAAGGTTACTTCACACAAGTTACTGTGGTAATCTACAGTAACGAGGCAGCGGCGTCCGTTACAGTCGGAACGATGAACATCGACCGTTTGCCGTGGCCGCTAGACTTCGTCGTGCTGCGTGAGCGCCTCACGCTGAGGATGACTGGGGTGTTTCCGGCAGCCATCACAGCGTGCCGCCAGCTGCTCCGCCTCGCTGCTCATGCCTGGCCACTAGACGAGTTCGCAGGTGCGTTGCATCGTGCTTGCGTGGTGGCCTAGGTGGCCTGCGTACAGGAACGATTTAACGGATTTTCCCACCCTCCTGGATACAACGATCCGCTCACCTTCCAGGATGATGCCGTTCGACACGGACAGCGTGTAGCGGACATTGTAGAAGTGAGTCATCTCACCGTTGGCCGGCGCTTCTGAGAGAGCAGTTCTGTTGGGCATCGGCGATAGTCTTTGAGACGAGCGCCAGGTCATGGTCGCTTGGCGCTTCATCGCGGGTTTCTTGCGGATTTGATGCTGCATCCTACCGCGGATTTCGGTCCGAGATTGGGAGATGAAACAGCGCGTTGGTCAGTTCAGATCGTGGGTCAGCGGTCGTCTGGCGCGCGACGGGAATTTTGGACAGAGTGTCGCACAATCTCTGACCGAATACCATAGCGTAGTCGTATCTCAACAGGCGAAACAGCATGGCATGCAGACGCTGCGGCGCGTTGCGCAAAGGTTTCTTTACGATCGATTTGAGAAACGTTTGGCCACTTGACCACAACAGTTCAGCCGAACTGATCACACCGCCCAAGTCTGTACTACATAATCAAGCATTCTTTATCTTCGCATACCGTTTTTTTTATGTTTCGTATAGCGAGCGGGACACGCACGCGACAAGGTTACGTGCCTGAACGAACGCAGCTTCCAGGACGTGTTGCGAGGCGCCCATTCGCAGGACGAGAGGCTGGCTGGTCTGATAGTAGGCGATAACTGATGCCGCGCACACCATCTTCACCTGGCTGAGTGCGTCCTCGTGAGTCCAAACACACAACCGGTCCTTCTGCGTCCACTGGCGCAGCGGCGTCTGCGTTCCGGTCAGCAGTGGCAGAAACTTCGACAGATATTGGGTCATGCCACAGAAGCGTCGCAGCCCATGGACATCCTAAGGAGCGGCGTCGCAGCGATCGTCGATTTCTTCTCCCGATCGACGCGCACACCATCTGCCGAGATGACATGACCCAGAAACGTGAAGAGAGCAGCGCAAAAGTGACACTTATCACGGTTTAGCCGCGTACTCCTCTCCGCCCAGCGCTGCGGGAGGGAGTTCAGGTTGCGGTCATGTTCAGCTCTGTCTCGTCCTGTCATCACGCTGTCATCGGCGACACGGATCAGGCCTGGCAGAACCCCAGGACCTGGAGGAGACTGCGCTGGAAGGGTTCACTGGAGACGGACAGACCAGACGGCAACCTCCTTCAGATGTACCCCCTGAATGAGGTACTCATCGCTGTGAGCAGAGATGACTCATCGAGACAGAGATGAAAGAAAGTGTCGACTACGTCAAGTTTAGAGAAGATGGAGACATCGGACAGTACGAGTCGGGCATCTTCAAACGTTGGCAGCGAGTAACGCTTTCTGATCAGTGCCTGATCCAACGCCTGACAATCTAAGCAAAGTCTCAGTTTGCCCTTCATTGTCGTCACTACTGTCATCTGGCTCGCCCAAGGCGCTGAATTTTCAACGTGCTCCAGTACACCGAGGCTGCACAGTCTGTTCAGCACGGTCCTGACCTTGTCCTGCAGAGCTAGAGGGATCTTCCTCGCTGGAACTGCACGAGGCGTTACGGAATCATCTACATGCATGGCCACGGTGGTTGGCACATTAAAAACAATTTTACTCCCGCTAAGAGACTTATTGGAGAGGATCAACAACCGTTTTTCACTCCCAAAATGGGGGCAAAATCTAACTTCATCCTGAGAGTTCTTTCCCCTCCTCAGAGAGTTACTCCTTTTGACATATTCCTGATCCAGGGGTTAACCCCGTACCTAGAACTCCCATTAGACAGGTAACCCATACTGTTAACTCCCGGACGTGGGGTTTCGAAAACCCTCAATTTTGGAGTAGGAAATCAACCCACGTATTTATTCCCCACTTCAAAGTAAAATCACTCTCTTACTGCAGGTTGCGAATCCATATCATGCGAGTGACTGTAATTTCAGTGTACTCTTGCTCCGAGGGTAAGCCCAATTCCACCAACTTCTCGCCTGAAATTCACATGGACGTTGACCTGTTCCAAATGGGTAACAACACGCTGCGACATCACGTGGCATTTATTACTGAGTTTGCTAGCCAAATCACGCACAGGTATGCGCGCGCACCAAATCACAGGTATGCGCAACAGGAGACGCAAAACCAAATGAAAAATCGGACTCACCCCACAAGAAACAAAACTTAACTCAAACTCGCCTCGGCAAACGTACGTAGAATCTCTCACTTGCCCATCACCGGCGATCCTGTGCGGTACTTTGACGCCACTGTCCGTTTTCGGGATCATGCCGGTCATCAGAACCGCGGCATTTCTACATTTCAAATAATTAACTTGATTTGCGAACACCGCAAAGGTGGCTCCCCAAGTTAGCAATTTCATGACGTCATCGGTTGCGGGGCCGGACTGGCACACCTGATTCCCCTCCACGCACAGTGCGATGCTGTCCACACAGGGAGGTCTTTGAGGCAGAGGAAGTCCAAACACGAAACCATACTCATACAACAGGTGTTCAGCTGCTTCCTTTGAAAAGCATGCGAATTCAAGAAAAAATATAAAACAAGTCTGCGTAATATTGGAAGGCTTCATAATCAGATATCTGTCCGTTGAAAGTAATTTGAACCGGCAGAACATGGAAATGTTGGCTGCTGTCCAGCTCCATGGTGGTGCGTTTACCATGACTGCAGGAAATCGCCTTTGACTCCCTGGGATACCAAGTATGCGTATCAGATGATCATTAACCCGCGCCGAGCCGAAGAAAGTGAGTGCTCCATTCGGTTCATCGGCGATAGTAAAACAAAAAACAAAAAAAACGAAAACAAAAGCGGAGTCCACTGAAATTTCGTGTACATATTCCTGAATTTGTTGGCACCTTGGGTCAGACCAGAGGTCAACATCCAAAAAATGCATCCCTTGTGACTTTAAGGGGCGAATTGATATCGCTGTACTTGCGGAATCAAAAGTATCTGATAGAACCTGAAATTTTATATTTCGAGTTTCTCGGAGCAATTCAAGGTTAACGACCGGAGGTCAGATCAATATAATCAGGGGGCTTCTGTGATAGGATTGCATTCCTTTCTGCTGTTTTCTTTGAATACGGCGAAAGCTGGACACAAAGTTTATGTGACGCGGCCATTACTACATTAGCTGCATAGCAATGGCCAATGTATACATTCCAATCACTCTTTTCTACACAAGTAAAGTATCAGTACATCATTAACTGTCTGGTTTTGCCTTCTGGTCTTTCGCGTAATCGGTTACAAAAAAGTAAAATGAAATAAAAAACGTCAGGGAAAAATTACGGCGTGTGCGCGCGCGTCTATTCTTTGCAGTTTCTTAATTTCCAGCAATACTTTTGAAGTTTTGAAATCAGACGTCCATAGCAATAAGATACGATACATTTGGATTTAGCAGTTGGAATGGCTGTTATAGTTTAGAAATTGAATGGCATTTGATAGCGGCGCAAAGCCAAAATTGTCACAAGACTTTGGACACCTGAGCCCAGTAGCATATGTGTTCTAACCCACAAACAAAAGGTGTTGTTTTGGTTTCGTCGCTGATTCCTTGTTGCTTTTATTCTTTGAATTCGTAGAACGTGATAAAGAAGGCTTAGGTGACGCGGATGACTGCACTAGCTGCCCAGGCGATAGCCAATATGTAAACCGTCATACAGCTCACTCAAATCCCAGTTTGCAAACAATGTTACAGGTATGACAGAAATCTTGCGGGAAGGGGCCGGCAACCAAATCCGAATCTGTTGTGTAAATTTGAGCAAGGTTTGTTCTAATTGTTGAGCACCGAGCACCGGCAGATTTGCATTCCCAGGTCCCTTACTTTCACACAACTCTCGGATGATTCGGGAATCTGCCTTGAAATATCTAGAGCCACCCTAAGATATGCAAAACTAACCCAACTTTCAGATCCTGACGCTTAAGCTCCATTCACGCTATTAACTCAAGATTTAATGAAACATGCCATGGTTTCCAGAATGGTCTATATTGCTTGTATATCCATTCCAGCAGGTTGTGTTTCTCTGTGTGATGACATGGTGAACGCACTTGGTTGCCTGGATCTGTATCATTGCCTATGTAGTGTACGTCCTAAAATATTTATGAAATCAGTCTTAACCACTAAAACGTAAACAATATTTGGAGACTCCATTAAAACGCGGTATGATCTTTGTTACAGAAATCTATCTAGATCTATGTTGCATCTGGTGCTAAGTGTGCTAGGCCGTCGTACTTTTTTACATGGATGCGAGATGTAATACTCTGCATGAGTTTGAATATGTTCTGCTCCTGTTTCTCACTGCTGACGATTGATTGCGCGTTTGTTGAAGGTTTTGCTCACATTTTCCCGCATGACGTCATTGGTCTCATAGAAAAACTGGTGATGTAAAGACGCAGAGAGTGGCAGTGTACCCCCAAATTCAGTTTGTTTAGCGGTTCCTCCTTTTTAGTGGTTCACGGTTGGTAGTAACAACTTTGCAACATTTTGTGTGACTGCCTCTGTAACCCTATTCCCGGAGGGCTAGACGGTGTGGTCGATTCCCGGCAGGGGGGAGGATTCGGTCCCCTGAGATCTCATAAACGACACATCCGATTCCGTCGTAACAAACGACAGTCAATTTGCTATGACGTGAACTACATTTTATAAAAGGAAATATTTAAGATTTTGAAAGGGGTGGGGGCAAAAACGTCAAAATTAAGAGTATTTTGGACTTTTTATAATTCCGTTGTTTATTGACCGATTTCGATAAAACTGGCATGAATCGAGAGATTATGGATGGGAATTGTTTCGTTGGTACACACATCTGAAATTCTGAGAAAACTCATGGGCGTTCACAGGGTTTCAAAAGTAGAAGAATTAGTTTTTCAACAAATAAATAAACAAAAACGGCAAAAGCACTTTTGGCTTCTGCTAGTCATGTTCTGCTAAAGAAGAACAATTTGCATTACAACGTTTGTAAAATGTTAGCACAGGCGGTACCAGAGACATGAAAAAGGGGAACTGTCATGGTCAGACGTTCTTCAGATCAACTTGTGACTTAGGACCTTAAATGACCTACAGTGACCTTGGAGCCACTCGGAATGATTTCGTGTGCATGTAATGTTATCTGTAAACGTTTTCATTCATTTGAATTCATTTTATTAAAAAAAAATGATCTTATGACTATTGCAATATAGGGTACGCGTATTGACATTTTAGGTCATAGCTCCGAGACCCGACCTGATACCAAGCTGAAACTTAATATACAAGTAGAAGGCACCCTTGTACGTCATATATATTCCGAGTTTGACATTTGAAAAAACAACGCCGAAATCATTGCAATAAAACCAGATTTTAACTTTTGATCTTGATCTGGCATGGTAAAGTGACCTCACATAAATAAAACTGGCCTAACCATTTTTCTATACATCTATGTAAAGTTTTCGGTTTTATCTTAAAGACGCTGTTTTTGGCAGTCATTTTCCTTGTACCCTCAACATGGTCAAAAATGGTCTGAGGTGCCTCCCAAAAACGTTGCCTGGCTCCGCCCCTGTGCAAAATAGAATTTTTCAGATTTCCTCACTACACGTACAAAGAACACCTAGGAAAAGTCACCAAGTTTCGTGAAGCTGCGCCAAAAAGCCTAAAATTGGGAAGCAAAAAACCCGAGGGAGGGGGCCGACGCAGCCCCCCTGCCGGGAATAGGGTTAAACCCGTTTGATCTAGACCACAACAAAAACATGAATATGGCGGAGGGAGGTTTTCCACCTGTTCAGCATGTAGTCATATTGTTATCCCCTCTTTTTGCAGAACCGATCAGGACTACTTCGGCAATATTTAAATTTTCCTTGTTGACAATACTTCTGCACTGGTGGATGTACTTTTGTTGGATAAAGGATTGTAAAAATGCATAACTGATGACCAATAAAGTTTTCAGCTGCATGAGATTTCAGTGAACTGAATCTTGCAAGTTCGGTAGAATATAATTTCACTGTACTCATGTAAAGCAAATGGGTGTCAGGAAAATATTCCGATCATATGTGTGATCATGTTATCTTTCAAGGCAATTCATACTAACATATTCCAGCAAATTGTATGAAAACACTGATGTTGATACTTTGTAAGACTGAATGTTGGTGTTACCAAAGGTGTAACTGCAAAAAATGAACAACAAGGGGGAAATTAGGTATCACCAATGATATCTGTAACTAGAACTGTTGACATTTTCTGGTGTAAAGCTGCATTACAACTTCGATATTTTTATGCCATAGGTCATAAAGGTCAAGGTCATAAAGTAGAATTTTGTTTCTCTTGGAATTGCTTTGCCCTATGCTCCAGATTTTGCCTTGACCTTCAGTGTGTGACCAATAATATGTAAAACTTTCTCTAAAAAAAGCTGGAAAACAACCACAAACATTATTTCCGGGAAATCTAGGCATAGGTGTTCCACTGATTGTACAAAATTCTACCTGTGCTTCAAATATTTATGTTATCAAGTCTCATTGCATGGCATGCTGCAAAAAACTGGTGGCCATTTTTAATTTGTAATCTTGGTTTTAGATACATGTTTACCGTGCAATGGTCCGGCGGCGATGCTCACTTTTTGTACGTAGATGGGCTAACTTTGACTTTTTACAACCTACAGAGCAGCTGAAACCACAGAACAACTTACAGCAACTGCCGGTCCTAGCGTGCCCCCCCCCCCCCCATTGTCATATGCCTGGATTCATGATGAAATATCAACAAAAAACATGATGGATTACCAAAAACAATGAATCCTGCACGTTTTGTCACATTAAATGTTTCATAGTTGCTTCAATACAACAATGCACTTTACTGTTTGATGATATAACATTGGAGTTGGGATAGCACCAGGTTTGTATTCAACCCCACGCTCGCAATGATAATGATTCAGTTATTGACATGGGTCAAGCGGGCATGCAATATGTAGTCCCTCGTTATTGCTTTAAGAATATCATTGGACTCACACTTTTAAAGCCAAAATGTTTAGGAAAATCCACGTACCCTATGAGCGTCTTTGTCGCTCGTACATTTAACAATAGAAAAGATGGCGTCCCTCGAAAGTGTCGCACGGGAAAAACTCCCACGGCATGGGTAGGTTACTCTCGAGTTTATGAAGAAGGTAGTGGCTGCAATCGGCGTAAGAGTATGGCTTACTCTCGCACTAAAATCGTATCGTGGGTGAGCGCTTAAAGCGCCCACCCACGATACGATGGTAAACATCACCTACCAGTGTGCTGCGGATAACGGAAGTGGAGACAAGCGTTGTTTACCATCGAATCAAGAGTAGATGGGAAGGAAAGGAGTAGGTTACCAGTATATGAAGTTTTAGATACGGAGTGAAATACGTTACTCTAAGGCAAAACTCCTCTATGGGGAGTAACACCTGCGCAGATATACTTCCTTTAAGATTTTGTTTTTACCTTAAACCCACTCCCCGGGGTGAATTTGTTTTCAGTGCAGCCTGCCAATAGTGGTGGCGTCTAACACTTTGTGCTCAGCGATGGAAATGGGCTGAGCTGATATGGAATTCACAATATTTTCAGCACTGTGATCAGGTTGCGTGCCTGAATCGAGCAGGCACCCATCATTAGGGTCAGCCTGTCATTCACAAAAAAAATCACCTTATCAGTGCTGCATGTGGTTGGGTTGGTGACCCAGCAACTGGTTTAACTCACTGGCCGGTGGCCGGCTCCATTTCACATCTCCAGGGTGACGGAGGTAGTCTTTAACAGACCTGAAGGGGCGAAGCGCTGAGGGAGTAGGTTGACAGCTGTTCCAGAATCTGACTTAAAGTGCTCTTCTTTGAATGTCTGGATGACGACCAAGCGCTGATGGTGTGCGAAGCGGCTGATCTTGCACGGCAAAGGTGCCAGATGTTGCGGTAACTGGCTAACAGGGCCACCAAGCCAAACTATTTCCAACGTGTAAAAACTTCAGGGCGGCAAAGAGACGATGCATCCTGACATCGGGAAATTACACATTATCATGGAAATACCATATAGCTTCTTGACAAAGCACGCGTCGTCCCCGAATGTCCCCGAATCAAAAGAGAAAGAAAGTTGATGTAAGTAGTTAAAATTGACAAAGGACACCCACACACTCAATCACACACCATGCCATTGACCGTACGTGGGAAAAGTCAGTGGCCTTGAAAAGAGAATCAGGAAAGGAGAGCGAGTCAAGAGGCAACTGGCTGAAGCCGGCGCATGCGCAGTAACATCAGGTTCGTTTACCCGCGTATGTGGGCGGACGGAGGCGGAACAGGTCCTCTACCGGTCTGATGTAGCGAACACGAACGTCGGTACTGAACACAAACTGCGAAGCGACGTCTACGAGCTCCTCTCTGGAGAGTACCTGATGGGCCAGGATCAGGGTTCGAAGGAACGTCATGCCGTCAACGGAGAGCCAACCAAGTTGTCACAGCAGGTCGGATACGTGATCGATCTTTTGTCCCAGAATAACTTACATCAAATTTTAGTATCTTACTGAGCCTTCATAACCTTGTTTTGAAGCCACTGCGGGATATGGGAAGGCATTATCTAATGCGAGGGAGTACCAGACCTGGGACAAAAGTGCTCAGCGCCCAGAGCAGAAGGTGATATCGCCGAAGTGCAGAGCCCACGTCCGTAGAGCAATAAGTGATGGCCGCTGAGACAAGTGGATACCGTGAGGGGGACAGTCGAAAATCACACTGACATTTTATACATTGGTCACGAGGAAGAGATATGCGTCTCGGAGCCTCAGAGTAAAGAGGGGGAAGTTGCTGGCTGCCAAAGAGCGTCAGCTGAGTTTTGCTGTCATTGAAGAGTCGAGCAAAGAAAGGGATGCTTTCCATGAGTCGAATTAGATCAGGAAGAAAGAAATTGCCACTCGAAAGCATTTGTGCGTCATCAGCGTCCTGAACGGTGCCAGGAGCTTTCAGCAAAAAATAAAGAAGTGAAAAAATCATTCACAACTTTACAGTACAAAGCACGGTTCAGAGATGAGCCCTGAAACACTCTCATATTGTCGGGCAACTTTCCAGGTATTTTTTCCAGATTAATCACTAAAATTAACTCTTTGGGTGTGAATGCGAAGACCGGAAGAACCCAAGAAGTGTCAAAGCTAAACCGAGCCAGTGCCTGAAGTAATTCTGAGAAATCGAAAACGTCAAAAGACATGCGGGGCCCAGGAAGTACAGCAGGGAAATTCTGCCATTATCGATGGCTGATCAGATGCGAGCAGTAACAGAAATGAGGGCAGTTTCAGCCGACTGGTCCAGCTGAGCGCCGTGCTGTATGGTTCAGGAAAAAAGGGGTTTCTAAAAAATGACAACATAACTGAATCTGCACAGATTCCTCGACAATTCTGCAGACAGCACGTATAATAGAGATCGTTGGGAAAAAATCAAATCACGGTGCCGACTGGAAGATGGGGTAGCGATAGATTGCCTCCGGGCGTCGGGAAATTCAGAACGAGTTAAGCACAAATTGATAGCATAGAGAATGGCATCACTGATTGCTCGAATGGAGCTTAAAACACTGCCATGCCGAGTTCATCATGCCCAGCAGACGAGCTCCATAAGCCGAAAACTACCTTGTGGACCTCACTGCGGGTGACAGGTGAAAAAGTCCAGCCGCAAGCGCCCAAGCCTGACAGGCGGCACGGCAGACCGGGGCAGCCCAAGGCGGCGACCTCAGCGACCACCCAAGGACGAACGCCGACAAAAACCCTGGGCGCGCCACATATTTACCTTCCTAAAACATTTTGTGTAGAGCGCCAAAGAAAGCCAATGGTGAAGATTCTGCGGTGAATATCAGTTAAAGTATTTCGGCGAGTAGTGGCACGAACATGTTTATTACATCCTTAAAGGGATGGAACCGCGGGTGCGAAGGGCCTTACAGAGGAAAGTCACCAGGGACAATGTGCGATGGGATGGGACACTGGCGGGAGATGAGAGGTCGGAATGGATGGCAGATTTAGCACGGAATGGGAGGAACATGCTGGTTGAGAACTGGAGAAGACGGGGGGAAGGACAGACCACTTGTCAGCTGCAGATGTGGATAAAAATATGCCAGGCCGACCACCATAGTGGAGATCACGGTGAAACATTTTGAATCAGTGGGATATAAAGAAGGTTTAACATACATGATGGCGCTTGGAGGGGCCGAAACTTGGAAAGGCTGCAGTGAATAATGCTGTGAGGACTAAAATTGTAGTGCAGAGTAGTAAAGTTGACATTTAGTCATTTAGACCTCCGAAAAACAGACAACCGTTCAGAAAGGAGCAAAAATGCTCTCTATATTTGGACTGTGACAAACAGTAGCTGGAAACTGACAGGAAGTGCCTCATGATACGCGGTATCAGACTTATTCAGTTAATGGACATTCGATGCGTTAGCGCTGCTAATAACAAATTCTTGGAGATCGCCATTAATGCAAGGGAAAAGGCGAAAGGCGAGGCGAATTATTGTTCCGATTAATGCTACCTGATGAAGCGGAACTTAAGTCGGGAAATGTGTGTACCATGCATTGTCTGACTACTATGAATGCAGAAACTACTATGTGTTTCTGAAAATGTGCACGACTGCAGTGCGGCGCAAGCCGTTGGTTTGCATGATAAAGGCGCAACTTGACAATTTTCGTAGCAAAAACAGTTACGAAAGTGTCATCGACAATGGTCTTACTACCCGCAGTTTACGTCCCGAAAAGAGGTTTGTGGTGAACAGACGTTTGTAATGACCAATCTGAAAATCAATGCACGAATTCTCTTTGTTGTTCTGTTTTCCCTAACACGATATTCAGGCTGTTGTAAAACTAGCATTTTTGCGATCTGTAATCGAGCCTGTACATAAGAGAAAATCAGAAACTTTCTCACCGCAGTCCATATCGAGACGGATGTCTCGTCAGGGTTGACGTTTGCCATCTGCGCAGTACGGTCAAAGCGGGGACCATGCTGCCTCTTCACGTGGTCTTATTTATCCTCAAATTTTTCCCTCAAGAAGCCCCCGTGGACACATGGAACTATGACGACACTGAAGCGTGGAAAAAGCTGTACCCTCTGTGCGGCGGACCTTTCCAGTCTCCGATCGACCTCACGAAGGACCGTGCCGTCCGAGCTCCGCCCATCAGGGTAATCGGCTCGAAGTCGCTCTTGGAAGGAGAGGCCGAGGCCTTCAACAACCGGAAGGCGTATCGAGCTGACAATCACCGTGCCGGAGGGCGGCAAGCCTGCGCTTCAGATCGCCTCCAAGCTGAAGCCGCTGCAGGGCAGGTACGCTCTTCAGGAGTACCACTTTCACTGGGGCGATGCCAAAGGCACTCCCGGCTCGGAGCACTCCATCGAGGGCAAGTTCTTCGCGGCGGAGGCCCACCTGGTCTTCTTCGACCGCAGGTTCGACAACATTGACGACGCGAAGCGCGTGCCCGGGGGAGTGGCCGTCGTGTCGGTCCCCCTCAGCCGCATCGACAAGCACACGGAGGCGATCTTCCCCACGTTCGGGCTGGAGGACCGGCTGGACGAGCTGGCGGCCAGGGACGACAGGATCCGGTTCAAGACCGACCTCACGCCGCTGGCCGAGCTGGTGCACGTTGCGCTGACGCAGGTGCTGACCTACAAGGGTAGCCTCACCACGCCCACCTGTAACCCAGTGGTCATCTGGCTCGTCTCAACCGTCGACACGGGAGTCAGCGGCAAGTTCCTGAACGGACTCGTCACCAAGATCTTCCAGGACAAGGACAAGACCAAGCCACTGGTGAACAACTTCAGGCCGCTTCAGGACCGTGAGGGTCGGAAGGTGACCGCGCGGTTCAGTTTCAGCCCCAAACGGTGGTAAACGTTTGGCGGAGATCTTGCTAATCGGACTGGGGCATGACCTGGTGAGTGAACGGGCGCGTAAAACGCGTTGCAGGTGAGCGCAACTGACGACTTGTCCCACTAAACGGTTAACCCGTTCGAAAGATCCAAATGCGCTTGCTTTGATTAGCCAGGGGTGGAGGATAACTACACTTGACAAATTGAGCTACTTTGGTGGCAATGCAGACGAATCCCTCAGTGATAATGATCACCCATTTCTGAACTGTTTAGTCTTGTTTGTTGCTCGAAATTTTAAATGACGCTCTGGGGCAAATGTCTTATTTAAAAGCAGCGCAAAGCCGTAGCAAGTGAAAGAGTGGCGCCGAAAATGGTGTGCGTGTTTTGAATCATCAGGCGACCTGTGGAAACAGACGCGAGATTCCTCTGGATCTCTGTTTCTATACAAAGAAATAAAATATGTTGTTGAGACAGCGATGATGGCATCACGGAGGGACATAGTTGATGGTGATATCATTGTAGAAAAAGAAAAGACAGAGGATTTTTTTCTGTGTGTGTGTGTGTGTGTGTGTGTTCTTTGGTTCCATACAAAAGACTGTTTGGTAGTACTTTTTCGAATGACGTCTGCTCTAGCAGTTTCAGCCGTGCTTAAAATTTACAATACAGGCGTTAAAAAGACGCCTAACAAAAGATCCTAAGATGGTTGTCCCTATACCAAACGAAAAGTGCAGAACATTTAGACTACAGTGTTAAAAAGAACTGAAGTCACTAGTTACCTCATGTTAAATACCGGTGAAGCATATGGTGCGACGCGAAGACTGCATCCCACGCTCGGCAACAGCAACCTTGGGTTCACAACTTCTCTTTCGACATGAGAAAGAATGTGATTGGCTGCTGTCAAGCCGGAAAGAGTGAAGTTAGCTGGGGCACTTGGAGATAACATTCTATCACGGCATAACATATATGCGCCACTATTCGCTCGTCAAGTCGCATTCTGAAATGTCAGTCGCCCCGAACACGCAAAAAGAGGTTTGCGCGACCCCATGTCGCCGCAGCACTTCACTACGGCAGACTGGCGAAGTTCCAGGCGACACTTCGTAACGGACTCGACAAAGGAAGAATGGTGGAGTGTTGGCGGGCCCGGCTTGCGACAAATATAGGACAGGTGCAGTTAAATTCACACCAAAGGGAATGTCCCACGTTAACACGTGCTTTGAATAGTGTCTGAGACGTGTTCTGAATATTGTCTGAGATAGTCCAGTTGCAGGCTGATAGTCTTAGAAGCTATTCTATAATGTACATGATGTCTTAACCCTCGCCGGATGGGAGGTATTTTTACTCGCACCGATGGCGACGGGAAGGGTTAGTAGGCACCCCCTCTTCGCCATTTGTCCCTAATTAAGTCAGCGCCTCAGGACCAAAAGTCATCGAAAGCCTTATGACCCAGGAATCCAACGATGCATGGCTCAACCCTGTGTACCGTTTACTAGTGACTGGTTAGGTCAGGTCGAGCTTTCTGCTTGGAAACTACAGATTGGTTTCGGAGTTAAAAACCACACATTTCGAACCAAATAGGCCTAAAATCGTGTGTCATATTCAATGCCAAATATTAATATAGGAACGTTCTAACATAAAAAATCATCTTAGTTTGACCTTGGTACGGACATTAATCCATCTAAAGTGACCTCTTCGTATGAGGACTTCCATTCTGAGCAGATTTCATGCTTGTCGTCGGCCGTTTATACATACGTATTGCCCCATAACAGCAAACAACCGACATTTGGCGCAAAAACCGCTCTGCAAGCCTTCAGTAACGTCATAGCTCGGCGATCCTGAGATGACCTGGAGGTCACTCGGTTCGCAAAACACGCGTAATAAATGTTTTGTCAACTGTGCCAAATTTCATGGCGTTGTCGTGCGCCGTTTTGCCGTGCTCCCGGAAACACTGGGGTGGGGGTGGCGTCCACACCCTCCCGTCCGGCGAGGGTTAACCCACGTCGGACGGGGGAGCGGTGGGAACCACCTCCCCAGACAGTTTCCGGCACATAATAACACGGCGCACGACAGCGCAGCGAAATTTGGTATAGCTAACGTCACATTCATTGCGCATATTTTAAAAAAAGAGTGACCCCAGGTCATGTCAGGGGACTGGGCTATGACGTCATGACTTAAGAAGGACGTCATGACATGCTTGCTGGACGATTTTTGCGCCAAATTTATTTATTTTTATTTTTATTTTACTGTGTTTAAGCATTCGGTTCGCACAAGTTACCTCAGGTGGGTCAATGGCCTCTAGTAGGTTAAAGGAGGTAAATGACCTGGGATGACCTAATTTGAGCAAAAATGTTCGTATACTATTTTTTGTCACTGAGTATGATGAAAAAGACGATATTAGACCTATTCGGCTCCAAATGTGCCGTTTTATGCAAGGGTAATCTGCTTATACTTTCCAAGGATACAGGCTGGCCTTAGCTAGAAGGTCACTGGTTGACCTGAAGGGATCAGTCGGGAAACCGTCGGAATTTCTGGGAACACAACTATGGATTTCTTTTTAACCCGTGGCGCTAACTCAGTTAGGGGCCAAATGGCGAGATGGGTGCCAACCACTCCCTTGGTCATCGGTGCGAGTGAAAATCTCTCCTGTCCGTCAAATGTTGAAACCTGTCCACGCTGACGGAGGTTCAAAGCGATTCCCACGGTTTCCCTGTGTTTTCCGTTAACCGTGAAATATTTACCGCTGTTGCGTGGCGTCACGAGACGATGCGGACCATTGCCCGGCTGAGCTCATTCGCCTGCACGTGCCCGCAAAATAACGGTCAGATTTTTGCCAAGCAGAATGTCCATGCGTCAGCAGCTCACAGCTTAGTTTGCCAAAAACCTAACACATTGAACAATACAGGTTTGTAAAACAGGTTTTCTTATCGATGCCTACACAGTTAGCTTACGTATATTCCTAAATATAATTCCCTTTTTGCAGTCAATCATTTGTGTGTAATTGAAATCAACTGGATGTAAAAAAGGAACAAAATTATCAATACTGCGCAAACAACGTGTTCATCCTCATTGCTGAAAGCACCAGGGGATGTCACCCGTATTACCGTAATGTGTCCACTTTGTGAGAAATTACTCTGGCACCTGCAAAAATAACGCCACAGGTTTCAGGGGCGTATGCAGAATTTGTAAAAGAACTGTTCCCCGTTCCTGAAGATAAAAAGGTATTCAAAGAGAATACAATTCCAACACCATTTTTTGATTAGGTAACAAATATAAAAACCGAGGTTTGCTAAGTTTGAACCAATTTATAAGAGCGGGATGTGCCTCTGTACCCTACCCTGTCCACGCCACTGCTAACGCTACTGCACTGGCAGCAGCGTCGGCCATGTTTACGTTTCCTGTCTTTCTTTCGGCTGGCCGGAGGTAGGTTTATGTCATCTGTTATTGTCATAGGGGAGACCGGGGCTGGATGGACCAATTTTTGCTCTAGGACCTTTTCTGCTGGAACCATTCGACCTCGTGATTTGTAACATCGTGCACATGACACCTCATTCCATGCCGGTCGTAACGGCGTGGTGAAGAGCATGGTCGGCCATACCACGTGCGAGTTATCTCCGGTCAAAATAGACCTTGAAATGTGATTTAACTTGCCCCGAGCCGGGACAAGTTAAACCTTCTCCGGCCAGCTAGCGGGGTATATTGGTCATGAGACGATCAGAAGTAGGCTTGAAAACAACGCATACGCAGAAAATGTGTTTTCTTTGCTGACGCATCATCGAAAGTTGCTGCCCGGAAGTACACAGTTTGGTTCCGCAGTGACTCAGGCTCGCTGTCACGAAACTGCAAATGACTGAGAACACGTCAGTATTATCTACATTTTCTCAATCACTGTCGCCGTTTTGACATGCATAGTACGCATCTCCCGCAGTGCAGAGCTGGTGTGCCCAACCCTTGCACTCCATGCACTGAATCCATCGCTCCCTGGCTTTGCTGTTGGCGTACGTTTTCTCAGCACACTAGGCAGAAGGCCTCGTCTTCAGATTCTTCATTCTCAAACTGCACGCATCTTTTTGCCTTCTTAGCTACTGCTTTCTTCGGCGGTAGGCCCGCGCCTATCTTCCTGTTCTTTGATTTCCTTTTCCTGTTCGATTGCTTGCTTTTCTGGAGTGCATGTGAGGATCGCCCCCTTTTGCCTCTTTCTCCCGTTGGTCGCCTGTCGGGGATCTCTGAGCCCCGGAATCGACCTGACACCGTTTGGTGGAAACTCAGTTGGGCTTGAGGCCACTGAAAGAAAGGTCGTTTTCGGCTGTACGGCTGCTCGTCTGCGGATCGGTGCTCCTCGTCTCTGGGTCAGTCGGTTGGTTGGTTATTGGGGCTTAGGGGCGCACCGACTGCAGGGTCATTCGGCGCCCATCTGGGTCAGTCCTTGTCCGCGGATCAGAGCCCTTCGATTGCGGCACAGCGCTCGTCTGCGGATCGGCGCTCGTCCACGGAACGGCGCTCATCTGCGGATCGGCGTTCGTCTGTGGATCAGAGGTCGACTGACGACGCTCTGGCCTATGAGTGACTCGTGCATGGGTGAAGTCGGCGTTAGTGAATGCTTCTGGCTGGCACGGAAATATACCCGCTATATGGATTCCATACATGATGATGCAAGGACCGGCAGCACTTGGCCACACCTCCCGGGCTATCCTGGGAAGGTCATAAATCGTCATGGTTTTCCCCCGGTTAGACCTCATCCAGAAGTCTTGCTGGGCTGCAACGAGTCTCTTGAACGGCCCATAAACGCTTCGATCAAGAGGTTACAGTTTATGACTACAGTGAGGGGAAAGAACAACGTTACTACACGACGCTTCATTGCCGGGTTCAGGACATTCGTAATCAGGTGGGACTCGTGGTTATCAGGTAGTAATAATACCGTCTACGATGGAGCTGGTCTGGTAGCGGCGATAAAATGCGTCATGAAAACTTGGAAGTCAGGCCCGGCCATCCAGCCCGATGGGTTGGCAGACCCGACACATCCTGGGGACCATCCCGGATGAAATGATCTTTGAATTTCTTTCTTGAGAACACGAACGTCGAGGAGATGGAGCTGCCGACGCCGTTCACCGCACCGCATAGTCATTGATGAGACGCGCTCAGCAGAGGTAAGTGAGCCGACCTGCTTTGTGCCCTTCTCAGCAGTCACGTGTCTTGGCTTCTGCACCGTCGTCATTCCCATCTCATCCACATTTCAGATATTGCCAGGAGAAAAGTTGCACCTGTCCATGACATCCGCCAGCTTTGAGAAAAACGTATTCGCGTTATTCTTGTTAAATCCCGTGGCCCGGGCTAGACTTGTGGCTTCGGGTGTCCTGACTGATGCACCAGGGTGCCGCTCCAGGAAGGACGTCAGCCAGTCCGGACCCGCACGCCCGTCCCTCTTCGAGGAGTCAGGCACCCCCATGTCATGCTTCTCGGCACACTGGTACACGAGGATGCACACTTCCATGGGACTAAGACCAAAATAGACGGCTGCGGCTTCTTCCAGGTAAAATTCAATTATTTGCTCTTGGCTATCACCAAAATCCTGCCGGGCTCTCATATACCCAACAGTTTTTTTGTCCCGTGGCTCATCTTTGAAGGCTTAGCATGTCTGTTCCTGTTCCGGAAGAAAGACGCTGCTTCGACGAAAAGTACATCAAAACAGTTACCTTGGTCACCTAAGGGCAAAGGTCGCTTAGCTATTACCTCCGCACAACAACATCAAAAGTTTCTCTCCCGCAGAAAACAAGTCTCAGCGTCAAAAAACACATTTATGAACATATTTTCGGAGACCTACCCCTTTCCGCGTCGGCCGCCAGCAGCAAGAGCGCAGGTCTACCGCGCAGCGCAAATAAACTACTGAAGACATCTGTTGGAAATCGTCGGAGTTATTGACGATTCGCATACTTGCCCCGTAGCCCAACTAGCGCGGTCTTCCCAGATGAGGCATACTGTTGCAGTTAATTTGCTATGGATGATATTTGAATGTTTCTTTCACAATACTGCGGTCATGCTCATTTGTGCTGTAACCAGTGTTGCAGCCAGGGGGGGGGGGGGCAAAGGGGCCATAGCCGGTGCCTGAATGGATCGGAGCTGCTACTTTGTGACGTTTATGACAATTCAACAACTGGTCGATCGTCGCAGAAAAATCGAAAATCGGCCGACAGTATTTGAAGTTTCAAACATTTGAAGTCAAACAAACATAACGAAAACCACGGTTGTCGCTTACAAATGGGAACTTTGTAAAAGGATTAGCGTTCTACCTAAGATTACCTTTTTGAACACAGTCACGTGACGCCATTCAGGCATAAGTGATTGATGTACCAAGACCAAAGCCAGGGTCAATAAGGGCCAAGGTCATCAAAGTTCAAGGTCAAACAACTTGTGAACTGATTCAGATTTGTTTTGCAATATGTCGGTTTGTATCAAATATGCATTCAAAGACCCCAATAAAAACACTTGTGCGCACACTGATACGTTTACAGATACCAGGGTCAGTGAAGGTCAAGGCCATCAAAGGTCAAGGTCAAGTATCTTATGACCTGGGACAGATTTGCTTTGCGATATGTCGATTTGTATGAAATTTGGATTCAAAGACCCTAATAAAACATGAATGCGCACATGGATAAGCTTAAATATACCAGGGCCATTTCTGGTCATGGTCATGAAAGGTCAAGGTCAACTACTTTGTGGCCTGGCCCAGATGTGCTTTGCGCTATGTTGATTCGCATGAAATATGCATTCAAAGATCCTACTCAAAAAACTTTTGGCACATTGATAATCACATGTACACACATACATAAATATACATACATACGTAAAGATAAACGCTGGAAATGATCAAATTTACCGATGTTGGCTACCTTTACTGAAAATACGCCAAAACATGCGTGTAGAGCCCTCATTTACACTCAAGCTATCCCGTGTTGCTCGAAATCTGATCCGTAAAAGATGAAAAAATGACGCCACAGGTCAATAATCTGGCATGACATCGACTCAAAATCCTCAGTCAAGACGCCAAATGGATGGAAATTGTCGTACTCCACGTTTCAAAGTTTAAACAAACACTCTTTTCCTGTTTCGTTCGAAAAGTCGTACGGAATGGCCTGCACGGGCCGAGAAAATGTTCAAAGTTCAAAGAAAGTGTTCTTTTCGACCCCACTTCACCTTAAAGATATTAATCTAAATCCATGAAAACTGCACACAATATAAATTATAATGGCCCCACCCAGTCTTCGGAATTTCAGGTCTCTAGCTCTTTTCGTTTCCGAGATCGGAGAGGGGAACTTTTGTGCCCCCCTTCCAGTGCGCGTTAGCGCGAAGCCCCCTTCCACTCCGCGGGTTGGGGAATCTTTACGAACCTAAAGAAAACTACTCCAAATATACAAGAAAGTTTTGTGTCATATGAAGAGGGGCCCGTGGTATGAATGAGTGTTTCGGGACCCCTGTTAGTTTGTAGGGGAGTTCACTGCTTGTCTTGGGAGGTCCGCCTGTCGGCCCGTAAAGAGCCCCTGTCAGCCTCTGAAGGGACCTTCTTTCGGTCTGGAAGAAGACCCTGCCCCTGCCTCCAGAGGTCCACAGGGTTCCTTTACAGGCGGCGATCATTCAGGGCCCCTGCTTTTCTGTAAAAATGTCCCTGCCGACCTGTAAGAGGCACCCACCAGATCGGCAGGAATGTCTCTACAGGCGAGCATGGGCCCCCTTTACACTTCTGCGGGGCCCCTTCCCAAACTGACAGTAAATTTCACCACATGGGGGCCCACTGATTACGAGGGCCAGACGTGGATCCAAAGGAGAAGCAGTGGGGGCGATCGCCCCTTCCCCTCTGAGGCCTGAGAAGGGGCCCCTGTCAGGCTTAAAACCCGGAAAGGGTCCCATATGAGCTTCACGGGGTCTCTGTAAGAACCTGACGGGCTCTTGATGCTGTCAGGGAGGCCTCCTGGAGGGTTAGACGGCCTCTGAGATCCAAAGAAAGCCCCTGAATCTTCCAAAGAGCCCCTGGGACCACAACAGGGCCCCAACGCGGCAGAATGTCCCTGAGACCGCCAGGTGGCTTATAGGGTCCCTGAGACGGCCAAGATGAGGACTGAGTTCTTGGGGGCCCCTGTGATTGAAAAGCTGAAGGTTCGTGATGTAGTCAGAGGGCTTCCGGGAGGATTAATGAGACTGACACTGTAAGATGGTCCCTAAGATGGAAAGAAAGGTCCTTGAAACTCTTCAAGGGTCCCTAGAACCGCAAGGGGCCTCAACACGGCAAAGGGTCCATGAGGCCGCTAAAATTGCCAGAATGCCACCTGGGACGGAGAGAACTTGGTCAGCCAGAGGGGCCCCTGAACGGGTATTCGTCGGTAACTTTCTCAACCATAAAAGAAGCCACAAATGAGCTACACTGACCTTTTAGAAACCTGGAGAGGTTCTTGATGCTGTCAGTGGCTCCCGGGGACGTCAGGTAATTTCTGAGACGGCAAGATGGGCCTCTACACCGCAGACGACCGCTGAGACCGCCAAAAAAGTCGCAGGGTCCCTGCAAGGCAAAGATTATAAGAGGGCCTCTGAGACTGTATTTCAGTTTCATGGGGGCGCTGGACGGTCAGAGAGTCCCCGAGTGTAATAAGCGGGCTCCTGGCACGGGGAAGGCCCTTGAGACTGCCAGTGAGACCCCTGAAGCGCCAACAAAAGCTCCTTGTTACGGCTAGAAGGATCTTGAAAGACTGCCAGATATATCTCATGTAACAGAAGAAGATCCCTGATACAGTCATGGGATCATCGAAGAGGTTCAAGGGGCCTGTGACACTGTACAGGGTCCTTGAAAATGCCAAAAGGTCTTTTGTAACCGCCAGAGATGGCAAAAATGTTTTCCAGAGATGATAAGAGGGCTACCCAGGACCACAGGAGGTCCACTGAGACTGGTAGAGAGGGACCTTTGAGACTGCTGACTAGAAGTCTCTGGCAATAGGGACCCCTGAGACGACCAGAGAGGCTCCTGAAATTACAAACAACCTTGAGATGTCCAGACTGCTCCTGAAACGGCCAAAGGACCTGGAGGATTGCCGGGGGCTCCTCTGTCACGGCAGCGAGAGATTTATACCGGGCTTTTTAGTGTTAGAGACTTATAGGGGGCCTTTTTGCCCGTTAGACGGCAAAAACGTCCCAGGGACGACAGGAGGGAATCCGAGATGACTTAAGCGTCCCTGAAATGGTCAGATGGGTCCCTGAGACTTTCCGAGGTGCCCCTGAAACTGACAAAGGAGCGCCTGAGACGTCCAGCGGGACACGAGAAACTAAAAGGAACCTGGGGTCACTAGGGGGTCCTGACACGGCAGACAGCCCGAGACCACCAAAAGTGCCCCTGTAGCTGCAAGAAGGAGCCCAAACTAAGCTGACAAAAAAATCCCCAGAAAATACGGAATGGGGGGAGGGGAGGGCAGATGGGCTCCTGGACCAAATACAGACACGACATTTGAAATGGAGGGAGGGACGGAACCGCCTATCTTGCCATTTTTGTCGTATTTCGGCCACTTTGTTCGGGAACAAAACGAAGAATTTTCCCAAATAAGGTGACATGTTTGAATTTTTTTTCGGTTACCTTGTGTGGTAAAAAAACAAAATTACACCATTTTCTTATATGAAGGGCAAAAACATGGGGCCCCGCGCTGACCATTCGTCTCCACCCCCCACCTTGGCGAAATCCTGGATCCGCCCTTGGCTTGGGCCCCCATTGGTTACGATGGCCCCCTTGATCCGATTCGGCCCCCCTGGGCGGCATCCGGGCTTCGCTCCAGGCTGTAGCTCCGTGTAAATCTGTGCCTCGTAAATGGACCTCTGTGTCGGCGAGGGTTTAGTGATGGAATAATATTAGTTTGTATGTTATTTCATCGTAGCATGGAAATGTTAATTTAATCTAGTCATAAAAAGACAGAAAACCACAAAAATTCCTCGTGAAAAGTCTTGATACATCCAGTTGGACACTCACTATCTCCATGCTGGTCTATGCCAGGCTATTGAAGATGACGTGACGGCCCGTTGGCTTGATTACGGTCGTTGGGCCAGATGGCCATACCTGATATTTAGGGTCTGGTGAAAACACCAGTTTAAGCCCATGGCCGCATTATGAAATTATTACGCGCGCTGTGACACCTTTGCTACTTCCGTTGTAATGCGCTGGCTGAATCTTTCAAGCTTCTGAAGGGTTTTGTTCCTATAGTATATTTTATGAATTTGGTATATCATTTGCCATGCATGTTCCTCATGACAGATATTAAAAAATGTTATAAACGATTGTAAAAGAATCGCCGCTACTGAAGTTTAACCTCGCGATCAGCGGGTGGGAAGTCAACATGTCACGTCGCTACGAGGATGGTACCGCCTGCATTTTGTGGGATGTTAAAGAGTACAGTTGAGTCGCAATGGGAGAGCATCAGGATACATTTTGGTGTACGATCTGGTAGAATCACTAACATCATTAGTCCAGGGGAGGGTTTCAAACCTATCGGTCGTGTTTTGCGATGATCCCCATGCGGGTGAAGGTGCACGTCACTGTGTATGACATCCCAGGTACTGCTTGAAGTTATGAAACAATGGTATTTCCATTCGATACAAAATTATTGTCACAAATTATGAGGTGCCATGAGTTGGTAAAGGTATTACCCATTCACCTAAAACAAGTGGATAAAAGCACAATGCAGAATGTTTTCCTTTCGTCGGCTGAAGGCTCTCTGTCGAACAAATCACGAACGCCAAAAATCTGTCATTCTAAAACGGTCGTCTTCAGTCGTGGTGCCATGAGAAAGGGAGTTCATGGGGAACAACAGAAGCTGAGAATGCGACGTCAAGGTCATGTGAAGGTGGATCTCAGCGAGGCTGAGGTGAATGACGCGGGCAAGGTTGGCCTGGAGAAAATGCTCAAGGTAATTTGGTTTTGTGTAAATATTTTGACGCTTTGACACATGTACAATTAGGAACATATTCAGAATAAATATGACTCAGTAAAGTGTTTTTACTCGTGTTTTAAATCTCAGGTCGATATCAGGTCGGGTCACGGTGGTATGTGAAACGCAGAGAGGTCTGCTCCTCAACCAACCGTATTCAGTGAAGGCCGCCCGGGGTCACCTGCGAGCCGGCCGGCCAGTCACGTGACCCACCCGCTCCCGGGCAAACCCCGGCGACCGCCGCCGAGCGGCCACGGCGGCTCACAGTGTCATAGTATGATCTACATTGTCCGCACGCGCACCTTACGTCACGACGGTCATAAACAGGACTTTCAGAAATTTGGTCGATTTATGCAACGAGAGAAGCTCTCACACACTATAAAATGAGCCCAAGGATATTCCATGCCTCTATAAGGTCATCCGAGGTCATCTGAGGTTAAAGCAAGTTGACCTGATTTTCGTGTCCACATGCCATTTCGCTCTTTTCATGCCGCCCATGCCAATATTATACAATGTAATACGATTTGTGCTTCTCAAGGACAGGATTACCAGAAAAGCTTAAAAAATGTTTTAAGCTTTCGATTGATTGATTGGTTACTGGGGCTTAGAGTCGCACAGACTTCGAGATCATTCGGCACCCATGGTTTAAACTTTCATGCTAATTCAGTTTCCAAAAAATTATTTCCTCCATTTTCCGGACCCTGTGAATGCCTATGAATTTTATCAAAATTACAAACCCATATGCCAAAAGGAAAGTCCAATTGATAAGCTCTCGACTCATGCCAATCGCAACAAAATCAGACAATAAACATCAGAGTAATAACTGGGCAAATAATATCCTCCAGTATGGCCTTTTTCGCCCTTTCTTGTCCACGTCTTGCAAGATTTTCAAAACATCGTTTTACAGAAATGTACTTAACGTCACGACGAATCGACTGTCGTTTCTTGCGATCAAATCAGACGTGTGGTTCTCGAGATCTCGGGGGGAGGGGGACGCGAAAAGCCCATACAGGAATGAGTTCGCGTTGTGCGTATAGGAATATGATCAAGAACTTAAAGAAAGCCCTGGGTGAGACAACCATTTCGCACTTTCCTGACATGCAGAAAGCGTTCGAAGTTAGCGCAGACGTCTCTGATGTGGGACTTGGTTGCGTCTTGTTGCAGAGAAGAGACCAAGAAGAGAAGAGACCATTCGATGTTTTCCGCCAGAAGCGTTCACTGGCAACGAGTGTGGAATCTGCACATTCGAGGTAAAGAGGTGCACTAGGTGTACACGTTCGCCCTTCCCAAATTTCGTTCTTATCTTCTCGGGAAGCCATTTCACTAGTACAGCGATCATCTTAGTCTGACGTGACTTCAGGACGCAGAGGATCTTCGGGGTCGCCACGTACAATGACTGGAAGAAGTAGAATAGTATGATTTAGCCGCGATTTTTTGGAGAGGCACCGATAATCCTCATGCCGACGCAGTGTCCAGAGCTCGGGTCCGCTTGACACAAGAAAAGACGCCGGAGTGTTTGAAGGCGCCCTTGCTGCAGGAAATGCTAGCCACACCAAGAGGACAAAACACTCAGATATTTGCACGAGAAGAATGAAGACAGACTGAAGCGGATTAGTAAAGGGGCTACCGAGAAGTGGAAGAGACTTGGCTGGAGTCTGACATTCAAGGTGGGATGTGGTCTCTTAGTGGGATGTAGACACAGAACGAGATGCTGTTGGTGCCCGAAAAGTTGATGCCATTGACCCTCTAGCTGAAGCATGATGACGCTGGATGTTTTGGAACGGCTAAGACGAAAGCGCTTGATTCAGGCTGGCTTCGGCTGGATGGGCATGAAGCAGGACGTGAGAAACTACTGTAGAAGCTGTGCCATGTATGCCAAGGCTATGATCCGGCCAAGAAGTATCGGCCACCATTTTCGGTCACGACGCAGTCGACGGAGCCCCATCAACATGTGTCGCTGGACCTGATGGGCTCGATAGGCACGATGCCAACGGTGAAAGGCAACCGATGTGTTGTGGTGGCCTTCGGTTTGTTCACGAAGGGCGGGAGCCGGTGGAAATCGGGGACAAGTCGGCTAGAATAGCGGATGAGGCCCTAGCGGGGAGCGTTTTCTGCCGTCATGGGCTGCCCTAATCACTTCTCACTGGTCGTGATCCCACTGACCTCACTGGTCGTGGCTCGAGTTCGACATTCGTTATATGTTGGCAATGTCCAGGGTGCAGGCACCGACAAGAAAAAAAGTCAACGCATTTCGTCCTGAAAGTAACGGAGCAGTGGAGATGTGCAACCAAACAGTATGATCTCTGCTCAAGAGAAGGCTTCAGGAGCGAGCAGGAGACTGGGACGATCACCTAGCGATGGTTTGGTTGACGTCATTGCACAGCACAACAGGACACTCCCCGTTCTTTTTTACAGTGGGCAGTTTTACACTGGGCAGACCGTGAGGACGCCAGCACTGTTCGAGAATGTGGAGCCGTCTGGCCGACTAGCGGAGGGAAACATATGGATCAGGGGACCGATCGACAAGCTGGAAAAATCTTTAGTCATCGTTATTTATTTCATGTTAGCACGGGTTAGTCATCACCTGAGAACAAGAGATTAAGATGCAGAGGAATGAGCGTGGCAGGATGGGCAAACATTCAGTGTGTTATGAAGTGGGTGACTGTGTTCATGCAATGTCCGAGAACGCCGGGACGGTCGACCAAGTTGCAGGCACAGTTGGGCGGCCCATATCTGGCGGTGGCTTGCCGACAGGGACATGTCTACTAGATCAGAAAGGGAGAGGTCTGTCGTCGGCGACGCGTCAGACATCACCATCGGCTAAAACCGTTTCAGGTCAGGGATGGGCGACTGAGCCTGCAGTCCGCACCTCACCGGCACCGGTCCCGGGCCAGCAGCATGCACCTGATGAAGGAGATAACGAGGGAGGCTCCCGGGTTCCAGAACCGATCGACAACCTCCAATCGGCAGGGCCGTCTGTGTGCTCAGAGCAGGATTCGACCTCATCAGACGAGACCTGGGATCAGTCCGAATGAAGTCGGGTGACACCGTCTGCAGGCGCTCCCCTTCCTCATCGGAGCACACGAGATCGCCGGGCACCGGCCTGGTGGCCGGTGGACGAATGTACGCAGTGACGCCGTTGGCACCGTGGGGAAAGGGGATCCACATGCGCCCACCCTCGCTGGTGTCAGAGTGTGCCTCTGCGCGTTCCACGCCATTCGTCCGGCCTGGCACCACCTGTGCCTCCGGACCATCCCCGGAGGCGAAGGACGGACCGGCCGGCTGACACCTGTCCTTATCAAGATGAGCGTCATCTCACAGTGACATTCGCATATTGATTCACTAAAGGGAAGTTCCACCCTTGGCAGACGTCCCTGAACTGAGATCCAATATGTCTTTCCTTCCATTTACCCGAAATGTCAGCTCTACCACTCCTACTGACGCGAAACGAATGTAGCGAACTTTCAGTTGTGTGAAAATTCTGATTCTGATTCTGATTTTGATTCATTCTGATTCGACCAAAGCTGAGCGGCAGACATTCTGTTTTTTTTTGGCAACTCAGTTACAGGCCGTTTATCAATTACAGGCCGTGATCCGGCACGGTGTATGATTTGCCCGCGTTAGTTGATTTCGTGTTTTACAGATACGGAACAAAACACAAATGCATCCTAATTATATTATGTGATGTCATTATGCCCGTCTTCTTCAGTCTCCGTCGAAAATCTGGAGATGAAGGAAAATAACTGGACGCAATAACTGGCCTCAACATTATTCCGGGTGTAGATGGGTTAGTACTCGATGTTATCTCCCAGCTAATAGGGAGTGCTTATGACTCAAGTGCCCTGCGAGGACGGTTTTCCACGCAGTCCGACGTGTAAAAAAGCCTTTGAGCATGCAGTTTGATCAGGCAGTCAGGTAGACCAGGTTGTTTGACAAAAGGTCCGGATATTTCACTGCGACAACGTTGACTTCGTTACGTTCTGAAGACCTAGTTGTGAAAGCTAAGGAAAGACAGACCCGAAAACGGCATTGCTGGAATTTAGCGAGTGCAGAAGAGTTAAAAAACCTTGCTTAACGAAATAATCGCCGAGTCCTTGTCCAAATGAGGATCAGAGACCGGAATCTGTCATCAGTCGTTCCAAAGAACTAAACCTCGTTCTGGATATGGCCAAATTGCCAAACACCGAAATAAATACAAAATCGATCACTGGTCAAGAGAAGATGACGATGATACATTCCCGGGAATTTCTCCATTCCCAAACACCGACGAAGATATCACGTAGCAGGGGCATCATGCTGTTCTTGGGCTTGAACATTTTATGTTTTTTACGTATATAAAATGAAGATAAATAAACATTTCCCTAAAACTTCGAACTAAAATGCCCTAACTCCGAGGAATTTTCAGTTTTTAGGGGGGGGGTTAGGTTTGTCCTGGCCTTCTCTCTGGCGAAATCCTTCCTTCGCGCTGCGCTCGTATCTGGTATAGTATTTAATTATCCAACGGACATTAGGGTGTATCGTCATCAAACTCTGTTTTCGAAAATCGCTTGGCAGTGGTTAAACTGTTACGGAGCACCCGTCTGTTCACCAGGATCCACCGTCAAGGCGCTCGGAGATGGAAGGTAAAATGCATTCCGGGCCAGTTTGCATTTTCTCATGTTATGCTGCCGTCTAGCGACAATACCATAATGGGCTTTCCCTACTAGAACAAAAGGTAGACAGTTTTTCGTTGGTATATGATCCTGGACATATTTAAAATCAGCGAACGAAAACAGCGCCATCGGTGTCAAAGTCGTTGATATAGAGTGGCATGACGACATCTACAGACATATCGCTAAAGGCACTAACACCGCTATTGTAGCGTAAATGTATCACGGAAGGTCGGAATGATTTGGGCTGAATAACAATTATCTGTTTTAACTTTTTTTTTTTTATTTTTTTTTTTTCTTCCAAATTTTAAATTTTTAATTTTTTTTCCCCCCCCCCCGGAGGATATGAGCGGCGCCCTTCCATGGGGAGGTGGTCAAGGAGTCATGCCCCCGTTGAGACTGGAAACTGACCGTTTTTTAAAGACCAAACATGAACATAAATCAAAAGTTTCTGAACTAGAAAATGAAATGGCCGAAATCCGAGGAGTTTTCAGTTTTTAGGGCGAGTTAGTCCTCTCTTGGCCCCTATTTGGCGGAGTTCTGGCTACGCCCTTGCCGCAGAGCCCTTCACACGAATGCGAGCCCTGTATCGCGGAGTGGCTAGCGCAAAAGACGGCAATGTTGGAGTTCACACAAATATAGCTGTCTCTGGCATCTTTTGCGATGACTTTCCAACGTCCCTGTCAGTATTTGGATGGCCCGTTGCATGTCCTATGTGTGTATGGGATATCATGGGATACCTATCGGCCTGGTGAACAGTTGCCTGATGCAAGTAACATTGATGCAAGTATGCCTCATGCTGAACACTTAAAGTGCTTTCCGTTTCAGCGGGGAGATGGGTTGAGTGGAGGCACGGAAACTGGCTCTGTCGCCTAACTCCGTATGGTTGGACGGTTGTGGCTGACCGCCGACACTTGAGGATAGCTTTCACTGTTCTATCTCGCACCGTTTTGTTGTCCGTGGTGAGTACGGTGACCGGCAGCATCTCGGGATTGGACCAGTAACAGTTCCGCCCCAGTACTGCCTTCACAATTTCTCGCAGTACCGGCTGAATCTGAATCGGGAGGTGCACGCTCTTAAACAAGTTCTTGAGAATCTATCAACTCCAGTTCTGCGTTATCTTGAACCACTAGCTAGCGCAATGTGCATCAGTGAACTCCGCCATCTCCACCAGCTTTTCTGATGGCTCTGGGTGCAACACCTATAGGTATAGACTTCTGGTCGCTTACGTCAGCCATCGGATACGACTAAGGGGAATGATTTCATGTCCCTCACGTTTGAAAGGACTCGACGCAGTGGACACCACTTGCCAGCAGCCAGCTTTCTCTGGTTAGTTCTGCTTAACCCATTCAAGTCCTTAACGAGTCGAGGTCCGAGAATATCGATTCTTTTTCAGGGATGATATATCTAACAAAGTTTTACAGGAGGCGATACTGATTCTTCCCTCAGTTTGAGAATGTCTCAAAAATCAAGGAAAAAGATTGTTGCGAAAGCGAAATTATGGTTGTTCTGGTCGGCACGGCTGCTGTAAAAACGGGGCAATGACTGTCGTGGTCGACATGCTGCATGCAAGCGAAAGATTTATAATTATGTTCCGACTTTAGCAGGTTAGTTATTGCATTCCATTTTTTGGTATTCCACGCCCAAATTTCGGCATAAAGACGAGTATTTCAGAGGAGTCAGTGTAGCGCATAACCAGTGAAAGTGCCATCCCCTCGAAGGTTTAAGATGCCCCCAAACCATACAAAAAAACAGTACAAACAGGACATTCCTGGACCTGAAAATAACGTGAACGAAATCCGGGAAACTTGTTAGTTTTTAGCAGATTTAGTTCTTTGCTTACCGGATTTTTGGCAGCGCCTTTAAATGCCTCGGTGAATGCTCGTTTACCCGGGGTTTAACCCAACAATTGGTATGGGTTGCCTGTCCAACGTTTTGTACGGTATAGGCTATCATGCATCTTACAGAACAGCCACAAAGGCAAATTTCCACGAATTAAGGGCGATTTACGTTTTCCTGTTTTGTTGCACGAAAAACCCATCGCAAACATAAGAAGCGTGGCGTGTTCGCGGCTCATGACACCTGACATGAGCACTTGACATGTAGATGGGCTTATATGGATACGACGAAGTCACTGTAACAACAGGTAAATCACCTAACCACCACTCGCGTATCGTCCCAGGCTTCTCACCGGCTGCTGTAGCAACAACAGCACCTCCACTGTCAGTAAGTGGAACAGCAGCATCTCCACTACCGTTGGGTGACTCAGCAGAACATTCACCTAGCCATTTTCTGCGCCGCTCTCAAAACCTGGGTGTATGCATGCTGGTGCAATGAGCTGCGAGCCAGGTAGGTTGCCGATCTCAACATCTTCGTTCCCAGAGTCTTCATCAGTTTTAGCACCATCATTGACCGGGGCATTTAACCAAAGCGGTAAAGTGTCGTTATTCTTCTGCTCTTCATTATCACCGTCGGATTCTTCTCGGACGGCTAGTTTCTGTAGCTCGTCTAAAATCTCCAACGGAATAAGGCCCAGGAAAACATTAACTAATTACCACGATTAAAAAAGTGCTCGATAAACATCCAAATGATTCAGACCCAGATGAAGGTTGGCAGTGTCTACGTTATTATGGATACATTCTGCGCTGAGCGAAAGTAAAAGTTAGGCCAGTGCATCAAATACATTCACAGACTGGATGGATTGGATCCATAAAGTAACCATGTCCGGGCTCACCAGTGTGTGAAGCTAACTGAGAGATCGGACGTCAGTACTTTGGTCATCAATTTTAACTTAATTGCAGCAGGACTACATAAATTTTAACCGGACGGGGGGAGGCCTGATCACGCTGGTGGATGCCAATTAACACTGTCAATGCATTACCGACAATTTCTTCCAGAAAAGATAGCGAGCAGGTAAGGGCCCTTACAATAATCATATTTACAGGAGAGTACCTGCACATTTACAAGTAAAATCACTTCGAGGTGCATGGCACCTCTTTCTGCTCGTTCCCTATGAACAAGCTTATCGGCACATTCCCGAACAGGAAGGAAAGACAAGCAACCATGGTGATTAGCATACCCGAAGTGAGCCATCACGACCCCTCGCCCTCCCCATCCCCCGCCTGAATGTCTATCTGAAATTCAGGTGTTTCGCGCCTGAAAAGCAATCGAAATTCGAAAGGATTTGAAGAACTCGTGCTATTTTTAAAAACCTAGCGCCATACCGGCTCGAAGGACCCGGCAGGCTATTAAGTTTTGGTAAAAATCGGCCCATCACAAAAACAGGGCAACACGCAACTACATTTGGCGCATATGGAAGCACGACACTCTGCCGTTGTCATATTTTTTCTAATGTGACACTCTTTTGAGGCATGATTACCTCCAGCGATGCCTTCCTGTTAAGACTGCCCTCAGCTTCAAAAAGAGTGAGACGGCTATTGTTTCCTTTTCGCAGCATCGCCGTCGACCAGGATAGCCATTGTTGCGTTTTCTTGAACGTGCACAAAATATTAGTTCCGTCTATTTGCATAGATATTTGCAACAAATGTACGCATAGAACAAGTACAATATCGTATAGATCGACTTCTCTCCAGAAAACACATACGTGGCGTTTTGCGTTATTTTCACTAATAAGGAGTGCTTGATGTTCCGGCGTTACACTCCGCAGGCTTTCCACTACCGTCCTGGAGACTTTCTGAGGACTGCGCTGTGAACGTTTCAGCGGAAATCGTTATCCAGCAACACGTGCACAACAATCCTGCGCGCGCTCCATCTGACCGCTGCTTTCCAGGCGGCACCTCTAGTCTGGGACATTACTTCTCCAAAGAGCTTTTTTGTTGCAAAAGGCAGCTATGGACGTGAATGGGTTAAGCCTAAGTTTCTGGTCGTTACTCATTTGTTCCATTACGTCATCGTCCATCTCTCCTTTTGTGCCTCCCGCCGTCGGCGTGAAGTAAATGAAGGGATTCGTTTCAGCAGGTCCAGGTGGGAGTTTCCCCACTGACAGTGAACGAGTTGGGCTGCGACTTTTCACCATCCAGCTGACAAATCACATTTCACAAGCTCAACATATTCGCAACTGACAAATAAACCAGTGAACTGGACGCCGCTATAACAACTCAAACAACCGACACACATCCGACGTTAACGCATAAACTGCCAAAGCCAACGACATGGATGTCATAGCCTAGATGTGAAACGTGACACGTATTTACTACCGGGTTCAGAGAGAACCGGACATGTTTCCTCTGTGCTTTGCCATGGTTCCACGTCCTGCACTGCGCTTGCTTTTTCTGCTCGTTTTAACCGTAACCTCACCCGGGCGACCGCATGGGGCAGACAGCGTGACCCTCTGTCGAAGGAACTGATGGCAATGAGATAGCTATTACATTGCAACAATGTGCATGCCGTTTGTGAACACGCGTCCACAGCATGTACTTACCAGTCAGATGTTACGGTTTTTAACAATAGCATTTAAACTAGTGGTCTCTTTTGCCACGAAACAGACACCATTCGCCCTCTCTCGTCACCAGGATTTCAAAAAAAAGTGCTCATCTGTACATGTAACTAAAGGGGCCAAAATGCGACTTTTCTTCCGACACGTGGCAGCATAGCTGGGCATGAATATCATAAAAGTGATCTGAACGCATTCTCGACTTTTTTAGGGGGAGAGTATAACGGCTGATTTCGAGAGTTTTCAGATATGCTCAGAAAATTATGATTTTGACATTACCAAGTGATCCGTGACTGACGATGCACCCAGTGTTGCAATTACTGCCCCATATTTTTTCAAGTTATTTGAGGTAGACTAATGTGGCAATATGGAAAAATGTGTTCATGACCGTTTTCGAAGATTTCGTGTGGTGCTGGCGATCCAGAGACCGCAGCGGCCTGGAAGAAGCACCACTGAGTATCTCCGTCTACCGTCATTCGTTTTTACCGACTGCCAAACGTCTAAGCCTCACGGTTTTGGCGGCATACCGCCTGGAAGGGGGCTATGCACTCATTCTCGAACCTGTTATCAATTGCACTTTTATATCGCAAAAAGACCGTTGACTTCTTGCAATAAAAATCACACCAACGTGCAGCCGGTTCTTCTTTTGCCCCATATCCACCACACCTATAAAACATGATCGTACTAAAAATGATCTCAGTTGACCGTAGTTCCGTTACAATCCGTCTTTTTGTAAAGTGCTACCCGTCCCAAAACAGGGTTTCTTACAAACAGAATAATTTTCCGGCTGAAGTCTAGCTAAATCAACGGCCAAATAAACTACCTGACGCTCGCGCACTGATCAATACTTGATATCAGCTTCGTAAAAAGGGCCACTTTTTGTTTTCAAAGCGGTCGTGGTTGCAGGAAGCATTGTCTATAACGCACGGTTAGCGACACTCAAAAATATTTATCGTCTCGAAGAAAATGAAACGCCCAATCGCACGGCAGCATGCACGTTCAGCAGCGGACAGAAGACATCACGTTCAGGGGGATTAAAGACCAACATGGGCTTGTGTAGCGATTTTTCATTTTTAGCATCAGACCTAGAGACGTATTGGGCTTATCGTCGAAAAGGAAACTGCAACGGCTTTGCCATGCAGTACAGACTGCGCCTTTTTTAAGTTTCCCTTGCCTTTATGGGGTTAACCGTTGTGTGCATGTGTCTTATGCAGGTGTAAGCTAGTGCCCTTCCATGTTCATGTGATCCAGTAACGTTAATATCAAACTTGAACATTCATTCAAGTTTGGTGAATGTCTTGAACCCATTCACGTTGGATCGCACCACTCCCCGCTATTTTAGGCAAGCAACATACTAATACTACCAGTGTCAGTATGCTGTTAAGCCCAGAGCCTGACAAGGACGAAAAAGGACCTAACGGACGTCACATAACTAGTGACGCCCGTCAGGGTCCTGGGTAACTTATTTTAAGGCTTTCACCCTATTCCCGGAGGGCTAGACGGTATGGCCCATTCTCGGCAGGGGAGGGGGCAGATTCGGCTCCCCCTGAGATCTCTAGAACTACAAATCCGATTTTATCGCAACAAACGGCAATCGATTTGTCATGACGTTAGCTACATAAAAAAACTCAAAATTTTGAAACGGGTGGATACAGGGAGGCAAAATTTCGAAATGGGGGGTAATTTTGGAGTTCTTATAACTCTATATATAGATCGATTTATATGTATAACTCTTTTATTAACTCTATTTATATATATATATATAACTCTATATATAGACCGATATATAACTCGATATATATAAACCGATTTCAATGAAATTGAAATGTATCGAGATATGATGAATAAGACTTTTACCATTGATACACACATTTCAGTTTTTGGGACAATCCATAGGCGTTCGCAAGGTTTCAAAAATGGGACGATCGTTTTCCAAAAACAGATTGGAGAAAAAAAGTAAAAGCACTTTTTTGCCTGCTGCTAGTCATGTTACGCTAAACAAGTACAAATCGTATTACCGTGTTTGTATAAAGTTAGCGTAGGCGGTGCCAGGGAGATGAAAAAGGGAGAACTGTCATGGTCACATACTCTTCAGATCAACTTGCCACCTTTGACCTGAACTGACATTCAGTGACCTTGGAGTCACTTGGAATGATGTCGAGTGCATTTAATATTATCTGTAAACGTTTTCAATCATTTGAATTCACTCTATTTCAAAAATTTCATTTTACGGGTATTGTGATAAAGGGCACGCGCACTGACATTTGAGGTCATAGCTCCGTGACCCGACCTGATATTAGGCTGAAACTTGATACGCAAGTAGAGGACACTCTTCTACGTCACATATATGCCGGATCTGGCATTTAAAAAAATAGCGCGGAAATTACTACTGTAAAACCAAATTTTGATTTTTGACCTTGCCCTGACCTTTTGAAGTGACCTCAGATGGACAAAATCGTATTTGCACGTTGCCCAGCTATTTAGCTATACATCCACATAAAGTTTTAAGTTCTGTTTTAACGCTATTGTTGGCAGTCATTTTCCTTTTACCCTGAACAGGGCCACATTTGGCCTGAGGTGCATCACAGAAACGTCACCTGGCTCCGCCCCTGAGCAGAACAAAATTTGGACATTTTGTCACAGTACGTAGAAAGAGAGTGACCAAGTTTCCTGAAACTGTTTTAACCCATCCCCGACTGGGGGGTGGGCAGTTGACTGCCCCCCCTGAGGTTTTTCTGGGATTGCGAGAGAACGAACAAACATAGAGCCACGAAACTTCGTGTACTTTTCGTTTGGTCATTTTTACATCTTGTGTCAAAGTTTTGATGTCAGGTGAAGCCAGATGTCTGAGCTAGGTCAGGTCAAACGGACCTATGTTTAAAAAAGTTTAGCGCCCTGTAACTTTTTTCGAAAAAAAGATATCGCAATAATATGTTTAGGGATGAGTGACCTTGATACATGCAACAAATTCGTTATCTCAGGTTTTTTGGATTTTTCTGGGTCATTGAGATAAGGTCAAAGCTGATTTTTAACACATGTCGTCCCTTTTTCGTAAACTGGCGGAATTTTTGATAATATTTGTAGTGTAGAGTAAAGCAGACATCTAGCTACCGTCATTGGGCAAATTATCAATGACTTCCAGCCATGGACCTGAGGTCAGGTCACGAATAACTGTTGTGAGCCAAAATGTATCACCATCAAAATCAGCGATGAATTGCTCAGAATGGGTCGAAAATGACAGAACTGGCTTGCATAGACGTAAGTAATACCAGGAACCTCAAAAGGTTAGAAAAATGGCATATTTTGAAAATAAACAGGCTCTCGCGAATAAATTTCCGCCAATTGTGTACATTGGTAGTTTATCAATTTTTCCAATATTTAAGCATGAGAAACAGTCACAAGGACCACTATGATCAATAAAATTTACATGGATAGGCTTATGTCGCGAAAATAAAGGAACGCTAAAATTAGTTCCCGTCAATTTCTCACTGCGTACGGCTGCGGCGCCCGCCGACAGCGGGCGCGAAAATTGCCTTGTCTTTAACTCAACGTTTCGGCGTATATATTGAACAAATCTGAGAAATTAGACCTGTATCGGCATCTGCGGACTTTTGCTTGTGCGCTGGTGCCTTTACCTATGCGTTATTAGTCACATTCCTTGAGATTAAGGCCGTTTTTCGGTCACATGCAGTCGGCTATCAGAAAACATATATAGAACGTCAATTGCTTACATATTACCTAATACTAAAAATGAGACCAGTTTCGATCTCTACTCGTCACAGGCTTTCCAACAGTATGCTTATTGTTATCGTGCGACCAACTGTTCGAGAGTTAGAGGGGGGTTCACCGCCCCCCCTCCCCCAGTCGGGCGTGATCGTCGCCGATGGACGGTCGTGCGCAGGTTAAAATCCCTGGAATTGTCAAGCAAAAAACCCGAGGGGGGCGAATTCAGCCCCCTGCCGGGAGTAGGGTTAAAAAGAAGAAAAAACATGATAGCGCAACTGAACAATCAAACAAAAAGAAAGTGTACAAGAAATGAAGCGGAATTAAATTGTCAGTGTTCTTTTCACTAACTCAAAAAAGATCAACTGATGCATAACAAACCTCAAATGCATATGAGTAACATTGTTTATTTCAGTTAGGAATGAAATCTCGCTGTTATTTTTCGTCAGTAACTTTTGTTTTGTTACTTTAAGATTAATTCGTTTCATGATACCTAAGATGTAATGACAAACAGAACAGAACGCACAACATGCACTGCGTAGCGAATATGAGACAGGTTGGTGTAGTATGCAGTTGGTGTAGTCACCGCAGTCAGTCACCGCAGAGTCACCGCAACAGAGGTCCAGAGTCATGCGATAATGGAAGACGAAATAAAGACGAAAACCAATATTACTACGAAATGCAGGTATGCGACGCGCCTTGGGCGCTGTACTGGGGTCTCTTGGCTCCACTGAATCCACACAATAGGACGTCAGCCTATCAGCCACAACAGCCACAACCCCTTAGACGCGCCGCAACAGGGGCCCCCTTGGCCCCACTGACATCGAGAGTATTATGTGGCATTGCGCTATGCACTATGTGGCATAGCGCAATGCGCTATGAATGGGACAAAGTCACACAAGATCCGTGTGCGGAAAAAACAGCTAAATTCCACTGTAATATTTAATGAAACACTTTCTAATTTCTTTCTTCAAGATGAGTTTGTACCTTGGTACCTGACTAATGTTTTGGCAAAGTTTACCAGTAACTCTGTTCCATAGTTTTGGTGCCGGGAAAGTTATTGAAACCGACAGATTACAACGCAATAATTTACATATTATAATATTCAGCATTATAAAAAAACAAAGGATGACGAGAGGAAAGCGGGCGCCTGCCTTTGTTAATCATTCCTATGTTCCTATGCAATTTTGTTAATGTTTTGTCAATACGAGAGTTCCATTTGAAATTTTCATCAATATATACACCTAAATGTTTAGCTGTTTGTTGTCTGTTAATTTTCACATTCTTCAGATGGGCATCTTACTCCATTAAAGACTGACTAAAGAAATAAATCTGAGTGTTTGATTTAGAAATGTTCAATGATAATTTATTGCAAGGATTTCAATGCATAATTTTGGGAATACTTGGTGTATTTTTCCCTGTATTTCGCTAGGGGTGTTACTGCTAGATAACAATGCTGTATCACCAGCAGCAGAAAAACTAACAATCATTTACAGCACAGAGGCCATTAATATAACAAATAAGTAACAACAAGCCAAGCACTGAACCCTGTACCAGTGCCTACGTCTCGAACTTCAGAGAACAACTTATTAATACTGACAAACTGTTTTCTGTTAGTCAAATGCGATTTCAGCAATTCATGAATGTTTTCCCTAAATCCCAAGAAATCTGTTTTTTAGAGGAATATTTCTGGGAACGATATCAAATGCGTTTTGAAGGTCAAAATAGAGTTCAGTCACTTTCATATTATTGTCAAGTGATTTAGTGATGCCGTCGACAACAAAGGCGATGGGCAAATATTGGTACTACGACTTTTTTTGAAATTCGAACTGATAGTGCGAAAATATCAAGTTTTTTCAACGTAAGCAGTCAGTGCTATTTCGAGTTTATTCGGGAAGGTTGCAGCTTTCAAGCAAAGGCTGAAGAAAAATAATACTCGTACATGATGAAGACATGACTTGTAAGTTTACAAAACAAAATACGTGTGTTTATCTTATCTACTCCACCTGCGACAGGGTTCAGTGATGTCATAACTGATTCGACGTGGAAAGATGTGTTAAGATCAAGAGAAAATGGTTGCAGAGTAGGCTCTAGGATGAATTGTAACCGGCCGTCATCTCGGATGGGCATGTTTTGTATTACTTTTCTCCTATTGTAGTAAAGTAAGTGTTAAATCCATTGGGAACTTCTGAACACGCGCACTGGAAGGAGGGGTCTTTTTGTGCCCCCCCCCGCACCTGTTTTTCTTGAATATCTCGACAACAAATCGCAACTGGTTGCTGCTACTTTGTGACATTTATGGCAGCTAAATAACTCGTTGATTGACGCGGAAAATTGGAAAATCAGCTGAAAATTTTTGAAGTTTCAAGCGTTTGAAGTCAGGCAAACATATCGAAAACGACCGTTGTCGCTGACAAATGGGAATTTTGTGACAGAACCAGCGTTGTACCTAAGATTACCGTTTGAACACAATCAAGCGACGTCATTCGGGCATAAGTGATGGATGTACCAATACCAAGGCCAGGGTCAATAAGGGTTAAGATCATTAAAGGCCAAGGTCAAACAGCTTATGACCTGCTCCCGATTTACTTTGAAACATGTCGGTTTGTATGAAATACACATTCGAAGACCATAATAAAAACAGGTGTGCGCACACTGATACGCTTACATGTGCCAGAGTCAATGAGGGTCAAGGTCATTAGAGACCAAGTTGTTTGTTCCGATTTCATCGCAACAAACGGGAATCAATTTGTCGTGACTTAAACCAATTTTTTACAAAAAGAAGGTTTCAGAATTTTGAAAAAGGTGGATATAGGGGGCAAAAAAGATCAAAATTAGGGATATTTTTCGACTTATTATAATTCCGTTGTTTATGAACCGATCTTGATGAGATTGGCATGCATCGACAGATTATGGATGGGGCTTTCACCATTGGTCCATGCATTTGAAATTTTGAGAAAATTCATGGGCATTCACAAGATGTCATGAGTAGTCGGATTGGCATTTCAACAACTGAATGAACAAAAAAAGCGTAAACACTTTTTTGGCCTCTGCTAGTCATGTTATGGTAAATAAGTACAAGCTGTATTACAATATTTGTATAATTTTGGCATAGGCGGTGCGAGGAACATGAAAAACGGAACTGTCATGGTCACATGTTCTTCAGATCAGCTCTTGACCTTTGACCTTAAATGACCTCCAGTGGCCTTGGAGTCACTTGGAATGATCTCGTAAGCATTTAATGTTATCTCTTTAAAAGTTTTCAATCATCTGAATTCATTCTGTTTCAAAAATTCCATTTTACGGCCATTGCGATATAGGTTACGCGCACTGACATTTTAGATCATAGCTCCGTGACCCGACCTGATATCAAGCTGAAACTTGATACAGAAGTAGAGGGCACTATTCTAGGTCATGAAAATTCCAGGTTTGGCATTTTAAGAGACAGCGCCGACATTAGTACTATAAAACCAGATTTTGAATTTTGACATTGACCTGACCTTGTAAAGTGACCTCAGGTCAACGAAATGTTGTTTGCACGTTGTCCAGTTATTTAGCTATACATTCATATCACGATTTAAGATCTATCTTAAAAACGCTAGTTTTGGCAGTCATTTTCATTTTACCCTCAAGAGTGCAAAAATGGCCTGATGTGCCTCCCAAAATCGTTGCCTGACTCCGCCCCTGAGCAAAATAGAACTTGAAAATTTTGTCACAGTACGGCGGATTCGCCCCCCCCCCATCGGGAAACGGTTAAGCGGCAGCAATGTGAAAAAGCCGTCTGTGGTCGTTTTCGAGGATTGGGTGTGCTACTGGCGCCCAAAGATTTTAGCGACGTTGAAAAAGTACCGTGATGCAGCCCAGTGTACCACCTTTCATTGGTCATGGTTCGGGCGCCATGCTGCCTGGAAGATGTTCATGCACTTATTCTGAAACCTTTTGTGGATTCCACTTGAATATCGCATGCAGACCGTTGACTTTTCGCAATGAATTCCATGCCGACGTTTAGCCCGTTTTGTTAAGGTCCAAATTAGTGTTGATTATCGAAATCCGAATGCCGACGCTTTCAAGATTTTCCGATTTCCAGATCGGAAATCGGCTGAACGTATCACTTATTTCCTGGAAAATCTGGATAGCATATTGCAAGACGACCGCCAAAAAAAATGCGAAAACCAAATGTTGCTTAATATTCCAGTTATAAACTCAATTCCAAGCGTGGCACAAAACTGTAATGTTCCTAGTTACTCAACACCGTGACTGGCTAGGCTTCTGCGCCTTGCATACACTATTCAGTACCACGCATTCAATGTTCATATCCTTATTGCATACATTTGAAGTGGAAAAAGACTGCTGCTAGTCAGACCAATCATTACAGACTTCAAATGGAAATTGAGCTGCATCACATTGGTTACAGTTTTAATGTTATGATTATATCCAAGCAGAACACCACATATGGTGCTACCATTTGCCACAAACAGACTGGACTAAAAGTTCTCCAATATTTTATGAATTGCAGATAACCCATAAATGCAGTTTTATGAAACTGTTGAGAGTGCTCAGTCAGCTTTTAGGTCCATTTTCTCATGCTTTCCCCACGGCCACAATACTCGATTTTGAGATAAATGGAACTGCTCATGCACCCCAGACATAGGTACAACATTACCCTTATGGAAGATCCACAACTTTCTCGTACCACTATAAACAAAAAAACAGATTTAATAATTTGCAGACGACCCACAGCCATTTCATAATATATGCAAACTGCAAAGTGGCATTCATGATGTGCACATGGTTCAAGCACACCTTTTTCCCATAACAATGGTTTGTAACATAAGTACATTTCAGCAAATATGTCGATTATTCATATACTTTATTTCCCTCCCATCATTTAACCTATCATGTTTATTTATATAAAATGATTGGATTCCCAGCCATACATGTCATTTATGATATGACGCCACACAGACTTCCTTCTTGATGGTCTCAGTCCTATTTTGCTTCACGGCCTAAGAAGATGCACCACATTTGTTGTCATATGGCTGCTTGTTAACCCTATTCCCGGAGGGTATGGGTTAACAATGGGTATGGTATGGGTATGGTTCAGGTATGGTCGATTCCCGGCAGGGGGAGGGGCGGATTCGGCCCCCCTCCCTGAGATCTCGAGAACTACTTGTCCGATTTCATCGCAACAAACGGCAATCGATTTGCCGTGACGTGAACTACATTTTTATAAAAAGAAATTTCAAAAATTCTGAAATTTGTGGATACAGGGGGGCAAAAATGTCAAAATGGGGGTACTTTTGGACGTCTTACAACTCCGTTGTTTATTGACCGATTTCGATGAAACTGACATGGATCGAGAGGTTATAAATAGGGCTTTTACCATGGGTCGACAAATCTGAAATTTTCAGAAAATTCATGGGCGTTCACAGGGTTTCAAAAATAGGAGGATTAGTTTTCTAACAACTGAATGAACAAAAGAGGCAAACACCCTTTTTGGTTTCTGCTACTCATTTCATGATAAAGAAGTACAAATCGCATTACAATGTTTGTATAATGTTAGCATAGGCGGTGCCAGGAACATGAAAAAGGGGGAACTGTCATGGTCACACGTTCTTCAGATCAACTTGTGATCTTTGACCTCAAATGACCTCCAGTGACCTTGGGGCCACTTGGAATCATGTCATATGCATTTAATATTATCTGTAAACGTTTTCAATCATTTCAATTTACTGCATTTCAAAAATTTCGTTTTATGGCTATTGCGATATAGGGTACGCGCACTGACAATTTAGGTCATAGCTCCGTGACCCGACCTGATATCAAGCTGAAACTTAGTACACGAATAGAAGACATCCTTCTACGTCATATATATTCCGGGTTTGGCATTAAAAAAAACGGGACCGAAATTATTGCGAAAAAACAAATTTTGACTTTTGACCTTGACCTGACCTTGTAAAATGACCTCAGATAAATAAAATTACATTTGCAAATTGCCCAACTATTTAGCTATATATCCGTATAAAGTTTTAAGTTCTATCTTTAAAACTCTGTTTTTGGCAGACATTTTCCTTTTACCCTCAACATGACCAAAAATGGCATGAGGTGCCTCCCAAAAACGTTGCCTGGCTCCGCCCCTGAGCAAAATAGAATTGTGAAATTTTGTCACAGCACGTAGAAAGAATAGCTAGGAAAAGTGACTAAGTTTGGTGAAGCTGCGTTAAAAAGCCTGGAATTGGCAAGCAAAACACCCGAGGGGGGCGGGTTCCGCCCCCCCTGCCGGGAATAGGGTTAAATTAATGAGCTGTCAGCCTGGAAAAAATTGCCAACAGTGGCCATTTTTCAAGTATAATATTTCACACAAATTAAATACTGGGAAGACTACGCAGAATGCACCACACAGGTAAAAAAGAAGCAATTACTCATTTTTTTTTGGAAGCTAGTGCACTTAATGGTCAAATTGTAAGCTGCGTTATCTGTAAGCAAAAGCGTAGGTGCAAGGCGAAATAGTGTAGAGAGTGGGGAGGGGTGGGGATGGGGGTATATGTTTATGGGATATCATGAAAGTACCCATGCATTCCGCCTTATGACCAGCGCTACAGGCGTAAAAAGTTGGAAGGCATGTTCATGCATGCCAGCTGCTTCCTTCAGCCATGACTGTAAGTCATCTTTATAAAAAAACGAACAATACATATAGTACTAGCTGTTTGCAAACCGCAAGCAGGTATTACTATTTTTTATTCGGGATTTTCTTGGACAGACTTGGATTTCGGACAGTCGTGGGCACCCGCATGGCTTCCTCCTCGGGACTTTGTCGGAAATTCGTTTGAATTTCTCCGAAAATAACAACACTCGTCTAGACCAACCCAAAACATGATCGTATTTTACGGGTGTTTCGTTGCATTCCATCTTTTCGCAAAGTTCTACACGTCTTAACGCAGATTTTTGGCAAGAAAAAATACTTTTCGGCAGCAGTCATTCGCTTCTTTAATATCACAGCCAAACAAAAAGCTATATGATGCACGCACGGCTCAACAATTAGATTCGCTTTGTAATACATTGGCAACTTTTCGTTTTCAAAGCGGTCTCCGCTCCAGCAAGCTCTATCGGAAGCGCAAGGCCGGAGCGATTCGAAATGGACATGGCCGAAAAGAAATGTAAACAACAAATCGCAGAGCAGCATGCACTGGTATCGGCACGCGAAACGTGCAACATGCAATCGGACAAAACAGCAAAACTGCGGTTTTTTATGACTGCTATTAGCGATGTATCAAGAGTCGGCCCTCGGTATGGTCCAAAAAAACATTTGGAATGAAATCATATGGGGAAAGTATAACTTATCAGGCTTAACCCTCTCCTGTACAGTCGGGGGCGGGGGGGGGGGGGGGGCAATGCCTCCCATCTGCTTCGGGAGTTGCCCCAGAATGACTGCTCCGATCACTGAAATTTCCCATAGCTGAGTGCTGACGCTTTTTGCGTATTGTCCGAAACTTTGAAGTCACTTGGACCTTGACAGATCACTGACCTATGACCTTTTTCTCAAGGGTATGTCATGGAAAATACCGTTATGGCAACGGTCCTCATCGGATAATAAACGTTTTAAGTATTTTGTGGTACTTGCCTTACTCACTCTTGCCCACCGGGGGAGGGGGGAAGAAAAGTACCCCCGCTCCCAGTTTTTTGTTTTGCCAATTGCGTCCGAACCGTATTTTTAGCACATGATCATAACATTTTAAGCGCATATCCGCTGATCGATTTGACAGACCAAGCCGGAAAAAAATTCATGGCGGTGGAAATTTTACTGAAACTGGAAGTGAAATACTGCCATAATGTTGGACGATTTGCGGCCGTGCGTGTTGGCCGGCGAGCGGCGAGCGTTTATTCGGTGATGTAGCTATGCCTCCATGCCGAAACACAAGAAAATGCACATCATATTGTATAGCACTGAATGTGCAGTTGGAAAACGGAAGTTTTGTTATAAATTACATATCTATATAAGAATACAATACCAGAGTAGAGATAAAATATAAAATATGACGTAAAGCAAAACATATAAAATAATGAAATTAAACATAAAACTAACTTTGCTGTTTCTAAGACGATGTATACTAATACAAAGCTATTACATTTCAGGTTTAAATGTGCTACGAATCTCAAATGTTGTCTTACATCTGACATCCATTGGAGCCATATATCATGGTCATTTTTCCTAAATGATATCATTGTTTAATTCTGCATCCGATAAAATCAGACTATCCCGACGGAAACTATGGAGTCTATCAAGCGATTCACGTTAGACGGACCGGCCCGCCGGGCGCTGTCGGCTCACGACTGGATCTGCCGCCGCCGGGCTCTGGCGACCTCTGGTCGGGATGTGGCGGTCGGCGCCGGCCGAGCGCCACTTCTGTTGGCGTTTTAGCAAAACGAGACGTAAGGATCGCGTCCCGAAATGTGCATGGGAATAGCCACTGAAGCAGCATAACAGGCAAGGGACAGAGATGAATCTGAAAAAGAAAGAGCGGCTAGGAGTATACAAACTGGCCATAATTTCAAATCGGAGAATTCATAATTTCATAATTTAAAGCTCTCCCAGGCTTCTCCCAGATAGCTTTTATGGGATCGCATCAGATAAACTGTGGTCTGCCGTTTGATACCAATTTCGTTATGTCACTCGACTGATGTGCTTGCAAGATGTCATCAAAAACACCACATATTTTTCGGCCGTACATTCCGGCATGTTCTTGACCTCTGACGTCACAGGTCAATTCAAAATGTCACATTTTACGTCTTCAGATGAGATAAACCTGCCCTATGAATTGCCGTTCGAGTCGTGTAGATCGGATTCGTAGTTTCTGAGACACGAATGGGTCGATTTTAAGCTCCCTCCCCCAGGTGGTCGCGGTTGAAGGAAGACCCCAGGCGGTGCTGGTAACCATGAGTTTCACTGATGGCGTAAGTGACATCTGTATTGTAGTCTTTATTGAGGCCTAGGTCATCTTAGGTTAAAATCATGAATGGAGGTCATTGACATTTTTCACCTTTTGAGGTGAGTCTTTATTGAGGCCTAGGTCATCTTAGGTTAAAATCATGAACGGAGGTCATTGACATTTTTCACCTTTTATCGACCATGAGCGGGGTCGTGATGTAACAAGAAATGCTGATTTCTATACCAACAGTAGTCCGAGTGCTTATTCAGCGCCAGAAGTCGTTTTGAACCTTTTAAAAACGCCCGTTATGTTCGTCTCATAAGACCCAACGAACACTAAGATTCACTTCACAGGACAGGACACGACCTCCTTTGAGGTCGCCTGTAAGGTTATAGTTTGATCTAAAGGATCAGAGTGGGAATCATCGCAAAGCTGAAAGACCTCGCTACGTGGATATTGTTTTTGTCACTCCAGCATGTCAGCTGTGTAAATGGCTGAGGGAGGGGGTCTTACCAATGCCACCGTGCTAAAACGAGACAAAAGGAACCTTGCTTCCGTTTTAAAGGCCGACCTGTAAAACTAAAAACAGATTTTGTTCCGGCGGACTATGGAAAATTGAGCAACTCACGTAGGAAATGTAATCTAACATTTTTCCGTTTCTCGTCTTTTTTTACTCGGAACGGCCGAAGGTCTTTCGCCACCCCCTGACGGTTGCAATTGACCTCGTATCTTACGAACTAAGAGTTCGATTTACACGATTCCAAAGGTAATCGAAAGGGCGTGACTTTGACATAGCACGATGTGAAACATAACCTCTTGTGCTGACCTGTGACGTCACAGACCGCGGCAGTGTCAGAATTTATGGCCGAAAATGTTCCATGTCTTTGGCAAGATCTAGAAAGTGTGTCGATTGAGTGACAAATTTAAAATTGGTGTCCTACGAAAGATAACAGTTTGGCGTATATCGTGTCATGCCACAAAAACAGCACAAACTATTCTAGAGTAGTTTGGGAGAGTTTGAAACTTCCGGTCGCGAGGTTATGTCGACATATCTTCCGTTGGGATCAGTTAATCGGTGTATAAATTGTAACAACAAGAATCAGTGAAAAAAAACGGTAAATTTCCCCATATAAACACGTGTCTTCAGTTTAGTGTTGCTGTACATTGACAAGCGTGCTGTGGAATAGTAAGGGATGTAGATTCGTATTCTTTTCTAAGGCTCCTGTCCCCCCCCCCCTCAGTGCTGGTTTGGGCCACTTATATTTGCTGTCGCTTTTAAAAAGGAAACAGGCAATAGTAACCAAAAGAACGGCCGCAGTAAATAAAAGATAGGCAGAAAGTATAGACTGGAGCATAAAGCGATCTAAACTTTTTAGAAAAGAAATGGTGACAGATTTTGTGATGAAACGGTTACAGTACTTACGGGTCTCGGTGTCTTTAGGCCTGACAGTGCTAGGGGCCTACTAATATTTATTTAAGCCTTGCCAATGCTCCTCTGGACCCTAACGTTTTTTTGTTAGAAGCAAACCTTAACTCACAATTGTACGTAAAGCAAGCCGCTGGCATACAAGGTAAAAGCAGGAATCGTGAATTCCATACAACAGAATGGTAGTACAGATGTATGCATATTGTTTATATATATATATATATATATATATAACCATTTATCCGCCAATCTATAAATCTATTTATATTTGGCATACACAAACACACACATTATAAATATTTATAAATAGATTATGATATATCTGGTGTCCATATGTTTTTTTTTCGAAAGTGATTTGATGATCCGGACCAATCGTTTGCCTTCCAAGGAAAGCTGTTTAATAATGTACCTATATTACAGAACGTTTCGTTAGTTCTGCTGATATATTCAGACATAGGCACAGGGGCACACAATGCAAACAGTACAGTTCTATTATACGTTCGCGTCGCGTCGGATCAGAAGAATATTTCAAAAGTCTGCAATCATTTGGGTTATTTGAATTTGAAATTACCTGTAATTCAACGCACTGTTGTAAATCACACTTCTGATTACGAAAACATCAGCTTTGCCTCCAGAACTGTTACGGATATTATGCTCATGGTGCCAGAGGTTTGCCATCGCATAGTAAGAGTGCCTGTCATGTCCGCTTGTTGACTGATGATAGGACCTTTATCTCTTATATACCGTTTATAATACTTTGAGTGTCCGCTTGCGCGAGCGCTTAGCAAGTATCGCAGTATTTTCTACCATCACTGATCTTGTGAGTCGCGCTTCATGATTGAGATGCACGTGTCGTTTAGGTGCACCATCATGGAGGTGGATCGTAACGCGTGGAGATATGTGCAATTTTTAGTTTTATTCACACAGTAACAAAAGTTCTAAAACTGAGGAAATGGTCTAAAACGAGCTTCACAAAAGTTGTCTTTTAGCTTTTTTCTCGTCTGTGACAAAATTTCAAAATTCTATTTTGCTCAGGGGGAGCCAGGCAACGTTTTTGGGAGGCACCTCAGCCATTTTTGGCCATGTTGAGGGTAAAATGAAAATGTCTCAAAAACAGAGTTTTAAAGATAGAACTTAAAACTTGATATAGATGTATAGCTAAATAGTTGGGCAATGTGCAGATATACTTTTGTTTGTCCGAGGTCATTTTACAAGGTCAGGTCAAGGTCAAAATTCAAAAGCTGTTTTTTCGCTATAATTTCGGTGCCATTTTTTCAAATGCCAAACCCGGAATATATATGACGTAGAAGGGTGCTCTCTACTTGTGTATCAAGTTTCAGCTTGCTATCAGGTCGGGTCACGGAGCTATGACCTGAAATGTCCGTGCGCGTACCCTATATCGCAATAGCCATAAAATGAAATTTTTGAAATAGAGTGAATTCAAATGATTGAAAAACGTTTACAGATGATATCAAATGCACAGTGACCCCAAGGTCACTGGAGGTCATTTAAGGTCAAAGGTCACAAGTTGATCTGAGAAACGTGTAATCGTGACAGTTCCCCCTTTTCCATGTCCCTGGCACCGCCTATGCTAACATTATACAAACATTGTAATGCGATTTGTACTTCTTTATCATGAAATGAGTAGCAGAAACCAAAAAAGGGTGTTTGCCTCTTTTGTTCATTGAGTTGTTAGAAAACTAATCCTCCTATTTTTGAAACCCTGTGAACGCTCATGAATTTTCTCAAAATTTCAGACTGAATGCCTTTTCATAATCTCTCGATTCATGCCAGTTTCATCGAAGTCGGTTCATAAACAACGGAGTTACAAGAAGTCCAAAAGTACCCCCCACTTTGACATTTTTGCCCCCCTGTATCCACACGTTTCAAAATTTTGAAAATTTCTTTTTATAAAAGTGTAGTTCACGTCACGGCGAATCGATTGCAGTTTGTTGCGATAAAATCGGACAAGTAGTTCTCGACCCCCCGAACTCCGAGAAAAATGAGCTGGGACGTGCCACGTGTGAATACTGATTCGCTTTTGTCATTACCGTGGTTGTGGATGTGGCAGACGGCTGTGTGGGCCCTCTGGACATGTGCACATGTCTGGAAACGACATTGGTGTATCCTCATGCATATCAGCATCATTTCTTATGCGTTGCTGATTTTGAGGGAAGTGCATGCAAGAGTTTTGTTCACAGTTCATGGTCAGAAAAGGATCCCGAACCTGATTTTGCCATGGTTGTGGAGATGACATCCACCCGGGTGTGTATCATTTACCTGTACTGGGACTGCAGGACTGGATACTGCTTCCCTTATAATCCCTTTTCAAAGCACACCCAGGCCTTCGATCTTAAGTATGAAGTTATTCGTTGACAGAACTGACATGGAATCCCAATTTCTGAACTATGAATCTCTCGGCCAAGTGCATACCAAAGATATGTTATCTTTCAGCAAAACGCAGTCTAAAGGTCTGGGATCGTAAGGGATCTTTCGATAAAACGTCATCCTGGGATCTGGGATCTAAAAGGATCTTTCGACAAAGCTGGTACTTAAGGTCGAGGATGCTGGATAGTCCCGGATCTTCGACCTTCGATATTAATCCCGGATCCATACATTTTCGTTCATGGCACATGTCTGCTCACAACCGTTTAGAGCCGACCCCTATTTTTTTCAAAGAGGTCTCTGTTCCAGCAAATGTTTCGTCAACCCAGAGCCAGGGGACCCAAAGTGGACGTCGTCTCCTAGGAAATTAAAGACAAACCATATAGTAGTGTGCATTGGTAAAAGCAAGCGGCATATTATCACATGTAGATTGGGAAAACAGCAAATCGTGGATTTTTAACCTTATTCCTTAGAGGGCTAGATGACGTGGTCGATTCCCGGCAGGGAGGGGGCGGATTCGCCCCCCCCCGGATCTCGAGAACTACACATCCGATTTCATCGCAGCAAACGGCAATCGATTTGCCACGACGCAAACTGCGCTTTAAAAAAGGGGTTTTCAAAATTTTGAAAGGGTTGAATACAGGGATGCAAAAATGTCAAAATGGGGCGTATTTCTGGACGTCTTATAATTCCTTGTTAGTGGACCGATTTCGATGAAATTGGCATGAATCGAAGGGATTATGGATGGGACTTTTACGATTGGTACACACACCTGAAGTTTTGAGAGAATTTATAGGCGTTTTCAGGGTTTCAAAAACTGGAGGATTAGTTTTTTCAACGGCTGAATGAACAAAAAAGATAAAAGCACTTTTTGCCTTCTGCTAGTCATGTTATTTCGAAGAAGTGCAGATCGTATTACCATGTTTGTATAATGCTAGCATAGGCGGTGCCAGGGACATGAAGAAGACGGAAAGTTGCTCCGCAATCCATAGTGTGTCTGCGCTTACAAACCACGACAAAATAAACTGGATGCCGAACCTACCAAAAACGGCTGTATGTGGTTGAACAGAGCTTCTTCTTAACGCTTACACTGACCTCATGTTTAAGTTTCTGGACGTTTCAAAGTACAAATCCTTCACTGCAACCCATAAATCTCTTACTATCATTTGTTCCGACGGGAATAGCACGGAAACAATTAGTAAAACGGAAAAATAACAGACCATTCTGTATTATCTGTAAACTGAATTGGAAACCACACAACTTGTTATGTGGTGCCTGTTTCTGGGACTGCGGTAGCCATGCCTCTGCTGTATTGCACTTATTCGAATTTGTCGAGGGTGACATGGTCCATCACCTGCACAACTATCAACAGGAAAACCGTGTTCGTTGTGGCATCGCTCTCGGCGTGGCTGTTGTGGTTTGCTTGTATCCCGGCGCCGCCCCTCGCGCGTGACGTCCTCGGAATGCTGTCACCACTCCTCTCACAACACCATTACAGGCGTCATGCCGTCGCAGCGTTGTCACGCGACCGCATTGCTCACCAGGCTCTGAAAAACTCCGTCGCGGCTTCGGCTTGTCCCGTTTCCAAGATTAGCCGCTTTCACGACGGCAAATGCGGGATAATTATTCAAGTGATTTTCACATGCCTACCTTCCACAAACGAAAACAAACATGTATGTTATCGTGGCCCTCAAATGGTTGAGTGTACTTTTCAAGAGTGATTTTGTATATCGATGTTGGGCGCATTAAAAAGAAACTATGTGTGCAAAATTTCATCGATTGATCTACGTTTACCATTGTCACGTGAACCCTGAGTGAGATGAGTGACATGAATGCTTGCATCTGTAGCGCGCAAGTGTCCTGTTTGTTTGGAGAAGGCCAAACTAGGCCTCCCATCTCACAGCAAGGTCATTGCATGCCAACGCAACCGGTTGAGAACATACCACCATCTTAGATTTTGATGAAATTATGTGTGTGGAATTGCCTCGGCCCTGACCATGATTCCGACGTTTATGGACTTCTCCGATCAAACGTTCGCCGTAGACAGAAACATGGCGTCACAGCATGCAGCGCACCATAAAACGCACATATCTTAGAAGTCGGTATGCATCTTACAGATCTGAAAGCGACATGATGTAGATAAAACATTGCGCTTTATAGCTGCTTGTAAAGAAATAGATTTCAAAAATGGTTCAGCCGTTTTGCACAATTAAAGTAACAGTGAATGTTTATGAAACACGGTTTCAATCGACTTCTTTGAAACCCCGATGTTCGTAATCTACGTGCAATTTCGTCCTGTGACCATTAGCAGATAAAGTGGGACAATGGTAACAGCATGGTGTTACCATTGTCACCACACTGAGGCCGACCCTGTCGCGCATTGCGGGCGCTGGCCTGCGTCGTCGTGCCCGCTGACTGTGGCCGGGCTGATTACTTATGGCGCCCACCAGATGGCTGCTCCCTGAACAGGGCCAAAAAAACATGGCGAAACGATTACTGATTTGTGCTGCTTGCTTGCTTGGTTGAGAAAAATTGGATTGTGCCATATTTCACGAATACAGGCAAGGTTCACACGTCTTCATCGGTTGTCGTCGGCACATACAGACGACTCAGCATGTTTTATACTGCAAAGAAATTTTACGAGCAAGACATCAGCAGCCTTTGCCCTCGAAAAAAATGTTGTGAGTGTGCGGGATCAAGACGGCGAAGAGCATCAACGTCAAGAGCGGTTGATTCTGTGTAATCTCAAAGTAGCATACCAAGAACATAATGATAAAACAACAGCGTCCGTAGGATTTTCAACATTCGCTAATTTCAGGCCTCCGTGTTGTGTACTGGCTGGTGCTGGCAGCACACACTCCGTTTGTGTGTGGCTTTACCATCAAAATCTAAAACCCATGATGAGAGTAATTAATACCGTCGCAACAACAATTGACTGCATAGCGAAAACATTGTCTTCCACATACACCAAACAACGCATGCCAAAAAATGTGATAGATACCCTGGCGAATTTGTTCTAAGTATATACTTGTCTGATATGAAACAGGGTTTTTGAGCAAAAGTTCGTCAGACTAAGGTTCGTGGGGAAAAGTCTGTCGGGTAAAATGGTTTGTAAGGACAAAAGTTCGTCTAGGGCAAAAGTTCGTCTAGGGCAAAAGTTCGTCCCGCGAAAGTTCGCCTGGACAAAGTTGGTCCAGGACAAATTACCGTAGCAGATTTCCGACTGTCTGCGTGGTAGTTTAACTAGTGACGACCTCGCTCGTGTCAGTCTTTCTCGTGAGTCAGTCACAGGGAAAATCTAAGCCCAATTTATATACACTTCGCAGTCATTCGCGAAATAACTCCACTATACGGAGACCCTTCCACTATGAGTTCAGAATCACAAGAGAATACACGACGACGAGCGGTGCGCTATTTATGCTCCCTACAAACAGAAATGACCCGCGCCAGGAGGTACAAAAATGAAGTAATGTCAAACAAGGAGAAAGGTTAACATAGTCAACCGAGGAACATAAACTGGTGGCGTGAAGAATTCCAGACAAAGCATTGTTGTCGGTATCGTATAGCGATTCCAAGAAACACCGAATGCTAATCTGCATTGTTTGTGGCTTACACTGGCTTTTTTACGGGAAGTATCCAGTCACATTATTGCTTAAGAATGACATTCAGCATAACATTCGCATTGTTGAAAGTGGGACGACCTTGAGCATCCCAGATGTCTTTGTCCGATTACGTCGAACTCGACCTTGAATGGCTGCACAAATGGACCGTTCTATAGATGGAGATATGTGTAGGAAGTCTTTAGAATTTTGTTCAAGCTACTTTGAACCGAAAAATTTTGATTCAGGAAAGTAAATTTGTTACAAATACTTCCAAGCTAAAAGTTCGGCTCGCTAAGGTACGAACAGAACAAAGGTTCGTCCAAGAGAAATTCGTACAGGACGGAAATCTGTGCAGGGCAACAGTTCGCCGAGTACAAAAATTCGTCTCCCGAAATTCGTCTGGGACTAAAGTTCGTCAAGAACAAAAGTTAACATGCAACGTAAGTTCGTCCAGGAAAAAAAACAGCCTCTGTCATATGATTCTCGCACGAAAGTCTTTAAGAGCAATATATGCGTAGTCAGAAAAGTTGCCAACTGTCAATCGACAGTCGACCCCATGACGACTGTCGACCCCATGGACGGATTCGGAACTGATTCCATTCCAACTTGTTTATATCCAGCTTGAGTCGCTGTGCACCGTAATGATCTGCTCGAGTCACAAGCGAGTGCCACGTGGTGGTGGTAGTGTTGGTAAGGGAGCAAGGCTGGCCGTCCCGGGGCAGATGGGAAGCGGGGAGAGGCTCCGGACTCCCCCAATAATGGGGAATTTTTGCATTAGGCCTATGACAATGACTGGAAAGAACCCGTCTGAAATCCCCCCCCCCCGGTAATACTTTTTGGAAATCTCCAACCTTGGAAGGGAAGAGGCATAACCGGGCTCAGGTCTCCTTACTCCCTCGGCAACCAAAATTTGCGTTTTCGTCTTGCCAACGTCGCGACTAAAAGGTGATTCACACCTCATACGACATCTGCCTAGACGTCCGTCAAAAACTACAGATTTTTCATTACGTGTGTCTTCGGTTTGATAACTGAGACTGATCCGTCAAGTTTTAATCTCATTACGCCCAGATTACGGGCGTGTCGGAGGTCGTGTTGCGGTGGACTATGGGCGTTGGTTGAAAACATTGGGTTCCAAAACTCCACACGGCCCTCCAATCATTTTTGAGAAGTCCCAATTGTGAGTCTGTAATGATACTCAGTTTCCCGGCTCACACCAGCAGCAGGTCGTTAGTATACCATCTGATGGACGCGGACTTCGTTTCTGCGGATGATAGAGGCGGTGTGCGTCCTTTTTTAGTGCTGCGTTAGATCCAGATTTGATCCAGTGTGTCCCCAGGTCCTGTTCTTCCGGCCAGCTGATAGTGGGCTGCGGTATTGGCCACGTGACTGACCGGCCGGGCTGGCATGTCGTCACTGATCAGCAGTGCGTGGTTCATGGCAGTGGTGACGTAACCCAGGAGCCTGGTATGAGGTAGTTCTCTGAGGGCTGGCTTGGGGCTCACGCATATACCGTCGATTCACGCGGGAGCAGCATGCACTGAACATCAACAAATGTTCCGACATTAATTTCTGCCATAAAAGTGATGTATTACGAACTGGCAGCCGTTACTTTAAAGCATTTTTTCGGCCCGTATAAACTCTTTTTAGCCGTCAGTTCGGGCACTGTGTGAATTTTTGTAACAAGTAATGAAACAGGTAAATTCTGAACACCCTCTCAGCAGCAGTATAATCCAAGCAAAAATCTGGAGCGGACTCACTTGTGGACTAATGGAGGCCAGCGTGAACTCAGCTGACAGGAAGGTCTGTGACATTTGTGCGCCATGGAATGTATTCGTGGGAGCAAACGAGAACGAGTCCATCACGACGGACTTTTAAATGTAAGGATTGCTTTGAGGACGATACAACGTTCTGCAGTTTTACCCTTTTAGGGCAAAACTGCAGAACTTTATTTATTTTTAACAATTTATTTTATATATATATATATATATATATATATAAATTTATAACAATTAATTATGCCCTTTCAGGAGTCCGCAGGTCTTGTATAGAGGGCGTGGTCTTATACAAGCATATAGTTTCGTTCAGTCACGGTCATGCTGCTGACGTCAGCATCGTGGAGAGTACCCGTGCTGCAGAGATGAAAGAGCCATTCAAAATATGGAACCTGTGAGAAACGAGAGGGACGCTGCTGAGATGGGCACGAGTGCCAATGCGAGGGCCCGGATGCCGCGTGACGCATTCATAACGAGGCAGTTAGTTCGTCACCGTCAGCATGATGACGCTCAGGGCACTGAATCTCACACGCTAGAAGGAGCCAGTCTTCCGGAAGACATGACGAGGACATTGCCGGAAGTAGGCCGTCCTGCTGAGCCAGTTATGCTTTACGACAGCAAGCAACATCAAGAGTATGAAGAGAAGCGTATGATTCTGTTCCGGTCCGATTTTGGCCTACTCGCCCCGCAAACAGCCCGCAAGCGGTTGGGGGTGGTACCTTAAAGGTGACGCCGGAGGTCTTCGAGTAGTTAAAGACGGTACATTGCCTCATGGATAAATGCACAACCATGCTGCCGACAGTGTATGCTTTGCTAACGGACAAAGAGTAAACACAAGGTTCCAGAGGTATCCCGTCATACAGGTGAGGCAGATTTCTAACCGCTTGCGTGATAGTTTTACTAGCGGCGACCACGTTTGTGTCAGTCTTTCCCATCGACTCGGTTCTTGCAGCCTTTACCGCTAGTCAGTCATTCCTCACCGGATCAGAGGCAAATATATGCTCCTCACTAACACTATATTATCTTCTTTCACACACTGGCACTAGATGCACGGCCACTTTTCGTACTTACACTAAGAGCACCGTCACTCCTCACATTAACACCACGAACACCACCTCAGTCTTCCACGCAGAATATCACTGAACCTAAGTTTGAGCCTTAGTATACTGAGCAAAAGCCGGCTCTGCTTATATACTACCTACAGACTGAAAAGACTGCAGGATATGATGCAATTATGATATCGTAATTATATCATATTTAACCAACCAGAACGCGAGGTTTAATCTGAACGTTCTAAAATGACACGATTTAGAGCGAATGAAAGAGCGTGGGAACTTCTTGCAATTCCCAAAAGTGGATGATGAAATGGTACCGACATTCTGCGTTACACGAGCTCTTTTCGCTTCAGAAGAAAGGAAGTATCGTTTTACATTCCGGATAGGAATCCTCCTCGAGGCACTGCGGCGCGACTGATCTACTTAAGACATAAAAGGAATAGATCAAAAGTCTCGACAAAGACGAGGTAGTCTTTGTCTGACTCCCTTCCATGGCGACTCTGAAAACTGTAGCTGAAGATGTTTGATAGCTGTAGAAAGTCTTCAGAAACAAAGGAATTTTAGGCAAGTCTCTTAATCTTGAGAAATTTGGAAAATATTCAAATTTGAAGGGTTTCAGGTAAGAGAACTCAGGTAAGAAAAACCTGTCCAAAATAAGGTCAAACTGACTGTCGCACAGTCGTGTCCCACCCTTGGCTGCACGTTAAACTTTCGCCACGAAATCGGCCGTTACCTGGCATTGTGCGATCGGATGTAGGAGTTCGGAGTCTATGTATAAGCTCCGCTTAGCACGGACTCCGAGCCCTAACATCGCTCCATCAAGGCACTTTGATGGGATTTATAGAATGAGAATAAAAAAATCCGTTTCAGGCACATCAATTTTCAGGTTATAATGTCACGACGAAGAACGAAATCGGTGGTAAAATGTGGTCAGAAGGCTTGGATAATAAGCCTCTAATTATTCTGTCATTTTGGACCCCTATGCCCCTTTTAAAATTGTCAATATTTCCTTTTTAGAAACTGAGATCTTATTACAGGTTATCGCACGCCGTTCTCCGCTAGGAATTCGGACCAATAGTTTCCGAGATCGCAGGAAGGCAGGTAGAATCTGCCCGCCCCCCGCAGCATGGAATCGTAGGTACCGGGCAGGAGCACTGAGTAAGGTCAACGAGCCTCTTAAATGTTCACTAAATGATCACCATATTGGGAGCGTTGACCTCACCTGTTACCTTATCGGTGGCCGCGAGGTCCACAAGTCAAGAACGTCCTGAGGACCATGGTGACAAACTAACAATTTCAGTCTGAGTGGAAATCCGCCCATTTGTTCTCGATACAGAGAGGACGCAAAAATGCCCCTTTCCCCCAGTAATTGGAAGATATCAGTACCCTAGTCAGTACTTGGTTAAGAGCTGCGCCCATCCTCAACAGCGGAAATTTTAACCCGTGCACTCCCCGGTGTCCGCATCACCCTTTCTTTGCCCGGAAGGGGGAGGTCCTCGAGAACCCTCCCCCTACACACACATCGAGAACCCTCCCCTTACACACACATCGAGAACCCTCCCCCTACACACACACTGATCTCGAGAAGTACGAGAGCTACGGAAATGAGATTGACACCAATCGGAAGCTCGTCAGATGTTACGAAGAATAGGCGCATATTTGTCTTTTCTCTGGGTTGGTGTTTTAGCGTCAAGAGGTCAGACAGGGTCCAGAAACGACGTTCAAAATATGTGGGCAATAAAAGCAAATATGACTGTCCTATAAACTAACCTTGATTACTAAACAATCCGAAAAGGACCAGTAACCCTTTGTCATTGTCAAACAAGTAATTTGCTACTCATCAGGTCACGTCAGGTCAGGTCGACAGTTAATGGAACGCAACACTGATTTTTGTCGAAATTGTCACTAAGTCAAGGTACTTCAAGAAAGCGTTTTGGAATCACCATTGCGAATGTTTGGTGATACATGGCAACCTCCACAAAAATTATTAACATAGGTCGTCTAAGATCATATCGGGCCAACCAAGGTCATATCTTATCATTTGCATCTCGTGGGCAAAGGCGCGAATGTCAAACAAACGCCATTTGATCGATTAATTCACGCTAATGTATTCCTAAATGGCATGGAAATTAAGGATGGGATAAGGAAGCCAGGTGCGGGACGACACCAGTCAGAATGTGGCTTTTTTCGTTTTCGTTCGGAAAATCACGGTGCCGCGGAACTAAACGAAGTATTGAAACGCGTATTAGATCCTAAAACAGCCTAATGTCACTAAAACAAGTGGTCTTGTGGTCAATGCACTCATGCAATGTCATTCTAGTTGAAATGAAAATTATTTTTTTAGCTTAGAAACGACTAACAGCAAGCATGTGAGACCAGCTCTATACATTGTCTTTTAAAACATTTCATAACATTTTGCTGCGTCCCAAGTGACAAGTGACCTTTGAATTAATATCAAAGGTCTTTAATGTCAGTCTTGTGCTTAATTCTCACCTGGATCTGATCCGAATCCGAAATCCAAATCCGATCCCAAAGGATCACATGTTTTTTAGATGAATTGCATTTGATCCAGATCAATTTTGAAAATGGAGCCGTGAATTACATACGCTTCGGATCCAAAATTGGAAAACGGTTGTGATTCCAATGCTGATCTGGATCCAAGCATTGTGCTGCTAATTTTGATCCGGAGCAACTGCACCGTCAAATAAGTTCATTTTGATCAAATTTTATGTGTAAAACAAGACGAAAATTTGTATAAAATGCACGGTTTGTTATTTACGAGATGTGTCTTGAAAGGGAGTTCCTGTATGCGTTGAGTTCAAAAAGCTTACTAAAAGGTTAGTCATTATGCGACTCATCTTTTAACCTCTAGCAAAACCATATTTTCTAACACTATAAAACTAATTTACATCAAGACGAGCTTGCCCTAGACATGAGTTTCACGATGCAGTCACACATAGGCACAAGGATCTGTGGCACCTGCGGCATTTGCGATGATCAAAGACGGATGCAGGTTAAATATGGCAAAAAACAAAGCAAGTAAATATCAGGTGCATGTTTAACACTAGAAACAGGTGGTATCACTGCAAATAATTTACCGACCTCAGTTGTTCTAAATTCACATATACAATCGAAAAATTCCTTTTCGGCAAAGCCAATGGCCAATAAAACAGACCGTCGGAGCCTCTAAATCATCAGCAATAAATTATTATACGGAATCAATACGGACATTTTCAAATTTCAATGTTATAAGCTACAAACACCTTCCTGAACATCCGCACCACAAATGTCTTTGCACATAACGACTCGATATAAAAAGCATTATAAGAATTGGACAAGCTAAGTATGTGGATCACGATACTGAGAACGTGGTGATTCTTTTACCTCGGCAACATTTTTCCGTAAAACCAAAGATCACGCTACATTTCCTCTATGAAGTTTATGGTAGAGAACGGGAATACACTTTTACGCTGCTAGGAAAGTGGACGGAGATAATGTGTCCCTCTTTTTCGTCATTGGACTATGGACCAATCACGGCGTCGGAGGGCCTTGGCTTTGGTGGTGACGCATATTCGCCCATGTTGAAGTTCGGGAATAGCCTTCCCTGATACAGCCTATCTGCAGGTGCTGAATCTTCGGTACATTCACTGCGCTACCCGAAGCAAAGTTTGTGCTGTTTGTAGTGCATGTGTGCTGTAACCATTCTGATCATTATTGACTATAGCCTCAATACAGATTTCACGTGAAACCCTGTGTCACTGACCCCATTGTAACGGGCATAGTTCATGTACCGCTCCGTATCAACATTTGGCATTAATCTTAACCCGTCGCCGACTGGGGGGGGGGCAGTTGACTGCCTCCCACTAAGGTTTTTCTGGGATGGCGAGAGAACGAACAAACACAGAGTCACGAAACTTTGTGTATCTTTTGTTCCATCAATTTTACATCTTGTGTCAAACTTTTGACCTCAGGTCAGGTCAGGTGCCTGACCTAAGTCAGGTCAAACAGACTTATGCCCAAAAGAGTTTAGCGCCCTCTAACTTTTTCGCAAAACAAGATATCTCAAAAATACTTTCAAGGATTAGTGATCGTGATAAATGCAACAAATCTCCTATCTCAGATTTTTCGGAATTTTCCGGGTCATTGACCTAAGGTTAAGCCCATTTTTAAAACATATCGTCGTTTTTCGGAAACTGACGGAATATTTCATAACCTTTTTAGTGTGGAGTGAAGCAGACATCTAGTTGCCGTCATTGGGGAAAGTATCAATGGCTTCCAGGCATTGACCTGAGGTCAAGTCACGAACAACTGTTGTGAGCCAAAATGTACCACCGTCAAAATCGACGATGAATTACTCAGAATGGGTAGAAAATGGCAGAACTAGCTTGCACAGACGTAAGTAATACCAGGAACCTCAGAAAGTTTGAAAAAGTAGCATATTTTGGAAATAAACAGGCTTTCGCGAATAAAGCTCCGCCAGTTGTGCAGATTGGTAACTAATAATTTTTTTCCCAAATCTAAGCATGAAAAACCATCACAAGAACCACTAAGATCAATAAAATTTACATAGATAGGCTTTTTCGAAAAAATAAAGGAACACTAGAATTAGTTCCCGTCAGTTTGTTACTGCATATGGCTGCGGCGCACATCGACAGCGGGCGGGAGAATTGCCGTGTCTTTAACTCAACGTTTCGGCGTATATATTGAACAAATCTGGGAAATTAGATAACCATCACAAGAGTCACTAAGATCAATAAAATTTACATAGATAGGCTTTTTCGTAAAAATAAAGGAACACTAGAATTAGTTCCCGTCAGTTTGTTACTGAAGACGGCTGCGGCGCACATCGACAGCGGGCGGGAGAATTGCCGCGTTTTTAACTCAACGTTTCGGCGTATATATTGAACAAATATGGGAAATTAGCGTGTATCGGCATCCGCGGACCTTTACTTGTGCACTGATGCCTTTACCTCTGAGTTATTAGTCACAGCCCTTGAGATTCAGGCCATTTCTCGGTCTCATGCAATCGGCTATGAGAAAACATATATAGGGCGTAAATTGCTTACATATTATCTAAAACTAAAAAATGAGACCAGTTTCGAGCTCTACACGTCACAAACTTTCGAACAGTATGCTTATTTTTATCGTGAGACCAACCGTTCGTGAGTTAGAGGAGTGCGGCCAACTGCCCCCCCCCGTCGCGCATGTTCGAAACGGAGCGACGATCGTGTGCGGGTTAAATATATACGCCGTAACGTTGAGTTAAAGACCAGGCAATTTTCGCGCCGACTGGCGGCTGGGCGACGCAGCCGAAAGTGGTATGAAATTAACGGAACTAATTTTAGCGTTCCTTTATTTTCGCGACATAAGCCTATCCATGTAAATTTTATTGATCTTAGTGGTTCTGATGATGGTATCTCATGCTTAAATTTTGGAGAAATTCATGATTTACTAATCTACACAACTGGCGGAACTTTATTCGCGAGAACCTGTTTATTTCCAAAATATGCAATTTTTGAAACCTTTTTGAGGTTTTTGGTTTTACTTACGTCTTTGGAAGCCAGTTCTGCCATTTTCTACCCATTCTGAGTAATTCATCGCCGATTTGGACGATGGTGCATTTTGTCACAACAATTATTCGTGACCTGACCTCAGGTCAATGACTGGAAGTCATCGATACTCGGCCCATTGGCGTTAACTAGATGTCTGCATCACCCCGGACTAAAAATGTTTTGAAAAATTCCGTCAGTTTCCGATAAATGACGACACGTCTTGAAAATGCGATCAACCTAATGTCAATGACTCAGAAAATTCCGAAAAAAATCTGAGATAGGATATTTATGGTATCTGTCAGTACCTCTAATTCCTAAAGTAATTATTGTGAAATGATGATTTCAGAACAAATTACAAGGCACTAAGCCTTCCTGGGCATAGGTACGCTTGACCTGACCTAGGTCAGACACCTGACTTGATCTGAGGTGAAAGTTTGAAACAGAATGCAAAAATGATCAAGCAAAAGGTACACGAAACTTTGTGGCGCTGAGTTCGTTCGTTCTCTGGCAATCTTGGATAAACCCCAGGGGGTCAACGGCCCTCACAGCCGGGGGTGGGGTAAAAAGCCATACAGAATGACTTGTACGTGCCGAGAGAGCGTCCAAAGCTAGCCTTTTCGAACCAGTTTGACCATGTGGATATTGACCTAGGGTTACGAATATTCCGCACAATATAGTTGTTAATGACTGTACCCTACTCTTAAAGTTTCGTGTCTCTAGCTCGCTCCGTTTCCGAGATCGGAGGGGGCACCAAAAGTACCCACTGCCAGTAAGCGTTAGCTCGAAACCCCGTTCCACTGAGGGTGTTAAGTTTGTACGGTGCGCAGGCTTGCTGTTTCCAGGAATCGATTCGATACACCAAATTTGCATTGCCTTAAAAGGCAGCTCATGATTTTACTGTACATGCATGCGGATCCGGGTAAACGTGTTTTCGATGCAAAAAAAAAATATAAACTGGTTGCCAATTCCTCAGTCCAAAACTGTTAATAGCCATTGTCACCCGATTTTTCGTCTTTTGCAACTGCTGACAACCAAATCTGATGAGGTGCTGTATAAAGCGGTTCAAGGTTGCCGTACTTAAAAGAAGAGTCTCGTAAGCGAACGCCAGTCTTTGCCTACCCGCGAGAGCTGGTGGGTGACTTTGAGCACAGCGCAGCACTCCGGGAGGCAGGCTCGGAAAATGATCCCGTGGTCGTACGTTCTCATCCTCTTGCAGTTCTCTCCCGCGGAAGTTCCCGTGGACACCTGGAGCTACGACGACATCGACGGGTGGGCGAATCTGTACCCGCTGTGCGCCGGACCCTTCCAGTCTCCGATCGTGCTGACCAAGGACCGCGTGGCCTTTTCTGTTGCCACCAAGGTGAAGGCGGCTAGAGGGGTGGCCCGCGGAAGGATCTTCGCGTTCAACAACGGGCGCAGGATCGAGATGCAGCTGAGCGTGCCGGGAGGTGAGGAGCCGGTGCTGCAGATCAGCTCCCCCAAGAAGCCGCTGGTCGGCACCTTCAACTTCGCGGAGATGCACTTCCACTGGGGAGACGGCAAGGGGACCCTGGGCTCTGAGCACGCCATCGGTGAGAGATTCTTCCCGGCGGAAGCGCATCTGGTCTTCTACGACGCGTCGTTTGAGTCGCCGGAGGAGGCGCGTCGTGTTCCAGGCGGCATAGCAGTGGTGGGTGTTCCCCTGAGCAGTCCCAGCAAGTCCACCAGGACGATCTTCCCCACGTTCGGTCTGGAAAATCGCCTGCACGAGCTGGCCGCCAGGGGCGACAACATCACCTTCACCGCCGACCTCAGACCGCTCGTCACCCTGCTGAACACCGCCCTCTCCAACGTCTTCACCTACTTCGGGAGCCTGACAACGCCTCCGTGCAATCCGGTGGTCATCTGGCTTGTTTCGGCAGTCGAGACCGGCATCAGCAGCAAATTTCTCCGCGGACTCGTGACGCAAGTTTATCAGGACAGAGAGAAGACCAGAAAGCTGGTGAACAACTTCAGGCCAACTCAAGACCGCGGCGATCGTGTGGTGACCAAGGTGTTCAACATCGGCAACAGGAGGGGTCTTCCACGCGGGCATTAGAAGAAACCGTTCCATACAGCCTCCATTCACAACGTGTCAGAGGCAATGGCTCGCTGGTGTTGGAAGGTAGTTTCAAAGCCCCCAAAAGTTACGTCTTTTGACAATGTTAAACATGATTTGTCGCTATATTCCAGACGTAAGAAGTGTGGCAGGTAAGGACAAGTACACGAACAATTCTACCGTGCTGAAACATTTGTTACCCTCATACCAAACATAGCTTGATGAAAACAAACAGCCGCTCATGGTTATGATGACCTCCATCAGTGCCAGAAGCGATATTCATTGCAGAAGTTTGGAGACGGATTTGCATAAAGTGCCATGAGTGAGGAATTGTCAACCAGGAGCGTAGAAGTGTAACACACTGACATCCCTTTGTTGAACATGTATGGTCTCCGTTGTAAGGTGATTCCTTGTGAAGGAGCTAATGCGTGGCAATAGCGCTCCGTGAAAATACTGCCCTTCGATGACTATCAGTTGCCCGATAAAAGTTCCGTGTTGTTACATGACAAAAGTCATATTTCAGTGAAAATTTAATGTATATGTATAGTCGGTGTCACAGGCAAAAAGTGCCCTTTCGGTCTTTCAAAACAGAACGTCATGATGATCTGATGATGATGAGTCCCCGTCAAGATGATGAGTCCCCGACGACGCTGAGATGTAAACGTTCTAAATTCGTCTCTGTACGATGCAAGGACCATGCAGCAGGGTGTTTTGTAATCACGGCCATCCTGCTGCCGTCGTCGTGCAGAATCTCGTTACTTCAGGCCTCTCAAGGCTGTCTGTCCAGCTGGCGTGTGGTGTGCCACCGTTTCCAGATACGCGGCAGGCCCGTATGTTTGTGTGCGTGTGCGTGCTTACGAAATTAATCCCCTCTTGCTATTAATTCCCTCTTGCTAATTCCCTCTTGTTGCGAAAAGCGCCCAGGTAGGATGCATTTCATTGCAAACTTGTATGTTCTTCGTCCTGTGGACATGCGTGGACGTGGAATTATTACTAATGTCTTGAATACTTTGGATGTTGCATCATCCGACACGTTTGCGTATGTTGTGTAAGCGATGCTGGGCTTTTCGGACATGCTTACTTCCCAGCCCCATCTCACGGATGTCATCTTCGTCCGAGCTGGGCTGGTACAATCTTCCTCCTGCCCGAGTGGGACTGCGTCTCGTTTTGCGGTGGCATGGGCCTTAATACATTTTAAGTGGCCGTGTATGCTTTCAGGTTTCAAGGCAAAGCAACCTCGCCCGGACAGCTGTCATATGCAACAGTCCACTTCCTGGACTTTGTTAGGAAGTCTTGCTAAAAACATGGCGTAGACTAACAAAAATGAGCATTACAGACACGAGCACCAGGAAAACGGCACGCCGCGGTGCTTCCGTGTTACCGCTACCGTGTTACGAGGCTGAGTGGAAGGAGGAAAACTGTTGTGCGTAGTACAGATTTCCAGGTACATCACGGTAGAAACACAATGTAACTGCAGACATCGGGGCGAAAAGAAAAAAGACATGCCCTTAAGGAATTTCAGGAAGTTCGTAATTTGCTCTGGTTAAATTAAAACGAAGAATCAGGTTCGCAGATAAAACAATACACTTGATATTGAAGCTAAGTCATAAATTGTTAGTTGCAAAGGATTGGTTTTTTTCCAACACTACGCCCACGCCGCCAAAATGTGTCCGTAGATGTCATAGCGCTTATGTGCACAAAGACGAAGCCAACTGGTCCTTTTAATACTGAAGGGACAGGACCAAAGTATCCTGAATGGTAAACAAATTATGCCTGTATAAATGCTTCAAATGCGGGATTCCATGGAAGGGGGTTGGCTCGTGATAAGATCAATTTGGAACTACGAAATTTGGTGTTCGTGTATATCATCCGCTGGACGAATCCACGGTATTTGATAGTCATTGCCAAAACGACAATACTAAATCAATTCAGAAGCAAAAAGTTAGGGTCATTGTTGGAGGCCACTCATCAGTCTTAATGTAAAACTAACTGGCTTGATGTGATCTTAGGGTGTTCTCATAAAACCACGGAAAACCTGCAGCAAAGCCTTCTAGTTCAATTTATGGCCGTTAGATTACATCACAGAATTACGGCCGTACTCGGACCTTAACAGTCTGAAGTTTTCTTCAGCGCTGATGTTGCGCGTGCCAACAAATTGCATGACATGCTATGATCGCAGCCTTCCTTCATCACCGAAGCGTGGTTCCAGTAAATGGGCGGTAGGGCATGATCAAATGTGTAATGTCTGTCACGACCTGGACCAATACACCGTCTCGCCTCATGAGGGGAAACGACGCCAAGAGAAGCTGGACTGCTGCCAGAATATCAGTGTTATAGCAAGTAGTTATTGTCACATGAAGGTTTTCCTGTCGAGCCGGACAGGCGAACCCTTCTGGTGTAACTGTTTGCCGACCAATGGGGAGAAAGAGCTAGATGGCCCTGAGCGTCAGAGTCAAGCTCTTATTGCGCAAACGTTTCATAAGAGACGAAGAAACCAAATACAAGGGAACATAAGCGCATAACATGGATTACGGATACATTTATGACTATGATCCGACTGGTATCCGGCGAGACACTCAATCTGCATCGGTTTCATCGCGAATATTTAAAGTACGTAATACGCGATGTCTGTAGTTTAGGCACCTCGTTTGCACTTGAACACCACAAGTTAGACAAAGTTTAAGTCCAGACATGCACCAGAATGTGCATCGTTAAAAAAGAGGGACTTCACTGTTGCTGCTTATGTAATGAAGTTAGGTATTTTCCACAATCATCTTCCGGTCAGATTAATTTCAAAACAAACTGCAACTGATTTGTTCCAGCAGCTGATCACCACTGCCCAGCATCTGTCTTACATTTGCCCCAAATTTACGTGTAATAACGGTGTATTTGGCATACATATGCAGGCATATTAAATCCTGAAATATGAAACTTCAGAAGTTATCAACATCAAACCTGCCTGGATACACAAGACGTCATCTTTTTATATCCACGATATTTTCAGGCGTTGGCACGCATAGCCATCTGTAGGCTGGAGTTTTGCTTGAATGCTTCATTACACCAATATTTTTATATCATTATCAGTGAAGTGAGATAAACCATATTTGCAGAAACATGCCAGTCGCAGATGTCTTGTCGTAATTGTATTTATTTTCTGTTCTCAGACATCCAGCACACGGGACGGGAATCTTACACGTCGGCCAGATAAGGCCAGATGATGTTTGTTCTCTCACGGATTCTTGGTATGGCCACGGGCCCCACCACTGTTTTGGCGTTCTGGCATAAGGCACATAGTCGCTCACGAAAGACATGGTCCGAAAAAAACTTTCAGGTCTATGTTAAAATTTCGAGATGATGACGTCCGTGGTCCAAACCTTTGTCAGGTTAGTGGCAAGGTAACGACATGCGCGACGATGAGGATCTCATCTATGCAAAAACATGAAACATTTGTTCACATCTGTTTTGATAAAACCTGCTGTGGTGGAATGGAGTTGAAGTAGGTGAAAGGTAGCTGAACAGGCATAGGATAGAGATGAAATTTTACCTAGAGTGTCGCTCTTGCAACCTCCTGGAGTCAAAATATCCCGTACAACTCTACGCCTCACCACAATTCTTGCAGGTTACACTTGGCTTCTCATGTTCGCACCTGTGATCCATAGGTAATCCTTGTAAGGATCTTGGCCTGACAGAGGTCAACGAGGCCCGAAAAAGTCCGGGATATGCTCATATAAAAACCTGTATACTGAAAGTCATTTAAGCAAGGTCTCTTGACCCATGATGGTCACTCTCTGGCATCGACGCCGAGTCAAATTGTGCAGTATCTCCTGCATGAAATGAGACTCTTTAACCCCGATTTTTCCAAGTTTCGTTGTTTCTAATTTTTGCTTGTTCATTTATGCCTAAAACCTGATGACCTGACCATTCTTTATCTTTCATTTTCTGTGTATTTTCTTCAGCCGAAGCGTTGGTCCAACTGGAAGCCATCCTGGCCGGTGACATGTACCGGGTGTCTCCTCAGCTTGTCGGAGTCCAGACGTCGGCCAGAATCTCGTCCGGAATCGAGACGAATACCCTGTGGCTCTTCAGCACATTAGTTTTCTTCTGCAACAGGAATATGGAGGAGACGTAGACCTGCATCACGTTTCACGGTTTCTGCAACGTAAAATACGGTACAAAGAACTGGCCTTCGGGATGTTCGAGCAGAAATGCGATCCAGGGATCGATGATGGTAGCGAGGTGCCGAATGCGATCATGGAGATCCTTTTCAATGTGAACGGCGAGCGCACTCCAAAGCAAAGGTCAGGGTCGCCGCGACCCACCGCAGTTTGGTTCAGTTTTGTTTTTGATAGTTTTGCGACGGCCTTTTAGTTCTGTGAATATCGTCAACGGTGAAAACATCGTGACCACTTCACAGCGGACGGGGCGCCATGGATGTCATTGTGGTTAAGGAGATGCGGGGGACTCGTTGTGTTTGTGTGGCTAGGTAAGAGGGACAAACGCCTTCCCATATGTGCAGGTTATCAGAAACACGGTTGGTTTAAAGAGGGCGCGGTGGCAAAGGAACACCGTGTAAGTAAGTACCGTGCCGGCCCACGCGCTGATTGTCGTAACTGTGCAAGCAAACGTTTTGTTCATTATCATTATTTAGTTTATTCGCCAAAGGCATGAAGAGATACTGCAGCGCACAGGACAATGGCAATATGATAATAGCCCTGATCTTGTATTGACACATTTCAGAGTGCATATTAGAATTCGCCATTTCGTTCACTGCATCGAATATGGCTGACCGCAACGTTCCGCTCCTATCACCATAGCTTCCCAACATGCGCCACGGTTATTTGTTGTTTTGCAGTATTTTTTTCACTGTTTAGGTTACTTATTTGCAGCTTGCTCGCACAGTAGCATGCACTGTGTTCACACTACGCCAGTTTTTCGGTTCAGGGTTGTGAGCACCTATGATGCTGATGCTACACCAAAGATTGTGTCAAATCGGTACTTTTTGAGACATACACGTAAAAGCGGCTTACAAGAGCACCTACCTGTTGTTCTCTCTGAGGAGACATGTAAGATGGATGTACTTCACTAAGCACGGAACTAGCGTACCATGAACTACAACGCAGCGTGACCTGGGCAGTGTAATGTATCATGAGCACAGGAAGCGAGTACCGTGAGCGACGTAGAGTAGGCTGAGCACGAAAACAATATGCCATAAAAAAGAAGCGAAAGCAGGCTGAGTGGCGCTGTGCATGGTGAGTACAAATGGACGGTCACATGAACCGTGCAGTTATCCAGGTTTACTCCGGTGACACGCTATACTGCCTACCGTCTCAGCTAACCACATTAATTTAGTAGACCTGCGCCAAAAACAGAGTAAAATCGGTACTGCGGGTTTGCACCAAATTTAGGATCATTGTTTTTCCCTCTGAACGTCCAATCTAGCCTGAAGGAATGGTTGTCGCTTAACCCGGCACCGCCCCGGGTGTCGAATAAGGTGCCCCTCGGTTTTTCGGAGATAACTTCTCAACCGTTGGAACCAGCCCAACCCAACTTTCCATGTCTGTTTATCAGTCAATTTTACACGTTCATACATCAAAACTATTTCCATGTTAGGTTAGGTCATGGCAATATGACGTCATAGGCGAACCTTTGCAGGCATGTTTTTGCCTCTTCGGGTAGTGGCACGATTATGCTTCGTTTTTTGGTAATATTCGCGAGTATAATGCATGGATTATTTGGATTTACAGAGAGCGCGGTCCCAGACTGTGACAACTGTGACACACCAGCATTAATGGTTATGCTACGTCACAAGCATGATGACAATTGGACTGGTTTGCATTGTGAGTAATAGTAATAGTTGCCGTTGACCTTTACCATCGTTCAAGCCAAGCAAGCAAATCTATATGAGTCTCTTAGCAAAGTTCACCAAATGCAACGCGAGGTCAATGTCAGGTGACGTCATAGGTAGATGTCAAAGTGAAATTAAATGAAACATTGTCTGTGGAGGATCGTTCGGCGGCAACAGAAAGCAATTGTTATGTTCTATCGCAAGTCGAACCTCATGTATGACATGTTACCGGACTGGTAAGATGCTTGCTCCTCATGCGAGTGAGACGGGTTCAGTTCCCGGCTATAGACGTGGGATTTTCTTTGCTCGCATGCGCTTTTTCTTCCCTCGCGTTTGTCCCTCTCCCTCATTGGCCGGCTGACCCCTTACCACGTGATCCCAACCTGACTTCTGTAGCAGGTCGGCGAGCGATGGGCAGTCGTCCTCCCGACTCGCTCCCGTGCACTCGCTGGCTCAGGGCTACTCTCTGAGGCGTACTCATTTTCCTTTCCTGACATCTCATCGCACACTCCTCTCTCATTTTGTCTCCTTGCTGGTGGAGACATGTAAGCCACAGATCTGTTTGTGGCAAGCCGGGCTGTTCCGTCGTTAGATGTATTTCTGGTGGTCTTGTCGATTGAGGACAATTAATAGAAGGTTCGTTTCTGAGACCCAGAAGGTGTTTTCGGTTTGCTTCTTGATAAGGTCCTGAGGCGAACGGCGACGTTGAAGCGTAACACAATTATTGTCCCTCGTGAGAAAAAGAAAAATGACTATCTGTAATGACCTGCTTTGACCTTCAACCTACAAAGAGCAGAGAGTAGACTTAATTATCTCGAGATGTCATTTCAGTTCAGGACTAGACGCAGTTAAGAATCCCAGCGAGTAATTATTGCTCTTCGTCAGGAAGAGTAATGCGACCTTATCACTTCTGAAGTAATCAAACTTATCACTTCCCGTCTGTTTATCACGTGGATTGAAACGGCTGCGAGTAAGTAGCGATCTTTGATATGCGAAGTGAGACCAATGTTTTGCCTGACCTAGGTTGACCTTGACTCGATATTTTTCTAACATTTTGGCATGTTTCTGATGCAAAAGATCGCGAGCTTTCGTTTGATACTGAGTTGAAGGTTATGAAACCAGTATTGCCAATGGTAGCATGGACAAACCGGTATCAGTTTTTTTCCGTCATCGTGCTGTGCGTTGTACGTGACCTACGATGTTATCAGTCACGTGGCCAGGGCTAACACAGTATTTCCTGAATTGCAAGACTCAGGGCTATCGACTGGTGGTAAACCGGCTCATATTTGACGCTAAGATGCTGAGATAACAGGAGGGTGCCCTTTTTCACATTCGCAAGGCTGTCGCGTGTACAAAAACACGCCAGGCGATGCCAGGTTAACACCTGTGGGTACACAAAGTGTACTCACATTAGAAACCAGCATATTCCAAACGGTCAAATCATGTTAGCTTGGGTCAAATGGGATTGGATCAGTCTTGATAAGTAAGTTTTCATCATAAAGGCTTTGGCGCTTTTGAAACACACATGACTATCCATCAGTATTCTAACTGATTCTGATTTTGACCGTTGACCGATGTAACATATTCCTGGAAATTCGGTGCTGGAATAACCTGACCCCAGGTCAGAGGGCAAGAGATACAACGACGTGCGCAAACGACGGTGTATATCCAAGTTTCTAATCACACCCACAACCTCAACAGCAAACGTAAAAAAGGCCGTAAGGTAAGCTAACCTAAGGTCAGCGGTCTGGACATCTTCGAAAAAATTACAACGTTGGAGAAAAATGGAAAAAAATCGTGCGTTTTTTCGTTTTTGCTATCCTTGGAAAACCGAAGTAGAGGGATTCTACTGACTCTTCCCTCGGCCCGGCCAGAGTTAAGACTGCCTACAATAAAGTTTGTAATTGTTCTCTTTCTGGAGATAAGGCTTGCTTTCGGAAATGCATAGTCCTCTCACAGAAAAGCGTTGTAATTTGCGTTTTTTTTGCATAATTGCTTTTTAGGTGTTCTTTATAAGAAACAGAATAAAAAATAAAGTCGTCAAAAGCAAGGATAACACGCCACGTCTGACATGGATCTGTTAATGTATAGTCTTGAAACCTTCATGGGACTGGACCCAGCATTTACCTGCGTCTTCACGTGCTTGTAATCGTATATGATCTTGTGACCTTCGCCTCACGTGCTGTTTGAGGGTCCTAATTTTCCTGTTGTTGCACGTTGTTCAAGCTGTTACGGGTTTTCCCGGGTATTAGTGGCGCAAGCAAGGTATGACTTCGGTGAAATGGGATCGGGAAATTTCTGAGGTATGACTTCAAGACACCGTTTCCTTTTACTTCTTTCCAAAGCATTATTGGTACGTTCAGCCGCAGGGCAGTGTTCTGCCGTTGTATCAGTGAGGTGGTAGAGGCGCTGCCGATGGTCACGTGCAGCCAACGTTTTTTCTTCCACCTCGAAACTCATAGCAAAAGTAGCATGACAGTAGTAATCTACATCAAAAAAAGGTGACGTCTGAAAAGTACTAAGGAATAACTTTTAATTCCTGATTTCTGAGGAAAAGAGGCAAGCCTCGTTCGCAATGCTCCTCACAAGGTGCCTTCTACAGATTTTCCTCTCTCTTCAAGACTCATGCATAGTTATATGTATCGTACACATCTGACTGGGAAAACCAGTGCAATATGGTACGAGAATTTCGGAGTTCATACCAGCCAGGAAAAATGCGTTCCTTGTTTCCGTACGGAAAGAACACGAATGACCCTCGAGTTATTAGTCACGTCCGAATTATTTTCCTTTTCCAAAGGAAAAGAACATTCTTAAGAGTGCCAACATTGCTCCCACAGACGATCTTTTCGCTGAACATAAACTACTTAACCAGCTGTTCCGACGTCTCTTGTGTTAAATGCAATTGGGATGTCATCACCACAATACGGTGTATTTGGATTTTCATTGTCAAATCCGGGTAGCAGTCATTAGAAAAGCGGACGTAACTTTGTAAACCTTGGGCATGGAAAACTCCATACTAAAAATTAGATAACAATGGGAAGTCCATTCCAATACTATGATACTATCTTTCATCAGAAAAGGATATTTCCCCAAAAATGACATTGCAGAATCAAAAGAAACTTTTGGGATACGAAGCAAAATTGCTAAAACAGAACCCGCATTATTATGTTGCATACTGACAAGTTTTGAAGGACAGGCAATTAATCATGCAATTGGTGCAGATTTGGGGAACCTTAGCATCTATTTTCACCATGAATCAAGCAATGAGCGAGTAGTACATGAGTCATCTGATGGTGGAGCCATATTCATTTTGAGGGGTGCGCAGTAGGCAAATCACAGGACCTTCTACTAGCTGGGCCTACTAAAAAATATAGAATTCATCGCATTTCACTGTTTATCTCCATCGGCCCACTGGCGATTCAAGACTTGGGCAGCCTTGAAGATTTGGGCAGCATGTACCTAGGCCCATCCTTAGCTAGGCCAACTGAGTTGGTCATTTGTTATTTACATTCTGGGAAAGTGACTCAATTCACTGAGCCAAATCATGAGCAACTGGTTTGAGAGTGCAAGTCGGATCCATGAAGTCAATGCACACGTTTCCGACCAGTAAACAAGTGCTGAACCTACTCCACATTTGGCCACATCTGCAGCCTCAAACGTCCATTCAAAAATATTAAATCCCAGTTGCATTCGCATATTATGCCGCTTCCCGCACGCACGCACCACCATAATTTGTTTGCTTGTGGTTTACGAGATGCATCATCTTAAGATCAAGTTAAAAGTAAAGTCTTGCGTCGCGTCCGTCGGTCATCTGACATCAGGATATTGGTTTGGTTTGGGTGATGGCACATAGCCTCTGGGGCTAAAGTGTCTGTCCCGCACCAGAAATGTCAACCACACGTTTGGAAACCGCAACCTCGCAAATCGGAGTCCGATTCTTCACTGTTGAGCCGCCGGGAGGACGGCATTAACACATCAGCGTTGTTCTGCTGTGTTCTGTAGAGCACATGTAAGTCGCCTAAGCCGGCATTGTTAACCACTGGAGGGTAACGGCAACACACGTAAAGAGATGGCGATGACGTCATCCGTTTTGCATTACTGTTCAGTCACTCCCTTTGAGAGAAACTGTTGCGCGCTGATTTTGTATGTTAGTTTTCGCCGACCATGCTGGGAGTAAGTGCCTCGTAGTAGTGGACGAGTATTCGGGATAACTGTTGGTCGTCGACCTTAGCACACTGATGCAAACTGATGTCCGCCCTTCGTGACTTATTCTGCCTAGCCGGGGTCCCGAACATCGTGTGGTCTGACGCAGTAGTACAATTCACGTCTAGATGGTTCCAGTCTTTCCTGTACCGGCGGCAGGTCGGGCACGAGAGATGGTCTCCCTTCTACCCACAGGCGAACGGAAGGGCGGAGTTGGCGGTGAAGGCAGCCAAGAAGCTGTTGCGGAGGTGTTGGAGTCACCAAACTCGACAGCTGGGTCCGGGGCGATGGACGCGGGGCATTCCCCGGCTGCGTAACACGCCTGGACCTTGGCTATCTCCCGCCCAGTTGGTACGTGGTAGACCGGTGCAGGACGCCCTACCTGCTCATCACCGGTTGTTCAGCGCGCCATGGCAGCGCGTGGCCGACGAGGAAGAGGCCTCTGCCGCTGCTCGTCAGAGGTGCCTCAAAGCGACCTACGACCAGCACGCTTGGGATCTTCCGGGGCACGGTGTCGGCGGTCAAACGGCGCCATGGGAGCCCCGGACTTATCGCTGTGACCGGTATGGTACGGGACGGTCGTCGGGCGGCGTCCATACCGCCGCTATCTGGTCCGCTACCGCCTCCCGAGCACCGGGTACCGAACCGACGTCATCTCCGCCGCCGCTACGGTCGCGCTACGCCTGGGCACGCACCGCCGGAGGTGCGCGCCGCCAGACCAGTTCAGCTCCACGTCAGGCGGTGCTGAGTCGCCGGAAACGCCTGTTGGCGCGGAGGCCGCCCTGCCGGCGCCGCCTGCCGAGGGACCGACGGTCGCAGAATGGCGACTTGGGCCGTCGTCTCCGTCGCGACCTCGCCGGTCGCAGCGCACCCGACGTCGGCCGCGACGCTTGATAGAAAAGGTGTAATTTTCTTTCGGTTTTGTTGCATCGTTTTACGACTTCGCGAATAACTCGGCAACGCGAGGGGGGGGGGGGAGATGTGGCGGCACATCTTCACACCTTTTCCCGCCATCCGCTGGGACCGGCCCTACCTGGCTGCCAGCCGGTCACCGCCGGCCGCACTGCCACGTGACTCGAGCGAGGTCCTGCCGGCGCACTGGCAGGCACGGCCGGGCGAACTCGCTTGACGGACCGCCCGCCTCGTGATCGTCGTTTCCGTATGCTTACCGCCATACAGATTTACCCGCCACTCAGTCTTTGGCCGAGACCGTTACACTTACCTACACGGAAAATAATCAGACTTTTGTTGCATTTCTCACATGCTACGTACGAAGATGCCAAGTTCCCACGGCATGATTCCGCAATCATTGTACCCCGTCCTCCCTGTGGTAACTTGTATGTGGCAAAGCACATACAAGTTAGTGCACCTCGATGGCCTTGCAGACGCTTCGTGCTTTTGGCATACGGTGTTTCAACCGCAGAGTTGTAGATTTTTGCATCAGCACGGCATTTGTGGTGTTATTTTTGTCCGCAGAACAATGCGATACCAACAGAAACATGCGAATTTTATATGAGCAATAATGTGATCGGAGCACATCGTAAAACTGGTACGTTCGCACAAAAAAGTAATCATTCTAACTCGAAACAAAACTTGAACAATGCATACTTCCAAATCATTGCCGGTATGATCAAGTTGCATCACGAAATATAACCTAGTCTGGTCACACTCCTTACGTAACGTACTGGATGGGCCAGGTCTAGTTTTTTAATCAGTAACCGGTTGTCGAAACCAACTTCGTCCGCCATGAAGCAAAATATTACATATCAGGGTTCAGTCAAATTGCCTCTGTTCTGCAATGGAAAATTGAGACTTCCTGGCTTTGTAGTTTCACATCCTTAACCCTATCCCCGGAGGGTTAGACGGTAGATGGTCGATTCCCGGCAGGGGGGCGGATTCGGCCCCTCCCCCTGAGATCTCAAGAACTACACTTCCGATTTCACCGCAACGAACGGCAATCGATTGGCCATGACGTGAACTACATTTTTATAAAAATAAATTTTCAAAATTTTGCAAGGTGTGGCTACAAGAGGGCAAAAATGTCAAAATGGGGGGTATTTTTGGACTTCTTATAACTCCATTGTTTATCGACCGATTTCGATGAAACTGGCATGAATCGAGAGATGATGGATAGGACTTTTATCATTGGTACACACGTGAAATTTTGGGAAAATTCATGGGCGTTCACAGTGTTTTAAAAATATGAGAATTAGTTTTTTAATAACTGAATGAACAGAAAAGGCAAAAACACTTTTTTGGCTTCTGCTAGTCATGTCATACTAAAGAAGTACAAATCGCGTTACAATGTTTGTATAATGTTAGCATAGGCGGTGCCAGGGACATGAAAAAGGGGGAACTGTCATGGTCACACGTTCTTCAGACCAACTTGTGACCTTTGACTTTAAATGACCTCCAGTGACTCTGGAGTCACTTGGAATGATCTCGTGTGCATTTCGTATTATCTGTAAACGTTTCCAATCATTTGAATTCCTCTGTTTTAAAAATTTCATTTTATGGCTATTGCGATATAGGATACACGCAATGAAATTTTAACTCAGCACCGTGGCCCGACCTGATATCAAGCTGAAACTTGATACACAACAGAGGGCACCGTTCTACGTCATATACATTCTGGGTTTGGCATTTGAAAAAACAGCGCAAAGATTATCGCAAAAAACAAATTTCGACTTTTGACCTTGACCTGATCTTGTAAAGTGACCTCATATGAACAAAATTATATCTGCACATTGTCCAACTATTTAGCTATTCATCCATATAAAGTTTTAAGTTCTATCTTAAAAGCGCTGTTTTTGGCAGACATTTTCCTTTTCCCCTAAACATGGCCAACATGGCGTGAGGTGCCTCCCAAAAACGTTGCCTGGCTCCGCCCCTGAGCAAAACAGAACTTTGAAATTTTGCCATGGCACGTAGAGAAGAATAGCTAAGAGAAGTCACCAAGTTTCGTGAAGCTGCGTAAAAAAGCCTTGAATTAACAAGCAAAAAACCCGAAAGGGGCTAATTCAGCCCCCCTGCCGGGAATAGGGTTAAAGCTGGCCAACTTCCCCCACTGCTGTGTTGAGCCTGATCCGATATTCGCCTAAGATGGGTCTGCGACTCGCTTTTGTAACACTAAACTAGACAGGTTAGTGCCTGATACCAGCTGTGGAAAGAGAGGGAGAGACCTGACCAGTTACGCCAACTCACGTCCAGGCCTCACAGTCTGTAGATTAGCGTACCAAGCATCTGCCTGCTGTCTGATAGATATTCTGACTTCTTGGCCACCTGAAGACACTGCCCTGCATCGGGGCCGAGGTCATCAGCCGAGCAAACTCACCATGCATGGATCTGCTGTTCACGGAGAAACGTTTCCAGCTGCAGCTGGTGCAAAAGACATGGCCGTTCGGCAGCCTTCGGTGAGGCTCCCAACGCGTCAGCGCGGTCCGAGGACAGGCAGCCGGCGGCAGACGGCCCACGAGCGGCGCCCCAAGGACACCGGAGCGCTGGCACGAACGATGAATGCCTGTCTCTCTCAGTGAATATGGTCTAATCGGTACCGGAGAGCGCCTCAGGCATTTCCCATCGAAACAGCTGCAATGAAAGCTTTTTCCACTCTTCATTTACTATTACCACATCTCATGGTCTTCGAGTACTTTTCAGTTGTTGAAAAAAATGTTCTTTACCCGGAACGAGTAAAATTTACCCGGCACTTAAGCTGATGACACCTTATCACCCTTCATGTACCATTCATGTACCCCACATATAAACTAAACAGCGGGTGAAGTTTAAATCTCTCTCTTCACTCACAAAATGTACATCCGTTACTTTTGTGATGCTCTGTTGTTACCACATCCCAAAGATGTGTTACTCATAACGAACCCTTGATTTATATGCCACGTATTCTGTCCTGACACAGCGTTTAACCTGAAGATGCCATGGGAATGCTTTGAAAATACCTATCAGATACTCGGACTGCTGCAGAGACAGAAAGAAACGTGCCGTTCAGACGTCATATTGGGAGCAGTCCGACGCGATGAGGTGCTGGTGGACCTTTACAGGTAATTTGTTGGTTGCATGCGATTTTGAGCTGGACATTGTGATTTAAGCAGTTTGGTGGTGGGACAATGGGTAAGTTGGCGTGTTTCCAGTTTGCTGGAAAAATCAAAGCTTTGTTATCGGTCATGTGACACTCAGTGGGCTTTATGCTACGTGGTTAACTTCCCACTATTCCCTTGAAAAGGTGCCCCTTCATCATCCAAATGTTCATTCTGTTATCTGGTAGACAGACTTACTGAACGTTCTCAGTTCAAATCCATAATTCAGCTGATGGCCTTTAATTTATTTCCTATGATGCATGACCGTCTATGCCGTCGTGTTGTGAAGATCAGTGGTCGGAATGGAATGCCGGTTGATCTTAAGTTATTCATTAGATTACTTATTCACGCATATAGTTGCTGAAGTCAAAGTGTTGTCACGCAAAGGTGAAAGCAAGGCCAGTGAAGATTTTCCTCCCACAGGAATTCAACCAGGGACTTTTCGATTCAAAGTCCAGCACCCTAACCATTCGCACACTCATGTCCTCCGATTGGGTTCTTAAGTAAACCACGACTGGTCAGCGTCATTGTTATTGGGTCACAAATTTAAATCTGCAATACAATTGCCCAACTCCGACACTGGAAATAAGTCAATGACCTTTTCGAGGTCAAACAAGGTCAAGGCCCCAAGATGACGTTTTTGACCTTAGATCTTTCCTATGCTGTTACTCTGAATATAATAAAGGACGTAATTTTAGACCTATTTAACCCCAACTGTGCCGCTTTTAACTGCGGAAAATTGACTTCTAGTTGCTAAGCACAAAGTTTGGCCTGATCTGAAAGGTTAATGGTCGACCTCACGAAGTCGACCGGATTACTATTGGATTCCTTGGGAACAACGTCAGCGAGTACTTTTTGAACTGTGGCGCTGACTCAGTTAGGGGCCAAATAGGGGACGGGTGCTATTTATCTGTTTTTGTGCTTCATTTGATTCAGTGCACTTATTAGTAAGAGGGCTCTAAAACTTGCAACCAACACCTGACGTTTAATTTGGACATCTTACGGTACTTTCACTGACAACATTGTAGACCTGATTTTTCGCACCTCCAACAAAAACAATAATAATAAACTGACTGGCTGCACCCATGGATCAAGAAAAATGAAAAGAAGCATAGTTTGCTATTAAAAACATGCAAAAACATACTTCTGTTCATTTGCTATATTTTTCATTCTTAGGCTAGATGTGATACCTTTGTCATGGTTCATGTTATCAACCATACTAGATTTTGCATGGGTTTCTGAAAACAGTTCTCAAGCACAGATGCAGCTTTACCTAAGCTGTCAGCCCACAATTTACCCTGCCTCAGCAACCAATTCTTTCGCATCTGTTTGATCCAACTGCCAGCAGTCATCATCTGTTTCATCCAGCTGTCAGCAGTCAGTATGGTGTAATTTGGCTTTGGTCCGCCAAGAAAGAAATAATGTGAAAGGCAGCAGTTTTATGAAAGGAGCAGGATTTAATCCAAGACTTTTCGCTTCAAAGAATTAAGAGTCGCAGCTATAATTGGAGGGGTTTTCTTAATGCATGCCATTCATAAAATCGCCTCAGTTTCCAACAAAACAGACTCTGGTAACTTATTTGATGTCCTTATGTCAATTGCGTGCACAAAACCATTTCCAAACAATCCGATTTTCACTTAATGAAACTCAAATGGTGATTTTAAAGCCGTGGACACCAATTAAACTGCTAAGACGGCCACAGAATGATAAATGCTGGCTGCAATATGTGAACAGATAAATGATCAAGTTTTTGCGGGCATTGACCGCACCTACATGATAACAGTAAGACTACCAAGGCATTGCAAAATGACAACTTATGAATGGAAGTCCTCGTTGTGAGACATTTAAACGACATTATGTCGATTATCCAGCAGTAATCTTTCGAAAGGAAATGAATGATCGCCCTGTTTCTTGCATAGATAGCTCTGGACTAAGCGGACCTGCTAAACAGAGCTGGGGTGGACTTGTTATGTCGAAGTAAGGCTGGAAATGGGAACTTTTTCGTTTTAGGAGTAAGCGACGATTTTTTAGCAAATGCTGTAATAACAATATTGTCATCTGGCTAACTTTGGTAAGACCTGGCATGCCGTTTGCTGCATCCGCATGAATGATAAGGTCACGCAATCCAGTCAGTGAATGGGGAAAACAACGTAAAGATATGAGTTAAAACCACCTCGCCTTTGTTATTAATGGTGTTATGGGTCGTATCTATATTATGACGAGACTTTAAAGGCGTATACTCCGTCTAAGCAAATGTTCGGTTTCCAAGAAGATCCTCTGTGTCATTTTATGTTACAGGATTTCTTACTTAACGTTTTAAGTGATAACCGGTAGCTAGTCATATTCGTGCTGGACTGTTTGTTGCGCACCACAACATCCGCCCAAGGTGTAAAATATATTTTTTTAATATTTTAAGCCCATTATTGCCATCTTTTCACAAGCCAGGCGCCGGAGACGTGTTTCGCCGCTTAGAGTCGTCCTCGTTGTTTACGGAGAAGCCTGACCGTCGGCCTGCCATCCTGCACTGTGGCCCGTCAGAGGACTACACTACATACGTGGAGAACATCCACGTAGTTCACACAGGCATGGTATAGACTATTTACTACTCGTAGTCTTAATATTTGCATTTAACTTCAACGTAACCTGTAATTCCTGGACCTCCAGTTCTTCGTGTTATTCGGCCTTTATCATGGGGGTCCCAGCCTATAACAAGTGAACATGGCTGTTGGCAGTCAAGGCATTCCACGTCAAGCTGCACAAGATACAACCCAACCCCTTTTGATTTTGATGAAAGTTGGTGCGCTTGTAGTACACACTAGAAAGGACCAGCCCTAAAGTTTTAACCCTGGTTGACCTCTGCGGTCAGTTACAAGTCATGAAAGATAACCGATCTTTACAGACACTGCGTGATCCGATACTCTGTGATATACTCTGTGATATACTATACTCTGTGATATATATACATACAATACTCTCTGATATACTATCGCAGAAACATTCGATTAGCGCCATTCGAAAGAACGAAAGGGAAATGTCTCACCTTTCATATATGAATTCATTCAGTCAGTGGTATCGGGATGGCCTTTGATCTGACTACGTCACAAGCAACTTTTTCGCTTCTAACTATGCCCACCGAAATCTATGCACAAATGCAGCTCAATTTGTCCCACAGGTATCTGTAACAAGCGCGGAAAGTAATTTTTGGGCAATCTGAAACTTTTTCAGATATCTCCACTTTAATGCTGCCAAGCGGCACTTGAGAAATGTGCCCTGAGGATATTTGACGATTACTGATTTATTTCGCGTTTTTCGTCCGTCCGATTGTTCTACGATTTGGTGTGCTCAGTGTCCTGCGTGATTGCTACATATCAGTTTAGATTCAAGTTGCTTGACACAAAAGATCAAAGTTCATGACACCCCACCACCAGTCGACCCCTGCCATCCAGATCTGAAATACTCGTTCTTCGCATTTGTGCGGAAATGAGTATGTCGGGTGCCTCAGGCCCTGAAGCCAACTGAGATAATCTCAGTCGAGCAACGGGGCTTGTACGTCACATGAATGACGTATACTCCAACGACCTCTAGCGGACATGAAATGAACATACATAACTTGATGCATACAACAATGGCTTCAAAAATCTGAAACCAGCGCTCCGAAAATATATAAGTGATCTGAGGTCAAAATACGTCATCCTGCAACGCAAACGAATGTCAGTGACCTTGGCTGACCCACCAAAGACCCTATGCACGACTAGGATTACCTCAGTTGGCTTAACCCTTTTCCCAGAGGGCTAGACGGTATGGCCGATTCCCGGCAAGGGGCGGTGGATTCGCCCCTCCCCCTCCGAGACCTCGAGAATTACGCGTCCGATTTCGTCGCAACAAACGGCAATCGATTTGCCATGACGTAAGCTACACTTTCAAAAAATAAGTTTTCGAAATTCTGAAAGGGATGGGTACAGCGGGGGGCAAAAAAGGCAAAATAGTACTTTTGGATTTCATATAACTTCATTGTTTATGGATCGATTTCGATGAAATTCGCATGAATCGAGAAATTATGGATGGGACTTTTACCATTGGTATACACATCTGAGATTTTCAGAAGTCATATGCGTTCACAGGATTTCAAAAGTAGGAAGGATTAGTTTTTTAATAACTGGATGAACAAAAATTAAAAACGCTTTTTTGGCTTCTGCTAGTCATGTTATGCCAATGAAGTGCAAATCGTATTGCCATGTTTGTATGATGTTAGAATAGGCGGTGCCAGGGACATGAAAAGGGGAACCTGTATGGTCACATGTTCTGCAGATCAATTTTGTGACCTTTGACCCTAAATGACCTCCAGTGACCTTGGAGTCACTTGAAGTCATCTCGTGTGTGTTTAATATTATTTGTAAACGTTTTCAGTCGTTTGAATTCACTCTATTTCGAACATTTCATTTTACGGCTGTTGTGATATAGGGTACGCGCACTGACATTTTAGGTCATAGCTCCGTGACCCGACCTGATATCAAGCTGAAGCTTGATACGCAAGTAGAGGGCATCTTTCTGCGTCATGTGTGTTTCTGATTTGGCATTTTAAAAAATAGTGCCAGAATTATCGCTATAAAACTAAATGTTGAGTTTTGACCTTGACCTGACCTTGTACAATGGACTAAGATGAACAAAATTGCATTTACGTACGTTGCCTAGCTATTAAGCTATACAGCCATATAAAGTGTTAAGTTTTACTTTGAAAAGGTTATTTTTAGCAGTCATCTCCCTTTTGCCCTTAACAGGGCCATAAATGGTCTGAGGCGCCTCCCAAACGTTGCCTGGTTCCGCCCCTGAACAAAACAGAATTCCGAAGTCTTGTCACAGTACATAGAAACACTAGCTAGTACACATACACACACACACACACATATATATATATATATATATACATATATATATATATATATATATATATATATATTCTAGTAGGTAGGAAAAGTGACCAGGTTTTGTGAAGATACGTCAAAAAGCCTGAAAATGGCAAGTAAAAGACGTGAAGGGGCGGATTCAGTCCCCCCTGCCGGGAATAGGGTTCATCCTATTCCCGGTACCAGTGCCCAGTGCAAACGTATCCGTGAAGAAGAAAAGCGCAGGTGTATATAATACATCGTTGAATACATTGGTTATCATCACCAAACCGTGTATGATAACATTTATTTACCCGCCTACGAACAGCAAGTTGCATCAATGCGCGCATGCGCGTCATTAAGTTCCTGTTAGATGGTGGAGGTGCGTGCACGCCGCCAGTGCGGGCGCGGGAAGAGAAAGTCGGCAGGTGCTTTGCAACATTGTTTGTGCGCCGTTAATGTGTAAGTTATTTGAATGCAATGGCCCAATGTAAGTTTATTCCAGATGCCTATTGATGCACATAGACAAAGAACGGGGGCCAGTTGTCAGCCACGGGAATTTCGGTGATCCTGACGTTGGAAATCTGTCAAGTATATTGCGTCACAAAGAGCTAAAAATACTCTATTTGCATGGTGCAGGACATGACATGACTTGACGTAACCCAACTTTCATAGGCATCTTGAAACCATGGGCCTAGGAACGTGGATGGCATGGGCTGCCACACTCAGTTCTGATTGTGGAGGGAGGGAGATGGGTCGAGCATGGCCAGCCACTTCTCCGCAGTAAAGGTTGCCAGATTTTGGCTGATTAACTTTTGATTTGAATGGATTTTTGTTTCGCTTACGCAGGAAAACAGATGGCTCATTATCGCCTCGTGATATTTCTCGCGTTGTGTCTTGATAACTGTTTAACCGTTAAAGCACCTTTATGTTAGCACAGCATATACCTACGTAAACGTCTTTTCCTCAGTTGTCCCTCTCTTTTCTATATATCACGTTCTCTCTGCATGCATTGCAACTCTTGCCTAAATTTTACAATGTCCTTTACCTTGGTGAACATAATTAAAAACCTCTAAGTTAAGCTATCATTTTAAAACATTAATATGAAAATTTTTGACGACTATTAACACCAATTTTTTTAACCCATCGGCATGACCAGAGGCGATATTTTCCTCTTTCAGTGTAAAAAATCTCATGTGACGTGTAATGATATGCCGCGTCGCCCCTCCCGTGGCAGCGTACTGACGTTTTGATGTATACTCAGCTGAACCAGCCTTAGTTGGGGTAAACCAAGTTACTTTGAAACGACTGTAGGTAGTGTCGTCTTAAGTTTACTTCGGTCACTGATGAACAGGGCTCTGTCGGCGGTCCTGTCGGCTTGGGTTCGACATTCACCGGGCCAGACTGCCGTGGATCCGATACAGATGGTCTGTTTAAACCTCAGAATTGGGTTAGGATGAAGCGTGAAGCGTGACGCCCTTAAGGCATGTTATCGGAAGGTAATTCTCAGCCTTGTTTTGAAGACTGTTCAGATGCCTATGCTGCTGTCTGTGGACACCTACGCAGGCTGGTGCGCCTGCAACTTGCTCGGTTACTGGCTGTCAAGGACCGCGGGAAAGGAGGCAAACAACGGACGCGGCGAGAGCACGTGCTATTCGCCTGCGTTTGCGACAGGTGCTTTCATTGATGACGACTAGCGTTTTGCAAAGCAACAGAGCAGCGGAAATAATTGATGTTGCCTGGATTCCCCGGTAGAATACTGACATTTTTGGAGCGAGAAAAATGAAACAGAACAAAGTCAATCCAGGGAAATGATCACAAACAATAAAGTCTAAGTATAGGTGGCGTTTGTGTTTCGCTTCGTCCTAGGTGGCGTCACCTCCTCGGTCACGAGAACGGACTGTGCTCGACATAGACTTATCATCAGCGTACAATCCAGTGCCGCACATCTGAAGAAGAGGTCAAGACGTAACTGACGACCAAATAAGCAAGTCAGGGAAGGACCAGGAATGACTAGAATAGTTATGTTGGAATTATAGATACAATTAATGTCAAAGGCGTTACCAGGACGTCACTGGTACCAGTTATCATTCAACGGGGACAAAAATAATATAAACATGCAACGTGCCATTTGCAGATAACACGCAAATCATTTCTACGTGCAGAAAAGGCGAGCTCCCAGCTCTTGTCTGCTAAATGGAGATCGCTCTTGCTAGTCTGGATACTTGGTTCAGCGCGAACGACCTCAAAGTGAACGTTTCAAAAATCGATCTCATCGTCTTTGGAAACCATCAAAATTTGCCCTTTTCCAAACATTCAAGTCGTCTTTCGCTTCGCTAGCTTCGTACCTTGCAACGAGGTGGAAAATTTGGGGCTTGATTTTTGACAAGGCCCTGTACTGGGATTCTAACGCATCAGCCGTCGCTGGACGGACACCCTGTCCGGCCTCTCGTATGTGCGGCACTATTTACCCGAAGGTGTCTTCGCCACACTCGCCAAAGCACTTGTAGTCTCCCAGGTCAGATACTGCACTTTTGTTTACGGGAATTAGCCAAAGAAAAACTTGGACAAATTTCAAACGATCGTCAATTTTGGATGGTCTGATGACGAACTGATCCCTTATATTTTGTGATTCTGTACCGGGTCTTTGAGCCCGTGCTCACCAGTGACGGATGACTGATGCGGGCGGTTGGAAGACTGTATTGATTCATTACGTGCTAAGGGATTGTGGTCACTTACGTCTTTATTATTTGCTCTAAACTATTACTTTTCGTATGATATTTATTGTATTGCATTGGACTGTATTGCATTACGGCCGTGTGATCCTCCATTTGGCTTTTTTTTTACTGTTATGTCCCAGTTCAAACTAGCACAAGTTCAAAGTGCATACAGATACACAAACGCACAGCACGTGCTTCCGTACACATCGTACAGTTTTGATAAGTAATTATGATGTGTTATAATTAAGGGTGATTTTCGGCCGATGAAACTATGACAATGTGTGACGTGCGCACGTGCGCGACGAACTCAGCTGCCTGCGATCGCAGCAACTGAGAAGTTTTGTACTTTGAACCTGGCATACAACACACTCGGGTGTAGGGGACCAGCATCACTTGCGGCCGTCTTCAAGCAGAACAGTGCGTCGCAAGAGTGAAGCATGAGGCAAGACCGGTTGTTTTGAGTCCTACGCTTTAGGACAAACGCTGGGAAGCGTCGCTTCAGTGTCAGATGCCGACCCTGTACAGAAAGCTTTCCCGAACTCACTGCGATGCGCCAGCAGTGCTTTGCGCCTGATTTAAAACAGACGCTATTCGACTCGGTGGCACATTAAGGTTATGACTGTTTTTATGATGTTTACGGTAGCGTGTGTTGTGTGCTTGTTTATCTGTATGTACTCTGAACTCGTGCTAGTTTGAACTGGGACATCATAGCCACAGGAGCCAAGCGGAGGATCACGCGGCCGTAATGCAATACAGTACAATACAATACATGAATATCATCCGAAAAGCAGTAGTCTAGAGAAAATGATAAAGACATAAATGAGCACAATCCCTTAGCACATAGTGGATCAGTACAGTCGTCCAACCGCCCGCATCAGTCATCCATCACTAGTGAGCACGGGCTCAAAGACCCGGCACAGAATCACAAAATATAAGGGATCAGTTCGTCATCAGACCAGTCTGGGGTTGGCATGGTCGGCGAATCACCAGGCCAGCCCGGGATACATCACAGATGACACCACGGTCGAGAGGGTGGTCGCGCTCCCCGCAAGGAACGTCACAGATCCATCGCGCGCGGCGAGCTCCGCAGCGCCTCAGCGAAGCACACCCAGGCTGTCGGTGGAGTGGAGCAGCACGCCTGTCTGTACGATGGACCACCAGCATGTCTGTACGATATGTGCGTCTGCTGCGCTGGGTATGCAGCATGGTAGAGTTTGAAGTGAATGAGGTCTTCAGTATATTCGCCTCACCACACCCCAGTCTCTGAAGGCTGCGGGGGGGACGAGTCGCCCACGTCTCCCCATGGTGTCGCCGCCCCTGGCTGCGGCACCTGATCGCGACAGGAGACATAGTTTCGTATCCTCTGCGCGTCAGAGAGAGGCCTTGAGCGGACGCGCACGAGGATGAGTCGGGAGGGCGGGAGGCCGACTGTCCAGCGCTCACCGACCCGCTGCTGAGGTCAGTTCGGGGGCACCCTGCCAGGCCAAAGGTCAGTTTGCCAATGAAAGAGAGAAACAGGGTAGAAGTAAAAAGAGCTAGGGTCGAATCCAGGATTACGCCAAAGGGGATGGAGGAATTACGACGTATTTTTCGGCATTCATAACTACTTTTAACTTTAACAACGGTATGTCGACTGACAAATGTGCTTGTCTGCAAATCATGTTCTTCCCTACCATAATATCTGGTATATGATATACCATATACCATAATATATGGGATATTCCATTATAGGGATTCATATATTGATAATATATGAATCCCTGTAACCCAACATTATTTTCTAAAAGGCTGTCTAAAAGAGCTGATGCAATGAAGTATGTTTTCCTTGTACAAGTACGCATTGTTATTTTTATTTCACTTTATTCATTATAAACGTTCTTCCAAAAGAGTTTTATCTCTCCACAAATCCAAAACCTATGAATAATTGTGTCAGTTCCTATGTTGTACCGTTCACAAATGTTCACAAAAAGTGACAAATCAGCATGATATAATAAAATGTTTGTTGCCATTAACCTCGTTGGCATTTTACATTCCAATGCGTGATAATGTGTATAAACAGCTGTTTATTTACGTAAACTGTATGTCTGCGCCCGTTCAATGTCGCCTAGCTCACTATTCTAAACGCTTTGTCATATGTTGGGTATCGGTATTTTCCTTTCAGTATGGTATTATATATAGGGATGCACCGGATCGGGGTTTTTTTGTGATCCGGCCGGATACCGGATATGCCGGGTCGGGGTGCCGGATATCCGGCAGGATACCGGATATTATGCTTACATGTTTTTATTTATTATTTCTATTGAAAGAATGAAACCGAAAAGACTGAGTAAAAAAAGAAAAATATGGGAAACTGAAAAAAACTAGTGAAAAATGTCCACAGTTTGTGACTCAGCCCCTAGTGCATAAACTTACTGTCAAGTTTCCATAGGTTTCCTTGTAAGAAATAAATAGATAAGCAAAGGAGCACAACAGTAAAAGCGGAGCTCACCATCTCCCACTGCAGGCAAAGGTACTGGTGTAGCCACGGTTCGGAAATGGGGGGAACAAGCTGGCTGCAGTTCAACAAGAACATATAGGGCGAGGGGTAGAAATAACTTTTTCTTGCGTTGCATGATAGCTTACGGTTCAGAGTCCTTTCGTTTGATTCCAAAGTGCAAGAAATAGTGTCTGCAATGGGAACTTCCTATTTGATACCTTAAAAATTAGGGAGGACAAATCGCCTAGGTGGAAAATCGCCTTCTGGAAAACCGCAGGGGGACATGGGCACCCATAGGCAAAGGCTTCAGAATACGCAGAATAGCATTACAGCGCCCTCTTAGAACTAGAATAACTGACTTGATAAGCATTCTTTACGATTACTAAAGTATGCCTCTTGAAGTAATGGCTGGGTACTAAGAAATGAACAAGAGAAAACTTTTTAACTATAGATATTTCTTAAACATTACAGGTTTCATCACTGGCATTTGGCTCGTATATGCTAACCACTGTTGGCCTTAATATCGCGCAAAAAATGTGTCAGGAATTTCAATTTATTTGCAGTCAGGAGGCAATATCAAAGCAAGGTGGCCGAGAGATTGTCGCGAGACTTGACCGTGGGCACCGGAACGGCCCAGATCATTTATCTGGAGGCACTGTGAACCCTTTGGGACCCACGAGCGACTGTTAACAGAACGCTGGCAACCCTCTAGAGTCGTGTTGGCAATCACCACCAAACAACCAGATTGAGCATTAACCCGCACAGTGAAAGGAGGTTTCGCATTAACGTGCGCTGGAAGGGGGTCTAAAAGTGCCCCCTCCGATCTCGGCAACGGAAGGTGCTAGAAGCACATGAAATTTTATGGACAGGGTGGGGTTATAACGATTTACATTTTGTGCAATGTTCATGGCTCTAGATTGATATCTTCAAGGTCAAATGGGGTGCAAAATGTTAACTTTGGATACTTTCTCAGCCCGTACAGGCCATTCCGTACAATTTTTCGAACAAAACGGAGTGTCTGTTGGGCGTTAAAACGTGGAATACGACAACTTCCATTCATTTGGCGTCTTGACGGTGGATTTTGGGTCGACGTCATGTCATGTCATTGACCTATGGCGTCACTTTTTCATCTTTTACAAATCAGATTTCGAACAACACGGGACAGTTCGAGAGTAAATGATCGCGCAGCATGTATCTTTTGGCGTATTTTCAGTGAAGGTAGCCAACATCGGTACATCTGGTCGTTTCCAGCGTTTATATTTCCGTATGTATGTATATGTATATGTGTATATACCTGTGAGTATCAATGTACCAAAGATGTTTTAGTGGGGTCTTTGAATGCGTATTTCACACAAATCGATATATTGCAAAGCAAATCTGGGCCAGGTCACAAAAACCTGCCCTTGGCCTTTGATGACCTTGACCTGAGAATAACTATGGTATATATGTATGCGTATTCATGTCCGCACACGTGTTTTTATTAAGGTCTTTGAATGTATATTTCATACAAATCGACATGTCGCAGAACAAATCTGGGCAAGGTTGCAAGATATTTGACCTTGACCTTTAACGATCTTGGCCTTCACTGACCTTGGTATACGTAAGCGTATCAGTGTGCGTACACGTGCTTTTATTAGGGCCTTCGAATGCATATTTCATACAAACTGACATGTTGCGAAGCAAATCTGGATCAAGTCACAAACTGTTTAACCCTGACCTTTGATGACCTTGGCCCCTATTAAACCTGGCTGTGGTCTTGGTACGTTTATCACTTATGCCCGAATGACATCGCCTGATTCTGTTCAAACAGCAATCTTAAGTAGAGCGCTAGTTCTTTCACAAAGTTTCCATTTGTCAGCGACAACCGTCGTTTTCGTGATGTTTGCCTGACTTCAAATGTTTGAAACTTCAACAATTGCCGGCCGATTTCCGATTTTTATACGTCATTCGACGAGTTATTCAATTGCCACAAATTTCACAAGGAAACAGCAACCAGCTAAGATCCGTCCTCTAGATATTCAAGAAAAACAGGTGGGGCACGAAAAGACCCCCTTCCAGTGCGCCTGTTAAAAGACAGCTGCAGCTGATTCGAGCTGTAAAAACAACGGGTGTCATAACGCGTTCTGGCTGGAAGGTTTGGAATCTCCAGAACGTACGTGACAAAAAATATTGGTGGCAAGCAAGGTTCAGTATCGAAAGAGCAAGAGGTCAACCCAGGTCACCCAAAAACAAGAGGTCGGCCAAAAGACCCGCATCCGGAAACTGTCGCGCGGATCGTATGAAATCGGAAAGAATGTGGCATCGCAATGGACGACGAAAACTACTTCACCTATCACGAGAGGTATATGCCAGGAAACCTTGGGTACTCTGTTGGAGCACGTGGAGAGTGTCCAGCGGAAGTACAACTGAGGCCAGAGAACAAGTTTCCACGTAATCTTTTCGTGTGGCCCGCCATCTCTCTAAGGGGTGTGACAAGTCCGGTTGTCATGCCGAGTATGGCTAATGCTGCTGACAACTTGTACCGTGAGAAGTGCGTAGGGGATGTGCTCATCTCATATTTGGATGAGGACTGTTTCGACAGGGACATGTTGATCTGGCCAGACTTGGCCAGCGCTCATTATGCGAAGAAAACGCTCAAGTTACTGGAAGAGGCCAGAGTGCCGTATGTAGTGCGTGACAGCAATCCCCCTGTGTGCCCCATGTGCGTCCCACTGAGGACATATGGGGCATCATTAAGCAGAGGATGTATCAGGGAGACTGGTACGCAACATCCAAAGTCTCCCTAAAGTGCTGGATGAGCCAGGTGATCGCTGCTCTGGACCTAGTGGTACCGAGTAAAATGCTGGTGCGCTTGCCCAGGCGCATGCGTGTTGCCGACAGATGAGTGGTGAAGGAGATGATCCATTAGGCAAGAACTGACTGCAACGTCTATGACTTCATTTCTGCAAAGTTTAATGTTCATACAGCAACAAAGCTGCTTACGGTATGACTTTAAATACTGTCTCATTTTCCAGTGCCCACACGTTATATTTTCCCTTAATGCATTTGTGTCAGAGAATTTGGGAAAGATAAGAAATCTTTGGAAAAAAGGAAGATAATAAATCATAAGATGGGTTGCTGATCGCACGCTGGCTATCATTTCACAGTTTTGAAACTGAGTCCCATTCTTGCAAACTATGTCCGAACCTTCGCGGACCAATACAGAAAAGTATTGGTTCCAAGGTCTCCAGACCGACCTGGAACTGACAGTTCATCGACAATCTAATACAACAAGCCACGTTTCTCCTGAAACGGTTTTGGATGCAGACATTAGAGCAACGTCTCGATTATACATCGGGAGATTAAATATCCGGCATTATCCGGGCGGATCACGAAAATATCCCGCCGGATGCCGGATACCGGATCATCTCTAATATCCGGCCGAATATCCGGCCGGTCCTGATATCCTGTGCATCCTTAATTATATATACCTTTGTTTCTTTTTTTGGAACGTACAATTAGTTGAATGTGTATGATTAGATTCATTTCCTTCACTTTCCGGCTTCTTTTCCACTCGTTAGTGTTATGAGCGGCACAGCTTACCCGGCGACCGGTGACCAGCTGGCGCGTGACGTCAGCGCCGCCCGCCGCCGCAGGCACTAACCAACGCCCGGTGACCAGCCCCGGTGAATCCCGGCTTGGCCGCTACGGTTCTGTGGATACGACTTTGTATGCTCGACCCGGGGAGGGGCATCAGTGTGCTTTGACTCTCTTGGCAATGTACTGCTGCACAAGATGCCTGTCTCTCTGGTGACCAGGTGAACGAGGACACAACAGTTAGATAACCTTTTAATCCTTGGTAGTCCAGTTAAGTTGCACCGATTTCAGCAATATTTTAAACTCATTAATGGTCATTCATTCATTATTCTCTTTCAGCAGGTCAGAAATATACCGGATCCCTTTCCTTTTCCGTGAACAGACTTCAGTGATCTCGAACTCAGTCAAGTTTGAAAACCAACTGTTTTATCTACCGGTCTTATCCAGTCTTGTAACAGAGTTGCTGTCCAACTGCGCTAATGTATATATCACTTTTACCCAGAAGGGGTTTGTAATTGTCTCGGCTAAGCTGCGTAACGATATGGAATTCCTTTCCCACACACATTGGTTTGGGAATATGTGTAATTCGAACAGCTCATGCCAATCGTGATTATACAAAAATTTTCTTTTAACCCAATTAACTTTTAGCAAACTTACATAAACACCATAGTCTTTCATGGGAGACTATCCTCCATACTTGGACGACATAACATTTGCAACGCCATATAAATTAGAAGAAAATACTTCCCAATTGCTTCACATCAAAACAAACAAACAAACAAACAAACTCAGCGCTTGCGACAAAAAACTGATGTATATACATAAAATACTGGACAAGCATTTAGAAAGGGGGTTGGTGAAACATAAACAAATGATGAAATAGGCAAAAAGAAGAATAAAAAGGGAGGCCCATGGCCATTGCGGAGCTACCCTTCCAACCTCCCATTTTTTGCTCTTCAGATGCGAAAAGCGTGGATCCACGTAAGTCCAGAAGGAAATATTTGATATGATTTTTTTTTTGCAACGTAAAATAACTGAAAAAAAAAATCAAGCGCGCCACCTTATTCCGGGAAATTTTACGCTGTGTTCCGTACAACGTGGTCGAACTATGGCAAACACGCAATGTTAGGCGGCCGTCCCTCCTCTATTTGAAATGTGTTGTCCGTATCTAGTCTAGGAGCTGGTCTGGTCCCTCAGCCCCTCGTGTTTTTCTAGATACCTTTTTGGCATCTTTGGTTAGATTCCCTTTTCCAGTTACAGGAGTACTTTTGGTGTTTTCGGGCCGTCTGCCCTGTCAAAGTGGTCTCAGGTTCCTTTTTAAGGGATTCACTGGACATACTGTCCTGCCGGGTATCCGGTCGGATATTTGAGATTATCCGGTATCCGGTATCTAGCCGGATATTGCCGGATATTTGGCCTTCCGGTGCACGATCGAGACGTTCTTATGACTGCCTTCAAAACCGTTTCAGGAGCAATGTGCCTTGTTATATCAGATTGTCGATGTAACTGACAGTTCCAAGGTCGGTCTCGAGCATTACTTTTTCTTCTTAGCTCAAAAGGGTTGAGACGTAATTTGCGAAGATGGAACTCAGGCTCAAAGCAGTGCAACAACAGCCAGCATATGCTGAGACGCCCATTTCGTGGCGCATCATCTTCCTATTCCCCAAACATTTTATTTGTCTCAAATACTCTTTTACAAATGCATTAGCCCTCGCCCGTATGGGAGGGATGATGCAACTCCCCTGAGGTTTTCCGAGGATAACTTCCGAACGTTTGTTTGATCCATCTGAAACTTGATATACCTTCTGGAGCATCCTTTCCGCATCCTATGGCGATTTTTTTCCACTTTGCCATGTTAACGAACCATGACGCCATAACAGGAACCATGTCAGCCGCTTTCTCGCGCCCACACGGCCGGTTCGGCCTCAGTTTTGTCTCACTGTAAGACGGTCGGAGTGCACAAATACAATAATATATATATATATATATATATATATATATATATATATATATATATCAATCGACTCCAGATTGTATGTTCTGTAAGACTGCATACAGATTTAAAACGCTTATGCTCACTGCCAGGATTATCGAGGGTGCAAACTGAGTTTATGAGCTTCGGCGGGAAACACGTTAAATCTTATCTTTGGGAATGCGATAGGAAATAGGTATCGCAAAACATCCTATATATTCGGATTGCTTGAGGTGTAAGAAATCTAATGGCATAATGTTGGTGGAATTTACCGTTTATTTCATCAGAAGATGGCGTAATGCAGCGAACGCCTCACTTTCGCTCCAACGGGCGGAGCGGCGTCTGCCACGGAGTGATGAGTCCACAGTACCACGGCAGGTCTTTTATTATATTTTGTGTTGGATATCAACTCGAAAAAACGCTTTTAAGACATCTAGGTTAACATTTTCAGCTAATCCGACGTCATCCTAGGTCATTAGCTTTGGATAATCTTCGATGACCTAAGATGACCTTTATATGTTATTCGACGCTCTAGTGCTTGTTAACTGAGATGCTACACTTGATTTCAGCATCTGTTATATCCACAAAAATGCTCCTGCAGTTCCGAGAACGCATTTAAGCAGACTATCCCGCTTGACAAAGACTGACCTCTCTCTCTCTCTCGTTCTTTCTCTCTCTGTCTGGAAGTGGTAACTTATCAAAAATGTCAGGATAACAGAATTAAGTAGTGCGCGACTCACTGTTAACGTTGAGGTGACGCTACGTCGGTAGGTGGAAGGACAGTCGGAGCGCTCCGTACAGCGAAAAGTGGTTCATCATATATCCAGTGGATGAGATCAGCTCGCGATGCACTTGGCACATGATTATCACTTCAAGCCGGGCCGAAGACGTCCACCGAAATCACTTCCGTAGTGTCCTACGTTGAATACAATGGGAAATGAAAAATCAAGTAGAACAAAAATAGTTTTTTTTTTTCACAGTAACTAGACAAGTTACAATCGGACGGGATGCGCTCACGATGTGCTTGGCGCATGATCATTGCCTCAAACCTGGACTGAGGGGTCCGCCGAAATCATTTCCATCAGGTCCTACGTTGAATCCAATAGGAAATAAAGCATCAGATAAAGCAAAAGCAAGTATCTTTCGCAGTTACTAGACAGGTTACAACCGGAACGGTGCAACTTCCGTTAACAGTGACACTGAGACAAGGTGAGACCGGTAGCCGGTCTCAGAGACCTGTAAGCGTTCCCATTTTCCCTATTCAGGTCAGACCATACGTTTTCAGTAGCCTATGAGGACTCAGGGAGGATTCATTTGAGAACGATTTCACTCAGATTGGTACCTGGTCTTATGTGAAATGACCTAGTTTCACCTGGTCTGCCGTAAAACCCGTTAAAGGAGGTTTCAAATTCCCATTCTCAAATGAGTCCTCGCAGGATAATGGAAATGTATGGCCCGATTTGAATAGGGAAAATGAAAACCCCCACCGCTCTCTGAGAGTGGGTACGGTTCTCACTGTCTTCTCAGGGACATTGAGGTCACTGAGCTCAATGTCTAACGCCATTCTTAAAATATCCCACTATCAGGTGGTCGCAGAAAGTGCCTTGAGATAAAACATTACCCCAGTGAGGTACAGTTCAGTCTCAAGTATCACCCGAAAAACTTGCAACAGTACCCTGGATTCAGAACACTGATAGTTTTCCAGGGGTATGCTCAGCATTTGGAGAACCAAACAAAACTCATGATAATCATGTAATATTTACTAAGTGTACCACCACGGCCAGAATTCAAGACAGATTTCCTCCGATTGCCACATTGGTGGGTCAAGTTGATTTAACTTAGTTGTTCTTGTAATAAGTCACAAGATACCAGCAATTTTACAGATGCCTTGTGTTCATTTATGTCGTAAAATAAGTTATAATGTCTCATTGTCCACAGCGAGACGTATATCGGAATCCTATGTATACATTTTCACGCTTTTGGCCTTCGGGTGTTTGTAATATCTGATCTACGAATGAAGTAGATCTACGAACATAGTACGAACATTCCGAGTATAAAAAAATGGCACGCCCCAATCGGCCACATACCTTTGACGTTTCGACGTGGCTTATGTTCTGAGATATAAGCTTGAGATCCAAAAATGCTGCATACTCGGCATTGCGTTACTAGAAATCGACTGTCGTGCCGTCCGCCGAATCGTTCCATTCGTTGCAAGGTTATTCAGTGGGCTCATCTGAACTGTGGAGTTACTCAGCGCACTGATCTGCGGAGCTTGGGTACATTACCATCGCATCGGAAAACTTCCGGGGCATACCACGACGCCTTGTGTTTTGGCTGTTTATTGCGTGTGGATCCTTTCCTGCCGCCTCGCGGTCTGGGAGAAAAAGGCCTGGGATTTCCAGGGCGTCTTCCACGTCACGTCGCGAGGAATGTCTCCTTTGTTTGCGCACACAAAGATGCATCGTCTCCAAATGCTGTTCACTTCCCGTGACTTGTGTGTTCTGCGTCGTTAATGCCGCTGCCGGTCGTCGTCTCCGCTGAGGACGCTGACAAGCGATGCGGGACCCGGCGACACCACAGCCCCGAACACCGGCGCTGACCTTGGAGACTCGTCCGCCATTGGCCCGCGGCTGTTTACACTCAAAGGCTTCGGTTGCCGCTCGAGTGGGCCCCGATCGCCCATTCGGTACATCCTGTACGGATCCACTGCACCGCGACGAATGCCGAGGGTCACAGGCCCTCAAGGACTGCGAGGAAGTGCGGACGGGATGAGCTGGGGACGGAGAGGAGCTGAGGACCGATAGGCGTCCATAACCGAGAGAAAGAGGACGGGTAGGAGCTGAAGACGGGAACACTCAGACGAGCTGAGGACGGAAAACAACTGAAGGCGTAGAGGAGCCGGGAATGGAAAGGAGTTGAGGACGGAGGAGGGGTGGCCAGGGAGGGAAGCTGATGGCGGAGGTGAACTGAGGACAGAGAGGAGGCGAGGACTGAGAGGAGCTGAGGACCTCATCAACAAACCTTTCAGGCAACACATTAGCGTCAGTAAATGGGGACTGTAAAGCAGCGTGGCTCACGTAACCATTTGCAGCACAGGAACAGCTGATTATGCCGTCAGCTCGCCTTATGATGCCCTCATGTGTTGTCACCTACAGTTGACCATGGTAACGCACATAGCGTCTCTCATTCAAGCGACCTAATTTCAACTTGTTCAGCGCTAGTAAAGCAATCATTGCACCTGGGACAACATTCTTGTATTTTTTAACAAGATGCAAGCCGATCGATCTTTGAAATTCGATTCACTAGAAAGGTGCGGACTGCCTTAGCTGCTGTCTGCCTTGTCTGCGACTGTTAGCCTGCCGTAATTGAACAATGCCACGAACGAGATATCCCACACTTATCAGGAATATCGGCGAACTGTTATGTTAGAAGAGGACACGACAAAGAAACACGACGAAATAAGTCAGGTATTATCCAAGTTCTAGTAATGGGTAGTGACAAACAGCGCACTGTAAAAACGTGGTGAATCAGTTCGTACCGGTGCAGTATCTGTCCCCATTTTTCCAATCTAAAATCAATGCATTCTCCGCTTCAGTGGGAGTGAGTGCAGTGTTAAATAAACGCCAGCTGGCGGCGCGCAGGCTTTGGCGGAGCTCGCGTGAGTGTGCGAGCGATGTGTCGACTCGCTCGCTCCCCGCGGTACCAGCCATGGACGTGCGGTAGTCCACACCTACGCCAACGCCCAGTCCGGTCCGTAACGCTTCCCGTCGCTCCTTCCTGCTGACCCAGCGGTGTCTGCCGTGCCTGTCCGAGAGAGGACAGGTCTAGCCGGCCGAGGTCTGGCCGGCGCCGCTCGGCCTCTCAGCCGGTGTAGCCGGTCGAGATCTGGCGCCGGATCCAGTCAGGCGTACGAGGCTACGTTCACGTAGACGCCGGGCCGGTTTGCCTCAGCGCAGCCGACGCCCCAGGCGACCAGGCCGGCAACGGTCCAGCGGCCACCGCCGGTCTCGCAGACGAGCGGCGCGCCGCCGTCGCCCTCGCACGAGTCCTTGCCCTGCTCGCCGCCGGCGCACAGGAACGACCGGCCGTCCAGCGTGAAGGAGGAACCGAGCCGCGTCTGGCGCAGCTGGTACTGGCACGTGTCGTAGGGCACCACCGGCACGTCCACCTCCTTCTGGATGAAGCTGTACTGGCCCTGCGAGCCGAACGCGTCCTTGCCGAAGCCGGCCACCCAGCAGCGCTGGTAGTCGAACGCCTGGCCGGCGGCCGGCAGGCAGGCGGTGTTGACGTGCGGCAGGCTGGGCAGGTAGAGCGGCTCGGACAGGCGCAGCAGGGCCACGTCGTTCTGCAGGCTGGACGAGCTGAAGCTCGGGTGCACGATCAACTGCGAGACGGAGCGCTCCTCGTGCGCGCAGGGCTCGTGCGCGGGGTCGCTGGCGTCCCATTCACCGAAACGAATCTGGCAATATCAGAGATAGGTCAGTTGCTTCAGACGTTTAACGTGATCCGTGCCCGCTATCTGTCTCAGGTCGAGGAATTAATTTAAACCTGAGCGTTTGGTGACTCTATTCAACACGTTGGGCCTAGGTCTATAATAACTTATGATGCATATTATCAGATTGAGTGACACCTTGGGCATACAGCAAATTCCACTGCCTTCGTTATCAGAAACGCTAGCTTAAAAGCTGTCCTCTGACAACCTCGCAACAGCACTGTCCATTTCGGAGGCGCATAGCGTCTTGCCTTTAGTCCGGAGTAGTTGTTCCTGTACTTGTTGATGTGGTGGGCCACGGTGAGCACCCACTGGCTGTCGATGAGCACGCCCGAGCTGACGTAGGCGTCGCCCGGGCGCAGGATCGTCGCCACCCACGGGTAGGCGCCGAACTGGGCCTCGGCCGGCTGCTGGCTGTAGCCTGGCACGGGGATGAACGAGCGCTGGCCGCACTGGCGCTGCGACGCCGCCGGACAGGCCGAGTAGACGGGCTGAGGCTGCGGCTTCTGGCCGCCGCCGGCCGCGCCCGAGGGGCAGCACAGCTCCCGGTACTGGCCGCCGCACTGCAGCTGGTTGTTGACCACCGTCTGGGGATCGAGCACATACGCCGGCCGTCGAGCTGGTGTGTGTCGGTGAAAGCTGGTTCGTGGCGGCCAACCGAGGCCAGACGAGACAACGTGGCATGATAAAACAAACCTCCACCCAGTCTCTGTCTCTCACCCCTTCCCCTCGAGTGCACTCACGGGTCGGGTGTTAACGATGCGGATGTCCAGAAGGCCGGCTCCGTCGAAGCCAGAGTTGTGGGGACATTGGTTCGCCTCCGAACAGTAGCAATCGTCGTTCTTGGGTACCCGGCCCTGGGCCTGGCCGCCGGGATACACTGCAAAAAAATAGTCTTTTTACCAAGAGATTGGAACAAGAGTAACGTTTTATTTGTGTCGGTAGCCACAACTGGCAGACGCCAAGGTAAGTTCAAATGCGACTGAAAAGGCACTACACGAAACGACCGGCATTATCACACCTTGTCGTATCTCATTTATATATCATTATATCAACTCATTGTGTTTATCTTAAATGATAAATAATAGTTAAATAATCGCAGCTTTTTTCTTTATAACCTTTGCATGTTGAAAGGGCCACACGATACCACATGTTCTCGAGTCCGTTGCACAGACTCAACACCGTTACTAAAGCTATTTTCACGATGAGTAACTCTGTCCTTGGCACTGGACTGGAAGGCGCTGAAGGGTCTTTGTAACGCCGTCCAACCACACGACACAGCCGCCCGTGACCGGCTGACCCGTTCCGTCTCGGGCCAAACACAGGCATCTGTTGCGGGACTGGAACCCAGTGTCTGCCAAGCAAGGCTCTGTCGTCCCACTCCTGCTTTCGAGCGCCGTAGTCCCCGGTGCCAAGGACGGCCCTGGGTCCGGTGCCGACCGGCCGGCGAGGCAGGGCCACTCACCATTGCTTCCCTGCTGCAGGTTCTGGCTGGAGCCGGTCTGCTGCGTCTGCGGCCGGTTGTTGACGATTCGAGACGGGTAATCGGAGCCGGGCACGGGGTCCAGCATGCCCAACTGCTCCCCGACCAGACCGATTCGGACGTCGGTGTCGCTCTGCTGCGGCTGACGGTCGAGCCTCCGTCGCTGCTGGCCGAAAAACGTCACCCGCTGCGGCGAACCGCCGACCAGCAGCAGCGCCGACACGGCCAGCAGACAGCGCAGCATCTGGAAACGGCAGCACGTGAGTCACATATCAGCGGCTAGCCGGCGGAAGAGAGTGCACCGTCTGACCATGGCTGTTCAAGGGGCGCACATCATCAGGGACCACTGGTGTGGCAGTAAACAGCACAATACCAGTACTGTGACTGACAGACTTAAGGATGGTGATAGATACCGCAGCAGTTTTTTTGGCGTGCACTGCAATAAGGATGACTTTCCATAATAATTAGGAGAAAGATGTTTCGAAGCATCTATATAAATATTTATTAACCCGCGCACGACCGTCGGTCCGTCCCGAACATCGGCGACTGGGGGGGGGGGGGCAGTTGACTCCCCCCTCTAACTCACGAACGGTTGGTCGCACGATAAAAATAAGCATACCGTTCGAAAGCCTGTGACGAGAAGAACTCGAAACTGGTCTCATTTTTAGTTTTAGATAATATGTAAGCCAATTTACGCCCTATATATGTTTTCTCATAGCCGACTGCATGAGACCGAGAAATGGCCTGAATCTCAAGGGCTGTGACTAATAACGCATAGGTAAAAGCACCAGCGCGTAAGTAAATGTCCGTGGATGCCGATACACGTCTAATTTCCTCAGATTTGTTCAATATATACGCCGAAACGTTGAGTTAAAGACACCGTTATTCTCCCGGTCGGCCGTCAGTGTGCGCCGCTGCCGTATACGGTACCAAATTGACGAGAACTAATTTTGGCGTTCCTTTATTTTTGCCAAAAAGGACAATCTATGTCAATTTTATTGATCTTTGTGGTTCTTCTGATGGTTTCTCATGCTTAAATTTTGGGAAAATTGATTAGTTGCCAGTCTACAAAGTTGGCGAAGCTTTATTCGCGAGAGCCTATTTATTTCCAAAATGTGCTACTTTTTCAAACTTTTTGAGGTTCCTGGTATTAATTACGTCTGTGCAAGTTAGTTCTGCCATTTTGTACGCATTCTGAGTAGTTCATCGTCGATTTTCACGGTGGTACATTTTGGCCCACTACAGTTATTCGTGACCTGACCTCAGGTCAATGGCTGGAGGTCACTGATACTTTGCCCAATGACGGTAACTAGATGTCTGCTTCATTCCACACTAAAAATGTGATGGAATATTCCGTTAATTTCCGAAAAAAACGGCGATATGTCTTAAAAATGGGCTTGATCTTAGGTCAATGACCCGGAAAATTCCGAAAATCTGAGATAGCAGATTTGTTGCATCTATCAGGGTCAATACTCCCTGAAAGTATTATTGAGATATCTTGTTTTGCGAAAAAGTTAGAGGGCGCTAAACTTTTTTCGATATAGGTCTGTTTGACCTGACTTAGGTCAAGCACCTGACCTGACCTGAGGTCAAAATTTTGACACGAGACGTAAAATTGATGGAGCAAAAGGTACACAAAGTTTCGTGGCTCTGTGTTTGTTGGTTCTCTCGCAATGCCAGAAAAACCTCAGGGGAGGCAGTCAACTGCCCCCCCCCCCAGTCGGGGACGGGTTAATATGGTGTAATAGGTGTAAATAAATATAAAACACATCAAAAATCGTCATGCCATGAAACACATATCGCCTTGTCCTCACACAAGTACGCCTCGTCTTCATAGTGTACGAGTGCTCACTCAACTCAAAGCAGTTAACATGTAACTGATCGTGTTTTAAAATGTAATTTAATTTGCCTACTTCGCAGTTATTTTCAACTACAGTCAGTAGACCACAGCCAGTCATACTGCCTCCTGAGAATCCACTGCACAGAACGAAGACAGAGAGAGAGAGAGAGAGACGTAGATAGATGGGTGGTACCATTACCTCACAGTTGCAGTCTCCAGTTACTTTCGTGGTCGTGAAACTTTGTCTCCGAAAGCCACTTAACCCGCGCACGACCGTCGGTCGGCGACGATCACGCTCGACTGGGAGGGAGGCGGTTCACCGCCCCCCTCTAACTCACAAACGGTTGGTCCCACGATAAAAAATAAGCACACCTTTGGAAAGCCTGTGACGAGTAGAGCTCGAAGCTGTCTCATTTTTACTTTTAGATAACATGTAAGCAACTTACGCCTTATATATGTTTTCTCATAGCCGACTGCATGAGACCGAGAGACGGCCTGAATCTCAAGGGCTGTGACTAATGAACGCACCAACACACAAGTAAAGGTCTGCAAATGCCGATACACGCCTAATTTCTCAGATCTGTTCAATTTATACGCCGTAACGTTAAAGGGACGGCAATTTTACGGCGGTTTTCGGCGGGCGGCGCAGCCGTATGCAGTAAGAAATTAACGGGAACTAATTTTAGCGTTTTTGTATTTCCGCGACATAAGCTTATCCATGAAAATTTTATTGATCTTGGTGGTCCTAGTGGTGGTTTCTCATGCTTAGGCCTATTCCCGGCGGGGAGGCCTATTCCCGGCGGGGAAGGGCTGAATCCGCCCCCCTCGGTTTTTTGCTTGCCAATTCAAGGCATTTTAACGCAGCTTCATGATCCTTGGTGACTTTTTGTAACTACTCTTTCTACGTGCCATGACAAAACTTCAAAACTCTATTCTGCTCAGGGGCGGAGCCAGACAAAGTTTTTGGGAGGCACCTCAGGCCATTTTTGGCCATGTTCAGGGTAAAAGGAAAATGTCTGCCCAAAACAGCGTTTTTTAAGATCGAATTTCAGACTTTATATAGATGTATAACTAAATAGGTGCGTAATGTGCAGATGTAATTTTGTTCATCTGAGGTCACTTTACAAGGTCAGGTCAAGGTCAAAAGTCAAAATTTGGTTTTATTGCAATAATTTCGGCGCTATTTTTTCAAATGCCAAGCCCAGAACATGCATGACGTAGAAAGGTGCCTTCAACTTGTTAATCAAGTTTCAGCGTGATATCAGGTCGGGTCACGGAGCTATGACCTAAAATTCAGTGCGCATACCCTATATTGCAATAGCCATAAAATGGAATTTTAGAAATAGTGAATTCAAATGACTGAAAACGTTTACAGATAATATCAAATGCACATGAGATCATTCCAAGTGACTCCAAGGTGTCTTGAAGCCATTTAAGGTCAAAGGTCACAAGTTGATCTGAAGAACGTGTGACCATGACAGTCCCCCCCCCCTTTTTTCATGTCCCTGGCACCGCCTATGCTAACATTATACAAACATTGTAATGCGATTTGTACTTCTTTAGCATAACATGACTAGCAGAAGCCAAAAATGGTTTTTACCTTTTTTGTTCATTCGTATGTTGGAAAATTAATCCTTCTATTTCTGATACCCTGGGAACGCCCATGAATTTCCTCGAAATTTGAAATGTGTGTATCAATGGTAAAAGTCCTATCCATAATCTCTCGATTCATGCCAGTTTCATCAAAATCGGTCGAAAAACAACGGAGTTTTAAGAAGTCCAAAAATACTCCTGATTTTGACATTTTTGCCCCCTGTATCCACACCTTTGAAAATTTTGAAAATTTATTTTTGCAGAAATGTAGTTCACGTCATGACAAATCGATTGCCGTTTGTTGAAATGAAATCGGATACGTAGTTCTCGAGGTCTCAGGGGGGGGCCGAATCCGCCCCCTGCCGGGAATCGATCATGCCGTCTAGCGGTCCGGGAATAGGGTTAAGTTCGGGAAAAATTCATTAGTTACCAGTCTACACAACTGGCGGAGCTTTATTCGCGAGAGCCTGTTTATTTCCAAGATATACAACTTTTTGAAACTTTTTGAGGTTCCTAGTAATACTTGCGTCTGTGCAAGCCAATTCGACTATTTTCTACCCATTCTGAGTAACTCATCTCCGATTTTGGCGGTGGTACATTTTGGCTCACAACAGTTATTCGTGACCTGACCTCAGGTCAATGGCTGGAAGTCGTTGATACCTTGCCCATTGACGGAAATTGGATGGTTGTTTCACTTCACACTAGAAAAAATAGCAAAAAATTCCGCCAGTTCCCGAAAAACGATATGTCTTAAGAATGGGCTTCACCTTAGGTCAATGACCCGGAAAATTCTGAAAAATCTCAGATAGCAGATTTATTACATCTGTCAGATCACTAATCCCTGAAAGTATTATTGTGATATCATGTTTTGCGAAAAAGTTACAGGGCGCTAAACTTTTTTGGAAAATAGGTCCGTCTGATCTGACCTAGGTCAGACACCTCACTTGACCTGAGGTCAAAGTTTTGACACAAGGTGTAAAAATGACCAAGCAAAAGGTACGCGAAGTTAAAGGTACACCAGTCGGGGGCGGGTTAAACCTTGCGCCAATAATCGTACGTCGCCAAAAAGGGAAAATGTCTAAATTCTTATCGTTTGACCAGTGTGATGTATTTACCATTTCGTGCTGCACTTTAAACCACGTTATGTGTAGTTTTTTTACTAACGTTTTAGCCAGAGAATAAATGCAAAAACATTCATGACTAGGGCAAAAAATGCACTTTATGCATGAAAAAGATAGATAAAGAAAGGCAACACCACCGTTATGTTGACTGATGTCGAAATGCGCCAATATGAAAAGCTCATAGCTCAACTACCAGGTTTCAAGCATACGTTTCGTCTGGTTGATTTTTTTTGCTTTACGAAATTTTACCCAACGAGTAGTTCAATCCATCAAGACTGGCATGCTTTGCATTCGGAATCAGGGATGCCGAAAAAGCACCAGTATGTTATAAGCGTCAAGCTCCCAGCCCCATCCAAGATAGTTTCAAAATGTCATAGAGCTCATTACGAGTTGTACTACTATTTTTGGTCGTACTTCTTCGCAATTAAACGTAAATTCGCAATCCGCCTACACAAATACATAAAACATGAAAACAGGATAAGCGCATGGATTAAAATATTAGTCTCAGAACTATTAATGTTAAGACCAACAAACCAGAAGCCGTTCTACGCCAAATGTGGTCCTTCTCTCGTCACGACCTGGCTCACAGGACTCGGTCTCGCCTCTGCGCACTACCCACTCGACCCGGCACTGCGGAAGACACGACGCTCGACCGTCACCTTGGGAAACGCCGGAAACCTGTGAGGCGCCGGCCAGTGACGGCCACTTTTATCCAGTCACGTGGCAGGTGGCGCTAGTCACGTGACTAGACTTCGCGCGCGCCGCCACCGCTGTCCGGGTTTGGCCGACAATGACTGGGAGATTTGGGACTGTCGGCTGAACTCCGGGACGGGGTCGTTTCGCATCAGTGCATCTCACGTCGTGCTCGATTCGCTGGGGTGAGACATGACAGGACAGTATCACCAGACAGGCAGCGCCACCAGTATACCGGGCCTAAATAGCACAAACTACACAACACACGAAATAGGAGATCTAGCAATACAACGACAAACGGTTAAAACATGGCAGTTCACTCTGGTCCGTTATGTGCTTCCATGAGGTCACGCGTGGTGATCTGAACGCGCTGCCGTGATAAACCGGTGTCCCGTATCCACTGCAGGTCTCTGGTCATTAGTTCTGGTGGGAATGTCCGGTGCGGACTTGAATATGAGCTTCCGCCACCTGACACCAGTGCCGGTGGTGATCAGGAGTTCCCCGCAGAGTCACGGCACGCAGAGGACTCTCTGAGCCCCCTCAGTCGTCACCTGCGCCTGCTGTCGCGTTCTGGCCCCAGACTCTGAATGCACAGCCCGGCCGTTGCGCGCCAGTGCATATCATTACGCAGGGCCACCTGAAGTTTTCGCGATGCGCAAATAAGGTCTCGGTGTACTGCGGCCTCTGACAGTCCCCGGAAATGACATCATGTCGCGAGCCGCTGGGGAAACCATTCGCTCTTCCTATTTTGAGTCAATAAAGTGGGTAAAAAGACGCAGATTGCCCACTTTGACTTTACAGTACGCTTCTTTCCGCCTACGTGCATTGTTCAAGATCACGTCGTGCATTCTTGCCCACGAAAGTGACGTGCAGAGCTGTAGTAAATAAGGATACACACTGTCTTTGAAGTCCGCATTAACTCGCGACTCTATTTATGAATAGCCCACTCACTGGAGGATCCCGGGAGGGGATGAGGGGCACTGGGACCATCACTGCCGCGTATCCGGTTGAGAACGGGAACAGAAGCTTCCTCCAGCGTTCCCCGCCAGCAGGTATGCTCTCGAAAACCAGCCGGCAAGTGATTCTTCTCAGGGGCCGTGACTCATCCCTGAGGGACAATGGCCGGGAGCCGTCCCTCGCAAGGGTCCAGTTCCCACCGCGCACCGCGCGCGGTGGGAACCTTCCGGGAAACCCGCCCGGTAGCGGCGGCGGCGATGACGGCGGCGGCGGACCGGGCGAGACGGCCGTCGGGCCGCGCGCCGCGGCACGGCTCGACTCAAGGTCCCCGAGCACGGGGCGACTGGGAATTCCTAACCGTCTCGGCGACGGCTGGCTGCAGTCGGCCGTGTCGTCGCCGGGTGCAGCGCGCACCCCTGGCCGCCAGCTGCGCCGGCCGCGCTCCCGCGCTGCACGCTATTTGTCCATCACCGTCCAACAATCGACACGAGCTCACAATAGCCGCGGAGGTCGAGCGCGTGCTGATCAGACAGCGTGCGCTGCCTGCTATTGTGGGAGCCGGCTGCACCGGCTGGACAGGAAAACCTGTCCGTGATCAACCGCCGACGGTTATTAACGTCCTCCGGTCTGGGACATGATAAACCGGCGTTTTTAGAGGAGAGCATGTGCACCACCTGGGCTCCCGCGGCGCACGCAGGGCCAGCAGTCCGGCCGGTGGTTTCCGAGGCCTGCCGGACGGCGGTGCCCACTGGTGGCCCCGGTCACCAGGCCGTCCAGGCCGGGTCGGCCCCGGCTCCAGCTCATCAGGTCAGGGCCGAGTGGGGTAACTAGTTTGGTTCCGTGAACCGCCGGCCGCCGGCCTTCACGTCTGATTCACGCGCCACGTCGTCGCACCCGGCCCGGTCACGTCGCACTCGGTCCGGCGGGCGTGCCAGCCGCCAGTGCAGCGCTGATCGCGACCGTGATGAAATGCCAGCGGAACTTGTGCACTGGCCTGGCATGCGCCTATCAGCTGCACAAAAATTACTTGTCGGGGACCCTACAGCACAAAGCAAGTGAGCATTCGCTAGGTCTCGGCGGGAATGTTTGGGCAACGCACATGTCCGCCGTAGCGTGAAAGGTTTGATACGCCTAATAACATTCAACGATAGATGGTTTCGGACTTGAATTCTTCTTACTATGAACGTTTTAAGTCTTTCTGTCTAAATGGTAGCCTAGAAGCGGCTTAAATGCGATCAAAAGCAGCATAAATTCCAACAATTTTATTGTCGTCAGCAAGGCTACAGTAACGGCAAACAAATAACATCCAAATGTTTGACGACACAAACACAGGATGTAAAGAATGCTGTGATATAGATAAGCATTAACCCGCATCCGACCGTGGGTCGACGCCATGCACGCTCGACTAGGGGGTTGACCGCCCCTCTCTAACTCACGAACGGTTGGTCGCACGATAAAAAATAGGCATACCGTTGGAAAGCTCGTGAGGAGTCAAGCTCAAAACTGTCTCATTTTTTTAAGTTTTGGGTAACATGTAAAACATTTACGCCCTATATATGTTTTCTCATAGCTGCCTGCATGAGACCGAGAAACGGTCTGGATCTCAAGGCCTATGACCAGTAAAGTCTAAAGGAACCAGCAGACAGGTAAAAATCCCCAGATGCCGATGCACGCCTATTTTCTCTGATTTGTTTAATACGTACACGGGAACGTTGAGTTAAAGACACGGTGATTTTCGCAATGTTGCACGGCGGGCACCGCCGACGAGAGCGGTATGAAATTAACGGGAACTAATTTTAGCGTTTTTATTTCAGAGAAATATGCCATTTCAAGTATTGTTTTGATCCAATTGGTTCTTGGGATGATTTGTCATGCTCAGATTTTGAAGAAAAAAACTCAGAAGTGATCAATCTACACAACTCGCGGAACTTTATCCCCAAAAGTTTGTTCATTTCCAAAACATGTAGTTTTTTTTAATCTTTTTCGACTTCTTGGCATTAGTTGCAACTGTGCGAGCCAGTTCTGCCATTTTCAATTCGATCTGAGTCAATCACCGCCGATTTTGATGGCAGTGCATTTTGACTCAACAGTTATCCGTGACCTGACCTCAGGTCAGTGACTGGAGGTCATTGAAACCTTGCCCACTGACGGAAACTGGATGTTTGGATCTTTCCATACTCAAATTGTTTTAAAAATCCCGTCAGTTAAAAAAATATTTATGTTGAAAACTAGCTTGACCTTATGTCAATGACCCCTAAGTATCAAAAAGCGAAATAGCAGATTTGTTGCATTTATCAAAGTTGCTAACTCTTGAAAGTTTTACTGCGATATCATGTTTTGCAAAAAAGTTACAGGATGCTAAACTTTTTTGGACATAAGCCCCTTTGACCTGGTCCAGGTGAAAGATTTTAGATGACATGAGGTCAAAAATTAGTTGCAAAATGTAAAAATGATCAAGGAAAAGGTACACCAAGTTTCGTGGCGCTGCGTTTGTTCGTTCTCTCCCAGTTTCGGAAAAACCTCGGGGGGGGGGGCGGTCAACCGCGCCTTCCCCAGTCGGGGCGGGTTAATATTGTTGTGATTAGACCACACATGACTGGAGGTCATAAAGGACGATTCTGCCACCAACCTGAAACGATGGACCCTAATCTGTGACCAACGCAACTCCCAGTCTTACAGTGTGATATATCGCCAGCTGAAATCCGGGAGAACGCATAAAGGAGCAATACGCGCTTTTTCCATAATGCACCCATAACGCACGTTGTGGATCAACGTGCATTATGGATGACATTTCGATGACGTTCTTCCTTCGTAAGCACGGGGAAACATGCATCATGGGGAAAAACGCGGCCGACTTCTGATCCCTGTATGAAGTCGTGATGGCCTGGTTTTGAACCAGCACGCCCCGGAACGATTAGGCGGTATCATGCATACCGCTGAACCACTTTGACCGATCGCTTACGTCCTCTGTTCGTACAGTCCAACAAATCGAGAGCACGGTATTTAGGTCGGCACCCGTAGTTTTTCTCCAATCATTGCTCCAAGGGGAACCAAATGTTCTCGAAACTACCTGTACAATAAAATACGAAGAATCTTGTCAGTTAGCTAAAAGACAGCGACTATTCCTCAGATACCACGAATACCGTTATTTTGATTTCGTCCAGATTCGCTTGTCCTGTCTCTGCCCGTTGCGATGCAAACAGCAATGTTCGAGATTGGCAACATCGACAATATTTTGGACTGTAAGAAGTGTACAACAATATTTCTAGGTTTGAGCTGTAAAATCGACCGATGTAAGGACATTAGGACTTGGCTTTGCCGTCTGAAATGTATGTCACCACAAACTATCGCCGAACGGCCATGAGTCGCCTAGAAATCCTTGGCGACAGGAAGACAATTCCTGCGAAAGCTGGTTTTTTTAGCCTCCAGACCGGAACCCTGGTCAGGAGAAGCGAGTACTATTTTTAAGATGGTAAATTTCGATATCCTAGGGCACCGGAATCACTGAAACCACCAAGCCGAGGGAAGGCCTCACCGAAGACTCCAACGGAACGTCGTGGGTGGCATTGGTTACCGGTAACTGAGAGATTATTCGCCATCAAATGATATGCTTTTTGTCGCCGGCTGTGTCCGTGCGTCCGCAGGATTGGTGACCTGTGAACGCGACCTTCAGGTAATGCATGACAAACAGCTGTTGTCATTCAAACGCAGTCAGAACTTCTATCAAAATTTAAGACAATGAAAGCAGACATCTCATATTTCGACTCCCGCCTTCCTCAGGGACGCTTGAGGCGTAACGATGACAAAGTAGTTAACCCGCGCACGACCGTCGGTCGGTTACGATCATGCCCAACTGGAGGGGCAATTGGCCATCCCCCTCTAACTCACGAACGGTTGGTCGTACGATAAAAATAAGCACACCATTGGAAAGCTTGTGACGAGTAGAGCTCGAGACTGGTCTCTTTTTTAGTTTTAGATAATATGTAAGCAATTTACGTCCTATTTACGTTTTCTCACAGCAGACTGCATGAGACCGAGAAATGGCCTGAATCTCAAGGGTGGTGACTAATAACGCCTAGGTAAAGGCATCAGCGCACAAGCAAAGGTCCGCAAATGCCGATACACATCTAATTTCTCAGATTTGTTCAGTATATACCCCGAAACGTTGAGTTAAAGACACGGCAATTTTCACTCCGGCTGTCGGCGTGCGCCGTAGCCGACAGCAGCTTTCTTACTGCAGACAGACGTAGCAGTAAGAAATTAACGGCAACTAATTTTCGCGTTCCTTTATTTTCGCAAAAAAGCCCACCCATGTCAATTTTGTTGGTCTTCGTGGTTCTTGTGGTGGTTTTTCATGTCTGAATTTTGGAAAAATTCGTTAGTTACCAATCTACATAATTGTCGAAACTTTATTCGCAAGTGTCTGTTTATTTCCTAAACATGCAATTTTTGAAAACTTTTTGAGGTTTCTGGTACTACTTACGTCTGTGCAAGCCAGTTCTGCCATTTTCTACCATTCTGAGTAATTCATCGATGATTTTGACCGTAGTACATTTTGGCTCACTACAGTTATTCGTGACCTGACCTCAGGTCAATGGCTGGAAGCCATTGATACGGTAACCCAATGACGGTAACTGGATGTCTGCTTCACTCCGCACTAAAAATGTTATGAAATATTCCGTCAATTTCCAAAAAAAACGACATGTCTTAAAAATGGGCTTGACCTTAGGCCAATGACCCGGAAAATTCCGAGAAATCTGAGATAGCAGATTTATTGCATCTATCAAGATGAGTAATCCCTAGAGTATTATTGTGATATCTTGTTTTCCCAGAAAGTTACAGGGCGCTAAACTTTTTTGGACATAGGTCCGTTTGATCTGAGCTAGGTCAGGCACCTGACCTTACCTGAAGTCAAAACTTTGACACAAGGTGTAAAGATGATGAAGCAACAGGTACTCAAAGTTTCGTGACTCTGTGTTTGTTTGTTCTCTCGCAATCCCAGAAAAACCTCGGGGGGCAGTCAACTGCCCCCCAGTCGGGGGCGGGTTAATAATGATGTAAGAATAATAATGTAACGCAATATCATTATCCAAGAGAATGCTTCATTTTGGTTCCGCTTTCGTAAACAGAATTCGCCTGGCTTCAAGAAATGCTGTTGAAAATGTTTTTTTGGATCATTTTCCAACAAACGTCCAGAAGTCTCAGCAGACACAATTAATGACCGTCAAACTGTTCTTTAGTCGTAGTGATGTATTGTCTAGTCGTTGGTCGATATCACAATACGGAACTGTGCGGACCAGTGTCTTCAAGGTTACACAACAGCTATAAATAAAAGACGGGAAAATAGGACAAACTGGAAAACCGTGAGAAATCGCTCTGAACCTCCGTAAATGTTGGGTTTTGAGGCATCATGTGTATGAATGGTGAGCTTCTATGACTACATGCTTGGATTTCGTTACCTCAATTCAAAACATGTGTAAAGGAGGAATTTTTCCTACAGTGGAATGTGTCGGAGCGTTGTGGATATATGCATGTGTAAGCTTTCCAGATTTTCTGGTACGCCTGTTCACCATTAACAGGGAGACAAAGGACAAAGGGCTCGAAAGGGCAAAGGTCTCATGTCGTGCTTTGAGACAGGGGCCAGGTAACTTAATCTGCATAAAATATAGATAGCATTTGCAGTATATACGCTGATATATGACCTACTGGATTTTGAGCCTAAAATTTGTGATACGACCATCATTTGTGTTAAGTTAAATTGTAATGATGCTTTTTACTACGCTGACAAGTGGCACATGCGTCCTCCTTTGCGCAAGCGTCCAAAAGCAGAGAGTATGGAATTATTCTCGTAACTTGAAGCTCCCTCATGCACTGGCTGACAACATGAAATCGTGCAATAACAAAAACGTGGATCATGCGCATAGATGTGCCTCAGAAACCGTATTTCAGTGGTTGTTATGGGCTTAAACTTTTACTAGGAGGAAACATTGCATTTTTCATTCAAGAGTAGTTGTTTTGTTTTATAGTTTGTATTTATTTTTCGTTCAGCCTGATAGTCAGACTGGGTAAACCCGAATGGCATCCTCATAATGTAGGCGGTACTACTGGAAAGCCCTGTTCATTGCCCGCATATACGGTCGGATCAGTTTCCATAACCAGTCTGCCGAGTGACGTCCATAGTGACGTAGCGATGAAGCAGGGTTTTACATACCGGACGTTCAGTTCAGAAATGAGCTGAAGACCATTTGCAGGCATTCCCACCAAACGACTAACTGTCGCCGTCACAACTTCCTTTCACTATTTGTCATCATTTTCCGCCAATGATGATAAAACACGCGCATTGGAAAGGGTTTTGCGCTAACGCGCAGTGGAAGAGGGACACAAAAATGCCCCCTGCCATCTCAGGAAAAGAAAGAGCTAGAGACATGAAATATCGTGGATAGGGTTGGGCCATACAAATTTACATAGTGTGCAATTTTCATGACCCCATTTGACTTTCAAGGTGAAGTGGGGTCGAAAAGATCAACTATGGACACTTTCTCGGCCCGTACAGGCCATTTCGTACGGCTTTTCGAAAACTGGAAAAGGTTGCCTATCTGAGAGTTAAAACGTGGGCGTCTTGATTGGGGATTTCGGGTCGAGGTCGTGTCAGGTCATTGACCTATGGCGTCATTCTGTCATCCTTTGCAGATCAGATTTCGAGCAACACGGGATAGCTTGAGTGGAAATATGGCGCTTCACGCAACTTTCGGCGTATTTTCAGTGAAAATAGCCCACATTGGTACATCTGATCACTTCTAGCGTTTACCAACCTCCGCAAGGTAAAAAAAAAGTGAAGTGAGGATGTCCTCGTAATAGTTCAATAAAAAACTTGCTCTTGAAGCTATTGCGTCTTCCAAATAGTCAGTTGTCGTAATTGTTGATTGCTTTTGCTCAAGAGAAAAACATGATGTCATGCATTGCAAATTTCCGGCCTTTGATGCTGGTCAGTCGGAGTAAACCATGACGGGAGGGAGACAACCAACCCCTCGTTCGACTTAAGTTAAAATTGTCACCAATTTAAAACGCCGTGAAAGGGCCACAAGAAGGGGTAATAGCCAGTCAGTTATAACTATCCAGTCGCCTGGAGTCGATCAAAAGATCTAAGGGGGCCAATTGGATCTGAGGTTACTCCGAAGCACGAAAATACAATAAAGATGGGGGAACTGTTTTAAGACAGTGAAAGAAGAAACAAAACCAAAGGGCTCCAGATTCCCCCGCAAATCCCTTCAGATCCCTCTCTGATCCTTGCTCCCCCTTTGAAAAATGTCCAGATCTTCATCTCGCGGGCCATAAGCCATAGAGGACCGAGTTCGAATGCTAAAATCGCTAACACTCATGTTCGTGGTTCGCCTCAAATATTGGTGAATGTTTTGATAATATTATTGAACTCAAAGTCTCGCCCTGCGGAGAATATGCAAGACAGCGCTGTCTTTTTAAAAAAAAGTTTGCATTGTCGCCATTATTGACAAATGCCACCTAAAGAGGGAAACTACCCAACTAACGTGTCATGAATGTCGGCATTTTAAACTTTTCCCATCAGAATCGTGCTGTTAATCCTGAATAGTTCAATTGAGTGTACGGATTGAGTCTGTGGAACAAGCACTGCTTAACGCGAGCTCTTATTCCTACAAACTAAAGCAAAACATTTGGATCACGTTGGTAAAAGTTGTAATTTCATGCGGGGGGCCGATCTGCCCCCCCCCCTCCCTAGTTTTTACGGCGCCAAAGCAAAACCGTTTGAGATATTGCGCTGAAACTTGATTCTATTTCCTATACATTCTTTTGGCGCCTTAAGCAACAGCATTTAATTCCTACTTGGGTCAGGACCGGCTCCAGGAGATATTTCTGCGAGGTTTGTGATACCCTTTTGCCGTCGTTTCCACGAATGGTCGCCCCTAATATATCGGTGCTGTAAGCCAATGTTTGGCAATACTATGATGTCGGTACATGAAAATTACGATGAATGAGCATCCACGTCGTCTACAAACGCCTGAAGACTGCCAAAGACGAAAGCACGGAAATTTTAGTGGACGATGTGTAAGTAGGCTCTGCGTGCTGAAAAAAGGCATGGCTCCACAGGTAAACGTTTTTAAATTAAATGTTTAGACCATCCGCAAAAACAAAAATGACATAATTTGCGTAGATCTGGAAAGGAAGACAGAATGTCGCATCTTTACCAATTGATCATGGATGACCTCAGTTGTCCTGACATAGCTTGCCTGTGCTCTTGGGACATCTGCGTTCATCTTATATTCAAAGTCCTTACCAAATTCTATAACGCGCGCAGTGAAAGGGGGTTTTGCACTAACGCGCACTGGAACGGGGGTCTAAAAGTGCCTCTCTCCGATCTCGGCAACGGAAGGGGCCAGAAACATGAAACTTTATGGACAGGGTGGGGCTATAAGGGTTTGTATTGTGTGCAATTTTCATGAACTTTTGCATGACATTCATTAGGTTGATATTTTCATGGTCAAATGGGATAAAAATGCCAATTTTGGACACTTTCTCGGACCGTACAGACCATTTCGTACGACTTTTCAAACGAAATGAAAAAAGGATGTTTGTTTGGCCGTTAAAGCGTGGAACACGACAACTTTCATTTATTTGGAGTCTTTTCGGAGGATTTTGGGTGATCTTTTGCTTCTTTTAATTTTTTGGGTGATTTTTGGAGGATTTTGGGTCGAGGTCATGTCAGGTCATTGACCTATGGCGTCATTTTTCCATCTTTTGCAGATCAGATTTCGAACAACACGGGATTGTTTGAGAGTAAATGAGGGCGCAACTTGTATTTTTGGCGTGTTTTCAGTGCAGGTAGCCAACATCGGTGCATTTGGTCATTTACGGCGCTTATATTTATGTATGTATGTATCTGTATATATGTACATACATGTGCGTATTAATGTGCCAAACGTGTTTTAGTAGGATCTTTGAATGGACATTTCATACAAATCGAAATATTACAAAGCAAATCTGGACCAGGTGACAAAAAAGTTGCCCGTGACCCTTGATGACCTTGGCCTGAAATGACTTTTGTGTACATCCATGCGTATCCATGTGGGCACGCATTTTTATTAGGGTCTTTGAATGCATACTTCATATAAATCGACATGTCGCAGAACAAATCTGGGCCAGTTCACAAGATATTGGTCCTTGACCTTTAATGAACTTAACCTTCACTGACCTTGGTATATGTAAGCGTATCAGTGTGCGCACGCGTGTTTTTATTAGGGTCTTTGAATGCATATTCCATACAAACTGGCATGTTACAAAGCAAATCTATATCAGGTCACAAGCTGTTTGACTTTGACCTTTTATGACCTGGGCCGTTATTGGTCCTGGCTGTGGTCTTGGCACATCCATCACTTATGCCCGAATGACATCGCCTGATTGTGTTCAAACGGTAATCTTAGGTAGAACGTAAGTTCTTTCACAAAGTTCCCATTTATCAGCGACAACCGTCGTTTTCATCCATGTTTGCCTAACTTGAGATGCTTGCAACTTCAAAAATTTCCGGCCGATTTCCAATTTTTTTTCGTTATTCGACGAGTCATTCAATTGCCATAAATTCCACAAAGTAACAGCAACCAGCTCCAATCCGTTCTCAATATATTCAAGAAAAACAGGTAGGGGGGCACAAAAAGACTCCCCCTTCCAGTGCGCGTGATAATGCCCAGCTTAGATGCAAGCCCCATTTATGGTAACCCACAAAATGCGTAATTCCCAATACATGACCTTGGCTGACCTCATCTGATCCGAGCTGGGTCACCTGTGCTTCGGGGGGTTCGGGGTAGCCCCAGCATGTAGATGTATTCCCCACAAACTTTTATTCGGATCGGATAAGTAGATGTGTAGGGAAAGACATATTGGCCGCAGTATACGAAAACATCCTTACGTAATACGTAATAGGAAGTCTACGAATAGATGATATATTATATAAATAAAACAATACAGTGCATATAGTAATACAATAAATACACTGTGAGCTGTGGTGAGATAAGATTTTTTTCCAGGTGTGAAGTAAATGCGAAATTGCTTCGCCTATCAGATTTTCGTACTCTTGTATCACCAACATTGTTTATGCTGCGAAGACACCGAAAAGGAAACAGCCTAAAACAATGTAGTCTAAAGATGAGGGAAGAAAGGGGGAGGGGTAGATGGTAAGTTAGAGGCAAAAAAGGGGTCTAGAAAAAAAAACAAATATCTTTCATGGAGCTTTACCCCGCAAACCAGGGCTGCCTTGCTTCTAAATGGCATACTTCCGGAAAATCTGTCTTTTCAAGCCATGTATTTCTGCCGAGAAAATGGCATTTCTTTGCAACCGCTTGCCTTCTCCAATGTCCTTGCCTGCTCCTGATACCTAAGCTACGTTTTAACTACACTACTCAGGGACCACTGAAATACAAAATAACCTGATATTTGACCTCAAATGGCCTACATGGCACATCTTGGTGAAATTTTTAAGTCATAGTGGTCCCAAATTAGCCAACCAGTTCCCAAACCAGATTTGGAACTAAATTCTTTGGCATGCGTCGTTTGATTACAGGACGTAATGCCGTATGGTGCCAAATGGGGCAATGCTGAAAGTAAGCCAACGAACACAAAACATCGAACAAGGTACATAAAGACGGGCGTAAATCTCGAACGTGAAAATATGGAATGCCAAATATCAGTCTGGGAGTTAATGTGCAAACACAGTTATTACGTCTATCGAAACAAGAAATAAAAAAACATCAAATACAAAACCTCAGCAGAAATATCAAAGCAACATAAAAATCAACGGGATATGTATCTGACAGAATATCAGGTTAGGGATCAATAACGCATTAGATCAATATTTAAATGAAAAATATTGCAAGATAACTAGTAGCCCAACACGGTGGGCACGACCGCTGACTTCTCCGGAAAACTGCACGGGAACATCCCAACAGGAACGTCGTGAAAGGTTTCCAGGGTTTACACATCATGAGACCGAGAAACGGCCTTAATCTCAAGGACTGTGACTAATAACGCATAGGTAAAGGTACCAGCGCACAAGTAAAGGTCCCCAAATGCCGATGCACGTCTAATTTCTCAGATCAGTCCGATATATACGCCGAAACGTTGAGTTAAAGACATGGCAATTTTCGCGCCAGACATCGGCGAGCGCCGCAAGCCGTACGCACTAGGAAATTAACGGGAACTAATTTTTAGCATTCCTTCATTTTCGCAACATAAGCCTATCCGTGTAAATTTTATTGATATTAGTGGCTCTTGTGACAGTTTCTCATGCTTAAATTTTGGAAAAATTCATTAGTTACCAATCTACACAATTGGCGGAGCTTTATTCGTGAGAGCCTGTTTATTTCCAAAATATGCAATTTTTCAACTTTTTGAGGTTCTTGGTATTACTTACGTCTGTGCAAGCCAGTTCTGCCATTTTCTACTCATTCTGAGTAATTCATCGCTGATTTTGACTTTGGTACATTTTGGCGCACAATAGTTATTCGTGACCTGACCTAAGGTGAAAGGCTGGAAGTCATTGGTACTTTGCCCAATGACGGTAACTAAATATCTGCTTCACTCCACACTAAAAATCCTATGAAAAATTCCGTCAATTTCCGAAAAAACGACATGTGTTCAAAATGGGCTTGACCTAAGGTCAATGACCCGGAATATTCCGAACATTCTGAGATAGCAGATTTGTTGCACCTATCAAGATCACTAATCCCTGAAACTATTATTGTGATACAGCACATTGTTTTCTAATCCACCTTTGTCTTCCGAACTGTGCATGGAAGACATCCTCTAGCGATTTGGCCTCGCTTCCATAAAAGTGTTTTTCTTGGCACATCTGTGACTCGAAATTTGCACCTTGAGGTCATTAAGTCCATTTGGGGCCAAACACGTGGTTAAGGGGGCCGTGGGTGCTATGCCACCCCCAGCCAAGCGGTCAACAGTACATTTTTGGCGATTTCGCAGGAATACGGCATAGTGGTCATAAATATGTTACAAAAGCAAACATAAGTTTTTCCTATCCGTTTAACCTGAGGTAAATTGGATAAAATTGTTGCTTTTTCCATAAATTTTGTCATGTTGACATTTGGTCCCCCCGCTCGATGAAACTCCTGGCCACGTCTGTCTGTCTGGGGCAAAAGGAAAGGCCAATTTTGGACTGGCGAGGACACACTTATAGGGTTGGTGTGGTTTGAACGAAGCTATGGGGCATGAGAATGTTAACAATTGAGAAAAACGATTGTGTTCAAGGCCAACATGCGTGATTTGAATAAGACCTGTTCCGCGCATCGGAGCAATCTAAGCCAAGAAAGCTATCGTGTTTCTAAGCACTGCGTTAAGATGTCTGCGCATTTTTTGTGAGTAGTTGTTTACATAACCGTAGTATGTAGATGCTGCTGGAATACCAGTTTGCAAGGACTGGCCCCTCGTCATCTTATTCCTTAGACGAGGTCGTGCGTAGCGCCATCTGTTACGAGGCTTTGCTGATTAGCTTGGTAGTCACGTCCGATAGGTGGCCCTCGTGGATGTCTTTTTCATCTTCCATGTGTTAATTTTACCGATCACTGGATACTGCAGTATATTTTCTGTTGCCATACCCTTAATTTTCTATGGATGAAGCCGTGATGCAGTGTGGTTTTATGTCATATTATCTATGTCAAAGGTTGCCACGTGTTTTCAACTGAGCCAGCCAAGTTGTAGGCTGTATGTAATATTTGAAGTCGACATGAAAGATGGGTGTAGTTTTTACATTTTTGAAGCGAACACCCCAACATTGGTCGGAGAGCCACAAGATTTTTTTAAATTTGACATTTGGCTATAAGAGGAGGCACCCAAAAGGTTGGAATGCCGAAAATGATGAATGGACTGGCACCCTTAATCCATTTTGGAAAGTTTGAAAGACAGCAGAATTTTTAAACTGTCATGTCCTGTCAGTGTGGCAGATTTTACGCTAATCTATATATTTTACAAACTTTTATGTCACTTTACTTTTCCGGAACATGGACACACTTCTTCTGTCGTGGTCCTCGCCGGTATTCGCTATTTTGCCTCCTTCGACAGTACGGAGGAGAGGGGATACGACTCGATTCATGATCTTGGTTCATTCTTGATCAAGATGGGCTTGACCCGGGTAATGGATACAGTGCAGCCAATGACACTATGGCTCACAACCATGTGCAAGAGTTAGTAAGAGTGGACACTGCAAAATAAATAAAACGTTTGTTACCCGATGAAGGTTGCCTGAAGCTACCGTCATCAGTAGCTTCAGTGTTTTTGATTGGGAGTGCCCCCCCATGAAAAAGATAAAGTTCCGATCCTGTGCTGTTCTGTAATGCATATGATAGCCTCATGCTACATGAAGCAAGGGTCATCGCACAGTAACATCATTTAACATGTTATTTTTTTCCAGAAAATGGGGTCCCGTAACTATGCACGACGTAATCGAATTTTGTTTTACCAAATCTGTTTTACATGCAATATTACATGTAGTCACGAAGTTAACTCCCGCAAAATTCGGAGCGTTGCATCCCAGTCTGGCTAAGCCAATGACACATATCACTATGTTGCTGCGGCGCTTGACGGACTGTGTGTTTTGTAACTCTGGGAACTCGTGAATGATTCACAGATACAATTTCAGGTCTTCTGGTGCCATTCCTTCTGTACATGTGGGCTCATACAGTCTTCGTCTTCCTTTGTTCCATTTTATGAGTTCTGTGATCTGTGCAGTGTGTACCGACCACGTTCCGAAGAGGGGCTGAAAATTTTCGGACATGATCACCACCGACACTTCTTCTTCAACATGTAACAAGAATCCCACTACCTATACGAGCTTTGCATTTAACCCTATTCCCGGAGGGCTAGACGGTATGGCCGATTCCCGGCAGGGGGGCGGATTCGGCCCCCCCTCTGAGATCTCGAGAACTACTTGTCCGATTTCATCGCAACAAACGGCAATCGATTTGCCGTGACGTGAACTACATTTTTATAAAAAGAAATTTTCAAAATTTTGAAATTTGTGGATACAGGGGGGCAAAAATGTCAAAATGGGGGGATACTTTTGGACTTCTTATAACTCCGTTGTTTATGGACCGATTTCGATGAAACTGGCATGAATCGATAGAATATGAATAGGGCTTTTACCATGGGTCCGCAAATCTGAAATTTTGAGAAAATTCATGGGCGTTCACAGGGTTTCAAAAATAGGAGGATTAGTTTTCCAACAACTGAATGAACAAAAGAGGCAAACACCCTTTTTGGCTTCTGATAGTCATGTTATACTAAATAAGTGCAAATCGCATTTTTAATGTTTGTGTAATGTTAGCATAGGCGGTGCCAGGGACATGAAAAAGGGGAACTGTCATGGTCACACGTTTCTCAGATCAACTTGTGACCTTTGACCTCAAATGACCTCCAGTGACCTCGGGGTCATTTGGAATGATCTCGTGTGCATTTAGTATTATCTGTAAACGTTTTTAATCATTTGAATTCACTCTATTTCAAAAATTTCATTTTACGGCTATTGCGATATAGGGTACGCGCACTGACATTTTAGGTAATAGCTCCGTGACCCGACCTAATATCAAACTGAAACTTGGTACACAAGTAGAAGGCACCCTTCTACGTCATATATATTCCGGGTTTGGCATTTGAAAAAACCGCACCGAAATTTTTGCGAAAAAACAAATTTTGACTTTTGACCTTGACCTGACCTTGTAAAATGACCTCAGATAAACAAAATTACATCTGCACATTGTCCAACTACTTAGCTATACATCCATATAAAGTTTTAAGTTCTAGCTTTAAAACTCTTTTTTGGCAGACATTTTCATTTTACCCTCAACATGGCTAAACATGGCATGAGGTGCCTCCCAAAAACGTTGCCTGGCTCCGCCCCTGAGCAAAATAGAATTGTGAAATTTTGTCACAGCACGTAGAAAAAATAGCTAGGAAAAGTGACCAAGTTTGGTGAAGCTGCGTTAAAAAGCCTGGGATTTGCAAGCAAAAAACCCGAGGGTGGGCGGATTCCGCACCCCCTGCCGGGAATAGGGTTAATGGCGGATATCGAGACGAAACCACGCTCCTATGGGTGTTCCTGGCTTCCCAAGTCACGAACGTCTGGTTACGACGATAGAAACGGTTTCATGACAGACGGAATCACTTGAAGTGGTGACACTGTAAGATGCAAAAGGATGCAAAACACTGCTATTTGCAAGTAAAAGATTATGGACGTCTACAATTGCGTCATGACCAATAAACGTACATGTGCAGCACTAGAACAACTGCAGGTAAACTCAATAATGGTAAGGATAAGACATTGGACGAACGAACAGTACTGGCAAGGAAAAGGCTGCAGACATCTACACTCCGCGTCATGGCCAATAAATTTAGCTACTGCAGCATAAGTACGATTGCAGGAAAAACAAGGCCTTCGGAAAAATTAGTAATTGTTAGGACAAGACATTGTGCAAGCCTTGGTGCAAACCGATCAAATTTCTTTTAATGTCGTACGTGATTAACAAATGCATTTTGCCAAGCATCATTGCAGTTTTTAGCCCTTGCTTGTCTTCGGAACCAGGAACGATCCATATATCCCACAAAATATTGTATGGCGAAACACTGAATGCGTAAATACTGAAAACAAAATGTCCGTCCTCCCCAAACCGCTCGCGTGGGTACTTTTCAACTTACGGCGGTAGCCTTGGCCCGCCATTGTCGGACTGGCCTTTGAGCAAGACCGGGTCAGGAGAGGTCAGTAGCCGCGAACTGTAGGGGTTACTCTGGACAGAGGAAACAGTCCAGTCGGTACGGCATTGTTGCTGAGCAGGTGCAATGCTAAGACAGCTCGACTGAACCGCGACGAAACGATTGTGGCGTGCGCCCGTGACCACGTTCGCCCGTCACCAGTACGGTTACGTGTCGTTCCTCACGCGACACGTCATGGGTGAACCCGCTGCCCGGAGAAAAACAGCGCAGGACGGCTGGAGGGATGTGTGCTGTACAGCAACCGAGAGAAATATGGTTGAAAGACAGGGATGGCCACGTCCGACATGGCACATTACCTAGAAGGCAGAACTCATGACGAGGAAAGCCGAACCCTGTGCACAAACATAATAGCGACCAGTGTATTTGTACATACTTAGCAAGCTAATCTGTTCTGTGAAAAGCTCCGTAATGAACACAAACAATCTGGCCATCCCTCACGTTACCGCTGCTGGGATGACAAATCACAATTCATAACCATTCACACTATGATACCAATCAGTGTCCATGTGAATGCATGAAAAGTGGACCGAAATTGATTCTGGCAGCACTAATGATTTGGGTGTGGTTCCACCCTTGGCTGCCATCAGTGAGCTTGCACCGTAACGGAAATCTGGACTAAGTGATCGGCTAGAAGCATTGTGACTCCACCTTTCGCAGTATTTTATCAAATGTTATGAAATATTCATGAGTGGAACTGAAACGGCGTGTCAGCACCCAATCATCTGTCATTTATTACCACCAGTGAAACATGGACAACATTGGTTTATCGATGTCCAGCCGTTTAAATTTCGCGCGTCGTTGACCGTGCATTTAAATGGGACTTGCCCTTCAGGCCCCGATTTTTGGATGACCACCTTGCCTGGCCTTGCTGGGGTCTGTCCCTTTCCCCTCCCTCCCCTTTTTTGCTTTTTTTCTTTGTTGCTTTGTTTAAGTTGTTTGCCCTTGAAATGTGCTCTGTGTTGAAACAGTTTCTGAATATTGATCTCACTCAGAAGCGCAACAGAAGGCATGCTATTGCAGCTGTCTAAGGCACAAGGAATTCACTAGCGCAAAGTTCGGTACCGAATTTTCCCCGCTTCTCGCAGCACCTGATGATAAATCTATGACGCCCTCACGGTTGCCTGACGGCCACCGTGAGGGCTTTCGTTTCGTGTTTCGCAATCGTCCTCCAGGAGTACAGATGTAATCCGGGCTAGTCTGCCTCAGAATTCAAACATGTACGGCCCTGTTACTTTCGGTAAGAGGTTGGAACGATGATGTGTGACGATGATGATGGCGACGATTGATGATGTTGATATGCATCACCAGCTAATCAGCAAAGAACACGTAACCATCTAGCAATATATTTACACATTATCACAGCTTCGTGGTGTCAAATACAGTAATACGTTGAAAATGAACGAAGGAATAGCAGTTCTTAGTGCAACTGTGAGCCTTTTGCCCGACATCGCGCCAAGAAGGCACTTCCATCGTGAACACTGACAGGGTAGCATGGAACACGGGACGCCGGGAAAAGTACGTTCCATGGGCAGAAAGGTTGACGTCACAGATCATCCAAATGAGGGGCACGATCGACCCAGACCAGCCCGATAACGTTTTGGCACTCAGGTGCATTCATATTCCGTAACAGCAACACTGGTCGGTACAACTCTCAACAGACAGTCACTCAACAGTTGGCAAACTGTGGCATACGGCTGAAAAAACACACACCGACCAATCATCAAAGATCAAAACACACCGGAGCCTCTGATGCATGTTCACCGGACCAAACTTTGTAATTGGTTCGACCTGAAGTAAGTTCTGAGCCATCTGCCGAGGGTGTCAGTCGCGCGACGTCGCAAATATGTCGGCCAGCACCAGATCATGGTCGCTGATGAACCCCGCTGGTAACGAGGCACGACCGGCCAGGGCCCACCACTGGCACCAGAAGTGCTCCTATCAGTCGATATCACACTCCGTCAGAGCGGCGCACGCCGCCCGCAGACGGCTGCCGGGGTTCGAGCGGCGCCGTCGCCGTCCCAGTGTCAGCGCCGCTCGGGCGGCGGTCGCGGCAGTCGAGCCAGCACCGGCCGGCATCGCGGCCCGCCGGCGTCACACGGGCGTGGCCATGGTGCCCGGCTTCAGCTGGGGGCTCGGCCCGTACGCGGCACACGGCGCCGGCTCGCCGTAGCGGCCCGGGCCCGCTCTGGGCCGGCCCAGGCTGCCGGCGGCGCCGTCCGCGCCGTCCGGCGGCGGCAGCGGCGGCCGGCCGCGCGCGCCGCCCGACTCGGCGCCGTAGTACGCCGGCCGGCCGAGGGCGGCGCCACCGGCGGCCTCCTCGTACGGCGGCCCGCTCAGGCGCGCGTGCGACGAGCTGGAGGTGTCGCTCGGCTCCGGCGCGTAGTAGCTGGGCCGGCGGCCGGCGCTGGGCGACACGCCCGCCTGCTGCGGACTGTAGCCGGCCGGGCTCGGCTGGTAGCCGCTCGGCAGCGGCTGGCTCGCCTCCTGGGCGGAGAAACCCGGCTGGACGGGGTCGCGGCCGCGGTAGCTGCTCGTGTGCTGTGCCGAGCCAAACTCGATCGGCGTGCTGGCGTGCAGCATGCGCTGGTGGCCGTCCGAGCCGTGCAGGTAGCCGTTCTGGTCGTATTGAGGGTACATGGCCGCTGCTGTCTGCTGCACTGCCTCCTGGAATGGGGGAGGTCTGATGATTAGATTAATTGCATTAAGTCATAAACTTATCGGTTAACTCGAACCGCCATTGTGCATTTACACGGAATAATGCACATCTCTGTTTGCGTGCAAAAACATAAAGTTTCGTTCACTTCTCAATGAAATATACATTTCATTACAAATTTGTACAAAATACAAACATACAAAAAACCAAAAACAAAAAAAAACAAGCCATTATAAATATGCCAGGCCACAGCAGACCAAAACGATCCTTCGTCAGACAAGCATCTCAAAACACCACAGGCAACTGGTACCCGATCAGTTCAGCACAGGCTTACTAAAGCGCAGCTAAGTCCAAAATGTTCGAAAAACACGACAGGCTACTCAACAGCCACTCCGTCCGGCACTCCATCCGGCACTCGATCCAGAACCCCTCCCTGAACTCCGCCCGGTGCTCTGTCCAGCACTCCATCCTGCCCTCCATTCGGCACTCCATGGGGCACTCCACCCTGTACTCTTATCCGAGCTCAGCCCTACAGCGTACCTTGTCGAAGGGCGGGAACGCCCGCACGTCGCCGGCGTGCTCTTCGTACAGGGGTCGGTGGCCGGGGTAGTGGGCGCCGTCCCAGCGGTCCGTGATCACCTGGCCCGAGCCGGAGGATGACGTGCGGATCTCGACCTTCAGGTCCGACGCCGACGAGCTGGCGTCGGTCGCCTTGCCGGATTTGTCGAACACGACGGGCTCTGTGGGTCAGCCCGCCGTCAGCCCGCGGGGCTCGACGCTGACGGACACCGACATGACAATGACGACCTTAATTACAGTCCCCCGTTACAATGCAAGGGACTGTGGTCAGCTCTGGAGGAGACAGGGGACTGTGGTCAGCTCTGGAGGAGACAGTGGACTGTGGTCAGCTCTGGAGGAGACAGTGGACTGTGGTCAGCCCTGGAGGAGACAGGGGACTGTGGTCAGCTCTGGAGGAGACAGGGGTGTGGTCAGTTCACGATCAGAGGACTGTGGTCAGCTCTGGAGGAGACAGAGGACTGTGGTCAGCCTGGAGGAGACAGGGGTCTGTGGTCAGTTCACGATCAGAGGACTGTGGTCAGCTCTGGAGGAGACAGGGGTCTGTGGTCAGTTCACGATCAGAGGACTGTGGTCAGCTCTGGAGGAGACAGGGGACTGTGGTCAGCTCCGGAGGAGACAGGGGACTGTGGTCAGATCTGGATCAGACAGGGGACTGTGGTCAGCTCCAGGGGAGAAAAGGGACTGTAACCAGTCTCCCTATCAAACTTGGCCATGGCGGAAATCAAACAGCAGTCCCCTACCAAGTTGGGCACGGCTAAAAATCGAAACAGTCAACAGACCAGGGATGACAAGAAACAGATATGATAGGATGCCATAGCATGGCATAGGACCATTCAGATGAATCAGAATCAGAATCAGAATCAAATCAGAATCAGATGACGAGCAGTAGTGGACACCAAAATGTCGTATCATATAAGCCGTGTGTCGGTCCATTTTCGCATTTGACAGCCTAATGTGTTTAAATCGCGGGCCGGAAAACCTTGCCGCAATAGGAAAGCTGTCAACATGCCCGCACATACCAGGGTCAGATCGACAAAGAAATGCCACACCCTAAAGCCACAGAATAACAGAAAAAAACTATGATGTGTCATTTGAATAGAAACGTCTTGAGTGCGATAATGAAGATGATGATCCCAGTGCCGACAGTCCGTGACAGTTTGCAATGCCTTCAATCCCCACGATGACCTTTCAGCAGTATTTTAAACGTATGGGTCTACCGTTATTAAATGAGCTACTAAGGTCAAAGGTCGACATTGACAGGCGTCACGCAAAGCACAGCCAACAGAACTATGGAGCAGTCAAATGAAAACGGCTTTTAAATTTTAATTTAAGAGTCGTTTAATTGCAAACAAAAAATAAAAATATAGTTTTATTTCAATAAGAGTCACTTTAAAAATCAACTCTTATAGCCGTGTCCTGTTTGAAGCAGCCTCAGTCGTTGATCGTCTACTTAAATCCCCTCTACAGCTCATCGTTGCGTCGCCAAGACCTTGAGCGTCGGTACCAAACAGCCTTCGAGTCGTCACGACAACGCATTGCCGTTGTAAGCAGCCGATTACCCGAAAGCTTATCAGAGACAGGTCCGCGATTTCTCCGAGACTTTCGCGCGAACGTCCAGCTCCGTCCGATCCGAGCTGTCAGTCACTGCACAAATATGGAGATGGAGCCTGTCCTAGGTGTCCCGGCCAGCACAGGCGTAATCCTCTAACGTACACCGGCAAATACCGGCGCGATTGACGTTCAGCATCATCTGCCGTGGCGGGCGGCCATTGTACCAGAGCCGATCGCCGGCGCCGCTCACCGACGCGGCGGCCTGAGACGTGACGCGTGACGGGACGTGACGCGACGCGAGGCGAAGTGGCGTGCCGTGACGTGACGGACTGACCTGTCGGAGCGTCCTTGGACCGCCGCTGGTGACGCTGGCACATGATGATCACCAGGATGACGGTGGTGATGACGATGATGACGCCGATCACGATCGTCAGAATGACGAGCACCGGAAGCTCCCCTGGGAGACGTCACGTTTACGTTATTGCCATCAGTCTTTGTATCGTTTAGGTGGGAATATTTGACTGCCTTACTTATTACACAATGCATTGCCGATGCATTTCCTCTTCATTTATGAGCATAAGCTGTACACAGACCCAAGGAGCAACAGCGCCTTTGCCGCTTCATTCCCATATTGATGGACGGGCAATGCGACCCAGTGCCCTTACTCCGAACAATAGCTGGCACGTGACCTGTGGCTGTGGCACACTCCAAGGTCTACATGCGGAACCGGCTTTAGATGTACTGCGGCCAGAAGTTGAAAAAAGCTGGGCTTTGTTGACACGGCTGAACTTGCTGACACTTCCGCAGTGTCGATCCGTTTATCGTCTGATGCTCTATTTACTGAGAGACAGTCTAGCATGCCAAAATGATAAAGCTTCAGGCCAGTCAAGCTATTTTTTAGCTGTCTGATGGGATTAATCAGCAATATAGTGAATGGGCTCTGTCACCATCCGAAACATTCAGCATCATTACCACTATTCTCCAACTAGCATCTGTCTTACGCTGAAGTGCCGTCAGGAAGCATAACATTTGTAATCCAGATCTCCAGCCTCCATTTTCAGTAGGGGAAGCTGCCCAATGGGCGCCACCCTGCCTAATTGCACCATCCCACGTTATCTCCTAATTCAGACAGATGATTGGTAGATAAAGGGTAGTTTCTGAGAGAGACGGCATGCCTGCAGATTTGATCTTTCCCTCTTCCGCTCTTGTCAGAGATACAGACGTGTGGTGGGTCTGTGAAGTTTCAGTGCAAGTTTGAAGTAATTTCCTACCTTGTGTTACTCGTCTATAACTGTGCTATCATTCCCATCAAGCAAAATTGTTCCTATACATTGCCTCCGTTGTGGAATTGCCCTTCCCATTCGACAAGAACAGATTTGATACGTTCGCGTGTTTTTTTATCCGCCGCTGGTTTTGTTATGGCGGAGCTATTGCCCTTTTTGCGTCACCATTTATCTGGCCTTATTGCGCCAGTAGCACAGGCGGGGCAGTACCAGCTAATGGTGTGCTGGTGGTTGCTCCAATGTTTTGCATGTTTCTAAAGCGATAATCACGGGGGGAATTCGGCTGCAGAGAGAACACCTTGAGAATGGGACAGAAATGCCGCCAGAATCTTGTTGGAAGGGCTGCAGCTCTAAGCCCTCCCCCCCTCGCGAAGTCTGTTCAGCCCCGCCGTCCACTGGCCGCGAAAACCAATGTAAAACATCGTTTTTTTTTTATTCTCCATGCAATCAGCGTCTCAAGTCTCGCAGTCAGCCCTCAGGCCGAGAATCCTGACGACAACGTAAGAACGAGGACCTCCTATCAGTGTTGCGGGCAAATGTGTTTCAGATTTTAGCCAATTCATTGAGAGCGGGTGGCTCGCCGCTGACCACACTCACTGTGCCCTTAGGAGTCGGGTAACCTCGCCGCGCCCTTCTCCATCGGGGGATTTACCTGCCACTACAGGACTTTACCCCTTAACTGACACGCTAAAAAGACCCTGAAGGGGGAGTACGCACCCTTTTCATACCCAAAAACCCTTTTGATTTCGGTAGCCTGTCTTCGACATTTGCATTTTCAGGTTTAACAGGGAAACATTTTTGGATCACAAGAGGGGTACCCAAACCCACTGGATGCGCCTATGCCAACCCCACCCCCTACGATGCTGCCCAGCATCTTGTCGGGATCTGAGCACCTCTCCCGATCTGTTTCCGAGTATTGACAAAAATGATAAAAATAAAACTGTTCATTATATGTCAGGCAGTGGTTCATTATACCTTTTGCGCCCCCAAAGACCTAAAATTACGTATCATTTCTATGGTGGTGCAATTAGACACGTCATGTGACACAAATATGGCAGGGTTGCCCTAGCTGCGTCTTTTCACTGTCTTGCTGGAAATGAAATAACAAATAGAAAGAAAGGCTGAAGTTTGAAAACGCCGAATAATATTGTGATTAAAAGACCAAAGAAGGTATATGAGAAAGAAAAAAGACAATTTCTCCAACATGATGGTCATAGTGTCCGTTTTTCGAAATGGTGACGCAAATCGGGGAGCTTCCCCTCCAATTCTTCTGCGACATTTCCTTGCATTCGGTACATATTTTGCAAAGCTAAATTAAAAGTTTTTCTAAGAGAAACCCAAAGAACATGGACCTTCATTATTTAAATATAATAATACTTCATTTGCACAGGAAAAGAGCAAAATGGTGTAGCGTGAACGAAAAAAAAACACTGACCAGAACTGCGAGCTGTAGCTGAGCAGCGACACACTCACTGACTCCATTGTCTGATCACCAGAGAATGCTGGTCTTACCGCCGACGGACAACATTTAACGTCAGAGCTACCTGCTAAGCTTCTGTTGAAGCAACCGCAACAGCCTAGCTGGCTGGTTGTAGTAAGACATTATGCCGGAGCCTGGCTGATAATCCGCAGTGGTGAGGTTCATTACCAAAACTCAAGAGTCTGACCATTCATGCCATGGCCAGCCACGACGACCATTGACACACTGCTAGGATATGGGTGACGTGTAAGATTCCGTGGAGAGCGTTTAATTCCGGCGCGACTCACTCTGCTTCTCGAGGATGATGAGCGCGGAGTCGGTGCCGTAGGCGTTGGTGACGGAACAGTTGTACAGGCCAAAGTCCTCCTCTTCGGCGTCCGGAATGACCAGCAGACTACGGACGCCGCCCACCACGGCCTCCTCCACCACCGCCCGGTGTCCGTTGTCTGCAAGATGGCGAGGCAAGCATTGATGTTGACGAAATACCACAAGGCGACAGGGTTATCCGGGGGGGGGGGGGACCGAGCTCACAACTGAATCGGAACATCGTCTGGATGGACTTTGGACTGAGTTTATTTTTTTAGGCTGAGTCCATAACGACGCGAAGACAGCTGTATGCTTCCATGTGAGTGGCACTCTGCACGGCAAGCACGTCTGAAGGCATTTATATCAGGAATCGAATACAATCCTGACGTAACAACAAGGTTCCAAGAAGAAGCTCTTTTTAAGTGGGAATGTGTGTTTTAATTGTCTTGTTACGATCGACAAACTGCGGTAAAGATGCAGCATGACTGATAATGCGCCGAGAAATAAATCAATGTATTTCTGTTCGTTTGAAATCGACTAGCACATATCGTCCTGGCACAGGTTTAGGTTAAACACGCATCGATACTGGCGCAATGGACAATGCAGAACACGTACTGAGGGCGTTGCACTATACTGAGGGCGAACACACCGCCCCGCGGGCTGTTGGCACTCACCCAGCGGAATAGGCTCGTTCTTGAAGAGCCAGGTGATGGAGGTGGGCGGCGGCACGCTGGAGACGCCACACTCGAGGTGCACCAGCTGGCCCGGCGTGCCCGTCTGCGTGGGGGCGGCGCGCACGACCGGCGGGGCCCGCACGAACAGTCGCAGCCGCCGGGAGACGGCTGCGTGGTGGCGGCCCGAGGTACGACACTCGTACAGGCCGACTGCGTCCGGTGACGCCAGCAGCGTCAGTCGCCGGCCCACGCCCACCGGCTGTCGGCAGAGGCCAGGGTAAAGTGTTACCGCCGGCCACGCGCGGTCGGCACGCGCCTGAGACATCGCCGTATCGGTCGTGTCGGCAGGGGCCAAATTCAGCACACACAGAGCCTAACAAACCCCCACCTGGCTACATTGCCAAAATATGGGTGATGCGTAAGATTCCGTGGAAAGCGTTTAATTCGCCTCGCATTGGCCTCGAAAGCGTTTAACATCACTTCGCCCCAGTTGAACAGGACAGACAACCATTCCCTGCCAGGAATGAATTCTGGCAGGAAAACACGGTGTATGCATATCGTCAAAACTGGCATCGTTGACTACTGTCAACGCATCCCTGCATAAACCTGTCATGTCTGGCAAGTCGGCATCTGAGGATGAACAGACGAAAGGCTGACAAGTTGAAATGCCGTTGAAAACAATGCATTGTGCGACTGCCTCGCCTTTGCTATTCCGATATTCCCGCTGCACGGACTGTGTGCCCCAGAGATGATCTCATACACGGGCAAGGAGATGACTCGTTACGCTACGAAGCCAAGCCATGGGGCGGATGAGAAGACTAAGCTCACAGCGAGTCCACCCGTTCATACCGGCCTAACGGTCTGAGATGGGCGTATCTAATCTGCATTTAAAACATGCCGCACGTTAGAGCGAGATGCAGCTGCACCATGTCCGCCTCATTTCTGTTTCTGCATTTAAACCACAAAAAAAGATTTCGGAACAAAACACACAAAGGGACATTGCAGAACCGCTGAGGAACAGCCTTGTGACGACTCGCAAAAACAGCGAAAACTAAATATAGACGCATTTCATCTTCGCGTGTTCCGAGAACCGGTTTTGTGATTATATCTTGCTGGCTCTGTTATGGCGCCATCTTTCCGTAAATGCCGGAAACAAGCGCTGACCAGCGGCGGCAGTGCACAGCCGCGGCCGCTGCACAGACGCCGGTGTGAAAATTGGACGACCTCTCGCGGGAGATGGGAACAATTGCTGGCCCAGAGTCGCTCGTAATTGTGGCGGTCATGCAAAGCAAGCCTGCGCCGCGGCGTGTCGCGCTGCCGCCGCGCGGCAGCCGCCGAACAGCCGCCAGCTCGCGGACGGGGGCCGCAGTCAGTGACCCGACTTCGCAGCCCGCCGCGGCCGGGGCAGCGGTCGGCGACCCGACGCGCCCCGGCCCACTGCAGCCGGGGACAGCGAGCAGAAGCTAGAGGCCCAGCCTACCGCCGGGAATATGCCGGCCAGCCCGGGCCAAGGCACCGCCGGCAGGAGCATCTCTGAACCGCGGGTCGGCCAGGGACGGCAGTAAGCCACGCCAGACAGCTCTGCGGGGGGCGGCGGCCTTGGGTCGGGGAATCCGCGAGTCACGGCCGCGCGCAACCCGTCCCGCCGCGCGTCCCCGCGCGCTGACCGCTGCCCGGCGGCGGGCGCGCCGGCTGCGCGCGTCTGGCGGCTGCGTCTCGCCTGGCGTGAGCCGGCGCAGTCGGCGGCTGCAGCGCCGCCGGGGTCAGGCCGCCGCTGACCCGCACAGGCCGGCGACATTCCGCCGCCGGCAGGGGCGCCGCCAGCGCGGCCTATCGCGGGGGCACGGGGCTAGTGGTGTCGGCAGGACGGACTCGGGGGCGACTGCATTTTTCGGGAAACAAGGCTGTCGCGGTGACATGACGTTTCATCCATTCTGCTGAAAACAAGCTATTCTGCTACTCACGCCTCTGGGTAAAAACGGCACCACACGCATGTTCGTGTTCGATGGTAATTACGCGCCCGCCGCCTGTAATAGACATTTGGGTATCCCAAAGATTTACAGCGTTTCCCTCGGTCCCAGGATAAACTGCGTGCAGTTTCTTGTCGAAACACCGTCCGGTCATAACCCACGCTGCGGTGGGTGGATTCGTCCCCTCCCACGGTGCTCCGACCCCGTCCGGCTGAGGCGACCCCGCCGGACACTGGCCGTCCGGCCCGTTACCGGCCGTACCTGAGGACAGGAGCTGCACTCCAGTCGCACCCAGGTGACCTCCGGCGCAGGGTTGGCGTCCACATCGCAGGCCAGCGTCGCCTGCTGGCCGGCGTCGGCGGCGACGTCGCGCGGCTCGGCGCGGAACCGGGGCGAGTCTGCAGCGGAGGGGCGCCGGGGTCAGCCGTGCCGCCGCCACAATGGCGCACGGTCGCATTGTGCGGCCCGCGCGGCCGCCTGCTGGTCGCGGCCGCGCGGTGGACTGTTATTAATCGAGCGGACCGTGCATTTTTCTGGCGGACGTAAACGTCTAATCCGGCCGAGTCCCGGGCCCTGTTCAGGTCTCCGAGAGGCCGCGACACGGCGGTTCTGTTACACGGCTGGTCCGATAAGCCCGGTTTTTACAGACCGCAGGGCAGGCCTGTAGCCGCTCCAAGCGAGTCGGCCTTTCACGCTGACGAGTCATGAGGCCGGCCGAGGGGCGGGGCGAACGGGGGGGGGGAGAGCGGTGCCGGCACGGCCCAAGGATGTGCCACTGGCCGACATTAGGTGCAGGCTGGAACGGCCCGCGGCTGGTTCACACCAGGTGCGGAGCCAACACCGGGCCCAAATGGCTGACGGAAGGTTCACACCGGGCGCGGAGGAAATCAAAACGGCTACGCCTGGAGCTGGGCCGGTTTGCCGGCTATCGCCTCCGACTGCAGACAAGGCGAAATGTGGCCGGCACCACTGGAGAACACCCCACGGTTGCCTTTAGCTGTGGCATCAGCTCGTCAGCCGTCGGCCGGCGACACCGGGAGGCATCACGCAGAGCTCGGCAGAAATGTGCGGACACATTGACAGAGGAAGGTCGGGGTGATGAGATACCATTCACAAACGACGGGTACGTCGCAAGAACAGTGCTGGCAGAAAACGGTACGCGGTGCGACCACCATTCACACAAGGTGGTCGAAAGGTTGGTTGGCTGGTTGGTCGGTTGGCTGGCTTGCGGTTGATTTCGCTACAACAATGGTATTCATACAAACAAAATGCCGTTGAACCGCAAATACTTGAATACACACATGCAAACAAATGCAAACAAATGCAAACACATGCAAACAAACAAAGAACGACCATTAAATTGCCCACTAGATAAAACTGAGGTATCTCGGGTACGGCGGATCAAGTGCGTCTGACAGCCCTGCAGAGACGGCGACCTCACGAGCAGAGCACTCACAGAGGACGTTGAGCCGGACGGCGGCGCTGCCCGTGCCGACGGTGTTGGTGACCTGGCACAGGACGGTGGCGTTGTTGAGGTGGCGGCCGACAGCTCGCAGCGTGGTCCGGCTGCCCGTCTGGCCAGACAGCGGCTCGCCGTCCACAAACCAGCGGTATCGTACCTGCCGGCGGCATCAGGGGCCAGTGTAGGGGTACCGCGGCGGTGTCAGGCACACAAGTCACGCAGCTGTCATCAGGCAAACACTGCAGGACATGGTCTCAGCAGATAAACAGCAGAGGGCACGGCGTCGTCGTACAAACAGGTTAGGCGGCATCATCAGAAAAAATACCAGGGACTCAGAGTCAGACAGGCACCAGGCACCAGGGCACACGAAACCATCGGGCTGCTATCTGGGGATACCATCTGGGGACACGGTATCATCAGTCAAATACCAGGATACACGGCGCCATCGGACTAACATCACGTGAGACCGCTTCTTCAGACGAGTGTCAGCGGACATCAGTGCCATCAGGGCGACGTCAGCAAATAACGAGCCGCAAAAATACAAGGGAAAGCGCTCTGTTGTCATCCCCATGTTCTGTAACAGGCTGTCACCAAACCAGCGACAGTGACGAGGACGTCATCAGAGCTGACGACACCGGTTTAGAGGCAGCGGCGCCGTTCTGCCAGCGTCTGTGGACGCGGCGTCACCGGGCCGGCGCCAGCAGACCGGGCGGTCAGCGAATGGCGCATTAATGGCCGCGATGGCGAGCCGGCGGGCGGGCCGACCGCGGCCTTGGACGGTGTTCAGGCGACGTCTATCGGCTGCCATCTCCCTGCAAACAACGGCCGGCCGAAGCCGCGCACCACACCGGACCGGTCCGGTCCGGTCCGGGCCGGCGGCGACTGCGGGGCCGAACTCCGCCACAGCAGCAAGCGCACATGCACACCCCCCACCCCGGCCGGAGCGTACTTTCCACCCGCCCCTGGCCACGACATGCACACACCCTGCCCCTGCAGCGGCGTACACACGTCCCACCCCGGCCGAAGCGTACTCATACTCCGCGCCGTGTGAGTACGCTGACACTCCGGCCGGGCCGGAAGGTGCAGAATGCACCGTTACGTCCGCTCGCCGGCGGCGGTGGCGGCGGCGGCTCACCTGTCCGGGGTTGGCCGAGGCGCGACACTGCAGGCTGACGTCCTCGAACTCGGCCACCTCCGCCTGGTCGGCGGCCAGGCTGACCTGCGGCGCGAACGTGACCTGGAGCCGGGTGGCGGCCGTCCTGCGGCCTGGTGAGCGCCGCGTTGTGCGCGCGACAGGTGACCAGCGTCTGGTGGAGGTCGGCGGCGGCCGTCAGCAGCAGGGTGGAGCGTACCACGCTCCGCTTGCCGTCCGCCATCAGCACCGACTCGGAGCTGGTGCCGTTCTCGATCACCTGGCCGTCGCCGCGGTACCACTCGATCTGCGAGAGGACCAGGGTTACCAATCCATCTGCGAGAGGACCAGGGTTACCACTTGATCTGCGAGAGGACCAGGGTTACCAATCCATCTGCGAGAGGACCAGGGTTACCAATCCATCTGCGAGAGGACCAGGGTTACCAATCCATCTGCGAGAAGACCAGGGTTACCAATCCATCTGCGAGAGGACCAGGTTACCACTCGATGTGCAAGCGAGCCAAGTCTCCTCTTTATCATAATTGCCAGGAACCGCCGCAACATTGCAACACGAGCCCAAAAAAGTAGAATCGCTATCATCCATCAATAGAACGATTATTTCCATTAGCTAACATGCCGCGAATGTTACTGACCGATAAAGAGTCGATGGCAGGCGGCACTGCAATGCAAAAGTCACAGACAACCCGCGGCTTTTATTAAAATGTCGACATGCGTCGGGCAGTGCGTAACCCATTGTCCATGCCTGAACGTATCAGAGATGACAGCAATTTCTGCAATAACTTAGGGGTGGCCAGAAGAGTTCTGAACATTTCTCGAGCCCAATATATATGACGTCATCCTATCTGGCCAATTCACGGCAACACCACGCTTTCACTCTTGCGTGACCCATAGCCATTACGTTAGCTGTAGCCATAGGCTGGAATTGGAGTTCGCAAATTGCGTCCAGGTTATAACGCATTACGTATTCGGGATGGAACGCAGCCAACCTTTGGTCACGCTAATGACAGCTGACAGGATGCACGTCTGAGGGATTGGCGCGAAATTCGCATGACGCACCCAAGTTGCGCTCACGAACGCAGCTTAAGCGCCGCGACAAATTGGCCCTGTACGTTTACGGGGCTGTTAGCTGATCGGCGGTGGGTTCGACACTCGGCCGACCTTTCTCCTTTCCCCGGCGTGTCCGGAGACTTGTGGCTCCGTGTACGGAGAAGGGACCTACGCACCGGCGTCTGCAGCACGCCAAACCGGAGGCAGTAACTGACCCCGGCAGGGTGTCCTGAGACAGGATAGACAGGGCACCGGTAACTGACCACGGCAGGGTATCCAGAGGCAGGACAGGACGGGGCAGCGGTAACTGCCCTCGGCAGGGCGTCCAGAAGCAGGACAGACCGAGCAGTGGTGATTGACCCCGGCAGGGTGTCCAGAGGCAGGACAGGACAGGACAGCGGTAACTGACCCCAGCAGGATGTCCTGAGGCAGGACAGACAGGGCACCGGTAACTGACCTCGACAGGGTGTCCAGAGGCAGGACAGGACGGGGCAGCCGTGACTGACCCAGGCAGGGTGTCCTGAGGAAGGGCAGGACAGGACAGTGGAATGAACCCCGGCCGATGACTGGCAGGCTTTTGACGGAATGACCAACACGGACTGACCTCGGCGGGCGGCCGGCCGCCGCGGCTCTCGCACTGCAGGCGGACCACCATGCCGGCCGTGGTGGACACCTGATCGCCCTGGATGATCCGCGGCGGCTCCGGCGGCACCAGCACCGTCAGGCGGGCGTCACGGGACCTGTCAGAACACCGTCATACAGGCGTCACTATACCTGTCAGAACACCGTCAGAAGGACTCCACTGGACCTGTCAGAACACCATCAGAACGGCGCTGCTTGACCTGTCGGAACACCGTCACACGGACGTCATTATACCTGTCAGAACAGCATCAAAAGGACTCCATTGGATCTGTCGAAACAACGCCAGACGGGTGTCACGAGACCTGTCAGTGCACCGTAAGAACGGCGTCACGGGATCTGTCAGGGCGCCGTTACACGGACATCACGGGACTCGTAAGGACACGGTAAGAACGGCGTCACGTGACCTCTCAGATCAACGTCAGGACGGCGTCACAGAACTTCTCAGAATACATCAGACTGGTGTGAAGAAATTTCACAGCCGGGGTTGGACGGATAGTCACCTTCAGACTGACATGGCAGGAACTGTAAAAAAAAAAAAAGCCAGTAGAAGAACACGGAGCATGACTAAGCGCATGGCATAATCTGCCTGCTGCAACACATTACCCATCCCCCGCACATAACGGTGGGCATATGGGTAGCGCGCGGCGCGGTGGTGTCACTAACAGTATCGGTAGATGGGTGGAGTGGAGGGCAGGCGCGCAGCGGGGAGAAGGGGGGGACAGTCTTTGAAGGGATGCTACGACCCTTGGGAGTGAAAAATTAACGCTTTTTTACATCTCAAATATGAAAATAAGTAAAAAAAATTTCGGAACTCGAATGTGAAGTGGGTCAAATCCCACGAGTTTTCGCTTTTTGAGCGGATGTTAGGTTTGCACATGCCCCTCTTTGGCAAAGTCCCGGTTGCGCGCCAGGGATCGCGGCAAGGGGGGATGAACTCACCTGATTCCCTGTTGGCCGGCGGCCGAGCCGACCTGGCACTGGAACACGGCGTCATCCTCCAGCGTCGCCCGCTGGATCTCCAGCGAGTAGATGCCCTCGAGGTCGTCGCCGATCATCTGGTAGCGCGGGTAGCTGGGCAGGTCGCGGATTATGCCCAGGCCGAACTCGTCCCGAGTCCACTGCACCTGGCCCACCGCGTCCGACACCTGGAAAGGGCGGTCAGTACTGACCTCAGGTCCAACGTACCACCGTCTCCCAGAACGGAGGCGGGCCAGGTCTGAGTCTGGCTATTGAGTTTGATCACCTACTGAGCCCGGGTCCACTGCATCACCGCGTCCGACGTATGACGAGGACGGTACATCATAACTTATAGGCACTGATCACTTAGCACTGCGTCATGCACGCACTGCGTCACGTTGACATAATCGTAACAGTGTTACATAGGTTTAAGTATTTGCAAGGGAACAGTAAAGCGTGAACCAATCAAGTTTGCTTGTCCTGGCAGGAAGACATATGCTCCATTGGAACAATGTACGGAATGGACTGAACAACTAGCATTCATTTTCCCTGTAAGCACACATCGGCACTACGCGTATTATCCAGACAAACATAATGTTGCGATTCTGCTAGAATAATAAGTCGCAAAACGTATGAAGCAAAAGAATACGGATTTGGTGAAACTAACCTCTGACGTCGAGAATGCGGCAGCCAGAGAAAACATTTCAGTAGTACTGAATGGTCGTTATCTTACCAGGAATCGCATTTTGGCCCATTGTAGTAAGGAGATTCTGGGAAATCATGATCTGTTTCGTAGAACATGAGCTAAGAGGCGTGGGAAATTTTCCCATGGCGGTAGTAGTGATTTGACGATACGCGGTGCGGTGCATGAGCGATTTCACACGTAGTGTGAACAGCGTTTTCCATGAAGTCTGCAAACCATTTACGTGCTCTGCATTTAGGCGTGTCACACACGTAACCTTCAAGATCTGACGCATCCAGGAAATGAAGCTTCAGACTGAAAGATATATCCCGGCTTCCAGTGGCATTCCAATAGCCAAACAACTTCCTTTTGTCAACATGGCTCATGTACCAAATATAAGCTACCTGCACAATTTACCGCTTTCAAAATTACAAATTATGTGACTAGCGCAACGCAGCATGCTCTAAGAAACACGTCAAAAGCGTTATTCAGTCGCATAAATTTTAAACTATGCGGTCATGAAAAGCTCAATTATGGGTCGTGAAACTCATTCAGACGAGCGCACTGCACCCCGTGCCCTGCAAATCTGGCGCTTGTGCCCCCGGGTCCTCTCCAGTGTCTTGATACACCGCTAGCTAGCACCGGCCGCTGCACGCGCAACGAAACCAATTACCGCAAAAACGCCGCACACACACAAGCCTTAGATCCTCCGACCAAGACTGAGAACACCACGGATTATGCAGGTGTAAAGGCCCCGCGGGCTTCATGATGATGGACTCTTCTTTGAAGTGTTTACGGCAACTCCATTACTACGAACGCTGTGGAAAATCCGCCACCCCATCATTATGTTTCAGCGCGTCAAGGATGAGGTGTTCCCACACAGGCACCGCCTCTGGGATACGCATATTTGTGCAGCAGGCTACGAGGTAGTAAATTCTCGCAGAGGACCTCCGCATGCTTAAGCGTAGGCATGGGGAGTAAATGGGTCATGATCCCGCTCTTCTTTAGATATTTCCGCCGAGTCTTTTGGAACAAAAGCATCTTTGGATCTACTCTTCCTTTTTGGTGCTCATACGGTCCTGCCCACGTGTCATGGAAATCGATGATACAGGGATCGTGCTTACCTCATCTTCAGCTTTGCAAATAGGGCGAGATTAACCAAGCACCGCCTGGGGGTCGTCAAACAGGACACCATCGGTTTTTCGTGAATAACTTTGGAACCGTTTGAGCCCGCTCAGCTAAACTTTTAGTGCCTTTTTATCATTCAGATTTACATATTTTGACATCAAAACCATTTTCATGCTAGGTCAGGTCATAGGGATATGACGTCATATCCTAGGTAAATCCCTGCATGCATGTTTTCGCCTCTTCGGTCGATGGTGCGAACACACTTCGTGTTTTCATAATATTTGCGAATATTTACAAATGGCATGGTCCCCAAAAGAATATACAACCGTGACACGTCAACATTAGAGGTCAAGCTAGGTAACATGCATGATGACAATTAGGCTGATCTGCATTGTGGGTGATAGAAGTGGTTGCCGCTGACCTTTCCCATCGTTGATGCCAAACACGCAAATCTATCTGTGCTTCTCAACAAGGTTCACCAGATGCAACGTTAGATCATGTCAGGTCACGTCATAGGCTGATGTCAAAACGAAATGAAAGACAACATTGTCTGTGGAAAAACAATCAGTAGCAGCAGAGACCACGTATTGTTCCTAGTCAAAAGTGAAAAATGACTGTCTGTACTGGCCTAGCTTAACCTTGACCCGACAGGGAGTAGACAGGGCAGATTCAATTATCACTAGATTTTCTTTCACTTCTGCACTTGACGTTGTTAAGATTCCCAACGAGTAATTATTGACCTTCGTCAGGAAGAGTAATTTAACCTTATCTGACCTGGCCTTGAATGACCTTGACGGGATGAAGAGCAGGTAATGCGAAACTGATCATCAGGTTTTACGTCTGTGCTTTTTGTCACGTGGATCAAAACGGATGAGTGTAAGTATCGATCTTTGGCGTGCTATGACATTAATTTTCCATGCGTAGCAATATCAACTACGTGAGACCAATATTTCATCTAACCTAGGCTGACCTTGACCCGACCTTTCTTAACATTTTGGCATGCTCCTGATCCAGAAGATCGTCACCTTTCATTTCATACCCAGTTGAAGGCTCTAAGGCCAGTGTTGCCGATGATATGATGTACGAACCGGTGTCAGTTTTTCCGACGTCGCATTAAGCATTTCGCGCGTGGCCTGTAACGTCATCATTCACGTGAACAGGGCTAATACAGTATTTTCTGAATTGCAAAACTCAGGGCTATTGACTGGTGGTAGACTGATTCAGATCCGACGATTGGATGCTGAGATAACAGGGGTTGCCTTTTTTGACACCCCCAATCGGTCGCGGGCATGAAAACATGCCAGGCGGTGCCGGTTAAATTTCGATATTGACTCTTGGGGAATACAGGTAAACTTTAGACAACAAACGTCATCTAGATTGTCACCAGTTGTAACTCACGATCGATGCTGGAGTGTTTTCAAAGTTGGAAAGGCAAGATAAGTTCTTTGGGCATTTCTTACCTTATATCGGCACAGGGTAAATGTTCGAAATTATTAAAGACTGGTATAACAGTCGCCATACCTGTCCTAAAGGCTGCTACAACTTGGGGTAAAATTTCGTGAAAACGACTTGTTGGGTTCGGAGATGTTGCCGCACGACGTAATCTACCAAAGAAGAGAATTTCGCAGCAGAATGAAATCATTTTATTTTGCTTGACAGCATTACGAAAAATATGTCAGCCGCACAATAAATTTCCATGTCATGTAACATGTTTATATCGTGCTGCACTTAATATTGCAACTTTGTTTTACTTCATGTTATAACTTTGTCAATGAATAGCGTGGCCTTTCCAATAATGTTTTTTCCAGAACAGCGGTTTACTGAGCTTCAAATCGCAACTTGTAAGCTCATTCTGGTCAGCTGCATACGTATAACTGAGATCCGCAGGGATGAGTTCGAATCTACCTTGGTGGGAGTGGCCCCGGGGCCATACCTCATGGCTACATCTATGGTCGCAGGATTACGCATGATGTGTGCTTCCACCCGGCTTTTCCACTGGCAAGTGCGAGGGTGAATCTACAGTAGTTCAGACAATTGACAGCTACACAAAATATTACATTCAAGTATGTTCGATTGGATTAAGTAATTTGATTCAGCGATTAGATGGTATGTTTTTTTGTTGCAGTACACCACTTCATGAGTTATGACGCTCAGCATTATCAGTTGACATCACGCCCCTGCGTTTTCCGTGCGCGCTGCTGTTCGCTGGCCTGAAGCGATACCCTGGGGCCGTCTACACACTGACCTGACAGGGTAACACCACCGTCTGGCCCTGCTGTACGTGCTGGTCAGACGGTTGTCTGACGAACGACTGCAGAGTCCAGCTCCGTCCGATCAGCGGGCAGAGGTACAGCAGCAGCACGCACCGCCGCCACATCTGCCGGACACAGACAGAGGTCAGCACAGGTCAGCAGGCAGAGGTACAGCAGCAGCACGCACCGCCGCCACATCTGCCGGACACAGACAGAGGTCAGCACAGGTCAGCACAGGTACAGAGGTACAGCAGCAGCACGCACCGCCGCCACATCTGCCGGACGCAGACAGAGGTCAGCACAGGTCAGCACAGGTACAGAGGTACAGCAGCAGCACGCACCGCCGCCACATCTGCCGGACACAGTCAGAGGTCAGCACAGGTCAGCAGGCAGAGCTACAGCAGCAGCACGCACTACCGTCACATCTGCCGCCACACAGGTCAGCAGACAGAGGTACTGAAGCAGGACGCACCGCCGCCGCATCTGACCAACAAGGACTCAGATCAGCGCACGTCACCGCAGTTAATTGGCATTCAGCAGGTCTTGGTCAGGGAACAAAAACAGGCAGACAGGATTGTCAATACAAAGATCACCGCCATATCGGCTGCCGGACAAACCCGTCTTTAGCGGTGTCTTTTCCATGGTACTATGCTGTGTCGTTTATCTGTGTTGAACAGACCTTCAAGCCAGCAATATCGACATCCGATATGGAGTCAGTTCGCACTTAATGTGTAGTAAGTGAACACTCCCACATAAAAGGCTTGACAAAGCTATAGATTAGAAAACACCTTTGAAGTAGAAGAGTAAAAAACAGATTTAGGGCATTTCGGCACTCGTTAACTTTGCTGTTTGACAAGAACAGCCTCCAGTCATTTTTCCTTCTATCTGAGCCCTCCATTTACTAGTCGACTTTTTCTTCTCAAACGAGTTCCCATCAGCTGAGGCTGCCATGTGCATTGCACTTGATTGACAGGCTGTCCCCGATAGCGTGGCGCAGGCAAGGCCAGTCCAAGATAAACCTGCCGGCCGACGAGGCGGAGCTCATTTTAATGATCGCTGCACATAAATCGCCAGCGTTGTTTGTCTCGGCGGACGCGGCTCTTATGCACTGCCAGATCCATCGGCCTGATTTGTGGCCGCGATAAGATCAGGTACCCGGCGAGCCTGCAACGTGAAGCCATCCGTTCGGGACCGTCAACAACAATAGCCAGAGCACGGGGTGTCCGGGAAAAACGCCCCGTGGCAATTTAGTCTTTTTCGTACCGCGATGGCTTGCGTTAGAGGAAGGCAAACAATTGGAGGTCTGCGAGATGCATAGCACTCCACGGATACGTGATGTGTGAGTCAAACGTAGAGTCATTCACACAGAGTGATTAGTTCTGCTGCAAGTTGCATCCTAACGGCTCACGTGATCGTGCATGAAAACAAAATTAAAAGACATCTGTAGAGTAAAAACATGTAACTATCAACCAAACGAATATTGGTAACCTTTTACGATATTGCGCTGAAACGAATCGTTTTTGGGTGCTCGGACCCGTGACGGAATTACCAAAGTGAATACGACATGAATACTTTGTCAGAACTGGCACCCATGTGGACAGAATGTGGAGATCCACCACTTGCCTCAAATTATTTGGGAAAACGGACTTAAACTTCCATGAAAATATACTCCCGATGTGTTCAAAACAGTAATAATATGGAAGCTTCAGACAGGAGATAAGAGCTGTTTCTGCGAGCATTCGCTCAGCTAAATCAGGTAGGAATGTGTGCATGTCAACGAGTACGTTTTACGCCCAAATGCAGACAAAGACAACAAAAATGGAACGATACAAAGCTAGAATGGCTGTGAGTTGTTCGATGTCGTCAGTCATGGCGCTTGACCTTTATCGGCCTGATACTTTTCAAAAAGCATATTTGGCAGTCACTAAATGTTGATCCCTGCATATCATGGCAGCTGCAGTCATTTCACACGCAGTCCAATGAAAAGCAGCCACGTGGATCAATAAAATCACAAAACAGCCCAGCTTAGATGAGCAGTTAAGATGAAAGAACCGAATTATCCTAAGTTTCTTGATCGGGCATCTTCTTCCCGCTGCCGAAGACGTCGAGGGATCTGGCCACTCTATGGGCCGTCCAGTGACGGGGAGCGTAAGACCACGATGTAAGCCAGCCAACAAAAGGGCATTAACACATGTGGCTGCATCGTGTGCCGCCCAGTGTCAAGTTCACTGCATAAAACCGCACTCACGTAACAACCATACTGTGCCCCGGTCGGTCTAGACGGAGCACCCCATACCAAAACCCAGTCAGTCTGGACAGAGCACCCCATACCACACCCCAGCCGGTCTGGACGGAGCACATCATACCACAACCCAGCCGGTCTGGACGGAGCACCCCATACCACAACCCAGCCGGTCTGGACGGAGCACCCCATACCACAACCCAGCCGGTCTGGACGGAGCACCCCATACCACAACCCAGCCGGTCTGGACGGAGCACATCATACCACACCCCAGCCGGTCTGGACGGAGCACATCATACCACACCCCAGCCGGTCTGGACGGAGCACATCATACCACAACCCAGCCGGTCTGGACGGAGCACATTATACCACACCCAGCCGGTCTGGACGGAGCACATTATACCACACCCCGCGCCGGGCCGCTGGCGACCGATTGCAGTGCGTGTGATTAGATGTAATTAGACGGCGCCGTGGCCGGACAAAAACAGCTCGGCCGGGCGCCCGGTCAGGGCGGCCGGTGTGTGTGGCCGGCCACCTAGCCGGCCGGCGACCGCCAGCGGAACGCAGCGTCACTCCACGGACAGCAGATGCGACTCCAGCCTACGTCGAGATCTTAGGAACAGGTGTCTGGGTCGGCAGTAGTCAGTTGACAACACTAGGTGTAAACTTGCGAACCACGCTGAGTTGCAATGACGCAGATGTGATCCGGAAATGGGACAAAAGTATATATATATATATATATATATATATATATATATATATATATATATATATATATTGCCGCGGTTACAAGCAAGCTTGCAAAAACGACGAGCTAAACCATGGCAAATGCATCTGTTTCTTAGAAATTCACGCGCAAGTCATGAATGGCTCACCAGGCTAACAGCGGCCATACTAAACCATACGGCCGGCCATACGGCCATACAACGATACTAACCCCGTCATAAGCAATGTGCTTTAATAAATATGGATAGGATCACGGCGATTATCGCGGACTCGCGAGATTCCTCGGCAACGACGAACATAAAAAATCTTGCATGGCTGTGACAAGAACTTAAAAGCCATCGGCTATTCACAAATGAATAATGCGTTTTCGCTTCGGAAGATAAGCCAGACGAGGATTTCATGCCCTGGTGCGGCATGCCTCAGTGATGGAATATGGCGATGATGCCCTGGACAGCGAGGCATCGTGTCATATACGCAAATCAGGCAATATTTTCAACATAGCTGACTGGCATTCCAGTCACATTCAGCATATGCCTCCCCTCCTATCGCAGTGGCCGTCTCTGTCCAGTAAAACGTGGCCACTTGGCGGACATAGCGGTCTCGTTCCCTGTATCCCTGCATGGCCTCCCTTTCTCTACTGTCGCTCCCTTCCACAGAACTGATCCTCCATGCCTCTCCCGCTGCTCCTAAATCACTGCAGTACTAGCCTCCCACTCTGTTCCCTCCACCACTGCCGACCATGCTCGCAGGAGCGTAGGAACTTGGTAGAGCCAGATCTATTTTGAGGCCATTTCTTTCCATACAATACCGTAGGACCTCTATTCAAAATTTTTCGAAGTGGATGTTACCTACGTCAGTGCCGCCGCCTTACCCATCCTATAGGCTCGTACGCCCATGGTGCCCACCATCCCCATCTCTCCTGTTATTTCCCGAAGAAATGCCAACCTTCCCGGCTACAACTGTTGTTCCCTTTACCACTGCCGGCCCTCCCGGACGTCTGCCGCTGTTCCCCGGACCACTGCCGACCTCGGGCGTCTGCCGCTGTTCCGAGGACCACTGCCGACTTCCCGGGCCTCTGCCGCTGTTCCCCGGACCACTGCCGGCCTCCAGAGCGTCTGCGCTGTTCCAGGGAGCTCTGCCGGCCTCCCGAGCGTCTGCCGCCGTTCCCCGGACCACTGCCGACCTCGAGCGTCTGCCGCTGTTCCGCGTAGCTCTGCCGGCCTCCGAGCCTCTGCCGCCGCTCGCTGTCGGCGGTCGGCTCGCCGGCGCGGCCTGTGTACCGTTACGGCCGGCGGGAGCCGGTGGCGCCGAATAAACAGCAGCCGCCGCCTCGGCTAATGACGGCCCGGCTATCACGCCGGTATCGCGCCGAGCCAGGCCGAGCCGGGCCGAGCCGGCGCCGGTCATTTGTTAATTAGCAGCCGGCCAGGCCGACAGCGCCACCAGAGACGAAGAAAGGGCTGCAGCAATGGACATCAGGCGACCAGAAGCGACGGCCCTGGGTAGGAGACTGGCGGAGTCTGGCCACCCGCCGTAAAATCGCCGCCCTGGGTAGCAGACTGGTGGATTCTGGCCACCCGCCGTAAAATCGCCACCCTGGGTAGGAGACTGGTGGAGTCTGGCCACACGCCGTAAAATCGCCGCCGTGGTTAGCAGACTGGTGGAGTCTGGCCACCGCCGTAAATTCGCTCACAAAGCGGACAGGGGTCGACATTAGAACAGCTACACCGACATCGTCTCGCTCGGACACGACGGCGGCGAACTGAGCCGCCGGTCCGGTTCAAAGTATTAGCCGAAGGGCGACTGGTAACCGGGACTTTCGACTGGAACATTTCGGCCTGTTCTGGGCCCTGGGTTTCATGTATGTTGCGCTCCGTCAGTTCTGTTCGGCTTTGTTGGTGACGGCACGGGCTTTTTGGCTTTTGACAGCACTTGAAACGTCAGGGTTGACGGCAGGACCATGTAGTACCCACCAAGTGGGCGTAACGTACATCTGGTCTTGCGCGTAAGATTCGTTCTAGTTACGTTTTCGGATTATATTGGCACAACTGACTCTGATAAAACTTGATCACCGCATTCCTGCCGCTAATTTTCCCCGTCATTTCTACGAACCTCAAATTAGCCGCCAGCTCACCGTGTGCAGAAGCGATATCGGCTCTGGCATATAATAAATCTGATAGGCGTCTGATGGGAGCGTCAGATAGGATCGTGAAAGTAGCCAGTATAGCATCATTATTCATGATACACTTTAGGAGGGAGATGGATGTGTGGCGGAGGGTACGCGAACCTCAGGCACCAAGTGCGCTCCAAAAACGGGCCACACTCTGATACGATCAAGAAATTAGGAGATCACACTTCCGGGGGCGGGTGATCAGTGACATTTATCGTACCAGGTATCATGTAAGGCAGCCAGTCTGTCTCCTGGAAACAGTAACAAATATGTCATATTCATGGTTCGGCCCTTCTGCCGAAGCTCTGTGACTAGGTTTTGGTGCAGTGTGGTTTTCCATATGCAGAACACGATGCTCTTACACAATACATGTACATGTATATATATATATATATATATATATATATATATATATATCGCGCGAAATGGTCCGAAACTCTCCATTTTATTGTATTGCATACGGTGATTATATTGGTTTATGTCACCGAACGAAATGACTTGAGGACCTGTCAAAACTATTATTCACTGGTCCTGGAGCAAAATGTCTCGATCGCAAACATTGCTGATTGTTGAGGGATTCTGATAAGATAATTCTGATAACTGAATTCTAACCCGAGGGCATCAAGAAATCAGCTCACTCTAAAAACTGCAACGATGTCAGTTTAAATGTCTTGACAGAAACATGCGTGCTTTAATGGCTACATTTCAAATCTTTTTACTGCATGGGCACTGTCATGAGGCAAAAACGCTTATTGCAACTCACGTGACTCGTTCCTACAGAAAGAAGTCAGAAATAAGCCCTTTGTTGATCAGCGGTAAATGAAAGTACGGACAACGCCTGCAACAGATAGGCCCAGCTGACGGTCACGTGGAGATGTTTAGCAATTATAATTGCCAGTGATCTGAGGATTTCTCGGTATATTGCGACGTTTTTGCGACATTGAAATGCCGTAGACATGGACACTGCAGTGCAGGGGCGACTCAGGCATAACAACGTCAATAGAGCCATGCATCAACGCCTCAGTTCCTTGTAAAATCTAGTGCACGAGTTGCATTTTAAGTACTTTACCCAATTACAGAGTGCAAAGAATCCTTAAAACTTAAAAAACCTTTAAAATCCTTAAAAAATCCCGCAAGAATCGGTTACTGTCATCGCGGAGCCGGGCTAGTCCATTGTTTCCTGTGAGACAAATACCGCGGCCGGCTCCGGTCCGGGTCGGTCGTCGGTGAAAAATCACCGTCCACCCGGGCTTCCCTGTCACACGCCGGCGACCGGCACGCCAGACCGCCGGGCACGCCGCTAACGTTGCCCGCTGCCGTGGCTCGTGATTAAAGGCTGACGCGACCCTGTCTGAACGGCCGGGCCGACCGGCCGCCGCGGCCGCCTCCTTTGTGCGCGGCGGCCGGCGATATCACCAGATCGACACGGCCGGACACAGCCGGCCCCCGGACGACCCCGGCCGGCTCCAGCTCGAGCTGTCGGCCGCCGGTCGACGGCCGCTGCGCGCCGGGTACTGCCCATTCACGTGCCGGGACGGGGCACGAGCCTTCGTCCCAGCGGGGCCCTTCCAGCCAGGCCTCGGGAGCGTGTCCCTCGACATGCGAGTACAGCCGCTGCCACTACGGTCCGCGACTCGGGTCACGCTCCTCACCTGCCCGCCGTCACGCCGCGACGGCGGCTACCCCGCGGACTTGTCATCAGGGCGGGGTAAATTAAACAGTCTCGTAACTCTGATGACCAACGCTACAGTCACGAGTTCTTAATTAACGAGCGTATCTGCGTCTAAGCTTCACGGTGCTGAGACACCTCCAGTCGAGCTGGAAGGAGCCAGTGGTGGAGCCATCTGCACAAGAAAACAAGGGTCGGGTGCGTTTTTGTCTCGAAACGGTACCTTCGAACCGGTTCTTAAACATTCCGATACACTTAAAAACAGATATTTCAACTTCTTGCCATTTGATTATCATTTAATTGGACGTGTTCTCGACTTTGTGCGTCTAGGACCGGCTAGTATCCAGCAAGATCATACGCTCACCCTTCAGCTCAGCTAATGCATAGCTATTTTAGAACGGAATGCACATCATTACGCAGCTGTAACAACCGAGTCCCTTGAGGCCTTCAGTTGATCTGTTTTAGCCTCATCTTTATATGATGCATAACTGATTCACGTACGAACACACTTTTCAAGAAATCAGAGTAATTTTGGAATTTCGTTTCCACGATAGTTTTTAATAACGCACACACATACAAACACTCTCACTCGCAATGTGGACTGCGACCAGCGCTTTCAGCCGACATCAGAGCACGGCGTGGCACATGTCTAAACATCGGAGAACTGCATGATGTTCCTGCCCAGCTATTTAACTTTCCGTCGGGTTTTATTTTATAAAACCAAAATACTTGAAGGGAATTACGCCGCGGTATTCAAGTACCAAGCACGCCGAACCGAGGTTGTCATGTTCCTGAAGCACCGACTCAAAGTGTAGTGTGGTCCAAGTCCTCCGCAAGTTCCTAGATCCGGCGCGCTCTGCTAAAACTGGGCCGTTTCCGCATGAGTCGGCCGTACACCCAGAACTGGTGGCACGCTGTCTTTTGCCGCTTCAGCCGCGCTCCGACACCAAGGTGGACCCTCGTGACCGTGTGCGAGCTGCTGGCCGACCCTGGTGACCGTTGTGTCGTCGGTGGACCCGGATGACCGGTGTGTGAGCTGCTGGCGGCCCTGGGTGACCGATCTGTTGTCGGTGGGCCCGGATGACCGGTGAGTGCTCGGTGGGCCCGGATGACCGGTGGGCGGTTGGTGGGTCCGGGTGACCGGTGTGTGGTCGGTGGGCCCGGGTGACCGGTGTGTGGTCGGTGGGCCCGGGTGACCGGTGTGCGGTCGGCGGACCCGGGTGACCGGTGGGTGGTTGGTGGACACGGGTGACCGGCGTGTGGTCGATGGACCCGGTGACTGGTGTGTGGCGGTGCACCCGGTGACCGGTGTGTGGCGGTGGAGTGGCGGGTGACCGGTGTGTGGCGGTGGGCCCGGTGACCGGTGTGTGGCGGTGGAGTGGCGGGTGACCGGTGGGTGGTTGGTGGGTCCGGTGTGTGGCGGTGGACCCGGTGACCGGTGTGTGGCGGTGGAGTGGCGGGTGACACCGTGGGAACGCGGCGGTCGCCGGAGCGTCAGATAACCCCGCCGTCTCCCCCAGCCCCGTACCGGCTCGGTTGGAGCCTGGTATCGGTCTCAACACGAACATGGGGGGCAGCGACCCCTCCCTTCCACACTGCCACTTCTCTCCTCCTTCCTCAGCAGACCACAGGACTCTGGGTTATGATCAACCCAGTACCGATAACGGAGGTCTGACACCTTTGTCGCAGCCAGTTAAAATATCCGCGTAAAAGAAACGCTAAACATTGAGAGACGTTCCAGTATTTCATATTATTCTAAGGACATGCCTTTGACTGTGTGCCAGGCATATTCACTACCTTAACTGTACGCAAAAAGGTTCGCATGGACTTTTAGCTATCTTAAAGTTGGCCAGCCACACAGCAATGTTTTGCTCCAGAACATGTCCAGCATGTGTTGGTCGCTGATGTTACAGGTCCCATGAACGAATGTGTGCGTGCCTGAATTCTGAAATGATAGTAAAGGACACTTCGTGGTCGACATAACCCGTTTTATCCTTGGGCTGTAAATGAGCTCATTACTGCTCACCGCTTGATAGGGGCGCCCGCACGAACCAGTCCAAGACATGATCCGCAGCACGCATTCCAACAGGGTTAGCATGTCCTGGCGCTTTAGTGGTGGACAATTACACATTTCCGGTCATTCGAGGTGAGAATACAGTGCATGCACGAATAATGGCCAAGCGTCACTGCGGCTGGGTGCCAATCCATCCAAAGTAACTTGACGGGTTTATAGGGGTTCTGGCAAATGGCTGACCCCGAGTACCGCACGTCGTGTTCCGGGGACAAGGACAGGGGTGCTCGCCCCAGCCATGTCGTCATCAGATTTCGATTTAAAGTCATCGCCCTAAACAATTTTTACGTTTCAGGCGTGGCTCAATGTGGCACTGTACGACGTGTCGTCCAAGACAGACGAGTTCCTGCAATCAGGTGGTTTTAGAAAGAACTATAAATTCTTCTCGACAGTGTCCTACGGCATTTAGATATCGGTGCCTCCGTCAAGTCTCCAGTTTCAGAAGGTTCGGACGTTCGTTCCGTTAGTTTTTTGCAGCACCTTTAGAAATCGCAATGATTTCAAACCATGTCACAGAATATGACAAATCGCTCGTTTATCTAGTAAGATGTCTGCGTAGGCGTAAAAGGAGAAGCCTTGGGGAATGAGATTGGCCAAACATTTTGGAGCCAAGTAGAGATAAAGACTGATTTTTTTAGAGGGTAGGGACAGACATAATGACGCATCACTTGCGAGTGAAGTGCACGTCTTTGAACCAGCAGACCTCGCATTTTTACTGAGTACGATGATTGTTACTATTTACCGCGGTTCCCTATGATCGTCCATGAAAAGGAGGGGTCGTAACCCCGATCGCTAGTTTATCCGTCTAGATATGTCTGAGACTGAACAGAAATCCAATGAGGTGACATTTAAAGAAAAATCGTGTTTTTTTTGGTACACACCGTCGGGTATGTGTAAAATTCGCGGTATCTGCTCTGAAATGAAATAAACTGCCACACGCGCGTCGCCAAATGGTATTGGTTTTGAATGGGGCATCATACACCACAGCCAAATTCGGCCTTTTGTTCTAGAAGGCAGCAACGAATATCGTGATCCTTCCCGCTGCCATCGCATCCAACTATTTAGCCCTGGGAACGGTACCGTGGAGAGTTTGCGTTATCTGTCCCCGCCGACCCTCCGCGATGTGCACCACGAGACCAGGCAGGCTCGGCCCGGACCCCTTGACCCTGGTGCCGGTGCCGGGGAAATGTGGCCGGAGGGTCCCGGTGGAAGCCCAGTGGGTCCCGGCGACCGCCCATCGTTCTCGGTAAACACAGGCGCACGTATAATGCGGCTCGCCGGCCGCCGGTTTCCAGCAGCCGAATGAATTATTCAGCCGCTCAACAAGCCCCCGAGCCGAGTGATTTAATGACCAGCCAGCGGGACTTCGGGCCGACGCAGACCGACTGCCATTTGCGTGTCGCATTAATTTGTCATAGCCTGACAGATTATTGGAGTTCGGCGCGGAGAGCAGGGCTGGCTCAGTGATGATGGGAGGAAAGACCGAGAGGACGGGTGGCTCGGTGATGACGAGAATATAGATTCTAAGGGCGGCCGGCTCAGTGAAGGGAGAGGACAGACTGAAAAGACAGGCAAGCCCTCTACCAAAAGACGTTGTTCAGACGGAGAGGACAAGCCATCTTTGCAGTGGTAATGGGGGGTAGAGAGGGCTAGCCTGTTGCAGAAATGAGTAGACTTGAAGACAAGCGGTCCCTGCGGAGGTATCCTCAGTAAAGAAGAGAAACCATCCCCTTGATGGCATCCAGAGGGAAGAATGGAGACAGACGGTTTTGTGATAGTAAGCTAGGTCAGCAAGAGAACAAACCGTGTCTGTAACGGTACATCGAATGAAGAGAAAGGCGAAACTATAGCGAAACGTCCCAGTGACGGTACTGAGTAGAGGCCTTGCTCTCAGGGGTATTGCTTTATGGATCTCAGACTAAATCAGTTAATAATCACCAACAGCATCTGTAGTTTTTCTTGGAAGCTAAAGACTTCGATATATTTTACGCTGGCACGGTTCACTAGCCGAAACACGAAAACCGCCGTTTTTTAGTGAAAATTGCATGGGAACAAAGCCGAAACATCTGACTTATGTTCATGCTGCTGTGTAAATACAAATAACTTGACAAGCATGATGCACACAATGAAAGCTGGAAATTATTACAGTGTCACGCGAGGGAATAAATGCATCAACCTTCGACTGGAATCTGGCTGTTTTCGTCACTCTCTCAGATTACGAAAATGGATTCGAAAGTCGGCCAGATAATATAATCACTCAAAAACGCATCGCCAGCATCCCGCGGCCTACTGAATTACAAACGGCGCGGCCAGCCACTAGGGTCAGGGCACGATGTCCCCTTTCACGCCATTGCCGTAGTGTTGACTCCTACAGGATCGAGTACGAACTCGGTCTATGGGACGAGGAAGGAGATGGGCGGGGACAGAAATGTATCTGTGGACGCCTGGAGGTGTTTTCCGATTGTGTCATGCACGTCCGCTCTCGTGTGAAAATCTCACGTCGATTGGTCACAGTGGCTTGTTGAAATGGTTTCACATGGACATTACCGAAACATGTCGGTAACAAAATCGTCGTTTTCCTTCCATCCCACGATTATTGACTTATCTAAACCTGCAGAAATTTGAGTTCTGCCATCAGTAATCTTTGTTAGTTATATGATTTTGGAACATTTTCTACCGACACACGCAAAAAATGGCAAAATCGCCCAGATACATTGCCCGAGCTTCTGTTGGTTGCCCACCGCCGTAAAACTCTAATGTACAGGTAAACACGATAACTGCCCCACCCAATTAGTGACGAGAACTGCGGGCCAAGCCAGACTTATGTGAATCAATGTGTACTGAGAAGTCAGTCAGCCGCAGTAGGGAATCGACGAAACGAATGTTCGACAAAAGGAAGATTACAGTCAAATACGGTTTCACCATGTGCAAGACGGACCAAAAGTATGGAAATCCATGCTGAGTGTTTTGCAAGAAGTGTACAATGCTGGGTCTGAGTTCTGAATAAGTCCTTGTGTACAAATGCACATAACAAGTCAGCATGTTAAGAAAAGTCGGATATGGTGTGCCTAGACCCATTTATACATGAAGCCGTTTGAAAACTACTGAAGCATTTCTCAGGGAAATTTACACATGACTTGTAGAATTTCCTCGAGATACATGGCTTACGTGTACTACAAATACACGTCACAGAGCTCCATAAACCTTCATTGCTTACTGTCGTACGTTGTTATGAGATGTTGCTACGTTGTGTTGACCATGTTTTTTTTTACTGCAGAAGCAATTGCTGCATGTGCAATATAGAAAAGAGCATAAGTAGGCACGATTTTCTCCTTTTTGAAAAATCGTGCATTTTGAGCAATTATTCCGAGACATCGGTGGAGGAGCCTTTTCATCATTACCATAGAGCTAATGTTAAAACCAGTTCAAATTGGTACGGCGGTGGGGTCGCTGCCCCACCTTTCCTTTGGTCTGCTACACACAAGATTGTTCGACACACATTTAGCTAGTTCTTGCTATGTGTACGTGTTATTTTCTGGTAGACAATAAGCCATTTCGAAAGTCAGTTTCCTGACGCCACCGAAACTTCTCAAGACTGTAGCATCGCAAAATAACAGAGTTATTGTCTTAAGTGGATGTTACACCGAGATGAAACACGCGAAAGACGGACTTCATCGCTAAACATTTTAGATACCATGTGCGTAAAACGTAAAATGCGGTGTGACGCGGTGTATACGTAAATCGCCCGACGGACGACTGCTGTTGAATTTTCCGATCAATCTAAAACGTTCAGCCATGTCCAACTATTGCTGGATGTCAGATCAACAGACGTACAATGTGACGGTAGCGGCATGCCTGAAACATGTGTATTCGTCAGTGACTGGTCCCGTTTTGCCAAAATAAGGCTCTGTTTGGCCAGCTGCATTCTCCCTGCGCAAAACCTTGGCTCCTGCACTCCTGCATTAGTTTCCTCCATCCTTTTTGTTCTGATTTGTTCTAAAAAAAAAAACACGTCCACGTAAAGGCAAGGGTGCACAGGTTGCATCAGATAAGAAGTGAATCATTTTAAATGTCGATTGCGTTTTAAAACATTCTGGTGGCGTTATTCATATTCATTGTATAATGTTTTTGTGAACTACCTTGTGTCACGAATATGACAGCCGTCCACAGTACCATAAATGAAGCGCAGCTGGGAAATTTAGTTGCCCTCCTGAGCCCAGTACTTTTTTCCTGCCTTCAACGATTGTAAATGACGGGCTTTGTCATTAAAGTGTAAAAGCCACCTTGACTCGGCCTAGGGTTTGAGCAAACCGATGAATCTAGAACTCAGTCAAAACCAGACATCCACGATACCCTCTCCGTTTCTTTTTTTAGTGCGGTATTACTGGTGAGTGCTCAGTACTGGACATTGCTCTAACTGGTACCATTACACATTACCACACGGGCATCGAAGAACTGCGGTTGCGAGCACTCGTTCTTAATTGCAGCAGAGTGAAAGTATTGGTGAAATGACAACGGTGCCTGTCGTATTGTCTGTGGCACGACATAAAACCACCCTTCAATCACCACCACGTAAAATCCCGCCCAGCTAAGCGGCGATAGCTCCACCGCTCGCAGGCTACCTGAGCTACTCTAACAAGACGCAGTTGTCGGCAACATTGTCAGCGGGTTTCCAGACACGAGCGACGACATCAGCAAAGCTCGAGGGCAGTCTGCAAAGCGACCAAAAACGGCACGTAAGCATGACAGAGGCTTCTGGGAATAATAAAATTAGGGCACCGGTGACCGGGCTGATGCTGAAGCCAATCAGAGTGGAAGTCACGGAACTCACCACGAGGGTGGTAGCCCCAGGGGGGTGGATCAGTTTCCTCACGTCCCTCTGGTGGGTGCAGGAGGTGGCCACGGTTCGGTACCCGGGCCCAGGCGGCGGTCCTGTGCGCTCACACACACGCCACCACCACCAGCTCAGTTTCCGCCGCACAGTTTCCCGGTCTTCCGCGGTTCGCAGGTTCCGAGCTGGTCCTGACGTCGACCGGGCTGGCGCTCCGATCTCCCGCACGTGCACTGACGTCCACGCCGTCAGACCGCCATCGCCTCTCGCGCGGAGGCGACTGCAGTGCGTCTCCCGCCGCTGACGTCTCCTCCGTCCGCCGGAGCCAGACTCGTCACTCCACAGACACCGGGCGGCCGGCGGCACGCCGACACCGGCCCTCTCGCCTCACGCCAGGGGGGCACCTGGCACGGCCTGGCTCGCTCGGTCGGCGGCACCTGCGGACGGGGCGGGCGCCGGACGAACACTGAGCGCGGCCGCGGCCGGCCGGTCCCGCGGCCGCGCCGCCGGCCGCCGACCAGCTACCGGCGAACGGCACCTGCCGGCTCACCTCTCGCCCGGCCGGCCGCGCGGACGCAGCGCCGCAGATAAACGGCACCCGGCACAAAGGGCAGATTTGATGGCGGCGGTGATTACCGCAGCAGGACCGAGCTGCCGGAAGGGCTGCTGATCCGCCGGGCTGCGACCGAGGGCTGCCGACACCCGGGGCTAGGACCTTCCTGGCGGACCGGAGCTCACTGGAGCTGGAGCTATCGGCTGGAGCTGTCGGCCACGTCTTCTCGACTTGCGACGAGCGTGCCGCTGGGGTTTGCCCAGACGAAGCATGGTTTTGAGATGATGTAACTCCTGCAATACGTTCTGGGCGCAGCTTGCCATAGTTTGGGCTGGCGCCCAAACTATGGCGTCACATCACAATTTGAAACCCCCATACACCGATTTACAGGTAATTCCTTCCATGCGATGCAACTGACCCGATATTCTAAATACCTAAATAAATAAAAACTTTGTGGGCATTGCCATTAGCCCCACTTGCTATGGATGTGAGACGGGGAATCCAGGGCAGGATCCGAGCACCGCGAGGAAGATCGGACGGGCGCCCCGCTGTGCGTTCCCCGAGCTGTCGCGTACGGCTGACTCCTCCGGCGGCCGCCAGAGTCGGGACGGCGGAGAAATCTGCAGGGCTCCGATTCCCTCTCGAACCCAGCGGCTGAAAACGGGAAGGAAGATTTCGAAAATGTGATAGAGATCGAGTACATGGACTGGGGCGGTCCTCTGAAGCAAGTCACCGCCGTCTTTACATCCATGATTCATTGTCTCCATTGTTCAGCACTATCAGCGACTTTATTAGGTCACTGTAGGCCTATAAATTGTCGTTACGTTAGCAGCGACCAGCATCATTATTACACCAGCCTGGGGCGCAAACAGAGCGCTACATTTGAGAGCGCGACTACTCTAAAACGAGGCAGACATGTGACCTGTCCACTCTCAGGCACTATACGATCCGATGTTTCATGACAACAGGCCGTTGTGAAACACATCGGAGATGAAGTGGCATTTCCGCCTATGTGTGAATCGCTCCTGTTGTAACTGAGGATCAATATAAAGCAAATCTGCCCCGACACTTGCGTCGATTATGACCTAGTATCTTGAAGCTGGCTGCAACGTCCGGCATCTCTGCATTACTGAGGCTGGCATGTCACCACCAGTAAAATGGGTTGGTTCCCTTCCACCTTGGTTTTCTGAAGGAGCACGAGGCAGTACCACGTCGCCCAATATGTGTGCCGCCGCCCTGCGACGTAAGAACATTACATGTAGGGGAAATGCTGCGAAATTCCGGAGCCAGTCCTGCGTCTGCCCCACGGATGACAACGGATTCCTCAATGTCGCGGTGCTTTGTTGCCTAGTTTCATTCACATTTCCGTTTGGCATTTTTCCTCGGTGCTGTACATTTTCATGAAACAGGATCAAGGGCCCCCGGTGTACTTTTAGCACAGTTTGCAGCGACCGTACCTAGTCGAGCCTGACGTTTAGACGGCCCGTGAAGAAAGATTGCTCGGCGCTACGGAAGAACGCGGAGAGACGACCAGACAGGTTGCCTGGAAGCGTGGCCAAACGAGACAAAATGACCTTGAGCATTTTCGAGCAATAGCCGACGGGAAGCTGTTAACCGGCGTCTACTTTCAGTGTTGCACCAACGGCAATGGACCGCCGGAATCTCAGAACTGCAGCATCGACCGTAATTAATGGCGGTCGGCAGGGGACCTGGAGCATGCGTTGTGATTCTCACCAGTCGGCAGGTGATCTCAAGCATGTTTCTCGATTCTTATCGGTCGATAGCTGGCGTGGAGCATGGTGTGGTTTGTGATTCTCACTGGTCAGTAGCAGACGCAGAGCATGGTCTGGTCAGTGATTCTCACCGGTCGGCGGCCGAGCTCTAAAACCAAAAGTTACTCGGTCGGCAGCAAGCTGTGGTCGAACGTTCTTCTCACTATCTGACCGCATCTTGAAAGGCAGTTCACTGCCCTGGATGTCAAAAAGTACTAACCGGTCCGATCTTGACAGAGCGAACAAAGGCTAGTCGCCCGCGTACTCCGGATGGCTAAATTCTCTTCGCCATTTCCAAATGATTTTAAGAGATTCAATCTGTTTGTTTTTGGGCTAATGACTTCATGCTCATTGGAGATTTGCCCAACGTCAGGTACAATGGCGCCAAACAATGGCTTTATTTTCCTGCCTGTTCTCCATTCACTCTACTCTTTGTTCCTTTATCTTTAATCTTGGCGGTCAGCGCATAGATACACGATGCTCCAATCAGGAAGTACCTTCCATCATGTCAAAAATTCCATCATGTCATGGAAAGAATGTGCAGTATAAGTTTCCGTGACTAGATTCACTCTTAGTTTATATTTTCACCTGTCTCATGCCTACCCTTTCTCTATCATCTTCTAGCGTTACGATATTCTTTAGATCTCTCCCCTTCTTTGCCTTCTTCGTTCTCTTGCTTCCTCTCTGTCTTTCTTTCTCTATCCCCTTTCCTCTATTTCTTTCTTCTTTTCTTTCTCTCTCTCTCTCTCTCTCTCTCTCTCTCTCTCTCTCTCTCTCTCTCTCTCTCTCTCTCTCTCTCTCTCTCTCTCTCTCTCTCTGTCCCTCTCTCTCTCTTCCCGTCCCTGCGGCCCCTGCGGCCTGGCAGCTGCCTCTGTTCAACGCCGGAGACCGCTGCCGGTTACCATCGCCTGCCTACCCGGGGTCGGGCGCTGGCCTCGGTAATTTGTCACGATTTCACGCGCACCTCGCCGACTGCCGCCGCAGACAAAAGGAGCCCTTCCGGAACGATAATTGTCCGTTCAATACAGGCGATTTTCGCCCGACATGGCACTTCTTGGCCGCTTATTCTGTGTCATATTTCCTAACAACAGGTGATCGATTGTCCAGTGATAACTCGGGAAACTGATCACTTATTCATTTCATGGGTGCTTATCCTGACAAAAAAATCGCCGAGCACAGATGATACACACCGATAGATAATACGTCTCCGTTTTGCAACTTTAACGCTTTATGGATGGGTGGCGGGCATTTGTTAATACATGATAAGGATCAGAAAATATATTTTGAGCTTGATGGATTGGCCATGATCTGGGAAGAATTAGCCATTTTTCATTTTAAACGACAAGAGCCAATCCAAAATTATTTTGAATGACATCCATAGTTGGCGAAAATCCATCCTTGGGCAGCTCCCAAGCGATCGTCATTCGGTGTGAGAGAACGCTATTAGAATTCACTGGATGATCCAGCGGTCATCCATTGGAAACGTTTCCGTCACTGCGTGCGGACACGTGCGGAGACGAGGGAAGATTTGTGGTAGCGGTTTGAGGAGGTGAAGGAAGACTCAAATGTTTCCAGCCACTGTTGAAGATTCTGGGGCTAAGAACTGGTAAGGCCTGTCGCGGAGATTGTCCTCGACACTCCCACTTTCAGACACCAGACCGTCACGCATTCGTCACTGACGGAAAGGAAGCTATCTAAATCCTATCGGGACCCCATTTTTTATTCCATAAATTTTGGTCTGAGTGATTGCTAGGGTGATGCTAGCCATCGGAGCCCGTGATGAGCGCTCGATCGAGCAATTCCAGGAAACGGTCGTTTTTGAGGCGAAAGTTTAACGTGCCACCAAGGGTGCGACACGATCGTGTGGTTGTCGGGTTAACTTTGTATTGACCAGTTGCCACTTGACCCACGGACCAAATATCGAGTAACGTGGAGACTCGAGCCCGTTTTGTCAGCACGGGGAGGCCAGCGCTCTAGCATTTGAGCTACCGATCACGATAGATTAGGTAGAGATGAATCATTTTCTGAAATCTCAGCGCATGGCGCCAGTGCTGATCCAGCACAGCAGCGATGCTGTGCGGAACAGTTCGTGTTGTGAGGGTCTGTAGCGCTGTGCGGGCCTGCAGTGCTGTGCAAGTTTGTGGTGTTCTACAGGTTGGCTGCGCAGGCTGTACAGGTCGGTGGTGCTGGACAGACCGCTAATTCTGGACAGGACTGTGGTGCTGTGCGTGTCAGTGGCGCTGTACAGGTCTGCAGTGCTGTGCAGGGCTGCAGTGCTGTTCAGGTCTGCAATGCTGTACAGGTCTGCATAACTGTACAGGTCTGCAGTGCTGTACAGGTCTGCAGCAGACCTGCAGTGTTATACAGGTCTGCATTGTTGTACAGGTCTGCAGTGCCGTGCAGGGCTGCAGTGCTGTTCAGGTCTGCAGTGCTGTACAGGTCTGCATTGTTGTACAGGTCTGCAGCAGACCTGCAGTGTTATACAGGTCTGCATTGTTGTACAGGTCTGCAGTGCCGTGCAGGCCTGCGGCAGGTCTGCAGGTCTGCGGCGGGTCTCTTGTGCTCTTGTGCCCGGCGTTGTTCGGCCGCGGCGCCGGCCGGCCGCCGGGGCCCGCCCTCGGCTGGGTGTCGGCAGGCCGCCGGCGCCGGGAGCCGGGCGACAGGAGGGGTTGTTGTTGTCGGCCGCGGCCGGGAGGTGCCGCCGGTGACGGCTGTGCTCCCCGCCGCCGGCCGGGCCCGCTTGTTTTCGCACCGTCTCATTAGGACGGACAAATCATGGGCCCGGCGCGGCGGCGCAGGGGCGGCTCCAGCGCCGCCGCCCGGGAGGGTGGGTCACGCAGGGTGACCCCGGGTCAGGCCCGGACGGCGGTCCGCCCCGCCGCCGACCGCTCTTCCGGGCCCGGCGCCCGGCGGGCGGCAGCCGGCAGCCGCAGCTGCGGCGGCCCGCCGGCCGATGGCAGCTGCCGGCGGCGGGCGGACGCGGACGCGGCTGGACGCGCCACTGCCGGCGTCCCGTCAGGTGAGCTTTAACTGCACCCTGTTACGCACCCAGGAAAGCGGACCGCCCGCGGCCACGGCCCACTACTGATTTCAAAGCTCATTGGATGGCTATCGCTTTGATTCCCGGCAATTACGCGGCACCATCCGGCCGGGGATATAATTGGGTGGCCGCGCGCCCGATACGGCCTGTTCTACACGCGTTTTCGGTATTTGTTTATCATTTGAATGTGAAATGAGGCAGCGCCGATGCGGTGGCGATGGACGCCAGTCGGCTCTGTCGGCCGCCCTGACCGGTATTAGCCGGCCGTAACGGCGGCTGGTTGTCGCCCGGCGAGAAGTGGGGCGGCGAGGGGGCGGCGGACGGCGCCGAGACGCCGCGCAGGTCACCGTCGACCGCGGCCGACCGAGGTCAGCGAGAAGCATGTGACCCGGCCCCGCCCGGTCTGACCCGGTCCTGTCTGCCGGCCGGCCCGTCTTGACCTGGTTCTGTCTACTGACCGCGCAGACTGGCACTGACAGTGGGAGCTATTTTTGTGCGCGGACGCTGGCACAGCACCTGTGCACACCGCACGCCGTGTACAGAGCTCGAGGACGGGCCATTGTCCGAGTCGGAGAGGCGGCCTCAACTGATGGCTGAACAGACAGGGACTAATCGTTCTCTCATTCGCGTATGGCGCTTGTTTATCTTTCGGTGTTGCGCGGAGCGGGGGTAAATTTTCGGGTGTCATTTGAAAGAAAGCTTATTTGCTGGGATTGCTTCCATTGTAGCCGCTCAAGCTACGCATCACACAGTAAGCAACACAATTTAAACATATTCTCGTATTGGGCAGGGGGCTTCAGAAACCCCGCTTATCTTTTGATCATCATTTCTAGAGTATTTAATACAATTTCATGAAACCTTGTCACTTTTCCTATTCATTTCTCCTTTGCTTTACTTCAGATTTGCATATTTTTCAAGGGGCGGAGCCAGGCAAAGCTTTTGAAAGGCATCTGAGGCTATTTTTGGCACTGCTTAAGATAAAAGAAAAGTGGATGCCAAAAGTAGCATTAGCATTAAAAGGACAAGCATACAAAAATACTTCTGTTCACCTGTGGTTACTTTGCAAAGCCAGGTCACGGTAAAAAGTCGTCCTTTGTAAATATTTTTGACATGAATTTTCCAGATAAAAAAAGCAGAATAGATGTCACTGACTAATTAGTGTCCTCTGCTTATATTTGGGTTAAGGTAGGCAAGACAAGGCCCAGGGCCTTTCTGTCAAAAAAGAGAACGCGTTCGCACACACGCGTATAAAGCAGCCGCACACACGCCCGATTCAGGCGGAGGGGTTAAGAGCATTTCCTACAACTAAGGAGAGACTGACGGCCCTGGGCCCGACAGAGACGTCTCGTGAGAACCGGCCGACGCCTTGCACGTGTTGGTGCTCAGCACCCTGGCCATGACTCCGCCGACTGGCGGGCGTCGTCGTCACGTGCTGCCGCTCCGGCGACTTCGACGACGGCAGTGGGCAATGACACGGCTGAGTGGAGCCATCAGACACATTGTGGCTTCCCCGGTCAAACACCCGGGGTGGCCGTCGGCCGTCCGACCGTCCGCCGCGGAAGCCAGCCAATCGGCAGCCGGGACCAGACAGTGCCGCGGAAACAGCGAAATTGCTGCGGAAACCAGGCGAAATACGGCAGAAAACCTCCCCAATCCACAAAAAAAAGAAAAAAAAGATCGTACACCATAAACATCAGCTCATCAGTGGAAACACGTTAGATCACTGGAAAACCGACAGCAACTTCCGACACAGAAACACCAATAGCTCGCCTGTTTAAGCCAGATCTTAGGCCCAAAGATACGCCGCGAAACCGATGTCTTTCGCCGCAACGCGCGAACTCGCCGCACGAACCCGCCAGAACGCGCCACTGAATCGCAGGCTTCCCTGCTGGCTGCCTCGACAGGACGTGGCAAAACGCACAGACTCTCAGCGACCTCCCTGAACGGCTTATTGATTCCAGTACCGAAATTACCGGATGTCACGCAGGTAGTTTAGTAAAGAAGAATCGCACTAAAACACGCAAAAACTAGGGCTGTGCTGGAGGTCTGCGCGCAAGCACTCTTTTAATCCATTATGGGTACTCGGACATTATCGCTCCAAATATCTAGAGACTGTACAACTCGAGCGATCCATATAACGGTCCCAACAGCTCACATCAGATGGCCAGTTCAATATCGGAGTGGCAACACCGAAAATAACAACACTGGGCGGGCAGGCACGTTTAAATGTAGTCTACCACTGCTTAATTACAGTTCCGTTTAATCTCCCATCTGTTTAAACGCAATTCACTCTTTCATTGCTAATAAAATGAATTTCTGGTTTACAACAGGCAAATGAGGTTTTTGTTCATTCCGCTGGATGCTGCACAGGAGATAATGAATACAGTAAATTCACACGGGAAACAAATCGGACAACAGGAGGCGAGGCACTGGCACGTGATTGCTAGCCTCAATAACAAACTCACCCTGGCTGGATACAAATGGGCAGGCAAGTTGGCCGGTAAACACGGCGAAAGGATCAGCCGGGAAAGTGTCGCAGGTCTGCTGGTGTGGATCAGTGTGAAAACACAGGCTGGAAATACCGATCAAAGGTACAAACGACAGTGGCCGACAAGCCCCTTCGGTGGGCCTCGGTAGAGCTCTGTCATTGGGACTCAGAAGACCCTGTCGGTGGGACTCAGCTGGCCCAGCAGGCCTCAGTAATCGATAGTCCCTTGAAGATGGGACTCGATAGTCGCCTGTCGGGGGAACTCGATAGTCCCCTGTCGGAGTAACTCAATAGTCCCCTGTCCGTGGGACTTCATAGTCCCCGTCGGTGGAACTCGATAGCCCTCTGTTGGATGGTCTCGATAGTCCCCCGTCGGTGGGACTAGGTAGTCCCCTGTCGGTGGGACTCGGTAAACCTCTGTCGGTGGAGCTCGACAGTCCCCCGTCGGTGGGACTAGGTAGTCCCCTGGCGACAGGACTCGGCCGGCCGCCGACGGCCAGCGGCGGGCAGCAGGAGCAGCGCGCCGTTGGAATGCCCTGCACTCGGCGGCGGCGGCGGCCGCCTCTGATGGGCCGCGCCGGCCGAGTGCCATCGGCTCGTTAGCGCCGATCCGGCCGAATTATCGCCGAATTCCAGGCGCGGCCCGGCCCGGCTCCCCGGCGCATTGCTCTCCAATAAACTAATGAGGCCGGCGGCGGCGGCGGCAGGCCGTCGGTGGACGCTGCCGGACCGGAGACGCCGGCGCCGCAGAGGCCGTCCGCGCCCGCCGACCTTCTCTCGGCGGAGTTCCCCTGTCGGCGCAGTTTCCGGGGAGACGGTCGAATCCCGCCGCGGTCGGTGCCCGGTTCCGGCTCCTGCGCCCGGGACGAACCGGACGATGTTTCGAATATCCGGGTCACAACAGGCAGCTGCAGGAGGTCAGTCGGGCGCCGCGGCCGCCAACTCAGACCATAAATTGCAATCAGATGCCTGGTTTTCCACTGGAGCAGAAATACCATTGGAAATCTAAACACGAATCTTGATGGACAGCCAAAACTTGCCCGGAACATGTCTGGCTTCTACAAGGTTGTTGGGTCGTTTCGTATGGTAATGGACCAGATCGGCAGGGAGAAGTTTTTGGTCGCCGACAGATGGAAACAGGCCAGCGTTGCCGTTCCATCCACCGCCTGGAGTCTTAATAACGACAGCCTTTAAAAGCCTTTCCCAGCACCAGTGCGGTAGCAGCATTCATGATGCCCTCATCAACAGATCCGGCTGTCAGCCCGTGGAAACGACAAACCAGAGTAACCCGAGTCGACGGTGGCCCGAGTCTCAACAAGAGTCTATTGCAGTTCTGGTGCAGCCCGAGTCAGTAGCAGCCTTTTCCGACCGAGTTAACAGCAACACTGGCTTTCAGCCATAGTCGACGACAGCCAACCTCGGAACGAGTCAATGACAGCCTCGCGCGGCTCAAGTCAATAACAGCCCTGGCTCTCAGCCCAAGTCAGCGACATTGCACTGCAGAGCCCTGAGGCAGCATCTTCCTCGGCGGGTGGGCCTGGTCGGGGTATCTTGTCGGCTCCATCTGTCCGTGACCCTACCGACGCCTGGCTGAACCCGCTGGGGCCGGTCCAAGGAGCCTCCGGCCGGCGCTGCTCGGCCACCGTCCGGTGGGCATCTGATTGGGCGTGCAAAAACCGGCCGATCCGGCCCGACGGACCGGACCGGTCGGCGGGCACCTGGCGTCTGGCCGCGCCGGGCCGGGCCACGGCCGCACCGCCGACCCCCGGCCGACCGCAGCCGAGGCTGAGGCCGCAGAGGACGACTGGGGCCGAGACTGAGGCCGCAGAGGACGACTGGGGCCGAGACTGAGGCCGCACAGGACGGCAGGGGCCTAGACTGAGGCCGCAGAGGACGACTGGGGCCGAGACGTGGGCTACGGCGGAGAAGTCGGGGTGGGGGCTGCACTAAACTGATAGCGTCCGCGGCGACACACAATGGCCGACAGCCGTTGACACTGACCAGTCCTTTAATCACTCGCATCGCGGCCGCCCTCCGTGCAAAAAAGCCAGGTCGCCGTTCGCCGCGATTTCTTCTACACCGTGCAACAACACCCTAATTGGACTGTGCAGGTCTCCAATGTGATCTTCCCGAGCGATTATCATTTGGCTAATGGTAGCAAAATTGCTCCCGGTTCATCTGCAGAGAAAGGCCGTGACAGTGATTTGACGCAAAACATGCGATAATTGTTGATACGTAATTGTAAAGACATGCCTCGGAAAAGTCCGAGGTAGTGGCTAGGGAGATGGCATCAACACCAGTCTTCAGCCAATCAGCAACAAAGCAATGATTCAAGACCATAGTTTGTTACTGGATTCCTAAGCAGGCATTGCGTGGCACGGTGATACAGGACGTGCGATATTAGGTGAAGAAGACTCAGGCTGTCTGGTGAGGGTGACTATGGTCTGTGGTCTGGACATGGTCTATGGTCAGCGTCTGGAGAGGCAAACCCAGGACAGTGTCTGGTGAGGGAGATCCAGGACAGTGTCTGGAGAAGGAGGCCCTTGACAGTGCCTGGTGAGGAGGATCCAAGACAGTGTCTGGTGAGAGAGATCCGAACATTGTCTGGTCAGGGAGACCCAGGACGCTGTCTAGTGACGCAGACCCAGGACAGCGTCTGCAGAGGCAGACCCAGGACAGTATCTGTAGGGCCACCGTGTCTGCAGGAGAAGGTCCGTCTCAGTGCCTCCGGCCGGCCTCTCTGTGCCGGCGTGTGTCTGTCGTGCCCGCGTCTGAGGCCAGCGCCGGCGTCACGGCACATTCCGCGCCGCGACAGTCGGCACAAAGCGGCGCACTGTCGGCGGCGGCGCGCCGCCCGGCTGAATACCGCCGGCCGCCCTGTTGTGACGTGTCGGACGGGCCGTGCATTGTGCCCTCCGAAAACAGGCCCGGCCGGTTAGGGGCCGCCGGCTGGCGGGGGGCCGCCCGCCCGGTGAATTAGGCCCGACCGTCTCTTGACTGCCTGCCGGTGCGGAGACCTGGGGCGAGGGAGGGGCGTGGACGCTGTTAACTGGTCACTGTTTGGGACGGACGACGTTGGACAAGCGCCTTCTGTCGTTGCAGACGACGTGACCTGGCCAGTGAGTGGCTTCTTTTGATGTGAATACAGGGTGGCGATTTGCTCTGCTTCCGAACTTACCGATGTACGAGAAACAGCAGTGACTTTACAAAAAAGTCTTTTTATGGGATCGGTGGTTCTCAGCAGGTCTTCTGGTTCTCCGATGGGCGTGCCCGGCGCAGTGTAATGCCCAGTGCCCATCATGATGAACCAGGCTCCTAATGATGGCAACTGCTGTCCTGCCTCAGTCCCACAAACCCGGACTAGGACGACCTGGCCGCATGAGCCGGCCTGCCTAAGCCTGCCCGGATCGGCGTACCTCTATAACCGAGATCGCAGCCTCTCTGGTTTGACCCAGGAGCCAGCCTGGTCCACGGACGGTCCTCAGCTCTGTGCCTTTGAAGCCCGGTGCGGGCCGGGGCCAACCCTCACAACGCTGATCGGCAGAGCTGCATTGAGGAGCTGTCCCGGCCGTAGACGGGGCAGGCGGTCGAAGCTGTCGGGACGCGGGCGTGCGCACTGCCATTACGGGGCGCTCTGCCGGTGTGAATGCCGTAACAAGTGCGCGCCGGCGGCGTCTGCTCGTTACGCGGCCCTGTATGTGTCAACAGGCGGCGAGTTATTGGCTTTGTTAGGGCGGCTGGCGCGGGGCCGGGGCCGGTGAGCGCCGCTAAAGGGCTGCCTGCCGGACACGGCGCCCATGGTGGCTCTCTATTGTTGTCAGGCTGGTCGGAGCCAGGCGGAGCTCACGACAGGTGCCAACGACCGTCGGGTCGCAATGGGATGCAGGACCTCACAGCGGAGAGCTCTGGCCACACGGTGGGACCCTACGCATGTTGTGTGGCCCCTGGTTTTCAATGCTTTATTTCCGTGTATCGCCCACATAATGCTAAAGTTTCATTTGTTGTTTATTGGCGTTTTCGGGCCTGCCGACTACTGAGGTCATTTTGCGCCCAATGCTTAAGTTTCAAAATTATTAGATGGGGAGGGGGCTGGGGCACCTTCAAAGAATAGGAATTTTCTCCTATGCATCACATAACCAACTATTTGTCCATAACGACATCAAAGGGCTTTGATAATTTGTTGGCATTAGCAGTGTCACAAAAGATGATAACGACATTTGGCCTTTCATTAAACTGATTTTGACCGAAAAGAAACAGTCTCTGGCCACAACGACTGGTCAGGGTTTGCAGGCCGTTTTTCTATGAAACTACTGCGATGGCGGTGGAGACGCCAAACGCTGTGATGTTCCCATTCTCCGTGACCTGAAAGGTTAGTAAATAAACTAAAGGAGTGAAATCAGGTACTATGTGAATACAGTCTAAACGTATACGCTCGTTTTTTTTCTTCGCTCTATCAGAATTAGCAGCGAAAGGTACAGGTGGAGGCATCCCCTTTCGGCCGGAAGGCAGGCTAAATTATCTACAGCCGGCGAGCGTTAAAATGCGTGGACTGTTTCTAATGTTGACTGTTTTAATTCGTAACCCCATAAATTACGTTAATTGACCAGTACGCCCGTACATTCATAAAATCAAACCTCAAGTCCAAATTCAAATGCACGCAAAAAAAGAGGGTGATAAACGGAAGCTCTACCTTGACACTGCAGACGCTCAAAAACAACGAATATGATATCACACAACAAAGCATTGCGAGCAACAAGAAGGCCCAGTTTTATCCATGCCCAAAACAATGAGGCATCCCACTAAAACGAGAGCATATGAGAGACACGAAGGACCAGAGATATATTTATGGTTCACGAAATAACGTAACTAACGAATAAGCTATGATAGCCTCTTCCCCAAAAAAACACATACACACCAACAACAGCAAACCATCAAATCCTGGGCGCCGAATGACCTTGTAGTCGGTGCGCTCCTAAGCCCAATAACCAACCAACAAAACCATCAAATCCTAAGAAGGTACGGCGAACCAGATGCATTTTTGTGGCTTTTCAAACTAAGGAAACCCCAACTCCGAGCAATAAAAGCGAAGTTACTCATATTAGGTACCAAGATGTTGTCTGTGGTGTTTAGCTGCGGCCTGAGATTTCTGATGTGTACATGGCCCAGTACTTTCAGATAGATTTTGTCTCTCGCTGTTGCCAGAATTTCGATTGCGAAGTTGGTGTTAGTGTCACTGTGTCCCATGCTAGGATGTTCGTCAACCATGTGCTCACGTAGGGGTGTGTTGGCCCTCCGAAGTATGGCGCCCCCTAGGTGCTTGTATCGATCTCTGGTGCCACGCTTTGTTTCGCCAACATAAAAAGTTCCAGGACCGCGATTACATTTGCCTCTATACTATATATACATAGCTTTATATACATACATGCCTTATATACACAGCCTTATATACTACGTTCTTCCATTTACACTTGCCTCTTAAACTACTGATGCAAGTGTGGCACGTTTTCCTACCAGCAGGGCACGGGGGTCCTCCAGAGCAGGACCTACCAAAAATGATTTCAGTGTGGGTCCGCTGCTCCACGTTACCCTAACATGGCTCAGATGAGACGGTCGAGTTCACCTGACGACATAGTTTGTCATCGACGAAAGGAAGTTTCATGAAAACATAATTGGTTTCGTTGTCGCTTTTACGAAGGCTATGTTGGGGAGATCTACGATTGACGTGAGGACGTGCGGCATGAGCAGCGCAATGCACCCGATGTGCGGAGTCCCCCTTTTGTAAATAAAGACTCGTCATTTTCGCTAACTCCGCTCACATGCGTTGGCATCGGACAAAACTCGTGCTCCTCTCTTTGTTTGCGATGTTAAAGTGGCTTTTTGTGACCATTGGGTGGGCCGAATCATAATGCAGGATGATGGGGGCCACCATGGGTTTGAAGTATAGCTCAGTGATGTACCTCCCATCCACCTGAACAAACAAGGTGTCGAGAAAAGGAATCGATCTCCTATGCCCGGTATGCTTCGAGGAAAACGATAGGCTAGCATGTTACTGGTCAAATACCGCGAAAAATTCGAGCAGGGAATCCAAGCCATGTGTCCGAATTCCGAAAACATCATCTATGTAACGCGTGTAGAATGCTGACTTTAACTCGCACGAAGCTAAGAAGATCGAATTCAGGCAATGCATGAACGCAGTCGCAAGGGGAGCCCCGCAACGGTTTCCCATAGCCCACAAACAAACAAACCCCTTTGGTTTGTTTATACATGGAATTTCCGAAATGTACTAGGTGATTGTTGAAAGCATTGACAGGAGTTTCGCGCAATCCTGTACACTCATACCGAACAGGCGAATGGTGTCGAGATTGTTCTCGATCAGACGTATCACAGCAGCCATACCTTCATGTATGGGAATGCTACCGTAAAAATTCGTCGCATCTATAGTGTGTGTGTGTATTTTTTTTTTACGGGCAGTGGCGGTCTGTCATAGCCTATTCGTTAGCTACGTATTTCGTGCACCATAAATATACCTCTGGTTCTTCGTGTCTCCCATAAACTCTCGTTTTAGTGGGATCCCTCCTTGTTTTGGGCATGAATAAAGTTGGGGTTTTTTATTGCTCCCAATGCTTTGTTGTGCGATATTATATCCGTTGTTTTTGAGCGTCTGCGGTGTCGAGGAAGATTTTTGTTTGTCACGCGCCTTTTTTCTACGTGTATTTGAATTTTGACTTCGTGCTCTAGATTACTCCCGACGATGGCCCCTGGCTGAACCGCTAAAGCCAATATATTTTTAATCTGTAACTGATTGATATCATGATACAGTGTCTCCTGGTATACTAAATGTCGTTTGTTAATTCAGTGCTATTCTACAAAATATTAAACGGCTACCTAAAACTGCTGCTATTGCCTACAAATTTTGTTATATGCCAGAGGTATACCACAAAATTTGGCATTCCATCCCCCCATGAGGGAAAATCCTGGCTGCGTGCCTGGCTATCTGTATGGTAATGAAATCATTCGAGACCAAAATTATTTGAGTAGATACATTTTACAAAACTTTGCATCCCATTGATTTGTTAGGGCCAGGTTTGAGACCAAACCATGTGGTACACAGTTTGTTGCACCGACTCCTGTCCCCTGATCTGGGTCCCTTGCTGTGATGTTCCACTTTCCTCTATTTCGATTTCTTTGTCCTGGTGTGCCCTGTGTCCTGTATCTGCTGTTAAGCGGCCTAGCTCTGTCGTCAGTGTCCTGTGTTCCGTTGCTCTGGATGTCCTGTTGAGCGGTCCTGCTCTGCTGTCAGTGTCCTGTGTTCCGGTTGAGCGTGCTTGCGAGTCCTGTATTCGTTGTTCTGGATCTCCTGGGTCCCCTGCGCTGTCCTGGATTTCCTGTAAGCCCTCTGCTGTCAGTGTCCTGTGTTCCGGCGCCCCTGTTGCGATGGGCCCGTTCCGTGACGTCGGCCGCCCTGCGTGCCGTGGTGGCCGCTCGGCGGCGCCGCCGCGCCGTCTCCCGGTGTGCCCGGATCGGCCGGCCCGGGCCGTCCGCTTATTAGCGGCTCGGCTCGGCGCCGAGCTGTTTATTGCCGGCGCTCTGATTGCGGTCTCTGATTGTTGCCGCTCGGCAGTGGCCTGGCAATGGGCCGCTTCTCCGGCGCGGCTGCACCGCCAGACTTCACCGGACCGCCCGGGCAAAGTGGCGACTCCACTGCAAGATGCAGCCGCTAATTACCGCGCTGCGATCTGCCGTGCAGTAAAATCCCGCGTATCATTCGAACATGGAAAATTGCCGGAAATAATTTACGTTTCAAAATTAGGAGGATGGTCTTATTTATTAGGCCAGGCGGTCATTAGAGGAGGAGCGAATTGTCGGCGTCCTCCTTTGTGGAGCTGCTACCATCACGGTGTTCTCTGATGATGGTCGAACCAGTTTCTCGCATGACATTCGGCACTCTGCTGCATCGGGCCGGGCGACGTATTCAGTGAATTGCAGCTACCTGACCAGTGTTATCCGTGGCCGCTGGTTAATTATTGCGGTCAGGACGACCACGAGACGAATGGATCAACACGCTGTTTGTGGATCAACACGCTGGATCAACACAAAAATGACACCAATTTTCATATTTGTTGCATAGCATTAGGCTCCGATGTTCACGGTAGTGACGGTCAGAGGCGATTTAATACGGCGCACTGTGCCAACTCTTCGAGAATACGCACTAGTCAAAAATGCCGCCGACGCAACCCCAAACCTTGCTACCATTGTCGAGCATTTCCACGTCTTTAGTGATATGTCCGTGCTTGTCTGAAAACGACAGGTAATTTTCAATGCCACTAGATTAGTGCTGTTGGCCGTCACATCAAGGGACAAAGGCAGCGGACGGCCCGGCCTGTTCTCTGCTTCGGTCATGAGAAACAACTCGTCTGTTGTCTGATGACTGGACACGTCAGATATAATATGTCCATGGTAATTTGCATAAATTTCTCTTGTCGAGTGGAGTGTAAATAACAAAGCGATGGAGAATAGGACTGGAGCACGGGCGGCGTGGACGGTAGTTTGTTTGCTCATTACGCCGCGGAATTCTCGGATCAGCGTAATACGGGCAATCAGGCTGCGGCGCGGGCACTTTCCCACCGCGCGGCGGCTCCGCCTGCACTCACATGCCGGCGGCCCGTATTATACCGGGTCTGACCTGCAGCAAATCAGAGCCCTGCAGCGAGCCAGGACCGGGCCGCGCCCGACGGCGGCGGCGGACGCCCGCCGAGTCCTGCCACAGTCAGCGGACAGTCCTGTCGAACGAGAGCAGAGAGCCCTGTCGAACGTAAGCACAGAATCCTGCTGACCGTCTTAGAGTCCTGTGCAAGGCAGACGGTTAAACTGTACTTGTCTGATACTATTTGAAAAATGGAACGAAGTTTTCATTTTCACAGCATTTCCATGCAGCAAATATTATTTCATGTGCTCCCTCTCGTTTATACTTGCTATGATGTGATGTTTAATTGCAGACAGGGTAAAAATGGTCTGATGAATACCGGGTAAGGGTTGCTATTTTTTACTACAGGCCGGAAATGAGCCGTGCGATGGCTCATGTGCTGATTTAAATCAAAGACGTTGGGCAATATGTGAACTTCTTCATTGCCCTAGGTAAGAAGCAGATGCTGTCTATGGAAAGAGCACCCAGCAGGCAGCAGTGCATCCGTATGAATGGAAACAGGAAGGGCCAGGCGGGGAATGCCCTACTCTTTTTCCCGAATTTAAGCATGAACCGTAAAGGGACCATGAGAGAATCTACTTCAAAATCGGTCATTGTCGCCCTAGGACACTTTTCCGCTCACTATGCCTCTGAGCATAGACAGACATGTTAATTTTCCGTAAAGAAACTCAAAGCTTTGATTCTTTTCTACCCAAATACCATTGTTTGTCACAAATCCACTAAAACTGTTGGTCAGATTTTTACACTCCCCGGAAAGTCGTAACATGTAGCAAGCCACGACACCTGCAGATGGGCCTGTATATAACTGTTTCGTTTGCGCTTGTTCGAAAATCGATTATCCTTCTGGGCTGACAATTAATGAGCTGGTTTCCGTTCTAGTTATGATTATTAACCCTCGCGGGATGGGAGAGATTTTCACTCGCACCGACGACGACGGGGGGTAGCCCTCCTCGCCATTCAGCCCTGCGAGCTAACGCCTCGGAACAGAAAGCCATCGATGTATGTCCAAGATGTATGTCCAAGAAAGTCAATATATCAATAGTACCCCGTTCTTCCCCGTCAGGTCAACGTCAGTGGCCTAGGTCGGGTCATACTTTGTACCTGGGAAGTATAAGTCGATTTTCCGGAGTTAAAAACGTTTGGGGTCCAAATATCGTCTATAAAAATAAGCCTCAAATCGTCTCCGTCACCATATCCAGTGCTAAAAACTGGTAAAGAAACGTACTAAAAAGGCCCTAAACGTTCAAAACAAAAAGAAAGTACCAAAAAGTCAAAAAGGTAATCTTAGGCCAATAACCTCGTCTGAACTTAAAAAGGTTACAGAGCTATCTAAAGCGACCTGTTCGTATGTAAACTATCATTGTGAACCGATTTCGTGCTCGCGTTTGCCGTTCATACATACGTATCACCCTAAATCAGTAAAAAACGAGATTTGGTGGAAAAAAACGTTCTGCAATCCTTCAGTAATGATATCATAGCTCGGTGGCCTCACATGACCTGAGATCATTCTTTTTCAAAGCGTGTGCAATGAATGTGTCGCCAGTGCCAAATTTCACGGCACTGTCGTGCGTTGTATTGCCATGGTCCCGGAAACAGGGCTTGAGAGAGGGCATCTGCTACTCTCGTCCACTGAGGATTAATACGAACCCGATTCTATGCGAAAAGGCCAACAATATGACCAGAAAACCCGCAGAGAGGTAAACACAGCTTTGTTTACCCTTTGCCGGGCAGCGGGTTCCATGAGGACTCCCCTCTGGTTTTCTGAGGCTAGCCAAAAACGAAAGGTGAAGAGATACGGAACTTCGAGTACCTTTCATACACCATTTTTACACCTTGTTTCCACTTTAACTCAGGGTCATCTCAGGTCATTAACTTAGGGCAGGACAAGTAAGACCATGTTCGAAATAAATGAAAGTGGTATAACACGCTGTGAAAGGTATCGATTGGCATGAAATCTGCCGTATTGATACAAACGTGACAAATGAAACAATTCTGCTGTCTCGAAATTTTTTTGGAGATGACTAGGTCAGTGATCTTATCGTGGTAGCCAAGTCAGTGACCTTAGGTCAGCCGAACTTTCGGCCTTTTTACGCTTCATATTGAGATTGTTGGGCTGGTTCGGCGGTTTTGAGGCTTTTCTGGCACACCCTGCTGCTTCTCACTCCATTTGGGCACGCAATTGTACCTACTGACTAGTGACCTGGGGTCAGGTCACGTTTCATGCCAAATTTTCTGACCTATACAATTTTTTTGCCGAATACAATTTTTCGGTTTACAGTCTTGGAAAATGAATTGATAGTCAAATATGTTTCGAAAGCGCTGGTAAATGATAAAAACTCATTTTCCGTAGGTGGCATTTTCTCATTTGACCTAGGATGACCTGATTTCATTTTTTTATAATTAATGTTTATTTTCAATGCGAACACACTTTGTGTGGCCAGATATGATATGGACAACACTTGCCTTCCTTTTCTACGGTCTGTACTGCCCTGTCCTCATATTTTTGGCCACCAAAATACGTCGTAGAAACCGTTGACGTCGCGAAAATAACTTCAGACCAAATATTAGGCTTTTGCACTGAGGCAGTGCCCACAGGCCGTTTACAGTCTTGGAAAATGAATTGATAGTCAAATATGTTTCGAAAGCACTGGCAAATGATAAAAAACTTATTTTCCGTAGTTGGCATATTCTCATTTGACCTAGGATGACCTGATTTCACCTTTTTAAATTAATGTTTGTTTTCAATACGAACACACTTTATGTGGCCAGATATGATATGGACAAAACACTTGCCTTCCTTTTCTACGGTCTGTACTGCCCTGTCCTCATATTTTTGGCCACCAAAATACGTCGTAGAAACCGTTGACGTCGCGAAAATAACTTCAGACCAAATATTAGGCTTTTGCACTGAGGCAGTGCCCACAGGCCGATATCTTACTGACTCATGTGGAAAACGCTCTGGGGCATGGGTTTCCCGACACAGAAGGGGTAGTAATGATCCGATGCTATAGAACTATATGTATGACTTTATCATGATAGTTGCAAAATTCATATGTGTACCAGACACATTTGGGACGTATTCCAGCCAAGATACATATTTTTATATTCAGAAAAGATAAGACTCCTGCCCAACAAAAGACGATTTTTCCTTCATTTTCTGCGTCCCTTCAGACGTTTAGATTAAACCAGGCCTTTTTTAGTGTTAAACCCCTTTTTGGGTTTCTTAATCGTGAAAGCCTTGGTTATAGTTTTCTGCCAAGAATGCCAACGGGGTAATTCGACCAACGATGATCTCTGGTTACCTCAATATTGACTTTAACCCTATTCCCGGCAGGGGGGAGGCGGAATCCGCCCCCCTCGGGCTTTTTATTTGCCAATTCCAGGCTTTTTGACGCAGCTTCACGAAACTTGGTGACTTTTCCTAGCCAACAAAATTTCACAATTCTACTTTGCTCAGGAGCGGAGCCAGGCAACGTTTTTGGGAGGAACCTCAGGCCATTTTTGGCCATGTTCAGGGTAAAAGGAAAATGTCTGCCAAAAACAGAGTTTTTAAGATAAAACTTAGAACTTTATATGGATGTATAGCTAAATAGCTAGGCAATGTGCACACAAAATGTTGTTTACCTGAGGTCACTTTACAAGGTCAGGTCAAGGTCAAAAGTCAAAATTAATTATTTCGCTATAATTTCAGCGCCATTTTTTCAGATGCCAAACCCGGAATATATATGACGTAGAAAGGTACTCTTTACTTGTGTACCAAGTTTTAGCTTGATATCAGGTCGGGTCACGGAGCTATGACCTAAAATGTCAGTGCGCCTAACTTATATCGCAATAGCCATAAAATGAAATTTTTGGAATAGAGTGAATTCAGGTGATTAAAAACGTTTACGGATAGTATCAAATGCATACGAGATCATTCCAGGTGACCCCAAGGTCACTGGAGGTCATTTAAGGTCAAAGGTCACAAGTTGATCTGAAGAACGTGTGACCATGACAGTTCCCCCTTTTTCATGTCCCTGGCACCGCCTATGCTAACATTATACCAACATTGCAATTCGATTTGTACTTCTTTAGCATAGCATGACTAGCAGAAGCCAAAAAGTGTTTTTGCCTTTTTTGTTCATTCAGTTGTTGGAAAATTAATCCTCCTATTGTTGAAACCCTGTGAACGCCCATGAATTTTCTCAAAATTTCAGATTTGTGTGACTATGATAAAAGCCCTATCCATAATCTCTCGATTCATGCCAGTTTCATTGAAATCGGTCCATAAACGACGGAGTTATAAGAGGTCCAAAAGTACCCCCCATTTTGACATTTTTGCCCCCCGTATCCACAAATTTCGAAATTTTGAAAATTTCGTTTTATAAAAATGTAGTTTACGTCCCGGCAAATCGATTGCTGTTTGTTGCGATAAAATCGGACGAGTAGTTCTCGAGATCTCAGGGGGGGCCGAATCCGCCCCCCCTGCCGGGAATCAACCATACCGTATAGCTCGCCGGGAATAGGGTTAAATATCAAAATCTTTGCGCTTTCTTTTAGTTTTGACAAGGGCTTTCCAATGGTGTTTTCACTTTTTCTGCGAGACATATAGTTCTCGAGATCGTGGGGTTGAGGGTTCTCATGAGCCCCGGCCCAGCGAAGGTGAATCCGGAGACCGGCCAGGCGAGAGTTAATCGTCCAACATACAGTCGCTTTTGAAGGTCGTCCCAAACATAGAACGGTTTGCTCTTGGCACTGAGCCAATTATACCGTGGCCTCATTAACTGTACCATCAAGACCGCGTAGCACCTGTCTCCCGAGCTGGTTATGGTTTTGTCTTGGGCTAAACAACGCCGTATCTTAGCACGGATCTCGTGGTGCTTGTCCAGACAATGACAACTGATTGCTTTTTTGGCTGGGCATTGAACGAAACAAAGGCTTATGGAAGAGTAAAGTAAAAAAGGACCATCATGCTGGCATGGACGCTTGAAAACTGGTGAGTTCACCACGAATCAGCCTGCAGACTTCCACAGCCAGCTCGTACAGTTTTCAGGATATTAGGCCGTATTTGAGGGGATTTTCCTGGGCTTCTCAAGACAAGTCCATGACACATGAACTTGTTTTGAAACACTAATTCATCTTTGTAAGGATGTATCTGTACTTGTTTTCTAAGAAACAATGAAATGTACTGTGCTATAAACTGTCGAGCAAATACGCATGTGACCTCTCAGCTGATGAAGAGCTGACCACATCTGAGTGGAAGTTATTGCACAAATAGGACAGGAAGTATGTCCGTTTATCAGGAAATTCCTTCAATGGCTAGCTCGTGCAGAAAGTGATATGGGACCGATAAAAACATTCATGTCATAGGTACACTAAGCATGTATGAAAGAGTTGGTGCCACACGTTTATTTTCAGTCGTTTCTGAAATGCGATCGATTATTCATTTCACTCAGGATGACCCTGCATGACTGCGTAAGAGCGTAGGCGTCACGCAATACGTAAGAATGGTTGTTTTAGTGACAACAGACTGTTCTACGGTCTAGACGTGTTTCAATACTTCGTTTTTTGTGGCACCGCAATTTTCCGAACGAAACAGACGCATTCTTCTTGCAATCTTCCATGCCCTGACTTGACGTCTCCTTGACTTCCATGTCGTTCAGGAACACACTAGGATGATTAAAGCGATCAAATGGCGTCCGTATAACATTAGCACCTTTACCCAATCGTGAGATGCGAATGTTGTAAGATGTTACCTTAGTTGACCTGATATGACCTTAGACGACTTATATGTATCTTTGTATAATAAAAGTTGTTGTATATGACCAAACATTCGCAATGGTGATTCCAAAACGTATGCATGACGTAACTTTACTTGAGTGCCAGTTTTGACACCAGTTAGTATTGTACCCCACTAGCTGTTGGTCTGACATGACATGGCTTGAGGAGCAGCAAAGTGCTTTTTGACAATGAAAAACCTTTCCGGCCCTTTTTCGGCCGTTCAGTGCCCAAATTCGGTTCATAGGACATTCAAATTTGCTTGTATCGCCCACAGATACTTGACGTCATTACATGACCTTGGTTGACCTCTCGACCCTCGCATGCTATTTCAGGGTCAATAAATTTGCGTTAATCTTTTGTAGAATTTGAAAAACTTGCAATTGGTGCCACTCTCATCTCGTAGCTCTCTTAATTCTTGAGGTTATGGGGGGGGGGGCGATTCTCGCGGAGTCCCGGTAAAAGAAGGCTCTTGAGATTATGGGGGATTCTCGAGGACCCCCGGTAAGCGAAGGCTCTTGAGGTTATGGGGGGATTCTCGAGGACCCCCGTTAAGCCAAGGGCGATTCGGACACCAGGGAGCGTGCAGCTTCATGGGAATGTGTCCCAAATATATAAATTATATGTTAACAGCCAATACACGGACATCAACTGGGTGTCCAGAAGTCACAGATGAAAGTGTAAAGCAACATTTGTTGTACTTTTTGCAAAATGTTGTTACCTGAAAGAACCTGGTACCCGAAAACATCACGCTATTTTCTGCATTTTGCTATAACTTTTTGTTATTCTACATTTTGCCGTCGGCGATTCCAAGAACCAACAAAGGCGGTTTGCTTCTTCGCAATTAGTGCTACGTATGAATGGGTCTAAATTTGCTTCTATATTACGATATATTAACGGCGTATCAATAAGCGACAAAGTGGAGAGAGAGAAAGAATATTTGTTACCGTTCTGTGGGCGTGATTTCTCAGGCAGACAGGGTGAAAACATAAATATAGTTATTCCAACTTAACATGCATTTTCCGGGAAATAACAACAACAGTCAAGAGTGTGTGACCGAATGTACCAGTGATTTTTAAAACACATGTATCTTGCTTGTTTATTCATGGAATAAACGATGTCGTGGTGCTTAATCAGATTTGTTGACACGAACCAAAGGTTCTCTGAATCCGTCTTTCAGAATGAGCCTTTGGTGCTTTTCAAAAATGGTGTTTTATTAAAAGTCACAGAATAGCATATACTTGTCCTTGCTAGGCAAAGCAAGGGAGTTAGTTTTATGGCATGGTCTACTCAGCCCTCGTTTGTGGCTATCGGTCCCGCCCCTCTGGCATAAGTTTTTCACATGTACAACCAAATCGAATAGCAGTGAAGAATAAAGCATGCCAACTTCGTATCTGATATGGCGGATATAAGACGTAATAATTGTTACGGATTTTTGGAGATGTGAATTCCTCTCAAAACCCAAAATCAAAACTCGATTCGCTTCTGATCAAGCTGCAAACCCAAATTTTTGCCTTGATCTAGGGAAAGTTTGGAAAAGTCACCAAGTTTCCTAGTCATGATTTAAACTGTTGGGAAACGGCAAGCAAAAAACCTCGGCGGGGAAGAGCGGAAGAATAAGCCCAACTCCCGGAATTATAGGACACCTAAATTCCAAAGATTCCGAGGTTGGACACACAACGCTGCACACCGTAGCAAGCAAGGAGGTGTATCAGTTGAACTTTTTTACGTCGATTGCCATTCTGCATTAATTTCAGAATTTTTGGCCGTCGCAGGCCCATGTCATCGCCTTTTTATTACACTGTGTGTTTGGCGCGGGTAAAAGTCAAACACCGTGATTACAGGACAGATTTCCCGCTCCCTTTCAAATATCTTTCGAGCGGTCCGTTTTTGTCGGTGTTTTTCGGCACCTTGGCACCTCGTCCTGCCGCGCGGCGGTGCTGCTGAAAGCCAGATCGTGACGCCACTGTTGCATGTCAGGACACCCCTCTGTCGTTCGCCCCCCCCCCCCCACGACCGTGACAAGGACCAGCGTCGTTCCACCGAGGAGGTACCGGCCCACCGAGCGGCGACAAAAACACCGCAGAAAAACCCACACGGCCAGCTGCCGACACGGAACGCATCTATTTCATTCGCAGATTAAAACGACAGGCAGCACCCATTGTCTGGTGTTTACTTCTGCTCAAAAACGTGTAATCTGACGATTGGTGACTATTACATGCGAGATTTAATACTATTTCAAAGTAAATCGATATTTCAGATTTTATGTGGTACTCTGAGGTACGTGTCAGCAGTGGATGACGTTAATCATCGTCAAAAGAAATTTTTACTATGTGGAAATGCGCGTAACGTAATGGATCAGAGTTCTTTAATATACTTATTGCAAACGACAGCCAGAAAATATAATTCAGCACAACTTGATTGTACATTTTCTTCACTAATAAACCACTCGCTTAGTACTCGGGAACTTTCAAGAAGGAATATGACTCAATTCATCAGCATGGCATCTAAGTGTTTTACCATTTAACGTGAAAACACCGCCAACGGTGATGTTTTCACGTTAAAAGAGACACATCGGATTATCTAATGAGGGCAAAACACTGTTTGTTGTTTCTCCAGATGATCGAACAAGGTCGGATGAAAGGCGTTCAGGCCCATCTGGGCAAGATATTTTCATGAACAGTAAACATCGGACTTTCGAAGTAAAACTGTGAGGCAGGTTAAAACAGAGAAGCGTATTCTTATCGCTGCAGCATATGTGCAATGTTTTCACACCATTGAGCATTTTTAGTTTCGAATCTTACGGCCGTTGATCTGCCCACACGAGCAGTCCTTACACTTTAGCTGCGAGGCCCGGGACAGTGCAAGGATGGTCGCAGATCACGTTCATTCAGTTCATTACGAAAACGGCATCTTCTTTGACTCGTCTAGCCTAGATCCTAGTTCGAACAAAGGATCTTGCGATGGCGCACCAACTTCTAGGTCAAAAGTGTCTCAACCAGACGTGAAGTGGTGAGTGGGATATCTGGAGGTTCTGGATGGCGAAAGACATTTCCTCAGCTGGATGAAATACCTGATACTGGGTCTCAGAGGCAAAATCTCTTTCTTCTATCGGAACGCGACGCTGATACAAAGGCAGGAGAATTAATTTGGTTCCCGAAGTGGATTGTTAACAAATTCCACACTCGCGAATAGAGGCCGCGCGCGAACTGGGCCTGATCACCGTCCGGTTATAAGGTCACATTGTGCACCACGTAAATCGTGACGTAGAAAGAAAATTCGCATGTGCCATTGGAGGTACACAGGCGTGCCAGGCCAGCTTTTGCGCTGGTGCCTGATCGCTGACCTCCAGACAGTGCTTTCGTCCCGCAGTAGTGGAGGCCACCGTCTTGTACGACTGTGCTACGGTACTTGGAAGTCCCCATATCAGACGGTTCCTCCCCTTGTGGTACTGGAGGTCCTCTCATCGGACGATTCGTCCTTGCTGTGGTCCTGCAGGCCCTATCGGCGGTTCTACCCCCGCGATACTGCAGGCCAGGATCGTAGCCAAAGAGAGCCATGAGAGCCATGTCCCCCGAGCCAAGCGGTCTGCACCAGGTATAAAGCGATTTCGCACAAATACAGAACAGTGACCACATATATGCTTTTAATATTTGACTGCACTGGTAATTGGGCGACTGTGCCTGTTGGTGTCTATAATAATAATACAATATGTATGTTGCAAAAGTAAACGTTATATGTATTCCTGTGGGTTAAATATGAAGTCAGTTACATTTTTTACTACATACAGTAGTTACATACATCAGCTGCATGACGTCTGCCCCCCCCCCCCCCGCCGAGAACAATCCTGGCTGCATGCCTGCTGCAGGCTGTTCGGGTTGGACGGGACCAGGCGTGGCCGTCTGCACCGCAGTCAGGCCTGCCCAGGACGGCGGCTTGCCGGCCGACCGGGGGAGGCCTGGGGGGAGGGGTAATCACGCCGTTCTACCGGAAGCTGACGATCAGCAGTGTCGGCCGGGCTCAAGGTGGCTGGAAACTCGAGGTCAGTGGTAGGTCGGAGACGTGCAGTCTTCCGTTGTCTGTGGGATGTTGTATTCCTCTGCGATATGTTTTAAGGTGCTCAGGAGCCTACGCATGATAGAGGATAATCTTACGACGATGCGCAAACAAGATCTAAGCGTCCGCCAAAGGCCGTTAAGCTCAGTAGGCGCGGATAGAGGGGTGGGCGAGGCGGCGCGCGCCCACCGCTAGGAAATGGCGGTGGAAGCGGGGGGGGGGGGCAACGGGGCAAAGTGCCCTCCATCCAGAGACATTGGGGACAAACATGTCTTTTTGCCCTGCAAAAATGGTCACGTGCCACGTAAGAGTTTTTGGCAGCCGAGTCGTCAAACACGAACTGTTTATGGCGTGACCTGGTTGCAGACCTTCATTGATCACAGTGCAAACCGCTGCGCCATTAAGTTCCTTGATCACTTCTGTACACGTCTGTACAAAATTGGTCTTTTTCGTTAAGGTTAATGCAAATGAAGGTGTTTAAAAGTTCACATGTCGAGTTGTGCGTGTTTTCGCCGATGGCGACCCAAACCAGCTCATTTTGTTTATAGCTGAAAATGAAATTGTTCGATGGTGCTAGATTTAAGGCACCCACCGATTTCAGGATTTCAAAAACGTGATAAAAACTGTGTCTAGACGGAGATGGACAGAGAAACGTCAAGCAAGGAGAAGACAAACAAATACTCTGGACCAGAACAGGATCAGAACAAGATGGTTTCGTTAGTGACTAAGTGCCCGTATGCTCCCCTGTGCACAATCACTTGAAGCAGTAGTGAAGCCAGGGAGGTCCTAGAGGTCCCAGGACCTCCTAACTTTTGGAGCACAGGAAGGGCCCCTGATATTCGACTAAAGGGGCTCCCTGGCCGACAAAGGCAAACCCACTCCTCCGCAAAGAGTCCCCAGTCCCCAGGCAAAGACCCCTCTGGCAGGCAGCGGTGTGCCCTCTGACGGGGAAAGGTATGGGGGCTCCCCGGTACGTATGTGCCTATCAAAAGGCTTATGCGAGGAGCGGAAAGGACGCTCCTCTGCAAAGGAGCCGCCAGCCAGGAAAGATCCTCCTGCCATAGGATGATGCCAGCGTGTTGGAAAGGGAGCCCAGTGACGTAACCCAAGCCAGGGGCCATAGGGATCTTATCTCAACTTCGGAAACTCTCAGTCCTCAGCCAATGAAAATCTCAACCAAGAAACAAATAAAGAAAACGATATTTTGATCATTTCTATAAACACGTGTAGATATGGATGCGCGCAGGAGGAATTATCCGATGAGAGGAGGGCACTTCCGCCTGGCTGCAGTCGCACCACACGACAGGCCCTCGAAACTTGGGCATGGTTATAACACGCCCGCCGCACTCCCCAGCTACTTGCCGTGGAATGATACAGCCACGCTATGAATGTCACCATAATGCCGGGAAGGAAGGAACATTTCCAAAATGCAATTCCACAGGTTATCACTATGGGGCGGGAGTCAGCAGCTCTGCCAACAGTTCGAGCCACAAACCGGGCTTTGGGCGTGGGTGTGTCCCGGGCTGAGAATATGTATGAGAAAAGAGGGCATTGTTCTCAAGACGTTCATCATATTTTTTACACAGTGAAAAATTGGATCAAACCGATATATCGTTCTACATTGCAAAGTTATTCACATTCACCAACTGACGGTAGTTGTGATGTTCTATTTTAGCATACCTATGTGTGGGTCAGACCAAATGATAGGGTATACGGTTCTGGGCAAATCCCTTGACCACATAATCAAATTTGGTTGTAACGCCGCAAAAACAAGTAACTTGAAATGCACTTACCGCATATTTCACTTCCGCAGTTTTTAGAATCTTTGAGATGCGGAATGAACTGGTGGATAAAATAGAATACGGTTCGAAACCTCGCTCAGCGCGAACCAGAAGTCATACACATGGAATGCCTAGATGTTTTGGTGCTGTCCGTATCGGGCACACTCATTCTTAATAATGACACTGAAAGATACGTACCACGCAGCCCTGCTGTTCTAGACATGGAGGCCCCGCAGTATTCGAGGATGTAAGACACTCACGCTTCCCCCTCCCCTAAAAACTGCAATCCTAGTCCTTCCAGCGTGATAAAGTGTTGGCGCAAATGACAAGAAATTGGGCAAAAAAAGACGCGGTTAGCATTATTGTTTAGGCGGCACGTTCCACGTCTTTGGCGCACCAGACCAACCCATTTGTATCAACTGAAGCGATATATCTTTGCGCACGCCTCGTTTATGACTAAAACATGCGATAAATTAAAAAGGCCTCATTACGAACTGAAAATACTGTAACGGAGGACAGTGGTGAGTCCAATGTTTCTTTGATCATCACCACGGTAATTCCGTCTCATTCACTTTTTGTCATGTATGGTTTGAGCCCAAAACGAAGTGAAGCAAATGGAAAAACCAGAATTTAGTGGCACCTTGGCTTCCGTCGAATGGGATGGCTGGATCCGCGAGCGCTTTGCCTCCGCCCCTCCCATCTCGAAATAGCTTCCACCGCCCCTACCTCTGAGCAAAACTGCTTTGCCTGAAAAATATGCGCCGCTTCTGCGCGGAAATCCACGGCAGCTTTGTTCAAAATATGATCATCGTTATATCTCAGTCTGGTGACTAGTTACGGCTTTCCTTTGCATTTAGAGAATTCTTTCATCTGAACTCTGTGTTAATATTGCAGCATTAACTCGGCCGTCAGTGCCCTGCGGGAACAACAGAGGAAAATCCCAAATACTACGAAAGTCAGCTAGAGTGCAGTGTTAAAATAGGCGGCTTCCGTCTCCATCCCTCCCTCCCCCCCGCCAGTCGAGGTCCGCACCGCCTCCCCCCTAGCAGAAATTATGTGTGCGCCCCTGCTCAGCTCCACAGCGACCGTCACGTCACATTCGTCACGCACGTCACGCAGTGACCGCCACGCTCAGCCACTTTTTGGTGGTCCCATTTGATCACGCCGTAGGCAGCCGTCTAATTTCGTCGCTGAGAGGAGTGCGATGGGCGCAGACAGCAGCGCAGGCGGCAGCGGCGGGAACCCACCGGCGGCTTACGCCGCAGGCCAACAGATGGCGCTGCCGGTCGTTTAACTCATCTCATGGCTGATAATGAGCCCAGACTATGCCAGGGTCGAGGCTCAGGCAAGGCTAATCGTGGCGCTTTCACAAATCAAAACGCACAGGTGCTTCGTTGTCTCATGGACTCCTGTCCTGGAATATGTTTGGGCGCTCCAAGAGAGGGGACTTAGCAATGCAGGCGCTTACGCACCGCTCCACTCGCTGGCCATAGCAATGGTACATGTAACAGGATCGCATTGTCTTATCTCGAGTGTGACCGGAACGTGTGCGAAGACAGTCACGAACCAGTTTTATGTTAACACATGCGACCGTGAGGAAATTGGCATACCAGCCTTCACGGTAAGACACCATCCGACACTGTGATTCACTATTGGTTTTCGTCTTTCGTCGTCTGCTTTCAAGAGTGCGGATTTCACTTTGAGTGCTTTTAGCGTTCTCCCAGATGGCGCGTGACGATACTACTAGATAAGAACGTGGTGTTGCGTCCAGTGCCTACCGGAACTCAAAACATCTGTCATACCTGTAACGTGACCGTAGTTAGTGATTACGACTTTATTATTATTGGCCCCCATTACGCTGTCTCGAGCTCAAAGGGGCCACATGCTTTTGGAGTTAGTAAAGACTCTTGGCACAAGAACAGTCTGGGAAGCTGGATCACCGGGAGCAGTTGATGATCTCAACTCTCTTCTGTTATAAACTGCCACTTCATGGCGCACAAGGCCGCAGTTCTGCTGCGTGAAGGTCTGATATCGCCATCAGCTCAGAAATAATCCTCCAGGATCTTCGTGATCTTTGAACATCATGACTATGATCTGCAATCGGTATCAGTGCAATATGCGATCAGTATCACGACAGCTTTCCCTCAGGATTATTATGGCCTGCCACCCTGAATTGCACCTGGCACCAAAATGTTCCGCATCGCCTGCAACCATGGACATCAGTCAGCAGCACTGTGATCTACAGCCAGTAGGGAAGCACAGTCGTATCACCACAGCCGGCACTCAGCATTGCTATACAGCTGGTGTCGGGGCGGTCTACAATCGGCAGTCTGCCAGTGACAGTCACATCAGACCGCAGGTCACTAGCGCCATTGCTCACTGTTCCGGGGACCTGGCCGCGGTCGGCTCGGTCTCCGGCGGTTTGCCGGTAAGTCGGAATACCCTGAGGGGGCGTCGGCAGTCGTTCGACTGCCGGCCGAACACAGCCGGCCGTCCAGAGGACGGCTCTGAGTCGGCCCGCCAGAGGGCGTCTTCTCTGAGTCGGCCCGCTGGGGTCTGATCGCCCAGGTGGTCGGACTCGGTGCCACAACTGACGCTGACGAGACGAATACTGGCCGGTCCTGGCGGTCCCGACAGCGAGGGTACTGTGCGGTCCTCACAGGGAGGGTGCTGGCCGGTCCTGACAGGGAGGTTACTGGTCCTGATCGGGAGAGTAATGGCCGATCCTGACGGTCCTGATGTGAAGGGTGCTGGCCGGACCTCGCGCCGCCCGCTGGAGCTGCGGTTGCGCCCCGGTTCCTGCGCCTGCCGTGGCGAGGATAGACAGGGCGGACACTGAGGCGCGCCCTGTACGTGGTTGGGACAGGCGCCTTTACCGTGGGTCTGCGGAGAGGCAGACCGTCGTGAGTCACTTGGAGATGCCAGACGTGGGAGTCACGCGTTTGATTCATCCAAGGACGGGATCGGAGAGACGCCCCAAACGCTGGGCAAAATGAGCCCCAACTAGTGATCTTCTTTCTCTCTCTCTCTCTCTCTCTCTCTCTCTCTCTCTCTCTCTCTCTCTCTCTCTCTCTCTCTCTCCCTCCCTCTCTCTCTCTCTTTCTTACTCTAGCACAGCGGCCCAGTGTCTAGGAGAACAGATGCTGTGAGCAGAAATAGGAACTGTTGTATCTGGAGAGAGCAGATCGTCTGACAAAAATAGCACTCATTGTCTCTGGAAGAGGAGACCATATATGTCTGGAGGAGTAGATCCGGTTTCTGGGAGAGCAGATCCTGTGTCTCACAGAACAGAGCCAGTGTCTGGGAGAGCAAATTCTGGGCATGGGAAAGCCGATCCAGCGTTTGAACGAGCAGATCCTGTGTCTGGGAAGACAAGTAAACCGTTCAGTACAGTCGACCTGTGCCTGGGATAACATCTCAGTGAATCGAAATGAGCCGTTTCCGTGACCGGAAAAGTGATTCTTGCGCGCTGAAAACAACACCTCCTGTGTCCCAGAAAACTGCATGTGCCTGCGTCTGCGAAACCTGGGAGAACGGCTTTTATGTGTGGGAGACGGGCTTCTGTGTCTGGTAGAGGGCGTCCTTGTGGCGCCATTTCAGATGTGCTCCCTCTCTGACGCCGAAGCGTTAAGGAGAGAGCCAATCTGTACCCGGAGAGCTCCTGCGTTTGGAAGAGAGCCCTGTCCGCGAGAGGTAGCAGGTGTGGCGCCATGGAGAAGACCTCCTGTGTCCTGTAGAGAGGAGGGCAGAGCGAGGGAGCGCACCTGCGGCGTGCGGGCGAGGGCGTCTGCGGTTTGTGCGGCGAGAGCGGCTGCTGTGTCCGGGACGGCAGGCCGGCCGGCGGCCGAGCCCGCGGCGGCGCCGCTCTCTCGCCGCCGCCGCGCCGCCAATTTCCGCGCCGCGCTAACTGCCGGCGAGTGACCTCACACCTGCCATCAGCGGGCCACTCGAGCGGCGGCGGCAGCGGCCGGCCGCGGCCCAGGGCAGCGGGCACAGGGCAGCCAGACTGAGAGCCAGAGGCGGGGAAACAGGGCGGGGGAGAGAGAGAGGGGGAGAGGGAGAGAGCCGGAGAAGGGGAAAGGGGGAGGGGGACGATAAAATGAAGATAGCAGACAGAATACTTAAAATGGTGATATAAATAGCGCTAATTACAGGCATTTACTTTTAGCATTCACTTGCAAACAGTTAGGTCGGAGGAGTTACCGTGCGAACCATTTTCAGGCCAACCATCTTCTCCGCCCCATTTGTCCAACAAAGCAACAAAGCATGAGAGTGACTGCGGACGGAATGTCCTTGTGTCTGAGCGGGCCACTCAGCTGATGGGAAGGTGGCCGGCTGCAGACGGAGTCCATCACATCGTCGGCAGGTTACGGCACGAAACAGTGTCGGAGGGTCCATCCCGTCGTTGACCGGAGAGGACACGGCACAGTGACGGAAGGTCCTGCTGCTGCCGATAGGACAGGACACGACACAGTGTCGAAAGGGTCCAGCTGCTGTCGACAGGACAGGAAACGACACAGTGTGGAGAGTCCAGCTGCTGTCGACAGGAGAGGACACGACAGGACACGACACTCGGAGTGCGGTCGCCGGTCGTCACGGCTCGGCCGCTCCGGGCGGATCTGATCTGCGCTGCGTGCGCGGCCGGCGATAACCGTGCCGCCGGTCCGCGGTGGCGGCGTGCGGACCGATAAAGAACCTGTCAGCGGCTGGGGCCTATAATTAGGTCGCATCGCGCCCAATCAGCGCCGGGTCTTCCGAGAGCAGACCGCCGTGTGAGGTGTCCGCGCTCCAGTCGCCGGCGGAGTCACGTTTCGCCGAATAGCTGCCGGAGCTGCGGCCACGCCGCGCCGGCCGCGGCCGCTGACCCGTGACGTCATCGACAAGGCCGGCTAAGTGGATTCGAGCGCGCCTTTATTAATTAGGAAGATTACCCGGCCCGCGTGTAATGGTGCCTAATGAGAAGCGCACCGGTATTTTCAACTCATGACTGCAAGCCGGTGGCTGCGCCGGCGCGAGAGGAAGCCGAGTTTGCCGGTGCGTCTGCTGTCGGCTGGCCGGGAACGAGCCCTGCCGTCGGCCACCGCCGGCCGGGCCGCTCCCGCCGGACACTTACGCACCGCCGGAGGAGCGCGGGCGCGGCCAATTTGCCGGATTCCAGACTGGATTGCGGCGAACATCATCCAGCCATTACGCGTGCTCAGCGTGTCGAGAGACGTCGCGCCGACAAATGAAGTTCAAACAGTGGCGGCCGGACCGGCCGGCCGAGCCGGGGGCAGGCCGGCCGGCCGAATATACCGATTAGCAGACGCAATCATTTCTGGCCGGCACAATTGGTGTAATTTCTGCGGCAGCGACGGCGTCGTTATCAGCGCGGATTAACGAGCGGCCGTGTCCTTGGCGTGAGCGGCGTTTGGACGTTCAGTAATTGGGCTGGACCGGCACACCGCAGCCGCACCAGTTTGAATGGGACGAGTCGAGCCTGGCGGCGGTGCCTGGGGCGGCGTGGCGACGGCCCTGCGGCCCGCTCGGTGTGTCCCTGTCCCTGTGGGCCCGCCGGCGGCTTCTCTGCAGTCCATGAGGTGTCTCTGCGCCTGTGTGTCCATGGGGGCCTGACTGAATGTCCCTGCGGCCTGTCCCCAGCAGGAGGAATCAGTTCTCAACTGAGGGAACGTTTCAGGGCTCATCTGGCGCTGTGACGATGAGTGGGATTCTACACGAACTTGTTGCGCGCCGGCTCTGGTGGTGGTTGGGTTTCATGCAGCGCTTCGGCTACCACGACCATTTCGACCGGGTGGTGGTGGTACGATCTTTATCCGCATGTCCCTGTCGGAGTTCTGAAACATTCGTTGACAAACAGCATTTAATTATCCTGTGCCGTACTGAGGCAGCGGTCACCGTCCTCGGTCCGAAGATGGCGCTGAAAAGCAGTGCGGACTTTGAACCCCAACATTCAGTGGTTTTATTTTGTGCGCGTCGTCGTGATGGAAGCAAATAAGATGATGAGTTCATCTGATCTGTTTTTCGGCAATGATTATCAAAAAAAATGTCGAAAAGACATACTTTGAGTACCATATGAGTACGGGCTCTTCAGGACCTTGTGGAGTCCTGGAGAGCGGAGAGTGGACTAGACTACAATATTTTTCGATGGCTTTGTGTCGATATGAAGATGAAATTTGTTGTTTTGCTGAAATAATGCTGAAATCTATGTTGACCTCCTGAGACGAGTTCGGTCTAAGACCTTTGTTGAATTGGCGTATTGATTCTCGATCTTTCTGCATGTTCATCGATAAGGTTCATGCCACAAGGGAAGGGCACCATGAGTTTCGTTGCTGACCAATCTACAGCCGATACTGGCACGACGTCGGTGACCATCCAAATACATCCGTTGAATGGTATATCGGCTAAAAGCTGCCATGTATTAATCCTATTCCCGGCAGGGAGTGAATACGCCCCCCCTCGGGTTTTTGCTTGCCAATTCCAGGCTTTTTAACACAGCTTCACGAAACTTGGTGACTTTTTCTAGCTATTGTTTCTACGTACCGTGACAAAATTTCAAAATTCCATTTTGCTCAGGGGCGGAGCCAAGCAACGTTTTTGGGAGGCACCTCATGCCATTTTTGGCTATGTTGAGGGCAAAAGGAAAATGTTTGCCAAAAACAGAGTTTTTAAGATAAAACTTAAAACGCAATATGAATGTATAGCTAAATAGTTGGACAATGCGCAGACGTAATTTTGTTCATCTGAGGTCACTTTGCAAGGTCAGGTCAAAGTCAAAAGTCAAAATTTGTTTTTTTGCATTAATTTCGGCGCCGTTTTTTTTGTATGCCAAACCCGGAACATATATGACGTAGAAGGGTGCCCTCTAGTTGTGTACCAAGTTTCAGCTTGATATCAGGTCGGGTCAAGGAGCTATAACCTAAAATGTCGGTGCGCGTACCCTATATCGCAATAGCCATAAAACGAATTTTTTGAAATAGAGTGAATTCAAATGATTTAAAACGTTTAAAGATGATATGAAATGCACGCAAGATCATTCCAAGATCACCCCAAAGTCACTGAAGGTCATTTAAGGTCAAAGGTCACAAGTTGATCTGGGAAACGTGTGACCATGACAGTTCCCCCTTTTTCATGTCCCTGGCACCGCCTATGCTAACATTATACAAACATTGTAATGCGATTTGCACTTCTTTAGTATAACATGACTAGCAGAAGCCAAAAAAGTGTTTTTGCCTCTTTTGTTCATCCAGTTGTTGGAAAACTAACCCTCCTGTTTTTGACACCCTGTGAACGCCTATGAATTTCATCAAAATTTCAGATTTGTGTGCGCATGGTAAAAGCCCTATCCATAATCTCTCGATTCATGCCAGTTTCATTGAAATCGGTCGATAAACAACGGAGTTATTAGAAGTCCAAAAGTACCCCCCATTTTGACATTTTTGCCCCCCCGTATCCACACATTTCAAAATTTTGAAAATGTCTTTTTATAAAAATGTAGCTCACGTCATGGCAAATCGATTGCCGTTTGTTGCGATGAAATCGGACGAGTAGTTCTCGAGATCTCAGGGGGATCCGAATCCGCCCCCCCCCCCTGCCGGGAATCGACCATACCGTCTAGCCCTCCGGGAATAGGGTTAAGGACTAACCCCGACATCTACATTCGAAACCAAAACGACTTACTATGCTGTTTTCCATCGATATTGCACAATCCATCATCCCGAATCCTGCACATATGTTGACGCATTAAGACGGAGTGACAGAAATACCTCTTGGTGCCATCTTTTTGCTGCACTAAGTTGGCTTTTCTAAAGACGGTGCTGATGTCTTACTGCATGGCTCGCCTCCGGATCGACGTCTGACCGTAATGATGCAGAAAAACGCCATCGTATGGCCCCTCGCTGCAGTCCGCATGTTTCTAGCTGTGAACAGTCTATCCCTCTTTTCCTTTATCTTCCTGTTCTTCTTCTCCTCTTCCTTTCTCTCTCTCTCTCTCATATTCGGCTCGCTCGGTCCATATTCGGGCACATTGGCAGCTGGAGTAGAAAATGATTTTGCATGATGTTGATATGGAATTTACGTTTGCGCACCTCCGTGGAATGACGCGAGAATGTTTAGAGGTTTGTTTTGCATTAATATATTATTCGCAGTTAGCACATACTTCATTCAAGTAGTGAGGAGCACCAGCATCATATACCCTAACTACTGAAGGACATACCAAATTGACTTCTGGCTTTATTAAGCATCCGGACTTACAAAATTATCACAATAATACTGCCTTCCCGGGCCTTAGGGTATCTGTTTCTGGTAATTTATTGACACGAGGACCGTGCAGCACGGCTACAACCAACAGATTTTGGGATCATGAATCAGTTCATATCAGGCGACATGGATGTCCGTCCGGGTTTTGCTCGTCCAATTTCAGTACCCTTACGAAAAAGACAACAATATGGCGTGGGTCTGGAGATCACCCATTGACCTAGACCCAAAAATCCAGACATTTTTCGATACCTAATACATCGGTTAACACGCTAATGTTTATGCTCGCAGAATCAATTTATTAGCAGACGTTTGAAAACTATATTGCTAAGATAACTTTGATATGTTTCGACAAGGCCGCTTTGAGGACATTACCACGACCCGACAGGTCACCTTTAGACCTGGAACCATAAAACTGGCACTGTTAAGTTGCTTACGTGACGAGCAACACATTAGTTTTTGCCGCATTGTTCTTTCTCTCTTGGCCCAAAAGTTGGTAGGGGGGTCGTTTTAGAACCCCGTCGGGAGAAGGTGCAAAAATGGCCCCGCCGTACAAGGGTTAATATGAATGCGGTTAGAGTCCAACAGTGCTGTAATCACCACCCTGATCTGAAAACCCCGCTAAAATCCCAGTGACTAACTGGTACAATTTTGTTGAAGTAGGTGGCTAAACCTGAGTCTTAGATGAGAAAAATTTAAAATGCCTCACCCATATAATAAATCCGCCACTCCTGCTGTTCCCTTTGCATTGTTTTGTGCATCCATGTCCATGTTCCCTTTGCTTCACCCACATGGCATAACCCAGTCTGCAGATCATAAGAAATGTTGACGATATCTCACTGGGGTGGGGCTAAGGCAGATATTTCAAACTGAGGTGGGTTTTTCGATTTTTGAGGCCAATGTTCTGGAAATAAAACAGTCTGTCTTGTGTTGGGCGCTTTTTACGTTTTTGCGTATGGCTGCAAAAATGAATTAGCTAAAATTTAGCAAAAGGCTGTATTTTGGGGGAAATTGATCAACAGAAATTATCCCGAACAGGCAACTTGCTGCCCCATTTGGGAAATAAACGAAATTGCTCCCAACATGTCGTCAAAATCCTCGACACCGTCTGCGGATTGTGGCATAGCTATGACAATGCTCAGACAGCAAGAGGAGCCATGCCTTACCCACAGCGCCGGTCTGGTGATTTCCCGCGAGGTCTGAGACGCCGGGATATTTAGGGACCGCCCGTGGAGACCTACGTCCATGAACTTTTATAACCCTGTGCCATGACGTAAAGTGGCCATTAACAGGCGTGGATATTAAATTCTCTGGGGGAAAATTCAACGAAACAAAAAAGGCGGGGGGAGGGGTGGTGTCACCCTCTTTTCCTGTTTCACGGAACTGCCCCACAGTCATTTCTCGTCAAAATAAGCCCTGGCGCGGAACGTAGTTAGCTGAGGTTTCCCCGGATCCGTTCCTGTCAATGAATCCATTAGTACTTTTAGTATACGCAGTGTTCATAAATACCATCACTTCGTCGAAATCAGTGATATCGATGTAAAAAATTGGTACAAGTACATCAAAGTCCGAGCCTCTTAGATTTCTGCACTTGATTCCGTCCTTGAACCTTGGTTGTGCTGTTTCTACAACATATGCCATTTGTATCTGTGTTATGGCAAGTAAAAACGTTTACTTATCGAGCCATACATTGTTTTCAGCACCCAGAGCCCACTTATACATGGCATTATATTATTCCCTACGATATCCTCTGCATACGGCCTTTGCAGTCTCAATATATTCTGTACACGACGCAAATGGTCAATAATCACACGAATAAATGTCGTGCTCCGACAACATACGAGGTGCAGTCTAAAAGCGACAGCCGTTTGCGCTGAAAAATATGTTTGTGAGTGTAGAGAACTGAAACTTCCCTCACTTCTCAACATAGTCTCCCTCCTTCTCCAGACATCTCTCCCGCCGCTTCACCCAGTTCCGAAAATTCTGTAGGAACTCTTCCTTGGGGTATATTTTTCCCACTGGAAAGTCGCGGTTCCGAGCGATGTCCTGGACGGGGGACGACAGTCTTTTTTTGTTTTTTGTTATGAAAGACTGCACGGAGGCAGTCTTTCATATTTCCAAACAGCCAGAAGTCTGACGGGGCCAGGTCTGGAGAGCAGGGTGGGTGCGGGATGGTTTCTATATGCTCCTCGAGTAGGAAGTTATTCACAACACGTGCCTTGTGGGGTGGAGCACTGTCCTGGTGAAGTAAAAAGTTGCTGTTGGCTAGCCTGGGCCACTTCTGCTGGATCACATCTTCTGGATAACATCCTTGTTATACTGCCCAGTGATGGTGGAGCCCTTTGGAACTGGATGGACGAGGATGACACCCTCGTGATCCAAGAAAAAGGCGTAAAAGACCTTCTCTGCAGACTCGCACTGCCGGAACATCTTTGGTGGCGGTGAATACACATGCTTCCACTGTTCGACTGCATCTTCGTCTCTGGAGGGTACACAGGGATCAACTTTTCGTCCACTGTGATGAAGTTGTCTGGGTCAGCCCCTGGGGCAGTCCAAAAAGTTTTCTGGATCAACCAGATGACGTTGCAGAAGTGACCGGTTTCCATCAGCTCGCGCCTCCTTCTTCACGTCGTCCAGCTGACGCGACACTCATCTTGTACATACCTTCGTCATCGCAAAGTCGTCGGTGATAATGCGATGAACAGTCCCACGCGAGAGACCCAGATACTCAGATGTCTCATCAATAGCGATTCTTCGGTATTTTTTGATGAGGCTCTCCACTCGGGCAGCATTCTCTGCGGTCATTGATGACCGAGGCCACCAGGCACGCGGCAGATCATTGGGATCCTCTTTTCTCGTTTTAACACGCGCACTGGAAGGGGACCTTTTTGTGCCCGCCCCCCCCTGTTTTTCTTGAAAATCTCGAGAACGGTTCGGAGCTGGTTGCTGCTACTTTGCGACATTTATGGCAATTGAATCGTCAATTGGCGCAGAAAAATCGGACATCGGCAGGAAATATTTGAAGTTTCAAGCATTTGAAGTCGGGCAAACGGAACGAAAACAACGGTTGTCGCTAACAAATGGGAGCTTTTGTAAAAGGACTAGCGTTCTACCTAAGATTACCTTTTGAAAACAATCACGCGACGTCATTCGGGCATAAGTGATGGATGTACCAAAACCAAAGCCAGGGTCAATAAGGGTCAAGGTCATCAAAGGTCAAGGTCAACCATATTGTGCCCTGATCCAGATTTGCTTTGCTACATGTCGGTTTGTATGAAATATGCATTTAAAGACCCTAATAAAAACACATGTGCGCACATTGGCACGCTTACATGTACCAGGGTTAGTGAAGGTCAAGTTCATCAAAGGTCGAGGTCACACATCTTGTGACCTGATCCAGATTTGTTTTGCAACATATCGATTTGTATGAAATATGCATTGAAAGTCCCTGATAAAAACACATGTGCGCACATGTCTACGCTTATATATGCCAGGATCATTTCAGGTTAAGGTCACGGAAGGTCAAGGGCAACTGCTCTGTGGCCTGGTCCAGATTTGCTTTGCAGTATGTCGATTTGTATGAAATATGCATTTAAAGACCCTACTAAAAACATGTTCGGCGCATTGATACTCACATGTAAATACATATATGCATATACACAAATACATAAATATAAAGTAACCAAATGTACAGCGATGGATTGGAAGTGACCAAACCTACCGATGTTGGCTGCCTTCATCGAAAATACGCCAAAGATGCGTTTAGTGTTCTTATTTACACTCAAGTTATCCTTGTAGTGTTCCTCGAAATCTGATCTGCAAAAGATGACAAAATAAAGTCATAGGTCAATGACCTGACATGACCTGGACCCAAAATCCTCAGTCAAGACGCCATATTAGTAGAAGTTGCCGTATTCCATGTTTTAACGCCCAAACAAACAACCTTTTCCAGTTTCGTTCGAAAAGTCTTACGAAATGACATGTACGGGCCGAGGAAGTGTCCAAAGTCGACATTTTCGACCCCATTTGACCTAGAAGATATTGACCTAGGATCATGAACATTGCGCACAATGTTAATCGCTACAGCCCTACTCTGTCCAAAAATGATGTTCCCAGCTCAACCGCTTTCAAGATCGGAGGGGGACGCATTTGTGCTCCCCTTCCAGTGCGCATTAGTGCAAAACCCCTTCCACTGTGCGGGTTAAACGCCCGCACCCACTCTGGAACTCGGCCTTCACTCAGCGCGTAGTTGCCTCAGACCACCAGGAGTTCCTTATAAATCTCACAAGCAGGCCGTCCTCACGCAGGCGGAAATCTGATGGCTGCGCGCTGCTCCAATGCACAGCTCATATCTGCGATCTTGACACGGTAGTCTCAAAAAAAAACTGTTATTTAACAGACTGTGGTGCCTGGATCTGTGGCGGTACAAGCTCATAATTTTTTTTTAGAGATAGCCAGCACGTAACTATGATCCGCAATGGCACCCTTATAAACAATATCTGCTTATCAGAAGCTTTAAAACATAACAGCCGTTACTTTTGGACTGCACCTTGTAGCATTGTCAAATACTGGAGTATACTGGAGTATAGCGTTGATATGTAAAGGTGTGGGCATTCGCCAGAAAACATCGTTAAGTGCCACCATTTTCCACAAAAAACGTCTCCTAAGAGCCGCCCCTTAGGTAATGTGCACGCAGAAAGTTGACATTTTAGTGCTACTGTGTAAAAAAGATACAATAATGATGTAGAAAAGCTTATCGCAGCTCAGTTGCCGAGATATTGTGGTAAATTAATATATTCTGCGCCTTCCTGTTTGACCGATGCCATACGACTTCCAATCTTTTATTTTCTCAAAGGCAACAGCAATAGAAGCAACAAATGTATTTAATGGCCTTTAGCCTAGGGATGCACCGGATCGGGATTTTTGTGATCCGGCCGGATACCGGATATGCCGGATCGAGGTGCCGGATATCCGGCCGGATACCGGATATTATGTTTACATGTTTTTATTTACTATTTTTATTGAAATAATGAAACCGAAAAGACTGAACAGAAAAGAAAAAAATGGGAAACTTAAAAAAATTAGTGAAAAATGCCCACAGCTTGTGAGTCGATATCTTCAAGGCCAAATGGGGTGGAAAGGTCAACTTTGGACACTTTATCGGCCTGTACATGCCATTCCGTACAACTTTTCGAACGAAACGGGGTGTTTATTGCGCCGTTAAAACGTGGAATACGATAACTTCCATTCATTTGGCGTATTGACTGGGAATTTTGGGTCCAGGTTATGTCAGGTCATTGACCTGTGACGTCATTCTTTCATCTTTTACAGATCAGATTTTGAACAACACGGGGCAGTTTGAGGGTAAATGAGGGCGCGACATGTATTTTTTGGCGTATTTTCAGTGAAGGCAGCCAACATAGGTACATCTGGTCATTTCCGACGTTTATATTTCTGTATGTATGTATAGCTATGTACGTATATAAATGTCAATATTAATATGCCAAACGTGTTTTAGAAGGGCCTTTGAATGCGTATTTCACACAAATCGATGTATTGCAAAACAAATCTGGACCAGGTCACAGAAACCTGCCCTTGACCTTTGATGACCTTGACCTGAAATGACTCTGGCATATATATATATATATATATATATATATATATATAAGCGCTGCATGTGCGCACATGTGCTTTATTAGGGCTTTAATGCATATTTCATACAAATCGACATGTCGCAGAACAAATCTGAGCAAGGTTACAAGATATTTGCCCTTGGCCTTTAACGACCTTGACCTTCACTGACCTTGGAATATGTAAGCGTATCAGTGTGCGCACACGTGTTTTTATTAGGGTCTTCGAATGCATATTTCATACAAAATGACATCTTCCAACGCAAATCTGGATCAGGTGACAAACCTTGACCTTGGATGCCCTTAACCCTTACTGACCCTGGCTGTGGCCTTGGTACGTCCATCACTTATGCCCGAATGACATCGCCTGACTGTGTTCAAACAGCAGTCTTAAGTAGAACGCCAGTTCTTTCACAAAGTTCCCATTTGTCAGCGACAACCGTCGTTTTCGTGATGTTTGCCTAACTTCAAATGCTTGAAACTTCAAAATTTCCGGCCGATTCCCAATTTTTCTGCGCCATTCGACGAGTTATTCAATTGCCATAAATGTCACAAAGTAACAGCAACCAGCTCGGATGCGTTCTCGAGATGTTCAAGAAAAGCAGGTGGGGGGCACAAAAAGACCCCCATTCCAGTGCACGTGTTAAAAGACAGCTACAGCTGATTCGAGATGTAAAAACAACGGGTGTCATAACGCGTTCCGGCTGGAAGGTTTGGAATCTCCAGAACGTACGTGACAAAAAAATATTGGTGGCAAACAAGGTTCGGTACCGAAAGAGCAAGAGGTCACCCCAGCTCACCCAAAAACAAGAGGTCGCCCAAAAGACCCGCATCCGGAAACTGTCCCGCGGATCACATGAAATCGGAAAGAACGGGGCATTGCCATGGACGACGAAAGCTACTTCACCTATCACGAGAGGTATATGTCAGGAAACCTTGGGTACTCTGTTGGAGCACGTCCAGCAGAAGTCCAGCAAAAGTACCACTGAGGCCAGAGAGCAAGTTTCCCCGTAATCTTTTCATGTGGCACGCCATCTCTCTCAGGGGTGCGACAAAGCCGGCTATCATGCCAGGTATGGGCAATGTTGATGGTAACATGTACCGTGAGAAGTGCGTAGGAGATGTGCTCATCCCATATTTGGATGAGTACTGTTTCGAGAGGGACATGTTGATCTGGCCAGACTTGGCTAGCGCTCATTATGCGAAGAAAACGCTCAAGTTGCTGGAAGAGGCCAGAGTGCCGTATGTAGTGCGTGACAGCAGTCCCCCTGTGTGCACCAGGTGTGTCCTACTGAGGACATCTGGGGCATCATTAAGCAGAGGATGTATCAGGGAGACTGGTACGTAACATCCGAAGTCGCCCTAAAGCGCTGGATGAGCCAGGTGATCGCTGCTCTGGACCTAGAGATACCGCGTAAAATGCTGGTGCGCGTACCCAGGTGCGTGCGTCTCGCCGACAGATGAGAGGCGATGGAGATGATTCATTAAGCGAGAACTGACCGCAACGGTTACGACTACATTTCTGCAAAGTTTAATGTTCATGCAGTAATAAATGTGCTTACGGTATGACTTTAAATACTGTCTCATTTTCCAGTGCCCACAATTTATACTTTTCCTTAATGCATTTGTGTCAGAATTTGAGAAAGATAAGAAATATTTCGAAAAAAGGAAATCATAAGATGGGCTGCTGACCGCATGCTGGCTATTGTTTCACAGTTTTAAACCTGAGTCCCATTCTTGCAAGATATGTCCGAACCCTCCCGGACCAATACAGGAAAGAATTGGTTCCAAGGTCTCCAGACCGACTTGGAACTGCCAGTTACATCGACAATCTAACACAACAAGCCACGTTTCCCCTGAAACGGTTTTGGGCGCAGACATTAGAGCAACGTCTTGATTATACACCGGGAAGTTAAATATCCGGCAGTATCCGGCCGGATCACAAAAATATCCGGCCGGATACCGGATACCGGATAATCTCTAATATCCGGCCGGATATCCGGCCGGACCGGATATCCGGTGCATCCCTACTTTAGCCCATTCCCGTATGGACTCAGAAGCCCCACTTCAGTTTTTTTCCTCGCCATTTCCAGGATTTTCCGAGGAGCTCCACCAGGAAAGCAGCCGGGATTTTCTTAAGGGGGGGATGAAGGGCCGGAGCTCAATGACGGCATGCTGGGAAGACGATGTGCAATGGGTTTCACTAAAAAAATGCGGGCCTAGGAGGCGAGCCGGCCCCCGGGTCCCCCTCTGTCTGCGCTGGTGAATTCCACAAAACTTGGTGACTTCTTACCTTTTCTTTCTAGGTATGTGTAATCCTTCAAGTTTTATACTGCCAGGGGAGATAAGTGAATTTTTTTAAAGCAAACATCTGGTCTCATGCATGTGGCTCTTTTGTAAAACTGATGTATATTATATATATATATATATATATATATATATGACTTAAATTATACGCGTGCATACCCTATATCACGACGGTCATTAACAGAACACTGAGCAATGTAACAAATACAAATGGTCGGTTTTGTGACCCTGAGATCATCTGAAATCATTCAGAGTCAGAAGTCATCAGTTAATCAAATGGAAATACGATTATGACAGTGTTCCATGTCAATGGTACCGCCTATGACAACATTATGCAAACCATGTAGCGCGATTTGTACCTTTTACGTATGGAGTGGCCTGTACAAACAAAACAGATGTTTGACTGTAATGCTAATTCAGTTTCCAAAAACATATAGCCCTCATTTTCCAAGCCCTGTGAACCCGTATGGATGTCCAGAGCGTTCTAAACATGAGAGCCAAAGGAAACGTGCCATAAAAGGTCTCAATTCAAGCCGACTGCATAGAAAGCAGTCCAGAAACATCGGCGTTATAACCGGTCAGAAATACGTCCTTTCTGACTTTCGTGCCCCTTGTATCCGCTTATCGCAAGAACTTTAAAATCTCTTTTTATGAAAATGCAGTCTGCGTGATGGCGAATCGACTGTCGTTTGTCGTGATGAAATCAACTGTTAGTTCTCGAGATATTGGGGGGGGGGGCAAATAGATTCCTCTCCCGGGGAATGCATCCAGGCGTTATGGATACGGGAATAGGATTCAAAATGCACGCATGAAAGCATTTAAAAGCGTAGCCAGAGGGACTCAGATAAGTTCAGTTTCCCCCCCCTCTCATGGTCCAGAGTTCTCCAAAAACTGGGTTGTTGCAAATGATTTCTTTTTTAAAAGATGAAAGGTGTAACTTGAAAGACAATGCACATTTTATTTTTGGAATATCCAGGTGTGATATTTGGTGGGATCAATTTTTTCATGTTTGCAAAAAAAAAATGTTAACCCTCGCAATGGTGGGCCTCTGAGCCCGACGCGATTTAGTGGAGAGGGGGTACTTTTGTGCAGCACCCATATGTCCGCCATTGCCGGACTGAATGCCATGAAATTGGCAATATGGGGGTAATTCTTGGTGCTAAAACCAAACCTGGCGATATTTTGTACCCAACTTTCGAACCTATGGCTCGAGATCTGGTGAAACGAGGTCGAATGTTTCAGAGGCTTTCGTTTTGGTGTTTTCCACTGTTAACTCATATAATGAAGTTACGATCGTCGTAAAGGGACAATTTGGCACACTGAGTCGTATTCTGATGAGCAAAGCCACCTATACTTGACCCAAAGATGTCAAGTAAGGCCACCCCACCGGCCGGCCGGCTCCTTTATCTGACCTCTCTGTGTCAAAGACAGGCAGCCTTGCTCATCAGAATACAGTTCAGCACTCCAAATTACCCATCCCACACCAACGTAGCCGAGTGCTTTAAATAAACAGACGAAAGCAAGACAACAAAGGCCTTCAACACATTTGGCCCCGTCTGACCCTATCTGACCACTGGGTTCGAAAGTTGGGCACAAACTGTTACCAGATTTGGTCTCAGCATCACCAATTGTTTTCTTTTTTTGCAAATTTCATGCCATTCAGCATCATGTCTCCCGGCCGGCGGGCGGCTAAGCAGGACGACCGCCGGCAGCCGAAGGTCAAATTACGCCATTGCTATGTGACGCCATTTCCGGCCGATTTTCAAAATATGAGTGTCATCCGATGTGCCTTCAGTTGGGAATGGCTACTGAGCGTTAAAAAAGCAATACAGCTAACCATTCGGAAACGAGAGCAGAAAAACCTCGGGTGTGGTACCTTTTTACTCCCCCCGCGCGTGGTAGAAGCAATACTTTTTATTTGAGCTTTGATTCCCACCTTAATAAAATCCTGGCTACGTTACTGAAGATATTACGTCAGTATGGACGACTGACAGTAGCAAATCTATCAAGTACTACTGAAAACATTTGTCGATGTCATTGACTTATTTACCAGTCGTGAGATACCATCACAAGAAATTCCATCTCCTCCGTTCTCCCTTCTAGAGCTTTGTAACGATAATTCGTCACTTATGGGTAAAACTGGGTGTGAAAATTTTTCTGAACAGCTTATACTAAAAAATTACAATTTTTATAATTTTAGCATAGGAGGAGCCAGGGACATGAAAAAGGGAACTGATGGTCACAGTTTCTAGATAACTTGTGACCTTTACTTAAATACCTCAGTACCTTGGGTACTAAATCTATGCATTTAATATTATTTTTAAAGTTTTCAATGCTGAATTCACTCTATTTCAAAAATTTCATTTTATGGCTATTGCGATATAGGGTACGCACACGGACATTTTAGGTCATAGCTCCGTGACCCGACCTGATATAAGTGAAACTTGGTACACAAGTAGAAGGTATCTTCTACGTCATTCTGTCGGGTTTGTCATTTGAAAAAAGCGCGAATGTATTCAAAAAACAAATTTAATTTACACCACCTTTAAAATACCATAAAAAAATTAAATCTCAACCAACTATTAGCTATACATCCATTTTTTTATTTTTTTTTTTTTTTTTTTCCAAAAACATCACAATTTTCAGTTCGTAATGGACACGTGTATACATCGTCATCAGTTTTTAACAGCACAATTCGGATTTCCTTTTAATATCACTTCATACATAACATGCTGGCACGGCTATTGCTTCAGCAGTTATCCCGCGTATTTTTTTTCGAATTGAGTCGTTTACTTACATGCAAAAGATGACAAGCCAAGCTCCTGCATTTACAACTCACGGTCACTAATCGGCGCAAGTTCCTATGCGACTCTCGTACTCAGACTCGGGATGCTACCCGAATACCTATGGCCTCGTACATTTTTCAGCATTTCCTAATTATCAGCACTTTCCAGATACGGAGGGTTCATTCCGGGACATGTGTATGCCTTGCAGGACAATGTCAGCAACGGGGATTTTCCAACAACAGAGGCTTTCGTGACGGCATTCTGCGTGTTCTGGCGTCCAGTGCCAGGACCAGCAGCTGGCTGGTGGCTGAGGCGTTACGGTTGCCGTCAGCGTTGACAGCTTCCTTCAGTATCAGGGCGGATTTCTCCGCGATAAATCAGCGTTCTCAGCTGATCTCAGTCCTTATAAATCCGTCCCGTCGTCCTAGGCAGCAGCCGGCACCAGCGGCGCTGAACACAGGGACGAGCACGGCCCAGGCAAGGTGTTGTTCGCACGGTACACATCACACATTCGCACAGCGTCTGTTCCAGCCAGCTCACTGTCAGGCGCAGGAGACCTGCACGCCTATCTCGAGTCCTGGCCGAACTTGGCGCGCTCTCTTGGGGTCCGCTGTTACCGAGTGACTCTACGCGGGGCCAATGTCCAGTTGCTAGTTCTTGCTGCCGCCGTAAGATGGCGCCACTTGGCAATGCTCAACCACGGGGTCTGGTACACGTCGGACTTCTCCAACACTTTTCCTGGCAGCCGTGTCAGGCAGTTCACACCACTCGGCGCCTGCCGCGCCCCGGCCGAGTTGCCGGCGCCAGTGGCTCAGCGGGCTCAGATGTCGTCCGGCGGCGGCGGCAGCTGGCCAGGGGAGGCCGAGCGCGGGACCATGGGCGTCGACTGGCGCCGCACCGGCTTGAACGTGCTCTCACCGGGCCGCGCGTCCATCGGGCGCAGGTTGTCGTAGAGCCGCAGCTCAGCGTACTCGTGGCCGAAGGCGTCCGGCCGCAGCTGGTCGACGGCGGGCAGAGAGAGACGCCGCTCGGGCAGCCTGCAGGCGCGCCGCCGCCACCGGCTGACGGCCAGCCCGGCCAGCACGGCCGACACCAGCACCAGCACGGCACTCACCACCGACAGCACCACGATGGCCAGCAGGTAGCGCTGGGAGGGCGCGCTGCTGCAGGCTGAGTCGTCCTCCTCCCGGTCGCGATCTGCAGGAGACGAGACGGTCAGGAGCGGGGCTGCAGACACCCCGGTCTGCAGGGAACCGCACCTCCATTGGCAAAAGGAAAAATCCTTGGGCGTTTTGTGTTTAGCTAAGGGAGCATCAGGAACCATTGCGCAGTTTCATGACCTCGCTATCGACCCGCTCTAAAATCACCGAGAACAGCGAGTCAAACTGGAGGAGGCACCGACGTACCTGCGTCTCCAGCGAGTCCAGCGTCGTCCGCATGGGCAGAGACGCCCTGTTTTAGGGAGTCAAAGACGATGCCTCCTTGGCACGATACGTCGGAACTCTTTCCGTCCATCCCCATCTTCCGTGGCTTTACCTGGAGCACGGATAGTGTTTATCAGCAGCAACGTCGGACGCCTCGAACGTTTCGAAAAGACAACTCTTTCTTGACGGTGAGACGCCAAAGTGTACAAAAAAATTTAGGGATGCAGCGAGATATGAAGATATATAGCGAAGCGTGCATTTCGCCATTTACTGCCTGAAAATCACGCGACATGACTATGCGCTATGCGGCTGGTAGCAAAATAGGGCGTGATTTAGATGGACAACATTTCCCCCGTAACTTATCGGCCCAAGAAGGCACTGCTGGGCGTGCAAACTGGACACGACCAGGACACAGGCTGCGAACTGGTCGAACAAGCCCGGTTCCGCAGCCCAAACGAAAGAGCTCTGAAAAGCCGCAGCAGCCCGCCCGGACAGACTGGCTCCGAAATTACGCGTCATCCACTGTCGTGTTGCCTCATAACTGTCCTGCAAACAACCGGCTTCGGCGATTTACGACATGCAAAGTGGCCGCCTGCGAGCGTCATTGTCCCGGCGCTGCTGCTCCCGCCGCCGGCCGGGCGACCTCTGCCGCGCCGCCCTCCGAGAGTCGGCGTCGCCGCCGCCAGTACCTGCGCCCGGCCGGCAGTCGACCGTCCACAGGCCCTGGCCGCCCGGCGTCCGGAAGGCGTACGATAACTACGTAGTACGGCACGCCGTCCTGCCAGCTGAGCAGTGCAGACCGCACGTCCGGCGACTCGGTCGTCCGGGCTGCGGCCGGCGACTCGGTGGCCGGCTCGGTGCTGTTGGCCGCCGGCTCGGCCGGGCTCAGCTCGGTGCTGTTGGCCGCCGGCCCGATCGGGCTCGGCTCGGTGCCGTTGCCGGCCGGCTCGACGACCGCGTGCGCGCGCTCCGGGGCGGCGGACGCCTGCTCCGGCTGGCCGCAGGGCCGGACGGCATCAGCCGGCTCGTCCAGCCCCACCTGGATAAAGCCGGACAGCAGGCTGACCCAGACCAGGCGGAAGCGGGGCGGACCTGGCGTCGGCGACAGGCACGTGCGCGCCAACTCGCGCGGCGTGCTGGCGCCCAGTTCGGCCCGACTTAGCGCCAGTGCCGTCGGCGACACGCTAACGAGGTAGTAGCGCTCCGGCGTCTCCATCAGCAGCACCTCGGCCACTGACGAGGTCAGCACGTGCAGCTGCACGTTCAGCACTGGCTGGATGGACAGCGTCAAGATTTTGAACTGCTGCGGCATCACGCCGTCCCAGCTGGGCCAGATGTGGCACAAAGGTTCTGTCGGATACGGCACTGACTGTAGAGTTCACGTAACAATTCAGCAAAACAGTTCAGTTCGACAGTGTGGCCGAATAATGCCTAACGAATATCTCTACCAGATACCTCAGTGTTGACATATTTATGCTGTAAGGCTTTTATGAAGAGACAGTCTATGATCCCATGCGCTGATTTTAGTCTTCAAATTCCAACAGGATAAAACTTAAATAGTTACGTAAAAATTTGTACTATATCCAACCGTTGCATTCTCGGCATGTAGCTTGACTGCCTTTTACTGCCATTTTGAGCAGCAGATTCATTTACAGACAGCTTAGACCACAAAAAGAGCATGACGTTCAAAATCAGGACAAAGATTTACCTCTCGGATACAGAGACGGGATGCAGCTGAACTTCCAGAACGTCCACGGGTCTTGTGGGACCTGCCTGGCCGGCCGGCTGGTGCCACCGAACCAAGCCGGCGGCTCCAGGGTGCCGGCCGACACTCTGTCGACGGCCAGCGGCTCCGGATCTCGCGTCGACAGCCACTCCGTGCTGGTGCCGTTATCGTGCAGCTGCAGAAGCCGCAGCTGGCCGGCGTTGCTCACGGAGACCAGGTACGACGTCCACTCGTCGACCACCGCCGCAGGTTCCGCCCGTTCCTGGCCGGTCGCTATCTGTCGGACGGCGCCCACAAACGTGCGGTACACGTTCCATCCATCGGGCCCGAAGGCGATCAGGTAACCGCCCGGCAGTGAGCCAGAGAACAGCCGCACGCGCAGACTGACAGCCGCCGAGCGCACGCTCAGCACTGCCTCGCCGAGCCCTGGCGGCCGGTCCGACAACTGCTGATTGGCAGATGGCGCCTCCGACCTCCAGTGCAGAAGCCGAGCCGGGGTCCAGGGCTGATCGGGCCCCGTTACCAGGACACAGCAGTCTGCAGAAACGGGTCAGTAGCGTCAAAATCAACCGTCTGGACAGCAATGCGGCTGTCGCGCCACCGGTGCTCGCACTCAGATGGAGGGGACAAAGTGCGTCCCAGCCTCCAGTACAGTAACTATGGGGTCAAGTGATTTGCACGTTGCAACCATGTCAAAGGGCGTAAAACATCAGGGGGAATAAATAATCAATGACATGGCTCAGAAAAACCTTCAACAATTTCCCATATCTTAAAGACATGTTGCGACATTCTCAAACTGCTCCCGTGATGATAGAGTTCTATAATAGGCGTAGTTTTCCATTATCTTGTGGGTGTTTTGGCAACCACAAGCATTTGTAAATTTTGCTTGCGATAATGCATAACCGGGCGCCTCCAATCCATTTCAAAAGTTTTATTCCTAAGGCAAAATTTCTGAGTTATGTCCAAGCACGAGCAGGTAATGGCGTTCACGGCTGAGAACGAAGAATAACCACAAGAATTTGCGTGAATTTGTGAAAAAAAAATTGTGAAAACAAATTCACAAGAACCTACGCATCGTCCAAGTGGAACACGAATTCAGTGTCTGCCGAGAAAAGAAGCATGCCGTTTGAAATTATAGCAAACGACAAAAACGGCAGAGGGCAAATCGATGGAAAATGTCGTTGCCGTGCGGTAGCGGTCGAGATCCCACCGTCTCCATCAGCCATCGCTAGACTTATCGCATGAGTCCTGTGATTCATCAAAAATATTTTCACATACTTGAGAGTATGCTTCTGTCCTCCCCCACCCCCCCCCCCCCCCAAGAACTGGAAGGCACCTTTTAACCAACCTGAAAGTTTTGTAGTTACACATATGTCATCAAAATTAACCCTATTCCCGGAGGGCTAGACGGTATGGCCGATTCCCGGCAGGGAGGGCGGATTCGGCTCCCCCCCGAGATCTCGAGAACTACTTGTCCGATTTCGTCGCAGCAAACGGCAATCGATTTGCCGTGACGTGAACTACATTTTTATAAAAAGAAATTTTCAAAATTTCGAAAATTGTGGATACAGGGGGGCAAAAATGTCAAAATGGGGGGTACTTTTTGACTTCTTATAACTCCGTTGTTTATGGACCGATTTCGATGAAACTGGCATGAAACGAGAGATTATGGATAGGGCTTTTACTATGGGTATGCAAATTTGAAATTTTGAGAAAATTCATGGGCGTTCACAGGGTTTCAAAAATAGGAGGATTAGTTTTCTAATAACGGAATGAACAAAAGAGGCCAAAACACTTTTTTAGCTTCTGCTAGTCATGTTATGCTAAAGAAGTACAAATCGCATTACAATGTTTGTATAATGTTAGCATAGGCGGTGCCAGGGACATGAAAAAGGGGGAACTGTCATGGTCACACGTTCTTCAGATCAACTAGTGACCTTTGACCTTAAATGACCTCCAGTGACCTTGGGTTACCTGGAATGATTTCGTGTGCATTTGATACTATCTGTAAACGTTTTCAATCATCTGAATTCACTCTATTCCAAAAATTTCATTTTATGGCTATTGCGATATAAAGTACGCTCACTGACATTTTAGGTCATAGCTCCGTGACCCGACCTGATATCAAACTGAAACTTGGTACACAAGTAGAGGGTATCTTTCTACGTCACATATATTCTGGGTTTGGATTTGAAAAAACGTCACCGAAATTATTGCAAAAAAATAAATTTTGACTTTTGACCTTGACCTGACCTTGTAAAGTGACCTCAGATAAACAAAATTTTGTGTGCACATTTCCTAACTATTTAACTATACATCCATATAAAGTTTTAAGTTCTATGTTAAAAACTCTGTTTTTGGCAGACATTTTCATTTTACCCTCAACATGGCTAAAAATGACCTGAGGTTCCTCCCAAAAACGTTGCCTGGCTCCGCTCCTGAGCAAAGTAGAATTGTGAAATTTTGTCACAGCGCGTAGAAAGGATAACTAGGAAAAGTCAGCAAGTTTCGTGAAGCTGCGTCAAAAAGCCTCGAATTGGCAAGCAAAAAACCCGAGGGGGGGCGGATTCCGCCCCCCCCCCCCTTGCCGGGAATAGGGTTAAGCCGCCGTGGCCACCAGGTTACGAGTGGCTGGATATATTGTGGATTCTGTAAGGTTACGTACCGAAACAGATTTTATTTGCTTTTATTTATTCCACAACATCGCTAGCTGGGATGAAAAATCACTGACGGGTAAAGCCATATTTAAGCCATATTTAAAAAGAAATCCACATCAGAGAATCACTCATGAAATCTTAGTGCATGAAAATGCAAGACAGATCAGTAAAAGCGTGATGAAATGAAACGCCGGTGACATAAAGAAGACGGACGGCCGCCGATGTAACAGACGGAAAATTACAAGCAAAAGCTGTGGTTTATGGCATGGGATTGAGACGTGCTTAGAGTCCTCGAAAAAGGCAACACTGGCAGCGCTGTTGACTTAAACAATTATTCGTTGCCCAAGACACTGTGAAGAACCGAGATCAAATCACAATGCTGACAGGGGCTCCAGGCCAGGTGAATAATCTTTCAGTTCCAGCCGATCGAGACGGGACATGACAATCAAACGAACAAAATCAACAAAATCAAAAATATTAGTCAACTTTTCCTTTTACAACGTCGCTGATGAACGCAAAGTCCTGTTGAATAATCTAGACGTAAGTTGGGATCAGGGATGCAGCCAGGATTCTCTTAAGGGGCAGGAAGCTCGGTGGGAACTGAAATCACACGAAAACCGCCTGCTGGGAGGCCGGTGTGAAATGGGTTTCGCTGAGAAGACTCCTATTGATCACAGGTTTGCCATACTACATTCCCATCAATGTAGTATGGCAAGGCACCTCGCTCGATGCGTCCGTACTATTGGACAAAACAAAAATATAGACTTAAGAGGGGAGGGGGGGGGGCGGGCCCCAGCCACTTCCTCTGGCTGCACCTTTGACCAGTATAATTTTTGAGTCCTCATATTTTTAATGAATGCTTTTAAATTTTATCGTAGCTATCTACTCCTATATTTCTCGATATCTTGGGGTTCTCATGAACCCGTAGCACGGCGACAGTAGATGCGAAGAGCGTCCCGGCAAGTGTTGAATACTTGAAAAGCAATGGACATAATTTTGATGATTTCATTTTGGTCATGGGTGAGGGGCGGTAAAATCTGTTATTTGGGGGAGGGGAATCAAGCATTAGGAAGTACATGCACCTCCGACGGTGTATAAAGTTTTGCCCCTCGAGCTGTGGTCTCAGCTCTTATTCAGCTGTTCGCCACAGAGCAGCTGTTTGCAGCCACTCTAGTTTCCGCTTCGTGGTATTAACGAGTCTGTGTATATGTCTTTTTTATGTTCGTAGGTGTCACCTGAAGATTGCTGCGGTGATGCTAGGAATCGGAGCCCATGCCAATCATAGTTCGTTGCACAGATTCCGACCCCTACACCCCTTAGAGCAATTTCAGGTAACGGCTGATTTTGTGGCGAAAGCTCAACGTGCCTCCAAGGGAGCGACACGACCGTGCGATAGTCAGCTTGACCCTCTTTTGGCCAGTTGCCAGCTGACCCGCGAGCCAAATATCAAACATGGGGGCGACTCGAACACTTCTTGCCAGGATGAGGACACAGCTTTTAGTCAACTGAGCTACCGATTACGTAACAGGGTGGTTTCGCGTTGTCTGAGATGGGGAGTGACCAGAGCAGCTTATTGGGCCTCAGAAAGTTTATAGTTGAAAGGGTGAGTTAGTACGGTAACGCCCAATTTTACGAGCCCCGATCTAGACGTGAATTTCAGAAATAACCCGAGGGGTCATTTGAAGCCCTTTTTTTACTCTTGGAAGGACTAAAAAGTTTTCGGGTGAGTTGATTTTGCGTTTTATTTTCTTCGTCCTTGAGGCCGAAATGAAGCAGACTGATAAAAAGGAAGTTACCTGTGAAAGAAAAGCTTCACTCATTTTATTTCAGAGCCATCGGCTCAATCGTAAGGCAACTGGCGAAAAACCACTGGAGGATTGGACCTTATATCCCTCCGTCTGTGACGACCATGTTGTGTTGTTTCTTTCCATGCATCGTCGTAAGACTTATGTTAAATATTCCAAACCTTGGATGGACAAAGGGACAACGAAAACAGGGGTGTCTTAGGATGTTAGGTCAACATATGATCAGTTTGCACGCTGATTTCTTTGAACCTCGAGATAGCGCGACTCCGCTTGCTTCGCGAGACATTTTACAAGCCTCAACGATCGCGATATAACGGGGTCATGCTGTGCGTTTTTGTATGAAAGTCTTGAGGCTGTTGAACGCTCATTCATTCTTGTTGCCTGTTAACCGACCTTTCCATAGACTTCGGTATATGTACCCAGGCCTAGGAAAAATGAGACCCATAACCTATTATATTTGGGCTGGATCATCTTTATATCGATTTTCCCCAAAGAAAACACCGCAGAAAATGGATTTATGTCTGCCAACAGGTGTTAAATGGGACCAGAAACATAATGTTATTTGACAAATTGAACTTGGCCTTCAATGTTCTTGATCCCCCAGTACTGTTTGGCAATTTTCCAGAGGGCTGATCCGAGCAGTTAGTGTCAACTTTGCAATGAACATCTGTACATATACAACGCTACAAATGTTGTTTCTCTAAGAATATCTTGAGCGGCAACTAATTCTGAATGTTTTTTACTGGTTTAGACTGGTTTAGACCGGTTATAACCGGCTAAAGCCAGGTGGACCGTCTAAATCTGGCTTCGACTGGCCTTTTGCTAACTTTCTAATAGCAGTACTGAATCTTTTTGAGCATCCCCTAATTAATTACATTTCATCATGCAAAGATGGCATCCATGCTTCTGCCTGATTTTTCCTTCTTTGATCACATATAGGCATTTTCAGCCCAGGCTGGCAACAGTGATGAACAGATCATACACAGAAGAAATGCCATGAACGGTAGGCACTTTGAGCTAGCGAAAACTTTTTCATTTTCACATTTCCAATCTTTCATACTTTTTGCCTATCCGTTTTCTACGCCAACATCTTGCCCCAAAAAATAGTGGCTTATAAAAGCTTACATGGGCAGGTTTGCGATGCTACCCAAATACATCATTTTGCGACTTATCTGCAGTTGCATTAATCTGTGGGTGGACATTCATGATGATTTTCTTTTGTTTCATTGCTTGTTGGCATAGGTGCCGATCTATATTTTATAGGAAGGGTCATGGCTCCTCCGATGTGGACCTGCGCCCCTTCAGTACGGAGCTGGGTCCCCCCAACGCTGATTTTGCCCCCCCCCCACCAATGTTCTCCGCAAGTTTTAGTACAGCAAAGGGAAACTTTATGAAGGAAATAGCTGTAATCACGAGCAAGGCCGAAAGCCGAATGAATCTTTTGATTCACTGGCTTTGATGAATTTGAATGAATGAAATTTAAAGTTTCATCTCCAAAGAAAAAAAATGAAAATGAAATTTCACCGAAGAAGAAAAATCTGAGCGGTCCGCCCCAGCCATGACGATTTCTGGAATACAGTATTTTTGCAAGCATGATATTTCCATTAGAAACAACCCAATTTTATTAATTTTGGGCACTTACGTTTGGAATGTATTATCTTCCCTTATTTTCTTCCACATAACTATTCCGGGAGTCATGTTTTCGCCCTTAGACGTATTTTGTCATGAATGGTTTTGAACCGCTCAGTAATGTCAGCGAACCAAAGCAAGGCCGTGCGTAATGTTTAACCTTGCAATGCTCCGGATGCAAAACACTGAAAGAGATCAACAGACGATCCTTTGTATTGCGAAATGTATGAAGAAAAAGTAATTATGGAAGCAGCAACCAACTAGACATCACTCGCTATGCGCCCCACAAGGCATATTTCTGGTAGATAAGAGACAGGCAAAAAAATGGAATGAAGGACACAATGCTATAAAACATTTAGAAAACGGTGGCGCACTTGGAAGGTCCTGGGGCCCCAGGATCCCCTCAAAATGTTTGAAGGGGTCAACCGAGGTAAGAGAATTACTCTTATAAAAACCGAAGCTGTCGCCAAAACGCTTTAAGAACGGCAGACAAGAAAAGACAGCAGATAAAATACATAGGTCCAAGCCCTAGAGGCCCCCCCCCCCCTATCGGCCTAAAGGGGACTCTGTTCCAGCATGTGGGGGCCCTGTCGACCTGCAGAGTCCCTGCTGGCCTGTAGGGGCCTAGTGCTGGCCTACAGGGGCCTCTTGCCGGCCTGCAGGAGCCCCTGCCAGCCTTTTTGGCCCCCTAACGGCCGTAGAGACCTCCTGCTTGCCTGTAGCTGGTCGCCTGTCGGAACGAAGGTGCCCCTGCTGGCATGCGGGGCCCTTGCCGCCGCCTGTAGGGCCCCCTGCCGGCCTGTGGAAGGACTCCCCTGAGGCCTATGGGGGCCCCTGGCCTGTAGAGGAGCTCCCGAACAGCCTGCAGAAGGTCCCGCAGTAAAAACTGTTTTTAGCGCGATCATCGACAGTTAGAGAAGAGCCAGATGATTGCAACGAATAACATTTAGTAATGGCAAGCGTTCATTGCCGTAAAATATTCACTGGCTGTTATTATTCAGGACGCTCACTCATAAGATAGTGACTCACCTTTGGTCACGCACCCCGCAAATGTTGTCTGGCTATACCCCTGCTGCGAGCCCCCCCCCCCGTAAAATGTTACGTTAATATTTCTCGTTCAGGACACCATATGAAGTTAGGGGGCCCACCGCTGGGCGAAGACCCCTGAAATTTTTGGCTGACTGTGCCCCTGTTAGAAAGAGACATTGATGACAGGGTATGAGGGTCATATAGGCACAGTGATAAGTTTGACAAAACGTAATTCAGGTGACTGTTACTGATCACCGCTGCTGCTGTGGTTTCCTATCTCTTTGTGGGTGCCAGGGACCCATAGCATCAAACTGGAAACCCATAATAGCTGACTGAGCACTCACCGCGGTGTCGTTCTGTGCACTTTTTAGGTGGCGGCGTGAACTCTTCTAATGCTGATTTGAGCCCCTCCGATAGCAATTTGAGCCTTCCCAATTTTTTCTTGCTCCTTAAGAATGAAATTTCGATAGGTGCTTACAACAATACTTAAACACTTTGATCACGCCAATATCTAACATGTAATCACCAGTTTGGCAGCTTGATGCAATTAACGTGGTCTTTCATTTATTTTTACTATAAATATTTTAAAGGGTAAATACATAAATGTCTACGCATATACAGTGTTTTGTCTAAAGTGCAAAAACAAAAAAAACGTTTAAAAAAACGCAAAATTGCTGTCGGTCAAAATAGAGTGGGCTAAATCCGTAGAGAAATTCATATTTGGAAGGAGGTTAGGTTGTCGGGCCCTCGCCTCGGCCCCTCTAATTGTTTATAGAAGTTGACAACCGTGGGGGCTGGGGGACATTTCCTCTTCAACTTTGACAAAATGAGTTTTTGTCCCCATTCCCATTTTTGGTCTGGAAGTGAACATTTGCCGCAGTTTCTTGTTGAAAAATGAAATTTTGGGTCAGTTTATCCCCCCCCAATTTCGATTTGTCGTCCCCCTTCTGGAACTTGGTTACACCCATGAATATGGTACAATTCAGTCCAACCTGGAATAAAGCTGTTTTAAGAACTGAGATAAGTTGCACTGCAATGTATTGTATCGTCATTGCTGTACTGGAACATATTAGACCGACTTCTCATTCACGTATTTTATGCTAAACTGTTACCAAAAGTTTCTTTTTTCAACGCAATTTCGAAAAAAGTGGCAAAATAGTGAAGCATTGACGTCTTGATGATGTCATTTGAACGTCACCCAGGATGATCTGGCTAAAAGATATAAACTTGCAAATTTTAAAGAAGTTATGCCATTTGGTCGTAGAGATGTACGCCTCGGCAAAGGGTGTGGGGATGCTAGAGTCCTCCCCCCCTCCTCCCAGCAAGTGCCAGGATAAGACATTTTCAGTCTTTGCTTAACCTGCTACTCAGAAAATACTGGTTATACGCTTCTACACGGCAAGAAGCCACTCTAGTATTGCTGACAAACCATGTCCGTATCTTAACATCACTCGATGTGAGGGCCCCGCCCAACGAACATGCCATCATTCAACAACATGGCGTTTAGCGATTTGGCCGTTGTATAACTGTTTTCCAAATGTGAGGAAAGGCTATTTTAAATCGCCTTTATCCCGTGGAACTAGATTGGATCATAATCTGGATCATGGTTTTTTTATAGGATAATAATAGGATATATAATTATGGAACATAATTGGATCAATAATCAAGAACTGGAACATAGATCTAATAAGCAATTTCCTAAATCATGGCGGATGACAGCTACCTTTGTACTTGTCTCTCCACTTCGTAAGTTGTAGCACCGCTGTCTTTCATCCCACATGATCTCATTGCAGTCTTAAGGAAACCCACCCGCCATGTTTGACACCTGTGGCAACAGCACCGAACGAGGAGTTCGTCCGGAACAGTTTTGAGACATCAGTTAATTTTGGCCTTTTTACCCTCAGACATCTGCCAAATTGGCATTATTCATTTCAGGGACAATCTGAGAGAAATATTGTAGTCAGCAATTTTTACTTTATCGATGAAAAAATATATATGTTTCAAGCCTCAAAAACGACACCCGCATACTCACCACAACACTGTCTGGAAAACAGACGGCGCCCAGGAGCATTCCAAAAATGACTAGTCACCAAAATAACATACGCTGGATTTTCCGTGAAATGGCTGCAGCGTTAAACCGTATGCCGTTACAACTTACCACGCTTTCCCCCAACTCATAGACATTTTGGATGTTGTAAATTGTATGTTGGGAAACGGGAATGTTGTTTCCCCGGATCTGCGAGGATATCAGGCCAGGAGGGGCAATACGTCTTTGGACCAAAGGGGGCACAAGCAATGCCGATGGCGACAAACGATACTCTTAGAAAACTGCCGTTATTTCTCGGGTTCTAAGATTTTTGAGCAACGAATCCTGAGAGTGCCAACCCGCTTTTCGATACAAGTCAGGGCAGGAATTCCGTATGCAAAAGGCACCATCTCGCTGAGGCCTAGCTTAATCGCTAGCAACACACACTGCCGCCCACTATCCCTGCCATCGGGATATCATCAGATCATCAAACCATCCTAATGGCCCTCGCCGCCCGCGCCTTCTATAAAATCCCGGCTTCCATAACAATGTGGCAATATCTTGACGGCTTTCGACTCCACGTGACCACATCCCGGTATTTTCGAGTCTTTTTTTCCACGCATCGCCACAAAGAATAAATTAAATTTTTCCGAGCTTAAGGGACAGCACACACCTCCCAGTCCCGCCCCCGATGGTATCGCCACTGCATCTAGCGCCATCACATACCACTTTTCCACTTTCGGCCCCAGCTGTAAAACGCGTTGTAAAGCCCTGACGATGCACGTTACCGAACCTGGGGACGCGCAATCCACGATAGCTTTGTTAGAGCTTTAAAAGGGAAGCAGCGTTCTGTGTTCGCCCGTCGAGACTGCCACAGTATAGGTCGAAGGCCGATCGCATCGACCTTGCGAAGTGCGTTGCGGTGCTCGCAGTTGACGGGTCATTTGTCGGTCGTTACAGAGAGGCTACGTTGATGAAAACGTCGTGACATGGCAGTCCCCTGGAAGCAATCGCCAGACGGCGGCGAAGTCGCTGAGAATGGCTTGCGGCAATGTAAACGATTCGTTTGACAAAGAAATATATCCTAGGACTGTTGTACATGGCGAGCCGTGGCAAGAAGGAAATACCAGCGCAACTTAATTTCGGTTATTGACGCTCAGAGATGGTTTAGGATGAAGTTACAAGGCCTAAGACTGTAACGAGGCTCCCTCTCTCTGAGGCCGAATGAATGAACATCACCTCACAATCTTGAGTTCAACTGAAAAGGATCCCTGCAGTTCAGGAAATAGATATTTCGTTTTAGTTCTCGTTTTTTCGCTGCCTAACCTCCAAAGCTCGAAAAACTTTACACAACAAAACTGTTTCTTCAGATGACATAAATCATATATATATATATATATATATATATATATATGTATATATATGTGTATGTATATACACAGATGTATTGATAAACTTAACGAAGCAAGGTTATTTTTGATACATTGTTTGTTGAATATCACAACAGACTGAGCGTTCATGATCGTTTTTGAGGGTTTTTCAACGGATCTCAGTAGGATTTGGGCTTCGCAATCGTGTTCGTTTAAAATTGCACCAATACTTATTATCGGACAATAGGCAAACAAAGTAACACTACATAGCTTAATTCCTTGTATTTAACCGACGTTTCGTCCTCTCTAAGACATTATCAATATTAACACATTCGAATAAAATAGTACATTAACAAAATTCAAAATCGTGTCTCACGGAATGTTTCACATAATCACCACACTTGACAATGGTTCTAGAAACAATGTGTAGCACACGGTGTAAAGCATACGCTACGCATACACTAACACACTAAAGCATACACCAAGCATACATAAATGCAAAGAAAACACTTGCATTTACGGGCACGCATTTCCAGGTATGACACTTAGGAAGGTTGCATCCAGTCCTAATGGCTGCCCTCCGAACTACTGAAGAGTCCCTTGGGCACTTAGTTGCTTGGTGATGGTGGTGTCCATGTTTCTGATCACCATGGTGTGTGCCATAATGTGACGTGCCAAGTCGACGTCTGTCCGTGGATCGCGCAATGGTGTTGTGTTCTGAGTGAGCCTTTAGCAGGTCAACCAAGTTTTGTGTTCTGTTTCTTTGTGTGTGCTTGGGCTGCCGGACTGTCTTTGCATTATTAGGTGTCTGGATAGCGTTGTGGTGGCGTGGCCGATATACCCACTATTTGTTCGGAGAGCGCAGGCTCCTTTTTGTCATTTGTACCAGTATACGACGTAGTTCTGTTTTAACACGCGCACTGAAATATGTTACAGGTCCTTAGGGGGTCCTTTTGTCCCCCCACCTTCCTTAGGGGGTCCTTCTGTCCCCCCTCACCTCTTTTCTTGAATATCTCAAGAACGGATCGGAACTGGTTGATGCTATTTGGTGACGTTTATGACAATTCAATAACTCGTCGATTGACGCAGAAGAATCGGAAATCGGCCGGGAATTGTTGAAGTTTTAAACATCTGAAGTCAGGCAAACATAACGAAAACGACAGCTGTCGCTGGGAAATGGAAACTTTGTGAAGGAACCAGCGTTCTACTTAAGATACCGTTTGAACACAATCACACGACGTCATTCGGGTGTAAGTGATGAATCTATTTCGTCCTTACTCAGGGTCAATAAGGTTCAAAGTCATCAAACGCCAAGGACAACTATTTTGTCACCTGGTCCAGATTTGCTTTGCAATATGTCGATTTGTATGAAATATACATTCAAAGACCCTACTAAAAACACATTTGGCACAATGATACTGACATGGAAAAACATATATACGTATACATACATAGATAAACATAAACGCTGGAAGTGACGAAATGTACCGATATTGGCTACCTTCTCTGAAAATACGCCAAAAAATACGTGTAGCGCCCTTATTTACACTCAAGCTCTCCCGTATTGCCTCGAAATCTGATCTCCAAAAGATGAAAAAATAAAGTCGTAGGTCAATGACCTGACATGACCACTACTCGTAATCCTCAGTCAAGACGCCAAATGAACGGAAGTTGTCGTATTCCACGATTTAACCGTCAAACACCCTTTTCCCGTTTCCTTTTTAAAAGTCGTACGGAATGGCCTTTACGGGCCGAGAAAGTGTCAAAAGTTGACCTTTTCCACCCCATTTGACCTTGAAGATATTGACCTACTGTCATGAAAATTGCGCACAATGTAAATATACGTTATATTTTATAGCCCCACCCTGTCCATAAAATTTCATGTTTCCATCTCTTTCCGTTTCCGAGATCTGGGGGGGGGGCACTTTTGTGTTCCCCTTTCAGTGCGCGTTAGCGCGAAACCCCTTCCACTGCGAGGGGTAATGGTCTTGGATCATGTGACGTGTTGTTTCTTAGGATTAAAGAGGAGGTGGTAGGACTTTTGTATAATATGTTGAGCTTGATTTGGAGGTCTGGGTCAGTCGTCTCGCAGTTCCTTTGGACGATGGCGTGAAAATCTCTTTGTCATCAGCTTCATATTCGGGGGACATGATGTTATTGTAGAACAAAGTTGTGTTCTTTTTACGAGCCTGTGGCTTTGGTTTCAAGTACCGTGACATGGAGAGGTGGATCTGTTTGTCGACAGTACACATGTCGTAGCCATTGCTGACTAGTATCTGTTCTTCCCGTCTCAGTTCCTTGTGTACAAGAGGCCAAGACGAGCAGTGTTTGAGAACACGGTGGACATATGTCTGTATAACGCTGATTTTGTAACGATCAGGGCATTCACTTTCAACCCTTGGGCACCTGCCAGCGTCGGTTGGTTTGCGGTACACACTAGTGACAATTTTTTGTCCGACGCGTTAACTGTTGCGTCAAGGAAACTTATTTTGTTTTGGACTCGTTCCTCGCTAATAAAGGTTAAATCGATCTTCCAGTTTTTCACTTTCGCCCAATATTTTTATCATAAGCCAGGAAAGCGGAAGCTGGAGATCCTACGTCAAGACATATGTCGACTTCAGTCACAGGAGAAGATTGTGGTAAACCCTGATATCCAAGAGCAATTGACGGCTGAGAGCACGAAGCACCGAAGCAGGCTCCATAAATCGTCTCTGGATGCAAGGCTGCAGAAAACAGCAAGGGAACTGCGAGAAAGCAAATACGTCGTGGTGCGAAGAGCCGATGAATCGCAGACATTCTGAACGACGGAACGAAATTTACGAATTTAACAAAGAACCACGTCGAACAGCTAAAAAGACAACCATATGACCTGATCGACGACGCCAACAAGCATTGCAGAGATCATAAAGTGGAACGCATCGTTGTTGAGTATAAACCGGGATGCTTCTATGGCAATGTTAAAACCCACAAGGCCGAAAATGCCTCGAAACCAATTGTCTCACGAATCCCACTGCCTACTTACAGCCTGGCTGTAAACAGGCAATGAGATTTAACAAGATTTTGAGCTACTACGTGCCATCGAGGTATTCTTTGAAATCATCTTTAGAGTTCGTTGACATGCTACAGACCAAAACAAGAAAAGGTACTCTGGCATCGCTGTATGTTCGCAGCCTGTTCACAAATGTTCATGTCGAACGGACAATTAGCATACTAGCCCGATTTGCCTACCATCATGAAACTATGCCTGCTCCTGACATTCCTGAGCACATTATGTGCGCCATGTTGGGGTTGTGTACCACTAAGCACCGTTCAGATGCCATAACGGGAGACTGTATTGTCAGACTGATGACATCGTCATGGGGTCGCCTCTTGGGGTCCTCTTCACCGCAACCTTTACGGTATCGATTGAAGAGGAAATTTTCACGGACAGGAACAGCCGTCCGATACGTGGATGGCATTTTGGTCGACGTAATTGATAGCACAGCATTGGATGTGCTGAATTCCGGGCTGGGGATTGTATCAGGCTTAAATTTTGCCATCGAGGAGAGCGTCCAAAACAAAATTAGCTTCCTTCACGTAACAGTCAACGAGACGGACAAAAACTTTATCACTAGTGTGTATCGAAAACCAACTGCAGGTGGTTTGCGGTACACACCGGCGGTACACAGCCTGGCGCTGGCAGGTGCCTCAACGCTGAAAATGAATGCCCGATCGTTACAAAATCAGCGTTATACAAACTTATGTCCACCGTGCTCTCAAGCACTGCTCGTCTTGGCCTCTTGTACACAAGGAATTGAGACGGACAGAGCAGACCCTAGCCAACAATGGCTACGACGTGTGTACTGTCGACAAACAGACCCACCTGCCCATGCCACAGTACCTGAAGCCAGTGGCACAGCCTTGTAAAAAGAACACTTACAACTTGATCTCCAAGAACACCATGTCCCCCGAATTATAAAGCTGATGAGAAAGCTATTCACGCCATCGTCCAAAGGAACTGTCAGACGACTGACCCAGACCTCCGAATCAAGCTCAACATCTTATACAAAAGTCCTACCACGCCCTCTTTGATCATAAGAAGCAACACGTCACATGATCCAGGACCATTAAAACAGAACTACATCGTATACTGGTACAAATGTCAAAAAGGAGACTGTGCCCTCCGAACAAATAGTGGGTATATCGGCCACGCCACCATAACACCATCCAATAATGCACTTACAGTTCGGCAGCCCAAGCACACACACAGAAACAGAACACAACACCTGTTTGACCCGCCAAAGGCTCACTCAGATCACAAAAATCATTGCACGATTCACGGACAGACGTCGACTTGGCACGTCACATTATGGCACACACCATGATGATCAGAGACATGGACACCACCATCATCAAGCAACTAAATGCCCGTGGGACTCTTCAGTAGTTCGGAGGGCAGCCATCAGGACTGGATGCAACCTCCTAAGTGTCATACCTGGAAATGCGTGCCCAAAAATGCAAGTGTTTCGTTGTATTTATGTATGCTTGGCGTATGCCTTAGTGTGTTAGTATATGCGTAGCGGATGCTTTACACCGAATGCTATACATTGTCTCTAGGACCATTGTCAAGTGTGGTCATTATGTGAAACATTCTGTGAGATATGATTTTGAATTTTGTTACTGTACTGTTTTATTCAAATGTGCTAATATTGACAATGTCCTAGGGAGGATAAAACATCGGTTAAATTCAAGTAATTAAGCTATGAAGTGTTACTTTGTTTGCCTATTGTTTATAATGAGCATTGGTGCGGTTTCAAAGGAACACGATTACGAAGCAAAAACCTACTGAGATTCATTGAAAAAACATCGAAAGAGATCATAAACGTGCAGTCAGCTGTGACATTAAACAAGCAGGATATATATATATATATATATATATATATATATATTGCAACATAGTGGATTCAAATCAAATTGGATACTTTTGAACAAATCTACATGAACCGGGCAGTTTCTGGAGGTATTTCACCACCTTGCACTTGCTGCGGCATAAAGAGTGTCAGATGCCCCCATTCAGTCACGTCATCATCAATAAACTGATTCGGCTGATTTGAAAAATTATCGATTGCCTTCGATGCATGACCACGATCATGCCACGTTTTTGTGACCTAACAGTAACATCTCAGGTCAAAGGTCACGTGAGAGTAAATATTCGTCAAATAATTGACCGATTTGGGGCGTGCCGAATTTTTCATAATTCACGTGCGTTCGAAGTAAACGGGGACATAAGTCAACCTAGGTCGTGCGATGCTAAGCGGCCATTTACGTATTAATTCTAAGTATGTCTGATATAGTAGAAAATGCATTTAACTGCTTGACCGTGCACTGAAGACCTTGGACTCTCTGTCCCATCTGGATTTATGACGCAAAGTGATATCATATTTTAAAAAATCACAGGGGCATAAACTTGATCTAGATCAGGAAACACGGAAAAAGACAACATCGTAAAACACCGTCATCTTAAGGACGTGGCACTGACGTGACCGGGGAAGACTGTGACAAAACGTTTCAACAAAATGTGCACAGCCCATTTATCGAGGGGTACCGAAAGTCTGATGGCGCTCCGCCGTTGGGTTACGAAGTTATGCTACACAGAAAAGGTTAACTGGGTCTTACCCCACCCCCTCAGGAAATGGCGGGCGAATCGCGGTCAGCCAACTCGAAAACAAATCAGTGGAACCATGCATCCATCCACTAGGCCACCAGTCTCTTCATCGGGTTTTCGCCCACCTCCAGCTTGAACTTGAACTACGGGACAAAAATGTTCTTAACTTGAAAACAGTTCGGTGGTTGGGACAGGTTTCGACCACAAGTCCTGCTTAGCATGGGCTCCAATCTCGACGCTACCAACGCTACCAACTTCAACAGGTTAAGGCCAAAATCCTTCATAAAAGCTGCTAAACTGCTTGAAACGTATTCCCAGCTTCAGTTGGCAGCGTTTTCGGCTTGCTGGGCGTCTTGGCATGCTCGTTCCTTCCCCGGGGGTAGCCAGGATTTTGCCAAGAAGGAAGCAGGATAAATCTTACCTCCTCTCGAAACTGGAAACTGGTCTGATTTTGGCCACGTTATTTTCGAGGTCCGGAAATGATTTTTGATATTTTAACTCTAGGGGGGTGTAAAAATGCCAAAGTATCAACCTCAAGGGCGAGTTACGTTCCTGGATCCTTCCGAAGATACAGAAACCTCTCAATAGGGCAGTGCTGGAGAGCACGTGATGGGCTGTCTGCGCGTGCGGTGGTGGGTATTTCAAAAAAAGGCAGCTTGTGCGTTACGGAGCATGGAAAGCTGTGGCGAGATAACTGGAAAACACAATTTTGATGTGGGATGTGCTAAGATGAAATTATGTAAGCGAGGTAAGCGCTCATTTCATACGTATCCCTCTTCATCAAGCTCCTCTGGTAGTACACAGCCCTGCTCATTCTGATTGTGGAAATGTGTCTAAAAACCTGGGCCTGAACCTGGCCCAAGCCTAGGCAAAACCGTTGATGGCCGGCTGGGATCGCGACTCTGTTGACGGCAGTGTCGTCCTCCAGAGGGGTCGCAATGACGTCAAACACGACTACCACCGTACTCACATTGTGCGGCTATGCTGAAGCCGACCGTGAACTCGCCGCTACCGACCCGTAGGACATACTACATCCGCTTTGGATAATAGCAGCAGCGGCACAGATAGGCACTGGCTCGCAGTCAGCTCTGACCTTTCGACTCGACGACCGGAGCTTGCTGGACGAACAGGACGACCAACGACAGCAGCACGGCGGCCGCCATGCCCCTGCTCACAGTCGGCGCTCGGTGCGCGGGCCCGGCTCGGCTGCGTCGGTCGGCGGTCTGCGGAGACGGAAGCGGCCCCCGCTCGGCCGCCGCTGGCCGGCCCCAGTTGCCGGACGGAGATTCCCCGGCTGATGTCTGCAGCCCGCCAGGAACGGGACACCGGCCGGCCGGGTGCGGGGACTGGAGACACGTGACGCCGGCGGCTGGTGTCAGACCTCTGCGTCCCGACGACACTGCGCCCAGTCGCTGCGGCACCCGAAGTCTGACTGAGGACTTCGTTCTGACGTGGTGAGATAGATGAATGACGCGTGCGAGCTGCCAGTCTGACTGAGCTTGACTGGCCAGCGCTCTTTCTGACGCTCGAAGTCGTCGGCGGGAGCTGCTGCCGACCGGAACCCGTTCGACACAGACAGAACGCGCCCGGGGCAGTCCGGCGCGCAGAGACTGGAACACGTCCGCAGGCGGCACTGGTCAGCACGTCGTCTGACTTGTCGCGACGGACGACGGAAGCTGCAGATAGACAGAAGGAAGGTGGCTTTGACTCACATCCGGTCCGGCCCGTCCAGGGCGCCTGGCCAGTCCGGCTCGAGAGGAATGAGACGGTTTGCGTGTGACCGACGAGAGAGTCAGGTCCAGGTCCAGGAGAATGTGTGACCGATAGTCGGGTCTAGGTCCAGGAGAATGAGACGGTTTGTGTGTGACTGATAGTCGGGTTAGGGTCCAGGAGAATGGGACGGTTTGCGCGCCAACTGCACATTAAATGGGAAGGGGAACAGAGGAAGGAATAGCGCAAAGGAGTGGCTATAACGTCGGCAGTGCATATACCCATGCTGCAGCTGTAAATTCTCGAACAATAGACGCTGGTGACCGACGCTCTTACTTAGCGTTCGCAGACTGTAAGCCATGAGCCTACAGCCTCTTGGTTTCAGGCGCCCAGTCTGGAGTCAAGTCTTGAGTATCGTCGAAAGTCAGTCCCGGAAGATCGTAGTAATCTTCAGCCTCCTTGGGAATTTAACTGGCGTGTTATTTGGGGATTTCCCCACGACTGTTTCTTCCTGCTTAACTGGGTAACGAAAAAAAGTTATTCATCTTAAATTTTCAGTACCCCTATCCAAGTAGCACAATTCTTTTCGGCAAACAAAGTGTCCTTGCCAAAAACGAACAAACTTGAACAAAAAAAAAACGAAAGTAAATTCAATTGGCAGGTCATAATAGGTAAAGTCATATGGCGTCATATCCTGAATAGCATTTGCCGTTTTCAAGCCATGTTCGAACTCACGGATCCGAGTTCTATTAGGAGCATGGCTTGAAAGAGCCTGTTTGGGAAGGGCACACAAAAGACGATTAAGTGGTCATGCAAAATACATTTGACCTCAGGAGGGGTCAACAGCGGTCATTTAGTAGCCTTGCCTAATGCCTATAGTTCTAGTCATCAAAACATTGCGGATACAAATGCATACCATTTTAAAGCTTTCCATGAGATTCCACTATGGCATCATGCAAAAGACGAAAAGTCAGACCATAATTTTATTTGAGTTCGTCATTCAGGCTTCCCTTGGGTTACTTTTTGCAGAGGTTGTTTTTTTTCGCGGCAAAGAAGTTTACTTGATATTGCACATTTTCGGTTACAACCTCGATTAACCGGTTAGCCTTCACAATATTCCTCCAACGCTGTCGTCAGGCTACGTACGCTACGTGTGGGAGTTTTGACGTCATCTGCGATGTCGTCATGACATGCGCCCCTCAACAGCTAAAAGGTGGCGGAACAGCGCATTCAGTGCCGGTTAAAGTGCAATTCTGCATTAGCGCGGAATGCAAACTTGACCGTGACGCACAGTCATAAACTCCGTGGAATTACATCAGACTCAGCAGAACCTCTGCGGGACGACGTATGACGAGTGCCGCTTCAGCGCTGACTGAGGTCTGCTCAGTGCTCTGGACGGCGTCCTGCGGCGTCCGCGTAACCACCCTTCGGTGAACACAAGCCAGACCCATGTACGTCCGGGAACAGAGCAGCCACCGCTGGCGGCGCCTCTGATACGCTGAAAACTCGTCACCCCGGAGCTCCGTGAGAATTGCATCACTCCGGCTGGCCGACGTCGGCCGATTCAGTTTCAGGTTATTGCAGGCCATCCACGACGTGTTGGCTTCTAGCCCCAGTCGAACTGCAACAACCAATACGGGTGAGATAAAAGTAAGGTCGATGATGACAACATCGCCAACGAATGAGACCAAGAAAAAACGCGGCGCGTTCTGGCTGCTTGTAAGATGTAAGATGGCAGCGCATCTGGCCCGCCAGTCACGTATCCGTGTGTCTTGTCCTCTGATGCCCAGTTCAGTGGTAATGTATCGAGCCGGCTAATGCTATGTCCAATCTACTGGTAACGTATTCGGCCAGTCGATGTCATGCCCAGTCAAGTAGCAATGTATGCAGCAGGCCGATGCTATGTCCAGTGTGCTGGAAACGTGTCCGGCCGGCCGATGTCATATACAGTCCAGTGGTAATGTATCCAACCAGCCGAAACTACGCCCAGTCCACTGGTAATGTATCCAGCTGGCCAGCGTATCCAGGCTCCATAGGCAACAGCAATCTGCCGGTCTGGGCTGGTAGACCCTCGCCTGCCAAGTGGGGCTTCACAGCCCCTCTGAGGGCTTTTAATTTACTATCGTGGCATTTTCAGTTGCTGGGTTTTACACATTTGTGTAGAATTTACAACATGTACAGCGATTTTAAACATTTCTTGTGCAGCAGCTGTTCAGATATTTCTTATCTGCCAAGGCCAGATTCGCCGTTTGTAGAAAGAAGAATTGTGTAAAAGTGAAATAATATGGCATACAACATATGTCCAATTCCAATTATTCCTGTCTTGCACAAAACTTCTGAGACGGTCGGCAAAAAACATCAAATCTAAGAATTTAACCTGATCTTTCATGTCATCAAGCATTTGAAATTCAACAAACGTGTTAAAATGTAGGCTTTAACCCTATTCCCGGAGGGCTACACGGTATGGTCGATTCCCGGCAGGGGGGCGGATTCGGCCCCCCCTGAGATCTCGAGAACTACTTGTCCGATTTCATCGCAACAAACGGTAATCGATTTGCCGTGACGTGAACTACACTTTTATAAAAAGAAATTTTCAAAATTTTGAAATGTGTGGATACAGGGGGCAAAAATGTCAAAATGGGGGGTACTTTTGGACTTCTTATAGCTCCGTTGTTTATTGACCGATTTTCATGAAACTGGCATAAATCGAGAGATTATGAATGGGGCTTTTACCATGGGTCCACAAATCTGAAATTTTGAGAAAATTCATGGGTGTTCACAGAATTTAAAAAATAGGAGGATTAGTTTTCTAACAACTAAATAAACAAAAGAGACTAAAACACTTTTTTGGCTTCTGCTAGTCATGCTATGCTAAAGAAGTGCAAATCGCATTACAATGTTTGTATAATGTTAGCAAAGGCGGTGCCAGGGACATGAAAAGGGGGAAACTGTCATAGTCATACGTTCTTCGGATCAACTTGTGACCTTTGACCTTAAATGACCTCCAGTGACCTTGGGGTTGCTTGCAATGATCTCGTGTGCATTTAATTTTATCTGTAAACGTTTTCAATCATTTGAATTCACTCTATTTCAAAAAATTCATTTTATGGCCATTGCGATATAGGGTACGCGCACTGACATTTTAGTTCATAGCTCCGTGACCCGACCTGATATCAAGCTGAAACTTGTTACGCAAGTAGATTTCACTTTCTACGCCATATATATTCTGGGTTTGGAATTTGAAAAAACGACGCCGAAATTATTCCAAAAAAAACAAATTTTGACCTTTGACCTTGACCTGACCTTGCAAAGTGACCTCAGATCAACAAAATTTTGTGTGCACATTTTCCAACTATTTATATATACATCCATACAAACGTTTAAGTTCTATCTTAAAAACTCTGTTTTTGACAGACATTTTCCTTTTACCCTCAACATTGCCAAAAATGGCCTGAGGTGCCTCCCAGAAACGTTGCCTGGCTCCGCCCCTGAGCAAATCAGAATTTTGAAATTTTGTCATAGCACGTAGAAAGAGTAGCTAGGAAAAGTTACCGAGTTTCGTGAAGCTGCGTTAAAAGCCTGGAATTGGCAAGCAAAAAACCCAAGAGGGGGCGGATTCAGCCCCCCCCCTTGCCGGGAATATGGTTAAGGTGGCGGGCTATCGATTGCCTTTTAAATCATCAAAATTGGATTATTCGTTCCCGAAATAGACGATGGCAAACATACCTCCCCCCTCCCGACCCTGCACTTGGAACTGGTGGCGAAATAACCAGGTCAGCCGTGTTCCTAGGAGCAGGAGCATGGAATCTGGTTCAACAAAACGACCGAGTTGTGCTGAAATACCGCCGCGTCAAGCAAGGTCATTCCAGAAGGCCGTGCGGTCGATTCCAGTGCCCCGACATCGTTGTCTGTAATTGTCGCCCGGAATATTTCGGGCGGGCGAAATCACGCGGGCGAAAACGTGACTCGTTTACGCATGCGCCTGAACAAGAAAGAGCTACTCTCCTATCCGCATGATGTCATCGGGGCAGGGCCATTGAAGAAGCGGATCATGTGAACAGCGCTGTTCAGCTTCAGGCGCCGTATTTACTCAGCGACCGGAATTCGAACGTGGCCGAACGCTGCGGCACGACATGTTGCTGTGCCTACCGGCGACGATTCTCTCCCCGCCGTTGATGGGCCGGACAACGATGATCCTATTCCTGCCCTGTCATGCGAGTATCTCCGCTGTCCAGGTATGGGAGGAATATGTCTATAGGTCCGTCTCGTTGCCTTGTTGGTCCGGACGGCCTGTGGGTCCGTCCGTCTCTTCGTGTCGGGGACGGGTTGCTCGGCCTAGACAGCGCCGTCGCTTGAGAGCTGCAATGTCACAGAGCTTCAAGCTTGGAGGGAAACTTGTCTGCGTGGTCTCCTGTGTATGGACGAACTGGAGGCTCAACACTGACTGAGTAGTAACTAATACGGAAGGTTCACCAGTGTGACGAGCTAAAAAGGGTCCATATATACTGCATATCGCCAATTCCGTCTTCAAAGTCATAGCCTGTTACTGCTCGTCGGAAGTGGTCTGCAGGTTTCAAATAACCGTCAGAGTTCGATTTTCGCTTGTTCTGTGACGTTATCAGTAGTCATGGAGGTCAATGAACGGGGAATGCCTGCTAGCTCAGGGTAACGGGCTATTGGTCACGCCTTAAATCATCGAAATCGCACCATTGCGTGGGTTCTACAGATAAACTGAGGAGACTATGGCAAAACATGCACCCTCAGTAACTGGAAGGTGGGAAAATGCTCTATTCATTGTCGCTTTAACCCGCGCCCGACTGTCGGTCGGCGCCATGCACGCCCCGCTGGGGGGGAGGTTGGCCTTACGCCCCCTCTTACTTACGAATGGTTGATCGCACGATAAAACAAGCACAACGTTGGAAAACTCCTGACGAGTCGAGCTGGAAACTTGTCCCATTTTTAATTCTGGATAATATGTAAGCCATCTGCACCCTATATATGTTTTCTCGCAGCCGTCTGCATGAGACCGAGAAACGGCCTGGATCTCAAGGGTTGTGACTAATGAGGTCTACAGAAGGGCACCAGAGGACAGGTGAAAGACCGCAGATGCCGATACACGTCTAATTTCTCTGATTTGTATAATATCTACGGTGAAACGTTGAGTTACAGACATGGCGATTTTCGCGACGCTGCGCCGCGGGCGCCTTAGGCGAACGCAGTTTGAAATTAACGGGAACTAATTTTGGCGTTCTTTTATTCCCGCGAAATATGCCATTCCAAGATTTTCTCTTGATCTTGATAGTTTTTGTGATGGTTTATCATGCTAAAATGCTGAAAAAGCTCTTTAGTTATCAGTCTACACAATTGGTGGAGCTTTATTCGCGAGTGTCTGTTTATTTCTAAAATTTGCAATTTTTCAAGCTTTCTTAAAACTTCTTGGTATTATTTCCAGCTGTCCGAGCCAGTTCTGCCTTTTTCTACCCGATCTGAGTCATTCATCGCTGATTCTGATGACAGTGCATTTTTACTCATAGCAGTTATTCGTGACCTGACCTCAGGTCAATGGTCGGAGTCAATGGTTCAAACTCTGCGCATTGACGGAAACTGGATGTCTGGATCTCCCCACACTCAAACTGATATGAAAAATTCTGTCGATTTTCGAAAATACGACGACTCATGTTGAAAACGGGCTTGACCTTAGGTCATTTACCCGGACATTTCCGAAAAAATCCATGATCGCAGAATTGTTGCTCTGATCAAAATTTGTAACCATTGTAAGTTTTATTGTGATATCATGTTTTACTAAAAAGTTACAAGGCGCTAAGCTTTCGTGGACATAGGTGTATTTGACCTGACATGGGTTAAAGTTCGCACTTGACCTGAGGTCAGAAATTCAAGGCAAGGTGTAAAAATGATCAAGCAAAAGGTACGCAGAGTTTTGTGGCGCTGCGTTTGTTTGTTCTTACGTAATCTCGGAAAAACCTCACGGGGTTTTTCCTCGTGGTCACCTCATGGTCAACGCCCCAATCACGTGCGGGGTTAAACGGCAGATAATACAAATATGTGCTTTGTGCGCATCATCTTTCAGTCATATTTTCGGCCAGCCGCAAAGAGATCAATTCGTCGCACTGTGGCTGCCGAAATATTCAGCTGAAAATACCACCTCATTAATGTGTGATGCGCGCTGCCAGGTTCTCGCAAAACGTCAGTTTTCTTGAACAAATTATGTCGCCATGTAGCTGTAGGGGAGTTGGGAGAATGCTTTGCTGTCGGATGGTATTTAATCGACCGACAGCGCTGCCTGGCGACACTGCAGTCGCAGTAATTCTGAGAATGTCCCGCAGCTAGAAATGATGCTTCTTTGCAGCACGTCCAATGCATTTGAGACACCGTTTTATTTTCTATTCGGAGCAGACATGGACGAATTTCCGGGATGGCATGATGACTGAGAAACTCAAAGAAGCAGGCGTGGTCGTCATTGTTCGTCCCGAGCTAGCGCGTTTGTTACAATAGGTTTGAGAGCGACAATCTCGGACCAAAGAGGGGCCCCCGACGTTGACACTCCGCATGCACGAGTGCAGAACCCTGTCGGTGCCTGGTCACCGCATCCCAGATCATGTGAAGCTTGCCGCCAGATGACCAATGAACGGAACTTGTGTGACGACCCCAGTGGCAGCGCGCTGGCGGATCCAGGGAGGAGTCATCGAGACCCTTGTGCTGGGCCAACGTTTTTTTAAACCACTTTTTCGGATGGAAATCAGGCGCGGATCCAAGGGGGGGGGGGGGCAACGCGAATGAGGACCGAATACCTGGGACGGCACAGAGGCCTCTGGAATGTCAAAGGGGCCCCGAATGAGTTTCACGGACCTGTGTAAAAACTGAAGGTGCCTGATGCAGTCAGAGGCTCTCCGGGAAGGTCAGTGACAACCTGTGACGGCAAGACTGCCCCTTAGAAGAATAGAAAGGTCCCTGAAAGTCTTCATGAGTTTCTGGAGGGCGGCTGAATCCACCCCACTCGGTTTTTTGCTTGCCAGTTCCAGGGTTCTTGACGCAGCCTCGCGAAACCTCGTGACGTTTCCTTGCTATTTCTTCTTCGTACTGTGACAAAATTTCGTGATTCTGTTTTGCTCAGCGGCGGAGCCACGCAACGTTTTTAGGAGGCATCTCAGGCCATTTTTGGCCCTGTCGAGGGTAAAAAGAAAATGGCTGTCAAAACTAGCCTTTTTAAGATAGAACTTAAAGCTTTATATGGATGTACAGCTAAATAATAAGGCAAGATACAAATACAATTTTATCCATCTGAGGTCACTTTACAAGGCCAGGTCAAAGTCAGAAGTTGAAATTTAATTTTATAGTAATAATTTTCGCGCTATTTTTAAAACGTCAAACCCAGAATACACATGACGTAAAATGGTGCCCTCTACTTGTGTACTAAGCTTCAGCTTGATATCTGGTCGGGTCACGGAGCTATGACCTAAAATGCCAGTGCGCGTACCCTCGATCACATGGTAAAATGGGATTTTAGAAATAGAGTGAATTCAAATGACTGAAAACGTTTCCAGATAATACGAAATACACGCAAGATCATTCCAAGTGGCTGTAAAGCCACTGGAGTTCATTTAAGGTCAAAGGTCGTAAGTTGATCTGAAGAATATGTGACCGTGACAGTTCCCCTTTTTCATGTCCCTGGCACCGCCTATGCTAACATATGATTTGTACTTTTTCAGCATAACATGACTAATAGAAGTCAAAAAAGTGTTTTAACTTCTTTGTTATTTCAGTTTCTGGAAAATTAATCCTCCTATTTTCGAAACCCTGTGAATGCCTGTGAATTTTCTCAAAATTTCAAACGTTTGGTCCAACGGTATAAGTTCCATCTATAATCTCTCGATTCATGCCAATTTCATCAGAATTGGTCAATAAACGACAGAATTACAGCAAGTCCCAAAATATCTCCTATTTTGAATTTTTTGCGCCCTGTATCTACCCCTTTCAGAATTCTGAAAACTTTTTTTATTGTAGCTTACGTCATGGCAAATCGTTTGCCGTTTGTTGCGATGAAATCGGATGTGTAGTTCTCGAGATCTCAGGGGGCCGAGTTCGTCCCCCCTGAATCGACCGTCGTCTAGCCCTCCGGGAATAGGGTTAAGAGGGTGTTAAGCACGGCATGAGGAGACCCTGGCCAGCCAGAGTGGCTCCTGAATAAGGTTTCCTCAGTAACCTCAACCCTCAGGAGAGACCCAAATGGGCTACTCTGGTCTTTTTGAAAACCTGAGGGATTCGAGATGCAGTCAGGGGACCCGTGAAGATCAGGTAGGTCTTGAGATGGCAAGGTGGGCCCCTTCACGGCAACGGCAGATGATTCCTGAGACCGCCAAAAAGGTCGGAGGGCCACTGCGAGGCAAGGGCGATAGGAGGACCTTTGATAAGGTATGGGTCCCCGAATGGCCAGAAGGTCCCCGAGTGTGTAAGGCGGATTCTTAGTTTAGAAAGGTTACCCCTGAGACTGCCAGCGAGACCCCTGAAGCGCCGACAAAAGCCCCTGACACAGCTATAGGGGTCCTAAGACTGTCAAATATGCCATATGCAACAGAGGAAGGCCCCTTGTATAACCATGGAGACAACCAGAGACGTTCAGAGAGCCCATGGCACTGAAAAGGGGCCCTGAAATCGTCAAAAGGTCTTCTGTAACTACCAGAGGGCACCTGGGACGGCAAAAATGTTCCTCAGAGACGACAAAGAAGGGCACCTAGGACAACAGCGGATCCACCTAGACTGCTAGAGACGGGCCTTTGAGATGGAGACGGTTTTCAGACAGAAGTTCGTCGAAGTAAAGTTCGTAGGACAATAGTTCGTCTGGCAATAGTTCGAAAGGACAAAATTTTGTCGGACAAGAGTTCGTCTAGGGCGAGAATTCGTCTTACAAAAGTTCGTCTGGACAAAGTTCGTCTAAGACAAAAGTTTGTTTGGGGCAAAAGTTCATCCAACAAAAGTTCGTCCAGGACAAAAGTTTGTCTGGCAGAAATTCGTTTAGGACAAAAGTTCGTCTGGACCAAAAGTTCGTCTAAGGCAAAAGTTCCTCCAGGAAAAAAATTGTCCGTGTCATGTGGTTCTCGCACGAAAGTCCTTCAGGACAATATATGTCTAGTCAAGTAAAATTGCCAACTGTCAAACGACAGCTAATGGAATCATGCTGGTGATTAAGGCTCTAATTACCCACGGCCGGATCCGGAATTGATCCCATTCAAAGCCGTGCACATCCAACTTTAGCCACCGTGCATCGTATTGACCTGCCCTAGTCACAGGCGAGTGGGTACCAAGGTTCGTAAGTCAAGGGCTCGTGTGGGAAAAGGTTCGTAGCGAAAGGTTCGTATGCGCGAGGCTCATATCGTAAAAGGTTCGCATGGTAAAAGGCTCTTATCGGAAAAGGCCTGTGACGCAAAAAGTTTGGACTGCAAAAGGCTCGTGCCGAAAATCTTCGTGAGAAAAAGGTTCGCAAGGGAAGAGATTCGTTAGGAAAACTGTTCGTAGCCAAAGGTTCGTAAACAGAGGCTCGAATCAGAAAACAGTCGCTTCAGGTTTACGCCGAAGGCGCGGTATCGGACACCACAGGCCGCAGGCTGATGAAGGGTGCGATCGAACTTGGTTCGGTCCAGCAGAAAGGTTAGGTTAGGTTATGCTAGGTTAGGCTAGGTTACTATTTTAGGTCCACTTCTTTTCCGATACGAACATTAAATTTACTAACCTTTCGAACCTTTTTCCTTACGATTTCCCCCTTACGAGCCTTTTCCTACGAACCTTCTTCTTACGAACCTTTCCCATTAGCGAGACGAACTTGTCCTAAACGAACTTTTGCCCTGAAAAACTCTTGTTCTAGACAAACTCCTGTGATGGTGGTAATTCAAAATGACGGACTTTTGTCTTAGACAGACTTTTGCCCCATACAAGTTTTTGCCTTATACGACCTTTTGTCCTAGACGAACTTCTGCGAGAAAATCTTTTGTCCCATACGAAACTTTATACTAGACGAACTTTTGTCCTGGACGAACTTCTGCGAGCCGAACTTTTGCCCTAGACGAACTTTTGTCCTCGACGAACTTTTACCCTCGACGAACTTTTGCCCTAGACGAACTTTTACACGACGAAATTTTGTACGACGAACTTTTGTCCTAGACGAGCTTTTGCCCTAAACGAGCTTTGCATGACGAACTTCTGCACGACGAACTTTTGTCCGACAAACTCAGTCCGACGAACTTTTGTCCGACGAACTTCTGCGATACGAACTTTTGCCCTAAACGCTTTGAGACTGTTAATAAGCGGTCACTAGATGTAGGGGACCGTGATACGACTGGAGGAGCCCTGAAACCACTAAGCCCTGAGACATCCAGGCAATTTCTAAAACTGCCAAAGGACCTAGTGCATTCTCAGAGACGCCTTTACCACGGCAGAGGGACTTAACCCGCCCCCGACTGGGGGGCGATTGACCGCCCCCCCCCCCGAGGTTTTTTTCTAGGATTGCGAGAGAACGAACAAACACAGCGCCACGAAACTTAGTGCGCCTTTTGATTGTGATTGTTTTTGATTGTTGATTGTTGTTGTTTTGATTGTTTTTACACATTGTGCAAAGTTTTGACCTCAGTTCAAGTCAGGTGTCAAACCTAGGTCAGTTCAAACGCACCTGTGTCCAAAAAAGTTTAGTAACGTTTTCGGAAAACAAGATATCTCGGTGGTACTTTCATGAAGTAGTGATCTGGATAGATGACAAATCCGCTATATCAGATTTCTAGGAATTTTCCGGGTCATTGACCTAAGGCCAAGCCCATTTTTAAGACATGTCGCCGTTTTTTTCGGAAATTGGTGAATTTTTCATAACATTTTTAACGTGGAGTAAAGCAGGCATCTACTTACCGTCATTGGGCAAAATATCAATGACTTACAGCCATTGACCTGAGGTCAGGTTTCCAATAACTGTTGTGAGCCAAAATATATCACCATCAGAATCTGGGATGAATTACTCAGAATGTGTAGAAAATGGCAGAACTGGCTTGCACGGACGTAAGTAATACCATGACCTCAAAAAGTTCCGTATTGTTGCATATTTTAGAAAAAAGCAGGCTCTCGTAAATAAGGCTCCGCCAGTTGTGTAGATTGATAACTAATTTTTTTTCCAAAATTTAAGCACCAGAAACCATCACAAGACCCACTAAAATCAAGAAAAGTTGCATGGATAGGATCATGTCGCAAAATAAAGGAAAGTTAAAATAAACTCCCGTTAATTTCTTACCGCGGGCGGCGGCGGCATCCGCCGACAACAGGCGTGAAAATTGTTATGTCTTTAACACAACGTTTCGGCGTATATATTAAACAGATCTGAGAAAATAGACGTCTATCGGCATCTCCGGACCTTTACTCGTGTGTTGGAGCCCTTACCTATGCGTTATTAGTCACAGCCCTTGAGATTCAGGCCGTTCCTCGGTCTCATGCAGTCGGCCATGAGAAAACATATATAGGACATAAATTGCTTACATATTATCTAAAACTTAAAATGACACCAGTTTACAGCTCTACTCGTCACAAGCTTTCCAATGGTGTGCTCATTTTTATCGCGCGACCAATCGTTCGTGAGTAAGAGAGGGGGCCGTCAACCGCCTCCCAGTCGGGCGTGATCGTTGCCGACCCACTGTCGTGCGGGGGTAAAGAAGGCCCTTGTTACTTCCTGAGGGGCTTCTCGGACGGCAAAAAATTCCCACGGACGACAGAGGGAGCCCCTGATGGCTTAAGTGTCCCGGAAGCTGCCAGATGTGTCCATGACACTGCCCGAGTTGCTCTGAAACTACCAAAGAAGCGCCTGAGACGTCCCGAGGTGTACATGGAAGTGTAAAAGGAACATGAGACCACTAAAGGGTTCCGACACGGCAGACCCCCGAGACCATCAAAAAGCTAGCAAAAAAATATCCAGAAGCTTCAAGGGGAAAGGGGAGACATACTGGGAAAGGATCAGATACAGACAGGACATTCCAAACAGAGGGAGGGACTAAGCGCCTAATATCCTGCCGTTGTTGACATATTTCAGCCACGTTGTAGGGGAACAAAACGTTAAGTTTTCCCCAATGAGGTTACCCGCTTGAATATTTTTTTTGTTATGTTATATAATGAAAAACGAAAAGATGCGTCACGTATTTTCCTTGGGAAAATCTTCCCGAGAAGATCAAAAATTTTTTCATATCTGAAAACCAAAAAAGATTGGTGGCCCAGCAGGGAGGGGGTCCCGCGCTGAACATTCGCCTTCCCCTTGGCGAAATCCTGAACTCGCCTCTAATGAAAATTGTGTATATTTTCGTTTCTAAACAAAAACGCACTGATATCCATCTAAAGTTTCGAAAACAGTACAACAAAGTGGCTGAGGTCCGAGGGACAATCAGCGTTTGAAGAAAGCGTTAGGTTACACGGATGGGGATTTCGCCTCCCCTTTGGCACATGGTCTGGGTCGGCCCCTGTGACAGTGTGTCGTCTTCCAGTGAACGATCCCTCGTCAGAGGCTGGGCGCTCACGGCAGAACGCCCACTCATTCATGGAGGCAGAGGATGCTGGCCAGGGAATGGTACGGTCTAACCACAGCTTCTGTCCGCGTCAGGCTGCGGTGGTGGGCGGCGGTGGTGACTGGTCTGGCGGAGATTGGCTTTACAGCATGGGCCGGTAATTTTGTTGCTGCTGTCGCAATAGTTCAGAGCACACTGCACTCAGCGATGTTCGTGGGACCAAATATAAGAGGACAGAATGCCAGAACACTCAGGCTTAAGCACACAGAAATCAGAGTCGATGATGCCTCTCAGAGCGTAATCGCACTGAGACGGATGACCTCCTACATTTGGATGTTCGGTTTCGACCTGCATCTTGTCCGCGGCTGTTGACTGCGGTGCGCCTAGCGAACCTCGCCTTCCCGCGCGAGGTTCGCTGGGCCTTTTTTGCATTTGTATGCTCGCCGTCGTCGCTAAACAAGTATGACTTCAAAGATGGGCCCGTGAAGTGCTTGCCCCGCTGGTCTGGCGTCTGGGGACGGCCCCCGAATGAAGAGCTTCCGCGGAAGAGGCGCTCCCCCGTAGCGACATCGATGCCGCCTTGCTGCTGCCCCTGGCAGTGGCAATGACCATGACGTTCTAACCGCGCCGTGTCGATGGTGCTTCATCAGCCGCCCCACCACGGCGCTGTTGTCCGACCGTGAAGACGGATCGCAAGGAGCCGGCCGTCCTCTCCTGTCGGCCGCCGGGACATGGCGCGCCAGAAACGGCGACCGAGCGCCCTCTTGTGGCCCGCGCCGTTCCGCCGGCTCGTGAAAATCATGCGAGATTGCGGCCGGTTGGCATGGCGACTGCGGCGGATGCGGCAGGCACTACGCCGCTGGAAAATCGGCAGCGCCGGCGGTCGATAGCCGGGCTATTTTTGCCTGGCGCTGGAACTGGACACCGAAGTACGGCTACCTGCGCCGGATGATTGGCCATTGATCGGTGGCGGCGGCCCCTCCCGGAGCGGCGCGCACGGAGCGCACGGGCCGGCGACAGCGCGCGGCCGGCCGCCGCCGCCAGAGCCGCGCCGCCGCCGCCGCCGCCGCCGGGCCGGATGCCGCCGCCGCCGCCGCCGCTGCCGCCGTCGGGCGCCGCCCGGCCGCGCGCCGCCGGCTGCTGCAGCCGCGTCCATCTCAACGAGGACAACAGCCGGTTCTTGCTGCTGGGTGCCGTGCTGCTGCTCTACCTGGTGGCCGGCGCGGCGCTCTTCCGCTGGGCGGAGCGCGACCACGAGCTGCGGTCGCAGGCCGCCTACCGCAGCCTCTACGACGAGTTCCGGCGCAACCTGACACTGGGCGGCGCGGCGCCGAGCCTAGCCGACCTGGACCGGCTGCTGGAGGCGCACCTGACGGCCGACCGGCTCGGCCTGCTCCACCACCGGCCGCAGTGGGACTTCTCCGGTAGCTTCCACTTCTCCTGCACCGTTGTCTCCACCATCGGTAAGCCAGGGGCGACGTGGCGAGAGCGGCTCAGGTCCACTGTCAGCCTGCTGGTGGAGGACAAAAACTGCTCATCCCCATCTCTTCAAAATCATGCTTGCGATGCTAAAGCTAGAGCGCTGGAATGTTGTCTGTCTTCTGTTGTACCACAAGCGCATCTCTTGCCTTCTGAGGTTTTCAGATCGATCAATCATTTTTTCCCATTACGGCCCGGCAAAGTCGGGAGCCCCGACTCGCAACCGATCCATCTTCAGCGACGGAGGGCCGCATGAGAGTAGGCCCGTAGGACGGGAACAGTAATGTGTATTGAATAGCTGCTACCGCGTAGCCAGTCCCGGAAAATTGGGGAGCTAGTCTGTGTGCTACATTTACAATTTAACCGTGCACGGGTAGCTTAGGTAAGGTAAGTCAAGGTCATCCAGTATTAAATGATTAGCATAAAACATTCTGTCTTTTCCCTTCAGCATTATGCATTTCAGACTTATTTATGTCTTCAATGCAGCTTTTCTGTGGAGTACGTCTACAAGATGAATGCACTTCCCCAAATGGCCTAAGTCAGATCAGTAAATGTCAACGGTGGTCAGGGATTGGGAATGCAGCATTTTCTAAATGGAACACAAGAGAATTTCATGAGTACTTTGACAACTTCATGAATGAATGCTGATGCCTCAAAACATAAGCAGCTGGGTTAGGGGATTTAAGGTCATCCATAGTCAATAAGTGAAGATGCAATATTCTGTGTTCTTCGGATCTACCTAAACAGTGCCAATTGAATTTGGTGCAGACACGTTTTGTTGACCTACACTGATCTCGGATTATTTCAAACGACCTCAGAGGTTTCCTTGACTTACGGTATATAAGGCTGTGATCTCTTATAACAGCGTACCAGGTTCTGCTGCGTTCCATTTTGACAACTGCAGCATTTTCAGACAATGAAGTGGCTTGATCTAATCCCGCTTTTTTCGGCATATGGGCTATCTCTCAACAAAATTTTGTTCCAATCACTTCTGTTTATCTAGGGAGACGGAAAAGCTGCTACGTCTTCCACAGGTGATCTGGGCTGACCTCAGTTAAACTGGGTCAATAGGATCATGCAGGTTGTAAAATAACCACGTAAACTATCCCCGCACACACACACACACACAAACACAGATTTTGTTGGCATTGGTCGAATGCGTAAGGAGACAGTGGGAGGCCAAATATGTCCCTTCGCGAACGTTCGTAATTCTCGAAGGGTCATTGCAGGGTGTGTTTAAGTGCGTGTGCCAAATATGATTTTCGTCATTTTTGTGCATCAGGATGTCACTGGAAGATTTACCGGGATCATTGGCAGACGGTGACCTGCGTTCCCACCACCGACTTTAGCCAATAGCTACTTCTCGTCCAAAGGTTCGTCTAACATGTTAACTGGGGGCTCAGCCCCCACACTGGAGTCGCCAGCCCCCTCACCCGTCAAACCAAAACTGGGTGACTGGGGGAAGGCAGCTGAAATGCTCGAAACCATAAAAACTAATACCGGGTTTTATGTGGGGACGTAATATTGTTCAGACGTGAAGTCAGCGCAGAAATGCCTCGTCCATCCACTTTTCAGCGACGCTTGCATCACCAGTGGTAGTGTATACAAACAAAAGGTTATTTGAGCCAGTAAAATAAACGGGTAAAACAAGTATGCGTGGTAATACGATAAACACAAGGTTTCCCATGCAGACATGATATTTTTCTTAATGCGAAGCCACTGCAAAAGTGCTTCGCCTATCCATTTTCGTACCCTTGAATCACCAGTGGCAGTGTTCGCAAATGGCATATGTTGATGACATTTTTTATGTTGCGAAAACACCGGAAAAGGAAATGCCCAAAACAGTTCAGTCAAAATATGAGGGGAAAAGTGCGTGGTGGATAGAAGGTTCGAGGCAAAGAAAAAACAGCTCCTAGAAAAGAAAGTGTTATTGTGTTATGCATGTTGTGTTATGTGTTATACTGTCCTTTTTCCACGTTGTCTACTTCCAAAAATTTAACTGTTTACACCATGCATTTCTGTTCTGAAAATTGTTGTTTTTCGCAGCTGTGTGCCTTCTCATTAGGCAAAAGGTCGTTTTAACCAAACCAACCCAAAATACTGAAGAATTCGCTGAAATGCGAAATGAGATGCAAATGCTTTTTTAATAGTATCTGGTAATAGTATCCGATAATAGTATAGTATCTGAAAATAGTAGCCACTTTAACCTTCGACAGAATCATTGCAAGAGACGGATGTATTAGGTGGACCGGCTCGTTTTAGATTTCCGCCTTGCCTCTATTACCATGATTTTTTGCGTACTAAACCGTCGTAATCGAACCGTATATCTTCCATTCAATTCATCCATCTGAAGAAATGTCATCCGAATCTCTTGCACCCTTTTTGCACCAGGATTCAAATCTATTCAATTCAAATTTTGTCAAATCAGTGTACCACAAATTACATGGTGTCAAATCGCTGCCTTCCATTGTAAAAATCCTTATGTCCAGCCAAAGCGTTAGTTACGTCCTATCAGAACGTGTTTTTAATCCCTTTCGCAACTTCCTTTAAAAGACAGCGGATTTCTTTCCCAAATGAATTTACGAGCAATCATACAAGGAAAAAGTCTGGCTCAGTCAGCTTCTCATGTGGTTTCTCGTCTAACCCATGTAGTTTCATTTGCCGTCATAAAAGCTTTCATGTATACCCTGCCCATTTCACCTTTATCCTGGGATAAAGTTATACTTCTTTTTCTGATTCTGCCTCTCTCGTCATTCCATAACAGATAAGATAATTTGCTGTTAAAGTGCGTAAAAGAATTTTAAGATGGATTTGGAAGAGCAGTGAAAAAAATGCAAAAACCTGAAAGAAAGAAAAGCCTTAATAAGCAACGTTCTACCGTATAAAGCCAGGTGTCGACGGCACCAATTTTTCATAAAGGTCTGAATTTCTTTAACTCTATTCCCGTCAGGGGGGTTGAATCCGCCCCTCGGGTTTCTACTTGCCAATTAAAGGCTTTTTGACGCAGCTTCACGAAACGTGGTGACTTTTCCTAACTATTCGTTCTACGTACCATGACAATATTTTGAAATTCTGTTTTACTCAGGGGCGGATCCAAGCAAAGTTTTTGGGAGGTACCTCAGGCCATTTTTGGTCCCTGCTGAGGGTAAAATGAAAATGACTGCCAAAACTAGCGTTTTTAAGATAGAACTTAAAACTCTATATGGATGTATAGCTAAATAGTTGGGCAATGTACAAATACACTTTTGTTCATCTGAGGTTACTTCACCAGGTCAGGTCTAGGTCAGAAGTCAAAATTTGGTTTTATAGCAATTATTTTGGCGCTGTTTTTTTCAAATGCCAAACCCAGAATATGTATAACTTAGATGTAGATAACATAAATGACGTAGAATACGTATAACGCTCTCTATTTGTATACCAAGTTTCAGCTTGATATCAAGTTGGGTCACGGAGCTATGACCTAAAATGCCAGTGCGCATACCTGATATCACGATAGTCGTAAAACGAAATTTTTTAAAAAGAGTGAATTGAAATGATTGAAAACGTTTACAAGTATCACTAAATGCACACGATTCCAAGTGACTCCGAGGCCACTGGCGGTCATTTAAGATCAAAGATCAAGAGTTGGTCTGAAGAGCATGTGACCATGACAGTTCCCCATTCTTCATGTCCTTGGCACCACCTATGCCAACATTATACAAACACTGTAATGCGATTTGTACTTCTTCAGCATAACATGGCTAGCAGAAGCCAAAAAGTACTTTTTCCTTTTTTGTTCAATCAGTTGTTGAAAAACTAATCCACCTATTTTTGAAATCCCGTGAACATCTATGAATTTTCTCAAATTTTCAAATGTATGGATCAATGGTAAAAGGCCCATCCATAATCTCTCGTTTTATGCCAATGTCATCAAAATCGGTCCATAAACAACGGAATTATAAGAAGTCCATAAATATCCGCAATTATGACTTTTTGCCACTGGATCCACCCCTTTCAAAATTTTGGAAACTTTTTTTTAGTGTAGTTTACGTTATGGCAAATTGACTGCCGTTTGTTGCGATGAAATCGGACGAGTAGTTCTCGAGGTCTAAGGGGGGGGGAGCGGGTCCCCCTGCCGGGAATCGACCATATCGCTAGCCCTCCGGGAATAGGGTTAAGTTAAGCATTCTTTGATAGTTCTTCCTTACAATTTCCTCTCCATTTCTTTCAAATATTATTACAAGTACTTCCGATTCCGCTGCCCACTTAATGCGCAAACCACTGCCAATGTTTTGTTTGTGTTGAACATCACGACCTATCCACATTCCCAGCATTTTTTCAACGCATAGGTGCAGTTGTGAACATTTGGCAAAGACTCCAGGGTCGCGAAACTGTAGTCTACAGTTATTTACAGATCCACCTAGCATACAAAGTTTATCGTCGGCATACAGAAAAAGTTTTCTCCCTGTATCTTTATTGTTATCCCTTTTATTGCTTGATTCTGTTGTATTTTGGAGACACGACATTCCAAAACCAGCAAAAAGAAATAATAACTTATTGGATCTCCCTGTTAACAGCACCTCTCCAACCGTATTTCGTTTGACAAATGAAGGTTATAGGAAATTCGTTCTATAAAGTTTCTGTACAAAATCCTAAATTACTATGAGGCATCCAAGGGAGACCTGTATTGCAGTCATACACCTTAAATAAATCGCCAGCTCGCCAATGTAAATGCTTCTTTGATGTTCTGGTCACTTTACAACTTTGTTCAAAATAATAAAACATATCTCCCATAAGCTTATAATGTAATATAATGGCCTTCGCAGCCTCGAGAGCGGCCCCCAGTCGGACTACCCCGGTCTTTTTCAAAACCTGAGGGGTTCTTGATGCAGTCAAGAGGCCCTGGGAAGGTCAGGTGGGTCGTGAAACGACAAGGTGGGCCCCTCTTAGACGGCAGATGGCCTCTGAGACCGTCAAAAAGGTCGGAGAACCCCTGCGAGGCAAAGATGATAAGAGGACCTCTAAGACGGTATGGGGGTCCTGGACGGCTGGATGGCCTCCTTATTAGGCGGGCCCCTGACACGGAAGAGGTCCTATGAAACTACCAGTGATTCCTGCAAAGCGCCAACGAAGACCCCTGATATTCCTAGAGGCGCTCTAACACAGCCAGATATAGCCCCATGTAACAGAGAAAGACCGCTGATACAGCCACGGAGACCACCGGAGACGTTCAGCGGGCCCATGACACTGCACAGGGGCCTGAAATCGCCAAAAGGTCTGTTGTAACTGTCAGAGCTCACTTGAGACGGTAGAAATGTTCCCTAAAGACGGCAAGTGCGCACATAGAACAAAGCCTAAAAGCAAGTCCACTGAGACTGCTAGAGAGGGGCCTTTGAGACTGCTAATTCGCATTCTCTAGCAGGTAGGAGCCCCTAAGACGACCAGTTGAGCCCCTAAAATTGCTAAACCTTGAGGCGTCCTGACAGCTTCTGAAACAGATAAAGGACCTAAACCATTGCCAGAGGCGCCTCTGTCACGGCAGAGAGAGAGACTTATAGAAGGCCATGTTACTGCCTGAGGGGCTCCTTAGACGACAAAAATTCCCCCGGGGACGATAGGAGCGAATCCGAGATGGCTTAAGTGCACCTGGAACTTCCAGATGGGCCCATGAAACTGCCCGAGGTTCTCCTGATACTGCCAAAGGAGCTCCTGAGACGTCCCCAGGAACACGTGAAACTGTAAAAGGAACCTGAGACCACTAGAGGATTCTGACATGGCAAACAGCCCGGAACTACCAAAAGTACCATTGTAAGTGCTTAATCTAACCTAGGCTAACAAAAATGTTTCCAGAAACTACGAGAGGCAGGGGGCTCGTAGACCAGATACAAATGCGACACTTCAAACAGATGGAGGGACGCAGCCACCCAACATCCCGTCGTTTTTGTCATATGTTGGCCACTTTGTAGGGGAGCAAAACGCAAAATTTTCTGAAATAAGATGACGCTTCTGAATTTTTCGGTCGTTTTACATGGTGAAAGACGTGGCATTGCATCGCAAATTTTCCCCTGGATATCAATGTTTTTTTCATATCTGAAAAGCAAAGAAATGGGGGTCCCGGCCGGAAGAGGGCCCGCTCTGACCGTTGCCCCTCCCCCCTTTGGCGAAATTCTGGATTCGCCCTGGACCATACTGTACCAGGCTTAAAGGAACGATCCCGGCTAATCCAGCACCGTCGTTTATCAGAAGTAGATTTTTCTGGCTTCGTATATTGCCCGTACTGATGAGAGTGGGGGGGGGGGCGCAATTATGCAGGGTGGCGCAGTGCTGACTACCGGCACTTAATACTGGTATTTTCACGTAGAGCCGCTTTTTCGCCGTTGGCATTCGAGTTCCAGCATAGTCTTTCTTTCATATTTCTTTTTTTATATATATTTTATTTTAAATATATTTCATATATTTCTTTCATCTTCTTTCATAGTCTTTCGCTCAGTAACACAGAACATTTACATTTTAATATTTTTTTTTTTAGTATTTTTTAGTCTGCATTTAAATATGGATTCTTGCATGGCAGAGGTACAAGATCCCGAGCCGATGCATCGGGATCAATTACGGACAGAGTCTAAGTTCAGAGCATTGCACCATTGGTAGCGATCCATTTTGTGCTCACAATGTTTGGGTACTGCAGGCATGGATTCAGAAAAACACAATAGCGCGAGAATGCAAAATTATCTCAAATTTTGTGACAGTGCTGACAGTATTACACGGATCGATAACTGAAGACAAACCAAAATGACTGTAAAGACAAGCACAACTCTTTTTGCCAGGAAAAGTTGGATCTTGCACGTTGGACAGCTACATTACGTGAAATATGACACCGGGCCAGCAACCGAACCAGCATGAATTTCAACTCCACTTTTCCCGATTGCGTTCGACACCAGAAATGGATGACTGGTGATCATGGGGGGAGGGGAGGCACAGACGAAACTTCTGTCAGATATTTTAACATTAGGCTCGTGGCAGCTACTGGGAGGAAGCATCCTGAAAACCATTTTCACAATCCTAATTCTAATTCTAGTCCTAATTCTAATTCTCAGAAGAAATTTTCTTCCAGAATTATTAGAAAATCCCCAGTAATGACAGGGTTTGTGCACAATGGCTGCAGATTCGAAGTCCTTACTCATTGCCGTGCTGTTCTAGACGAGGCTTACTGGGAGGATCTCCGTCTTGAACCTGATTTTAATGCCTACTCGTCGAATGCTCCCGGCGTTTGCTAGTACTAGCTCATATAGGGGCCGTACATTTAGCTCAACCCCTCTCTCACCTTACCCCTTATATAATGCCCTCATATGACACGCAAAGAATGTCTCTGACTTTGGCAGACGTAGCCAATAAACCGTAGTTCATCAAGGAATAAGACGATTTCAGTTTTTGCGCTGCATTGTTCCGTCCTGTTTGTTGTCACATACAAAGGTAGCACTGGGGCAGTAGGAACGGACACAGGAGGCCAAAAATGAACACTCAGGAGACCACATAATGAAACTATGATTAGGTGCGGCAATGCCATGGTCTGTTTTCGCCCGCCCACCGGCAGCCGTCTGGTGTTCGCTGCGGCGGCTGATGCCACGCGGTTAATCGAGACTGTAACGCCAAGCATCGTTTTATTTTGAAAATTGCTTACTTTATTACTTCACATTTTCTTTTCACTATTTGATTCTGGACAGGAATGAACGTCTCCAGGCCTACATTGATGGGCCATGTCAATAAAAAATAACCCCAGTCTCGAACCACCTTACTATATAAATCACGTAGGAATTTGTTTTGCTAGTCGATGCGGCACGCAGACAGTTAAGTCAGAAAGCACATAAATTGCAAATCACAAAGCACTGAATCGCACAATGAACAAATACATACAAAAGCCATACAGATAACTAAAATCCAAAAGTGGCAAAAGAAAGTCGCCCAAATCCGATGAGAAAACCGTATCTGTGGGTATGTTAGGTTGTGTACATCCACAGTCAAAAACACACAGTTTCGCCCCTGAAACGAATAGACACAAAAATGTACGCACATATGTCAAAGGTCTACATGGGTTTCAGTTCCCATGATGCCCTGTGTTAAGACGCAAAAAGTGAAAAATTTGATCTTAATTCTGTATAAATCGACGGTTGCGGGAAACTTTATTCGAATTTCGAACAACAAAGACCAGATTACGGTTAATGAAGCAAATGGTTGAACGCATATGAAAGCATGTCATGTCAGCTGCTGAACTAAATGTTCCAAGCTATATTGTACCAAACTGTAGTCTAGAAGTGTTAAGTTTTGGCCAGACAGACAGTTGCAAGGTGGTTCTGAAGACATTCGAGAAGCATGGCTCCATTTAGGCTTTCCATCTTTTTTAGCATAATGTAAAATTGGCCTATTGTGTTGCAGTTGAACCCGTCTCCGACTGGGGGGCAGTTGACTGCCCGCCGCGAGACTTTTCTGAGATTGCGAGAGAACCAACAAACACGGAGTCACGAAATTTCGTGTGGCTTTTGCTTCATCAATTTTACATCTCGTGTCAGAATTTTGACCTCAGGTCACGTCAGGTGCCTGACCTAGGTCAGGTCAAACACACCTATGTCAAAAAAGTTTAGCGCCCTGTAACTTTTTCGCATAACAAGATATCTCAATAATACCTTCAGGGATTAGTGATCGTGATAGATGCAACAAATCTGCTATCTCAGATTTTTCGGATTTTCCGCGTCATTGACCTAAGGTCAAGCCCATTTTTATGACATATCGCCGTTTTTTCGGAAATTGACGGAATATTCCATAACATTTTTAGTATGGAATAAAGCAGACATCTAGTTACCGTCATTGGGCAAAGTACATAAATCTAAAATGACAATATAATAAATATAAATCTAAAAATGAGACCAGTTTCGAGCTCTACTGGTCACAAGCTTTCCAACGGTGTTTATTTGTATCGTGCGACCAACCGTGCGTGAGTTAGAGGGGGACAGTCAACTGCCCCCTCCCAGTCGCCCATGTTCGAGACGGACCGACTGTCGTGCGCGGGTTAACATGTGCCGCATATACACATGTTTTAAATTGTACGGCATAAGCTTTGTGTACTAGAAATTCTCTCAAATTGTGATAAACAACCGTTAAAATGAATATCTCATTCCCCTTAACAAATGAGCGAACTTTGCTGTTTATGTTTAGTCTCCAAGGAAACGCATCGTTGCCATGGTTACAGAGGCGAAAGCAGCCGTCGTGCGGGGAGGGTGTGTGTGATCATTTTATCGGAGATGGGAGGTGAATACCGCTGACGTCACATTTTCAGACAGTTCTGGCGCAGAACTTGGTGCACCATTCGAACCAGACTTTACCGCAGTTGTGTACGGTTTCATGGCTACTCCATTCAACGTTCCTCGTGTTATTTCGATTCTGTTGTTTCCAAACATGTACTCTTTGCTCTACCTAGCTTGGGTGTCCTCCGATGGATACGTGCGAGGAAACCAAAGCATACTTTTATTAGGTGCAATTTAACCCGCCCCCGACTGGGGGAGCGGTTAACCGCCCGCTTGGGTTTTCTAGGATTGCGAGAAAACGAACAAACACAGCGGTCAATTAAACGTCCTACACCTTTTGCTTAATCATTCTTACACCTTTTGTCAAAGTTTTGGCCTCAGGTCAAGTCAGCTGTATCTGACCCAGGTCAGGTCAAACGGACCTATGTTCAAAAAAGTCTAGCGCCCTGTAACTTTTTTACAAAACAAGGTATCACAATAATACTTTCAGGGATTAGTCAGATCAGTCAGTAGATAGATGCAACAAATCTGCTATGTCGGATTTTTCGGTCTTTTCTGGGTCACTGACTTAAGGTCAAACCCATTTTTAAGACATGTCATCGTTTTTTTCGGAAATCGGTGGATTTTTCATAACATTTTTAGTGTGGAGTGAAGCAGACATCTAAGTTACCTTCATTCGACAAAGTATCAATGACTTCCAGCCATTGACCTGAGAGCAGGTCACGAATAACTGTGACTGACGATAACTGTGACTGATGAATAACTGTGACTGACGATGGCACATTTTGGTGTCCTACAAAATGTGCCATCGTCAAAATCAGCGTGAATTACTCAGAATGGGTAGAAAATGGCAGAACTGGCTTGTACAGACGTACATAATACCAACAACCCCAAAAAGTTCTAAAAAATTGCATGTTTTGGAAATAAACAGGCTCTCGCTAATAGAACTCCACCAATTGTGTAGATTGGTAACTAATGAATTTTTCCAAACTTTAAGCATCAGAAGCCATCACAAGAACCATTTAGATCAATAAAATTTACATGGATAGGTTTTTTCGCGAAAAATAAAGGAACGCTAAAATTAGTTTCCGTTGATTTCTTACTGCGTACGGCTGTGCCGCCCGCCGAGAACTGGAATGTAAATTGCCGTGTTTTTAAGTCAACGTTTCGGCGTACATATTGAACAAATGTGAGAAATTAGACGTGTATCGGCATCTGCGGACCTTTACCTTTGCGCTGGGACCTTTACTTATGCGTTATTAGTCACAGCCCTTGAGATTCAGCCCGTTTCTCGGTCTCATGCAGTCGGCTATGAGAAAACATATATAGAACGTAAACTGCTTGCATTTAGACCAGTTTCAAGCTCTACGCGCCACAAGCTTTCCAACGGTGTGCTTATTTTTATCGGACGAGCAATCGTTCATGAGTTAGAGGTGAGCGGTCAACCGACCCCCCCAATCGGTCGTGATCGTTGCCGACCCATGGTCGTGCGTGGGTTAATACATTTAAGAATTGAATTGCACGCATAAAAAAAACAACCAAACTGACAACCAAAACAGGCAAAAAACAGACGACAATATAGTTCATTGCCAGAACTAGGAAATGCCACAAAAATACTGCACCCCAGAAAAGTGCCATAAAAGCACTGCAAAACATGTGCCAGCTCTTACCTGCATCATTTCACGGTCGAAGCAGATCCTACGTAGGTATTTATCTACATAAGGAAGCAAGAACAGGGTTTTGCTCCATGGCTGCTTGCACAGCAAGCAATAGGAAGACTCCTGGCTATCGTTCTTCAGGTTCCCAAAGGGCCTGGGAGCTGTCGGTCAGGTCTTCAAGACTTTTTCCAAACGATATGTTTAGTAGGTATACCTTAGCAAAGCACGGAATAGTGTTCTTAGACCGCTTATAGAATATGAGAAAATAACATCAGTGAAAAGGGCAAATCGACATGGATCTGCATGGTGCCATTTGATATGTACATGTATACATATACGTATACAAATATGTATATATACACGTATATATATATGCGTATATATGTATATGTATATATCTATATATATGAACGGCTTTTTTTTTTGTTTTTATTAATGAAGAGTTACTCTGTCTAATGACCATTGTAAAATCGCATCATCTCTCACTGTTCAGGAAATAAGACGACATTTTAACTGTATTTTGATCACTAAGTGTAATGGCGGTTTTGGTCTGTGAATAACAGTGACGTCACGTGCCCACGTCACGGAACGATCAAATCGCCGAATGACTACTCTGTGGTATGTAGGGCTTGAGCCGTCGTCTCTAAAACCTTTGAGGTCGTGGTGGTTATCTGATTTTGAGAACGAAGCTAAAAATTATTATACCAAGGTTTCTCATTTATCGTGTATGTCAACATCGTCAGGATCTGGTTAGATAAATACGGTAGATTATCGAGAACAAGAGCGTTCCATGTACGATTTAACACCGGGAACGAGAAAGGAAAGCTTGGTCTTTGCAATTAAACTCTGCTAAACCTGTTTTAGAGACTGCCATTATCCTTAAAAGTGATTTGAGAAGGTCCTCTCCACGACTCACTTAGAATGCAGCGGTGTCCAAAACATGTCCGGGTTGCGTCACAGTTTTGTGCTGCCATATCGCTGTTAGTGGTCTCTTGACTAAATTTGAATTCAATGCATTAAATTGCATCTAATAATAGCCACTGGCATTTTCTGTTAACATTTAAGAAAAGTAAGCGTAAGGGCCTCTCTTCCGTATTGTTAACCCACGCACGATCGTCGGTTCGTTTCGAACATGGGCGACTGGGGGGGGGGCAGTTGACTGCCCCCTCTAACTCACGAACGGTTGGTCGCACGATAAAAAATAAGCATACCGTTGGAAAGCTTGTGACGAGTAGAGCTCGAAACTGGTCTCATTTTTAGTTTTAGATAATATGTAAGCAATTTACGCCCTATATATGTTTTCTCATAGCCGACTGCATGAGACCGAGAAATGGCCTGAATCTCAAGGGCTGTGACTAATAACGCATAGGTAAAGGCACCGGCGCACAAGTAAAGGTCCGCGGATGCCGATACACGTCTAATTTCCCCAGATTTATTCAATATATACGCCGAAACGTTGAGTTAAAGACACGGTAATTCTCCCGCCAGCTGTCGGTGTGCGCCGCTGCCGGACCAGACCTAACCTGAGGTCAGAATTTCGACACGAGATGTAAATTGATGGAGCAAAAGGTACACAAAGTTTCGTGACTCTGTGTTTGTTGGTTCTCTCGTAATCCCAGAAAAACCTCGGGGGGGGGGGACAGTTAACTGCCCCCCAGTCGGGGACGGGTTAAATACCATGTAAATTCAATGAACTTTTATTATTTAGCAAAAAGGAATATTTTGCTTCGCTTGAGATTACACCAGGTCACCAAACAAGAGGTCGCGAGGTCACCTGCAAAAATGCTACCGAATACCCAATAACAACATGACATTTAGAGCACTTGAACATTTTTGGATGTCACAGTGCATTCTGATGTGCTTGTTCGTGAATTTGTCAGTTTTACTAACTGCCAAAGATATCGTGAAGAACCGTGAATGTACCCATGCTAAACAGCAACTTCAAGGCTCCGGGGTTCATAACTCCCAAACCGTTGATTTGAGAGGCGGAATATTTTGTCAGCCGTGTTTGGCACCCAAGATTTCTCCTCGGGCCAATGCTCATCAGAATCGAAAAGATGAGGGTGTGGGGCACTGGTCGGTCCGTCGCGGAATTTTTATTATATTACCCAATACTTTCCACATTTTTGGCTGTTTCTGTGCGTCTTCATGGATTGGGTGTGATGCTGTGGATTCAGAGACCACAGCGACTTCAAAACGGCTCCACAGCTGTACTCCATTAGATACCGTTTTCCGCTGACGTCGGCAGCCATACGCCAGCGCTGCTCAGTTTTGGTATCACGACGCCTGAAAGGGGGAGCATGCCTTTATTTTCAAACCTCTTATCGATTCCTCTTCAATATGGTACAGAAGCTACAGGCTTCTAGCAATAAAAGTTGCATTGGCATGTAACGCTTTCTTTTGTGCCCCATATCAATCCAGAACATGATCGTATCATACTGGGGTTTGACTACAATTCATCTTTTCGTAAAGTCCTGCACATACTAAAGGCCGGTTCACCGCGGGAGCGGGGCGACGTGAACGGAGCATTAGTGGAACGTGCAAGCCCCTTTGTAAATCTGGCATGTTCCGTTCGTTCTGTGACGATCGTAGTGTGTACCGGGATCTAAAAACACGACGGATACCCACTTCGTTTCGCGAAGACGGTATTATGTTGAATGATTGACCATTTCATCTTTCTGAACGGATTGTGAAAGGCGTGCGATCATTTCGTCATCGTCATTTCGTCATTATAGCCATATGCCTCAGCTCTCATTTACCTACCTACCAGACTGGGTAGAAAATATTAAAAGAGCACAGCTGTTCTGTGTAGTTATGTTTCAAGTGCTAGCTTTGATGATCAGTCTGAAGTGGCATTTTTATGTGTTCAAAATGAGCAACTTCAAAAACAAACATTTTCAGATTATTAGTAGGCTGTAACTAGCAGACATCCTCACTGCGTCCATGCTTAGTTGGGACTATTTGTTGTCCTGAGAGCACATTTCATATTGAGGACTTTGCTCTGCGCCAAGATAATTTTATTGAAGTGTCATTTTTTGCAGGCTAAGTGGTCAGTAAGCCCGTGCCACGTACGTGATGCCAAAAATTAAGCATTGTTGTTTAGGGCTGAAATAGTTCCCAAATATATCCGTGGTTCCGCCCAATATTTCATTCACATTGAGCATACCAAGGTATTGCATGATCCCTGCGTTTAGGTTCACTAGCTCTATGTGGCAAGTCTGGCAAAAATTTGTCAACATGCAAAAGTGAGAAAAGGTTTTTCCATATATTTTTAGTGCATGCAGCTGAAGACCGAACTGTGTTGATTTTGTACAAAAATGGTGTTATATTTGTTGCGCGCGAGGGAGGCGTAAAATGATGATTACGAGGTTGCCGAGCAACATCCATAGAATTCAAAGAAGAAGCATGTTGGGAAAAGCTCATTGGCGGATAGGGGAATAAGACAGCCGTGTGACTCGGCTCGGGCTAGGCTCGGTGCGAGGAGGGCGTGACGATCGCGATTGAGGCAGGAAGCGGCGTTATAGCTGTGGGCGCAGTGAGAGCGTATTCAACTGATTTTGTTCTCGCAAATGCGCAAACTATATCCACAAAGTATATTAAACTGCAATGACTGCAGTATGGTCCCCGACTGGGTGCCAGAAGCTGATGAGCACCTGCTGGAGTTTTGGAGGGCTACCCATGGCTCTATGATATCCAGCACCAGTCACATAAAGACAAGCAAAAAAGAACTCATGGTCCGAGATTACGTCGTGCTTTGGGGATAATGTCACAGGTGAATCAAAGTTGTCAGTTCGTTGGCAAGTTATTGAAAAAATCCCATCCCAAGTGCTGAAATTTCATGTGCTTATATTTCCTCCGAAGTTTCTATGTTATAATCGCTGTTGTTAAAACAGTTGCTAGAATTTCGTCCAGCGCATATGCCAAATGTGACGGGAAAATGCCAGAATGAGGCGCGAATGCACGTTGCTGTATGCTGCCATTGCAAAAACATTGGATGTTCTGCTCCGCTGTTACCAGAATTTACGTCGATGCCGCATCGGTTTTACGGTCCTGGTAGGATTTATACTCATTCGCTCCGTTCCGTTTATGATCAGCTAGCACGCTCCGTTTCCGGTGCGAGCCGGCCGTAATGATGGTTTTTGCAAAAAAGAATCATTTGACGTCGTCACTCTCTGGCTAAAGTCACAATCAAATAAATTAACTGACGCGGAGCCCAAACCCCACGATCCACTGCGTAAAAACTGGACACTTTCCAAAGTGGTCTTGGTTTCGACAAGCTGTATCGGCAACCCAGGGTCAGATGGATTCGAAATGGGTATCGCCTCGGAGGGAATTAAACGCCCAGTCGCACATCATGCAAGTGTAACAGGGGACGTCATGTACCACGTCCAGAGAATTTGTGCTGTCAAACGCATAAGGGGAGAGTATTGATACAGGTGGCGACGAAGTAGATCTCTTTTGTTATGCGTCCGCAGGTCGTCTTGCTGGCATATATTTATATATGTTTTGCTGCGTTTGCAGAATCGCAGTAACAAAAACCAGTTTCAGATCCCTTCAGACAGCAATGATTCGTAAAAGTGCAAAAGAAATATGCGTCGCATGTCGTTTTTCGCTGTTTTGGTTCTGTGGTGTCCTGATGCTACAGCGTATGAGTTATTTCCTATCTGCTGCAATGGCAGCACCCAAATCCAGACAGAGCCAATGCTGCATGCTTCGTCGGTCAGGCGTTCGCAGTCTGCGCATTTCAACCTCATCTCACGTTCGCCCATCACACCTTCCTCGCAGTAGAGAATCCGCTGTTTTCTAATTCAGTTCATGCAGTACGACATGAGGCAGAAAGCTTCCAATTCGTACTGAGTGGTAATAGGGTAATGGTGATTTATCCCAAGTTTTGGCATTGCCCCAAGTGGCCTAAACAGCCATGTTAACATAAACAATCCCGTGTTAAAATACGGCTGAAGAAGGCTACGAAAATGTTGTGATTCAGCTAAAGAAATGACATGAGAAAGCTCCTGGTCAAGATGAACTTCTATATCATTTTTGTTTTATAAGCAGCATAAAATCAAAACAGTAAAACACGCTAATGCCGTGACTTTGAGAAACACATACTTTCGATACTGAAGAGTGTTTCCGTTAGAAAAGGATGCCACTTTTAGATGCCTCCAACTAAATACAGCCTTTAATTATTTTCAGTAGGCGACATTAAAAGTGCGTTGGCATTGTGTGCAATCCGGTCTTGCCCCAAGATTCCACAATCAACAAAGCAGCATATCTGTAATATTGTGTCAGCGTTTATTTAGCGTCTTATATGTGACGTGCAAGTACAATCTGCCATAAATTTCCAGTTAAGTTAATGTTTCCATTGAAACTAATGACAGTATTTCTGATATCATTGTAGAGAGGCTACATGACTATCTTTCAATGTCAGCATCACTTCAGGATAGAAAAAAAACTGAGCAGAAATTTCCGCTGTTTGCCAAGGTGTTCTATTTATTTTTAGACGCGGCGTTGTTACCGTCTGATGATCATTTTCCATTCTAATTCTCACGAAATATCGTAGGCAGGAAGGCCGCGCGGTGATCCTACACCTCAGAGGCTAAATGGCCATGGCCAGGTTAATCAACGTCAAACGAGGTTAAACGTCGAATACTTAGCTCCATTGCCTTTCTCCAGATCTGCATAACCGATCTCGATCAGATTTTGTGGAATCTTAGTCCGTGTGATGACATTACATACCTCAAAGCGAGCAAGATCAGGTTAATAAACAACAATCCTGCATTTCGTCAAAACGGAACATAACAAAATCTGGTGGGCTGTTAGTAGGCGGGATGTCCTTGCATATCCATTAGTAAAGTAAAGCACTAGTTCGCTAAGGTCATCCGAGGGAAACCGACGTCAACAAAATGCATTCTCACGAAATCTGACTGAGATAATTTGGTAAACCTGGAGGAGAGAGAGAGAGAGAGGGGGGGGGAGGGAGGGAACGTGCTGTCTTCAATAACAGGCCTTGGGTAACCTCAGTTGACCTGGCCTTGCTTCCCTGTGCTTCGAGGCTCCTGCGTTCATCATGCAGTCAAAGCCCGCGCCAAATTCCCCTATGACCCCAGTGCAAAATATTAAATTCCCACCGTCTGTCGTCGGTTGACTTTGATTCACCTGGCCTAAGTCACTTATACTCCGGGTTAAGTACATCGATTTTGCAGACAAACTCGAAAAAAGTTTCTTGAGCTTGGATGACTTTTTACGCTCATCCTTTTACTTTGGTTTACCACCATTGGCTTAGCACAGGTGGTCTGTGCCTTTGAATGGTAAATGTATCGCTAAGGCTAACTCTTCACAATGTTTTGCAGCTGGCTGTCCAGCAGAGCCTATGCATTCCATCCGCAACTCAGTGGCCGTCGGCCGCGCGATCGGCCTCCCGACTTTGCCGGCTGTACCGAAACAGGTTACGGGACCATTTCGGATTTCAGACGGCAAAAGATGCGTTAGAAGTTCAGTAGAAGACAGTCGAAATGACAGCACTGCAGTGTTATTGTCGCAAAACTTATGTGCGCAGAACATGAGGGTAGGCAATACCCCCCCCCCCACCCCACCCTTACCATTCCGCTTGTTTAAAAACCTCTGTACAGGCAATCCCTTGCTGCCGAAAAGAACTTGCATTACCTGTCAGTGATAAGTGTGCTGAGTTTTTGCTAAACATGCGGTAATGCATGTCCAAGGAATAGGTCAGGGTTCGGAAAAACAGTATGCAAAATTAATGAAAAAAACGCCGCTTCCAGTAGCAAAGCCAGAGAGGAATCAGATAGGTTAACTCAGCCACCTTAGGTTTCCATAAATTGACCATTCTCACAAATTACGAATTTAGAATACAAAAATAAATCGAAACTGAGAAGTAATGTATTTCTGATTTGAAAACTTACATCTGTGGTATTTGATAGGGCTCACTTCCCCTGTTTGTTTGGAACAAAATGGTAAGAGTAAGTACATATTAGGCCTCTTTTATTTTGGCCTTGACCCCCGTTACGAAAATCCTGGCTACGCTACTGGTCGCTTTGATCAAAACTTATCGCCGGAAAGGACAGTGATGAAGGTTTCCGGCCAGGCTGTTGCACGTTAACAAAAAGTCGACCAATGCACTGAATCCTCACTGAACAAGGCTCCAAACGGTTTTGGAAATTTTCAGGTGCGTACACGTACCTATGCACCTTATCTACTCCATTATATACATTGAACAACGTCATGGTATTGAAACTGAAATGTTCCTGGTTATTTTTTGGGGAGGGGGAACGCGATCGGCCACGCGTGATACCTGAAGGATGATACCCGAGCCGAGCGTGATGCGATGGCGGTGCAGGAGGGGAAGTGCCAGAAAGCGGCAGCAGTGCGGTGCCGGATTTGTGAAGCCCGGCGCGCGGCGATCGGGCCCCGCTGCGCCACGTTTGCGCCGCCGCCCTCCTGACGAGCCGCGTCTGCTCCGCAGGCTGGGGATGGGCGGCTCCGCAGACCACGGCAGGCCGCCTCTGCCTGATCGTGTACGGCATCCTGGGCTGCGCCGGCGGCATCCTCTTCTTCAACCTGTTCCTGGAGCGATTCATCACGCTGCTATCGCACGTGATGCGCGTGTACCACTCGTGGCAGCTGGAGCGCCAGGTGGCGGTCGCCTCTCGCGCGCCATCCCGACTCTCGCGACCCGACAGCGTCAGCTCGCAGGCGTCGCACGCGCACAAGTGGAAGCCGTCCGTGTACTGGGTGCTGCTGTACCTGCTGGTGTGCACCTGCCTGGTGCTGCAGCTGGGCGCTGCGCTCTACCTGAGCATGGAGCGCTGGGACTACCTGCGCGCGCTCTACTACACGTTCGTCTCGTTCGCCACGATCGGGTTTGGCGACATGGTGGCCGGTATCCGGCCGGACGACTTTTACGGCGCCGCCCAGTGGTACGGCGTGGCCAACTTTTTGGTGACGGTCGCCGGCGTGTGCTGCATGTATTCCCTCTTCAACATCGTCTCCATCATCATCAAGCAGCTGTTGAACTACGTGATCCACCGCGTGGACAGCCAGTGTGTGCCGGCGGTGGCGTCGCACGAGCCCTCTGAGAAGGTCTCCGGCTGCATGCCCAGTCTGCCGACACCTCGGCTCTCGCCCGACCTCATCAAGTCGACCTCGTCCCGCGAGGACCTGGACGCCGAGGGCATCACGGTGGACAGAGGGCCAGCGCGTGTACAGGACAGCGTCATCTTTACGCGGGAACTGCTGCAGGCCAACCGGGTGAGTGGCGGCGCCGCTGGCGACCAGCAGGAGGGACGAGATTAGCCCGGCATGAGTGGAATTTCCCAATGTTCGTATTTTTTCGAGCATTGGCGGCGGTAAAACTGTCATTCCTTTCTTTAAAATGCGTTTTTTTTAATGAGACTATAGCATGTCTATGTTCTCGACAAGTACAAAAAAACTGACATGCATATTTCTTTCTCTCGTAAATGCTGCGGCAGAATCTCACAGACATGTTTTTTTTAACGTGTAACTGTGGGTGCCCAACAGGACTATCATACCAGTTTTCCCTAAGCCTTAGCGAAACAGACAACGAAACTATTACATTTAGTTCAACACATTATTTTCGATTTTTTACCGATTTGGAAATATTAAGTATAAGATTCCTGCATCATGACAGTCAGGATATACGATAAGGCTGCCTTCAGCGTCAGTAGCGTCTGTAACTCGGGTCGATCACATTGTTGCCTAACACATGATGGCCTGCCATAAACATATTACTACTGAAAGCCAAGTGGCACTGGAAATGTCAATTTTTGGTCTTCGGAAGTTATAGCAAAATCATGCAAGAGGTAGGGTCAACATGCATAACTCACTAGTCAACTCAGGCTTTATTCATTAGCCATGCATACACGGTATGAAAGCGACACTGCGATCAGTGGTGACGTACGTCGAAGTCAGGTAAACGTTGGAACAAATTTCTGTTCTTCGAACTGGGGGTGTACCGACAGTAAGCGCCAAATCAGTGAATTTGGATTTGGACTAGTTTGTAACGCAACGCCTCAACAATTTACGCGGACACAAAACATTTAAGTCGGGGCAGCAACTAAGACTACCAGGTCAGAGTAACCTCAGAAAGGCGCGAATGTAAGCTTTCTGGAAAGTAAACGCTGTAAATTACAACGCAAATTGGTGAGACCCGAAAAATCAAATAACTTTATGGAGGACCATCAGAAATAATCGAAAAATGCAAAGTTTATCCCTGGAAATACGAATCAGAGCCTAAGTCCGCTTAAGCGTGGCTTGACATTGACAATTTCCTGTGTTGACAATAAAAAACGTGTAATGGCGTTTACAACCAAACATGTTTTTTTTAGGTCACAGGAATTTGTTCAAACGTGATGAATTTATTTCTAGGCTCACCAAAATTATCGATCACGTCTTCCACTCGTCACTTGATCGTTTTTGCTCATAACCTCACTATTCTGGATTTCATTCGTTGACAGACCTGCATCAAGATTCATCAACGTCATTTCCCATACTGAGAGTGCTCATTCGGTCCCGTTATTAGTCGTCGCTTACTTTCGTCTGGTACGAGTAAATCATCGGAAGCACGGGATGCGCGATGCAGCGAAGAAAGTTGTGGTTTCCGATGCGGACGGCACAATCATTGAATGATGCTATTCTTGAGGGCATCATGTATCGAGTTCTTTTGTCATACGTCCTGGGTCACGCTCCCCACAAAAAAAGCAGTCATATTGAGCATACTGTTGGCCCACCTACCGGGAGGACATTGCCTGCTAGCCTGGGAGAAATGAATATAATCCTAATGGCGAGGCGCGAAAAGATATAATTCCGAAACGTCGTTCTCCTGAGCTGGCATGAATATGTTACACTGCCATATCGATCCCTGTCAGCCTCCGCTCACGGGGATTGAAACGTACAGTTGAAATACTGTGTGGGAAAATCTAAATCCAAAGATACCAGCTGGATAACGGGAATATCAAACTTCCCGAGCTAGGAGGCCGCATTCCTCTTTTGCCCGTTCCCTTCTATCAACGTTGTCACTGCCACACAAAAGAGACTAGTTGTTAGATCCGTCTTTTACGTCATTATTAAACGTATACCGCAAAATATATGAGCGTTTATAAGCATACTATCAGCCTAAAAGTGTTAAACATTTTACAGCAAGGCCAGTAGAGCTAAAAAGATTAGGAATGGGCAGTGTCATTGAGCGTTTGAGAAAAAAACGGGTGAGACGCTAATAAGACAGCAAGACGATAACTGATGGTGCGGTAAACGGTAAAACATAGGCAGAATCCAGTGAACTGATTACTACTGCTCGTGAGCTTTCGTTCTTGCGACGGTTCTCTCGTTGAACTATACATCTCAACCTTAACCTTACATAAAGTGCACAGAATCAGACGTGAAACGAGCTGTTGTTGCTGCTGCCCGGGGTCAGAAGATGGGTCTCGAGACTCTGGAAATGACGTTTACAGCGCCCCTGATGTGCTTCCAGCAATGTTGGAAGGGAACAGAAGTCCGTTAGGTCTTACCTGAGAGTCGAAATGGTTTAGTGTACGATGTGACTGCAAAATCTTTGAAACGTTTCTGATTTATTCAGAAATAACAGTGCTGTTCTGACAGAATAACTGAAATTATTAGCCAGTCCTTTCACTTTAAAAAGGCATACGTATACGGAAAAGGTGAGGCTGAAATATGACAGATTAGTGGGTATCGCGCGGGGTTACGTTATAACGGAAGCCGATGATGTTTTTACACGGTACTCACCAACCGACAAGGATAACTCAATGTAATTCACTGGCATGTTCATGTTGGTGCGAAATGCCCCCAGCTGAAATTCATCTACTACGGGGTCTTTCGTCCTGCGCGTTACCTGACAGCTGGACAGAGACGATGCGACGCGACTCAGGCCTTCTGCAGTCGAATGCCAAACACCCATATAAAGGACGCACAAAGATCGCCGCATACTTGGCAATTGGGGAGATCCATTCGGCTGGTACGATCTCGCCAGCCGAATTTCCATTCCAGTTTTCTCGCGTCGAAAATTTCGCATCCGTAATGCGGGAATTGAATTGGCGGGATGAAGGCTTCATGTGGCTAGGTTGCCGTTACTCGACGAACATTCCAACACTTTCCTCAAATAAACATCGACATAAAAATTAAGAAAGCACTTCGAAGGGGTGAAAAGCTACAAACGCGCATACGCATACTAATTTATGTGCACAAGCTCATCAGGTTTTTTCGGACACAAGTGTAAGTTAGCCCGCTCCCGGCCACTGCTATTGAATTCACGAGAACCCCCTTCGTTTTTCTTTTTAATTGACCAAAAACGAGGAAATGTAGATGTAAAAATTGGGACACCTCTCCGCACATACTTTTGCACCTTGTGTAAATGTCTGAACTCAGGATCATCTCAGATCACTGACCCACAACAGGTCAAAGGGGACCATGTTCCATGTTCAGAATGTTCAGGAACATGTTCCAAAACAGAAAAGTTGTCAAATATTCAATGCAATTTGTTCGTTAGGATGAAATTCACCACACTGGCAGAACATGCCAGGTAGAACAATTTGTCTGTCTCCCCTTTTGCTAAAAATTAGGGGTCACTGACCTTAGATCACGTAAACTTTCTTTTAGTCTCTTCCTACGTTCCTCGTGATGGTGTTTTAGTATACGCAGTCATGCTTCTTATGTCCTTCACTAGGTCATTTTACTCGTTAACCAAGTGACCTGGGTTCACTTCAAGTTTTACACGATTGATTGCGTTACAGCCCTAGAATGAGCATCTGTAGCAATATCTGCTTTGCAAGCGCTTTTCTTTGGCAAGAGCCCCAGTTGTTAAGGGTGCCAATCTTGTATGACCCCCTTTTGAAACAAGCTGCTTACTTTCCACGTCATCACGTGGTCACGTGACAAGATCTGCATCCATGATCTGTATGATCCGTACTGTTTAAGGCATCTTTTTCGGCTCCGAAATGTAAACCCTTTCATCTGCGAATAAAATTTCCCGTGAAATGTCAAGCTTTCGCATCACGGCCACGCCTGCGCCCGGTAGCCCACGTAAAAAGAAATGTTTTGGGGACGAGTGTCAAGACGTAGGTAAAACATCACGTGCATCGATTTTACGATTTTATGCCGTGTCTGATCAGTGGCAATGCGACAGATGGCACGACAAGCTCCAGAAAAGAACGACTTATTGGTACTGACACTTTTATCTAGAATAACATTGTATTACCTTAGCCTTCCAGTCATTCTGGCGGGAGTTTTCGAACCCCTTCTCCTCCTGGTTTTCTAGACATAGTGCAAAAATGAAGAGAGCTGGGATCGTGAACTATACTGTGATCGTCAGCAAATCAGGTATATATCTTGCTGCAAAATTTCACAACCAGGTCGTCCCAGGGCGCCGACCTATTTGACCCTTTGATAAGCAAGACATATCAAAGAACGTTTATGCGTCTGCCAGTGATTGTCAAAAAGACATAGTTACAAACGCAAAACGTTTTGCTAATCCCAACTCGCTCTCTACATTTACATTCCCAATATGTTGGAAAATTGTTTGACCTGACGGCAGATCAACCGTACTGAGTTGTTTTTGGTCTTATTGCTAGATATTACCCTGCACGGCAGACTTTCCCGATACGAAAAGAGTTGCAAATCGACCGATACGCTTTTCGAATGATGCAACATACCGTTTGTGAAGGGTCAGTGACCTGAGAGGAGGCGAAATGGTTACAAAATGAAACATGCGACAACATGGGCATGAAATGAATTTGCCATTCACTTCTGGTAAGGCACGATAGGTGCACATTTCATTTTATGCCCGTAAAGGCTTTGAAATGACATGACTTTATGTGACCTGACATGACCTGATACTATCTCAAAAGTCACTTGTCACTTGGATGCCGTGGAATTCCGCCCAACGTATAGAGTTGGTTTCGCATGTTTACTTTGATTAGTTTCTGAGATACGTACATCATTCATTTTTCCTAGGATGATCTTGCAAGACTGTATTGACCGTAAGAACTCTTGTTTTAATGACTTCAGGTTATTTGTATGATACTGGAGTCATGTTTCAATGTTTCTTTCAGTTCTTTGGCACCGTGACTTTTTTGAACCAGACAGACACATTTTACTGCTTGGTGGTTATTGGCCTGTATGTCGTGCAGTATGGCTTGTGGCTCTTCGAAGAGTCGGAGTAAGCAGACGTTTTGGTCACTGACCGTCTTCAGTTCGTTTCCAGTACTGTGATGTCCGCTGGATAGGAGTACCATAAGTGGTCCACCGCGTGACCAAACCGTACGGCCCGTGCGCGGGGCGGAGGGAGGGGCGAGAGCGCAGGACAACGCCGTACCAGAGGATGAAGCAGGATGCGATGTTGATGTTCAGGTCTGGGTGGAGATGCATGATGCGTAGGGACTCGGCGATCTTCCGGCCTCTCTGGTCCTTGGTGTTGGCAGGATCTTCACTGCCATGGTCTTGGGCTTCGGTTTGGTGTTGGGGTGTTCCTGGCCGAAGTGATCATGTAAGGGCGCGTCCAGGCGTCGGTGCTTGGCGTCATCGAGGTACTCCTTGTAGTGCAGAGGTCTTCTGGCAGAGGTTGTATGTGAGCCGGTATACCACGCTGGAGCTGCGGCACTTTTCCCTTGATGCCAGCTGCGCAGGCATGACACCGCTTCCCTCCAGGGCGCGACAGATGTGCTAATGCCGGGCGCAGAAGGTAGCGCCTGATGGTGCTGGTGTTGATGGCACCTAGCTCTGTTCTCACCGACACCAGCGCAAACAAGAAGGAGACCTGCAAGACGAGGATGACCCTGTCCTCCATCGATAACAAGCTGGCCTAGCTCCATCCAGGACATCATCCACAAGAACCGACCAGAGCCGGTGTGTGGCGACACCTAGACAAGGAGGGCAGGATCCTTCTTCGTCTTGCAGGTCTCCTTCTTGTTTACGTTGGGCCTTGGCCTCATGAAAGTTCTGATGGCGGAGGCGATGGTCCTACTACTGTACCCTATTGTTGGCGAAAACGACTTGAATGAGCTTGATGCTGCGGCTACGTGCTTTGGCATCGCTGGACAAATGGATGGCTCTTCTTGCTTGCGATGATAAAACTAACGCTTTGGTTCTCCAGGGCGGGGCTGAGTCCGCGTGCAGTATGATGCCTGATGAATTGAACTTGATATACAGCTGGTTGGTATGGATTCCACTGAGCGTCACGGTGATCTTGGTGTCCAGGAATGGGATAGATCCGTTGTTTTCAAAGGTTTCGATTATGGACTTGATGGTAAGGTCTGCCTCTTTCACCTGCTATCTGCTGTCCATTCCATGGCTATGCCGGTCGTCTGGCGGTAGCACTTGTCGCCAAAGCTCAGGTGGTTGTTGGAGAGGGTCAGCAATGAGATCTCATGTCGCTGGTGATTCCCTAGTGATGTTCTTTGAGGAGCTGTTCAGCTTTGTTATGGCGTCGGTGTACGGGATGCTGCCGTATAGGCTGGTTACATCGATGCTGAAGACGATGCTGTCCGGCGGGAGTTGGCGGTCCGAGTATACCTCGGACAGGCGATGGAGGTACTCTTCTGTGTTGCTGGGGTGAGCTGGACCGCACTTGAGGAGCTGACCCAGCACTTTCTCCAGTAGCTGAGAGATCTTGTTCAGCAGTCACCGCATATTGACACGAATGGTCGTAGAGGCACTCCAGGCTTTTGACCTTTGAGTAAGCGGTCGAGTTCCGCTGTTCTGGAACACTCTGGGAGCAGTGTTTGGATGATGCTGTCATTCACTTTCCTCATCGAGGATCTTCTTGACGATGCGTTTGGTGGCGGCCTCAGTCCTGCTGGTGGGATTGCGGACCACTTCTTCATGGTCCGGTACGATGATGTTCGCCTTTGCGATGCAGTCGGACTTGTCTGGGATGACGAGGCTCTTGCACTTGTCTGAGGGCTTGATGATGATGTCTCTGTCGTTTTTCAGGGATCTGAGCTCATCCCACTGTTGCTAGGGTGTGGTTGGCAGGAGCCCTTCCTGTTGCTTCCTCTTCCTGTTCCTTACTTGCAGGTCGCGATCATTTTCTTCTTGAGGATGGAGAGGTCGGTCTCGCTCGCCGAGTCTGTCTTGGGCGGCTGTAGCTCTTGGTTGGCACGAACGCGTAACAACGCGCCTCCGAGCTGCTGTCTGTCGCGACGGCTTGGTGCTGGCGCCAGAGCATGGATCAGCGGATAGAGATGATGGACTGCTCTGCTCCAATTTCGACGTCTCGCAAGGTCTCGTAGGTCGTCTGCGTCAGGGCAGATTTCGGGCCCTTGGCCAGAAGGCCCGCCTGGTCAGCGGGCGGCTGAGCACTGGACAGGTTCTTAAACTGTGCTGGTGTTGCTACCGACATGCTGCCTTCTGTGATTTGTGTACTTCTGTGCAGGGGGGGGCAGCCAGGATTTTCTGGGGGAACTCAGCATGAGCTGAAATCACACAAAAACCGCCTGCCGGGAAAATGTTATGCAATGGTTTTCGCAAAAATGCGGGCCTAATGGTGGGAGGAACGGGCACCCTGGTCCCCCCTTGGCTGCGCCTGTGCTTCTGTGATCTGTAGCTGAAGACGATTTCGCACGCAGTCCGTCAGGTTTTTCGTGTGCTGCATTCTTGTCAGCCTGGTCTCTTCTACCTTAATGGCCGACAAATTCCTTTCGAGCCAGCTCCTCTGTAAGGTGATGAGAGGCCCAGTCTGGGACCGTAAGCTGGCGACAGTGCGGTCCAGCGTGAACTGGCGACGGAAGCTTCCAATGGCCTAATTCACGAGAATGCGGCTTAGTCGTAGCACGGCCCGGCCGACACGTTGGCTCTGATGGCGATGAGGCTCCACGTTGGCAAGAGCATGCCTGGTGATGTTCGGCAGCAGGCCTTGTCGGCGGCAGGCGGGGAGGAAATGGCACTGCTCGATGTTGATGGCAGGCTTCTTGATGGTGGTAAACAGTTGGGCACAGGTCCTCCCAATAGGGCTTTTATCAAAGCGTAGGCTGAGTTCTTGGAGAGCCCACTGGATCATGGTGTACGACATTCTTGGAGATCTTGTTGGTTGCTGGCCTGTATGCCGTATAGTGTGGCTTGTGGCTCTTAGAAAAGCCGGAGAATTAGCAGACGTTTCAGCCATTTCCCCTTTTCAGTGCTTATTCAGTGCTGTGATGGCCGGGAGATGGGAGTGCCAGTAGTGGTACACCGCGTGACCACACAGTACGCCCCTTTTTATTCCATGACGCCAAGAAAAACATAGAGCAACGTACGCAAGCTTTTTGAGCACATGATAGCCACGGAAAGATCGCATAGTCATGGTGGTATGCTTGGTAGAGGTATACTTGGTCATTTTGACCATCAGATTTTAAGAATGCATGGCTAATAACATTCAGTATACTAAATTAGTAGCGTACGTGTATGTGTGTGCCCGGATCTTTAGCCAGACAGATAGCATAAACAGCTGCACCGATGACGACGAAATTTGCACACACGATGAGTTCAGCTCTTGTGACGATCCAAGACATAAATTCATGCCGATCCAACACCGGTGTCCGTCACAGCACGCGCGAGAAGGGACATGTTATCGAACTTTACCAATGAGAAACACATCGCACATTGTCTGGTCTTGAAAAACATTTAGGGACAGCACGGACAGCAAATGATTTAGGATTCTCAATGTCAGGAGGCAGATCATTAACGTTAATAGCCCAGGTAAAGCCATTTAATCGGAAAAATGTTTATTAGTGGAACTTACGACGAAAGTTATAGTGATGAATAAACGCCAAGCGGAATGCAAATAAGGGATGCATCTTGTCATCCCGCTCAGCCCGTACATGAAACTGGGCTTCACCAGCGGGCTCTTCCTGGCCTGTATGTACATCTCTGTATGTACTCTATGTACATCAAATATGAACGGATATCAACAGCAAAAAATGTTTTTTGCCCAAAACACCTAAATTATAAGTGCGTTTGCAGAGTCCAGGTCAAAATGGCGCAGTGCTAGGTTTTGATGGAATGACTTGGAATGGTCCGTAATTGGACCAGGAAAAATGGCTGCGACTTTGATTTTGAGAATTCTGAATCGTTCATGCAAGTGATATTTGAGATGCATTTAAGGACTCCACAACGAGAGGCGACGCCACCGGTGCCAACAGCGTCGGCGGGAAGCAAGCGGGAACAACTTGTCTTTTAATATACTTAATTAGGAGCGTAATTTCTTTAGCCACACGCACAGCGCAGACGGCTCCACCGATGACGCTGAAATTTGCACACACGACAGATTAAATCTTTATGACTACCCGCAGCATAAATTATTACCGGTCCAACGCCGTCACAGCACGCGCGAGAAGGGGGTATGTTTTCAATGGGAAGACCAACAGTGTATCACCAGGTCTCGAAAGAGCATCCAGCGGTATCTCGGACGATGGTGGATTCAGGATAGTCAGTTGCAGGAGATATATCATTTACGCCAAAAGCTCGGATAAAGCCATTTAATCTGAACAATTTTAGTCGTAGAATTTATGACGAAACGGAGTCCGAATGATTCATAAGCGTCAAGCAGATGCACATTAAAGTCTCTTTCCTAGGCTCTATGAGCATCATATGAGAGCGGTTTTCACAACCAAAAACGTTTGTTTGCTGAAAACACCTAAGCTGCAAGTGTATTTGCGGGGTCCAGGTGAAAATAGTGAAATGGCGGTTTTTGGTGGAACGAACGTCAAACGGTAGTTGGACTAGTGAGGGATGGGTTGTGGCTAGGATTTTTGAGAGTTCTGAACCTCGCAAATACATTTCATTTGGGATGCATTTAAATACTCTACAACGAGAGACGACACCACTGGCGCCAACAGCATGTTTGTGTAGTGTTTGCATAGCACCATCCTGCATCTTCGCGCAGTGAAACAGGCGGGGACCGCTTGTAACAGTCTAAATGTGTTATGAGTGTTGAAATTTGTCTCACACCTGAGCTTCGACAGAGACAAAGGCTATGGTCATTCTATGGCAGTAACACAATCGAAGAATTCAGTATCTCATGACATCAACAGCGTAGTAATCTGAACAAAATTGTAGTTTCATTCCACGGACCAGCCTGTGGGGTGTTGCAATTAAAATATCTGGTTCGTGTTGTTCAGAGTATTTTGATGGGAGATCGAAGTAAATGGGACAGCCAAAAATTTTCCGTTGTTCGCTGGCTGCTTTTCTTCCCACAGAAGGATAAAAAACCTCAGTGTCAGTAGTCTGCATTTTGTAGCGAAAGTTTTGTTAACGGCTAACCAGCGGCCAAGTTTAGCCGGCACAAGATGGTGCGCTGAGGTTGGGCTGAGTCGGGTCGGATTTTCGGACCGGCTCCGGTCCGGTAGTAGTTGTAAACACCAGCTTGATAGGAGCCGTAGCTGGAAAGCTAACGGTCCACCGGAAGCGTTTTTAATCGGATTCTACTTTTGCCAATTATGCTAAGCGTACGTTCACATAAAACGTGAGTTGGTAATTCTCGCCGGGTCAGCCTGCGTACGCACCTTCGTCAGGCCGAGGGAGTTCATGAGGCCCCTCTTCCCCAGATCTCGAGAACAGAAGTCCCACCGAAAAAGCAAAAACACGGTTGGAAAAGCCCTTGGTGAAACTAGAAGAATGCTCTAAGTTTTGTTCCAATTAGGTCGATATTAATTTCACCAAAGGTCATCTCAGGCTACATTACCCTGATGTCTTTTTGGCAGGAAACATTGATAACCAAAGTTTGCACGTGGCTTCATAGTGGTTTACAGTAAAAAGAAGGTCTGGTTCACCTATGTGGACAAGAAAGGGCAACGGAGGTCAGTGCTGAACAGTCTAAACGAGGTTGAAAATGATGGAAAAAATCGTTTTTTTTGCAAGAGGAAGAGTTGAATTTTTGTGGATGTATTATGACGCGTTTCGGCTGCAATGCGCAATAAACGTGGCTGCTACGCATATAAGTCTGCAGGTATCATATTACGGTTACATAAGTCCAACCTAGGTCAAGGTATTGACGGCTATAAATCGGGCGTTTCTGGTGTCCGTCGCATTACCATTGATCAGATACGATGTAGCGTAACATCCTTTTCCATCGATTCACGCCATGTCCCTTCTACATCTTGACACCTTGCCCCAAAGCATTTTTCACATAACTCGCACAGATACCGGGGCGGCACAGCCGCAATGCCAAAGTCTAATATTTGGTGGGAATTTATTTTTGGGATGGCAAAAATTTCTATTTTGGCGACCAAAAATTAGAGAGTTGGATGTGCAAACTATTCAGAAAGAAGATATGGGTTCTGGTTCGTATCATTTGTGGACATAAAAAGCCCTTTTGCATTGAAAACAAGTAGAATATTTCAGAAGGTTAAATCAGGTTAGCCTGGGCCAGATACGATTAGGGCACCCTTGGCCAATAACTTCTTCTAATACATTACTGCTTCCGAATCACATATCATCACTGTTAAACATTTGAAGACTGGAAGGCTATGTATTGCATTCGATTCCAGGCCTGAAAATTTGGCATAAAATGTGACCTGGCCCTAGGTCACGGGTCAAGAGGTATGATTAAGTGTACAGAAGTTGTGAGACGTACCAGGGCGTATAATCAAACTCCAAACTGCCGAACCAGGCCAATAGTACAAAACCAAACATAGAAATACAAACTTTAGCAGACATGAGGTCAAAGACTTCAACATTTCCGAAAAATCGAAACAGCAGTATTTTTCACTTCCCATGTTCTATCAATATGGAAAGTTTCAGGTCAATCGATGCATTTCACAAAATGTTACACCTGCCTAATATTGTTTAATATGGTCTTACTTTATCTGCCCTACGTCACAGACCTGAGGTGACCGAGTTTAAAGTTGGCGAAAGGTGTAGGACTGACATACAAAAAGTTCCCCAAGTTTCGTGTTTCTGCGATTCTTCGTTTTATCATTCTCAGAAAACCGTAGCAGGGACTCTCCTAAATTACGCCCTTCCCCCATGCCGACAAAGGTTAAAATACCGAGCAGGATGTCTTAAACGAACAGTTCAAATACTGCGCAGGTCTTAAACGAACAGTTCAAATACCGAGCAGGAAGTCTTAAACGAACCGAACAGTGATACAGTCCAAACGCTGGCCATGTTCCTCCGCCGGAAAGATAAAATGGCCGCCGACGGTCGTTATTGGAATGATAACTTCGGGCGATTCTGATCAGTCCCTGATCGTTTGATCCCCGTGTTTGAGTGACGACGCAATGATGAGTATTGGTGGCCTTTCTCATGCATAGGTACTGGAAGGACACAGGAAGGCCTTTGCCTAGACTGCAGTGCTATCTTTGAAGAGGTAACAGTTTGATACTGCGAGTGCCGTTATTTCTTTTGGAAATGACATGTGCATGCGTTTTCTATGCCGTTTTACGCACTGAACACAGGTCCGAACCACCGTCTTATCCGGTTTGATTACTGGTGACAACATCATGATGGTTGTGTGTTTTGACACTTTGACACGTCACCATAAAACTGAAGCGCATGCAAGAAGCAGTGGCCAGGTACTGGACCCGTCTTTGGTAAATTTGCATACCCGTGATTATCACGAAATCCAGTAATCTGCAAAACGCCGATTATTTTCAACAAAAAGTTCATTTTCCTCCGTTTTCCCACAGTTTCAAACTTACATCATCTGTGGAATAAAGAATCATTGCCTTCTTTCCATGACTTGTCCAGCATTCTGAGTTTGGTGGTCTCGATCTTTCCTGATGCGAAATGGATCATTTGTGTCAAATAAGAGAAATATTTATGGTATACTTAAGCTTTGTACGTGCCAGCCAAATCTAATGTATTTCTGGGATTGGGTGTAAAGAGGCTTTGCATGTATATCCTCCATTTGAGCATGGTCTAGGTCGGAAAATAACCTCTGGTCTGAACTGGCGTGTGACCTGAGTGATTTATGATGACATTTGTGACGAAGGAGGGAAAATACCGCTTTGTTCCGCGTGACATTCTACCAGTGTGGGTAGGATGTCACCGTTTCGCTGAAACCTCTCTTTAAGGGGCAGGCAGCGTAATGATGGCCCGATCCCTGTGTGGGCCGATATCGACGGTCCCTAATCGGTTGACACCGCTCGCGTGTGAAAAAAACCGTCGTTTGCAATTGGGTTGCCCAGACACGAACCGTTTCGCTGGCATCTCCCACTACGAGGGAACACACCGAAGGCACATCAGTCAGTGGACATGTTGCCTATGCGGCCGGGATCTCTAGTTGGCGTCTGGCCGACGCCACCACGCGTGGTGCCGCTGACGGCCTCCTGTGCCGGCAGGTATCGCTCGCCGTCATGCAGAAGCGGCTGTACGAGAACGCTCAGCAGTCGCGCGCCAGCTCGGCGTTGGCGAACGGCCGCCAGCCGGAGCGCGACCTGGACATGACTGGCGTCAACATCAGCGCGCTCGGCTCGGTCGCTATCGCCAGCAAGAAGTTGGAGAGCGAGGACTGACCGGCGCGGACGGCGTCGGCGAGCGGCCGCGCCGCGCCCGGCCGGCGGCCGGCGGCCCCGGCGGCGGCCGCCGACTGGCAGAGCTGCCGGACACGGCCTCCGGCTTCACTCAGGAGCGTGGCACCGTCGCGAGCCTGGCCGCTGCGCTGACGCCGTCTGTGGTTTTGTTCGGCGCGAACTGTGCCGCCGGGCCACCTGCGAACGCTCCGCGCGGCGTCGCATGCTCGGGTTGGCGAACGTGACCGCGTGCAGCGCCGGATGTTTTCCAGTCCGCCGTGCGGCGCACGCCACGGCCGCTGATCGAAGACGTCAGCGACTGCGGCCGGGCGGCGAGCCGCGCCGGAGCCTCGGCCGAGGCCGTCCAGCCGTCCTCGTCTCGCGTGACGGCGTGGCGGCGTGGCGCACCGTCGGCCATCGGCTCGCCGACCACATCGACTCCGCCCGCCGCGTCGGCTGATGGGCTGCGTGACCGGCACAGGCCGGAGCGCCGCCCGCTCCTGCCCCGGCGCAGGGCCCCGGATGGGCCGCAGCGGGACGCGGAGCGCCTTGTCTCGGGCTTCGTCAGTTCTCCGTCTGCGGGCTGGGCTCTCCGGCGTGTGTTTCGGCTGTTGTGATAGGCGCCGCGAGCCGCGAGCCGCGCCGGCAGAGCGGTCGACTCGGGCCGGCCGGGTCAGCAGGTCTTGTCTTTCAGCTGCGAGGCGCTTCAGACGGCGACATGGCTGTCGGGCGACAGGGGAATCGTTTTGGACGTGTGGCGTTTGTTCCGCACCTGGTCAGGCGTTCTGCATAAGTTATCTGGGGGGCGGGGGGGGGGGCACACCTAACCAGATGGGCTGGGAGAACGGGTCCCGCTTGATAGCAACGTGGACAGTCGTTTCCCAGATTTTAGCACGTTAGCTACACAGCTCTCGAATGGCGGCACCAGACAGACTGCGCTGCGGATCTACCGCTGTCACGGGCCTGGTGTTCCGGCCCGGGCAGCAGCCTCACTTCTGAAAATGTCACGCCTGATGTGACCATTGCACCACACTGTCACTTCGACAAGACACCGTTTTCGTTTGATGGTCAAGGTTTTGTAGTTTGCTCCTGAAGGGACCGTAAACCTTTTCGAGTTCGAATTTTCGCACCTATCTCTGTCACGCCGAAAATCATGGGCCAAAAACGAAATCAGCTTACGTAAATAAGACATCCCACGATTTCCATCCAAGAACCTATTTCTCGTTGGCAGTGTTCAACTTTTCGCGAATCGCTGTAATCCTGGCCAGCACTAACGCACTAACGGTGACAGGAAATCAAGAAACAACACACATTAAGGATCGGCGTGATATAATTATCAGTTCCAAAAAATACCAGCCACGAAAGGTGGCCACGCCTGGCGTTTCCGCGCTGCTGTTAGAAGAAAACGGACAGAACCAGACCTGATGGCTGCAGCCATTTTCTACTGTAGCTCCAAGGCTCAACGAATTACTTGGTCAGTACTTGTCCGCTGCACGAACAGCGGTGCACCGAAACGATAGCCATTTTGAGGATGGCGGTTCTGCACGTTTTGGTATAAAGGCGTGTATATTTTCATGCAGGGGCGTCGACTTCTGTAAGTGATTGGGGGCCGAGCCGGGGGTCCGACAACCTAACCTCCCTCTAATATACAGAATATATATGTGGGTTTCTGAACGACTTTAGCCCACTGTATTTTGACCAACGGAAATTTATGTTTTTTTTTTGTTACTATTTATTAAATAAAAAATTGCGTATCCCAATGTTTATATATATATATCTATATATATATATATATATATATATATATATATATATATATATATATATATATATATATATATATAGATATAGATATATAGACGATAAAAAGATGAATAGAGACATCACTTTAAGCCTTATTGTTTGATTCCTACCTCTTATCAATTACGACTGTGTGTTTTCGTTATTATTGCCCATTCCCCTTTAAAACCGGCAGAAGCTACGGGGGGGGACAACTAACATTGGGAGGCAAATCAATATTGGGGGCCAGGGCCCTCTCAAAAGAATACAGATCGACACCGCTGTTTCCACAGTATCGGCAGACCATGGTGAGTGGTTTTTTGTTGCCATTGTTTATGCTTAGTGGCAATCACCGTGCACGTCGTAATTGTACCCCAATATACTGGATGATACGACCATCTTTGTTTGGAGAAGGCGGGAAACAAAAAAAAATAGTCCAAGTATTTTGTAAGGCTATGGCGAGGATGAGTAGGTACAACACATGGTTCGCAAAAGGACACTTGAGTTATCGAGGCATACTCACAGCGTACAATCGTTAACAAAAATTTATCAACACCCGGTCTTCGATAGCCATGTCCATGCTCGTTGCGCATTGATCAACAACTTCCATTGCTACCAGTTACCGCCAATGAAACATACAGGTAAGGTCTTTGTCACGAAAAGGGAATGAGAAGCAGTTGACTGATACGTCTGAACATCTTTAGGCATCAAACTAAGCATTAACTATCCGACACTAAGGAGGAATGACAAACGTGTCAAGTCTCTTAACCTTCGAGCTACTTGGATCATATTTCTGCCTTATTTGGTTTTTCTGTATATATCTTGAACGACAAAATTCTACTGCCACAAATGCTGGGCACCCTACCCGAGCAATACAACCACATTTCGAGCCAAAATAGTTGACCACTGGCAACAACAGGGTCATTGGCATGAGTATTCCCTTTTTCCTCTTTTCTGAGACAGTTATTTTTGTAGGGACGTAAGTATTCTAGACACAAAAAGGGTACGTCGTTCTTGAGCTTCTCGTAAAATTTTACGCCAGTATTTGTAAAAGGTCAAAGGCCGGGTAATTCTAAAGGTTACGTGATGGCATATTTGAACTACTGGCTCAGGCTGACTCCGGGACAAGTTTTGCAAAAATGGGGCTTTTCTTGGCAAAATGGGTCCATTTTGACCCTTGACATCCATACAGCCAATTCCGACCACTTATGCCCTGTAACGTCGTCAGCGATCTTGAAGTCAGATGGGGTACTCATGGTGTCGCGGGATACTGGGCTATCGATTTGTATTTGAATCATCGAAATCGGACCAGGGGCTCTCGAGACTGTGCGTGTCAAAAAAACTCCCGGCACTGGAATGTGGTAAAATATTCAGCGGTGGGTTAATATTAATCACCGATAAAACTTCCCAAGATATCTGGCATAAATCATGATGTACAATAGACAATGCATAAAACAAGCACGATTTGTTAGTGAGCGAACACGAGTATCCGGCGTCGCTGCGCCGTCGTTGACCACGTCATGTCTTTTCACAAATGCTAAAACTTTGATGCATCGGTATGCATCAATTAGGAGGACGAGAACGAATAACTGCGACACCGACGCCGCCAATGCGGGACACATTGTGACCGAAAGCTTCGAGAAATGTCTTGCATGAGCCGTTCGCGGTCACGGCAAGCCGCGGCCGCAGTCGTATCCAGTATCAGCCAGTTCTCAATAATCCACCACGGAACCCGTCGATTGATTGGCCTGCTTTCTGGCAAGCGCGATGCTGGCAGCCTGAATTATTTGACGGCCGATAATGGGCCCGCGGAAACAGCCGACGACCCGAGGGAAGCCTAGGCGCCGGGGGCGGGGCACCAGCCGTGGCGCCGCCCCCGCGGCTGCGTCAGAGGCGACCTGTCCCCGGTCGCTGAACCTCACCGACGCGGCTCCGACGACATGGCGCCACCGGCCGGGTCAGAATCTCTGAAAAGGTCGCCCGCGAGCCAAAAATATCGCCGGCGCCGACCGCTCTCATGCCACATGTCACATGCTCCAACACGCTGGGAACAACACCGCTCACGATGTCATCGTCCGCGACAAATTAGCAATTAACTGGTGCACGAAAAGCGTATTATGCCAGAATGGCGCTGCATTTTTCAAACTGTGTTCCCGTGCATGACATACAGAGAAACCGAACACAAAGAGCTCATGACGAACCGCTTTGGTCGATTTACTTTCATTACCAGTCGTTCGGCTAGCCGCCGGAAACCCACGCGTCCTGTCGCAATTCTCTTCAGAACCATGGCTGGAGATCTGGGGACGGCTGGGGGTTCGGATCCCCAATGTTCAGGGATTTTAACATTAGGCCTATGGTAATGCCTGGAAAGAAACAGTCAGAAATCCTATTTGGAGCCCCCCAGGAATTTTCGGAAATCTCCAGTCATGTTCAGAACTTTCCAGAATCTCGTCATTTGTGAGGGGTAGGTACAATGAAAATAAACACATCGCTCAAAACATAGCACCGTTCACAGCATGATTAGTTCCTTGTTACTGCCCACCAGCAATGCAGCTAGGTTAAAAGCGGGAAACCAGGGCTGATCCTAAAACTTCGGCTGTTTTAAGTGAATATGAGTTAGAATCATATGAGACGATCAACCGATGGGCGACATATTTTTGTACGGGGTATGTACACTCACACCTTAAACTCAAAACGGTTTCTAGCAAGTTCGCTGAAGGTTTAATGTCAGATCAAGTCAGATAAAGGCCAGGTAAGGACAGGGTGTCACAAACCACTATACTTTACAAAAGTCCCTGACAGGGTGACGGACCTCACAAGATGGTCTTACGGGGGGGGGGGGGAGCTCGGTGTGAAATGAAATCATACGCAAACCGCATGCTGGGAAGACGATGTGCAATGGTCTTCACAAAAAATTGGGCCTAAGGGGGGGGGGCAGCCGTTCCCTTTTGGCTGTGCCAGTGTACGCAAGGTAGGCTTATAAACGGGGAGATTCGGAATAATATATATATATATATATATATATATATATATATGTGCGCGTTTGTGTGCGTGCGTGTTTGGGAGCCTGCGTGCGTTCGGGTGCATATGAAGATGCTTGTGGCGTGTGCGTGTGTGTATGCACGTGCGCGTGCATGCATGTGCGTGTGTGTGTGTCTGCATACGCAAGCGCCTGAGCACCTGCTTGTATATCTGTATGGTCTACGCAGGCATGCGTTTAGGCATACATATATATATAGTGCATAAGTAAGAACGTTTTGTTCGTCTCCAGGTTATCTTCGTCCCACAATTTGCGATCTCGGCACCTCCTGGACGAAATCCTGGGTACGCCACTGCAGGGACCCAAGTGTGTCTTGGGGTCCATAAGGGATTCAAGGGCCCCTGTGGCTGATGTTCAGGCCCATTGGGGCCCCTGGCCTTCAAATGGCCCCTGGATCCACCAAGGCCCCTGGCGCTCTCCAAAATAACCTTTACATGCCTGAAGGGTCTTTGCACTTGACCAGGAGCTTTGGGTGTATTCTGGGGCATTTGAAGGTGGTCAGGGCCCCTGGTCAGGCATAGGGGCCCCATGTATTTGGGCTATTGCTGAAATCCAGTAGAAGGGATGTCGATTTCTGAAAATGATTACGGGGGCCAGGCCGAGGGCCCGACAACTTAACCTCCTCCCTGATGTGGGTTTCTCGACGGCTTCATCCTATTTTATTTTGATCAACGAAGATTTAGAAGTTTTTATTTTTGCTTTGTTTACAAGGTAAAAAGTTGTATGCATCCCCACATATATATTCTTCTTATATATATATATATATATTCTTCACATATAGACGCATATATATATATATATATATATATATATATGAAGAATTTCATTATATATACTCGCATGCATTATATATATATATATACATATGTATGAAGAATGTCATTATATATACCCACATGCCATATATATATATATATATATATATATATATATATATATAAGGTATCTCAATTTATGCTTTGTGATACACTTTCTGCCCATCTGTTATTTATTGCGGCCGTTCCTTTCGTTATTATGGCCCATTTCCCTTCAAACCGGCAGAAATTACTGGGGGCCCAGACCGACACTGGAGGGTCCCAAATCAACACTCAGGGGGACAGGGCCCTCTTAAAACAATACAAATCGACAACCCTGCTCATTATCCCCTGTGGCTCCTGAATTTCGGCTCTCTTGATTAGGAGCCCATTACGGCCACTTACTTAAAGGACCCTGGGCACACCACGAGCACCAAACCTTCATCAGGTCCAGGGACCCTAGGTGTGCACAGGGTGTTCTAGAGAGGGCCAGGAGTCCTTCCGTACTTAGGTGCCCATTGGAAGGACGGAGTCCCTGTGGCTGTTAACCCGTCCCCGACTGGGGGGGCAGTTGACTGCCCCCCTGAGGTTTTTCTGAGATTGCGAGAGAGCCAACAAACAGAGAGTCACAAAACTTTGTGTACCTTTTGCTCCATCAATTTTACGTCTCGTGCCAAAATTTTGACCTCAGGTCAGGTCAGGTGCCTGATCTAGGTCAGGTCAAACAGACCTATGTCGAAAAAAGTTTAGCGCCCTCTAACTTTTTCGCAAAACAAGATATCTCAATAATACTTTCAGGGATTAGTGATCGTGATAGATGCAACAAATCTGCTATCTCAGATTTTTCGGAATTTTCCGAGTCATTGACCTAAGGTCAAGCCCATTTTTAAGACATATCGCCGTTTTTTCGGAAATTGACGGAATATTCCGTAACATTTTTAGTGTGGAGTGAAGCAGGCATCTAGTTACCGTCATTGGGCAAAGTATCAGTGACTTCCAGCCATTGACCTGAGGCCAGGTCACGAATAACTGTAGTGAGCCAAAATGTACCACCGTCAAAATCGACGATGAACTACTCAGAATGGGTAGAAAATGGCAGAACTAGCTTGCACAGACGTAATTAATACCAGGAACCTCAAAAAATTTGAAAAAGTAGCATATTTTGGAAATAAATAGGCTCTCGCCAATAAAGCTCCGCCAACTTTGTAGATTGGCAACTAATCAATTTTCCCAAAATTTAAGCATGAGAAACCATCACAAGAACCACAAAGATCAATAAAATTAACATCGATTGTCCTTTTTCGCGAAAACAAAGGAACACCAAAATTAGTTCCCGTCAATTTGGTACCGCATACGGCAGCGGCGCACACTGACGGCCGACCGGGAGAATTACGGTGTTTTTAACTCAACGTTTCGGCGTATATATTGAACAAATCTGGGGAAATTAGACGTGTATCGGCATCCGCGGACATTTCCTTGTGCGCTGGTGCCTTTACCTATGCGTTACTAGTCACAGCCCTTGAGATTCAGGCCATTTCTCGGTCTCATGCAGTCGGCTATGAGGAAACATATATAGGGCGTAAATTGGCTTTCATATTATCTAAAACTAAAAATGAGACCAGTTTCGAGTTCTTCTCGTCACAGGCTTTCCAACGGTATGCTTATTTTTATCGTGCGGCCAACCGTTCGTGAGTTAGAGGGGAAGGCAGTCAGCTGCCCCCCCCCAGTCGCAGATGTTCGGGACGGACCGACGGTCGTGCGCGGGTTAAAGGCCCATTGGGGCTCCTGGCCCATTGGGATTCTTGACTTTCGAAGGGTCCGCAGCATATGTGCAACCAGAGAGGGGCGCCCCCCTTAAGCCTACATTTTTGTGGAAACCATTGCACATCGTCGTACCAACAGGCGGACTTCGTATGATTTCAGTTCACTCTAAGCTCTGCCCCACCCCCTAAAGAAAATCCTGGCTGCGCCCCTGGTCCGCAGGTATACCAAAGGCCTCTAGCCTTCTCCAGAAGGTCAGGGGCCAGAACACTCTCTACACCTGTATATTTGGGGGCCCATCGGAAGTTAGGCGCTCCTGTGGCTGTTAGGGTCCAACTGAAGCACCTGAATTCCAAAGGGCCCTCAGACACACCGAGGGCCCCTGGCCCTCTTTCGGATGCCCTCTTCACATCTGGGGGTCTTTGGTTTTGACCAGGGGCCCTCGGTGTGTTTGGAGACCCTATGAAAGTCAGGGCTTCAGGCCAGGCACAGAGGCCTAATGTATTCAGGGGCCACTGGGAGTCAGGGGCCCTGTGACTGGTAGGAGGTCGAGTCGGGACCCGTGACTTTCAAAGAGCTCCGAATATATGAAGGGCCCCTGGTCAGTGGTGAGGTCCAGAGACCCTCCAGGTAGGTACATGATATTCTGGAGAGGAAAATCATGTACCTACATGATTTTCACGTAGGTACATGATACATGCACCTAGATGTACACACATACAGGTGCACGATACAAAACATGTGATTTCGTTCCTCCAAAAATCCTGAGAGGCCTTTCGATTGGAATTTTTAAGTCCGCATTTACGTAAAGCGTACGCTGACGGGATTATTTCCATCGCATTTCGGCGAGGGGGCTCCGCAAACTCGGGGCCCCTCAGGATTTTTGGAGGAACAAAATCACATGTTTTCTCTCCGCAGTTTTTCAGACGGGGGTGCCTGCTCCTCCTGCTCCCCCCCCCCGCCCTGCCCTTGCGCTGCTCGTGCGTAACGGGATACCCTTACGCCGTTACGCTGTTGACTACTACGCTGGGGAATGGGCGGTAGCTTCGTATCGATATCCTGCCTCCACCGGACAGAAATAATGCATACTACGGAATTTCGACAATGGCAAAGCGATACGCCATACATTATTGAGCATAGCGTTTTCTAGTAATGGTCGCCAGTGGCTTCATCCATGCAAATATCGAAATTGACGTCATGGAAGTCCACTAACAACGGCAATCAGTCTCCGTCATGACGTGGCAACTAGTACTGCTACACGCAATTCCAACAGCGTTGCATGTCGTCCCATTTCGGAGAGCGATCAGTGTCCTGCCAGTTGATATCTCTCGCATTACCTAATGTGATTACGCGAGGCTGAATCCATGAAGAGATGGGGGCTAAGAGATAGGCCATGTACCCATATACAGGGTCATGTATGACATTGGTCATACTGGGGAGCTCCGAGGTCATACATTCACGTAGCGGGTGTATTTCTATCGTTTGAGTGAGTTTCTGTGGGCTTCCTTCATCGAGGTCAGGCATGGCATGTGATTTTAGTTCCCGCGAGCGTGTGGAACGGGTTTGGTAAGCTGCAGTAAAAAAAAGCCAAAACGTCCGAATGAGTTAAATCAGGACCGTGTTTCCCCGGATGAATTAGCGAGATGTCGGGATTTGGCCCGACGGTGTGCGCTCAGTCCCAAGTTCAACAGGTGTCAACTGTCAGTCGTCCGGCCAGCCGACAAGACTATCGGACATGGCAGCTCTGCACCGCAGGGACTGGGCACTACCGGACATGACAGCTCTGCACTGCAGGGTCTGGAGAGTGCCGGACATGACAGCTCTGCACTGCAGGGCCTGGAGACCTGCCAGGACATGACAGCTCTGTACTGCAGGGTTTGGAGACTGCCGGACATGACAGCTCTGCACTGCAGGGACTGGACACTACCGGACATGACAGCTCTGCACTGCAGGGACTGGAGACTGCCGGACATGATGGCTCTGTACTGCAGAGACCAGAGACTGCTGGGTATGTATGTAGGCTGAGAGTGGCTGACCACTGTCCTACCTATTGTGTGAGGAGGGCACCGTTGCTTCCCTGCGGTTTGAGGTAGAACAAAAGCAGCCAAAACGCTGCGGCCGTCTCGTATTGCCAGCGACCCCCACGCAGCAGTCTCGTGAACCTGCCTGCTGTGCAGGCTGTGCCGGAGCGGGCCGGTCACCTGTCTGTTTAGTGGCCATCTCTCCGTGCCGGGCCGCGTCTGCACAAGACTGACTGGCAACCCATGGCAGATTATACCGTCCCTCAAAACCGCATGGCACATTTCCAGTTAGTGGTGTTGTGGGCCTTCACCTTAGCTTTCAACACCTCGTCTAAACATTGCATGCGGTGTTTAGGTTAGCCAGAAAAAAGTGATTCCAAATAAGAAATACCTCCGATGGTGTTATGTCATGGCCACATCTATCATGCAGCAGACAGCCCGTCCTCCAAATCCACGCAGCAGCACACTGTGCGTGTTAATCTATTCCCAGACAAGAGTTATCACGAGACTAGGTGGACGGTTCGCCGCCAAGGCACGGCTTGAAGGGACGCTGGTCCCGGCAGCGGACGTGTCTCCGCCGACGGTGCCTTCCGACGCATCGATTCTCGGCAGGCCGCCGTCCGACACTTCGGCGTGGTCTCCCGCGGGCAGCGTCCGGCGCCGGGCGTCGGTAGCCGCCGACACGCCGATTACAGCTAGAAATAGCTTGCCCGCGAGCCGAGACGCCCGCGGCCGCCACGGCAACGTCTCGCGGGAGCTGAACGTCAACAGTCGCTCCGACGGACCTGACCCGGAGCCGAGCCGCGGGGGCGGCCGTGTCCGGTCGCTGGCGGCCGGGCAGGCCGGAGCGTCTGCTCGGGCGGCAGACGCGGCCGCCCCAGCGGGCACGGCGCGCGGTCGCGCTGAGCAGCGGCCCACTGCCCCGGACCTGGAATGCACGCGCGTCGGCCTGCCGCCTCCGCCGCCTGTCGGGCGCCGACGGCCGGCACAGCGCGGCGGCCTGCCGTCCCCGACGACCGGCGGGCGTCGGCTGCCTCGGCGGCGGCTCACATCTCGTCCTCGTCGTCCGCCAGAGAGCGCTCCGGGAAGTCGCCGACCGTCACGGACGACGGCCGCACCATCAGGCCGTACTTGTCGGCGCACTCGAAATAACGCCGCCCGTTCACGCTGCAACGACGCCGCAAACGGCAGGTCAGAGAGGTTGCTCGACTTCTGCGGGGACCACGACGGGCGTCTCACAACAGGAGACGACCAAACAAGGCACCAGAGGAGTCGGACTGAGGGGCGGCCAGGAACGGCACCAAAGGAGCCAGACCAAGGACACTTCAGTCTGTTCTGCGTTCGCATAGTAACGTCAGTCTGCGGTAATGTCAACATGTAATATCACTCTGGAGTGTAGTTGGTCCGTTGGAGTGTCACGGTAATGTTGTCATCCTGTTGTAGTGTCGGTCTGCTGTAGTCTCGGTATGCAGTGGTGTCGTCAGTCCGTTACAGTGCCACTCTGATGTAGTGCCAGCCAGCAGTAGTGCCATCAATCTGTTGCAGTGTCAGGCTGCTGCAGTAGCGCCACTCCGTCGTATCCCCGGTCTGGGTCAGTCTCTCGTGGTGGCAATTTGACGCAGTGTCAGTCTGCAGTAGCGCTGTCAGTCCCATGTAGTGTCAGGCTGCTGCGGTAGCGTCAGTCTGTTGTATCCCGGCCTGCAGTGGCGGCGCCAGTCTGTTGTGCTGTCAGTTCGATGTCGTATCGGTACTCAGTAGCGTCGTCAATCTGCTGTAGTACCAGTCTGCGGTCTATTGTGGTCTCGGTATGCAGTCGGCCTGTGGTGTCAGCCTGGTGCAGTGTCAGTCTGCAGTGGTGTCCTCAGTCCGTTCTAGTGTCGGTCTACAGCACTGGCGTCAGTGTGCTGCAGTGCCAGTCTGCAGTAATGTCAGTCTGGGCCTTCAGTCCGTTCTAGTCGGTTCCCGCGGTGCCCCGGAGCCAGACTCGGGGGAGGGGAATATCGCAGACAGATGAAAGACGCGACGGGACGGGACAGAGCACGCCACCACACCACGCCCCACGGGCTGACACGGGACTAAGGCACCATGGGATTGTACGGACACGAAACAACAGCCACGTTCCTGCATGGAGTCTTGTACCATGTGACACGAAAGCATAAAGTGTGGGGAGCCGCCAATACGCGGCTACTGCAGACACGAAAACAAGCCCTCCGATCGTGAGGCACCAATTTTTTCTCTGAGTGCCAGTTTAAGGTAGCAGTCTGGGGGGGGGTTAACTATGTTGGTGCTGTGCTGGATACATAAATTCCCAATACTTGCTTTTCTATCGAATAAAGGGTACACCGGCATAGGGGTCGGAATTAGTCATGTCCTCACCTGCCGTCGTTTTTTCCCACGGGCTCATCGCATTCGACTCCGACCCAGATGCCGGCACTGAAGTCCGTGGGCCCTGTCAGCGAGGAGGACCCGTTGGCGGAGGTCAGGTCACACAGCCCGCTCGGCACGACCGATCAAGTTCTCCTCGACAGGGGTGACCCTTCAGCGGAGACCAGGCCCAGAATCCTGGCGCGACGGCGATCAGGTCCACCATTCAGTGAAGACAAACGTAGCCCGTCATTCCAAACACTTCGTTCATGTAGTGGACCCGCTGCAGACACGCGACCCTGAAATGATCTTACAAGTCCGAAATTTTCACAGAAACAAACCCTGTTGTTTCGGTTTTCTTTTCCTCTTGATGAAACAGGGGATTTGCCACTCAGAGACACAAGCACACATCGAGCCAAGGGAGACAGGTGGAGGGTGCAATCGCAGGCTCAACGCGGTACCGGACTGAAACGCAGGGTCGGACTGTGCCGCGGGACACCGGCTCACCGCAGTATCGGACTGTGCCGCGGGACGCCAGCTCACCGCAGTATCGGACTGTAGCGCGGGACGCCGGCTCACCGCAGTATCGGACTGTGCCGCGGGACACCAGCTCACCGCAGTATCGGACTGTGCCGCGGGACATCGGCTCACCGCAGTATCGGACTGTGCCGCGGGACGCCGGCTCACCGCAGTATCGGGACTGTGCCGCGGGACACCGGCTCACCGCAGTATCGGACTGTGCCGCGGGACGCCGGCTCACCGCAGTATCGGACTGTGCCGCGGGACGCCAGCTCACCGCAGTATCGGACTGTGCCGCGGGACGCCGGCTCACCGCAGTATCGGACTGTGCCGCGGGACGCCAGCTGGCCAGGCCGCGCCACCTCGCAGCGGGCGCCGATTGAGATGCCGGCCGCTCGCTCCTCCTCCTGCTTCAGCTTGCGCTCCTTCTCTGCAGCCAGCCGGGCCATCTCGGCCTCGTCAAACTTGCCCTGCTTGGTCCGCTCCAGGTAGGCACGCAGCGTGTCTGCCGAGGGGGAATCACTCAGCCTGGAGGGACGGGCTCGAACCACCGCGACGGCCATGAACAGGGTATTCAGCTGGCCTGAGCGTGCAAAAAACAATGGTATCAGGGGCGTTCCGGGGCAAATCGTACAGCTGGACCCCCAATATGACACCCTGATATCTGTCCCCGGATCGAGACGTAGAGGTCATGAAATTCTCACGGTTAGTGAATGCATCACATTTCAAAACACCAGTGTATAAAAATTCGCAAACTCGTGTATTCGCAGAACCGTAAGGAACTGAGAAATCCAAAAAGTGTGTTATGTTTTGCTGAGGTCAGGATCCGAATTCGTGACCTTTCTTATGTCCAAAGATAAGCAATTTTTTCAACTTTTATTCGTTAACTTTGCCAACAAAAACAAAACCTATGGCGTTCTCTACTATATCCAATTACCAAGATGTGTTTTATTTGGTTTAAGATAGATCACGAGGTCAATGGTTTTTGCCATACATGACCTGGGCATTTGTGGAAGGCGTTCTTACGCCGGAGCACAGCCAATATGGGTGTTAAACGACCGCTTCCTGTTAAATGAACATGTCTGAATACTACTGTAATGCGTCTGATCTCATTCTGACCTTATACGACTTCAGACAATGTCAGACAAGGTCAAAGGATGACCCATGATATTGCGCCGAATCATACTAATGCGGGTATTATTTGGAAGCTCCTACTCTGATGAGCACGAAGGAGTACTTCTTTGACATATCCTGCGTAATATTGCAAAGAAGGTCCCCTGTCTTCAGTCAGCAAGAGGTTACGAAGTTCAAACTTTGTTGCACAATATTACACCGTAACATCGCCAAGCTGGATGACGGATGCGAAAGCTGCTGCCTTGATGGACAACGCGAAAAGCGTGGACCTCGTACATTTTATATCAACCACATGATATGAGTAAATGTCTATGAGAACAGCAGTGCCCAAAAATCACCTGTGTTGACGTTTGCACGGCGGTGTTCATCATTAACTTCACTACCCTCTTGATCTCACCATTATTACCCAGTGAAAGTTCTGGCGCTGCCATTTCGTCCTCGTTACCTGCGGGTATCCTATGGTACCTTTCGCGTCCTTTTCACAACCTTTGTGTTGGGGAACCTGTCAGCTAAGTCGCTCTCTCTTTCCTAACGACGGAGGCCTCAGTAACGAAAACGAACCCAAAATAGTCGGAATGTGTCTAACGAAATTTGAGAACGTCTGCCGGCCTCAAAATATGATTATCTCGTGCGCACTGCAGGCCAGCCTTCACTACTGACCGTTTAACGGTCCGTCTGATCCCGTCACAGGCGTTCTTTCCATGGTAAGCTTCATAAAAATGCCACTCACAGCAAACAGGAACAGCTAAACGATAGTGACCAATGTTTGTGAAATTCAACCTATTTTTGAAACGATCAGCGCAGTCGTCACTTGAGTAGCGATTTTGTTATTGCTGGATGGGCCGATATCACGTGCAGGACCAGAACCGACGGGAATGCCGCAACCTTGCTAGTGTTATGTGTAAAACAGTCTGAAATAAAACAAAAGCTGAAGTGATCAGCATTCGTGTACAGAACGTACGGAAGGAATGTACACTGATCATTTGACCAATGAAACCCTTGTATTGAGTACCGCACGAGGTACTCAATACAAGGGTTGTATTGAGGTATAATTCTCTCAAAAATCGTCAACAAGGATAACTTCAAAATCACCCATTGACCATTTTAGCTTTTAGAAAAAAACTCGCTCTCCGCTTCTGAAACGTAGGGGTGGCGAAATGCAACCTTGTTAAGACTGAATACATACTCGTCCACAGGAACGACAACATTCACCACAGTGCATCGATTTTCAGATATCCACTGCTTGCATTTGATCTCGTCCGAGTCCAGGTTAGCAGTGGAATCTAAGCCCTCCAAGCAGCTCTGCGCACCGCCATCTCGGGCATTCCGGACAACAGTGCATCATGCCCTCTTTCCTGTTGACGTCCTTCATGCGTCATAGTAACTGATACGGCTACCCTCAATTCGCAACTTCGGGTTCTGATGCAAACCGCAGACAGAGACGGGGGGGGGGGATCCTCCACTGTCCGCAAGGAAGATATATACTGTTTTGGTCGCATGCTGGTCAATGTGAAAAAAAAATTTTGAGGTTGTTGCCATCTGCTTTGTACGAGGAATGCACGTGTGAATTTTCAACCAGTGCATTGGGTACGGGAGATACGGATCTCTTTCTGGCTGTTTTTTTTCTCGCCCCAGAACTGCAGCAGTTCTGGGGCGCCAGCAGCAGTCAATGAAATACTCCATCGTGCTCGGCACAGGAGAGCTTCCAAATGATGACCTTATCAGTATGGTTCAGTGTAATATCCTCATGAGCGACCCTTCGGTCTTGTCCGATCTTGTACGAAGTGGTATACAGTCAAAATGATGTCAAACACATCAGAAAACTACGCAACCATGTTCAGTACACAGGGAGCATTCGTTTGATACCCATACAGACTATGGTTCGGTGTAAAAGCCCTTTTCACTACTTTCGGTGCCATACATGGCAAAGGTCATTGACCTTGTGACCTATTTGAAACAAATAAGGTAACTGGAGCTACAAGACATCATAGCATTTGTTTTTGTTCACATACTGTGGTATGATTGGACATCCGCCTAGTCTGGCTGCGTGTGGATGAAGATTCAAGCGAGGAGGAGAGTCCAGGAAGGCCGCTGCCGCGTCGCACCTCGAGAGAGCGCCCGCAAGGCTCACACACGCGTCCCAACGTCTCCGCGCTTTATTTCCGACTGCCGCCGACGCCGACTGCCTCCGAACGCCGCCGCACATGTCGGCCTGAAACCCGATCTGCGTCCGGGGTCGGCTCCTCAGCCCCGATGTTACAATAACACTGTGATGGCTAAAACTAAATGATGGCGGGGACGGCCCTGACTGAATCCAGGGTCGGCACACGTGGCGACGACAGGGCGGCCCCGCTCACCAACAAAGACCACACTCCCCCCTGATCCTATGGCGGATCACCGTACTGGAACAGGCGCGCTGGCCGGCGCTCTCTCGAGGTGCGACGCGGCAGCGGCCTTCCTGGACTCTCCTCCTCGCTTGAATCTTCATTTTCAGTCTCATCTTCCTCCTCGCTTGATCCGGGGTCGTGCACGGGAGACGGCGTCTCGATCACCAGGCTCTCGTCGCCCGCGTCGCTGTCCGGTTTCTCCACCGGCGGCTCCTGCTCGACAGGCGGCGGCGCAGTGACGAGCCGCAGATCGCGCACATGACGAGGCATGCCGTCGACCTCGGCATTTTGTGCAGAGACGACCCCGGTCACCGTGCCCATGGAACTCGGAACGTCGCAGCGTCGACTGGGGTGCCGAATCCACACGCGATCACCGACGCTGAAGCGGTGCTGCGCGTCTGCCGGTTGCTCACGCTCCTCCACGCCGTCGATGCCAAGTAGCCTGACCTCGTATCTGAACAGCTGGTTGGCAGGGGCGGAGGTAGGGTCGTCACTTCGCGGCATCACGTTGTAGCGGTAGACGGCTTCTGAGATGGAACAGCGCTTTCGCGCAGCTATCGCCTTCACCGGCCGATGACATCGCTCCGAAATCCCGTTACCGGACGGGACGTTCGCACTGCGATACCGAACACTCATCCCCCAGCGATTGGCGAATTCACTGAACATCGAACTGCGGAAGCTGGTGGCATTGTCAGTCAACAGCTCCTTCGGCGCACCACGCTCAAAAAACACCGACTCCAGCCTCTCGATGACACTGGCCGCGTCCTGGCGTCTGAGCTGCCTCCAGATTGCGTACCGCGACGGTCCGCAGTCGATGAGCGTCAGGTAGTGTTGACCTCCGACGTGGCAGATGTCCATGCTGACTCTGCTCCAGCGCTCACTGACTCCCAGTGACCCTCTCTGCCACCTCGCTGGCGCCGGATCAATTGACTGGCAAGCCTGACACTCGCGCACAACTTTCCGCACGTGCTGCCGCGTGACCGACGGACACAGCCGTCGGCAAAAGTACAGTGTGCGTTTGACGCCAGGATGCCCACTGGTCTCGTGGACTGCAGCGATGTTTAGTTCGGGAACAGAAGTGACGACTCCACACACTGGCTGGATGCTCGCGGAAGTCAGCCACTTCTTCGGCACCCTCGTCAGCGTGTCAGCCCTGTCCTCCGCCGAGGAGACGAGCTTGACCTCGAGCTGCAAGTGGTACTCGTTGACGATCGACTTGATCGTTTCCAGGCGCCTGCGGATCAGCATCTCGCTGGCAGCCTTCGTCTTCAGACGCGACCTTTCTGATAGCACGCCTGCCATCCAATGGTAGACGGTCCTCGAGTCTGTCATCAACGCCAGCTTCTTCATCTTCCAGGAGACAGCCAGGTTCACTCCGCGCACCACAGCATCCAGCTCAGCGAGGTTGATATGTGTACACTCACTCTGTCGCAACCAGGTGACGTCCTCGATGATCTCGCCGTCCACCTCCAGCGCGGCTCCCAGCGCGAGGGAGCTGGCGTCCACCCAAATGACGGCCTCATCTCCATCCACATCCCACCGACCACGAGCGGGATCAGAGCGCTTCACGCGCTGCAGCATTTCAACAACCATCGCATACAGCTCAGGGTCGGTCACCTCGTCGTCCCACTCATTGGTGGATGCGGTGACTCGCCTCTTCAGGTACGACACTGCTACGCGTAACCATCCACAGACAGGAAGATGACTCGTCAGGCGCCCACACAACGAGAAGACAGCTCGTCTGGTCAGCCTCTACGGCATCTGACCGATGTCGTTGTCGCGCTTCCAGAGCAGGCCGCGCCGCTCCCCCCAGACTCGGATGCCAAGCACTCGAGCTCCCTCTGACACACGCTCAGCTGGCTTACAAACCAGACCGTGACGGTTGAGATGGCTCTCCACCTCCGCTGCAGACGCCATACTCTCGTCCACCAGGATGTCGTCCAGATAAGGCGAAGTGGCGTGGTTGATCCTCTCGTCCCAGCTCAACGCAGTGCCCAAGACTTTCTTCATTACCAGAGGCGCGATGTTGAGCCCGAATCCCAGCCGCGTCAAACAGTACCGCCGTCCGTGGAACACGACCGTCTGGTACGTCCACAGCGACTGGTGCATATGGACCTGCAGATATACCTTGCGCAGATCGATGAGAGCGACTCTCTGCCCACGGCGACGCCACTCTCGGATCTTCTCGCCGCAGGCGTCTGCGTCGGCCGTGTGCGGACTGAGATGGGCGTTCAGCTCGCGGAAGTCCATTACCGGACGCACTTTTTCCTTGTTCCGCTGCAACACGGCCATCAACGGAATAGTCCCCTTCACTGCCCCATGGAGCCTCTCGTCATGCGGCACCAGCCAGCCGTCTGTGACCCATTGCAATAGCTCACGCTCGTACTCCTGGCGGGCCTCCGGCGGGATCCGGTACTCCGAGGCGGTGTTTAACAACCGCGGCGGATCAGTCCCGTTGCCCCACTTCCAGGAAACCGTCCTCTTCTTAGCCGACGCCTCATAAGTCACCGTGAAGTCCTTGTCGTCGATCGTGTGATCCGCTGTCGCTGTCGCTGCCGCCGCCGCCGCACAAGGCCGAAGCTCCTCGATGCCGAAACGCACGTCGTCCGGTGCTCGCACCGTCACGCCGCGAAGAGCACTCACACCGTTCATACCGAGAATGAAGCCGAAGTTCAGCGGCCTCGAGGACACCACCAGCACCTCCACGGACACCATGGCTCCCGTCGGCAAACGGACGCACACCACGCCCGTCCCCTCGCACGGGTGCCGCTCGCCGCTCACTGTCGTTACACTGGCATTCTGCTTCCTCCAGCGGGAGCACATGGACACGTGCGCGATGCTCTTCGTGCAGCCGGTGTCCACCAGGGCATCGCAGCTCACTCCATCCACGGCCAGACGAACCACCGGCAGAGCGCCTCTCACTGACGGGCCGGAGAGGAGGCTGGCGCTGGACCCACCTCTCCTGAGCCGTTTTCCGGACAAGAAGAAACCATGTGCCCCCGACGGCCACAGCGGAAGCAGCGCACGTTGCCGCGTGGGCCTCGGCGACCGCCGCGTTCAGCCAAGCAGTCACACGCGAGATGATTCGGCTGACCGCACGTGCGGCAAGTCACACCAGTTGCCGCCGGAGCCGCTGCCTGGAACTGCTGGTCGACGTGCTCAAGGTGTGACGAGGAAACTCGCGCGGCCGCAGCGCCGACATCCTCTTCCACCAACACAGCACGGGCGCGGCTCAGCAACTGGCTGATGTTCATAGCCTCCATGCGCGAGCCAGCTCGCAGAGCGCGGCGGGCGGCCTCCGGCAGGCCGGCGACAAAAGCGCAACTCAGCCCGGCGTCGGGTATGCCGCCGAACAGCGCTGCCAGACGACGCAGGTCAGCGAAATACACATCTACAGACTCGCCATGGCCCAGCTTGCGAGCAACGAACTGCTCATACGCGCAGAACTTGTCCACGGCGAAGGCGGAGATCAGGGCGTCCTTGATCTTTGCGAAGCTGAGCTTGTCCTCGCTGCTCAGCTGCTGATACACTGCAAACGCTCCACCGCTCAGCCGCAGCGGGACGATGTTATGCGGGTCGTTGAGGCCTCGCAGTTGACACACCAGCTCCAGCTTGTCGATCCACTCGGCGACCGGATGAGAAACGCCTTCAAACTCAGGGATCAGCCGGAGATCCATCGCAAGACCGTCCGCACGATTCACTGCCTCCGCAGCTGAGACTTTAGACATCGCCGAAATAGCTTGTGGTATGATTGGACATCCGCCTAGTCTGGCTGCGTATCCACGACCCTTCGCCCGCAAGGCTCACACACGCGTCCCAAAGTCCCCACGCTTTATTTCCGACTGCCGCCGACGCCGACTGCCTCCGAACGCCGCCGCACATGTCGGCCTGAAACCCGATCTGCGTCCGGGGTCGGCTCCTCAGCCCCGATGTTAAAATAACACTGTGATGGCTAAAACTAAATGATGGCGGGGATGGCCCTGACTGAATCCAGGGTCGGCACACGTGGCGACGACAAAGCGGCCCCGCACACCAACAAAGACCACACATACCAGACTTGTGAAAGGTCGCGACGTCGCTAAGTCAAATAATGACCTCAGAAGAATAAAAAAAGTTTTTAGAATTCCTCGGTTCCTTACGGCCCTGGGGTCATTCTGGTTCGCCGATTTTTACATTTCGATATTGTTTTATCTAATGGGTTGCATTCGCTGACCATGCAAAAGTCATGACCTTATTGAACCAGAGAACCGACAGGGTTAAAACTTCCAACAAAACAAATAATGCATTCAGATGACCCGATGCACCAAGTTTCAATCAATTTTGGGGCATCAGGGTGTTACCCACTACGATTTTTGTTGTAGCGCCCCGTTAACGTAACAATCCATATCACCATAATACATGCAGACTTCAGCGTTTCACATACAGAAATTATCTTGTTGCAACTAGACAAAACGAAGAAAAACTGGATATAAACGACAAACGCATGAAGGTAAAAACCAGCTGATGTCCACGTAACGGGATTAATTCAGCCCAGTACTGGGATCTGAGGGTGGCCGCACCTTGCTTCGACAGGTACTGTTCATCGGTGAGCTCGAACTTTTGGATGTTGCTGGTGTCTTCGAACTCGCCTTTACGGTGTGTCTTATCCTCCACCTGCAGCAGGAAAGCCAGGTCCAGTAAAATATGACGTTTTGACACCGCAACAGTTTCCGATGGAGACATTACTATGTTTAAGTGTATTGCAAACGGGGAAAAGAATTCAAGCGATGGAACGAATGTGGCCTCTGACACAATGTCCAATCTACAAGAGCGATTGACGACAACTCTGCGATTCGATTCCAAAACTGATTTACTGCGGTTTTCAAGCGAATCGATTCAGATTCTGATTCGCAAGTGTGAAATCAGTGAATCGACTCCGAATCGATTCCAATCGATTCAGAATTGATTCAGATGCCTGCCTCTGGCCACAATGGCCGAGACACGTCAAAGACTTCGGGCATGAGTGTCCCCCGGACGGTGTACCAGAGACCACGGCAGCCACACTGCACATCGTCAGGTGCCCAGCGTCCCGGCGGCAACAAAGCCCTGCCCTCTACCGACCGGCGGCAGAGCGCCCCTGCCGGCCACCAAGCCAGCCGTGCCCACTGCCCGATACCGGGCCGGCCATACCTACTGCCCGGCACTCACGTGCAGCCGCATGCCGTCGTCGATAGGAAACGAGCCGAGCAGAGCCGTCTCGCTGTCCATCGAGCAGACAAACTGGTCCTGTTTGTCGTACAGCGAGAGTCGCATTGTGGCCGCCGAGCCGCCCGTCACCAGCTCCAGCTTGTTCTGCGGCACAGGCAAGGGTAAAATGATTACGCAGGCTCAGTCGAACACCGTCAGACGGACTCCGCAAGCTCGTTCAACAGCGGACCGACAGATCCAAGCTCACACGGTGGTCAGACAAACTCAGGAGGCCCAGGCAGCGATTAAACGGATTCAGTTCGACAGCTGTTGTCAGGCCGCTGAGTCTGTCAAACAGTTGTCAGATGGCCTCAGCAAGCTGAATGAGGGTGGACTGTTCCGACAAGTCGAGACAGCTGCTGCCAGACCACTCAGTCTGTCAAACAGTTGTCAGATGGCCTCAGCAAGCTAAATGAGGGTTGACTGTTCGGACAAGTCGACACAGCTGTTGTCAGACCGCTCAGTCTGTCAAACAGTTGTCAGATGGCCTCAGCAAGCTGAATGAGGGTGGACTGTTCCGGCAAGTCGAGACAGCTGCTGTCAGACCGCTGAGTGTCAAACAATTGTCAAATGGCCTCAACAAGCTGAATGAGGGTGGACTGTTCGGACAGGTCGAGACAGGAGGGTCATTAATTATGGGTGGCACGTGTGACTGATAATTCCATAGCCTGAGGGTATCCAGTCAACACCAGAACCTAAAGTGAGCAGTCAGACATGCGTCTTGTTACGAAGTAAACTGAGAGTGTGAGTATCTTTGTTCACACAGGCGGCAAGCGGACAGTCCACCAAACGGCTGACATAATAACAAGGCAGCCAATTCGGCGACATCAGGCACCTCGTGATGCGGCCAGCTCGCGTACACACCAGACAAAACGTTCTTAAAACTCTGAAGACAGGCATACAACTTCGGAGAAACTGTGCTGTTAACTGTGACAGTATGTTGTCCTGCAAGTGGCGGGAATATGCGGTCCTTGTGCCTTGTCGGATGACGAATATGTTGGGGTGCATAACTGCAAAGAAAACGAAATTAATGGAGGAACAAGGATATGTAGCAATCCGAATCCTACATACGCAACGATTGTGCTCACAAAGAGTCGCTGTCCTCTTTATGGTTCACGAGCGTAAACAGCTTATAACGAGACCCCTACCTTTAAAGCAAGGATGTTAAGGCTCTTCTGAAATCGTTTCTGCATCGGAAACTTCGTTATATTGCTGGTGACGGTAACATTAACAGCGTCCCCCGTTACCACTTGGTATTCAGCCATCTTGGAAAAGTTCGTGGCAGAAAAGTCGGAACGCGAAACCCCCGGTCTGAACGGTCGAGTCCTGAAACAGACAGGTACATGTGCTGATTAGAACGACCACAGAGCTGTTTCAGTTACTGTGGTCCAGCCACCTTCGTAACGTCGTGGCCGCAAACCAACCCAAACGTAATCTTTAGAGGTAAACGAACGCTGGTCTCTCGGCTGGTCGATAGGGTGATGCATAAAACAATGTAGTTCCTCAGGAAAACGGCAAGACTTGCATGTCCGGTCAGCAATACCTTGATTTGAACCCCAGCATTTCCGATATGTTATTGGTGAATATCCCAAATATACAAGTAAACGCGATATTTTGTAAACGTTTGTCGAATGCGTGTCGGATCGAATGCGTCTAAATGTTAAAACGGACAGACAAAAGCAAACTGTCTAGCCCTGTCTAGCCATGACAAAATCGCTCGCGATCGGCACCTAAAAACAACTCCGTCTTTTGAGACGCTTGTTAAATAGCCCAACTTGTTTCACAACAGCACGCAAATGTGTGACGCCCATGTTCAGTCCGCATATCTCTAGATTCGGCACATAAATACAGGGTACTCTTTAATAAACTTTCGAAAATACATTAACTACATACATCTAAAACACTTTCTTTGCGCTGGCTTGTTGCGCCGATAAAAAATGAGAAAATTAACACCGGTGAATTAACGAAGAATTCATTAATTAAGATTGAAACTAACTAAAATTAGGAAAAATTAACACCATTGGGAAAATCAACACCGATAACGTGTTTCGAGAACGCATGGTAAGGTACGAAATGCAAAAGTAAAAATGACAGCACTGTTACTACTTCTGCTCCATTGGTGTACCCGGTTATGCTGGGCTCTGATAGGCAAGACATAGGAGTATTCGTCCCTTGAACACCGATGTTATGTCGCACATTGACTACCACCCAATTACCCTCAGAGTGATCTTTCGGCTAAGAATCAACTACCACTGATATCGTCAATCAAACACAGGCGTCGCCAGCTCTGAATGGTGACCGTTCGTCCCCAGAAAGACAGACAGACGGAAGCTCTCGCACCATTTTCGTAACATTGCCTATCGTGATCAGGCAAACTACTCGGTCGCACGGGCCACAACCGGGCCCGCAGGACGACGAAAAGAAACACGAAGCGAGACAAAACAAAGCAAGACACAAAAACACCCCATTTTTTTAAATTTCTGGGTACCCTACACTCCTTCCAGGTGTTCACGAAAGATACATTGAGACTAGAGGCATGACGCCATGAGAAGACATGCTTGCGTTTATTTACATACGAAGTACGTCTTAGTTACAGCAACCAGCAAGACACAGACAAACTAAGTGTGCTCTCCTTTTCAATATGCTATAAAAAAACAATCTCGTTGAAGATCTCGTAAAAACACATAGAAATGGCATATATGTATTTCCGGGAGTCTAGTGCCCAATAATGAATAGCATGGCACAAAACACATATTCCTGGAATAACATGCGAAACAACCCACGGATTAAACATTCCACTAAAGCATCGGTACAACCGATGGAACCACCACAAGTGTCTAATCGTGACTAACGCTACAGGACAGGTTATCACAAGTCAAGTTAATCGACGCAACACGTTTAAAATGTGGCCGATAATCGTTCCCCTCGATCTAGCTTTACACGGATATGTGTTAGGTCCACCACAGCAATAAGAGAGTCTTGTGGCCAGTAACATCAGCGTTTGTCTGCCGCCAATGGCAAATTTTTATTCGCGGCAGCCTGCCGACATCGACGTAAAAAATGTCATTTACCCTCGCAGATCACCAAAGAACTTTGCAGCTTCCTCCTTATCGTAAGGGCATTCGACACGGCGTTATCCCGTGTTTTACTTTGTGCCTGGTCCCGTTTTTACAACCCACGACTTAGAGACTAACCGCTTTCTATATCAGCAATTTATCCATTGCCCAGCCGATATTAGTCACTAAATCACTACGTGAGCCAATGCGCCAGTCCGTTTCTCCTTTATCCGTTCCAGTCTCAGTCTGAGTCAGTATCAGTCTCCCACCAACCCCAGTCTGAGTCAGTCTGAGTCTCTGTCTCAGTCACAGTCCGAGTCAGTCTCAGTCTCAGTTCCCCCCCCCCCATTTCGCTGTGAAGCGGTCGGTCGGTCGGTCGGTCGGTCGGCGGGTCGGTTGGCCAGTCAATCGCCGCCCGACTCCGCAACCGTCTGCTCCTCCGGCGCCGACCGGAAGAAGACGCGGGCCGCCGCCAGGTTGTAGAAGAGGAGGTCGAACTGGCGCCGCGACTGGCGCAGCCGGCTCAGCGTCAGGCCGATCGCCTGCTGCAGCTTGTCGTCCGCCGGCTGGCCGCCGCCCTGGCGCTCGGCCGCCGCCCGCTCGCGCTCGCTGTGTGCCGCCACCTCGTCGAACCAATAGAGCGAGTCGAACGCCGCGTTAAGGTCCAGCAGCTTCAGCAGGAACGCCACGCCCATGGCAAAGCCGTCCTCGGTGAAGAGCGCGTCCGAGCGGGCACCCTTCGCCAGCCGCTCGGCGCCGGCCAGCACGTGCTGCACGTGATTCACACACAGCGGCGGCACCAGCAGGTGGAAGGCGCGCAGGTGGACGTTGCGTGCGTCGCGCAGCGCCGGCGCCAGCGCCGCCTCCAGCAGCCGGAAATAGGCCGTGTTCTGGTCGCCGCTGCCGGTCAGCTCGGTCAGGCAGGCGTCCAGCGTGGCGGCGGCGGCGCGCACGGCCGGCCCGAGGGCGGCCGCCTCGGCGGCGGCGGCGAACTGCGCCGGCCGCGCCAGGTCCGGCACCGGCTGCAGAGCCGCGCTGGCGCAGTGCAGGCCGCCGGAGCGCACCAGCCGCACGAAGCCGAGCGCGCCGCCCAGCTGCGTCACCAGCTGGCGGCACCGGTCCAGGCAGCTCAGGCCGTCACCGCTCAGACCGAGGCTGCGCACGGCGCGCGCGAACCGCTCGGCGCAAGCGTACCGATACCGACCGGCGTCCTCCTCTGCTGAGCGCCGACCGGCCGCCGCCAGCCGCGAGCTGATCTGCTCGTCGAACAGGAACTGCGACAGCACGTTCAGCTTCTTCCGCAGGAACTGATAGGTGAAGTTGACGGTTGTGTTGATGATGCCGGTGCCGTGCGTGCGGATCGAGTTGGCCACGTGCTGGATGCCGATCGTGTTCAGGTGCTTGTTATTGCTCTGCCGCTCCACAAAGAACTGGTTGGTCAGGTTGTAGGCGTAGTGGGCGACGAATACGTGGATGTTCCGCATCACCTCGAGCACGTCCAGGCCCTGCTCGAGCGTCTGGCCGGGTAGGTGCGGCTCCGTCGTGTCCAGGCCGTACTTGACACGCGCCAGGTGGCGCATCTCGGCGTAGGTGCGCCAGTCGTGCTGCGCCACCGCCGTCAGGTTGTAGAAGGTCCGCTCCAGGTAGCGCTCCACGTACCTGCGCACGCTGAGCCGGCGCGTCGGCAGCCGCAGCGGCGCCGCCGCCAGCAGCCGGCTACGGTCGCGCAGGCCGACCTTGAACGGGCTGCGGTCGTCCAGCTGCAGGTGCACGTGCACGTCGAGCCGCAGCTCGGTCTCAACGTCGGCGCAAAGCGGCTCGAGCAGCGCCTCGCGCAGCACGGCCACCAGCTCGTCCTCGTAGAGGCTGAGCAGGCGGCCGGCCGGCAGATGACGGCAGCGGCGCAGCAGGCCGGCCGGGTCGCGCAGCGCGGCGCACATGAGCCGCAGCCGGCGCGCGTCGTCCGGCCGCGCCGCCAGGTCGCGCAGATAGCTCGGCAGCAGCGAGCGCGACCAGTACACGAAGCCGCAGTCGGTAGCGGCGCGCAGCCGCTCCGGCAGCCGGCTGGCCAGCTGCAGCCGGCGCAGCAGCTCGGCCAGCTCGGCCAGCTCGCCGTCGCGGAAGACGCCCGGCTGCGTGCACAGGGAGAGCGCCAGCCGCGCCAGCAGGTGGCGCTGCTCGGTGGCCGGGCCGGAGAGCGCGCGCGCCGCCGTCTCCAGGCCGGAGACCAGGTCCAGCCGCTCGGCCGACAGCCTCTTGTCGGCGGCCACCCGGCCGCGCACTGTCTCCACCAGCCGGACGGCGCGGTACTGCGCGTGCTGGGCGGCGCAGCGGGCCGTCAGGCGAGTCCACACGCCGGTGGCCTCGGCCGCCTCTTCCAGTGCCTTCAGCAGCTCTAGCTGGCGGCAGACGAGCACGGCCGTGGCCGCCGGCAGCGGCCGGCCCGTGTGCGCGTGCAGGTCCAGCAGTTGGCGCGCGCCGTCACCCAGCTGTTCGGCCAGCGTCAGGCCACGGCGCAGAAGCGCCATCCCGTCGCCGATCTTGGCCACGGTCACCTGGGCCGGGTCGGCGCGGCGCCGCTCGGCCAGCTGCACGCTCCAGGCGGCCACCTGCTGGCTCTGCTCGCGCACGGCGCGCGGCAGCGCCTGCACGCTCTGCGCCAGCTCGGTGCCGGCGGCGGCGGCCGCTGCATCCCGCGCCCGACGGTCCACCAGCTGCTCCGCGCCCGGCACGTGGGCCGTCAAGAAGGCGTCCAGACTCCACACCTGGCCACCGCCGAGCAGCACGGGCGGCCGGCGCCGGTGCGCCGCCCACAGCCGGCGCACGGCGCGCGCGTCCGCCTGGCGCGCCACCCGGGCGTGCAGCGCCAGCAGGGCGGCCACGCCCACCAGGCCGACCTCGGCCGGTTCGTCCCGCTCCAGCGGCGTCAGCAGGTTGTTCACGGTCAGCAGGAACTCGTCGTGGAATTCGCGGCAGGCGAGCACGGCACGCGCCTCGGACGAGGCCGACAGCGGCTGCTGCAGCGTGTCGTGCAGCATGCGCGCCGTCATCACGCGCCCGTCCAGATCGGACAGCAGCCTCTCCAACAGCGCCACGCGCTGTGCGTCCAGGCCGAACGGCTCCGGCTGCGGCCGCGCCCGCCGCACCAGCTGCCGGTACAGGGCGTAGTGTTCGTGCAGCACCGCGTGCCGAGCCACCAGCTCGTCGAGCAGCGCGAGCGAGGCCAGCAGCTCGGCCAGGTGCTCGAACGCCACCTGCAGGTGGTAGCCGGCCACGGTGAGGCGGCGGCGGGCCGGGTCGTGCAGCGCCGCCAGCTGCTGCAGCAGGTTGGCCGCCACCTGGCGGCAGCGCTCGGAGAAGGCCAGCAGCCGCTGCAGAGTGGGCAGCAGCCGCGCCAGCTGCAGCTCCGCCTCGCCGTCGGCAGCGCCGACCGCCGGCTCGCCCTCGCCGTACAGCAGCAGCGCCGGCGCCAGCTCGCGGTGCGCCTCGCGCTCCAGCAGCCGCGCTTCGCCACAGACGGCCGTCAGCGCCAGCAGCACCTTGGCCAGCAGCCGGTTCTCGCCGGCGGCCAGTCGCGGCAGCAGGCTGGTCTCATGCGGCGCGGCGCGCAGCCGTACGGCCGGCGGCGCCAAATCGGGGTCGGGGCCGGCGCCCGGCTCCAGCTCAGCCGTCGCCAACCGACTGGCGTGCTGCTCCAGCAGGGCCGCGAAACGCCGCAACAGCTGTTCAGCGGCACGGCCATGCAGCTCCGTCGCGCCATCGAACGCCTCCATGGCGCGACCGGGGCGCGAAGCCGACCGAGACACGAGACAGCGGCCAACCGTCTCCTGTGGGACAGGGGATACCTGAGCGTCCGACATGGCTGAGTCTGTGTCTCACGGGAGAGGGCTGATGCCAAACTGGCTCACAGTAGACATGCGTGTCCAGGTCCCTTGTGAGCTTGACTGCATCAATGCTATGCACCTTCAGACATAATCAAAGACTTTTCACAGACTTCAAGACATGTCTGACGCTTCAGATATCCCCTGCAATGCAGAGGCCATGCTTCGAAAATGCACAAAAGTTCAGCTTTACCTGACTTCTATCCAAACAATGCATCTTTTGAAATGACATGTATTTCCAATGGATGGCATACATGTATTTCCATTGAATGACATTCAGATGAAGTTGGAAAATGTGTCAGTCAGGCAGTTACTGAATGATATATTCTCACACATGCTGATGAACTATGAACTTCAATCCAGGTGAACATCACTTCCTCCCAAAAAAGACACATTTCTTCCCACTGAAAAAATGAAGGCCCCAAAAAACTTCCACATGTTGCAGGGTCAAAGAATCAGCCAACTCCCTGATCTCAAAACATGTGTTTATGCAGTTATTGATGTGTTAAGACAATAATAGATGCATTTCGTTTTATGAAACCATTTTATCCCACAAAATATGATATCAGATAACTGTTTGGAGACAAAGTTGTTCATCAGCCAATTGTTGTACTCATGATTACCACACATATAATCAGTGTTTGTCAATCCCTTCCAACCCACACATATCAACCATACCTCTTTCTGACAAGGAAAACTTCACAACAAAACCTCACTCTATGCAACTGTCCCTGTCAGAGGCATCCCACCTTACATTACATTAAAAAAGGTAATACAATTACAAACATTAAAAACAGTGCACTTCTGATAACACATCATATTATACCACTAGCATTTGCTTTGCAAGATTATCCATCCAGTATGACTTGTCTCTTGTACATGGTGGTAAAGTGGGTGTCTGCCATCTGGCAAAATTTCCATTCTGAGAATAAGGCACATAACCTTCTACATTCTACCATCAACAGCATCTAGTTCACAAAACATGAAGCAGTTATATTTTTGACATCCCATGACCAGGTTTAAACTATGGCCAATGGCTGTACAACTGCCACCAAAAACTGCCTCCATTCAATACATCATCTTGCCCAGCCAAACAAAATATGACCTGCATTTTACCTCCTGCAGTTTTATGAAATGTACTTGCTTCATAAAATCAAACTTTATCTAGCCTGGCCTTACCTACCCAACTTAACCACCTTTAACATGCATGATCAACCTTGAACCTCATTGCATCAATTGCAACAACTTCCAAATAAAGATTTCCCTTTCCCTACTGCTTTGCTAATTTTCCCTATCAGGCACATTTCTGCAAGATGATGCTACTATATGCTGAGGCATTCATCACATTGCATTTATTTACATGGCACTAGAAATCTCACTGCCAGTACTTGGTCAGTACATCTGGTTTGTTTACAGTGGAAAAATTTAGGTTGTCAATACTTGAAACATAAGTGTCATAACAGTGCCAGTACGAGTCAAAATACCAGCACACAAAATGTGCCCTTCGTATAATTTTAGAATAACAGTATATCAGAACTGTCGGAACATGAACAGACTGCAGGGGAAGTTAAATTACACTAACAAAGGTGACAGACAAGTTCATTAATTAAACTTATGCATAGCAGTATGTCCTAGGAAACCAGATTAGCATAGTTCAATCTTCTTACCAATGGAATGACTGGCATTAATACTAAGCTCATCACAGGCACATCATATCAGACACAGACACTTACTCATCAGTCAATACATCACTTACAAACACTCAACAATGTTGCTGCACATTGTTGTCAATCTTGATTGTATTTTAAGTAAAGTAAAGGTTCTACATCATGGTGTAAGGATGAAAAATGGCCATTCTGGAAAGTAACTACTCCCAAACACAATAACTATCCAAAGTTTGGTGTGCATGTAGCTTTCCATGTGCAAAGCGTAATGATTCTGCCACATTCAGATTGTAGCTTGACAACAAAAGAACACAGCTGGAAGATGAAAGGCCTTAAAAAAACAATGAGTCTGTGACACATTCAACTCACTGGCAGGAACTGCCCGACACTTGAGTCCAGGAGGCTGTGCGCCCTGACCCTCACACGAACAATCAGCCTAAATGTGCGCAAAGACTTACCAGCAAACGCCGAAAAATGAGCAGTTTACGGCATCTTAATGCGGCTTACCTTTCCTGAGCCCTCACTTCTTTTATGCGCCTCACGTTCCTTCTTCGAGGAGCTGTACGGGTCAGGTTTTCTCTGCGCTTGGGCGTGTTCTTGGGTGTGTTTGGGATCCGTCATGTTATGCAGTTGGGCGGTGGGGGAAATGAGAGGTGAGGTGGTGGCGTTAATGACATTTATGTGTCATTAATGCATTAAGATTGAGCCATAGTCATCAAGAAAATGAGCGTTGTAATAGTAAAAATATCTTGTTCTTGCCAAATAGGCTACATATCTGTTTTCTTCAGCACCGAGGTACCTATGACGCAATAAGATGGACTAACAAGATTTGCATTATTTTTGCGGCATTTGGAGTGCTAGAGTGACAAATCCAGTTGGCTCATGTGCCGGGTACGCGGCCGGGCACGAGGGGAAATCCTATCATAGCAGATGGGAAGTCCTTGTACCGTTAGGCCGATATTTAGGTGATTACGGGGTATTTTCTGAGTTTCAGGGGCAAGAAGGTAAGCCATAGGCATTTGATTCCGTTTTGCCTTTGATACGCATCAGATTAGCTTCACTTGCACGCCGAAGCCAGTGTACTGAGCGTAGGTGTAAGAATTGAATGGTTGGCCTTTCTAATCGATGCTGCGGTGATTCCATTAAAAAATTAGTTCAGATGCTTCCAGATCTGTACTTCATGTTGAACAAACTGTTGTGATAATTATTACCAAAGCATAGTGTGTTTTGCATCATTATTTTGTCGTAACCAGATTATTTTGTTTGAAGAATTGTTTCTTGCAGTAATTCATGAACCATTTTATTTTACTTTGTGCATGTTTTTTCTGTTCCCACATTCAATTTTAGCTACTTTTTTACATCTTTAAACCTTTATCATTGTCATATATATGTATTTTCATGTCATGCCATAAAGCTATATCATGCTAGTGTTGTATTGTTTTTTGTCATATGAGTTGTGTCATGTGACACAGTTAAGTGATACTGCTAAGTTGTGTGGGGAAATGATTTGTGATGTCAAGAGGTAATATTACAGCTAATATTAATATGACATCCTTAAACTGTACAGAGAAATGATTTTATTGGCCTCAGGAACTTTCTTCACTACCAAGATGTCACTACTGCCATATCTGTCATGCCTAAATTATGCAGAGAAGTGATTGCATTGGATTCATAAGACTTGTCCTTTGGCTTCTGTGATGTCACAGGTGTCAAGATGGCTTTACCAGCATATACAATTCTCAGCACATAATGTTGCTTCTGGCTGGAGCAGAACATTTAGTAAAGAATACCTATTGTTTTGGTGTTGCCACTAGAACAACAGCTTCAGAATTTGAAATAAAAGACTACTGCAACAGGACAGAGAGGCTGACTGGGACCAGACGAGGACAGGCATGTGTGTCAAGGAGTGAAGGACAGAGAACGAAAACTGGGATAGTGCTGGGGTATGAAGGGGGACCTGGATGAGATACTGAGAGAGATGATCGTAATGGGACAGGCATGGAAGGGTACTGGGTTGGGAGACCAGGTTTTATGGGAAGAGGTTTGTAGCCTGAGGTGTGTATGCATAAGGATTGTGTCGAAAAAGGTTCTTGTCGAAAAAGTTTTGTAATGGAAAAGGTCTGTACTGCAAAAGTTGTATGGGAAAGGCTAGTGAGGAAAGGTCCCATAAGGGAAAAGGTCAGTCAGGAAAGAGGCTCATAACAAAAGGCTTGTAAACCTTATTGCTTATGTTGGAAATGGAATGGACCTATAATAGTAACCTAGACTAACCTAATCTAACTTACCCTTACCTAATGTAACCCAGCCTGACCTAACCTTTGAACTGATTATTTACTGGACTCAACCAAGTCTGATCGCACCCTCAGTCGGCCTGCAGCCTCTAGTATCCTGTACCTCACTTTCAACGCCAAACCGGAACGGACCTTTTCGGACACAAACCTTATGTTTACAAACCTTTTTCCTTACGAACATTTCCCCTTATAAACCTTTCTGTACCAAACATTTTCATACCAGAAGTGGTGGAACGTCTGCGGAGATGGGGCAAATGCAATTTTTGCCTCGTTTCTTCCCATGCAACGTCATAGGAAGTTCAATGTTGCCCAAAGTTAGGAGACAGCTGCCGTCCTGCCCCCCCCCCCCCAGGAAATTGTAGCATTGATAACATGTCAAATACTTTTGATTGAGCTATTTTTTTCATTTTGCATCTTTTGGTACCAATATGGCTAAGCAACTGCATGGATTTCTGGAGTTAAGAGAAGTGGGAGACCTGCTCAACCATTACCATTATCTTTGCATTAGTGTTGTAGTGTTTAAAAAATGCTACAGGTTAAGGTTCAGACCAGACTATGCAGAATTATAACTTGTTTGTCAAGCCATGTAGCCCATGAATATTGTGGTGCAATTAGTATATTCAGTGCAAAAGTTGTTGTTTTGTGCAATGTTTGCTTTAATGTTTGGAATTGCTTGAAATATCTCATCCGCAGTGAGGGTTTAAACATAAGTGCAACATTCCTTGTAATGCTAGATGACATTTGCTGCACTATTGGAAGCTTGTTTTCATGGGCTAACTGCATGACAGCTATCAACCAGTGATGACCCTTGTTGCTGTTTCAGCCATGTCAGAGAGTGATGAGTTGGTGGCGCCGGATTTCCACCCGGCATCACTGAAGGTACTGGTGGCGGCTGAGCTGGCTGGCCGACCGCTGGCCGTGCGCCCTCCGTGCGGTGCAGACGACCCTGTCTGGCGTTGCTCGCTGGGCGGCCTGCCCGTTCTGCGGCGGTCTGCCGGTTGCCCGCTCTTCTCGCCGTCGGCAGCGGCGCGCCACCTGCTCTCGCCGGCCGACGCCGAGCTGGAGACCTGGCTGCGCTGGGACGGTGCCGTGCTGCAGCCGCTGGCGCTGCGCCGTCTGCAGGCGGCGCTGGCCGGCCGCGCCGACCCGGCCGCCGCCGCCGCCCTGACCGCCGCGCTGGAGAAGCTGACGCAGGCGGGCCCACTGCCGGCCGCCGCCGAGGCGCTTGCTCTGGGCGTCCGTGCAGCCACTGCTGGCGCTGGACGGCGGCCGGCACCTGGCCGCGCCGCCGGCGCTGGCCGAACGGCTGGCGCGCGCCGCCGAGTCGGCGCCGTGCCAGGCCGCGCTGCGTCGGCTGTACGGCGACAAGGCGCCCGAGGCCGGCCGCGCCGCCGTGCTGGCCACCGTGCTGCCGGCGGCCGGCGCGGACGGAGCGGCCGCCCCGGCACGGGACCGTCCGGCGGGTGCGGCGGCCGGCGGCCGGGCGGACAGCGCGCCGCCGGCCGACCGCGAGGAGGAGGCGCTCTCCGCCGACGAGGAGGCGGCCGCCGTGGCCGCCTTCCTGGACGGGCCGGCGACGGCGCAGCGGCCGCGGCCGCGCCAGCACCCCGTGCTGCCGGAGGAGGGCCGGCGAAACGTGCTCATCACGTCAGCCCTGCCTTACGTCAACAACGTGCCGCACCTGGGCAACATCATCGGCTGCGTGCTGTCGGCGGACGTGTTCGCGCGCTTCTGCCGCCTGCGCGGCTACACGACGCTGTACGTGTGCGGCACGGACGAGTACGGCACGGCCACCGAGACCAAGGCGCTGCAGGAGGGCCTGACACCGCGCCAGATCTGTGACAAGTACAACCAGCTGCACAAGGAGGTGTACGACTGGTTCAGCATTAGCTTCGACCACTTCGGCCGGACGACCACGGCGCAGCAGACGGAGATCGCGCAGGACATGTTCAACGCCATCCACGAGAACGGCTTCACCCTCGAGGATGCCATGGAGCAGCTGTTCTGCCTCAAGTGCGACCGGTTCCTCGCCGACCGGTTCGTGGAGGGCGTGTGTCCGCTGTGCGGGTACGAGGACGCGCGCGGCGACCAGTGCGACAAGTGCGGCAAGCTCATCAACGCGGTGGAGCTGCGCACGCCGCGCTGCAAGCTGTGCGGCGCGCCGCCGGAGGTCCGCTCCAGCCGGCACGTGTTCCTCGACCTGCCCAAGGTGGAGGCGCCACTGCGGGCCTGGTTCCGCCGCTCCGCGCCCCAGTGGACGGCCAACGCGCGCGTCATCGGCAACTCGTGGCTGCGGGACGGCCTGAAGCCGCGCTGCATCACGCGCGACCTGCGCTGGGGCACGCCTGTGCCGCTGCCCGGCTACGAGAACAAGGTGTTCTACGTGTGGTTCGACGCGCCGATCGGCTACATCAGCATCACGGCCGGCTACACGGACCAGTGGCGGCGCTGGTGGCAAGCGCCGCAGATGGTCGATTACTACCAGTTCATGGCCAAGGACAACGTGCCGTTCCACGCTGTGGTGTTCCCGGCCTGCCAGCTAGCCACAGGGCGGCCGTACACCATGGTCTCCCACCTGATGGCCACCGAGTACCTCAACTACGAGGACGGCAAGTTCAGCAAGTCGCGCGGCGTCGGCGTGTTCGGCACGGACGCGCGCGACACGGGCATCCCCAGCGACATCTGGCGCTTCTACCTGCTGTACGTGCGGCCCGAGAGCCAGGACGCCGCCTTCTCCTGGGCCGACCTCATGACCAAGAACAACTCGGAGCTGCTCAACAACCTGGGCAACTTCGTCAACCGCTGCCTGTCGTTCTGCCAGCGCTGCTTCGGCGGCGCCGTGCCGGAGCTGGACGTGGAGGCGGCCGAGCGGCGCCTGATCGGGCAGGTGGCGCGCGAGCTGCGTCGCTACCTGGCGCTGCTCGAGGCGGCCACACTGCGCGACGCCATCCGGCACATCCTCAACGTCTCGCGGCTCGGCAACCAGTACATGCAGGCCAACCAGCCGTGGGTGCTGGTGAAGGGCTCCGAGGGCGAGCGCCGCCGCGCCGGCACCGTCATCGCCCTGTCGGTCAACATCGCCTGCCTGCTGTCGGTCATGCTGCAGCCGTACATGCCGGAAACGTCGGCCGCCATCCAGCGCCAGCTGAACGCGCCCGACTCGGTCATCACGCTGGGCGGGGCGTTCGTTCGCGCGCTGCCGACCGGCCACCGGATCGGCACGCCCGCGCCGCTCTTCGAGAAGATTGCGCCGGAGCGTGTGGACGAGCTTCGGCGGCGGTACCAGGGCCAGCCGGCGCCGGCCGCCCCCGCCGCCGTCCCCGCCGCCGCCGACCCGGCCCAGCTGGAGCGCCGCGTAGCCGAACAGGGCGAACGCGTCCGACAGCTGAAGGCGGCCAAGGCGCCCAAGGACGAGGTGCAGGCGCAGGTGAAGGTGCTGCTGGCGCTCAAGGAGCAGCTGGCGGCGGCGACCAAGGCGCCGGCGGCGACGACGGAGGCAGCGGCGGAGCCGGCCGGCGGCGCGGCCGACCCGGCCGAGGTGGCGCGCCTGTCGGCGGCCGTAGCGGAGCAGGGCGACCTGGTGCGGCAGTTGAAGAGCTCCGGTGCCGACAAACAGCAGGTCACCGCTCAGGTCAGCGTGCTGCTCGACCTGAAGAAACAGCTGGCTGCCGCAGAGGGCAAACAGGCTGTGGAGACGACACCCAAGTCGGGGAAAAAGGGAAAGAAGAAATGACGTCACTTCTTCATACTAGATCGTTATCGTCTCTGAGTTGTGTTCCAGTGGGTGTCTGGTTTGCATCATTTCGGAAACTGAAGGGATGAATTGTAGGTGGCTGGAAACGGTAAACGTTCATGAGGTGTGACCTGCGCGGTGGATTAGTTCATTTGCGCGTCGTGATGGTGTCTTAAGTTATTCGTGTTTTGAAAAAAAAACGAAAAGGAAAAACTCGGGAAACACTTGAACTTGAGATGAAACAGTTGTGTTGGGGATCCATGATGGGGTCTACCTCGGGAATCGGAGCTCAGTGGATCGAAATATATTGGATGGCTTCTCTATGACGTGTTTGTTTTTATTGTAGCTTTTTTGTCGTTATTGGAAAATGCGCATACGACTGTGCCATTTTGTCGTCGGCCGTGACGGTTCAAAAGTAGACACCGCTTTACCTGCTCTGGGGCCGAAACAGTCGTGGAAAACTTACACTCACTGAGAAGAGACCCTTCAAGGCCGACAGACCAGATACTGCTGCGGGACGCCGGGTGGCTCTTCTGTTTGCCTCTGGTTTTTCGGGCATGTTTCCCGGCCGAAGAAAGACAGCGAAAAAGACTCCCGCTTTTTCAACGCCCTTATCTGAACAATACAACTATCTTGATATGAGACGCGGAAACTCCTCCACAGTTGGGGAGGGGAAACAAAGAAGCATTTTGGGTTAGTTCTTCCCAGTCAATGCCCGTACAGTCAATGTTAAATTTTAAAAAAGTTGGGGGCAGCTGCCCCCCCCCCTCCGGTTCCCGCGTCCTTGCCTTTTGGCAAGAAATATTGAATATGCCAGCTTAGGTCAGGTCATATGACGCCACGTGCTGAATCACAGACGTCGTTTTCAGGTACTTTTCGGGCTCCGGTATCTGTATTTTCTTTTTATCATGGCTTTCAAGAAGCGCGTCGGATATATTACACAAAGACCAAGAATCAAGTCGCACAAGTCATACAAGATTCAAGTTGGGTCAAAGACAGACGGTCATTCATTTGCTTTGTACAGTGCCGATTTAGCATCTTACCTCAGACAAATCCAGATCTTATGACAAACAATTGCAAAGACGTAGGAACTGATACCCACGGGTGTAGGAGCGCGACGAAAATGGTGTCCCTGGACCTGCATCGTAGACGCGTCTGATTTGTAAGATGTCACGTCCGGGCGCCTGATCTGTAGAAGGGGCGCTAAATATACGAGGGGCGCGTGATGTGTGCAGGGTATCTCGCTCGCCAAAGGCGCCGAGCCGCCGAGGGCCGCCTGATCTCTATGTGTGGCGCCTGGCTTGTCAGTGACGTTTATACCGTAGACTGTCTGGTCTTTTGAGGTGTCCCGTACGGGCACCTGGTCTGTAGAGAGGGCGCCAAATATATGAGGGAACCTAATGTGGAAGGGGGCGTCACTCGCCGAGGGCGCCGAGCCTCCGAGCGGCGCCATATCTACACGAGGGGCGCTCTGCCTGTAAGGGGCGGTTGCATTGTAGACGTGTCTGGCCTGTGAGGGGAGCCAAATTCTTTAGAGGCGTCTCATCTGGACAAGGAGAGGGGGCGCCTGGCCCGCATGGGGCGCCAGGCATACCTGTAAGGAGCGCCGTGTACATGAAGAGTGGCTGATCATTGTATGAGGGGGGGGGGCTGATGGTTGCTAAATATTTAAAAAGTCACCGTCAGCAGAAAAAGAGAAAAGGACTACGACCCCTCGGACTCGATATCTGTTGGAGATCGCGTTTAAGAGATGTTTTTTCCTTCCTTCCTTCCACGTATTTTGCTGTGACGTAAAGGGGGCGCCCGCACCAAGGGCAAAAAATGGGGGTACATGTCCCCCGCCTCCCCGTTAACTGCACCCATCTGACACATTGTTTTATCTCCTCGTCACGTGCAAAAGGTCTAAGGATGGCGATCATCACACCCGCTGGACGGAGGGAGACCAGTCTTCTGTCAAGTGTGGACACAGGCGCAACCAAGGGGCGCCCGGGAGGCCCGCTCCCCCTCCCCCCCGGCCCACTTTTTGTGAAAATCATTGCACATCGTCTTCCTGGCGGGCGGTTTTCCTAAGGTTTTAGTTCACTCTGAGTCCGCCCTCCCCCTTAAGAAAATCCTGGCTGCGCCCCTGGGTGTGGATCAGCACACACCCTGGACGGGGGATGGATAACAACCTGTTGCCAGGTGTGGGGTGTGGATCAGCACATCTGCTGGACGAAGGGAGGCAGAGCAATCTCCTCACCTCTGACCTACGCCCCGGCAGGCTGTTGCCGGCCGGTCAGGAAAGGTCAGCGGTGTCACAGATCGGCACGACTCAAAAGCCCTGCAGCAGGAACTGCAATGGAAAGCGGTAATAACTTTTCAGGCTTGGTAACTTTTGTGACTGATTTACGTGGCACGTGTTAAGAAGCAGTCTCGCGCATGTAAAAACGGCATGCAAGGGTCATCGGCTGTCAGGTAAATGGTATTTAGAATTCTCGTGCTGCTCACCTGAATGGCGAGGTCCCTGGAAAAGTGGTTCTGTGATAATACGCTAGCCTCTCTCCTGATGTTTATCAGGGACCTGTGTGATACTCACCGGGAACCATATCTATCTCACTCGAAGCACATGGAGTCACTAGGGCTAGGTCCGTTTTGCACATCTAATTGCACGCAGCTGACCTGCATTCCTTTTCAATCAAACTGGGCGTGGGAGCACCGATCGTGGAACTTGTGTTCACTACGTAAATATATTATATATATTTACGTATATATATATTTAATATACGTATACATATATATGTAATATATATGTATATATATGTAATATATGTATATATATATGTAATATATATGTAATATATATGTATATATATCTAATATATATTCTAATAAATATATATATATATATATATATTAAAGTATAGCCAAAAATTGGGAGCAAATCCGCGCGTTTCCTCTACGCCTCCTGAGGAAACCCATTTACAGATATTGTGCATATTTCAGACGGCGTGAGCGGGTGAGCTGAGTTATACAGGTAAAGAAAAACCGAGTTTTAAATGTTTGCTTGTTTGCTTGCTTGCCTGAATGTACGATTTTCATATTCTAAATTAAACTCCTGAGCTCCTGAACAACGTTTCCTTGATCAACAGTCTTGGTGTTCAGGGAAAGTCTCAAGCCTTCTCAGAGCTCAAGCTAGCTTTAGACCCGTGGCATGATTTAAAAATAAACTAGTTCGGACAGACATGGCATGAAGCAGACGTGAGCAAGTTGTCGATGGTCCCATGGTGTATAACTGGCCACTCAGCTGAAATCAGTGAACTTCTCGTAAGTGCTACGAGCCGTTTTGAAAGATATATTACTTGCACAGCAAAGTTACTGCGTCTTAAGTATCAGTGTCTCTGCGAGCCAAGGCGCCTTACAGAAGACAGCCGCACAAAATCAGAAAGCTGTTAAAACATTAGCTAATGTCAGGAAAGTTTGATATCAGCATCAGGTCCTCGGAGCAAAGCAGCTTTTTAAACTAGAGTATACGCAATTTCCGGTTTCATGTGAGGTAATTGCGTCAGGAATTTTCTTTGGGTGATTTGCGGGAACGTCTTTCGATATGATCAAAACTGCCAAATAGACGCATTTTTATTTATTGTTTTCTTTTTAACCTGTTCCCGGAGGGCTAGACGGTATGGCCGATTCCCGGCAGGGTGGGGGGGGGGGCGGATTGGCGGATTCGGGGTCCCCCTCCCGAGATCTCGAAAACTACATATCCGATTTCATCGCAACAAACGGAAATAGATTTGCCATGACGTGAACTACATTTTAAATCTGCAAAATTTTGAGAGGGGTGGATACAGGGGGAAAGAATATCAAAATGGGGGTACTTTTGGATTTCTTATAACTCCGTTGTTTATGGACCCATTTCGATGAAATTGGCATGAATCGAGAGATTATGGATAGGAATTTTACCATTGGTACACAATTAAAATTTAAGAAAATTCATAGGCGTTCACAGGGTTTTGAAAATAGGAGGATTGATTTTTCAGAACCTGAAATAACAAAAAAGTTAAAAGCTCTTTTTCGGCTTCTGCTAGTCGCGTTTTGCAAAATAAGTACAAATCGTATTACAATGTTTGTAGGGGAAGGTGGGGTAAGACGGCCCACTGGGGTAAGACGAACCACCAGCCTCCCCGGCTGAACCGCTGCTGCCATCTGCTACACTATACACTAACTACCTTTGTTTTCCTTCGCGCCAGTCGCCATCTTGGGCTAATGGTTCCAGGACGCACGGATATTGAGTTATTGAGTAAAATGGTCTTTTTCGTCGCGCTGATCTAAGGTAAGAGGTCTAAGAATGATTAAATTTAGACGCGTTTTTTGCATCATTAATCTTTCTTTGTATTTTGCTGTGAAGAGCAATGACAGAAGCACAAGTTAGGGCAGGCAAGTTTTCGCAATGTTGGGCTATTTAGTATCTACGTCATGATGTTTCCAAAATTTAGGTTTGGGGTAAGACGGACCACTAGTTGTCCGTCTTACCCCGCGGTGGTCCATTTTACCCCACAGATACAAAACCTCGCTAAAACACTGTGACTTGTTTAAAGTACCTATGTATCTACAAATTTCAATAAGCTAATTTTTTAATATTTTTGCAGATGCCGCGCAAGTACGAGCGTAAAACCGATCGTGGAAGTTGGGACGAGGAGAAAATGGCGTTAGCCATTGAAGCTGTGAAATCAAAATCGATGGGTTTTTTGAAAGCTGCCAGAGCATTCAGCGTCCCCAAGACAACCCTGAAGCGAAGGGTGAAAAATCAAAACAAATGTGCCAAGGGGACTGATAAGCTGTTAGGCTCCAGGATGACTGTGTTTAGCCCAGCTCAGGAGAAGGAGCTGGTAAACCACATCCTTATGATGGAGAGCAGGTTTTTCGGACTAACAACCAAACACGTGCGATACCTGGCCTTTCATATGGCGGAAAAGAATAACATAACTCACAACTTCAACAAGGAGAGCGGTCTCGCCGGAAAAGACTGGTTGGCCGGATTCCAGCGCAGGCATCCGGAGGTGGCGCTTCGTGTGCCATTATTATATTTATATTTATATACGTTATTTATATATTTATATTTATATACGTTATTTTATCGCTCTTTTTCCTTTGGTTTACAAGAGTATAGAAGTTATACAAACATAAATGGATAGCAGGCACTGCTGGGGTAAGACGGACCACTTGTGGTCCATCTTACCCCGCGTTTTTTCTTGTCGCTGATTTTGACTCGTCCCCCTTTAAGAGCAAGCACCGCCTAAATTTCTTGAATTTCAAATCCAGCGTCTGCACGTATCAAAAGAGGGAAGAATCAACATTCAGAAGACTATGAACAATGTGAGGTTGGATAGCATGGTAGCGAGAAATGTGACTTCAAACCTTAGCTGGTCCGTCTTACCCCACCTTCCCCTATAATGTTAGCATAGGCGGTGCCAGGGGAACCAAAAAGGGGGAACTGTCATGGTCACATGTTCTTCAGACCAACTTGTGACCTTTGACCTTAAATGAACTCCAGGTATCGTGGAGTCACTTGCAATGATCTTGTGTGCATTTAATTTTGTCTGTAAACGTTTTCAGTTATTTCAATTCACTCCATTTCAAAAATTTCATTCTACGGTTTTGTGATACAGGGTACGCGCACTGACATTTTAGGTCATAGCTCCGTGACCCGACCTGATATCAAGCTGAAACCTGATACACAAGTAGAGTTCACCCTTCTACGTCATATATATTCCGGGTTTGGCATTTGGAAAAATAACGCCAAAATTATTACTATAAAACCAAATTTTCATGTTTGACCTTGCCCTGACCTTGCAAAGTAACCTTGTAAAGTAAGACGAACAAAATTGTATTTACGCATTACCCAACTATTTAGCTATACATCCATATAAACTTCCAAGTTCTATTAAAAAAAGGCTGTTTTTGTCAGTCATTTTTTTTTTTACCATCAACACGGCCAAAAATGGCCTGAGGTGCATCCCAAAAACGTTGCCTGGCTTCGCCCCTGGGCAAAACAGAATCTCGAAATTTTGTCGCAGTACGTAGAAAGAATAGCTAAGAAAGGTCGCCAAGTCTCGTGAAGCTGCATCAAAACGCCTGGACTTGGCAAACCAAAAACCCGAAAGGAGGGCGGATTTAGCCCCCCCCCCCACCCCCTGCCGGGAATAAGGTTAATTTATATTCCCGGAGGGCTAGACTGTATGGTCGATTCCCGGCAGGGGGGGCGGATTCGGCACCCCCTGAGATCTCGAGAACTACTTGTCCGATTTCATCGCTACAAAAGGCAATCGATTTGCCGTGACGTGAACTACATTTTTATGAAAAGAAATTTTCAAAATTTCGAAATTTATGGATACAGGGGGGCAAAAAAGGCAAAATGGGGGTACTTTTGGACTTCTTATAACTCCGTTGTTTATGGACCGATTTCTGAATGAAACTGGCATGAATCGAGAGATTATGGATAGGGCTTTTACCATGGGTACACAAATCTGAAATTTTGAGAAAATTCATGGACGTTCACAGGGTTTCCAAAATAGGAGGATTAGTTTCATAACAAATGAATGAACAAAAACGTAAAAACACTTTTTTGGCTTGTGCTAGTCATGCTATGCTAAAGAAGTACAAATCGCATTACAATGTTTGTATAATGTTAGCATAGGCGGTGCCAAGGACATGAAAAAGGGGGAACTGTCATGATCACACCTTCAGATCAACTTGTGACCTTTGACCTTAAATGACCTCCAGTGACCTTGGGGTCACCTGGAATGATCTCGTGTGCATTTGATGTTGTCTGTAAACGTTTTCAATCATTTGAATTCGCTCTATTCCAAAAAAAATCATTTTATGGCTATTGCGATATAAGGTACGCGCACTGACATTTTAGGTCATAACTCCGTGACCCGACCTGATATCAAGCTGAAACCTGGTACACAAGTAGAGTTCACCCTTCTATGTTAGATATATTCCGGGTTTGGCATTTGAAAAAACGGCGCCGAAATTATTGCAAAAAAACTAATTTTGACTTTTGACCTTGACGTTAACCTTGCAAAGTGACCCCAGATAAACAAAATTTTGTGTACACATTGCCCAGTTATTTAGCTATACGTCCATTTAAAGTTTTAAGTTCTACCTTAAAAGCTCTGTTTTTGGCAAACATTTTCATTTTACCCTCAACATGGCCAAAAATGGCTTGAGGTTCCTCCCAAAAACGTTGCCTGGCTCCGCTCCTGAGCAAAGTAAAACCGTGAAATTTTGTCACAGCGCGTAGAAAGAATAGCTAGGAAAAGTCAACAAGTTTCGTGAAGCTGCCTTAAAAAGCCTGGAATTGGCAAGCAAAAAACCCGAGGGTTGCGGATTCAGCCCCCCTGCCGGGAATAGGGTTAAATAACGTTACGGGTCCAAGCCTAGCTAGGAAAATCACGGGGGGAGAAGGCCGCCTGAAAAGTCGACATGTTTTGTCAAGACGGACGACCGCATTTTCATCAGACGTTCACCTGAGCGGATCCGTATTTTGCCGGCCATTGCTGAAGGAATTCAATTACGCTCGCCCGCAGCCGGGAGGAGGCCATATAGTCCGGCTCACAAGTTTTGGCCGCCCGGCGTACGGGACTGATCATGTAGATCGAGCCGCGGCCGTTGCCATCCCAGTTTGAATCGAGGGAGCTGCTAACAAAATGAGATTATTCGCGAGACTGATTGGTGTCTTCCTTGAGACGACAGGCCGCCTCAGGACTCTAAAATGGATGCCGGGTGGAATGGAATGAAATTTGCATTTGACTTTTCGTCAGTATGAATATTTGTCCGCATCAAACATGTTTACTATCTTTAGTGTGGCGCAAGTTGCCCAACCATAGCAAAACATTGCAAAACCAAAAAAGTAAAAAGATCATAAAGTATGCCGCAAAAAAGCAATCTGGACGGCAAGCAAGTTCAACTCTGAAACACTTACACGTGTACTGCTGGCTCTAAGAATTGCATTCGCTGGCGGGGGTGAATATTTTCCCCTCCCTCTATCTCCTGATGTATTCCACGATTGCAACAATTTGTAGGGAGTTAGTATGCTTACTGATCTTGCATCCCCTGCAACTGAATGACCTAGGTTGGATCGATTAAGGTCAAACGAGGTCAATTTTTTTTGTTGGTGCACACTTTCCTTTCTCCAGGTCTAGTGAGCCAATCTTGTGCACAAAATTTCGTGGAATCTTAGTCCGTAACTTACATGCACTAGACATGGTTGACCTAAGACAGGTCAACCGAGGTCCAAGGCAAGACAGTGGTTGAAAATGCTGCATTTTGTCAAAATGGAGCAGACACTATCTGGGGGGGTTGTTCATAGGTAGCGCCAGCCACGTAACCAGGATTTTCCTAGGGGGGTAAATGTCAAATTTTGTCATATGCCACTGGCATATGACGAAATTTATAGAAAAAACAGCAATCTTAAGTAATTTGCCTCATATTTAACGCACAGGATGACATATAATGTTTCCTTTTGCAACATATATATGATCATTATTCCGTATTCCTGCGAAATCGCCTTGTATCTAGTAAGAACCGCTTGGCTCAGGGGGCCATGGCCCCCATGGCTTCCTCCCCCTTGGCTACGTCCCTGGGTAGCGCGTACTTAAATATCCGTAAGTCAAGAGGCTTCTTTTACTTTGGTCATCTGATGTCAACGGAGGTCAACATAATGTACTGAGATAATTTCGGTAGATGTGGACGAAAAAGAAGAAATGCAGTATGTTTATCTCTTGGATTTGGATGAACTCAGCTGATCTGATTTAGTTTCGCTGTGCTCTGAGGCAAATGTGTTCATAATGCAGCCAAAATTTTCACAACATTTCCATATACCGCTTTACAAAATGCTGCATTTTTTGACACCTGACCTCTGTGTAGTAGATAAGTCTATGGCCCGATTTATCTAAACTAGGCCACATGTGATCCGGAAGAGGTGCAGTGGTCCCGCAATGGCGCGTGGAAATCGGTTCAATAAACTTGCAGAAGACAGAATGCTTTATGCTCATCATATACTTCGGGTGGTTGAAAGCTAGCCCGAGAGGTTATTCCAACAGATCATCGGTCCTTCAATCGTACTTCGCCCATGTTCGCTCTGTTCAAGACTACTGCAGCGTCATTTGGGGAGGGGCCTCCGGCGTACACACAGGATGAATAGAACGCAACACAAGTTTTTAATGTGGCTTAACGCGCACTCCCACGCGCATTTCCAAGCACAACCGCCATCACTATTCTAGCGGAACTTGCTTAAACATTTTAAATTTGTCTTTATGTCAACGCGGAGATTTAAGCACATCATGTTCTTACGCAAAATTTTTAGCGTTATGATCCATTCATCATCATTATTAAGGCCATTTTCAGAGTCTATTACCGCTCGTGACACTAGGCAGAAACATTCCTGCACACACCTTATGTGCGTGTGAACATCATAAAGGAAGGACTATTTGTTAGACTGCTTCGATTGATGAAGACATTTTTAGCGCAATGCGCTTAGGTTGATATATTCTGTAATATTTGTTCCTCATTTCACGCAATTTTCATTTCATATGTGACGTTACTAGGTTCCTGCCAAGTGGTACTGAGTTATTTTATATGGGAATCGATACCCTGCGTTTTATGCCACATATTGACTGGGTATCTGCTTGTTGTGTATTTTTCGTATGTTGTACATATACTTATTTTTTATTTCGTCCGTAACTGGATTATTCCGTCGATGATCAAATAAATGAATTAAACTAAACTGAACTGACATTTCATTCTGGTTGACTTCGGTCCTCGATTGACTTGACCCAGACAGCCTGCGTCTTTGGAGTGTAACCTCATCACACAGTTGAATTCCTCACATTGTTTCGTAGCTGGCGTGACAGCAGCCACGCGCAACATAGTGCTCGTCCTACGGCCTGAAGCGCGAGAGACTGTCCGCTAGTGATTTTGGATCGAACGCGCCACAGACCCTTCGACGTTCGTCAAGCTATAGTGCAAAAGCTATAAAAACTTCTAGAAAGGAAGATACATTCAGCAAACAGCAGAAGACAGACAAAAGTACTGTAATGTAACTGTGACATGTGCAACTAACTGTAACATAACCATGTAACTTCAGTATCACAAAAGTTATGCGTAAAAAAAAACACATTGGCGGGCAATTATCCCTCTCTCACGAGTGCGCGTTACAAGCTGTAATCGTAAGATGTGACCATTTTTACACACACTGAGTTGAGCACATTTAAACAGCACCATTGAGAGCTAATTTGTCCCACTCGTTGCATTTTCACAGATTAGTCGCCAAGTTGCTACAATGACGCCCGGTCAGCTAAAAGCTTTTTCGCAGTGGTTCAAATGGTGAAACAAATGACAGATTCCAATGATCCTGATGCATTCACGGCCATGTTCTCAATCATGCGAACTCTTTCGGAATACTCTGAGAAATCGTTTGAGAACATCTTACGAGCATTCCTATTTAAGACAGTTTTCGGTCTCACATGCTGGTTTGAGTCCTTTGCCGAAGCTCTTGCTAAGTCAGTTTTCCGCGCGGAATTGCAGGGCTCATTGAAAACCAGCAAATGTTCTATAATTATCATTCATAAAGGAGGTGCGCGGCGAGAAATGCTACTGATCTCACGGTTGCGCATCTGGTTTGCTGTTGACACGTCACTGGTCTCAACGGAACAAGTCGCGATGTGTTTTGGCGCGCATGCAGCAGTTCGAGCTAGCGAATTTGAATTGGCGACGTTGAACGAGCAGATGACTTTCATCGGCGACTGTGCTGGGGTTGTCGAGTGAAGTGGTCGGCTTGAGGAAGTTGTGAGATGCGGTCAGGCGTGCTAAGCTGAATCTGGCGTGCTGTTGGATCTTCCGACAACCATGAAATTAGGCCGTAAGGTGCTTGACATGAAGATGTTTTTTTCAGACAGATGTTTCTCATTTTGAAGTTTTTGACGTGGCTTGCTACAGGAGTTACAGGAAATACAGGTGGTTCGACAGTTCCGTTACTAGCATTGTATGATGCGGGGGTGTCGATATGTATTCTTTTGAGGTGGCCCTGGCCCACCCAATGTTGGTCCCCCATGTTGGTTTCTACCCCCAATATTTTCTGTCGTTTTTAAAGGGAAATGAACAATAATAATGAAAACAACAGTCGCAATAGATAAAAGATGGCAGAAAGTAAACAATAAAACCCAATGCGATATAGTAACAAACACTTATCAATTTACTTTGATCAAAATAGTGTGCTAAATCCGTTGAGAAACCCGCATTTATGGAAGGTTAGGTTGTCGGGCCCTCAGCTCGCCCCCCCCCCCCAAGTCATTTACAGAAATCGCCAACCGTGGTATGGTGATTAAACAGTTCCGTTCACATTGTCTTAACGTTAAAGAAGCCCAGAGCGCATCGTCCAGGCAGGCTGGACGGAAGGTGGCGCGCTACTTAAACCTGTAAACTGGGGGCGGATGGTTACTAGCGTTACTGCCACCATGGCTAGCGCGAAAACACGGGTGGCGATTCCTTATTTTTGCGTTTCTGACATGATACCCGAGCGGTAACTACATATTTTTGTGTGCCTGGTGTAACGTTCCAATGACTGCATATAGTTGTTCGTATTGCAGTAACGGTGTCATCACTTGTCGGGCCGTCGAATCATGACACCGTCATTCGATTAATCACGGGTACAGGTCAAACTGCAAACTGTGCTGTTGGCTCAAGACGGCGACAGAGCTCAGTCTCGGTTTCTCAGACTTCGGTTTCAAAGCAGGACACTGAAACCTGAAGGAGGGATATTTTGAGGATGGCACTGGACGTTGAGGCCAGTGGCAACTCTCACTCAAAAAAGTTAGAACCATACCCGCTGCCAGAGACCGGCAGAGGCTCTCATTTTCCCTATTCAAATCGTACCACACGTTTTCTATACCCTGTGAGGACTCACTTGAGAACGTTTTCACTCGAGACCGGTACCCGGTCTCATGTGAAGCCACCTTGAACAGGTTTTACGTGAGATACCAGGCGGTTTCACATGAGACCAGGTACCAGTCTCGAATGAAATCGCTCCCAAACGAGTCCTCCCAGGATAATGAAAACGAGTGGTCTGATTTGAATAGTGGATATGAGAACCCCCACCAGTCTCTGAGATCGGCTACCGGTTTCATTTTTTTCTCACTGTAGCTTTTCATATGCTTTGTCGACCTAAAATCGAGGGCGAAATAGCTGGACTGATTTTGGGAAACATTGAGTTTTTCTTTTGGCTCAGCGCCAATGGACGAAATCTTCAATATGGCTTATCTCGTGCTCTGTGGAGCATTTTTACTAATGCGGCTTACGAGAAGGGCCCATTTAGTCCGTTCCCCTTGCCGTTTGAAAACTAATCCAAAATCAAAGGAGCTGAAAGCGTTCTTTGCACGCTTTTACGTATATGTATGGGATGTATACTTTTATGTATGGGATTTCATACATGGTGGTTGCTCGGAAAAGTACAGACGGAGGTATTTGTAAGCGTGTATGTTGGTGTGTTTTCAAGCTTCGGAGTCTCTAACGCACGAACGCGCGAGTCAGTCGCGACAGCAGTGGCACCATCGGGTGGGCCGACTCAGCGGACAGATTGTGGTGTAGGTTTCGAAGCGATTCGTGGCGTGTGGCACGTGCCACGTGGCGCGAGCCGAACGTTTGCAGAATTCAGTTTATCACGGGTACAGGTCAAACCGCAAGTGCTGTTGACTCAAGTCTTTAACAACATGGACCCCAACTGCTGGTCGATGCGCTTATGCAATCTACGTGGCGATCCTAGTCACGTGTTTCGCTTTGGACTGGAGGACCTCCGAGTGACGGCAGCAGTGACCTAGGAGGATGAAATCTGGTCGGTATATAGACCAATATTAGAGCTACCTAACGGTACCCAATATGATGGGCATGGCGTAGCAGGTCACGTGCAGAGCGCGCGCACGTCTTTTACACCTTTGCTTTTCTTATGGGCCAATTGCCGGGACACATACGGCGCAGTTCGGTACGATGATCGTTTGGAAACGCGGACAGGCAGCTGGACTGTCAGTTTCGTTGGATTCAGGCAGAAACGAGGGTGCAGGTTTCACGCGAAGTGCGAGGTGCCCAAGCGATTAACATCCCTTTTTCATTGCTGCCAAACGACAAACGCTAGGATGCTAAAAATTGGCGGGCAGGAGCACGTGATACGTGGCAGTTGATGCATGTGGCTGTTCCGCATGCCAAGAGTTTCAACCTGATGTGTGCTGGACGCACGCGGTGAGATGTACCCATTTGCTGCTCAGGCCTTTGGTTTGAGAACCGTCCACGCTGGAGGTGTGAAGTTTTGTGGTGAACTGCAGTCACATAAGTCATCGAGGACAAACAAAATTTAAGACAGTGGTGGGAAGTGGCAAGATACCAACCATGTGAGCGTGTAACTTGTTTGTCTTCGGATCCTCCGTTTTGGGGGAAGGTGAATGATTCATTCATTCATACCTGCATGAGGAGCACGGCGGTGTCGTTTCTTAGAGGTATTGCTGGCACTAAGCGGATGCAGAGGTCTGTGTGCGATATAGAACTTCCATTTCGACCCTAAACCAACCCTATAACTCTTCTCTTTACCTTTAGTAAAGATCGAAAGAGATGAAAGCGTCCCTTGCACGTTTTAGCGAACTGAGATTTCGTACAAGGCAGTGGCTCGGAAAGGTGCATAGCGAGGTGTTTGAGTATCAGTGTGTGTGTTCAAGTTTCGGAGCCTCTTACGTCCGAACGCGTCGGCCGATAGCGACGCAAGTGGCACCATCGCGGACGCCAACTCAGCGGACAGATTATGACGTAGGTTTCGAAGTGATACTTGGCGTGTGGCACGTGCCACGTGGCGCGAGCCGGACCTCTGCAGAAATCAGTTAATCACGGGTACAGGTCAAACGGTCGAAGCTGCTGACCCAGTATTAAGACGCGTGCGCCTCTTTTACACCTTTGTATTTGCACTGGGCCCACTGCCGAGATGCAAAAGGCGCATTGTGGCGCAATGATGGCTTGGCATAGTGAACGGACAGCTAGGCGATCAATTTCGATGGATTCAGGCCGAAAAGGGGCCGCAACCTGCTCGTGAAGCACAAGGTGCCTGAGCGATTAGGGCCCCTCCTTCATTGCCAGAAAGCTACTACCGCTGGGATGCCGAAAACTGGCGGGCAGGAGAACGTGATATGTGGCAGTCGGGACATGTTGCTGTTTTGCATGCAGTTAGCTTCTGCCTGGTGTGCGCAGGACGGACGTGCTGAGGTGTATCCCTCTGCCATTCAGGTTTGCCGACATGTGCACTGTTCGACATATACAGCTTACAGAATGATCCCATTCCAGACAGCACTTCCTCACATGACATACGTAGTCGCGTGGTTAGTGTGGAACACGCTCTGCCGCCAGTGAATCCGGCAGAGCGAGTTCGAGCCCTGCCGGCCGCCAAATACTTCCATGGATCAAGGTGTTGTTATTATGCAGATTCTTTCATGTTTGTGTTTACATGGTGCAAGTTTGCCGTTGCGTGAATCATACAATGGCTCGCAAGTGCCTCGTACTTATGGGTGAGGGTAATGCTGGTAGTTAGCGGATGCACTGCAGGGGATGCGGATTAGAGGGGGCAAGGGTAAGCTGCCCCGCCCCATCTCCAGTTGAAATTTAATATTAACCCCAGTCAAGTCAAGTACTTTATTAAAAGCCATCAGCAGCACATATGACTATTACGGCCCTCATGTCAATAAAATGCGCATATGGGCATGCAGGATAAAAAAGACATACACAGTATACAGAAAATGCAAACATAAAAGCGAGCTTGGTGCCGACGCTATGGTGTTGCGTGGAAAGAAACGAGTTGAAAGACTGGCTTGTCCCCTCCCCCCTCCCCATCTCTGAAGAGGTTCCGCCGCCGCTGCTGGTGCACAGGTCTGCGTGCGACACAAAGCTTCCATTTTGACCCCAAACCAATCGTGTAGTGCGTTGGTTTGCCCGTAGTAATGAAAGGGCGTTCGGAGAGACATCATGTGGTAGGTCGTTCCTTTTTCGATAATAAGGCTCAAGAAGTGCTCCGAAACTGAAGCCCTCTTCTTTCGGAGTGATTAATATTAAAACAGCGAATGCAGAGCTCATGGCTTATTTGCATATGTAACCTGCTCTCTGTTTAATGCAAGCCCTCATGTGATCCGGCATGCCGCGCATGAGGTATTGCAGCGTCTCCGGGCTACTGTTGGATCAGGCCGCCCAGAGGTTTCTAGATCAGTGTGTCCTCCGACGTCGCTGGCACCATCTTGTCCATCTTGTCCTGGACCATCGTCCACAGGTTTTCGATCGGGGACAGGTCTGGGCTGTTGCCCGGCCACACGCCCTTCGCCCAGAACTCGGAGAAGTTGGCTCGGCACCACTCTAGCGTCTTCTTGGTTCGATGACCTGGAGCACCTGTTGAAAGATGGCCTGCGACATGTCAGGAAGAAATTCGAGCTTGCATGAGGGACCGTTTTCTTTCCCCAGTTGCATGGCAAATGTCGCCGTCTTCCTCAGAACCTCCTCGACGTTCCAGCCGGCTGTGACGGTCTGACCTCGGGGTATGATGTGCAGGTCAGACAGCCCGCGGTGGCTCATCATCCCACACCTGGATTCAGCGGCTGCTTGACAGTCTCGGTGATGTGAACTTCAGAGCTGCGGTGCGCCCAGACGCGATCGTTCTGTCGATTGGGCCGGTGGAAGAGCTTGAAAGGCGACTCGTCGATGAAGAGGACATGCCTCCCGACGTTGATGGTCCGGTTCTGCTGCGCCTTGGTGAATTCCAGCCTTTTGCGCTTCTGCGACTTCGTCAGTCTTCGCTGGAGGCGTGGCTTGATGGACATCAGATGCATGGAATTCGTCATTTACCTGTGTACCGTCGTGTTGGAGACTGGGTGTCCCCAAGCCGTCAGCGTCCGAGCCAGTTTTGGCATCGACTGGTCCCGCTGGAGGAAGGACTTCGACAGGACGATTTTGGCCACCCTGCGCCCCGAACTCTTCCTCTCGCGACCGGAGTGCTGTTATCCAGCGGCAGTCCGGTTCTGTCGCGGGACAGCCAACGTCTGATAGTGCGATCGTTGACGCCCAGCTCCGTGGCGACCTGACCCTGAATCATTCCGCCGGGTACTATGCCAATTGCCTGGTAGCCAATCGATGATGTTTGCTGTCTCACCATCCTGGACACCGCGAAAAGGTGCGCTGAATACCATTCTGGAACTGACCCCTGTCCCCCTCCCCCGGCACTGGCCAGGTCGCTTGGCGGGGTTACATGACCAGCCGACCAGTGGTGATGTCTTGAGGCTGGGTTCCATTCGATTTGCGGCGGCCCCGGGCCAGTGAGGGTGATGAGCTACTGCAGGCTGTCTGACCTGCACATCATACCCCGAGGTCAGACAGTCACAGTTGCTAGAACGTCGAGGAGGTTCTGAGGAAGACGGCGACATTTGCCATGCAACTGGGGAAGGAAAGTGGTCCTTCATGCAAGGTCGAATTTCTTCCCGACATGTCGTACGCCACCTTCAAACAGGACGGCGCTGGTGGCCAACCAACCGGTGGCCTCATTTGCATGAGGCCACCGGAGCGGAAGGGCGTCAATATCGGGACACCGTATGTTTAAACAGTTCTTACTGTCGACCCTCTGTCTCAGGCCAAGCTGGGCTAATACGGCCAGCATGCTCGCATTTCGTTTATCGTATGAATGGGCCATATTTGAACATCGGTGATGTGTGAATGTTGTGCAACGCTCTTACCACGCGCCTAGCATACTAACATTTATTACGCAGCCCTAGAGAACTTAAGGGTGGGTCAAATGGCGATATTACATCAGGTTTCAAATCCATCTACGACTGGTTCTGAAGTCGCCGCCAAATCGTCAGTTCAATAGAGTAGTTTGTGTCATGTTACTTGATTTTATGTGAACCTTAAAACCAAATGGGTGGTCTTTACCTTTCGAATTGCCTCCGTGACGTTTACAATGTTCATTGTCATCAGGAAGATCAAACCAGGTAATTTATCGTCCTCGACATTTGAAAATTTGCAAGAGGACGTGACTCCCGGGAGACATTTCTGGTAAGGCTGAATGAGCAATGAGTACGTTGCATCAAAAAATGGCAAAATACAGAAAACACTTTTGGAAATGACTATATATCATTGATGCGCCATGACACAGGATTAGCAGAGACCTTACCATATGACACATTGAATGGAATTCAGCTGCTCCAAGTGTCAAGCAACTGTTCAACGCTGTTCAGGAGCTGGGGGTATAAATGGCATGGGACGAATCGGACCCGGCTCAAGGCAAGGGCGAAACGGCAAAGTTTAAATCGAAAGGGTACATCCCTCGGATCCCTTCTGTTGCGGCTCATCGGTTAAATAGTTCGGTACACATCAGAATTTTCATTTCACAAAGGTTTTGTACAAAAAAACGAGAAGGTCAAAGGTGGTTAACACTAGAGCGGAATAACGAAACAAATATTCAAGGGACGGTTTCGATTTATCTTTGTGACCTCCTGGTATATGGTAAATAGTATTTTCCTGTTCACCCTTGTAAATGGCACCAGATCAAACATTATTCTTCGAATGCAAGAATTTTGGCCTTTCTCTGACAGGGCAGGGGTCAGGCTTGTTTCCGGCGCCGTCCGACCCAACATCGGACAACAAGACGTTGAGCATCATTTCACGAAGCGAGTAACCTGAAATGAATCTTGCACGCTGTCAAACGCCGCCCTGCTGATTTAACTGGCCTGGTCCTAATAACTGACTACACTAACCAAAACACAGTGAAGTTGAGCATAAGGACATGAGCGCTGTCGTGCTTCAGGTATTTAAATTCAGATGGTTTACGTACGAGCAATTTGCTTTATGCAAACTTGAGCGAAGTCAGATGTAGAAAAGCTCAGGCTAAGCAGATCGGAAAATTACTCATCCAGCAAACTATTCATTTCCTTCCTGCAGGCATGATAACTCATGCCTTCTGCCCTTTCTCCGTGAAGACTGGCAACCGAGAGTCCTCAGTCAACCGCGGCACACGGAAGCCATACGAAACAACAACTTATGTAAGCAAATGGTGTCGACAAATCGCGATACTCCCTGTGTCAGAACCCAAAACAATGTTGATGGACTAGGAAGCGTTTAAATAGATCCCTTCTGACCTGCTATTTAGGGTTATAGCTTGGTTAGCTGTTTCATGTAAGGGAAATCATTTCTTCAGAGCTCCGAGGACGAGAGTTACCTAACGACATGATAATGCCTTACTGACTCACGGCATAAGGTTTCCCCTTTAGAGATTATTTTGTGCAACTATTCTCACTTATTCTCCTCTTCAAAAGAAGCGACTACGCAGTCACCGGCCAGCGACTGGGAATTCACAGTGTCTATTCCACTGGACCTGGCTGTGACCCGGACCGCGTTCGAGAACTGACTTGCCTGGATTACCCAGTCGCCTCTTGCTCCCGAACGGCGCTCGACAAGGCCGTTTTGGGACGCTGGTGGAGAAATGGCCTGGCTGACGAACGCCGCCTGGGCGCATTGCATCATCGGCTAAGTCGGGCATTCCAGCTCTCAAAGAGGCCCCCAGTCGTGACCTTGACCTGACACGCGGCGACCGTGCCGGGAGACAGGTCAGCGCGCTCGGCGCACCACTCGGCGTCGATCAATAGGTGACACTGTTGCTGCCGGCGGCGGCGCCACCCAGTGTTGCAGCAGCGTCGGCCGCGGCGACAGCAACAGCGGCGCGTCCCCGCCAGAGTCGGCACAATGAAGTCCTGCCAGTGCTTCTCAGGTGAGAGCGCCGCTGCCGCGACCCAGACGGGGAGCACGACGGCAGATTAGGTCAGATCGGAGTGCTGCTGGACGGCGGCAGAGCAGACCAACATAGCAGATCAGGTCGGACCGGCGCTGGAGATCAGATCAGGTGGCGATGGCGCCGGAGGGTGGCAGCTCAGATCGGGCCGGCAGCGAATGCTTTCACATTCAGGTCAATGAATGTGTGGTGAGGTCAGTATAATCAAACGTTGACGGCAGAAATGATGCTCCAGACGCCCACTGCTGCGAACATGGATGCTTTCCCTAGTAAGCTCGGTTGGGGATATGCTTTGTTACCAGAAAATCATGTAGGAATGGAACATGCGACACGTGTTATCAGCACAGCAGAGCAACCATTCGATGCTGAAAAATTCAAAGTGGTCGACGACAAAAACTATGTTTAACATTAATGGGGATTAACAGTTACATGTTTTCTGTTCATGAGGTCATTTTGCAGCCCCTCTACATGTCAATGTGAAAATCATGGTAAATGTTAATGCGCAAAAATCGATTTGGAATATCTCAGAGTTACGGATTGTCTACACATAGAAACGCCTTAGAAAAAAAGTATGAATATATTAGACTGCTGGTTGGAACTGCTATCGAATAAGTGCATTGACATTGGACGTCAAGGAAGTTTATTTGATGTAGAATCAGGCGTATAGCCAGAATTTTCCTCGGGGGAAGGTGGGAAATGTCAAATTTTGTGATATGCCTCGGCATATGGAAAATTTATAGGAAAGAGCGGCAGTCTGATGTAACTGGCCGCATGTTCAACACACAGGAAAAGCATGTATGTTTGCTTTTGCATCATATATTTGATCACTGTTCCGTATTCGTGCAAAGTCGCGAAATATCTAGTTTGTTATCTAGTAAAACTTTTGGTTCGGGGGCGTGTGGCCCCCAAGCCCCCCTGGCTACGTGCTTGCGTAGAACAAAGGTATTTGACTTCTGATTTTTCCATCTGACAACGGTAGTTTCCAGTCATAAACTTGCAAATTAATGGAAAAGTAACAAGACTAATATCGCACATTCCGTTCCATTAACCGGGAAAACATAAAGATAACATTGCTCGCTAGAGTACTCATCTTGCAGCTCAACCCATTCCGTCGTGTGGGAAGGACAATTTGGTTTCTCCCCCAGTTAGTTTTTATTGAATATATTGTGAACGATTTAACTTACGTTTCGGCAACTCGCGGTACGTTTCCAAACATGATAAGGCAATTACACAGCATTTTTTAAACGGTCCTTAACTTCCTGAGATATTACAGTTTAAATCCGGTGGTCACCGCCTCGCCGGGCGTCGAGAGATGTGTGGCCACCAGCGAGAAGCGGAGCGTGACATGAACTCGCATGGCATTTGTGTGTCTTTCATATTGTATCGTATTATACATATTGCATCGTACTGCATACCTATGAAGGGAATCTGAATCGTACTCGAGCTTCTAAGGCACTGCAAGCCACCAAACTGACAAAACATTTACGGTCGCCAAAGCTGTAACATAGGCCATAACATACCTCCTATGGGCTTGACCTGAACGAAAACGTAATGCGCAAGGGAGGCCAAATAGGATGATTTTAGAAAGGCCAACAGCGAGGCTCTCCAATTTCCACTTTCAGTCATCCATCACTATTAGTTTGGATTTTAAGAAGGCGAGGGAGGTCAAATTGACCTTCCTCCATGACGGGATGTGCGGGCAAGAACACCAAGACGGCCCGAGTTAAGGCACGGTTAGCTTTGTCCATTTCAGCTCCACAACGCGTTTACAGCCAGCAGCCAAGGTATATAACGTCGGCATGTTTCTTGGTAAAATACTAACAAACGTTTGGCCTTTTTCCAGCGACGACAAAGCCCGTGAAAGGAGGGTTTCTGTACCGATACAAAAGTGAGTAGAGCCGATGTCAGTGCCGGTCGCACCTTGCCGTCCTTCATTAGCAGTCGCCATGAGGCCCTTTTAGTGCCTTCCTCGCATGTTGGCGTTGGGTTCGCGTTGCGAAGGCATGAACCCAACATGCCACGTTACGTCACTACAGCGGACTGTCAACGAGGTCCGTTGCGTACGTGACACCGGGCGGGACACCACTGGACTCCCGCACGCACCTCAGAGATACCTCTGTGCTCAGATCGAACATGTCACGTGGGTTGCACCACCGTCACGAGTCATGCGCCGCACGTTTCATGTGGCACTGGTGACCGGATGCATGGCACCTGTGCCTGAAACTAGTCAACAATTTCTTGTGTGGATGAAGATCATTTTCGAATGATGATACCATCCGAAGCGTTGTGCATTAACAAAAGGCAAAGTAGTACCTGGCTGTCCATAACTATGTGATGGGAGATGTCATTTTACGATTCTTGAATCTCGCGGCAGGAAATTAATTCAGGAGGGAGATTTCACACATGGGACGCTGTGCGGTGCGCTGCCTGCCCGACTGCGCCACTCCGGTCAAGAGCCGGCCCGGCAGGCAGGCCACGCTGCTCAGGCACGGGAGCGCCGGACGAGAGCACGGGTGACGATATATAGGCCGTAAACAGCGTGGCACGACCATGTCGAACCCTCGTAACGCCCGTTTACTGCCCGCCAGCACGGCTTACGGATCAGACCGCCTTCTGCGCGCGCGGGCCCGCCTTAAAGGGCGTCGTAGCCTGAATGCTGCAAACGTACCACTGATATGCTGGCACTGGTTTGGCACTACGTACTTTGTCTTTATCTCAGTCTGTAGTGAAAATAAATAATGAGTCGAACTTCAACAAACTTCACCAAACAAAGCAACAAATGAAGTTAGGGCATACATTACGTGCAGCAGACGTCGTGAGCAGTACTCCAAAGCCACATAGTTTTGCGCTTTCAGTTTTCTTCAAGCGATGCGTCGTGATTTGTCTCGCTGACGCCGTGCCGGCCGTTTCATCACATGCTCCGGGGAGCTGCGTCGCAGAAGCAGCGCCTGTACGGGCTTGGCCGTGGGAACTGCGCGTCGGGCGGCGCACCGAGACGACGGCACGGTGGTCGGAAATTTCCGGCTCAGCCGTGGGGATGGTTCCCGTCCCCTCCCGCCGCTGCCGCCAGCTCCCAGTCACGATTCGCACTGAATCTCTTCGTGCCACACCACGGCCCCTGCAAAGCAACGTGCCGCTGCTCTGCCCAGCGCCGGTTGTGAAATGTCGGGACCACGGCACCGCTCTTTTCCCGATGCACGTGTTTATACGATGGTCGCAGCCTCGCTTGCTGCGGCCTCATTTCGCTTCTGTATACTGAGTCCAACTCTGAACCGTCAGCATAAGCTAGTGCCTTAGATATTTTGCACCTTTGTTGTAGACGATATTTGTCGATGTTTGGGCTTTGCATGTGGAACAGGTTTTTTATACGGGCATGGAACCAGAACAGGAAAAAAACGACGACTTGCTATGCATTCACTCATTGAATTACTGTACTTGACTGAGTGTCGCAGGGGTTCTGACAGCAAGCTGCCTCTAAGCCCTCCATCCAAGCGATATCGGGCAGTGCTGGTAGTGCTCCCGCATTAACATTTTGCCATTTCTGTAAAGAAATATTCAAAGTTGAGTGTTCGGTCATGTCAGTTAATAAACGAACCCGAACGAACTGTTTGCGAACAGCTTTCCGACCTGCGGCCGAAATCACGAACACAAACGAACACAACTTTTCACAAACAGTTGGCAAACACGAAACCTAACCGTGAACTGACGGCAAATGTTTTTTTTCCGTGGCATCGGGGCTGTCGCGGTGTTGTATAATTTCTGTCATGTTCTTAGCGTCCGAACCTTTTATTTCACTCGTTTCTACCGATATAAAGGCGTTGGTCTCGCTGTTTGTATCGTATGTGCGCTCGCCAATGCCCGCGACGTCCAAGCGGCCAACCAAGCTGTTGAGCTGAGCGCCAGAGCGACGACTTGGAAACCCCAAAACTGCATGACCGGAAAGGCGCAGCAAACACTTCTGTATATTGCATGTGGCAACATCACCTTCATGCCAGCGTCAACTTGCGCTGCCTGGACGGTGATCTTTCATGGCTGAGACGTGATAAAGATCTGGCCATTTTGCTATATCTCCTCTGAGACCATTATATTTCCCCTTGAGGATATTCCCCGGCTGGGAACACCTGTTCTAGGCAAGTAAACAAAAAATTCTTATTTGGCCACGATTTAACCAAATTATCTTGTTTTACTTCATTCAGGGCCTACAAAGATTAAGCCAGCCCATTCAACACCACAGTAACCCATCTGATGGTGTGAGCGCCAACTGGTTCAATCGCTGCTCGCGTTCGCGAACTGTTCGCGAACGGAGCGTGTTCGCGAATAGCTGGCCGGCAGGCAGCGAAGTCGTAAACGAACGCAAACGAATACAAACGAACAGCAGCCGTCGCCTATGTCATTACCGTTTTTAAACTGCCCGAACGCAAACTGACACGACAGGAACACCTTTGCTTCACTACCTCTGACCTGCACTTCGCACAGAGTGGCGGGGGAAGTTCCCTGCTCCCTCTGACCCGGCGCTTCCCACAGAGCGGTTCTTCGGCGCCAACTGGCGCGAGGAATACGCCATTCTGTACGACGACTCGTCGCTGCTGTGGTTCAAGAGCAAGGAGCGCAGCGAGCCCGAGGGGGCGCTGGTGCTGCGCTGCGCGCCGGAGCTGATGGCCGTGGGCGTGTTCACGCGCGCCGTGCCGCGTCAGCCCGAGTTTCCGGCCGGCACCGACATCCGCTGCGTGATGGCGCTGGGCAGTAGCGTCAGCCGCCGCGTCCAGTGGTTCATCTGTCCAGTCCGAGGACGACGCCAAGTGAGTGCCCCGCCGGCCGCCCGATGTGGACCGCTCAGGGACCAGTCGGGGGAGGGGGGCGACGTCCGGGTGGGGTAGGGGCCTGTGCGAGGGCTGCTCGCTGGCCGGGTATGGGGCGTCTATGGAGCCACGGTAACTGGACTATTGAGGGACGTCTCCAGGATGGGAGACAGGGGACTTGAATGGCCGTGGCTCACCGACCGGGCTTGGGGTGTCAGGCAGTTTCCTCTTTATGGATGGTATTGGCACTGCAGAAACAGAGACATCGCTGCTTTCCTGCAAATGTGAGTGTCATATGGATAAAAAATAGACCAAACAGAGGGGGCCATCCGTTGCCTCTTCTCCCGATGGGTTGTCATGTTTTTGATGCAAACATGCAGCGATACATCAAGCATGCATCTGGACTAAAAGTTTGGTTGACGCGTGGCTTAATGTCGTTCAGATGGCACAAGGTGTGCGCGCCGGCGACAGGTACTCGCTGATATTTCATCCTATCTAAGCCGGATATCACAGCGGCTTTCGTCTTTAGTTACCATAGCCAGAGTGGGCTCAGGAGGTCAAATGACCCCCCTTATGGTCAGGGACTTCCAAATGTTGGCTATTATCACAAATGATTTGTTCAAAAGACAAACATTTTAGGCATAAAAAATATTGTGTTTTTATTTCCAAAACCTCGAAGTGTACTATTTGATAGGGTCGGTTTCCCTAATATCAAGCCTTTTTATTTAAGCCTTGACCCTCCTCCCCTGTTATGAAAATCCTGGTTACGTTGTCGGTTTTTCCGAATGAAAATGAACAAAATGATGGATGCGAATATTCCATAAACGTTTCATCACCCATTTCTACTTGAATAGCTCAGATACGCCTCGCCAGTACAGAAAGATGCAGCCCCCGTATCTTTGACATGTTTGCCCATAGGGACTGCTCCGATTACTCGTCGCTTTCGCCCAGATGAGCATGAAACTTTTCTACGTACTCCTGTATTTCTGAAAAGTTTGACACCAGTCCCTTGGCAAGCCACGGACTTATGACCTCTTCTGAGATCAAGAACGTTGCCTACTCGCCTACCATGGTAGGTAACAATATTGGTCTGGAATGCGTGGACTCGGATAGCAGTCCGATGCAAACCAATCAAGAATGCAAGAGCAGGTCATTCACTTTAAAAAGAAACTGTGACCAGTCGCCTTCGCCCAGCTACATGAACGACATTTAACGCTGTTTCTGTGGTAAACCAGTACTTAGCACTGTGTTTGGGTACTTGTACTCTGTCTTTCCTGTCAGGTCTCAGCTTGCGCCTCCTTTAATAATGACATGGACAAAATGGTATAGCGCCAGCTTTGTTTACTGAGTTTACTGAGCGCTGTTTGTTTGAGCGAGTTTGCGTTGCAATGAATGCCTGGTATTGCGCTTAAGAGAGAATTTAGTAAACCTGTGGCAAATTATTACTTGATTTGAAATTTTGTATTCCTATAACAGTATTTTCCTTTAAAATGTCGCATGTTCTGGTCCATAAGATATTAAAGATTGTGACAAGTACAAACAAAAATAATATAGTTCAAGGTTTCGAGCTAGAAAAACCTCCTATTCTCATGTGACGGCTTACCTGGCGCTGCCGGGTAACGGCACGCTTATTGCTGTAGAAGGCAATTGCGAAGTGCTTCGAAAGGTTGGCAGCTGGCAAGTACTTGTATAGATTCAATCGGCCGCCAATCAGTTGCGGATGTGTATAATCCAGTGAATGGTTGGAAACTGGTGAGCGTTGTTTGCGAGCCCATCCAACATGCCCATGTGAGCCCCAGATGGTTTGCGGGTGGGCTTGGTGGGCTTAGTTGGGCATGGTCTCCGACTGGGCGTTTTAATGGGGCCCATGCGGGTGCTATGCGGGCCGATCTAGAAGTAAAGACTGAACGAGCACACCCATATACAGTGATACATGGGTAGCAAAAGTGCCATGCACCCTACTGAAGAAGTACAGTGCCTTTATGCGTGGAAGGTGGGGCTAGGTAGCGATAAATCGGTTCTGTCTGGCGTTAGGTGGTACAACAAACAATTTCTTGGCCTCTGGAGTTCTTTTCGAGGGCTTGCCGTGGCGAGTCATAAGGCGAAGGTCGGCATCGTTTGAAAATGTTTTAAGTGTTCTGCGTTACCACGTGTTACTCATTGTCATACATGAATGTCACTCATCACTCACCGGGGGCAAACTTATGGGTCGGATGACATAAATAATGAAATATATATATAATTAAATATCTAAATATATATACATAAAATAAAGTCATGGACCGTTCTACTTTTTGTGACCTCGGAATAGCGTAAAGTAATGAGACCCGCTGATTTACGTGGCAATAGTAGTTTCATTTCCCCGTTCATCTTCAGAAGTCGTCTTGGGCCCTCCATATACGCATTATAGGTCGCGTCTCGCAGGACCAGTGAAAACGAGAATCCACTGACGTGACATCGCTGTGTAATTTCCATGTTTTCCCGAGCAAGAATGGGATGCGGACAAGCTGTTGTTCTGCCGCCATCTTTGACCGCGACGCTGCTGTCCAATTCATCCCGACCGGCATCTGGGAGCCTGGAGCCTTTGTCAGAGATGTCAGGCGTGCGCTGCGTGCGATCTCAGCTCCCCCGGTTAGTTGCTGTCTGGTTCCAGTGGTCTTGTTTTCGCCCAGTGCACTGTCATTCGGCTAGTTCTCCCCGCCATATGGTTCGGACGACACGGCACGCAGAACTCAAAGTCAAAACGCGGTCCGTCACAGAAATCGCCATGCCGCCGGACGGACTGTGCTCAGACGCCGGCGCCGCCTCACCCTTCCGGCGACTGGTCCGCACGGCGCGTCCGTCGACGGCACGGCACGGACCGAGCGGCGGCGCGCTCCGAACGCCTGCGGGCTCAGCAGCTCTCGACACAAGAGCTGGTTTTCGAGTGGCGGCGGCGCGGCGCCGGACGCCGCGACTGCTGAACCAGACAGCACCCACTTTTCCGAAGATGTTTTTCTGCTCTGCCTCGGCCTGCAGATGGCATCCTATCTTGCTGGCGTCAACATAACGCATGCCACTTTGCCGCCAACCCTGACGCACAAGCAATAAAGCAGCTGCTGCTTCAGTGAAATATTATGCCGGGCTGCGAAACTTCCCCCATGATCAGAAAGCTGATTCACAAGCAACCTCTGAGATTTTTCATCGAAGTGCGGGTCTCCTTATACGGGGCATGCTTTTTTACTGCAGTGCATGATCCAGCGTACTTTCCATTTATATTCCTTCCCATTCTTCGAAAATGATTTTTGCCGAAGTCGATGCAAACACTGAATTATGGGTCTGTTTTGTAACGGCAGATCAGGGTTTGGATACTATACAGGTACTAGAAAGAATCATATTAAGACAACATGGAAACAAAGAAACTGTGCAGATTTCGGTAAACAAGGAGGGCACTGTGTTTTAACCCGACATTGATTGGGTTATTTCGCCACCTTCCATTGACTGGGGGGAGGGGGTGTTTAGCACCCCCCCCCCTCTATTTCGAGAACCAATCGCCCGATTTTGCTGATTCAAACGGCAGTCAAAAGCGCCGAGCCGTGCGGCCCTGTGGCATATATTTTTTGTTTCATTTTTGAGCCAGTGATGACGCCACAGGTCTGGTCGAACACCGGAATTGGCGTTTTTCTCCCGAGTTATCTAATCGCGATGATAAGCAGACCGATACTGAGGTCTGCATTGCAGTATGTCTGGTAGCCTCGTCTTGCATTCTTAGTGCCACCTGATTAAAGGTCATCAAAGTTCGAGGTCAAAGGCTAGGTCAGTTTTGACTTCCGTGATAATGGGTCCTGCCATACTTATGTCCTGGTCGATTTGACACGGAGATTCTAAAAAAAAACACTTTAAGAGATTTAGGCGCAATTAAACCCTTGAAACCGCTCTAATTACCGTGCACATGCAACACTGTAGTATTTCGTAGTTTCATACTCGGAGTATCACGAGCACACTAGTGACCTCCATCTGTAACGTCTGAATGAGTCTGTAATTCAATTTGGCCTGTGTTACACATTTTAGCGTAATGTTGCACAATGTAACAAGTTCCGATATCCTCAAACCAGTTATCCAGAACATCAATCGGACGCCACCAATTTAGTCGCAAAGCCGAAATCTGTATGAAACCCTCCAAAGGTCACTTTACAAAACGAAACTGCTATATTCCAAGAAACTCCTGAGTTGTATGTGCAATATCCTGCAAGAAAATTCGATAATCCCTACGGCTGTATACAAAAATCAGTTAAGCTAGTTTCATTTGGAAATGGAATTAAGACTCGCTGACTCCGGAAAGTGGAGAATGCATATTTGGTCTGGAACGACCTAGCAAGATGTCAGGATGCTCCATATTAGGCTTTCAGGCCATGCTGATACGCAAGGGAAGCCACAGTCGCCATGCATTGTAAAAGCACGCAGAATACGGCGGCGAAGCAACATTGAGCGTCCAATCGCAAAATATGGCTTTGTTTATGGCATCATTAAGGCATGACTTAGGATGACCTTGTTTCCAGTTTTTTTTTTGTCAATATGTGCACAAGTGATGCATGAAAAATGCTTAAAAGTGTCAAGATGCTGCGTTTGTTCGTTGGGAAATAATGAAGAAAGGCGCCATGGGGAGGGGGGCGTTAAACACGTCAATGGCGAGCCAAGGCCCAGTCAGTGGCAGGTTAAACGACCATGTTTTTGGCAAAAACATGGTTTGTGTTCGGCACTGGATCGTACAGTGCTAAATTATTTCGCCTGATTTTCACTGCCACCTAACATGCCAGGTGTCAGTGAATCATACACGAGGATCTCGTTAAAAAACAAGGATCACGAGGATCGCGTCGCATCACGAGGGCCTCGTGGTGCGGTTTAACACGCCATGTGTTACAAGGTGCTACAAGACATCAGTGCGGTGAAAGAAAACAGGGTGCGTGGTGATATGCCGTGCTTGTGATATGGCACGGAATAACATCAATGGTTTCTCGGCTACGAATCTGGACCTGAACCCAGCCTGGTTACAGATATCCCTTTACTGAAAACTGACTTTTGTCCAGACCTCATTTTTTAAAATGCATGCGGTTCCTTCGCACTATTCCTAGACAACATGGACATCTCAAGGCCAAAAAGTGCAGTGTTTTATTGTATGTTGCTTCTGGTAAGTTGGGACGGTTACGAGGCAGTCTGGATGATCATTACAAGATTTGCCTTAAACGGATCAGCTTGAGGACGTATTGGCCGACGGACCTTTTTTGTCTCAATGCATAGGTGCTGCACGATTCGGATGAAAGCTGATTCATGCCTTTTATCTGGAGCCATATCTACTTTTCCTTCTTACTGCCTTTTTTCTTGAACATATTCAGGCGCCGGACCCCGTGAACCTTATAGTGGTAAACAATAAAACGATATCACTGTAAGAAGCAGTTCCATGCTTCCCATGAAACTAACACCGCAGTCAAATTTTCACATGTTGCCAGTGAACCGGATTATCAATAGAATCCTACACGGCGTGGAAAAGACAGCATTTTCAGCGCTGACAGCTATTCGACTGTTTGACCCCGCACACCGTCTGTTTTGGACGACATGAACGAGACGCTTCCCGTTTTCCAAGGGACTGATTGTTTTGCCAATCGGTGTTGAAGATTCCAACAGTTCATCTCAGCGGTCCCGTCCGAATAAAGACTCCAGAGGCCACGGCATCAGCCCATGATGACTTTTGCCTGAGCTGGAGAGCCGGTGTATGGGAATCCACATTTAGTGCGGCCGCAGAATTGAAAGCGTTCCGTTCAGGCAACCCATAATGCCTTAATCTCTATAAATTTTAATTAAGATGGCCTGGGTGGCGAGAGTCGTAAATGCGGCGAAATGTCAACGAAATGGCACATGAGGAACCGTCCAAATGTGATCACATCACCAACTCAGGCTCCCCGTAGGCTGGGAAAGGTTAAAGATAATTCGTTTGATGTCTTTGGACATATGCAGCATGCTGCCCGCATTCGCACTGATATTTCAGATCATAGAGGTAGCAGCCCACCCAGCCTGCCCGTTGAAAGTAGGAGGGTGGCGCTTCCAAATTCTGAGAATGTTAACATTAACCGCATGATATTTCTTGGAGAGAGGATGAAAAAGTTTTTCGCCTGCAGAACTTTAAAAACGATCCTACACAGAGGTTTGCAAGGAATGCTTGTTCACGTATGGATCTTTTATGAGTTTCTTGTGGTAGTCATAAACTGCAGTGTTGTCAGTTTGAGGAGTTAAAATATTTTCTTTTTTAATGCACTCAAAATGGCGCCTGCAATTTTAAACATTCCCAGGACCTTTAGTGGATGCCTTTAGTTTCTTCACAATGCAACCCCTTGCCACGTTACCCAGAAACAATTTCTGTGTAAGAAATTAATTTATCATAAAAGCCGTTTGACGTAATAAGGGCGCGCGTTTTCACATAAATATGCCTTGTCTATGTGGTATGCATCAAGACGGCAAATTGCCCGTATTCAACCCGTATTGAAACAAAACAGTTAGGGCTTCTGTCTCAAAAGTACTTTGTTACGTCAAAGTATGAGCACGTAGACTGTAAAAGGGAACACATTTCATCTGATGAAAAAACTTCAGGCACCAAACAGCAACAAACAAGCGTGGTCAGACCCTGTGATCGTCGCTAACACATGAATGCAGCAATGGTCTAGACGTTACTTCAGGAATTACGAGCGCTTTATTACGCCAGATTTATTACGTCACCACCGACTCAGTTTGCGGGACGCTCACAACTGGAGATAAAATTTCGCGTGGTAGGTTTTTTCATAGGCCCATACAGCATCGCATGGAGCACAGGCTGTGTCCCGTTATTTTCTCTGTTCCTTAGTGGTTTTGCTTTCCTGCCAACATTTACAGCTTATCCCGGTCATGATTTACGGTCGGTAACGAGCATTTCCTCTGAAATTGTGTTGCATCCATTTACACGACACAGTCGCGTGGCCTAGAAGAACTTTAGTGTGAAGCGCACTAATAAACATAGAAAATACAAATAGCAAACCATTTATAAGCACAAGAGCCAAAAGACGAACTTTTTCACTCATGCCAGATTCACATTAATTACAGCGCAAGGCCCCCATAAAAAAATATCTGCACGCAAGGTGCCAATTCGGGTCGTAGCCGGAGAACGTTCCTCAAGCCAAGGGTATTATAACCATGGCACATTTCCTACCAGCACGCTGGTTCTATTCAACATGGCGACGCGCTAATCACGCAACCCTGACGCCAAGTAGGCAGTATCAAGGTACATGAGCTAAGGGAATATTTTTTCGTTAAACGTCTACCCGGGCACTTGAAAAGTTGCCAGATTTCCGGCCAGGTTCGCCAGTAATCATCCGCAAGGTTGTGCATTTCCTTCATGCTCCCTTCACTTGTTGCTAGACATGGCAGCTGAAGTGGCGCAGAAGTATCGAATAATGCTTGTTGTCCCTCACACTTATTTATAGGTCAGCCTTCTTCCACGGCCTTGTTTAGTGATTCAGGTCAGATATCTTTCCGTGAGGTTATTTTGTCAAACCAAGTCTGCATACCCATCCACATACCTTCTTCAGGTTACGAGAGCGGCAGACACGTTGAAACAAAAGCTACAGTGTGCGGCGATAGCGAAGCTCAAATTCGCCGAATTCAGCTCACGTCACTATGCGCCTTCGCTCGCCTGGCTCACATCTTTCTCGGCGCTCAACGCTTTATTTCCGACTAACGAGACGACCGTGCATATCGCCGGCCGAAACGCGACCTGAGTTCGGGGTTGGCTCCTCAGCCATGACATATGAAACACTGCAGTGTTCTGAACTGCGGGAGCAAACCAGCTCGCCAACAAACAAACGTTTCAAACATTAATGTGTACCTCCGCGAGCACTAGCCACACAGCCAGTCCCAGAACGGGCACCCGTATTGGGCCTGGGACCGAAAAGGGTCAGCCAGGCACGGGGGGCCGTGTCGTGGAGTTGCACGGCACGATAAAGATCCTCCAGCGCCATTTGGTTTGGCGCCCGAGGTAAAATTGCTTCGTATTTCGGAACACCTAGGTGGTGGGGTCAGGGTCCAGCAGCAGGCTCGGCTTAGCATGGACTCTGATCCCAAAACCACCCACTTCAACACATTCTGGCTAAATTTATTTTTAAAAAAATCGCTAATAAAGGCTTCCTACGAGTGCACTCGTACACAAGGAGTGAAGGAATTCTTTGCTCCCTACCACTGCTGCTTGGATCAGTCAACGCCTTCGTTGCAAAACCTTCCAGCTTTGGCAAGGTATAAAGCAGTTGTGGACCACTGGATCTGGCCAGCGACCTCACCGATGAGACCCGGTCAGGCTGGCCAGAAGCCGTCAAATAAACCGCAGAACACCCAAGGAGATTACAACACATTGCGTATGGCATACAACTCCTGTTTTTTTCCTAAGGCAACTCCTGTTTTTTTTTCAGGCTTGTTTATATCGTAACCCAGTCATTCTGTTTTATCACGTCAACACACACATTTGCAGAACCAACTGTAGTCTTAATCCGTTTTGTTTTAAAAGCAGGCCAGTTTGGCCAACCTGACCGGGGATCTGGCAGCTTTTCAAGCGCTCGTATCAACGCTGCTATGGATGCGTTTTCCCTAAGCGGTTGAGTCGCGTTTGCGCCGACTCACGACGGCACTTAGAATATCCAGGGGCTCATTTTCCGTACTTCTGATAGTGCCGATAATCAGCTGGTTGCCGTTCGGGAGGGTAGTTGCCACTATGGCTCTCTCCGACATCCTGAATCTGCTGTGGATAAAATCACGGATTCAGTCAAAGCCTGAGAACGTGAGCACAGACGCAGCCAAGGGGGCTCATGCCCTCCTCCCCTAAGGCCCAAATTTTTTTGTGAAAAGCATAGGACATCGTCTTCCCAGCAGGCGGATTTGGTGTGATTCCAGTTCACACTTAGCTCCGGCCCTCCCCCGTAAGGAAAATCCTGGCTGTGCCTCTGAACGTTAGGATTATCTTTCTGTTTTTTGTGACCTTAATCTCAAATGCGTGATGATTGAATGACCTTAAACTGGAATGCACAGGCAAAGACCCGACGACTTTTCTTATGTGAGTTAATTCACGCTTGGAGACTGATGGGGCAACATGGTCCATTTTACATTCTGTTGTCGACATCATATGACAGCACTTATGTGCCGACGTTGAACTTGGCGGCTGTGCTATTTTCCAGTTCCGAGTGGTTGGGAGAGGGGGGGGGGGAATTTTCTGTCTGTGTCAAGAATCAATGGTCGCATTCCGATAATGTACAAAAGGAAATCAATATTCCGCCGTCATGAAGCGTCAGGTATACTTCATCTGTTGACCCCACCGATGATGTCAAACGTCATGTCAAAGCCCCATATTTGACGATTATTTGTAGAATGCTTGCAAAAAAACGTTAACAGGACAGTCATGGTAGAAATTGAGCACATGCGTCATCATTTGGGTTAATGTCCAGTATTTTTTGCGAACAACTGACCCTAGTTCAATAACGATCACGAGGCCACATTAAGTAATTATGTTATCAATGATGTGACCTAATGTTAGTAGTTCAGAACTTCATGAGATATTTCCTATAATTTGCCTCAGGAAAGAGGCTAAATCAGCAATATGCCAAGGCACTCTCTTATCTTCTTTGGCCTCACCTGGTCCCTCTGGTTGATTCCAGGTCCCAATTCTGGTCCCTTCTGACTTGCACAACCTGCTAATTAGTCTTTGTGTCACTCCCGGTGATCCGTTTGAAACTCACGTCAAAATGGCAAGGCAAATGCCGCAGCCTCACCCTTAGTCCAGACATGTCATCATCCTAGGTCAGCCTATTTGGCGTCATTAGCTGAATCATGGATGCGGTTTTCACCTGCTGTTTGGACTCACATCATTTTGTTTTCCTTGAAACACGAAAGTCGCTGGTCAGGGATCGTACACAGGTCAGTAGTTTGGTCATGTTTGATTTCACCCGAGATCAAGGACGATCATCTGTGGACACCATACACAGTCAATTATCTTCCTATCTCAGAGGAATCTGACTAGCTCTGGGGACCAGCATAATACCGATAAGAAGAAACATCTAAGATTTTTGAACTTCTCATGAGATTTAACGCCAGAAACATGCGAACTTTAAAGCCCAGGTCGTAGCTTTATGTGACCTTGTGACCTATGGCGACCATAGGGCGACATTTTGGAGAAACATCCTTTTTTCGTGTCAAAGTAATCTCATTGAATATTGCATGCTGCCTCTGTGTCCGGCATTGTTCCATCTCTATGTCCGGCAGTGTCGTATCTCTGTGTTCGGGAGTGTCCTGACCCTGTGTCCAGCTGTGTTCTACCTCTGTGTTCGGCATTGTCGCATCTCTGTGTCCGACAGCGTCCTATCTCTGTGTTCGGCAGTGTCCTGACCCTGTGTCCAGCAGTGTCCTACCTTTGTGTTCGGCAGCGTCCTGCGTCTGTATTCGGCAGAGTCCTGTCTCTGTGCCCGCCAGTGTCCTACCTCTGGGTTAGGCAGTGTTTTGCTCTGTGTCCGGCAGCGTCCTGCCTCTGTGTCTGGCAGTGTCCTGTCTGTGTCCGGTGTTGTCCTGCGTCTGTGTCCGGCAGCGTCCTGCCTCTGAGTCTGGCAGCGTCCTGTCTGTGTCCGGTGTTGTCCTTCCTCTGTGTCCGACAGTATCCTTCCTCTGTGTCCGGCAGTGTCCTGTCTCTGTGCTCGGCAGTATTCTGCCTCTGTGTCCGGCGTTTCTACCTCTGCCCGTCAAGGTCTGTGTGTCCGGTAGTGCCCTACCTCTGTGTCCGGCAGTGTCCTGCCCCTGTGTCTGGCCGTGTCCTGCCTCCGTGTCGGGCCGTTTCCGATGTCGTGAGTGCGGTTCCCGGCTGCCGTGACCGGCGTTAGTTTCGGTGCCATTTCCGGCCCGGTTGCGCGGCCGTGCTGGCGTGGCGCGAGCAGCGGACGCTCGCCGCCGTCCGGGGCAGCTGGCGGCGGCTCAGCCCGGACCGGTGTCGCCGCTTACCCGGAGACGGAGCGACACGCTGGGGCGACGGTGGGCGCGCGGCGCGGCGCCTGGCGCACGAGATGTTACCATGTTCCGAGTTTTCGCCAGGAGCCAGCCAGCTGCGCAAAGACCGGGCACCGCCGCCGTCAATGCTGACGGCGCAGGCCGCCGCCGCCGCTGCCGCCGCCGCCGCCGCCGCCAGCAGGCAACCGCTCTCGTGCCCGGTGTCGATTTCGGCAGGCGAGCGCCGCGGTTGATCGGGCGGCGTCGGCCCGTTTAAGACCGGCATTAGCGGCTGGCTGACGTGGCGGTCTGAGACGTGAGGCCATCAGGGGCTGCCGCTGGATGTGCTTTTACCGAGTGATGGCGGGCGCCGAGCTCGCCGGCTCTGGCACGGCCATCGCAGTCCGGCTCTAGCCCGGCTTTTGCAGTCCGGCTCTGGCTCGGCTATCGCAGTCCACCGGCTCTAGCCCGGCTTTTGCAGTCCGCCGGCTCTGGCTCAGCTATATCAGTCCGTCGGCTCTGGTTCGGCTATTGCAGTCCGGCTCTGGTTCGGCTATTGCAGTCCGGTTCTGGTTTGGCTATTGCAGTCCGGCTCTGGCTCGGCTATATCAGTCCGTCGGCTCTGACCCGGCTATTGCAGTCCGGCTCTGGTTCGGCTATTGCAGTCCGGTTCTGGCTCGGCTATTGCAGTCCGGCTCTGGCTCGGCTGTTGCAGTCTGCCGGCTCTCGCCCGGCTATTGCAGTCTGCCTGACAAATGGCTCTCAGAGGTGCCTGCTCAACAGCAGTTCATCCTCGCGTCACGTAATATCGCGCATTTGTTGGATGAAGGCAGACAAGGGAACAGTTTTCAAACTCAAAAGAGGTACGGAGTTTATTTATTTCCATTGTGAGGTTACTAGTGGTGACATTTACGGCCACGATGTATGTTCCTTGCATTAGTCCCAAAACAATGAGTCGAAAGATTTTACATTATTATAGCCAAGGAGGCCCTGAAGTGGTACTTTGTTTACAGATTGTAATCGTGACTGAAAGAATTTGTACTCATGGATTGTAGAGTTACCTAGCTTGCCTTCTTTCTTACCTCTTTTCAACATGTTCATCAATTTCTTATCATTTACGCCATTTTATTTTGTCTTTAATATCGGGCAGCTTCTGCCGTCCAACAGTGAGATCTGGGCACAACGGCCGCAGACTATGCTCCCCTGAACTGGACTGCCGGACATTGTGCTCCCCTGACCTGGACGGTGGATGGCTGCACTTCCCGGGCCTGGACGGTGAATGGCTGTGTTTCCCTGACCTGGACGGTGAATGGCTGCGCTCCCTGACCTGGATGGTGGATGGCTGTGCTTCCCTGACCTGGACGGTGGATGGCTGCGCTCCCCGGGCCTGGACGGTGGATGGCTGCGTTCCCCTGTCCTGGACGATGGATGGCTGCGCTCCCCTGACCTGGGCGGTGGATGACTGCGCTCCCCTGACCTGGCGTCGCGCCATTCCACCGTAATGGTCGCTCGCCGTTGACGGCTGACTGGCTGTCCGAGCTTCCCCCGTCCCTAGCTACCGTGGGCTATCGTCTCGGACGTGCGCTTTCCGCTACGTTTCATTCATTACTGTCTCATCTATTTTGACTTTGGGCGTTCCCATGGCAATCCGGGCCGGTTGTGTCTGGCACTCCGTCGACTTGACGGGACCTCCCGCTGGACATCCCGGGCCGTGAATCCTGCGGTCGCGGGGAGTCTCGTACCTAATTCAACCCGGGCTCGGTCTGGAGGGAGACTACTTCCCGGGACCTGCGGGAGCCGCACACCGCCATCCGGCGCCCGACATTGATTTTCACCGGACCGGCCGGCACGCTGCCCCGCGGCGGCAGCGCGGGAGGGGCGGGCGCGATGCCTGCTTCATTCGTCTCTCCGGCGACGTCCAACACAGCCTCCATGAATTCGGCTGTAGGAGATTGGCCGAACGCGAAGGCGATTTGGATTCGGAGCGGCGAAGCGTCGGCGGTGACCTGTCTGCCGGCGGAGCTGGACAGGACGTGTTATGGCGTGCAGATGCGTGCCGTTTGACGACCGGCAGCAGGGACTACCGCTTCAGGAGCCACCACAACGTTTTCTCTGTCCTTGTTTTTTTTTTGCGGGCTCTGGTGGTGAGGCGTGTCCGCGTGTTTGACCGCGTGTCATTCGCTGGCGGACCTAGTCGTCTGGCGAGTCGGAGAACGAGACGGTCGGCACCGCGCGAACTAATTCCGCCGGCCGAGCGTGCCGGTCTGTCCGCGGCGACGGCTGAATTGCTGCCGTCGCCGCCGGTCACGCCCACGTCGTTAGCGAGAGCGGCTGAAGAGGCTGCTGGCTCCGGCTGGCCGGCGGACAGGAGCGCAGTTCTGTCGCCGCGGCTCAGCCTGCGATGAGAGGCGTCGAACGCTCTGCCTTCGCTGTGTTCTCCGCTGTGCGTTCACGGCTCAGTTGGCCTCCTGCGCTTCCAGAGACGAAGGTTTACGCTGGTCCTAGGAGAATCAAGCGCCTGATCAGCTTCATTTTCATAGTGTGGCCGGGAGCAACTTTACTGCATTCAAAAACACCACGCAGCTCACCAACGTGAGACATTTCCGTCGGCATGGCATCATTTCTCTTCTTGACGCTATTACGCTTTGCCGAGCTCAATTGTGCTCAATCGTGCTCAATTGTGCTCAGTTGAGCTCAACTGCCGAGCGTGGAAGGGGCCGAAAATCCCCTCATGCCAGATACAGGCCGGCACCTTCTCTGAGCGGCGGCGGCTGTACCCTCTGGTGCCGCCGAGCCGGCCGTCCGGCTGCGTATGGCTGAGCGCCAGGTTTCTCCGTCCTGGAAGCATTATTGATTTTTGGCCTTTAGACCCAGTTGGCCGCCGCCGGCGGGCTACGTAATGCGGCCCGTCCGACGCTTTGGTCCCAGGGCGCCGACGAGGCAGGTCTATGTCGCAGTATGCACGCTGGTCACGTGGTCTTGCCTGTGTCGCAGTAGACAGGTCACCTGGGCTTACCTGCGTCGCAGTTGACTGGCCATTCAAGTGACCTTACCTGTGTTACGCGAGGCTGGTTACCTGAGTTAACCCGAGCGGACCGGCCACTCAGCCTGGCCGATATGCGTTGAAATAACATCGGCTTCGTTGTTTTGTATTTCATGACCCAGAACGCAAATGACAGCATCAGGTGCACATTTGCCCGCCTTTGATAGATGGACTTTACGCCATCTTTTGCGTCCATTCTGTTTTTCCGAAATTTGGGATTCCGATACCGTATATGTCAGCGCAACGGAAGGCGACACATGAGTAAAAGCGCATGCTCGATAGTTATTTTTAGTCTCCTTGTTCGTCAATGAACAGAGAAATATCATCCAAGTCATGTTTTTTAACAACGCTGAGTAAGAAAACGGGACATGAATGGGGCACGGCGTAAAACGGAATGTCGCCGTATCTCGGTTCTGCGCTGTTCTGCTTGCTGGGTGATTGGTCCACTCATCACTTACCTCAGAACTTTCAATGTCTGAGATGGCCGAATCGAATCGGCGCGTTATAGCCAGTTTACAATTTGCAGCCAGTTTTGCAAGTTTTTTCTTCTTTTTTGACGGTCTGATGTAATTCTTTGGGGCGACAGTTTCCTGTGTGCGGACTATGAGTGGAGAAATCTTTTTGATACCGTCTCACCTTAACAAAAAGAATTTCCGCTCTCAAGCGAGACTTTTCCCCTGCATTTCAAGTCAAACAAGGCGGAACAATTATTTCAGGAATATCTTTCTGGGTTAAGTCCCTGTGGGGCAAAGTCGCATCGTATGCTGTCAGCTAGGCAGAGAAGGTCCTCGTTTTTGCTCGAGTCACATGTTGCAGCAACATAGGGACAGCAACATGAATATGCCTCTGGTCCTCTGGCTGAGACAAACTTCGCAGACATGATGAGGTTTACCAAAAGGTCTTGGTTGTACGTCCAAATGAGTCGGGGCCACTGGCCACAAACCTTAATCCCCGAGTTGTTCCACTTCCCACAATAATCTAACAAATATTGACAATGCATAGCTCCTGCGCAAATCTTTCCTTTGTTTCGTGTTGCTTTGGTTTTGGTGAACCATAGCGGATGGTGAAAACCTTCCGCATCTAGATTGTTGTTTTAATTCGCCAGCAGTGCGACTCGGCTTGAGCCAGCCCTGGACAAGCTGTAATCAAGTATGTAATCAAAAATGCAATCAAGCTGAAATTCCAACATGATATTTAAGCATTCAAGCCCTTTTCCTTGTCTGTTCGTACCACTGCGTCGCCTGATCGCAAGTTCCCCGAACAGCTATTCGCAGGGGAGTAATTTCGAGGTACGTTTAGGCAGCAGAATAATCGGCGACCCCGCGTCGCGAGCCTCGTCATGCTTTGTTATGCCCTGGAGCAGTTGGCCCTCTTCCCAGAATACTTCGGGTCATTCTCCGCCGATGCGTCCAGTGTCCACCGACGAGGCCGAATTATCGGCCGGAAGTCGGTCATTTCCGGGGTCCCGGCGCGGCGGGCGCCGGCCGCAGTGGCCGCTGTTGTTTGTTCCGGAGCGGTGGAGACGGGCAGTCGCCAAGGTCCCTCTGGCAGCCGGCTGACAGAGTCCCTTCATCTAAATTAATTTTTTTGCTGCCTTGAAGTCATTTGATGCTCTGATGCTCTTTACGCCTTCGAAGAATTACTTTGTTTCGCGTTTAAAGCTTTTTTCAATTGAGTCTTTTTTCGCCGACTGCTGTGATAGTCGAGCTTTGCGCACTATGACGAGCGGATGTTGCGAGAAAGATATGCACAGGAGATCATTCAGTTGAGTGTTTCGCAATATGCGGATTTTTGGCTCAACATGTTCTGCTCTCGTCGAAGAGGCCAATGCCTGTAGACTATATTTCTGCGTCGGTCGATGACCATGTGCCTTACGATCCCATAAGTCGTCTAGCCAATGCTTAACAGTTTAATCGTGGTCTTACAATTAGATCACACATCAATGGAAGTTTTACATCGATTCCTTGACATTAAAAAGTGTCAAAGGTAACAATTCACCGTTCGGTAGGACAAAAACCTATCTCAGGAACGAGTACTTTAAAAAGTGACCCGAAGTCAAGCCAGACCACCATAATCGCTCCATTCGGTTCGACCGTTGATGGAAGGTCGGCTAGTGCACTGGCCGATGGACGCTCCACCACTGCAGTGGTGTAGAGTCGGTCAGTGATGGAGGGTCATTGTAGCAGAGCTCTCTGCCTAGCGTGATAATTTTGCCATTGGCGACCTTGTCTGAGCCAGTCTTTTTTATCGACACAGTTCTTGCAGCCTTTACTTTCTGTTCGCGACTCGGCGCCGGAGTAGAGGCGAACCAACGTTGCTCACAAACACTGTATTATCTTCTTCCACATGCTGGCATTAGGCGCACTGTCACTTCTCGCACGTACGCTACGGACACCGTCGCTCCTGACGCTAACACCACGAACACTGTGACTGTGAGTGCTACCACAGTCTACCAAGCGGAGCACCACTAAGCCTGAGCTTGAACCTAAATTAACGTACTGAGTGAAAACCGGCGCTGCTTGCATACTACCTACAAACGGAAATTTTTCAGGATATGATGCGATTATGATGTCATAATGATGCCATTTCTACCGATTAGAACGCTGGGTTTAACCTGAACATTCCAGAAGGACAAGAATAAGCCAATGGGGAAGTGAAGGAACATTTTGCAATTTCCAGAGGTGGCTGATGAAATGATTCTGACGTTTCGTGCTGCGAGAGCGCTTTCCGCTTCTGAAAAAGAATGAGTTGCCTCGTGGCACTGCGGCACGACTGATCTACTCGAAACATTAATGGTTAGTCAGATGTCTTTGTCTGACTGCCTTCAATGACAACTTCTGAGGACGAAAATGAAAGACATTTAGTTGCTTCATCGTCAGAATTGAAAGATTTTTGCGAAAAATCCCTACCATTTTGAGAGATTTGGCAAACGTTGATATTTGAATGCATTCCGATACGAGAGCTTCAAAGCTATGAAGTGAACTTTGTTACCGTCGGTCAGTGGGGGAGGGTCGGTCAGTGGTGGAGGGTCGGTCATTGGTGCAAGCCAGTCAGTGTTGGAGAGTCGGTCGGTGGTGGAGGATCGGTCGGTCCATGGTGGAGAGTCGGACAGTGATGGAGGAACGGACATTGGTGGAGGGTCGGTCAGTAGTGGAGGGTCGGTCATTGGTGGGAGGTCGGTCGTTGGTGGAAGGTCGGTCATTGGTGGAGGGTCGGGTCACTGGGGACATTTAGTCAGTGGCGGCGGGAAATTACGCTGTGGGAGGGTGCTGGACCGTACCAGTGTGTTGCTTTTTGGCTGTTCGCTAGGCGCCGATCACTAAGGTAGCCATTCTGTTTCGTTTCAGTGCCTGGATGACGGCTATCAGCAATACGGTGAGACAGGAGGGCGTACGTCAAGCCTTACCGCCCATCCAGGAGCAGCCATCTCGGCTGGGGCTAGATGAACTGAGCAAAAGATGGAGGGGGGCGTCATACAGAGTTCCCAGTCTGGACTTGCCAAAACTTCAACCACGGCATAAAAGCAATCTGGGCTGTGTTGAATGGCATGTAATCCCATTTTATCTTTTGATTTCATTTCTCGTGGATCTTGTGTTAGTTTGGTGCAGGGGAGCAGGAACCGGTGGGAGGGAGGCTGGGGCAACTGCCCCCACCCCCGCCCCCTTTCCAAGTTCGGACAACATTTAACATTAGCCCTATGGCGGTGAATGAAAAAAAGAGGTAAAAATCATGTTTGCCCCTCCCCTGCCATCTGCACAGAGGTTCCGATGCTTCTGGTTCGATGAGCATCCGTTAGTATTTCTGCCAGTAATGTGTCAAAGGGGAAAGATATTTCTTTACCCGTTCAACTCGCATGTTGCTGGGGGCCCTCCTTTTGCCTTCTCTTTGCCTTTTTTCTTTTTTGGGAATAACAGCCGAACAGTTATGGCCAGGAGCCCTAAATTTTCAGCATTGTTACCTGAGCAGCACAATCACATGTTGGTAAAAGCTAGTTTACCAAGTCGTCATAGATCAGATCAGGGGCGTTGATTTCTGTAAATGATTGGAGGGGCGGAGCCGAGGGCCCGACAACCTAACATCCCCCAAATGTGGGTTTCTCAACGGATTTAGCGCTCTTTATTTTGAACAACGGAAATCTGCGACATTTTTGTTACTACCTATCAAATAAAAAATTACATTTTTGCCCATGCATATAGGTGTATATATAGATGAAAGATAGACAGATAGATATATGCATCGCTTTGGACTTAACTGTTTACTTTCTGCGCGTCTGTTATCTACTGCGGCCGTTATTTTCGTTATGATTGCTCACTTCCCTTTTAAACCGGTAAAAAATATTGGGGGGGGGGGCAAACCAACATTGGGTGGACCCAAATCAACATTGGGTGGGCCCAAATCAACAATGGGTGGGCCAAGGCGCTCCCAAAAGAATACAAATCGACACCACTGGATCAGGTCATTTTACGCCACATACGTAATCGTAACAGAACTCTATGATACTGATAGCACTCCGTTATCCGTCTTTTCATTTTGGCGTGGCTTGCAAGAACCTCATCAGTGGATGGCACAGAGACCAAATGTGAGGTCACGCATGTCATAAGTGACCCCAGTTGAGGTCAACAACAACAATGGGCGCCGAATGACCCTGCAGTCGGTGCGCCCCTAAGCCGCAATAACCAACCGAGGTCAACAATGGTCATCTGTTGGCATCGCCCGGTGACAACGTAGTCTTCGAAATTGTTGTAGCAGCAGCATTTGTAGTGTTTCAGATGCAGGGAACCAGTGTCATTGTTTAATTTCTCGTTAAGATGCTGTAACAGCCTCGTATGAAATGTCAAAAGACTGGTCATGCCTTGTTTGGCTGCATGACTTAGGATGAAGTTTGGCCACATTTCAGAACAATCATTTCTGGAACAATCATTAGAACAAGGCATGTCGTGGGAAAATACCAATGCTCATCAATCATACAGACTCTGTCGCATCACTCAACTTTCGTTGTAACAATAGCAAGAGATAACGCGCCCACTAAGATGTGCCGTAACCATGGACACTCACATTCAATGTGCGTGTTCATTAGCTTTAGAAACGTCTCGCATGCATCATAAATGTTGATAAAACAAGGATTTGACACTCAAATCCGGATCTGTAAGCACGCCACTTAACTACGTTTGCCTGTAACTGGTCATGGAAACATTCAGTACAATCTGGATTTGATCCCGCATGGAAATCAAACTTTAATTCAGTCCTGTCATGAAAACGGGATTAACGTGCCATTGGTTCTGTCATCTTTTTATATCAAACGGACGTTGTATATTTATTTATTGCACGCGTCTGGTTAGTCCGAAATTATCACTTTATGCCAGAGGCGGGCCAAACTCACCACCATGTTGTCAGTGGTGGACCAAATGCACCACCGTAATGTCTGAGGAGGACCAAATACACCACTGTGACGTTTAAGACGGACCAACCCCATCACCCTTACGTCTGGGGCGGACCATGCTCATCACCCCGACCCGTGATGTGGACCAAACCATCGCCGTGACGTCTGAGGTGCACCAAACCCGCCACCGTGATGTCTGAAGTGGACCAGATACACCACCTTGGCGTGTGACGTGGACCAAACCGTGACGCCTGAGGTGGTCCTAGACCGGCGGCGGCGCCATCAAGCCGACCGTTCCCGGACGGGGCTCCAATCTTCATCGGGAGCGCCGCCTCCGCCCGGGCCGGCGCTATTTCTGGCAGTTCATCTGGCCTTTATCGCCGCCCGTACCGTCCCATTGAAATGTGAACCTTAAAACTGCCAGAAAATTTAATGAATGACGGCCGGATCGGCGCGGTCGCCGGCCGGCCGTGGATATTTAGGTCGGCGCCATTATCGGGAAGCTGCGAGAAGGGGAGCCGGCTCCGCCGGGCCCGACGTAGCCTCCCCGCCGCTGGGCCGGCACCGCCGCCGGCTCTATCGGGGCCATTTTTCAGCCCTCCCGCCGCGATACGACCGTGCGAACTCGGCGCGTCATCGCCAGCCGCGCAGTCGGCACCGGCGGGGGGCGCCGCCAGCGGCGGGGGGCGGGACCGTCTGGGATTTGGAAGAATGCTTAATGCGTGTTAGTCGTCGTGGGTCGTTCTGCCGCTCTGCGGGAGTTGCTGGATATGTCCGCTTTGCTACGTAATTAGAGCAGCGATTTCTTGTGTTCGGTCGGCGATGGATCGCCCTCTGTCTGTAACCAACCGCTGTCGTTCTCAGAATTTCGATCGCAATGTCATGATGACGTAATCACAACAGCTGAAGATTCTGGCAATCTTCGCGCATACCGAAGACATTTCAGTCCAGCGGCACCTTGTTCGGCCTCCCACGTCATTTTTTCTGCAGCTCTTGAACGTCACTGAACTGCTTATGAAACTTGGCTTAGCTGAATTCTACACGGCATATTTGGTGACCTGTCCAGTCTTGGGTCGTGTCCGGTCATGGAGGTATGACGTCATTTCCAACGCCATGTTTTGTGATTTGGCAGTTTATCGCACAAACTAACGCATTGCCTGTCGAACAAGAAATCAAAACTTGAATCCATCCTGGCCATTGATTTTCTTCAAAGTTCAAGGCCCCATGAGTTCTTGTGACCTCAAATGTCAAATAAGGTCAGTGACCGGTTCAGTGTTTTCAAAGATCATGATCTTCTTAATCGTCACTGACGAACAACAAACGATATTCCCTTGACGACCAACCCGCCAACCACTCGATGGACGGTTCAAAACCTGGCCAGAGATGGCGATTTGACCCAAATGTTAGCATGCTGGAAGCACGATAAAGGAATGACGCGGCGTTTACACATTAGTGGCAATCAAATGCAGCCCATTCGTGTGAGAAGCGATATATGATCATTTTGTCGTGCTGACCTAGCTTCGCACGGGGTGCAGCTGGTCCTAACAATACGTACCCGAAAGAAATAATCCAGATTTCAACTGATGACGTCATATTGCGTGGCCTATGACAAATTTGTCAACTGACTTTTTTGTAAATGGTGGCTTTGGTATTCATGTATGAGTACTGATAGTTTGCGGCCGCTGGCTTTTGGCATTCGGAACTTGTGCCGGAAAACCAAAGGGAAAAAATCTTTCGAATAAGTTCCGGGTTTACTTGGCATTCGGGAGGACATTACAAATGCGTTTTGATATACTTTTCCGAAACCCACTCAAGCCCAGTGTGTTAGTGTTGAAGCTGAAGTCCACACTAAGCCGGCTTTGCTGCGTGGACCTTGACAAAGTCGCCCACAAATTTGTAAATGCGATGTGATTTTGCCCCGGTGTCGAGCCAGATTTCAACTCGTAGTTTTGCTTTTGGTTTGTTATGCGGATTGTGTAATAGAGGTATGCATTTTCTCGCACCTATTAGTGGACATGACGTGATATGCTTGATATATGTAACGTCACAAAAGACATATGCTTATGTATGTCATTACATATAAAATTATGTAATGATATCCATATCCGACCACATCCTTTTAGCCATTGACTGTGGTGGAGATGTTCCCACTTTGCCTACTGGATTTGAGCAAATTCTTTGATGTGATAGACCACGCTAAACTCTTGACCAAACAGTTACTTCACGGAATCGATATTTCTTGGTTCTCGGCGTACCTCCATAATTACACCCAGAGTGTCAGTCTCACCGACGCTCAGGGAAACCCTAAAATATTTGCCCTGTTCTTCAACAGCATCGGAGTTTTCCAGGGCTCCGCTCTCGGCCCCCTGCTCTACTGCGTCTTCGCAAACGACCTCAGTCTGTTCGTTGAGGGCGCAGTAGTCGTCCAGTACCGTCGATGACACTCAAATTTTGGTTAGTGGTAAAAGTCTGAATTCCAAAGCGTCGTTGCTACGATGGAACGGGCCCTGGCTACCCTTGATATTTAGTTTCGAGCAAACGGGCTAAAAGTAAATGTTAGCAAGACTCAAATGATGCTGTTGGGCAGTGCACAATCTGCGCAACACCCCTAATTTTACCGTAGAATTTCACGATCATAATCTTCACCCCGTTTCAGAAGCTAAAAATCTGGGACTAACCTTTGATCGCTATCTCAACTGGGACTCCCTCATAAACGCCGTTACTAGGCGCTGTTTCGGAACTCTAAGTGCCCCATCACATCTAAGGAATTACATACCGCCGTCCTTTATCTCCGCTCCGGTCAATGCTGTGGTTCTCTCGCAGATCCGATATTGTGTCTCGGTATATGGCAATAGTACTCAAAAAACCTGCCTCGCCTCCAAAAAATCATTAACTTTGCAGCAAGAGTTACTTTCGGTCGAAGGAAATTTTATCATATAGCGGATCTGTTAAGGAGACTGCGCTGGCCCAGCGCGGAGAAACTGGTCTCATGCCATACACTGTGCCTGGCGCACAAGGTGCGCAGCATGGGTGAGCCTGGAACATTGGCCACCGAGTTTTAATGTGTTGCGGAGCATCGCGACCGACACACCAGGCAGGATGGCAACCTGTATATACCAAGATCTCGCACGGAGATGGGTCGGAGACGTCTTTGCAGCCGTGCGGCGCGGCAGCTCAATTCGTTGCCACCCGACCTGCCGCGGCTCCCCTCTCCCTGTTTGGTCGCCATCTGAGACACCACCTGAGCAGAGATCAGGGGTGATGCGCCGTCCATCAACATGTTGTTTTGTCGCGTCTTGTGTATTTTTTTCAAGTCGTTCGGATGACAGTGACTGTGTAAATTGTATGTTTGACGGTGTTTGCATGTAATGATGAAAAAGTAATAAAAATGCGATTTCAGTCATAATCTGAAATCGCATTTTTACTACTTTTTTTTTTAAATATATGTCTGAAGTCCAAGGTCTGAAATTAAGCAGCTCCACTGTACGAGTGTTTTAGCTTTGTTTCATCTGTCCGTGCTGAGTGAAAGATTGCAAATGTGTGTACAGCAACACGCCTGTACCGTGTAGGCATGTTGCATAAAAGCGTATTGGCTATACGCTTTCGCGTGGCCGACCTGACTACAAGTAGTAAACTTTGGTTCTTCGATCGGCCGTCCAACTATGTCGTGTGCTGTCCTCTGCCGGTAACTGTCGTCTGCTTTGCTCCGCTGGCGACTCTCTTGTGCTGTGCTCTGCTAGTAACTCTACCGAGGGCTCTGCTCTGCTTGTAACTCTGTCGTGCGCTGTGCCGGACAGTTGCCGCCTCCGCCCAGCCCGGCGTCGACTGAGCTGTGCTGTCCCCGCGCCTTCTCGCTGCCGGGACAGGTCACCCACAGCCTGACCAATGGCCGGCGAAACAAATACGGTCAGTGGGAGTGCAGGTTGGAGACCGCGCTCACCGGCTGCAGCCTCACAATGGAGCCGAACTTTGGGTCTCAGCCATGCACAAAAGCGACCATCGGACCTCGGGAACCCAGCCTTCAAATACGTGTATTATCCTGAAGACTTGGACTTGTCTGAAAACGTTCCAATTCATTTACAACTGAAACCAATTTCCGGGCAGCGCCCTTTCTTTCTGTAGCTGGTGTAGTCCCTTGCAGCTGGTGCAGTTTTTTTTCAAAACGTCCTGGGATCCTTGACGTGCTTCCTGCTTTTTCAAACAGCGGCCCTCTGAAGATCTGTAAGTTATTATCTGGTGACACCTTTCATCTAGGAGAACGATTCCGCCTGCTGACAATACTTCCTGGTCCTTTGGCTGCCACACCATTTGAGCTGTATATGACTTTATCTTTCCGACATTATTCATCAAGGTTTTAGCATGATGTCCATCTTTTTATAACTTTGGGACGATGGCACGATGCCTTCCACGTTCCACCGCCACGGAGGGTGCTGGAACGGCTGCCAACTGGTCTCTGATACAGGCAAAACCTTTTTGCACACTTTGGGGATGACTTGAATATTAAGCGTTGACGAGGTGAAATCATAAATGGATTATGCGGTGGGCTCCGGTCATTAAGGAGTCAAAATCGTTACAGCTTTGAACAGCTGTCTCCGTTTTCAATGGAATCGTTTGGAGTTCTGCGTTGCCGTGTCTTACAATTTCTCGTCCTAATTCTCTTATGGCATCGTTTTATTAAATTCATTTACGGCGCAGAGCCATCACAGGTGTTGGTTCGGCTCCCAACACCTTCGCACTGTCCCAGCTGCCCCGAATCTCCTCCTACAACACCTGCCAATGACAGCCAGCTGACAGACCCCCTTGCCCCGGCAGGTCACGACCCGCAGACGCGGCGCAGCCTGGACGACCTCTGCACGGGTCTGATGCTGGCCGGGGCCGTCACCGACTGGGGCCAGGGCCTCGGCTGGGGCTGCGCCCAGGGCTGGGGCGGCCCGGCCTCCGCCTTCGATCCGGCCTACTACTACTCGGACGCCGGCGCCGGCGCCGTCGACGCCGACTTCGACTGCGAGGCCGACTTCGGCGACTTCGGCGGCGACTTCGGTGGATTTTAGTCGCCACGTGTCGCGGCGACGGGCCGGCACGCGGCGCCCGAATTCGAACGGCGCGCGCCGGCGGCGGCGGTTTGGCGTGATGCCGGGGTTGGCTACCAGGACCAGCCGGCCGGCTATTGGCAATCGACGTCGGGCCGGAACCCCCCAGCAGGTGGCGTGAACGGCAACCTGGGCGGTGTGGGCCAAGGGACCACGCCTCCCCCCAGACGAGGCAGCCGGGCGGCCGCTGTCGTTCAGAAGCCCGTCACCGGGGCGGCCCGTTGTGTGCCACCACCACTTGTCCCCCCCCCCCCCTCCTCCCCGGTAATCAATAACCAACCTTGCGCCACTGACGCCTCCTTTTCCGGATGTCCCCAATGGCTCGATGGATCGGAGCCCTCCGGCTCGCGTCGGGAGGAAGTACTGCCACAGGTCGCAGCACGTGACAGCACGTTGGACGTGTTTCCCGTTTGCCGTTCGGTGTCTGTCGTGTCTGAGCCGCGACTGGCCGCGCCCGTGAAGAGCGGTCCTGGGGCTGATCGACGCGCCGCTCCGGCCGGGAATCGCGTCCGGCCGGCCGGCCGGCCGCTGAGACGAACGGAGCTCTGGACTGGTCGAGCTCGGAGGGCGGCGTGTCGCAGGCTGCCCGGCCGAGTCGGCGGCGGACCGAGCGGCGTCCGCCGCCGACGCCCGCGCGCGGCGAGTGATGAGGTACCTCGCTGCACGGGCGGACTGTTCTGGTCGGCATCCGACTGTGTGTACTGTGACTGATGGGCGAGCGTGGCGCCCGCGCCAGTCGGTCGCGCGTGCTTGTCAAGCCATCTCCGACTTCTCACCAGCCAGTGTTCACATACCGCCACACGGCTCGATGATGCCACGCAGATCCTCTGAGGCGTGAGAGTCAGAATTACCTCCAGCTATGCTTCATTATAGTGGTACCGTGCCACCGCTTGGCCACGGTGCACGTAATTCACCAGACGCATATATTCGAGCCCGTGAAGCTGGGTTGCTTTTGCGCGTATTGTGCCAAAATTGTCATTTTCAAGCCACGATCGCAGGAAGCTAATGATGCAGCTTTTTGACGTTATCCTTCACAGTAGCGTTTTCAAAAACGTTCTGTAACTTTTGAAAACGGAAAACAATCGCAATAAACATCTCGGCCGTAAGGAGTGGAACTGCTGGAAGCAGTTCCACTCCTTACGGCCGAGATGTTGGCGAGATCCTGGTTGGCACGCAATGGAATGTTTTATCCTGCGCTGCAATGGAATTTCCTGCTCTACAAGACGACGGAATCGCTATCGGTTTGAACCAATGAATTTTCAACAAAAAAATCATCTTTCCAAGTCAAGTTCAGTGTAGTGCAACTTTTTATGAAAGTTTTTGAGCATGCTCAGTAACTTTTAAATAGCTGACCCAACCAATGACTTTTATACCAACTCGCTCCTTGAAATGTAAGTGATAGTAACTATGGGAAAATACGAGTTAGTTTACCTGGAACCATTTTCATCGGAGGGTGGTTTGAAACACAGTTCACTGTAACTGCGGAACACCTGCTGTCTAGCACACACGTTTTGACGACAATGTCAACGCCAGGCGTTGAGTGACGTTTGAGATGAAGCTTTGCCAGTTTACCGGCTTGGGGTATAAAACTTAAACTAGTAGACGTAGGCAAAACTTCTCCTGAGACATTCATCCTGCCAGTTTTGACGACAAATTCGCAAAGACCATAGACCAACTTCATCCATAGGGAAGCCTGGACAGTTCAAACTGAAGAGATACATGACAGCACTGGTGAACGTTCTTGCCGATGCGTAATTTAAAAAATAACTGCAGAGAGAAAAAACGTTTTTGCTTGTTATTGCGTAAACGATTTGCTTGTTGGTTGCTATAGCTTCCATGTCCGCTCATTTTCAGAATCATTTGTTCTATTTGAGTTAAAGAGCAAATCGGGAAAACGAACACACCCCGTTCCAGTTTTTCTAAAATTAGCTCTCAGGATACCTCGAGCTACGGAACAGACCAACAGGAAATGGTCTAAACGTCAGACAAAAATCACACCTATCAACATAAAGAAAAAAACATAACGCAGGGTCATGGTAATCAACCCCTATGACTGATGACTGAGGACTCAGGCGACTACTGTACCGGGCTTAACTCAGTAACACACGAAACGAAGAGAACTGCATGATTCAGATCAGCCGCCGGTGTTCGATTTTCTTTGAAGCATATAGCCGAATTATTAAGAACTGGACAGGACACACAGTCCTGTGAATAGCGGAAAAATGTTTGCAAGGCTTTTTGGTCCGTTCAACCAAGAAATAAGCAGTGGTTACATTCCTCGCAAATGATCCTACGCACGGACAAATTGGTATGCCTGAGAAAATGCCGATGGGTCAGATGCTTTTCCGCATAGATCATTTTCTACGATGCTACACACGCTTGGCGGAGTGTAGGAGTTGCACAAAATATGTGTGCTTTTGTAGGTAAAAGGCACCTCTGTGGTCAGCATGTATTTCAACAACTGTCTGCGGACGCCCCCCCCCCTCCCCCGCCCCTTTGCGTCTGCTACCTGTCGCAGTTTGAAGCGTTGGTGCGATGGTACAGGGCTAAGTGCACAGCTCTGGCAACGGTCGCCGTCCTGTCTGCGACAGTTACCACAATTGCGGACGTTTTCCGACCCCATTGGGTCGACCTTCCAAGCGGCGTCGTAGACCAGTGGGCTCCGCGCGATTCCTGACCTGGCTACAGTCGTTTTCCGCGACGATGTTGAACGGCAGTCACACTGCACGTCACTGACTGATGACGTGTTCAAGACGCGAAGTTCAGTAGTTCTTCAGCAAAAAAGTAAAAAGTAAAAACTAGTAGTTCTTTAGTGAAAAAAGTCTTCAGTAGTTTTGTACCAGTCTCCGATTCTTGCATTTCCCCTGCACACTGGCGACATAGACAACCTGCAGTCAGCCGCAGTGGTGAGCTGACCTTCGCAGTTCGTCGAGGTATGACCTGCAGTCGGCAGAGGAGCTGACCTCCGTGGGCAGCCACGGTACTAGCTGACCCCCGCATCCAGTCAGCAACTATACTAGGCGACCTAGTTTGAACAAACCGATCTCCGTTTTGGTTCTCCTCACTCACGTGCACGCTAGATGTTTTGCACAGCGCTGGAGGGGATGTACGCTGCTCTATGCGGCCGGGTTTGTGAAACTGTTGATGTCACGGACCCGCCTGCAAAGGCCTGCCGGGCACCGCGCGACACGAGGAATATGCAACAGCTGACGAAGTCCGAGTAACGTTTGCTTTGGGCATCAGCTAAGATTTCCCGAGGAAATCTATGAATAGTGGTCCGGCCGTCGCTTGTCTTAAAACTTCAAGACGTGGATAAAAACGGATTTAATGATGCTAATTAGTTTCATGGCCAACTATAGCATCAAACCACTTTGTGCGGAATGCAACAATCGTTGCAAACCAAATTGACGCAACGTGACACTTTTCGTTCAGGTTTTTATATCCATAAAGGTATCCTAAAAATCTGCACTCAGCCGTGAGCTTTGGACTTTTCGCTTGTCACGTTATTGATGACAAGATGCATGTGATATGATGCACGTAATACATATTAACTTATAACATTATTGGCTTTGATGTCAAGAGAATGTCGATTTCGGTACCGGTGGCAGTGCGAGTTTGGATAGTTTTCGATACCGTGGAGTGATATCCCGAGGTAGCATAAGTCTTGTATCTCGCGTTTAGCGAATCACTCCAATAAATGTCGGCTTGAGAGCTTGAGCGCTCATTGAAATTTAAAACGAACTGTCCAGCATATCTGACAAACAGACCCAGCACGCATAGAATGACGATCCAGCAAATTGTCGTGAGGCATTCGATGTATAGTTCCGTTCGCTGAAGTTTGTCTGCTGACTAAGAAAATTATGAACACGGTGGTGATCAGTGCAGCACTGTGCGTCATTGATGTGCCGCGCACTGGATTGTTATAAAGGGAGGTTTCGTTGTTGGTATGTTGTAAGGAAATGTGTGAAGCGCTGGTTGTGTATGTACAATGGTCCATATAAGGACGTCGTATGGTTGCATACAATACAGGATTAATCTACGCACTGCGGTCAGCAGTGCGTGATGTGTTGTTGGATTTAAACGTGTTCATGCAGCAATGCGACACCGTGTTCATACAGCAATGCGACACCAAACCGATTTTGAAACCTACGGGAATAAGTCTGATGGCTCAGAACTGATTACGAAATATTGCGTATGACGTCTTAAATTCCTAAAACATCAACCACGGACTATGTACACATGATTCCAAGGGTAGATGTGCATGGTTCAGAGCAGCAAAGCTGAAGCGCGTTTGGTCTGTTCTAAAAAAAAAAAGTTCGTCGAGGGATAGCCAAGCGACAGCAGAGGGCTTTGCCGACCAACATTTTGAAGGAACACTGTTACGAGAAGGCTGACAGTGCGAAGCGGAGACAACTGCCCTCCGACAGCAACTGAAGCGGGTCAGACGCGCGGGTCCGCGACAGGCTCGTGCGGGCGCAGTGATCTCAGCAGGAGACGTAGACCGTACGGTCTCCCGAGTGACGTGGCTACTGTCCGGCGCAGCTCCGGTCTGCGCTCAGTCGGCGGCCGGCCACAGGGCACCGGCGGGTCCACAGGCCGGTCCCCGGTCCGCAGACCTCAGAGCGCGGCCGCGGACTGGCCGGCCGGTGGGCAGAGTGGCGGCCGGCAGAAGGGCAAGTGGTGATCCAAGGACTCTCCAGGGAATCGAGACGTCCCCAATTGGAGCGGCTCCGACCCGGCCGATCGAGGGCGCGGGGGACGGGGGGGGGGGGGGGGGCACGGCCGTACCGGGATCGATCGCAGCCGCCGACGCGCCAAACGCCACGGCGGACGGCGCGCAATTGGCTAACGGTCATTGTAATGGCGCGCTCATTGCACGGACGCGCCAGGGTGAACGGCACGTCAAAATCCCCAGCCGCCAGATCATGAATCCACGAGTAAGAGCTAAATAAAAGAAGCACGGGTAAAGCAAAATATCCGTGGAAAAGGACACGGTATTGGTTAATAGCGAAGTATCGACAACGTGCGCAGCGGAAGTATTATGCAGCTGAAGCTTATAAAGGAAATCATCAGCAATGTACAAATAAACGTGCCTCAGAATGCTCAATGTGGCGACTAATGCAAGATGATAATTTAAACACAGTTGAGTCGGATGGAAGGTACCGTATTTTGAAATATGAGTCATATGCACATGAAACTACTGGCAATGAGCAGTGTGTGAAAACTGGTCCCGCGTAACACAAACAACATGAGTGCCAACAGCGCTCGGTATGGATACGATATTATCCCTCACTTGGGTATACCAATGGGAAAACTCAATACGCCTTGTCCACCTAAGTGTCCAGGTGAGATAAAAAGAACATCTTTTGGAAACCATCTGACATTCTGCTGGTTTGCTGGATCGGATGTTTGAAGCTATGACATGACAACACGCCTGTTGAATTCCGCCGGCAGCGTTTTCTGCAGTATGACTGTGATCGGCGCAGCGGTCTCCCGATTTCCGCCGTTACATGTTCCCGCAGGTACTGTAACCAACGAGCGAAGCATTGGAAAAACAACAAAAGTCATCCCGGTGTAAAACATGCAGCATTGCTGCACGACGCTAAATACACCTCTGAAATCTTCTTTAATCATTTATTTTTCTCATTGTTCATTTCCATTGTGGCTATTGACGCTGTTTCCTTTCGGTCGTACAGTTTTCCTGTTCTTTAATTCGAAATTGGTTGGCCGAATTATTGAAAGCATTCCCTTTCACCGAATGCATTCAAATTAATGCTTGCAATGGGCACGACGGGCACATGCAGCCGAGAGCAGGCTCAGCCGGAGTAGAAAAAAACGGCGTCGTGGTCACCATGGCCTTCTTCAATAGCACACGATTTACTTAACAGACGCTCAATTGGAGCCCGACAGGCTGACGGCCGTAGCTCTCGTGGCCGTTCACTCGCCGGCCGGCCGACGGATCATGCCCGCCCGAAATAGCCTGGTGCCGCAGACCCCACTCGTGTGCTGCCAACACACTCGACTGAAGACCAGTGCTGTGTGAGCGCGCGCGTAAAGCCCACACACACATCATCGTACACATATGTACACTGTACATACACATCATCGAACACCATCGCTCCCCACACATCATCGTACACACCTGTACGCTGTGCACATCATCGAATACCTTTGAGTAAAAGCATTGACGTTTCTACGCATGAACTTCAGAAGTTCACAATCATTCGTCATTCATTAAGTATCTTGGTGTCAAATACCACATCTTATGGCTGGATCCGTTCTTAGCATCACGTCACAGTATTTCTCGGTTCTGAGAACAGCACCCTTAAAGGTGCTCATGTCTGCGCCACCACTCTGTGTCTGGCCGTTGCCTTGGGCGTAACACTTCTGGGCCAGACAGGCTGGAAACGCCAGTCAGGCATGCAACAGCTGACGAGCGTTCACGAGCCTCTTCCTCCGGAAGCGGGGCCGTTTTGGCGCCGGCCGGCTCCTAATCACCCCCTCTGTGTCCGCGTATCGACCGGCGGCCGGCCGGCGGCGCAGACCGCGTGAGTGCGGCGCTCTCGCCTGAGCACCGCCCGCCACCGCTGCTGCCGCTCAGCGGCCGGCACAACGACAGAGCGGTCTCACCTGGCGCGGCCGGCCGGTCCACCGCCACCGTCGCGCCGCAAATATGTCCGTAGGGCCGGCTGTTCGGGCGTTTCCTTGATCAGCCGGGTAGGTGTTGCCGTCGGTCGACGCCGGGAAGGGGTGGGCCTTCGTCGGTGAAAGTCGCGAGACAATCGCTTAGGTGGACATGAAGGTGGGGAGTCGGTGATCTCGCTATGCCAGAGCCGACCTCCACCAATGGCGGGTGGCCGTCCCGGTCAATTGGCCTTACGGACCCTGGTCATCGCCCGGTCCGACAAAAAAGGTAGTGACGTGCATTTTCACCGGGTCCAGCACAAAAGCGTGCACGGGCGATATTGGTTTGTGTGCAGAGCTATCAGTGAGTGGCAAATTTGTCTGTTTAACCCGCGCATTCCCGGATGTCCGAATCGCCCTTCGCTTTCCGGGGGGAGAGGGCATCGAGAACCCCCATGATCTCGAGAACTAAGGGCTGCGGAGATGATTGATATCAATCGAAAGCTATTGAAATTGTACGAAGAATAAATGAATATTTATTGACTCTGAGTTGGTGTTTTAGGGTGAAGACAAGATGTCAAAGAGGTCATGTCATGACGTTCAAAATCTGTGGGCAATAAAAGCAGATATGACTGTCCTATAGACAGATCTTGAGTACTGAACAGTCCAAAATGGTCCAGAAACGTTATTTCAATGTCAGCACTCGGGATATTCCTCGGGTCACGTCACGTCAGATCAACAACCCCTGGAATACAACAATGATTCATGTCGAAACTGACACTCAAGTAAAGTTACTTTACGGATGCGTTTTGGAATCACCATTGCGAAAGTTTGGCCAGATATGACAACTTCTAACACAAAATGATTGATGTACGTCATCTAAGGTAATATCAGGCCATCTAAGGTCAGATCTTACAATTATATTTTTTTTATTTGGTGATTATTATGATATGTTATGATATGATATATATCGTAGAGTATTTCATGACTGGGTGCAGGTACGGATGCAAAAAATAGTATATGATTGCTTTAATCATGCTAATGTGTTCTTGAATGACATGGAGGTTAAGGACAGGTCAGGTGAGGCTAGACCATGGACGTTAGCAGGCAGAATGTCTGTTTCGTTCAGAAAATCACAGCGCCACAGAACAAAACGAACTATTACTGTCACGTCTGAGATCATAAAACAGCCTGACGTCGTTAAATTGAACACTATTTCGGTCAATAGTCATGCAAGGTCATCCTAGATCAAATGAATAATCACTTGTATCTCAGAACTACTAAAAGTACACGCATGAAACCAACTTTATGCGTTGTCTTAAAACATTTCATGAAATTCTGCGGCGTTGCAGTGACAAGCGACCTGTAAAATGGTGTGAGGTCATATCAGGTCACATAAGGTCATCATGTCATTCCAAAGCCTTCACGACCATAAACTGAAATGTACACCTATCATGCCTCACCAGGAGTGAAAGGCAAATGCATTTCATAAACATTTTGTCGTATTTTCAATTCTGTAACCTATTGTACTGGCGCCAGGTCACGGACCCCTCACAAACTGTATGTTGCATTATTCAAAAAGCACATCAGGCGATCTGTACCCCTTTCTTGCTCAGAAAGGTCTCCTGTACAAGATGACTTCTGACAGCAAGATCAAAAACAAAATCTCAGTACGGTTGACCTGATCCCAGATCAAACCATTTTCGAAAAAAATGTACATTCTGTAGAGAACTGATTGAAATTTTTGAAACCGTTTTCCTTTCGTTGATATCTTTTTCTCGATAATGGCTGGTACAGGCGTCAACTTTTTTCCACAACCTTCCTTCAAGATCAGATAAGTTAGTGACCCGACATGACCTGATCTTAAATTTCGTCACAAAATGTACAAATGATATATCAGCAGATTCTGAAAATTTCTCGTTTCTAGCTCTCTTCGTTTCTGCGCTACGTCTAAGAATCCTGGGGGGTTCTAAAGACCCTCCCCCGGAAGAGCGAAGGTTAAACGGCACAGTTCGTTCGAGTGCCATGCTTCGTTCGCCATGTGTTTTTCCAATGTCAATTATTTAGCAAAAGCATGGTTGGTTTTAGGAATTTTCAGTCACAGCAATTTACCCGTAGCCTTCCACGGTGCTGCCCTTTTCCGTAAAACCCAAACATGCCATTCAGATAAGCCCGCAGTGCATGCACGCGGCCACGATCACATCGAAAGGATTTTCGCTAATCCTGGACCAAGCTCCGGAAATACGACGCTGGACGAGAGGCACGGCAGCCACTAGAAAGCCACAACTTTTCAGGGAAGGGAAGAAGGTACCAGTCCTAGCGTGGTTTTGCGTTATCATACACGGGAAAGGCACAGCTTCCAATGACAGAGATTTCCAGCCATTGCGCTGCCAATGGGCCCCAACGCACTAGAAAACTTGACCGGACTACGAAACAAAGCTTGTAGCTGGGAGACCCCGCCGTCGACGTCGCGTGGGCAATTGGAGCTGCCCATCAGCGAGCTGTGGCGTGGAGATGGGAGCGTGGACGACAGACGGTCACATTCAGAGGACATTGTTCGAACGTGAGAGCGGTGACAGTTGACGTCGCGGCGCGGCTGTGGACTCGTAGCCCCCGGTGTACCGCCCGCGGCGCCTGGCAGCTGGTCTGGCCTCAGCCGCCCGGCCTCCGCTGACCGCGCTGATGGCGCTCTGACGCGGAGCTAATCCGACCGTGTCGTCTGAGGGCGCTCAGGCGCCGCTGGATCCCGCGAATTCAGATGAGGACAGTGGAGTTTTCCGAGGAGGCGGGTACTTCCGGCGACGCCCTCGCGTTTGTCCGCAGGCTTTGTTTTGTTTCATTGTGCTCGACTGAAACCTCGGATAGCGCCACATCTGCGCTCTGGCCCAAGGGGATGGCTGTTCCTAACAAACTTTAATCTATTTAAATTAAGCAAACCTGTTAAACCACTTCAGACAGCCCAACTGGAAATGTTTACTTAACCTGTGCTGCTGAGCACATGTCTGTTCCGCCTAGGACCATGAAAATCATGCCAACAATACAGACGATGAATTCCAATGTAGCTCCATAAAGAGTTTGAACGAAGTCTTGACAATATGAAACAGTGCCGCGCTGTGGTTGCAGCACAATGACAGAGTAACTCAACCCTAAAACGCGCTTGTCAATGGCACCAGGCCTCATGGCACGTTCGAACAGAGATGCTCCAGCTCAGGCGCAAAAGTTTCCATGTGCTGAAGGCCCATTCTGCGGACGAAAACTTTGCAACCGTAATTTATCTCTGTGTACATTATACCACACTATTTCAATTCGTAGAAACCGTTCTCCTCTCGCTCCCTTACTGCCCCCTCTCTCTCTCTTTCTCTTTCTCTCTCTCTCTCAGACGTCCAAGGATTTAAAGCCCTAAAAGACTTGCTCATCCCATCTCAAGAGCGCAACTTCACAGCAGCAGCTGTCTCAGACGGGGCATCAGTGGCTGGTGGCCTCACATGAATGTACGTACGGTGGTCTGTCCAGGTGCTTGCATCAGTAGCTGAGGTCTGTACCACAGCTACGGACAGAGGGCGTTCAAATTTTTTCATACGTCAGTTTGCATATCACAAAATGCATAGGAAAAAGCGAGAACCTTATGCAACTTACCTCATACTTAACGCACAGGAAAATATATAATATTTACTTTTGTTGCATATAGATGTTCACTATTCCGTAGTTCTGCGATATCGCTAAATATCTAGTGCAGACCGCTTGGTTCGGGGGGACCTGGCCCCCATGCCCCCCTTGGCTACTTCCCTGCCCAGCGGTGGCGCCCAGCGAGCACGCGGCGAATACAGTCCTGACCGCGCTCCGCCACAGCGAACACCGGCAGGCGCGACCGGTGGCGGCAGCGCTGCCAGCTCCAGCTCCGGACCGTCAGCTCCCGCCACAGAAACGTCAGCCCCAGGCTCCGGACCGTCAGCTCCAGCCCGAGACTAGTCATCCAGTCAGCCGGCAGCTTGTCTGCATCCGTCTTTGTTGCCCTTTATACACGATTCTAACATGACACCTGCGATGACTTGGGCTGATGATTGGTACGGAAAGGTAAAAGGTGGCATGTTTTTGCAGACTTTTGAATGACGTCTTGGTATGTTTCTATTTGATTTTAAGGTCTCTGTTATTTTTACTTCATTTTTGGTTTTGCAAAAAAAACAAGTTTTCGTTTTATTACATTATTGCTGTATTCCGTTATACCACCTTTATTATTTTTGCTTCATTTTTCCTCATGCCAAAGACCAAGTTTTCGCATCCTTTTGCAGTGCGAACACAGCTTCTCTACAGAACCCGTCTTACAGCCTGGAATGCGGCAGTAGTGGCTACACGCCGTGCCAACCCCGATCAAACGTCTGTGATCGATCCCAGTCGACCGAATAAAACCTTAACCATGGACATCTCCGCGCCGAGAGCCATTTCCCGAGCCCAGTGGGACGCTCGTCATTTTCGGCCAGCCTCTGGGCGGCCGCCTCGGCATCGTTGATCGTTGACACGTCGTCCCCGTTTGACCAGGGCGACGTTTTACGAGTCGGAGCCACGAGACGGGCCCACGAGATGACAGCCCCGCGCCTGAGCCGCATCGAATGCCGGCGCCGACTTCGGTCGTGACGACCGAGCGGAGCGGACCGCTGTTCTGATGGCCGAGAGGGAACCGCCCGACAGCGAGCCACTGTTATGATGACAAAGGGGAGTCGTCCGACAGCGAGCCACTGTTGTGATGACAAAGGGGAGTCGTCCGACAGCGGACCGCTGTTCCGATGACCAAGAGGGAGCCGTCCGACAGCGTCCGCGGTTCTGATGAACGGTGGCCGTCCGACAGCGAACCACTGTTCTGATGACCGCGCGGTGACCGTCCGACAGTGGCCGCGGTTCTGATGACCGCGCGGTGACCGTCCGACCGCGAACCGCTGTTCTGATGACCGCGCGGTGGCCGTCCGACAGCGTCCGCGGTTCTGATGAACGGTGGCTGTCTGACAGCGAACCGCTGTTCTGATGACCGCGCGGTGACCGTCCGACAGCGGCCGCGGTTCTGATGACCGCGCGGTGGCCGTCCGACAGAGTCCGCGGTTCTGATGAACGGTGGCCGTCCGCCAGCGAACCGTGTTCCAGACCAGCGGCACCTCTCGAGCTCGAAGGGCGGGACGGTACCGCGGTGGCGACTGTCTAACGCCAGCCTGCAGCTCAGACCAGCGGCACCACAGGAGCTGGAGTAGACAGCGTCCGAGCGACCAATATGAATAGGGTGTTCACACAGGCTACCATGTCATACGTTGAACAGTTGGCTGATGCCTGTGACACATCTCGGAAAAGGTTCGACTCATCTGATCGCGATATCGAGGCTTTTTGTCATTTATTAAACATTTACCGGCTAGCTGAGTAAATGTTTCCGGGATGCTGGAAATGCGTGTTTGCTCAGTTAGAAGGCGGAAAACGCTCCGTGAATGCCAGCAGGAGTTCTGATTATATTGACAGGGCCACCTCTGCTGGGACTGAAAAGTCGCATCAGAACGGTTGGCCCGGAGACGAATCCCCCCCTCGTGCCCACCATCGCCGCTGCTTAGACGACCCGGCCGGCCGCCAGCACAGCCTGCTCTCCAGGGCGCTTCCGGCCGGACCGCAAACTTCTGACCGACGAACGGCTCATTACCGCCGAGAGCCGACGCTGTCTGACGTCAGGACTAGCCGGAGAGCGTCCGCTGACATCAGCACTGGCTGAACTGCGCCGACTGACGTCGGGGCCTGACCGAACTGCGCCGACCGACGTCAGGACTGACCGGGAAGCGTTTACTATCATCAACGCTGGCGGAACGGTGTCTGCTGATATCAGCACTAGGCGGGCGGTACCAGCTGAAATCAGCACTGACCGGAGTTGCCCAGCTGACGTCAGCACTGACCGGGTGGTGACGCCGACTATGGCGACCTCGGCATGGCGTCCTCACCGGGACAGTCGCAATGGCCTGACCCAGCACCGACCCCCACCGCTCCGAATGTCAGCCTGAATCACAGGACAAGATTTCATACGGTCACTGGCTGCCCCCGGTGGTCTGCGCTTCTCGCTATCTGCCGTGTTGGCCGCTGGTCGCGTGGAATGTCAGCTCATGTACCCAGGTCGATGAGGGACTAGATGTCAGCGGGGCCGATGGGAGCTTGCATGTCAGCCGAGACGTAATTGAGATCTATATTCTATATGTCAGCGACGCGTGCCAGGGACTTGCAGGTCAAAGGTGAGCGTATTGCGATTGCAGGCTCGAAACGGCCGTGCCGGAGACCTATTGGCCATCGCGGAGCACTGGGCAATGGGCTTATATCCAGGTCAGCCGGCGCAGCCCTAAGGATCTTCGTCATTCGGGCGCGCTGGAAATCTACAGATCGCCATTTGGGCGGCACGTTGATCTCTTCGCGCAGCCATCTCCATGAAGTTTTCAGCAACGCCCGAAAAGGCAAAATTACTTTCGGAGAAAGGTTTACGACAGAGTAATGAAGTTAAACCTGTCTTGACGCAGTTTTTTTTTTAGTCCTTCGTATCTTATCGGTATATTATATGCTTGCGGATCTTGTCAGTATGTAAGCATGTACGCATTGTCGAATGTGATTCCTGAATATAGAAACAGTCCCACTGGAAAGGCAGTTTTGTATATTTTTTGCATGTTGTGTCCGAAATAGATTTTGATAACGAATTTTCCGTAATGACTTATTTTACGTCTGCCAGTCGGTTACGACAGAGGCCAGATTTTCATAGATTTTGGGGCCGCCAGCCGGTCGCAGGTATCTCCGTGGTTAAGTGGCGTGACAGCCCACCGATTCCGCATGAGACGGGGCCACAGAGCCCACAGCCCCGCAAAATAATGATACAGCAGACCGCAGTTCCGCTGAACGTAGTACACACAGATCACGGCTCCAACTGGCAAACAACTACAGATCGCAGACGCCCACAAGATACACAGCAGACCGCAGGCCCGCCGAACACACCACGCAGGAGATACATAGTTCATAATGCAGTTTTGATGCAGTTATACCGCATAATGCAAGTAGATAGAGGATGATATAAGCGATGTAGCTCGTAATGCAGTTTTAAGGCGCACACTCAAAAATCGGCTCCAAGTCTACAAGCTATGTCTGGTTATCTGAGCCAAAGTCGCGTTCAGCGTGGAAGGTTCCACATACGACGCACAGCAAAGCCACGAGGGACCTTCCCGCTTTCAGAATGGCCCGATGGTAATGCAATTGTTCGCTTTTCTTCCACTGGGGAGCTGTTCTGGAAGACATCTGGGACCAAAGGTCTTGACCCCCGCGTTTGGCCGGTCATCGTTCTGTGCGGCGCGGATGGCTGCGACACTAATGGTCCCGTCGCAGCGCCAAAAGTAAATGGCCCAACAACAGCAGCCTCCATAGTTTGACGAACTGCCAGCTTCGGCATGCCTAGTGGTAACAGGGGACTGACTTTAATGGCCGGGGATTTAATGGATCCACGCCTGCGGGGCATGTCCGCATCGTTCCCACTGTCCCCGTCACCTGCCACCGAAGGCGCTGTAGATACTGTCTGATCGTCAGCAATGGGTAACCTTAGCCCGGTTTTCAGTGTTAACTGTTACTTATGTCATCGCTACATGTTTTTGTTTTATGTATATGTTAACTGAATAAAAGAAAACATTTATTACAGGCATACTTATCAGTGGGCAAACAACAACGTGTGCAATGATGACATAACAAATGTGAACGCAGATATTCAGGTAAAGGCACACGCCGGAACAGAACTTATACCATGCGACATGATTACATGATGGCCAGTCTGAATGGCAGCACTATAAGCTTGGCAGCCTCAGTCACGATAGACCGAATTAAGAATGCACGATACAAATCTAGTGGTGGAGAAATGGGAAAAGGTATGAATGCTATGCACTCAAAGTTTGAAATAATGGTTATTTCCTATCATCATTTTGCCTACATCTGCAGGCAATGACCAGCATAAAATGGCAGACGAAAAGAGGAAGTACAATGTTGGGAATTCTGCATTGATTTTTACGGTAAGCCTTGATATTATCAGACGGCATCAGTGGTTGGGGCCGTCTACTTGCATGGAAACATACCGGTAGAATACCGTACTACGGGGCATGCTATCAGCAGCTGACGTACCTGAATGGTTGTCACCTCCAGGCCCGATCCAGCAGTGAACGGCAGAGCTGCAGCGACCCGTCGGACCACAATGTTCGAGCGGCACCAGAGGTCACTGAGACGTTAGAAGCACACGCATGGTCAGCGACACGATTCAAAGGGGTACCGATACATCCCACGCTAGAGCTACCAAGTTGCCAGTTTTTTAGTCGGTATTTTGCAGACAGGTGATCGACCATGATGAACGGTACGTTCAGATGAATTGCCTGTTAAGGCTTCCTTCCGTTTCGCGTGAAGCGACATTTAGTATGGGCTGAGTAATCAGAGTGAGCCTTAATCAGCCGCCGTGTGCCATTCCGAGCAGTTCCGTCCGCCGCGGTCCCGGACCGGCCGTCAACATGGCGGCGCGAGACGAACTGGGCCCATTTGACCGGCGCGTCACTCCGGCAATCGGGCCTGAATAACGCATTCAGTCGAGAGCCGGGGCCCTTACTTTAATGCGGCTATCCATCTGCAGGCCGTGATAGGTCGGGACAGTTTTCCGGTTTCCGTTTCGGGCGTCGCGGCGCCGTATTGCGCGCCGGGCGGACGGCGTCATTGATGGCCGTCGTTCAGGGGATGTCGCACTCGGAGCTCTCCGCGCCAGGCTCGCCCGAATGTCATGGAAACCCTGTTCCGCCGATGATAACACATATCCTCATCACGTCGCGACATATCAGAACGGACTTCCGCCGAACACAGCGGTGGCGGCTGCACAAAATGGCTGCCATAAGTAATAAAAATGTATTGGTGTTTCGTGTTTCATTGCGATGCTCTGCAGAACATGATTGCATTCCGCGAAGCCAATGTTTCAGCCACGGCCTTTAACCTCAAACGCAATCTAACCTGCGCCTTCGTGAATTTTTTGAGACCGCTTCACAACACGCCATGACTGTTGATTTCCTCGTCGCCTGGATGGGCAACAGGCTAAGCTTTGTTCGACTTTTAAAACCAAGTTTCGCAACATGGTTAGGGGGATGAGATAGGATGAGTTATGCTTCTCTTTGTACGCTGTTTTCCCCGAAATTGCAAATGACAACGTTATGGAATAATCGTTAATTGCTGTCCTTGGACATTGATGGACATCGGCGTGCCCCTGTACGAAAAACGCTTGAAAAAAACGACAAAATTGATAATTTCGGTCATATAAAAAAATTACAGCATCGACGCTATTTCTCGATATAATCGGTCCTCTTTTTAAAGGAGACTCTCAAAATATCAGATGCCAGCCTGAAGGGCTTCAACGCTGGCTAGATGGAGAAAGGTGGAATTTCCTCCTCGCAAATTTTAATTGCCTCCTCGCAAATTCTGCTTCCAATTGGAGCAACGGCTGGAAAACTGGCCAGATATATCTGATTCTGAGTTCAAATGTCTGATCATTGCGAGTCATCGGCGCTGATGCGCGGTTCAGCACGCACAGCTTGATTACCGCTAAGGCATGGACGGAAACCGGAGCCGCGCCGCCGCTGTCGCGAATGGCATCAGTGAAGGCCCTAGAAGCCCGGCGTCGGCCACGGCCCGAGAAACCAGGCGTCATTGCGCAGCGTACACTGAACGTGGTGGGTCACGTAGCACTGTCTGAGCTTCATTTGTTTCCAGGACATCACACAAACGGAAAAAACTTCCCGACTATTTCCAAAGCCTGCCAGCTGCGAAACATTGTAAAACAGTCATTAACGATGTCTATCGAAATCCAGCCAATTTACTCGCCAAAGAATTCATGACGCAGTCCTACGTAATATGTGACGTCGTTATCCAATGACAAGCCTCTTCAAGTCTGCATCTCGACCGGAAGATTTTGGGAAGTGGCCAGGTACAGAGATCCGTGGCCCATCCTGGCCTTGGTTTGCAGCGTTAAGCTCAAGAAGGATCATATCCCCATTTGTAATTGCATTTCCCCTCCGATAAAGGCGGGAACCTATGGAGAGAACCCGCTTCATGTCATACGCAGGTATATGGACATGGTGTCTGATGTCTGGGATGTCTGATGTCTGATGTCTTGTCGTGGGAAGGGTTAATGTTCAGGGGAGGTTTGGTGGGTTTTCCACGGATCTCCCTTCGAATTTTTGCTAAACCGGGCTCTGAGTATAACCAAGGTCTTGTCTACACCACGCCTTGGTTTTTCATTTTGTGTGCTCTTTTGTTTTTTTTCATTTTGTCCAAACCTCAAAAAGTGGCCTAAGAAAGGAAGTTTTAACATGAAAGAGTACTGAAAAGTGACTGCATTCGAACGCAAGCCCATTGCTAAAACCGATCCTGTGCAGTTTAGAATTTCAAAGCCATGGAAATGGTAGGGTCAAAGAGTCCACCACACAGGAGGGTCGGACAGACCACCCAGAGGGAGTCAGACGGTCCATTATTACACTGGAGGGTCAGAAAGTCCACCCCACAGGAGGGTCAGACGGTCCACCCATCAGGTGTGTCGGACAGTCCACCGCACAGGGAGGTCAGACGGTTCATTTTCCTCTATCCCAGGGGAAAGTCAGACGAGTCCGTTCCAACAGCCGGTTGATGACGGGCCATAAATCAATGCAGCCTCCACACACTAATGGAGCGCAGAGACGGCAAACTGGCAGCTGCCGACGGCTCCACAAATCACGTAAAAAGCCGACCGCAGGCTGACGAACGCCATTCGGCTGCTCTCTTTTGCCAATGTTTGGTCGGGTTCCAGGCTGTAGTCGTCGGTCCGCTGTCAAAGCAAGGTAAACTACCAGGTCGGTCAGGATTTATGTCGCTGGGCCTATTGTCGATGCCGGGACAGAACTACAGTCATGGGTAATGCGACACGGCCAATGGACATCGATGTCGATGTCAGGCATGAAATCCCGTTTTCCAAAGCTTAGCGCTGTTTTCCGTGCGAAAAGAAATCAGTCGCTTGATCGCATCTCAACAGTAACGTTGCCCAATGCCGATACCTTTACAGCGGATAGTTCTAGTGTGCCGTTCTGACCAGGACTAGTGTCTCGGCCGGCGGTCCTGGTGCCCTGGTGACCAGGACCAGTGTCGACGTGGGCAGGTGGAGATTGGCATGGGATATCTGCCCACCCCCACCCCAGGGGTTTCTCCAGCGATTAGACTGGCGGACGACAGATGGTTCCGCAGCTGGGCCCTGCGACAGGTCGCCGTGTCTCAGCCGGGGCACTGGGCCTGTGCGACGTAGAATCGCACACACTGTAGACAGGCGACGAAGGACTGTGATGAGACAGAAAATGGTGCACCTATCGCGTGCAATTAGCGGCGGAAAAGGTCATTCGATTGTCAGTCGATTCGTCGTTTCCCGTAACAGCTGAAGTGAAATCTAAAGCTGCAAGGCTGGTGATTGTTTCTGCGGTGCAGTTCTGGCGCATGTGTTAGACTTACGTATAAACTAGAGTGTCTCGCGTCGCAGGACGCATGCAGACCGGGGCCTGCCGCATACTTCTTGAAATTTGGATGCACAACAGAAATATCTCGGTCTGACACATTTATCTTCCATTGTTGCGTTTCGCAGTATACACGGATCTTCATGGATTCATCATTCGGTATTTCGCACTCGAGTATAATACATATACATATATACATATATATATATATATATATATATATATATATATATATGTATGTATATATATATATATATATATATATATATATATATATATATATATATATATAACTTACATGCCGAAGTCCCTGAGTTCACGCGGCCATGTCTCTGCCCTGCTCTGCCGACGGACTGTCTATGGGGTGAGTCTCTGTCACGTGCAGCGCGCGTGCGCCTCTTTTACACCCGTGTTTCTTATGGACCAATTTCCGGGACGCAAACGGCGCAGTTTGGTGCGATGATGGCTTGGAAAGTCGGACGGGCAGTTGGGCGACCAATGTCGATGGATTCAGGCCAAAACGGGAATGCGGCTTGTAGGAGAAACGCCAGGTGCCCAGAACCCCTCCCTCGTTGCCGCAGAACTATTTCTCATGAGATGCTGCAAATTGACGGGCAGGAGCACGCCAATCTGCTCGTGGCATTAGATATATGTGGCTGTCTTGCATGTCAATAGCTTCGACCTAGTGCGTGCGGGACGCATGTGCTGGGGTGTACGCCCTTGCCTTTCAGCCCTTTGGCTTGGGAACCGTTGATACTGCTGGAAGCACCAAATGTTGTGGAGGGCTGCAAAGTCACAAAAGCAATCCAGGGCAAGCAAGATTTAGGGCATCATTGGCAAGATGCCACGTGAGTGTGAAACTTGTTGACTTGGGATTCTCTGATTGCGGGAAAGTGCACAATCCATGTCTACCTGCATGACGAGGAGGCGATCATGACGGAAGATAATTAATTTGTCTCTGCTGTCTCGGCGACGCAACAGAAACAAGAAAGGAATGTATGCGATCTCGATTTTGCGGTCCCCATATCATCGCTGAAATGCAATGAACTGCACATAGCTACTATTAACTAGAGATGTTCTGGGCGCCGAATGACCCTGTAGTCGGTGCGCCCCTAAGCCCCAATAACCAGTCAACTAGAGATTTTCCATGTAAAAATGAAACATAATATAATATGGTACCTAGTTTGTATACTGGCAATTTTTTGTAGCATACTGAGTAAATATACACCGGAACACAAAGCTGCAATCCGAAATATTAACCCGTCCCCGACTGGGGGGCTTTTGACAGCCCCACCGTGGTTTTTCTGGGATTGCAAGAAAACGAACAAACACAGAGCACGAAACTTTGTGTACCTTTTGCTTCATCATTTTTACACCTTGTGTCAAAGTTTTGACCTCAGGTCAGGTCACGTGCTTGATCTAGGTGATGTCAAACAGACCTATGTCAAAAAAGTTTAGCGCCCCCTAACTTTTTCGCAAAATAAGACATCTCAATAATACTTTCAGGAATTAGTGATCCCAATAGATGTAACAAATCTGCAATCTCAGATTCTTCGGAATTTTCCGGGTCATTGACCTAAGCTCAAGACCATTTTTAAAGCATGTCGCCGTTTATTTGGAAATTGACGGAATATTTTACAATATTTTTAGTGTGGAGTGAAGCAGACATCTAGTTACCGTCATTGGACAAAGCATCAATGACTTCCAGCCATTGACCTGAGGTCAGGTCACGAATAACTGTAGTGAGCCAAAACGTACCACCGTCAAAATCAGCGATGAATTACTCAGAATGGGTAGAAAATGGCAAAACTAGCTTGCACAGACGGAAGTAATACCAGGAACCTCAAAAAGTCTGAAAAAGTAGCATATTTTGGAAATAGACAGGCTCGCGCGAATAAAGCTCCGTCAGTTGTGTAGATTGGTAACTAATGACTTTTCCCAAAATTTAAGCATGGAAAACCATCATGAAAACCAGTAAGATCAATAAAATTTACATGGATAGGCTTTCTCCGCGAAAATAAAGGAACGCTAAAATTAGTTCCCGTCAATTTGTGACTGCATACGGCCGCGGCGCACGCTGACAGCCGGCGCGATAATTACCGTGTCTTTAACTCGACGTTTCGGCGTATATATTTAACAAATCTGAGAAATATGATGTGTATCGGCATTTGCAGACCTTTACTTGTGCGCTGGTGCCTTTATTTATGCGTTGTTAGTCACAGCCCTTGAGATTCAGACCATTTCTCGGTCTCATGCAGTCGGCTATGAGAAAACATATATAGGGCGTAAATTGGTTTACATACTATCTAAAACTAAAAATAAGACTAGTTTCGAGCTCTACTCGTCACAAGCTTTCCAACGGTGTGCTTATTTTTATCGTGCGACCAATCGTTCGTGAGTTAGAGGGGGGCGGCCAACAGCCCCCCCCCCCCTGTCGCGCATGATCGTAACGGACCGACGGTCGTACGCGGGTCAAGAAGCCGAGAAACAAAGAAACACAAAAAACAACGAGCCTGCAGTGGTTTTTAATGGACTATGTGTACAAATTGCTCACAAGGTACACTAATACATGTACATATATAGATAGATAGATAGATGTGACTTCCGGTATATCTTTATATTAGCTGGGCATTTCTCTTTAAATCATAGCGTAATATTGAAATAAGATGTAAACATTACTCATGTGTCAACGTTCCAGAGCTACGATTTTTCCATCTTCAGACCCCAGAATAATCCGCTTTACAGTAGAGCGCAATGTTTCTTTTGAATACACATGCACGTAACTTTTGTTATCCCGTAATGCACTTTCGAAAATGGAGTTCACAGCTGACCTCAGTAAATTAATTGGTTATAGTTTACCTCTGGATGTTTTTTTTTTTTAAAGGACCAATTTTTTTAAGTGTCCAAATTATAACTGTTAGTGAAAAGCAGACCAGAATGTATGGAGGGACAATTCAGTTTATACTGAACGTCAGTTTATTTGAATACCAAAAATTAGCCAAGGTCAAGATCCCATTTGAGTTCACGTGACAACGGCACTTGGGCGCTTAGAGGGAATGGCCTTCTGAAAAAAATAAACCATAGTATTTCAATTTCAGATTTTAGCTAGCCCCAAAAGCGCATCATCTGTTTACCGAATTCGGGTCTAAAAGAATGTTTGAACAGCGCTTCGGTGATCAGGAAGCGCCTGCGGTCATGACATGTTTTACGTTTAGTCGTGTTGTCCGTCAAAACTTCTCGAGTAAATCGTTCGTCATGGTCTAACATTTGTTGGACGGGTGCCCATCTCGTAAATGCATCGTCAGTCACTTAGATAAAGTCGTCGTGGTACTTGTGTAAGAGACGAAGCCTGCAGTCTTCGTATGGACAAGTAAACTGGTACACTAAATTGGTGCTTTATAACTCATTAGTTTGGTCTGAAAGGTTTTTCTTCATCGAAAGAATTGCAACTGTTTTACTTTTGCAATGAACGATTAATTGCATTTTAGTTTCAGAATCTTCAGAGAGAATGTCTTTTTATGATGCCTCGTAAAACTTCCTCGGCAATTTTATAAGAGAAATTCACCTGGTTCTGGCAAAATACCCTAACGTTGTTTAGATGTAGTTCTGAAACTCCCTTAATAAATCCTCATACTTCATACATACATACCACATAATGGTGACATTCATTGGCATTTCTGAAACGCCAATACATAAGTAACTACGCCCCTTATTTCAGAACTAAGCTGCGATTTAAAGAGAAGTGTCCGACTGATTGAAAGATCCACTAAAAAAGTCGTAAATACAGAGCGTGCCGTTCCCTTCAAAAAGATGTCTCAAGGAAAACCTCCTGCTAACTAAAACCAAGGTGATATATATCCACATATATATACATACATACATACATATACATTTATACATATGCATATATCTATGTACGACTTAGATAAATAGTTTCTAATCTGAAAACAAAATTACTGGAAAACAAAAAATACTGGAAAAACGGTTGATAAGCTCAAATTTAAGTGGAGGATAGGCTGTCGAACCCGCGGATCGGCACCCCTGATCATTTACGCAACACGACACCCCTGCTGGTCCCCCAAGCAGCCTAATCTCATGCCCGACGTAACAGATAACATTGTATAGTAATGACGGCATGTACAGCATATATCGGAAAAATGAAGGTCTTGGCCTGAGGTCGGTGACGCGTAAGCATATTGTATAACTTCTGAAGCATTTACGTCGACCCATTGGCACGCAAATATAAACACTCTCCTGTACCTAGCACACATCACGTTGTTCTGTGTACCAGGTGGTACAAACATTATCCACACTGCTCTGAACATGAACTGATAAAGTGTTGATTTCCCTCCATTGTGGATAGTTGGACCAGAAAATCCCAGATACTGGCCTGAGAGTCACGCACGCCTCGTCCTGATTACGCCATCCTAACGTCCGAGGCTAGCTCTGCTGCCTGCGGAGGAAGTCGCTCCATGGCCCCGCTATCTCTGCCATACCTCTGCCGCCAACAGATTTCTGCTCCGCCGGCAGCCCTCGCAGCGCTGCCTGTGTGAAACTCAGTACAGTCGGCCGGCGGCGACAGAGCCGAGGCAGGCAGGGCCGGGACCGGGCCCGGATCCGGCTGTGCCACACGGACGGCCGGCGGCGATCTTTTGTGGCCGGCCACCGCCTGCTCGCCGACCCGCGCGATAAATGGCCCATCGGCCTATTCATCACCTCGCGACGAGCCGGGCAAACGTACCGCCGCAGCGGCCGGCCGAGTCCGCGCCGAAACGGCCGCGGACTGGCCGACCGACGCCACCGGAGCGGCCTGCAACCGGCGCCGAACACGACATGAACGAAACGGAGCTCGGGCCGACCGCGCTGGACGCGGCGCGAGGACATTACGTCCAGGAGTTTTGATGGATGATTCGTGGGAAGTTTTTATTAGACACCAAAACTTCCATGGCCATCCTTCAGGAGGTTTAAAGGTTCCACCGGTCCATCAGTTCCTTCGCAGTTCCCCTATCGGTAGGGAAAATAATGAGTTGTCGCAAGAAACCAGAGATGTTAGGTTTCCGTAAGTGTCAACAATGGAGGACGGACATGTTTCGGCATACGATATGTGCGCAGATCAGGAAGTGAACGCTTGAGATCTTCGTCTGTATTGGTATCGGTATTAATTATCTCTCTCTCTCCCCCCCCCCCTCTCTTTCTCTCTCTCGAGGTGTGTGTTTTCCCACTGCTATCTTCTATCTCTGTGCCTATATCTCCCTGTCTCTATATCCTTGTTCTCTTTCATCTCCCCTTTCCGTTATCTACACCATGCTGTTTAGAGATGTTTGTTGCGTAAAACGTCATGCACTTTTTGTTTCCCCATTATTGTCACGAACGAACACGAATTGAAATAGACAGTCCGACCAGATCTGATAGGTGATCCGACGGTGATAAGTTCCCTGTTTGATCGGTCAGCTGTTCCACGCGTTGCTGTCTTTGTACGCCGTACCGCATGCTGCATAGGTATATGTTTTCTTAACGTAGTGAGGAATAAAAGTGGCATGTCTGTACGATGTACAGCTCCTCGTCAACTAAACTGGTAGGTCGAGGCCAAAGGAAAGTGGCTTTCACGTTCACAATCGGAGTGTAAGCGATATATTTGCACCCATGAAGAGACCGGTGTTTTTTCTTACAAAACAGGATAAAAAGCGTTTGTAAAAAGGTGTTTTGCAGAAAACGGCGTTTTACTTTACAGGTTTTCTGGTTAAGTTTTGATCACAAACGTATGGATGTCAAGTTGTCTGACATCGTGGCTTTCCGTTTTCCCCAACAGATTACGACGACGGATTCAGCTGACGTGCTGAATATCACCGATGATACGTGTTGGTCGACACGCGTTGTTTATGATTAAAAAGAGTAAAACGTGCCTCGGTTATACAATTAATCTGCGTATTAAGCGTCGTCTTAATATGTTTACATCACGCCGTGGTGTTATCTGTTATTTAATTATATGAGATTTCTTGTCTCTCCGTTTAGATGATGCCGTTGCCACCCTGCCGGCCGTACTCCGACAGCAGAAAATTGCACAAGAGTGTGCTGCCATCGGAGCGAGCGTCGCAATCTTAAACACGGCGTTTCAGTTCCAGGTGTGCGTACTTTGAGCGCATGCTGGTAGCGGGTACGGTGTGATGGAGTCGCTGTTTTTTTTTTCGTTTTTTTATCAGGCTGGCCATACGGTAGCTGCCTGGCAGGGAAACTTCGTTAACTTTATTACTGTTCATGGCAAAAATCACTTAAGACCAGCTCATGAAAGTTTTGTTTCCAAAAGAAAAAGGGGAAAAGCTGAAACAGGAGAAAAACGCTGAAATGATTATTTTGGAGATGCTGCCGGAGACCGCAGCTTGCATGATACATGTCTGAAAACAGGCATATTTACAACACAAACACACAGCATACGATACATGGTGGGTGTAGGTGATGTGTGGGTGTAGACTGTGTGGATATCAACATCGTCACCGGAACAGAGGTCCAGAGGAAGGAAACAATGGAAGACGAAAAGAAAGGAAGACGAAGCGCCTTGTCCAAGCGTGCCCGACGACGAAGTGTAAATACGATGACGCGCCTTGGCCAAGGGCGCCGTAGTGGGACATCTTGGCTCCGTTAAATCCACACAGCGGGATGTCTGCTTGGTTGCCGCAACAGGGAACCCCTGGCTCAGCCAGCAATGGCACGCCGCAACAGGGGCCCCACCGGCTCCACTGACGTCCAGTATGCAGTGGATTATGACACTATGCATTTTATTTTGTGGCATTTGGAAAAAAACCTCACATGAGACCAAAGTGTGCAGGGAAAACCTAATTTACACTTTGCCTCTAGCAAGGCCGTTTGTCATTTCATATTGTTCATGTGCTGTATTTCGTGACAGTGTCTTGGATTTCGTGATGGAATCGATTAAGCCCGTTTCTTGTTAAATCGAATTCAAGGTGTTCGTCACACAGTCGACGTATTTTTTTTATAAATCTGAGCCAAACCGGATATGTCATTGAGTTACCTGAATGTGATTATGACATGAGTATTATATCGGTATTACCTGTAACAACTTTTTAATTTTCATGGTATTGATTTTCCTTGTGTGCTGCTTTTCCTGTTAGTGTTCTGTATTTCATGGTATTGTTCTGTTTGTATGAGAAACTAGATAAAGCTAGACACATTTGATTAAGCCCATTTTTTCCCAGGAGCAAGAAAAAAACAGGCTTAATCGGTTCAGGATACTCACAGAGTAGGCAGTCTCAGGGGAATCTGCTTTTCTCGCACATAAGCCGTGGGGGGGGGGGCGATGTGTGGCGTATCCGGGTCCGCGAATGAGTGTTCACTATTGTAATATGTATGATATGTGGGGCATTGAGTGGGCCCGAGTCTATCATAGATGTACGAGTACATGAGGCGGATGTGACCGACGCGGGGAAGGGATAGGACAACTTCTTTTTGACGATTTTCCGGTCGGAAGTTTCCCAAGGTGTGAGGTCCGATTTAATGAGATGCATGTGGAACAGAGTTCGTGCATTCCAGTTTTTTTGAATGTATGGTTTAAATTTTGAATTGGCATGTGATAGTATGTCTGTTCAAGGCACTGGGTCGTTGTCGTGGGGAGGTAAGTGTTGTGCCTGCTTGGCCAGGCATTAGCTGCCTCGTTCCCAGGAATGCTGTTGTGCCCCGGCACCCACAGCAGAATGCGGAGGATCTTGCTCGAAATGGACTCTACCGTCGTATTTTAAACCTATATCTCACAAGTCCCGCTTCACACATCACATTCATGCACAGCATATGTCGCTAGAGGGTTGACGGCGAACACTTGGTCGCACTTTTCGGTCTGGCAGTGCCCGGTGGACGCTCTCGGCACACCGATCTCCTTCATCAGCCCTTTGCTGGAGTCAGCTCCGTTAAGTCCGGCTCTGTGTAGCGTCTAACCTCGATCAGCAACATACAACATACAACACGCAAATGTGTTGTGAGTCTGTACGAGTTCTTGTTTGTCAGCGCCGGTGATTTTGAGCAGTCGGTGCAATGATTCTAGTGCTGGTGGCGAGTCGGTGCGAGTGACAGCCCGCTGCTGTTCGGTGTGTTTGATGTGTCGGGTTGCAGCGAGCGAGGCCCTGATTTCTGCGATTTAGATGCAGTGAAATCTGCAGAGCAGAATGGAGAGGCGGGCCCTGTCTGCTATCAAAGCGGCGCGTGACCTGAGGGGTACAGAAGCCGTCTGTATATATGAGGGTTTACTCCAGAAAAATTGCTCTAAATTCAATGGAAGTTTGTGTTGTGTCTGCATTGCGTATTGTGCGGTCGACGGTGGAGTGTGTGAGCCACGTTGCTTTGTCGTCGACGTGAAGAGAATATTTGAGGGAGGGATGTATCGTAGGGAGTTCTTCCACAACGTCATTAATCATTAATATAAATGAGGAAGGATAAAGAACACTACCTTGTGGCAAGTCCTGCTCCTGGGGAAAAGAGACGGAGTGGATATTAGCACAGTGCACTTTAAATGTTCTTAGGTGGAGAAAATTGATGAATTTAGTCGCACTTCCACGGATTCCAGCGCGATGTAGTCTTATTTTGAAGGCAGAACGGTGTACTTTGTCAAACGCGGTTTTTAAGTCCAGGAATGGTGCTGCCGTCAACTCTCGATGGGAAAAGCCACTTTAAATCGAATGAATGATTTGAATTAGGTTATCGGCCGTGGAGCGGCGCGGGCGAAAGCCGTTTTGATACGGGGAAATAATGTTATTCGTTTCTCGAAAGATTCTAATTCGATCACTGACCATCATCTCGAAAAGTTTGCAAACGCAGCTGGTGCGTGAGATGGGGCGGTAACTGGCAGGGTAAGTGAAAAGTTTGCAAGGTTTGAGAATAACATCAGCAGTTGAGGAAAACCAGGTGGCCGGGAAGCTCTCGTCTAACCAGTTCTCATTTAAAACTTCTAATGGCTGAGCTTGGCTGGATTCAGAGAGATTTGACAAAAAGGGATAAGCAATTTAACCCAGCCCTAGCGAGGTGCTGCCACTCCTGCCGAATGCATGTGTCAGTTCTGCGAGGGGTGCTGGCGGTGATGCTGCTCTGTATCTCTCGTTTCGTTTCCAACCTGAAAGTAAAACAGCACTGTGCGGACGTAGTGAGCTTCGATGTGGAGAAGCTTTCGGAAGTGGAGTGCGAGGCCAACACTCTAAACATGGCGCCGAGGTCCCCCAAGAGCTGGACCCGGGAGCTGACCGTGATTAGGCAGCTGACCTGTACCTTCAGCAGCGGCGAGCCTGACGCAAAATAAATGACCAGGATTAGGTCAGGTCAGGGATCTGATGAGTAGACCACGGCTGGATCGACCTAGCTGTGATTTCATTGTTCGTGCACAATGGTGCACGGTGGACGTGACTGTATTGGCACTGCACAGTGCTTGTTAATGAAGGATAACTTTGTGTTCCTCGATTTTTTTTTGCGTTCATCTCGACACGGCCGGGGACGAGTGTCACGTGCAGAAAGCGGTGGACGAGTAATAGGCATGATAAATATTTGTTGTGGTTTCATGTTTGACATGAAATGAATATTGAAATGAAATGAAACTGACATGTTTGACAGTTGTACGACAGAAAGAGGGTTACGAGGACATAGTGACAGACAAATGGACTAGGTCGTCAAGCCATGATCATTGCTGGATAAGCGCAGTATGTTGCCATGACAACTGACAGACGATCGTTGGCCTTCTCATGGATTCAGGACTAATAAATGCTATATATACTATGCGGCCAGATGAACGTTGAAGTCCTTGTGGACATAAGACGACACATGATAACAGAAAGACTAGCAGGGCTTTGTGACGTGGCAACTAATAGGGAACGTTATAAGACATTTAAATGCCATTACGTGGATCATCCAACAACTATCTTTTTTAAAGAAGTGAAGTATCTCCTCGTTTTTGTATAAAGGGATGGTCGAAATAAGCCATCCCCCAAAAGATCTTGGCGTAAGACTTCTTTTCACTGAGTGCAGCTACTTGAAACACCCACCAGCACTAGCCATACGCCACTAAGGAGAGGTGCGACTAAAGCTACACGATTTAACCCTATTCCCGGAGGGCTGGACGGTATGGCCGATTCCCGGCAGGGGGGGCGGATTCGGCCCCCCCCCCTGAGATCTCGAGAACTACTTATCCGATTTCATCGCAACAAACGGCAATCGATTTGCCGTGACGTGAACTACATTTTTATAGAAAGAAATTTCCAAAATTTTGAAATTTGTGGATACAGGGGGCCAAAAATGTCAAAATGGGGGGTACTTTTTGACTTCTTATAACTCCGTTGTTTATGGACCGATTTCGATGAAACTGGATTGAAACGAGAGATTATGGATAGGGCTTTTACCATGGGTATGCAAATTTGAAATTGTGAGAAAATTCATGGGCGTTCACAGGGTTTCAAAAATAGGGGGATTAGTTTTCTAATAACGGAATGAACAAAAGAGGCCAAAACACTTTTTTAGCTTCTGCTAGTCATGTTATGCTAAAGAAGTACAAATCGCATTACAATGTTTGTATAATGTTATCATAGGCGGTGCCAGGGACATAGAAAAGGGGGAACTGTCATGGTCACACGTTCTTCAGATCAACTTGTGACCTTTGACCTTAAATGACCTCCAGTGACCTTGGGGTCACCTGGAATGATGTCGTGTGCATTCAATATTATCTTAAAACGTTTTTAATCGATTGAATTCACTCTATTCCAAAAAATTCATTTTTTGGCTTTTGCGATATAGGGTACGCGCACTGACATTTTAGGTCATATCTCCGTGACCCGACCTGATATCAAGCTGAAACTTGGTACACAAGTAGAGGGCGCCTTTCTACGTCATATGTATTCCGGGTTTGGCATTTGAAAAAACGGCGCCGAAATTATTGCGAAAAAACAAATTTTGACTTTTGACCTTGACCTGACCTTGTAAAGTGACCTCAGATAAACAAAATTACATATGCACATTGCCCAACTATTTAGCTATACATTCATATAAAGTTTTAAGTTCTATCTTAAAAACTCTGTTTTTGGCAGACATTTTCCTTTTACCCTCAACATGGCCAAAAATGACCTGAGGTGCCTCCCAAAAACGTTGCCTGGCTCCGCCCCTGAGGACAATAGAATTTCGAAATTTTGTCACGGCGCGTAGAAGGAATAGCTAGGAAAATTCACCAAGTTTCGTGAAGCTGCGTTAAAAAGCCTGGAATTGGCAAGCAAAAAACCCGAGGGGGGGCGGATTCCGCCCCCCCCCCCTGCCGGGAATAGGGTTAAAGCACGACATCATGAGCTATGTGATCTTTTTCGTACCATACACGCTGAAATCCTTCAGGTACTTTCAGTAATGTCAAAGCCCCATCACCGTGTACTGCGTAAGTAGGTAGGAGGCTATTATGATGTACCCGTGTTTGGGTAGGGCGATAGGAACAGCTGTCCTCGGGGCATCTTCGTGATGTGTTAAATTATCACATCACTCACTTTGTGCTATTCAATATTCATCATGTCACTAGTTCTATACATTTCTGGCGCCTGTCTAAACTGACTTCTGCGCATCATACACAATATGAGCCAATATTATACTAATGCGCCGTGCATTTTGTACGAATATGTCTGCTTCTGCTACATACGTATTCTACATTCCTATCTCTCAGTGAAGTGAAGTGAAGTAAAGTCTCGTGAGCCGATTCAATGAAGTGATCTCAGTGAAGTGCCTAGAAAGTAGAGTCCGCCTCATCGTACGCAATAGTTCTTACAGGACAATGATATGCATCTACATTATATGTGTGTACTAATGTTCCGTTTGCATATCTAGTGCAAAATTTTGTCATTTTTCCATGCATTTTATAGACTTCGGTTCTTTGTTATATAGTAATAATGCAGCAAAGCAAAGTATATATCTATATATCTATATCTATGTATAGACATAGATATATAAATATAGATATATACACATATACATATACTTTACATTTATATATATATATATGTATGCCTAATAAGGTACAAAGAAAAGTTCCTCTACTATTATGTTACAATTTTATTACATAAAACAAAAGAGGAAAGCATAAATATATATATATATATATATATATATTTTCCACTCCTCTGGCGTTTATTTATATAGATATATATATATATATATATATATATATATATTTATATATAGATAGATAGATATATATATGCATACGTTCCTTTGGAACCTAAGCCTACGGTGTACATGAAAAATGGCCAAATTTTTCGGCTTGTAAATAAGTGTTTGGTCCGGATCATTTTTCCGAAAATTTGCGCGAATCACATTTCATTGGAAGCAATTTTAACAAATAACCGTGATCCAAATGGCCATCCGGATCAGGTCACTGTGATTCGGGTCATGATCTGGAACAGCCAAGAGGTGTCGAAGACAAATCTGCCTGCGGCACATCAGTTTCTACACCGTCAGTGGCACACGTCTGAAGCGCAGAGGAGCCGGCAGACCGCTGGCGGGGTGGGCTATCGCCCTGGTCTTGCCGAGCCCCTATCGAGCGTCGGTCGACTCCGGAGAGCTGACGATCTGCCAGCGCCAGGTCTAACGATTCTGTCGGAGGCACGGTCAGACGGCTCCGGCCGGCAGCTGGAGAGGGGGGGGAGGGGAGAGGGTGCCGCGCAGTAGGCACCTCCTCCGACACGGCGCGTCGCCTGCACACCTGTCAGATGTCATCTCATGATACGGCGGCGGTAGTGTCGGAACAATCGCTGTTAACCCTTGGATGGTAAATGGTGGTTTTAGTACCCGAAGTGGATGTTTAAATAGATCGATGAAGAATGCATCTGGAAGCAGCCGCAGCTCTAACACTAAGCATTGGAGATTCCGTCCTCGAGAAATGTCAGGGATCGGAACAGGATGCGTACCCAGAACTCTGAACCACAGGAAGCCGGAAGGCGATGACCTTTGGAAATCAGACGGCGACCTTTGGATTTCCTTCGCTTCCCGCAAATCGGTCTGCATCCGTCAACGTCCGGCCGCCGCGTCGGCTCTGCCGCGTTCAGCAGGGCGCCGGCCTGCCGAGCTGCGGCGGCTCCGTTTGCGCCCGGCCGTGTCGCCTCGTCAGCAGTCGCGGCGAGTCGCGGCCGCGCCGCGCGGCCCCAATTAGTCGCCCGGAGCACGGCTGTGTGGAGCCGCAGCACTCGAGGCCGGCGCGGCGGCCGCCAGCAGAGGCGGCGCCACGGTCGGTCGACACCGATGGCGGGCTCGTGACGGGAGTGGCACTCCGCCTGGGCGCACCATTTTCCGGTCGGGCGCGCTGCGCCGCCGCCGGCGGCCGCCTCGGACCGCAGCAGGCTCGTGAGCCGACTCAGAGGCGGCGGGAGAGGCCGGAGGAGCGGCGGAATCGCAGACGGGCTGCCAGCCGGCCACTGCCGAGGACTGACGAGCTCGCACACTTGGGTCAGCGGGTACGGCGACAAATTTCGGCATCTCGGAAATGTTGCCCAGATCCGCCATTTCGAATGAGGAGTGGTGGCACTAAACGACATCCAAAGGAAATTTACGGGCGTCAGATCGAAGATGTCCGCACTAGAACGATTTAAACTTGTCGCGGATTTAGGTCACGTCACCTAATGGAGGAGACTCATCTCAGCCATCATTTTCCAGAAGGCATACAGTTTGTCTACTGAAGACCATGCAAGTATTTGCTCAAGTAAAGAAAAGCATGAAATACTCTGTATAACAAATGTCTTCCACTTGTTTTGAGCTGCGTGTATATATAAGACCATGAGAAGTGCACATTTCGGCGGAACAAAAAATGTAATACTAATGTCAATACAACACAATAATGTCATTGCTTTTTAGCTCCAATTGCGATAATGAACCTAATGAAAACTGTTCAAGTGTTCGCTGAGTGGGAAAACAAACACGATTTAACTGAACCCGATTTTCCATCTTGCCGTTAGAGAAATTCCTGGTAGCTTTGGGCATTTTCTTCAGTTAGATAATAAGGAGCATTCCATTTTCGTGCTGATAAAATCCGAACGACTTTAATTCATCATGGACAAAATACGCCGCTTTTCAAAAGGAATAACCATTGGTGTCGTTTTTCCTTAATGGCCCTGGACGACACCAGGGCCATGAAGGAAAAACGCGCGATATAATAATTACGTCACGGAGATATTTCAGTCTACAGTGCGCGTTTTTTTACGATAGCCGTTTTTATAACAGTAAAGTTTCAAATAAATTAGCTTAAACGAAAAAGGAGAGTTTTCCATTGCTTACATGGTGCACGATATATGAGAATCAGTCTAAAAAGGTTGATAGTTATTTTAACTAATCAAAGTTTTTAAGTCTTAAAATTTCACAGCCACACTTCCATCACAGCTGACGCGACACAATCTCTCAAATTTTAGTCTTAGCAGAAGACACGAGAATGTACGCACATGCAAAGGCATTCAGATTAATCTCAAAAGCTTTTGTACACTAGGGCTTTGTTCAGGCTCCAAAACTGAAAGGGTGATACGGTATGACATTGTAATATTGCTGCTGAGAAATCGGTATTACGCTGCAGAGCATGCGACCGTGCAATGCATTTTGTCCGGGTAAATACAAAGGTCATGCGATAGGCCAGTCCATTTCGGCTCAGCTCACACTTCATCATTTCGTCACCTCATCATCGCACCATTTCAGCTCAGCACCACAGACCGGATCAGAGCGCAGGCCCTGGGCGAGTCCATCTCAGCTCGATTGTGTTCAATGTCGTGTAAATTTCCAATTTATTGCGCGCTGCCACTCGGGATTTGTGAGCGATGGTTCCGATACCCGTCAATAGGCGGGGAAGTGCCTCGCCCCTGGCTGATCACGGTGGCGCCGCTGGCCCCCGTACGGAACGAACAAAACGACCGCTCAAGGCCTGGTAGAGGTATTCCTCTGATCATCGGTGGGAAAACAACTGTCAAACGCAATGGAGAAGGCTTGGTGTAAAAAGGCGGCGATATGCGTGACCAGTGGCTGATATCAACCCAGTGCCCAATAGGACCATTGGTTGTATCTTGATTGCGAGGCGAGACGTAGATTAATGTTGAAGGAGGCCATAGGCAATGGGTAAAATATTACTTGGTGATGTATGAGGCCGTCTTTTTTTAAGAAACTTAGAAATTTATGGTGCATATAATTGGGTAACATGAGAACGAAAGGAAGCTCCTAACTGATGAGTCGGTTATCATCAAGCAACAATACTTGCTCATGATGAGTCCTTCCACAAGGAAAAACGTAGTCCATGTCCTTGATTTCTTTGTTTTGTTTGCACAAAGCGTATCTCGTTGGGGCTCCAGACCGAGTCTCGAGGCTTCTGAGCTATGCAAATACAAAGGCGAGAGCAGCTCGAGACGACGCAGCCGCTCCCGGTGCGCCCACTTCAAAGCCGGGACCGGCGGCGGCGACTCGAACTGAGTAACGTTTGCAGTCCCGTGCCACAGGCCAGGATGGCCCAGCGCGGGTACGAACGGCGGGAAACGTGATGGTTTCCCTGGGGAAACTAGCCTTCCGGCCATTCAGAGGTCATCATTTTTGACTGCGTCAGTGGCGTGAAGCGTCACCGCTGGTGACGCCATCACTACTGCAATGCCACGGTAGCGGTGTTATGTGGTCATCTCGTTGCGCCTTGGGACAAATGAAGGACGCATGCCGGACAGTCGAGCTCTATTTTCTTAGCTTCATCACTGGGACGTTATCACTATGTGCCAGGGACACAGCCACGACGATAGCAGAGTGGACGTCAGCATGGTGTCGAATAAAGGCTTATAGATACACTTATACTTGTCTTTCTCTTACTTTGCTGGGGAAGGGAAAACACAGAAAGTTGCACCATGTACCTACATCCGTCATATTATTCACCGGAAATCTGTTCCGCAGCGCTCCGCAGAGCCCAATTTGGCACGGGAAAATAATTTCGATAGCAGACACCAGAATGTTTGCACCGAAACACGAATGAAATCATGGGCTCAAATCAGACTCAATGAAGTTTGGTGAAAATAGAAATGTGACTGAAGTATTTAGCGATCGGGAGGATCGAGGATCCATGAGAGCTTCTTCTCCAATCCCCAGAACTCTTGGCTACAGCCCTGGGTATATTTGGGTAAATTCCAAACTGGGAGACAACCAGATCCTCATTTTGCAGCGGTCGGCGCATGTTCGTAATGCACGTCGTGCCACTGCCGTTCCGTCTGCACAATTCACCATCAAGACGGGATGTTCCCGTTTCCTCCCATCAGCACTATTCAACACGCCAGCCAACGCTGCTCCGCCCCTGCCCCCATCAGCGCTATTCACCCTCCCCATCTGGTCTGAGTCAGCCCCCCACTCCCATCCCACGGCCCCGGCCCACTGCATCAGGCAACGCCGATGATTTCTCGGGCGCAGGCAACTAGCCTGGCGGGCTCGAATTGGGTATGATACGGTCCTGCCCTCTGTAGCATGTTACTGCAACTATAGGTTCAAGAAATCTCCTGCAGTCCGGAAGCACTCATATCTGTCAGTCATGAGACCAAGAGGCAAAATGCTGTCGTTTTTGTTCCTCGTGCGATCGAATGTTGATTTTCAAGGGGTTCCTCCATTCTAGTTGCGGGGCTCCAAGCTACCGCTCATGCACTGGAGGTAGTCCGTGGTCGAGGTACCGATCTGCCACGCGGGTATTTGCTCGATTTATTGTCAGTGCTTCCATCTAGCGATTGCCTTACTATCACCTCACATTACAGACTGTCTTGACCCACCAGTCTGCGAAACTCTAATGTAGCTTTAACACTTCTCTGGATGCCAGGACACTGCGGGAATTCGGGGAATGAACGGACAGGGGAGCCAAAAATGTCTTCAAGCCTTGCACGCTGACAACGTTGCTAAAGCAGACTTTTCTTTTCTAAGCCGTCACTCGTCAATGAAGGAACTGGTCCTGGCCAACTGGCAGCAGCAACAGATGCAGCACACAACACAAACACATCATCACGTCAAGTCCGAGACGAAACACGGGAGAGCTATATAGATAACTAAGTTCTTCAGACCTAGTCATCACGGAGGTAGAGAGCTCCAATGCGTCTTCATATTGCTCCTACGGTCTTTGCTCACGGTTTTACCTCTGAGCAAGATCCTCACCCTAAATGCAATACTTGTCATTTCCGCCCAACACACTCGACATCCAATCAATAAGCACAATAAAAACACAGGTCATCGGCAATGCGCTGACAATCTCTTGCAGGAGACAGGATGGCTCCTATTCGGAGTTTTTAAATCTAGTGTTGGTTTATCCATAAAGCACAGGCTTGTTAAATAACCTGTGTGGACGTATACATTTACCCCAGCTAAACTACAAACACAGTGATGAAATGGCCCCACCTGGCTGAGATGCCTTGAGCCAAACAAACAAACGAACAATCATATCACGTCAATTGCTCTGGTCAGGACGTGGGAACTCAACCTATTTTCCCCGGAAACAGCAGTACCAGGGCCTATTTTAACATGTTAACTGGGGGGCAAATGCCCCCCCAGTCGGGCACTTTGCCCCCCCAGTCAAGAGCCTTTGCCCATGCAAAGAAAAAAAAACGGCCAGGTGTACTAGCGTAACCAGGAGAGTATTCCATAAAGCGCTGCGCATGAGAGTCTCGCGAAGCAGCTTCTTATCAGCGAAGGATGTGTGAATCATTGAGTAATGTGGGAGCACACTTAGAACCATCACTTTATAATACGTATTGCAGGCACACCTAGTGACTGCTGGCGAGCGTGTTTCGTAATTAGTACCCCGGCACCCGATGCCGCGATTGTCTGGTGGGCGGCCAAGGCGTTTCATTGCATCGTAAGCACGTTAAAAATGATGATGACCATCTCTGATGTGTTCAAGCTCAAGAAAACTGAAGGGTGAGCTGGTGGGCAGGGCGGTTTTGCTGTGGTGGGATAATGTTGATATGAACGCGGCAACAGTCCAGCAGTGCTGTAGTCATCACCAATCATCCTGATCCGAAAGCCCTGCTAAAATCCCAGTATGTAAGTGGTAGAACTTCATTGAACTAGGCGGTTAAACCCGAGTTTTACGCGGTGAAAACAGAAAATTAATCAGTCATATATTGAAACCGTCACTCTTGCTGCCCTTGTGCATGGGTTTGTGCATCCTATGAGCATGCTTCATCTGCTTCACGAACATGGCATAGCTCAGACTGCAGATAATGACGAGTGTTGATGATATCTCACTGAGGCGGGGCTAAGGCGAATACTTCAATTTGAGATGATTTTTATTTTGGAGCCGATAATCTGGAAATGGAGCAGTTTGTTCTGCCTGTGTTGGGACAGCTTTTGCACTTTTGCGCAGTGTTGAAAAACATATGACCAAAATTCGGTGAGAAACTGTATTTTGGGGATACATTAGACCAACAGAAACTATCCCGAACAGGCAGCCTACTGCCTCATTTAGGAAAGAATCGAAGCTGCCGGAACATCTCTTCAGTATTCTGGCCATCGTTTGCAGACTGACTTATATATCTGAAGTACGACACCCTGCCATGCCACGGTAACCCACGGAGCCGGTGTGGCAATTTCCCGCGCGTTCTTAGACGTCAGTAAATTTAAGGACCACCTGCGTCAATGCAGAAAGTACCTTTTATAACGGAAGTCTGTGCCACTATGGCTGCACCACGAGAAAAAAAGCCGAACTTTGGTTGACCGGTGCTCAGAACTGCCTTCGCTGGGAGAAGTGCTGCAGCAATATTTTCAGTCCCACCATGTGGATAGACTTACCCAGAGGTAGGTCAAAACACAGATCGTCCGCAAAATGATGAAGGTGTGGAACAAAGCCCGTATTCTCACTGCACCGGAGCGGAACGTAATAAAGAAGCTCAACAGAAAGCTTGACCAGTACCAACTGTCATCAAAGGCAAATTCTGGAGGTCCACCCCGGAAATTGACAAGAAGAATAATCGACAACCTCAAAAACCTTTTTGACCTTGCCCTTGTCGGCACCATTAAGACCATCAAAACCAAGAGAATAAAGACATTCTCCAGGCCCAAATGGAGCCAGGTCGCCGAGGCGTCATCGTGGTATTCGATAAGTTCCCTTCTGAGAAGGAGGAGCGAGCTCTTCAACGACAACAGTAGGCCGAAGCTTTAAAGGGCCCGCCGTTAGACTAAACAGCAGACCGAGCAGGAGGCAACTGCCCAGTTGGAATACTCGTCTACCGACAACACACAACTGACATATCAGGATGACCCGCAACCCTTGACCATGCCTTCCAAGCGGCCCTGCAGGAGAGCCAAGAACATCGCCACTCCTGATCAGGCAACAGCCTTCGATCGGACCAAACTCAATGATCGCTCTGCAATCCATTTCCTATCGGCGACGGCTTCGGCCCTCGGCCACGACTCCTCTGAACTGGCGATTACAGAAGCTCGGCCAGGCGGGCACGTAGATCGCAGAGGAAAGCCATTGCGGACGAAATCTAGCATTCTTTCTCCGTGCCACTCAACCTGGTGGTCCACTGGGACGGAAAACTGTTACATAACGATGGAAAGGAAAAGGTGGATCGACTCCCTGTCATTTTAACCGGTCCAAGAAATGCCGCCAAGCTCTTCGGCGGTGTTCCGAAGTTTGCAAGTAGAGCCGGAGCAACGCCAGCTGACGTTGTCGCGCATTGTCTGGAAGACTGGGAGGTTTCGGACAACGTCGTCGGCATGAGCTTCGACACCACCTCCAGCAATACTGGACAAGTTGTGGGAGCAAGCACGCTTCTTCAACAGAAGCTTGAGTGACAGCCTATTCACGTCGCTTGTCGTCATCATATCTTCGAACTGGTGGCAAAGGCGGCTTTCTCCACGCGCTTCGGTCCGTCCTCGGGACCGGAATCTCCTTGTTCAAGCGCTTCAAGAAGAGATGGAGGCTCATTGACTGGAACAAGTTTGAACCCATGATGTATGAAGACCTGGAACCAGCAGTGGCCGAGACGTTTTCTCCTCCAGGGGTCGTGTCGTCGCCTTCTGCCGTGAGAAGCTCGCCGAAATCCAGCCTAGCGATGATTATCGTGAGTTCTTTGAGGTCTCGATCATCCCCTTTGGTCAAGAGCCTCCACGGGGAATCAAGTTCCCCAACCCGGTGCTCTCCAAAGTGCCAGATGGATGGGGCGCATAATCTGCGGGATCAAGTTCTTCTTGTTTTGCCATCAGTTCTCCGTGACTCTCAGTGAATTGGGAGCACTCAAGCACTTCGTCTCTTTCATGGTTGTTCTGTACGTCAGTGCATGGTTCTGCTCTTCATCGGCGGTCAACGCTCCCGTGCACGACCTGGCCGTTCTGCAAAGCCTGATTTGAATGCTGAGATCTCGATGGGGACTTTGCCAATCACCTATTATCTATTATAACATTATATATAACATATAATTTATCATAACAATCACCTATTATGGTATCCCAGCGAAGAACTGGCTGGTGTGTTGTTCTTCGACGAGGGGCGTGCCATGTGAGATGAAGAGGAAGAGGATCGCGTCATTCCAGGAACAGGGATCGGAGAGGTCTCACAGCGAGCGCGGGTGGATCTCGCAGCAAAGGAGGTTCTCGTCTCAGGAAGATCATCGTCGACTTCATTACCGCAAAGTCGGTGGCCAACCTGCAAGCCTACGGCATCAACATGGACTTCCTTGCCGCCGATCCCGCTGATCGGGAGACAGCACCTGGCTCCAAGAACGCTAAGGAAGTCCTGTGCGGGATCGCGGTAGTTAGCGACTTCGCCGAACGAGCTGTGGCTCTTATCCAAGTATACAATAAGGTACTGACGAAGGATGAAGGGCAAAAGCAGTACCTGCTGCAAGTCGTCGAATAGCATCGTCGCCAGAACCCCGAGACCACAAAGAGGGTTGAAGTATCATTCCCACCTAAGCCACACTGCTGCCGACAGGACCAGTGACCCATGAACTGAGGCAGAATGTGAAGTGTCTTTCGATCCAGTGTGTCAAAAGGAGTACTATGATGTGCATTTTATGCATATCGTGCACTTGGTTTAAAAAACTGAAGCACAAAACACGTTTGGGGGCATTTCAGACACACCTCTCCCTGAACGAATCTCCCAGGGATCACAAGTCGACGGAGAATGAGTTCTTGCTGGGGATAAATGGAATGGTGTTCTTTGACTTTAATGGGCTCGGAATGCACAAAAGCCGGCGCGAATTTCATCAAAATAAAATAAAATCCAGGACAAACGACATACAATCTTCCTGTGAAAGTTGTTAAGAGTGTTGAACCAAGGCCATATTTTGCACACATGATTTTCTCCAAAAGACATATCAGTTAATGAGACAGCACTCTGTAAAGTGTTCATCGTAATGCGCCCTTATATATGTATGCCTTCCTTAGGAAAGTATTTATATACATATATATATCCTTTCCCTAGGAATATATATATATATATATATATATATATATATATATATATATATATATATATATAGATGAAGTGGACAAAATTCAATAAGGAGAACGCAAATGCCCGGGGGAGGGGGGGTGGTCTCGGCCAATGCGTCTCGTTCGCAGAATTGCCCCCGCAGTCATTTTTCCTTAAAATAGGCCCTGAGCAGTACGCTTCAAAAATTAATGGGATTCGATCGCATTGCGCTGCCATTACGATTACAAACTGAAAGGGGTCTAACTAACGTCAGACAGAGACATCCTTTAAAAAGACGTCCGTGAAGTCAGCCACGCGATCGTTTTAGTGTCCAAATTCGAGTTCCAATCAATGACATCGCCATCGGGAAAGACGGAAGGGGGAGGGGCAAGTAAGCTCTGTCAGATCTAAGGAGGGAAAACGCATGATATAAACCCTTCTCAAACACGAAACTGCAAAGCTTTATATCTGTACCCAAATACAGTTGTATAAGTTACACTGTATAAATTAATTTGTATTCATGCAGGGAGAAATGGATGTTTTACCATGTTTCTACCATTTTGTCCATACCATTAGTCAGATTTTACTATTTGATTCGCTCTTCTGCAGGTCATAGCCGCACTAGCGAACTCAGTTCATGTGCTAAGGGGGAGGGGCCAATTTTCGGAAGGCCGCTTTGGTCGTTTTTGGGTCATGAAATCTCGTTTGCTCTACCCGGTACCGCATGGCGTGTCAAATAACCTTCGATTTTTCGTGAATAACTTCTGAACCGTTAGAGCCAGCCCGACCATGCTTTCGGTATATGTTCATCAATTAGTTCTACATGTTTTGACGTCACAATCATTTGCATGCTGGGTCAGGTCATGGAGCTATGACGCTGCAAGTGAACCCTGTATTGATGTTTTCGCCTCCTCGGGCCGTGGCGAGAACATGACTCGTTTTCTTTATAATATTCACAAATACAATGCACTGGTTATTTGGATTGACATAGGACACGGTTTTCAGAAGGATATACAATTGTGACACGTCAACGTTAGAGGTTGACGTGTCACATGCATAATGACAATTGGGCTGCTTTACATTGTAGGTGGTAGAAGCGGCTGGCGTTGACCTTCCCCATCGTTCAAGCCAGACAAGCAAATCTATATGCGCCTCTTAACGAGGCTCGCCAAATGCAGCGTGAGGTCATGTGAGGTCATGTCATAGGTAGATGTCAAGACGAAATCAAATACATTGCCGTGGAAGATCATCCAGCAGCAGCAGAGAGCAATTATTGTTCCTAGTCAAAAAAGAAAAATGACTTTCTGTCCTGACCTGGCTTGACCTTGACCCGATAAAGAACAGACAGAGCAGACTTAAATATAACGAGTGTCATTTCACTTCTGTACTTGACGCAATTAAGAATGCCAGCAAATAATTATTGTACTTAGCCAGTAAGAGAAAGGCAGTCGTTTCTGACCTGACTTGGAGTGACCTTTACTGGATGAAAAGCATGTAATGCAAAACTGATCATCAGAAAGTTTCACTTCTGTCCTTTTTGTCATTGCTGAGATTAAGTTTTGATGTCTGGCATGTAAAGTAAGACGAATATTTCACCTGACCTAGGTTGGCCTTGACCCGACATTATTAAAATTATGGCATTCTACCTATCAGGTCTGGCCTCTTGAGGGAAAAATTTCAGGATATATAACACTATGTGAAGGGGCAGCATGATCCCCACTTTGAGCGTACTGGGCAGAAGCAAACGTTCACCTCACTCGAACACTAGGCACTAGACTAAACACCTGTCTCGTCAGGGACTGCGCTGGAAATTTCTCATTTCTGGTTATATATAGGCCCAGTCGTGTATGGCATGTTACGGAAACTTCGAGTTTTGCAGCGCCCTGAATATCGTGGCTCAGAAAGTGCACGAAAAACGACTTCGTGCACTGGTTTCAGATTGTTGAGTTGGATTATTGTCGACGAAGTCTTTGTGATTACTTCTGCAACGAGATCGCCAAGTCGCGCCTTATCATTGAAACTATCGGCATGCACTTTCAGCAATACCCTGTACTCAGCTTTTGCATTCATGGTAACCGCACAGTTTATAGTACCCATAGTCACGGACTTAGATTCTTCTAATTGGGTAACATTAATGGGAATAATAGTTCAACTCGTCGCTTGCCTTTTCCTTTCCATCAATAGGCACGTTTGTACCAGCATTTGGAAAGCTGCCAGATTTCTGGCCGGGTTGGCCGGATTGACCAGCATTAAAATAAATACTGATTTAAACTACAACTGATTCCTGCAAAGACGCCTTTTAATATTGTGGGACAGAATGGATGGATTGCAATTCAGACAAGCTTGAAATAAAGGTGGGAGAAATCTTGGCTTTCTGTACTACATGCTATGCGTAATAATTTCCTCGCGTATTCTGCGGTTGATTTGGAAGCTTCTGGCCAGCCTGGCCACGTCTCGCCATTGCCGCCGCTGGCCAAATCCAGTGGTTCACAAAGGCTATGTACCTTGATAACGCTGAAAGGTTTTACAACGAAGGCGCTGATTGGTCGAAGACTGATCAGCTGGAAACGCAGGGAGAGTGGCGAAGGAGCGGAAAATTTCTTCGCTCGTTGTGCACGTGGTCCTTGTTTACGATCGTAGCGTCTGTGTTTGAAGCGGTTTGTGATTTTCGAAACCTAAAGAAGGTAAGTGGGTTTGCATACAGATTTAGTAAGCTGTAATTTCACGCAAACCAGCATAAGCCGCAGTGGTGTCTGAACTGTCATGTCTAACAACAAGTGAAGGGAAAGTGAAGGAAACCCAGAACCTCGCGGATGATTAAACTGGCCAGAAAGGTGCATCCTGGCCAATCTGTCCAGGAATCTGGCAACTTTTTAAATGCCCGTATTAACGCGCTTAATGATTATTTGCAAGAATCTTTTGTATGAGTGCTCACACATCGAGTGTTCATCACCGAATGAGTCTGATATCGCAAGGCCCTTCCCGCCATGTACCAGTTACTGTTTATCACAGTTAAAGTACAGGGAGGGTTTTTGCTAATTCCGGAACGATTATCCGTTTTTCATAAATCTAAATGGCTAAATAGCAACTTTACTACGATGCGCTGCAATTTTAGCCCACACAACTTCATTCACTGTAGCATTTCCAAGTTTCTGCCCCGTCACGCGGCAACATGCGTCTTTAAGCGTTGTTTCTTTCCCATGGCTTCAGCAATTTTTCACGGTGACCTCCACAATGCTGGCTGGTCTGGCGCATTTTCATCTACGTCTGCTGTTGACAAGTGGTCCGTCCTCCTCCCTGTCTTCCCCAGTTCTCGATCAGCATGCTCCTCCCATCCCCATATATATCCGCAGTCCAGCCCCACCTCCCATCTCCCACCAGACCTTGTCCCTGGTGGCTTGCCGCAGCGAGGCCCTCCGCACCCACGGTTCCACCCTTTCTAAGGATTTAAAGAAACATGTTCGTGCCACTGCTCGCCGCAGAACTTTAACCCTATTCCCGGCAGGGGGGGCGGAATCCGCCCCCCTCGGGTTTTTTGCTTGCCAATTCCAGGCTTGTCGTCGCAGCTTCACGAAACTTGGTGGCTTTTCCTAGCTATTCTTTCTACGCGAAGTGACAAAATTTCAAAATTCTATTTTGCTCAGGGGCGGAGCCAGGCAACGTTTTTGGGAGGCACCTCATGCCATTTTTGGCCATGTTGAGGGTAAAATGAAAATGTCTGCCAAAAAACGGAGTTTTTAAGCTAGAACTTAAAATTTTATATGGATGTATAGCTAAATAGTTGGGGAATGTGCAGATGTAATTTTGTTTATCTTAGGTCATTTTACAAGGTCAGGTCAAGGTCAAAAGTCAAAATTTGTTTTTTTCGCAATAATTTCGATGCCGTTTTTTTAAATGCCAAACCCGGAATATAGATGACGTAGAAGGGTGCCTTCTACTTGTGTACGAAGTTTCATCTTGATATCACGTCGGGTCACGGAGCTATGACCTAAAATGTCAGTGCGCGTACCCTATATCGCAATAGCCGTAAAATGAAATTTTTGAAATAGAGTGAATTCAAATGATTGAAAACGTTTACAGATACTATTAAATGCACACGAGATCATTCCAAGTGACCCCAAGGTCACTGGAGGTCATTTAAGGTCAAAGGTCACAAGTTGATCTGAGAAACGTGTGACCATGACAATTCCCCCTTTTTCATGTCCCTGGCACTGCCTATACTAACATTATACAAACATTGTAATGCGATTTGTACTTCTTTAGTATAACATGACTATCAGAAGCCAAAAAAGGGTGTTTGCCTATTTTGTTCATTCAGTTGTTAGAAAACTAATCCTCCTATTTTTGAAACCCTGTGAACGTCCATGAATTTTCTCAGAATTTCAGATTTGCGGACCCATGGTAAAAGCCCTATTCATATTCTATCGATTCATGCCAGTTTCATCGAAATCGGTCCATAAACAACGGAGTTATAAGGAGTCCAAAAGTACCCCCCATTTTGACATTTTTGCCCCCTGTATCTACAAATTTCGAAATTTTGGAAATTTCTTTTTATAAAAATGTAGTTCACGTCACGGCAAATCGATTTCCGTTTGTTGCGATGAAATCGGACAAGTAGTTCTCGAGATCTCAGGGGGGCCGAATCCGCCCCCCCCTGCCGGGAATCGACCATACCGTCTAGCCCTCCGGGAATAGGGTTAAAAACCGTGATAATAAACTTTGGACTTGGGAAAAATTTTCAGAAATGAATGAACATACTCTATGGCGATGGATCGGAACCAGCTCCGTATGCAAGAGTGCTGATGAACAAATGGTTGTCCTCACCATATTAGACACGAAGGGGACTGAGACAAATATGTCCCTCAGTTGTTAACTGTTGGGACTCTCTTAATCCAAATTAGAGAAAATTTAAATGTACGAGGGTTATCGATTGGCCTAGTAACTCTGAAAACTGTGGCTCATGCAGACGACGTCACAATACTTTCAGGCGGTTCGGAATTCTCCCTGAAGGTGTGTCTGGACGTCTTTAGCAATTTCGAATGCGCCTCAGGGCTCCAGTTAAGCCTTCAGAAAACCAAAGCCATGTGGACAGGAATCGACGCCTTTGACAAAGAGCCCCTGCAAAGCGGTGTCGGGCTAACCTGGACAAAGGGCCCAGTTGAAATATTCATTGTTAAAATAGGCCAAACATCACATTGTAATATTGTCGAAATGAATTACATACACGCCCTGGACAGACGTCTCAATCTATGGTTGCAGAGGGGCGTCACATCCGTTGGAAGAGTCTACCTGATTAAATCCGAAGGGTTCTCGCAGTTAACCTATCTTATGTCCGTCATTCCACAACCGGGAGCAGACATGATGAAAAGTATCGAAAAAAATATTGTTTCGCTTTATATGGGGGCATAAGCGGGACAACATTAAAAGAACTGTTCTAAAAAAAAACAGCATAAAATTGAAGGACTTAAAATGCCCGACATTGCAACGACTGCAAAAAGTTTGAAAGTGGCATGGGTAAAACGCTACTGAGAGCAACCGCAAGCCAAGTGGCGAGCGGCCGTCACACATGCGTTCTCTATGCAAGGAGGCACAGCAGTATTTGAGTGCTGTCGGGACGACAAGCAAATAGAAATGCACATAAAAGGCGTATTTTTGGAGGGTAACTGCCAAAGCCTGGAGAACAGCGACTATGCAGGATGCTTAAGAGACCGGAGAAATATTAAGCCAGGTCCTGTGGCTGAATAAGCACATTCGTCTTGAGCGCCACCCTACTATTCCTCAGACAAGGCTGCAACAAATAGGTAATGTACGGCTAAAAGGTATATACGATTTTCATCGCAGAAAGCTCCTTACGCCCAACCAGATGGCAGCCAAATACGAAATCCACCGGATGCGCGGCCTTGCTCTGTTGCGATCGTTGCGAACTGAATGGAGACGCAAATGGGGACGGTACAAGCCGAGAGTACCCGTAGAAAACAAGGCCATAGAAGACATCCACAGTGTGCAAAAATGTGCTAATGGTCGTTCTGTAAGATATAAGCCGCCGTGGAATCGCCCAAAAAATCACAAGAACGCTGGATTTACGAATTGCGATTAGGCCCGAATTATAATTGGACAAACGTCCATACTGGGATTTATGAAACAACTGACGACAAAACGTTACGATGGCCACAGTTTAGATGTGTCCACAGGATCCTACCTACCAACAAGTTTATAGATATGGCCTAAGAGAATCTGGCAAATGCCGCTTTTGTCCCATATACAGTGAAATCAGTGATACAGTGATACAGTGATAGGGTATGGGCGTCGATCAATGATGTCCATTGCCATATCGATGCGTCATGCAACGCTGTGCGCGTATTGATGTCTTTGAGATGTCTATATTTATGTTTTCGATATTAGGAATATTAGGTGGCGCCATTCTTGTGGTTGCTGTTGGCGTTGGGCGTCTGTGTGCAGCAGTGTGCTATGAAATGAAAAATAAATGGTTAATAAATGATTAAAAATAAATGAAAAATAAACGGCAGTTAGATCCTGAGATTACTGGGGGATGGATGCCCTTTTTGACATCCCCCAGGCGGTCGCGGGTGCAAAAATACGATAGGTGGTGCAGGGTTTAAGCGTACGAAACTTTAGCGCAACGTCAGCCAAAACACAAAACCTGATACCGTCGTGTCAAGTCCTGGGAAATTCCTTACGGGAGAAATTACCCGACTTCTGTGGGCAAATGGGCAAATGAATATTTCGATATTAAATTGCTCGAGCTTTGACATGGGAAGAACTTTTTCAGATCAGTAAGAACTTGTTGCAATTTCACTGCATTGTTCGCACTGTTTCTGTGTTTATGTCAAACCCATAACAAATGTGTCGCACAACACAGAAAGCGAAAATACCTGCACAGTTATGCACAGACATCATCGCCTCCAGCTGCTTGGGACCTCACGTGATCCTTCACCGGCCTGCCTGCCTTTTTCCCCCATGAAGGCCATAAGGGCATCCCCGTCTCCTTGGTTGTCTCTTCTCTCCTCCTGTCTCTCCGTCTGGGAAGCATCACCTGGGTCCTGGAGACAGCGCCAGCTCTTTGCTCTGTACCTCCTGGTTGGGGCAGCCTTGTATCTGACGTGTCCCCTCCAGAAACTTTTTTTGTGTCTTCTTGACCCATTTCAAATCCATTGCCCCCTTGTACGTAGTCGCCAATGGACTTTTGGCATGAATTGGACAAAGAACAGATTTCAAAAGAGACCATCTTCCAGGTTTCACACATACAAGTTTTTTTGGCCTCTGGTGACACCTTTGTTTGATGTTGCCTTGAAGTTTCGTCTGGGAAAAAACCGACTCAGGGCAAATTTAGGCGCCACTTCACATATCGATAGAGGTTTTGAAATGGCCCAAATGAAGAAGCGCACGCTATGCTTCTTAATATGAGTGACTTGGATGCAAAGATCGGCTTGTGCCGCGTTAACCGAGCAACGGACTACTACCTACGGTTTATGTACAAAAGTTGGTCAATACACCGACGGAGATGTGATAAAAATCCCCGTTATAAAGTGGTCAGCGAACCATTGGAAAAGAACAAAATCTCGTAACTTGCGCTATTTTAGACATATGCTGCCTACATGTGACGTAAAAACATTTGAAAACAGTAGTATGTGTTTCAACGCCTTATAGAAATCTGAGTTCCTGAGTACAATTTTAAGAAACAACATCTAAATGAAAATACTAAAAAATGACATATTCCGAATCAGTTTTACCACGAACTTCTACTGCGAATATGTTCAATCAAAGGCTAATTTTTACGTCAGATGTCCAGTAAGATCAGCTGTTCTCGGGTATTGCAGCTCGCAGCGTCTCAAACCTATAGTGGACCAATGCGCATGCCCCTTTTATTTGAATGTAGTGGACAGACGTGTTGCTCACGTTGTTAGCCTGCTGGTCTACGGGGAACTCAGGTTCGATGCTGAGGAAGCGGAACAGAACATTCAAGGTTCTGCCGTGAACCCAAAGGTCAAACAACAAAAGATGACGCAAGAGCTTCAGTTTGTTGTTTGTTGTTTGCTGTTTGGCTTCCACGACAGAGCAGAACAAGTCGGCCAAGAGCTGGTACGCTGTCTCCAGGATCCAGATAACGCAGCCCAACAATAAACGGAGCGAGAAACCGTCGAGAGTCTTGGTGATGCCTTCCTGACCTTCGTAGAAAGTGGGGAAATATGCTGGCGATGGACCACAAGAGTTTCCAAGGGAGCTCAAGAAAAGATCGTGTTCAAGAAGAAAAGTTGTTTGAGCACACACGTGTTTTGGCGGTCCTCAGAAAACCGGAGTGGAGTTCTCATGACCCGCGCTTCCGATTCGGAAAGATTAAGATAGTCCTTGTCCGTGGCATTAAAACACAGTCCTTTTGTCTCTCCCCTACTTTTTGCCACGTAATCTGAACCAGCATCAGTTCTACTGTGACAAGTAGTCATGGGCGGTGGGACGTTTCCTGCCATGATGATTACCCACGAATCAATGGTGCATCTATGACGCATGTTCATTGCCTTATATAACATGCTTAATAACAGGACAACATGCATAAATAGCACGCAATAATGCGCATAACGACATGCGTCACGCTTCGCGGACTTCTCTTCAGTAACTCTGTGCTCTTCGTGCATATTGCTGTACATCCTCCAGGAGCAGCTGTAAGTGTTTGGGCTTGTCAGTGCCGGAGAAACTTCAGGAAGGTGTTCCAGAAAAAACACCCGGCACACTTCCACCAATGACGTGGCGTCTCAGACCACGGTGACACGTGACGTGGTTGGGTTCTGTGAGCCGGGCGGCGGCGACCGCGGTGTAAACCGTTCCGGCTACCGGCTGCCCGCCGGTCGATGCGTGATCGCTGGCGGACCCGGGCCGCGTCCTGTGCTGCTCAGTTTCCGCCGAGCCGGGCAGCCGTTCCCGGTATTCCCCCCCCCCCCCGCGTATTTACCGTGTCGGCGCACCTGGGCCGCGCCCGGCCACCGCCCGGCACAATTGTCGCGACGGCCGGCCGCCACCTGGACGTATTGATCAGCGCCACATACCAGCGGCCGAACTGGCCGCCGACGGCGGCCGCCGGCACTGACGCCCCGGGCGCTCTACCGCGAGGAGCGGCCCCACACACCAGAGGACACCCGGACACACCGGAGGACAGCCGGACACCCTGGAGAATAGCCGGGTTCACCTGAGGACACCTGGGCACACCTAAGGACAGCCGGGCACACCTGAGGACAGCTGGACAGCCGAGGATAGCCACACGCACCGGAAAACAACTGGACACGGTCCCGAGCGAAGCATCGGTTTTGAAGGTCGAAGGTTTTGAAGGCCCCGAGTCTCATCCGACCGCCCAGGTTTTGGAAGAGCAGCATCTTCAGGGAACTCTCTCGTTCGGAACATTAACCCCGTCCATCTGCCGGAGACTAGACTGCTGCAGCCTGCCGAGGACTGTTGAGGACTGCTGAGGATCGGCTGTACTGAGGAGGCGGCGGCGACACTCAGTCCTGCACAGAGCCGGGACCGGGCCCCGCTACGGGCGCAGCGCCGCAGCCGGGCGGTGCCGGGCCTGACGGTCGGAATCTGCGCCCAGGGCAGCGCTGAGCGCCAGCACAGCATGGGCTGCGGCGGCTCCAAGTCGGTGGCGAGCGTCCAGCCCATCGAGGACGCAACTCTGCACACCGGAAAGACTGTCGACGCCATAGGTGAGAGGACCGGCGCTGCTCCCATGCCCTCCACACTAGGGGCCGAGCCGAGTGGGATTCACTTTGAATAACATCTGTTCGTCACCCTCGACCAAAGTTTACTAGAATGTGGGTTTGACAGGGATTCCTCGCGCAGCGTTGGGGCCGTGCGCTGAGATTTGACGACGGAGTAGTCAAGATAAGCTGGTTAATGTGACTATAAGCTGGTTGGTTGGTTGGTTATTGGGGCTTAGAGGCGCACCGACCACAGGGTCATTCGGCGCCCAGTGACTATAAGAGTCGCCGTGAGGGGGCGAGAGGGGATTTAGTCCCCTTCCCCTATTATTTTTCGCAGTGGTCCGTGAGCTCGACTTGCAAATCTTGACTTCAATCCCCTTAATTATGTGCGCATCATTGGCCAAGATCTCAACAGCTTTGAACCAAATAGGCTGATGACTAGATGTTACGGTACTGCATTCCTTTGAAGTTACATAAAGGCCCTCTTCTAGTTCAGTGAGGGCTTCCTGCATGTCCGAGGGGCTTTTCATAAATCCAGTGGCCCTTCCAAAGGCAAAACTGGTCTTAAACCGGCCTAATGAGCCCTCCAGAGGATATAAAGCCCGAAGGAGGTTTCATGCGCATCTAACAACAATGATACATATTTAGCGGACCTTCGATGAGACTCTAGGAGCCTTTAAAGTATCTTAGGTCCTCTGTAAAATTTGAGAGGCCCTCACAGGGTGTTGGAGGGCCTCATCGTGGTCCAAGGATTCCAGCTAGATTTAATAACACTCGTGGGCTCTCTGTATTATGAGAAGCCCCTTATAACTTCTCAGAGGCCTTTACCAGACTTCGAAGAGGCTCCAGTAAAGTTTGAAGGCCTTCTCGGGTGTCATGGGTTAATTAGATAATCTGAGAAAATTTCATGAAAAATTTAAAACCTTTAAAAAGGGCCTAAAAGCCTTATCTGGCTCTCGCTAAGATCTGAGGACCTTCGAGTCGATGCAAGAGGGCCCTCATGAAGGTTGACAGAGAAACCGGAAAAAGGTTTCGAGGGCCCTCACGACCATCTAAATGTCCCAGAATGATCTAATGACCTTGATAAAGGTTTCAAAAGACCTCCAAAAAACTTCGGACCTTCACCGGGCTCTAGAAAGCCTTGAAGATTTCCGCAGGGTTTAACCCTATTCCCGGAGGGCTAGACGGTATGGTCGATTCCCGGCGGAGGGGGGCGGATTGCCCCCCCCCCTGAGATCTCGAGAACTGCACATCCGATTTCATCGCAACAAACGGTATTCGATTCGCCATGACCTGAACTACATTTTTATAAAAAGAAATTATCAAAATTTCAAAAGGTGGGGATACAGGGGGCAAAAATGTCAGAATTAGGGGTATTTTTGGACTTCTTATAACACCGTTGTTTGTGGACCGATTCTGATGAAACTGGCATGAATCGAGAGATTATGGATATGACTTTTACCATTGGTACACACATCTGAAATTTTGAAAAAAAAACTCATGGGCGATCACAGGGTTTCAAAAATAGGAGGATAAGTTTTCCAACAACTGAATGAACAAAAAAAGCAAAAAACACTTTTTTGGCTTCTGCTAGTCATGTTATGCTGAAGAATGCAACATGCCAAAGAAATACAAATCGCATTACAATGTTTGTATAATGTTAGCATAGGCGGTGCCAGGGACATGAAAAAGGGGAACTGTCATGATCACACATTCTTCAGACCAACTTGTGACCTTTGACCTTAGATGACCTCCAGTGACCTTGAAGTCACTTGGAATGATCTCGTGTTTATTATCTGTAAATGTTTTCAACCGTCTGAATTCACTCTACTTTCAAAAATTTCATTTCATGGCTATTGCGATATAGGGTTTTAGGTCATAGCTCCGTGATCCGACCGGATATCGAGATGAAACTTGATGCACAAGTAGAGAACACCTTTCTACGTCATATGTATTCTGGGTTTGGCATTTGAAAAATAACACCGAAATTACTGCAATAAAACCAGGTTTTGACTTTTGACCTTGACCTGACCTTGTAAAGTGACCTCAGATGAACAAAATTACATCTGCACATTGCCCAACTATTTAACTATACATCCTTATAAAGTTTTTAGTTCTATCTTAAAACGCTGTTTTTGGCAGACATTTTCCTTTTACCCTCAACATGGGCAAAAATGGCCTGAGGCACCTCCCAAAAACTTTGCCTGGGTCCGCCTCTGAGCAAAACAGAATTTTGAATTTTCGTCATGGTACGTAGAAACAACAGGTAGGAAAAGTCAGCAAGTTTCGTAAAGCAGCGTTAAAAAGCCTTGAATTGACAAGCAAAAAACCCGAGGGGGGCCGATCCAGCCCCTCTGCCGGGAATAGGGTTAAGGTAACCCTTCTTTGATAGTCTGAGAGGCCCTCTGAAAACTCTGAGATCCCTCACGCAAGCCTCCGTGGTCCGCCGACAAGTCAGCAGGGCATAAACAGGACAACAGGCTCTTCTGGTTTTTCATGGACCTTCGCAATACAGGCGTAGCGAATCTCGCATAGTTCTTGAGTCACCATTTACTCTGAAGAACGTTTCATGCTTAGGGGACCCGACTTTAATGATGGAGGGCCTGCCATAAAAGACGGATTTAGCTTCCGTCACAAAGTCGGTAGTCGCGCTCCTGGGTGCATCGCGGCAGAAAAAATAATTAATGCCTCGCAACTGCGGAATGCTTTCATTGTGCAAACGTCTTTCTTAGCAACAGCGTGGGATTTCTAGACAGTTTAAGTGCGACCTGCAATGCTTTTGATCTATGTGTTTGCTGTACTTCTATACTGCTGATTAAAGGTGTCGCGGATACTGTTTTGGCTTTACGCGGCACTGGACCGCGGTCTGATGTCATGTGAAATCTGGACGTCAGAGACGGAGCAGGACTCTGTTTGACGCGACTCTGACGGAACACGGACAGAATTCAGAAGCTGAAAAACAGGGACCAGTGCCCACCGGAGTATATTAAAGAGCTCAGCGCGACGACGAAAGCGCCAGCAGATCAGAACCATCGAGAACCTTGCATGGAAAAAGTTGCTGAAGAAGTCGAGCCTCACAGTAGTTCTCGCATCCATCTTCCAAATTGTCATGTTTCATTGTAATAAGTAAATGAATATATATATATATATATATATATATATATATATATATATATATATATACATTTATTGTCAGCATTGGCCAGCATTAGATACGGTAAAACGAATGACGTTTCGCTTCTTGAACAGAATGACCACGTTCCGTCGATGAATTTATGACCACCTAGCATCTTTCATGGATGTTTCAGAAAGTTTCATGACAGTGCTGACAACATCCATTTCAAAATTCAGGTGGACCTTCGGACATCTTGGACTCAATACAATTCCTAAACGTTATAGTTAAGCTGGGGACGAGGCTTTTTAGTGACAGACTTGTTCACGAAACCATCAGATTCGAAGGCATATCTCCATTTGCGCTCAGATTATCCAACACAAACAAAAACAGCCAATCCGCTAGGTCTAGTAACGAGGTGAAAGTGGGTGCGCCCGACATGGGCAGATTACCAGCGGCCTAAAGGGGATTTAAAGGTTACGTTAGCTGAAGGAGATTGCCCGACATCGCTCCTTGATCAGGCACTACAGAAGAAATCGATTGGGAAAGGAACGCAAAGGGTATACACACACACACACATATATATATATATATATATATATATATATATATATATATATAAAGGGTATACACATATATAAAGGGTATATTTCCTTTCGTGAAAATGTAGCTTATGTCGTGGCAAATCGATCGTAATTTGTTGTGATGAAATCGGATGCGTAGTTCTCGAGATCTGGGGGCCCGAATCCGCGCCACCCTCCCTGCCGAGAGTCGGCTTTAGCGTTTAACCCTCCCGGAATAGAGGTAAAGAAATTCTCAGGAGTAAGCGCCATCTATTGAACAGATCACAAAAACACAAAAACCTCAAGCGGTTTTCCTTCTTGATCCGATGATTGCTTACGAGCGAGGAAGAAATTTAAAAGATATGTTAGTCCACAGGGAGACGAGGTGGGCGACATGGGCGGATAGAAGGCGGAAATAATTGTGCGAAAAATTGTGGGATAGGCATGCGCATGTATGGGGATGAGTTGCAGGTCAAGGGAAGCTCGTTAACCCTATTCCCGGAGGGCGAGACGGTATGGTCGATTCCCGGTAGGGAGGGGCGGATTCGCCTCCCCCCCGAGATCTCGAGAACTACACATTCTGATTTCATCGCAGCCAACGGAAATCAATTTGCCATGACGTAAACTACATTTTGACAAAAATAAATTTCCAAAATTTTGAAATGTGTGGATACAGGGGGGCAAAAATGTCAAAATCAGGAGTATTTTTGGACTTCTTATAACTCCGTTGTTTATGAACCGATTTCAATTACTCTGGTATGAATCAGATTATGGATAGGGCTTTTACCATTGGTACACATGTCTGAAATTTTGAGAAATTTCATGGGCGTTCACAGGGTTTGAAAAATAGGATTAGTTTTCTAACAACTGAATGAACAAAAAAGGCGAAAACACTTTTTTGGTTTCTGCTAGTCATGTTATGTTAAAGAAGTACATTGTTTGTATTACATTATTACATTGTTCGCATTATTACATTATTACATTGTATGCAGTATTACATTGTTCGCATTACATTGTTTGTATAATGTTAGCATAGGCGGTGCCAGGGACATGAAAAAGGGGAACTGTCATGGTCACACGTTCTTCAGATCAACTTATGACCTTTGACCTTAAATGACCTCCAGTGACCTTGGAGTCACTCGGAATGACCTCGTGTGCATTTAGTCTTATCTGTAAACGTTTTCAATCTTTTGAATTCACTCTATTTCAAAAATTTTATTTTATGGCTATTGCGATATAGGGTACGCGAACTGACATTTTAGGTCATAGCTCTTTGACCCGACCTGATATCAAGGTTAGGTCTGTTTCAGGTCTGATTCTGAAACTTGATACACAAGAAGAGGGCACCTTTCGACGTCACATGTATTTTGGGTTTGGCATTTGAAAAAATAGAGCCGAAATTATTGCAATAAAACCAAATTTTGACTTTTGGCCTTGACCTGACCTTGCAAAGTGACCTCAGATAAGCAAAATTATATCTGTACATTGCCAAGCTATTTAGCTATACATCCATGAAAGTTTTAAGTTTTATCTTAAAAACGCTGCTTTTGGCAAACATGTTCTTTTTGCCCTCAACATGGGCAAAAATGGCCTGAGGTACCTCCCAAAAACGTTGCCTGGCTCCGCCCCTGAGCAAAAAAAATTGAAATTTTGTCACGTCACGTAGTAAGAATAGTTAGGAAGAGTCACCAAGTTTCGTGAAGCTGCGTTAAAAATCCTGGAATTGGCAAGCAAAAAACCCGAGGGGGGCCGATTCACCTCCCCCTGCCGGAAATAGGGTTAAGACTGCGCAACTTCTTATGATAAAAACACACGGGGGAAAAGCGTGAACATCATCTGTTAGCCGTGCTATAGAGTTTGCAGGTACATTTGCTATGCGGGGGAGACGGGTAGTTGCCTTTACACCCATATCCAAAATCAGCTGTCGTCGATGAGGACCCCGAACCCCTCGGTCGCCCTCCCAGTCAGACACTACTTTTGTACATCAGGTTATTCCATTGCAAAGGTACAGGTAATCTGGCTAAAGAGGGTGTGGAGCCAGAACGTCGACTACAGGAGGACAAGGGAGAGGAGATGGATGCACTTGCTGGGAACAAATGGGACGACAGGTGGCCTGAACAAACGGTACGGGTGAAACATCTTGTGGGTTGTTTTCCATTTTCATTGACTTTTCGTGATGAGGCATTTTAAACCTTCTTAGTCCGATTTATCCGAGGATCGTGTTGGCCCTATGAACGCTACATTATGGCGATCATCAGTATCTGGCCAAATGTCCCAATAAAGCAACTCAACGCTACACTGTGAAACGACAGCCTCTACACGCCGGCCTTTGAACATGGCCCATAGTGGCGGTTGAATGACGTGAAATCAGAACGCCGGATCATAGACCTGACAACCATGGGCTGCAGAACACAAACAGCCATAAACTGGAGTCATGTTACACCAGCACAGACCCGGTCCGAGGTCGCATTACACCAACACAGACTTGACCGGGGGTCGCACTGCACGAACGCAGAGCTGACAATCTGCAGTTTCGCCTCACCCGCACAAAACCGACGAGCTGAGGCAGCATCGCATCATCACAGGACGGAAACAGATACAGCTCGTCAGGACCGCGGTGGCGCACCGCCCGCGGCCGCTACCTGGCCGACGTTATCGGTCGGGGCGGCTTCAGTTTCAGTCAACAGTTTCAGTCCGTCCCGTCGAGCATAGCTGCCGGTTGGTGCTCGCCTCGAATGTTCGGCCAATCCGTGACTGTGTGCTATCGCTGCGCCTCAGAGAACGACATCAAGGACAGCCCGGACGGGGTGCAGAAAGAAAAGGAGAGTACCATACCGAACGGCCACGCAGTGGACCAGCCCGACCAGTCCAGCACGGTGCTGAATCCCAAGAGCCCCCCTGTCGAGCTGCTGCCAGTTAAGCAAGGTGAGCCCGCCACAACATGACTGGTCTCAGGGCTTCCGCTGGCGGAGGGGGAGGTAAGAACCATGCATGAATGTGATGACTGCTGGGTCCTCAGAGTCCACTTTCGCGAATTAATCACAACAGAATTTTTCCAAAATGCTAATGAGCTGCTCAACCAACTACGTCGTGAGCATGGTTAGCTGTTTCTGAGAGCTCAGGCAGGTAGTTTTGAGCTGTGGAACGTTGAGTAAAGTAACATTAATTAAAACAGCGCCTCGTATTCTCAGCTGCGTGATCGAAGGCAGCTTCGGCCAAGGTCAAGGGTGTTCTGATTGTCTTGCAGATATGCACATCGGTATGCATACCAGGTCACTAGCCGTTAGCTGCCATTGTCGTGAGGCACACCCATTGCCGAGGAACGTTGCCGACGGTTCGGGAAATGTTGCGCTCATCGCAGCCTATGACGCCGCGTTACTGGGCACATCGCAGCCCCTTAAAAATGCACTAGTGCCTTGTGGACGTCACGAACGCCGTCCTCCTGTATGCAAACACTGCAGTCGGTACGGCCGTCGGGCGGGCATGCACTGTGCGTGGCGCGATGTCGTCCATCGGTGTCGTCGTTGTTTCATCGGCGGAAAGAAGCTTTAGACGCCATGAGCTCGGCCGCACCCTCGGAAAGCCTGCATTCGTCCTGTCGTAACGGCACGTCCCGGATACCGCGCAGCTGTCAAGACGCTCCCCGGCGTCTGCCTCAGCTGATGCGCCGACTCTGACGCTGACGGTCAGCGCAGGCCCGTGACGCCGCTGAGCGGGTCAGCTGACGCCTGTGACCGTTCTGGGCAGAGACGCGTCCACCATCAGGACGCCTGTCGGGCGTCGAGAGCCAGCGCGGACGACGGCTACCGATCTTCTGCTTGTGTGGCCAAGCGGGCAATTGCAGAATGCTGCGGCTCAGCTGCTCAGGAGGCCGGGTGTAAGGAGGAAGACGTATCTGTACTCGGCTCATTCTAGGCAACGGTTCCTCGGCGATCGCCCTCCAGATCCCGCTAATGACGTCATAACCCTGTACAGTACCCTGGCCCGTTCCAGTTGACGGCTCCTCGGCGATCACCCTCCAGATCCCCATAATGACGTCATAACCCTGGCTCGTTCCAGCTAACGGCTCCTCAGCGATCACCCTCCAGATCCCCATAATGACGTCATAACCCTGTACAGTACCCTGGCCCGTTCCAGTTGACGGCTCCTCGGCGATCACCCTCCAGATCCCCCTAATGACGTCACAATCCTGGCTCGTTCCAGCTAACGGCTCCTCGGCGATCGCCTTCGAGATCCCGCTGGAGTCCGGCGAGAGCCTCATCCAGCGACATCCGCCCAAGCGGTTCCAGCGGCTGGAGGACAATCAGCTGACGCTGGAGATGTTCCGCGGCAAGCACGCCGAGGCCGCCGAGCGGCGGAGCAGGGTGGGTGAAGGCGCCGCCGCCGCGCCTCCGGCCGGCGTCGCACGACGGTGCGCGGGCCGCCAGCCGTCGCTTACACGAGCCCCCTGTGGCGTTCCAGCCGTCTGACGAGTCGTCGCCGTGCCAGTGTTGAGTCTGCCGGCGCAAGCAGGCGCGGGTGGGGTTTCCGGGGAGGCCGGAGGGAGGACGGGATGGACGGAGGCAGGCTTTGACCTCAGACTGCAGCTCAGTTGTACAGTAAATCTCACTGGTCTCTTGAACAGGTCCGCGCTCATCGCGTCTCCGCGTGAGGTCGGGCGATCGAGTGGCACCTCCGGGGCAGGCTGACGGGACGGGAACGGCACACGCGAGCTGCCGCTTAGATTCGGCACACGCCAGACCGTGCTTGGCTCTGCAAAAGTGGAACACTCCAGCTTTCGATACAATCGTGTCCTTGTTCCTACACGGAGCGAGCCTGCACATCTGGTGGTTCACCACCATCATACAATGCGGGTCAACCTAGATGGTATTTGACCTTTGAATTGTTTAAGTACTTATTGATTATGCTATCGATCAGTGCTACCGACGAGTGACCCAGCACAATTTCAGCCAGAACATCCCTGGAAGAATTGTTCAGCCCTTAGGCAACAAGTTCCATGCACGAAAACATTAGAAAGGACGCTTTCAAGCACACTAGATTTCATCAGGCTTTGTGACGCTGATTGCCATTCTGACGTCAAATCGCAGTCGGTGTAAACGCCTGTCTAAATATTTATTATTGAGCAGCTATTTGGGACTTTTTGAAAATGGCTAGCTGGTGGTGCGTGTTGCTGGTGCAGAAGAGTACCTACTCAGAGCTGCCTGGTGCGCCTGGCTGAGTGACATGACCTGGCTTGGTGACACTGTCCGAAAGAAAGACAGACATATACGGATCGCAAAAAGCGATGACGGTGCCGAACGGAAGACACGAGGACACTGTAAGACAGCTCCTGTCAGGGGTGACGGACATTGTAGGCAGCTCTAATCAGGTGTGACGGACACTGTAGACTGTAGACAACTCTTGTCAGGACTGACTGACACTGTTAGTAGACCCTGTCAAGAGTTACCAACAATGTAGGCAGATACCGTCTGCGTGGCGGACACTAGGCAGTTCTTGTCAGGAATGACGGACACCAAAGGCAGCTCCTGTCAGGAGTGACCGACACTACAGACAGCTCTTGTCAGGTCTGACAGGCACTGTAGACAGCTCCTGTCAGGAGTGACGGACACTGCAGACAGCTCCTGTCAGGAGTGACGGACATTGCAGCCAGCTCCTGTCAGGAGTGACGGACACTGCAGACAGCTCCTGTCAGGAGTGACGGACATTGCAGACAGCTCCTGTCAGGAATGACCGACACAGCAGACAGCTCCTGTCAGGAGTGACGGACATTGCAGACGGCTCCTGTCAGGAGTGACGGACACTGCAGACAGCTCCTGTCAGGAGTGACGGGCACGGCACACGGCTCCTGTCAGGAGTGACGGACACTGCAGACAGCTCCTGTCAGGAGTGACAGACACTGCAGACAGCTCCTGTCAGGAGTGACGGGCACGGCACACGGTTCCTGTCAGGAGTGACGGACACTGCAGACGGCTCCTGTGAGGAGGGGTAGACGCAGCGGACGGATGGCGTTTGAACGACTGTACTCTGTGTACCGGCCGCCGCCGGCAGCCGCGCGCTCGTGTCAGAGGGTCGGCTGGCGCGCCGCCGCCGCCTCCGCTCCGGCTCTAATGGGCTGCCGAACGGGGACGCGTCACGCCAGCTAACGGGCGGCGTTTTTTTGTCGGCTCCGGCAGCTATTGAACCAGCGCGTACAGAGCGCCAGGGTGAGAAACCTGCGCAGCGCCGGCAGGGCCAAGTCCCGCACGACAATGCGATCCGACGACAGTCCCGTGAGTAATAGCGGCAGTAACGTCATGGCATGAATCGGTGACGCCACATAGTGAGTCAGTGACGACCCAGTCTGACCTGTTGACGCCAGAGAGCGAATGGGTGACATTCTTGGGTGAGTCCTTGATATTGCTGGCTGAAAGCATGATATAAGAAAGCGTGTCTGTGAATGGGGACGATTAGTTCTCCTTGACAGATGCTGGATTGATGAGTCCGAAAATTGGATTTGTGGTCATGTGAATCGTATGCCGATAAAACGAACAAGTACGTATGTCGGTAGTCGTTGGGAAAATATTATGGTCATTTCGGAAAACTCCCATAACCTTTTCAATAACAGGCACCATTGGAACTTTTTGTTCATGAGCGTTACACGACCCTTGAGCTTCGCTGCTGTTTGTCAAAAGTTTTCGTGTCTTTATGCGAGAGTCGAGACGTTTGGTTGTACTCCATCGCATTGCATTGTTTACATTGCACTGACTACACGCAGGCTGTGTGTCGGATACGCACCATCCTCAATTTCTGATAAAGGTTCCTTTTTTCAGATTGAGGGTGGCATGGACGATCCACGAAAAGACGGATCCGAGCTGTCTTAGAGACAAAATATCCCAGGGCGTTGTTTTGATCGGTGATGCGGTTATCTGCGCTGGACCTGTATACTCTCAGCGCACGAAAGTGGTGTGTGATCACATGATCTCCGATGAACTTTTCACGGCGTGAGATGGCTGTGCGTTCGGGTGATTTCCGCCGGGCTATATGTTCCTCCCAGTGTGAGAGTGGCGTGTGACCAGGTTCTATCTGTTGGGTGTACATCGCTCCCGGCATGACAGCGTGGTACGGTGCGACGTTCAGCGCGGACAGGTCGTGTCTGCCAGTCGGCCAGGTGCCACAGCTGGGCGGACCGCTGCCGCTCCGTGTCTGGCGGCGGAGCAGCTCCCACGGCTGGCGCGGACGGACTAACGGCCCGCGATGTCCGGCAACCACAGCACGGGCAACAGTGGCCTCGGATATCCCGCCACCACAGCAAGGGCAACAACGTCCAGTTATGCCACCACCAGAGCACGGGCAGGCGGTGCCTGGGTCAGCCGGCAGAACTGGGGCCTGATGCTCCCACGACCCTGCAGGGCAGTGGAGGAGCCAGCCGGTCGTCCTGCAGCGCTGTGCAGGACACACACTGATCGTCCTACAGTGACCCACGATTCAGTGCTAGGTCCGTTTGGACTGCCGTGCACCGTGGTACGGCGGGTCTCGCCACTCGACACTAGTAACCGTGCTCGTCAGTGTGCGACTCGAATTCGTGTTACCCGTGAATTCCAAACGCCACATCATCTGTCGGTGGGGCACGTTTCGTTGCCGCGTCTTGAATGCAATGATCACAAATATCCCTTGCTTTTGTCAGGGTCTTCTGTTTTGTTACACTGTCTATTAGTTGGTACGTACCAATGTAAGCAACAGCAGCACCGTTCATCTGAGATTCATCCTCCATTGTTTGGCATTCGCCAGGTTGCGACTTATTCCATACTCGGCTAAGTCAATCAGTAGGTACTTCTTAATACATGGCGTCATTGGCAATTCAACCTATCGCGTTGTGCCTTTTGCAGCATAGCCCTACAGAGGCGTGCAAACTTCGGCACGGTAAAGAATTTCGCGATGGTTGTGTGGAGTGAAATATGTATTTCGGTGAATCAGGAAAAGAATCCCTTTCCCATGGCTGTTGTTACAGGTTACTCGTGCAGCGTCATTCAATAAATGATTTTCAAGTAATGCCATAGAACATTTTACGGTTTTACGCAGCTGTGATATTCGTACTTTGCTGGCCATCTCAGTAAGTCAAGTGTGAGAAATAGTCCTATGATTTTTCTCCTAAATTCTGCTCACGCGATATACCTCAGGAATTCTGAATGAAAGCTCAACGGCAAAAATACAAATGGTGACACTAGAGTTCGCCATTTATTTCGTTAAGCAAGGTTTGCCAACTCTGAACTGCCCGACTTTCAAAAGAATCGGTTTCGGAGCAGTCTGGCCTTTGGAATCTTTGGTTGGTTTTGGACCCTGGGGCGCGGATTATCATAAATGACGGTAACGTGCTCACTGCTGGACGCTCCTGTGCATGATAGACCTCGCTTCTAAATGCACTTAATCGTATTTCGCTTTGATGATCTGATCTTCATGGCTGTATCTATGTCCGAAACAGCATGTGAAAGACGTAGGAAATAGCCATTTTGCTCTCTGCCCAAGAACGGCACACCCACATTCTCCTTAAGCGTACTCACGGCCATACGCGACATGCTGTCCAATTTCTTTTCAGAAGATATCCATTTCGGGCCATTTTCCCTGAGTAGCCAAGACAGCCTTCTGAAACCAAGACTACTTTGGCAACCTAATGTGCCGAGTTTTTGATTACGTCGATCCTAGGTTTTGAGTCGCGGGTGCGTTATTCATTTTTTTTATTTGCTGTGAATTGAGCTAGTGATGGCAGCCGACAGGCGGCATGCTATTCTGTTTCACGATGAATTCGTGTTCGATCATGCAGGGCTATATAACAAGACGGATTACACATGAATGACTATAAAGTAAAATAACTTTTGGGACTGGCAAGGAACATAAAAACGGGCAACACGTCAATGTAATGTACGGCCACTGCAGAAAGCCAACAGCTTCCATGCGATACTGAAGTGCAATAGATGGAAGGATCAAGAATGAGTGCATGGTCGGCCTCCAGGCGGCGTGGCGCCCGATCCGTGGACCGGAGCCGTTGGGCCGCCGACACGAACGAAAGACAATGCAAAGAGGCCACCCCATGATGTTACTTCCGCGTCGCTGCGATCTCTAAATCACCAGCAACACACCTAATCTTCAAAAACGCCCAGAAACAGCCTTTTCATACTGTCATCGTTTGCGCGTGCCACATACCGCGCGCAATGAAACGTGTTGTGTGTCATGCGATTGCCCGTTCATTTCTCGTTTCATGTTGGTTCGTCTCGAGGCGATCCGACCGGTGGCATGTCGAGAAAACTCGCCGGCACCGAGACGATATTTGACGCTTTTTGCGGTTCCCCTTGTACGTCTTATCCCTACGAGCAAAACAGAATCGCCTTCAACGCACGCAGCACGCACCAACGGCGGGGCGCAGCGCGACGAAAAGTAGCAGACGCGCTGGTGGCGCGCGAGACCTTTTGAACGGTGCGCGGCACGTGCCGATCCGCTAACCCGTTAGGGCACAGGGCCAGAGAGAAGATTTTCCAATAGGAAGAAACAAAAAAGACAAACATACTCACTTTGTTCAAACAGCATCTACACAGGCTACGTCCCGCCGCTTACTTCGTTAAACAAGGTTGCTGCGCCCTTCTGCACCCCATAGTTTGCACTGATAGCAATTTCGTGTCACCAAGCTTCCCAGACCTAATCGTAAGTTACGAGAAATAAAAGAAACATGTATTCCGTTATACACTCCTGCACGAGGCGGGCATCACATACCTTGCACAACCTATAACGCAAGGCAATGCCGTTACAATTTCCCGGGAGACGACAGACGAAACTGACCCTTTATGTCTGATGCCAAAACACGTTACAAACGTTCATTTTGGTCTGCATGTAGTCCTAAGCGGGACACGTGTCGTCTTCTGTTGCGCTTGCATAATGTCTCACGATTGGGCGTTCAGTTCCCTTCGATACGATATCCATTTCGTGCCGCTCTGACGCTGTGTTGTCGATGGAATCATGACCTCTTTAACAACAAAAATGACCATTTTTACGCAGCGGATCCCAGATATTTGATCGTGCAAGCGTCAGTGAGTCTATTCAGCCATTAACCAAAGAATGCAGCCAGTAACCGATTTCTTTTTCGCGAAAAATATGTATTTCGACGCGCAGGACTTCACAAAAAGGTGGACTGTAACCGAACCGGTCTAAAATACCATCATGTTTTGAGCGGATATAGAGCACAAGCGAACGGAATATACGTTGGTGTAATATGCAATGCAAGACGTCGACGGCCTCAATACGATACTGAAGTGGCACTGATCAAAGGTTCGCGAATAAGTGCATGGCTTCCTTCCAGGCGGTGTGTGCCGGAGGCGTTTGGCTATCGGTGCAAACGAAAGACGGAACACGGAGCTACATCGTGGTGTTTTTTTTCGCCACGAAACTTTTTTATTACCACCGTTTGCGCGTGGCGTGTGCCGCAAGCACTGAAACGTGGAGTACCCCACGCGATTGCCCGTTCAGTTTTCGTTCTGAGGTGACACGTTTCGTGTTGACCAGATCCGTGGTTACCGAGAAAACTCTGAAACCGAGATGATGCTTAACGCTACTGGTGATTCTCGTTCAACGAGTTATCCCCATTCCCCATGGGCTAAAATCCCCCTAAAGCGCGCATCAGCGCCAACGACGGGCCGCAGTGCGGAGTACGTTAGCCCATACACTGGTAGAGCGTGAGACCTTTCGAACAATGCGGGCACGTGCCGATTCGTCGGCACGTCAGTGACAGGAACACAAATTTGTCGTCAGAAAGACAGATAGGCAAACAAACACACTTCGCTCAAATAGACGATTGCATTTCCGAAAACCTTCAGAAACCTCGCTACCACTTGTACACATTAATCCTGGCCAGACCGGTCTCTGGATCCACCTTCGCCGGGCCGGGAGGATCGTCAGAACCCCCGAGGTCTCGAGAGCTATAACACCCACAGAAAAGTAAGAACGCTGTTGGAAAGCCCTTGTTGTAACGAGGCGAAAGCAAAGACCTTATTTCTTTTTATAAAGAATGACCTTATTTTTCAAATAAAGTCAATATTAGGACCATCGGAGAACATCTTAAGTCAGATTACTCTACCGGCATTTTCGGCATAAAACGTTTATAACCAAAGCTTTGACGTGGCTCAAAAACGGGTTCAACAATAACAAAAAAGCCTGATTAACCTATGTGGGCCAGAAAAGCGGCATCTGGAGTCTAAATTTGGCTATTTCAAGGCAGGGGCGTCGGAGCACCCAGAAAAAAGTGGGGTGGGGGGTAAAGACCTTTTTCCCGCAGGACTAATGCTAAGTTTTCCAGAAAGTATGTGGGGGGCATGACGGTCCCCGGTCACCTCCCTCCCCCAATTACATATGCCCATATTTAAAGGAAAGAGGAAAATGAAGGGCAAAATCGTCTTTTTGTAAGAGCGAAAATTTCGTTTTCCTGAATGTATAAGTATGCGTCTTAGCTGGAATACGCCGCAAGTGTGCCTGGCACGCATATGAAGCCGGCAACTTACATATCAAAGTCAAACAACGTTAACCTAGACCAACGTACTGACTCCTACACGTCGGGCATTTCTGGTGCCTGTTCTATGATCTGTCACATTACCACTGATGAAACACGGCGCTGCGCGAAATTTTATACAGTTATGTTATGTAATATCCCTTCTTCATCATAAAACCCATGCCACAAATAATTTTTCACTAAATCACTCAGATACCGGGCGGTGGGCACAGCCACAATTCAAAAGCCTAATATTTGGGGGAAGTTTTTTGCGACGTCAAAGATTTTTATTTTGGTGACCAAAAATAATAGTATTGATACAGTACCAATTTTATAGAAGGAAGCCAAGATTATAGTTCTTGTCATCTGTGGCCATACAAAATGTGTTAGCACTGGAAGCAAGAGTAATATTTAAAAAATTCGAACCAAGTCCGCCTGTGTCAAATGGCATTGGGTCAACCTTGGCAAATAGGTTCATACCATATAGAAGTGCTTCCCAAACACTAATGACAACCAATAAACATTTCGAAACCGTAAACCCAAAAAATAGTACTCGGCTGCCGGACAGCATATTTGATATGAAACATGTCTTAGTTTCAGTTTCAGTTTCAGTTTATTTGCAAATCTTTCCACCGCGTGGATTACTATTTGATCCTAATCATTACAGTATAGCACACGCGTCATGCAGGTAAAACTAGGCTGTAAACTAAACTTAACTCCAGGTCGCGGGTACAATAACGGATACAATACTCCAAGGGGAACAAGAAAGCATGGAAATAACGTGAGAAGCACCAGTGTGTATATCCCAGTTTCAAAACTGTAGAACCAGTTCCACAGCCTCAAGGCCAAACGTAAAAAAGGATGAAAGTTCAAATGACCCATGGCCAATGATCCGGATATTTCCGAAAAACTCGAGATAGCAGAATTGTTGCATTTTTCATTTTTGATCAGAATAACAAGTTGTATATCAAACGATGCATTTCACAAAATGTTAAGCCAGTCTTATTATTTGGAATATGGTTTTACTTGAACTGTACAAGGCACAGGCGTCAATTTCTGTAAATGACTGGGTGGCCCGACAATGTAACCTCCCCCCAGATGTGGGTTTCTCAACGGATTTAGCCCACTTTGTTTTGACCAATGGAAATATTCGAGATTTTGCTACTATTTTTCAAATAAAAAAATGGGTGGATCCCATGTCCCATATCCCATGTATCCCATATGTATATATGTATATATACCGAAGATAAAAAGATAGATAGATACATCACTTCATGCCTTATTCTATACATTCTTCCTATCTTTTATCTACTGCGGCCACTTCTTTCGTTATTCTTGCCCGATTCCCTTTAAAATTGGTAGAAAATATTGGAGGGGCCAAAATCAACATTGGGTGGGCCAGGGCCCCCTTGAAAGAATACAAGGCAACACCCCTGGCACAAGATCAAAACTACCTGAGGTGACTCTGTGTCTAAAATATGACACAAGGTGAAAAAATGGTGCACGGAAAGGTACGTTAAGTTTCGTATCTCTGTGCCTTTTCGTTTTTTTTTGGTTATCCTAAGAAAACCGGACGACGTGGTTCTCATGCAGCTTCTCGGCAAGACGAGGTTTAACCTTCGCCCATCCGGGAGGGGATGGGACGTTTCGAACGTCTCCCCTAAGGACTTTTAGTGACGGCAAAAAACAGCACGCGCAGCGAGCTGAAATTTTCAGAACCTTCTCTTGCATCCCTTGTTCATGTCTTGAACACTTTTCAACTTCCAGTCGTGTCAGGTCACTGATCTAGGCCACGTAAAAGAGGCCAACCTCTGACCATTTTTATTAAAGCCTTCTGCAGTTCACGCCGTGCGATCGATTGACCTGAAACTTTCAGGAATGGCAGTCAAGGACATTCCTAAGAATTGGGCTTTCTCAAATCTGTTGTCAAGGCTAAAGTCAGTGACCTGAGACCAGCTCAATTTTCATTTCTAACTGCTTTGAACAGCTTCTTCGGCCTGCTGGTGCCTGAAATGCATGTCTGTGACAAGAAAGTCACTAAACACGACCAATGGTGTTGGCAGACATGAGGTCGTCAGGTGACATTTAGGGCGAAATAGTAAGAAGGATTGTTAAACCCCGTTTTGATTATTTCCGTGGTAAAAATAGGCGCTGAAATCGATTTTGCAGTCTAAAAATGCATCCAGACCCGTCCAAGCCGGAAAATGACCTTAGGTTACCTGAGGTCATGCGAGGTCACCGTAGTAGAAGCTTACAGGAGTGTCGATTTGTACTGTTTTGAGAGGGCACTGGCCCACCCAATATTGATTTGGGTGGGCTACAACCATGGGTGTGGTTTTCGGAAAATGATAGTGAGTGCCCAAAACGCTTACGGGGACATCCAGTCATTGCGTATTGGGGGAGTGTCGTGACAGGCGTTTATGCCTTAAGTTCGGGGAAATGAGTTTAAAAAGGCGTTACGGGAGGTAAATTACGGAAGGATGACTTCCGTAAATCATAGATGGTTTTATGGCGGTGACATACTTAAAAGGAAATTGTCTGGTTTTTCCGGTATCCCAAAAACGCAATCCGGGGAATATTTGCGATTGGTTATGGATTATCATATAAATGAAAAGTGCATTTTGAGATTTGCAATCTTAGACGAATGTCTCAGGCATTTCAGTTATTGTATTTATCGACAGTGATATCGGTAGGCAAAATGCAATACAAAATGCTATACCCAACACTTTGCCTTGCTGTACCAGGCGCAATGACAAACAGCAGCGACGATTGCTTTGATAAACAACACTAACGTATTTCGACATATTCACGTAATACATACCTGCGGGGGAGATTCGAGGAACTGTAACGGTACTTGCCTGAATCCATGATGGCCGCCGTCGTAATTCTGGTGTTCGTCAACTGCTGTGAGCTTTCACATCACTGAGGCTAACGATACACTAACCCCATTCATCGGCGATTTTAGTGATTTAGTGTTGGAAAGAAAATGGGTAAACAGATTAAGCTTGGGCTGGCAGCCAGGATACTCATCTACCCCAGTAAAATGTGAGCAAACGAGAGCGAGTTGGCAAGATGAATGGTACCTACGATTTGATCCATAAAAATGTCCTCTTCAGTCGTACTGGCACAGTTAAAAATCACGATATGAATAGATACACTGCATTTAACCCTATTCCCGGAGGGCTCGACGGTATGGTCGATTCTCGGCGGGCGGGGGGCGGATTCCGCCCCCCCTGGGATCTCGAGAACTACTGGTCCGATTTCATCACAACAAACGGCAATCGATTTGCCGTGACGTAAACTACACTTTTTTAAAAAAGAAATTTTCAAAATTTTGAAATGTGTGGATACAGGGGGGCGGAAATGTCAAAATGGGGGTACTTTTGGACTTCTTATAACTCCGTTGTTTGTGAACCGATTTCAATGAAACTGGCGTGAATCGCGAGATTATGGATAGGGATTTTATCATTGGTCCGCAAATCTGAAATTTTGAAAAAATTCATGGGCGTTCACAGGGTTTCAAAAATAGTAGGATTAGTTTTCTAACAACTGAATGAACAAAAGAGGCAAAAACACCTTTTTGGCTTCTGCTAGTCATGTTGTGCTAAAGAAGTACAAATTGCATTACAATGTTTGTATAATGTTAGCATAGGCGGTGCCAGGGACATGAAAAAGGCGGAACTGTCATGGTCACACGTTCTTCGGATCAGTTTGTGACCTTTGGCCTTAAATGACCTTCAGTGGCCTTGGGGTCACCTGGAATGATCTCGTGTGCATTTAATACTATCTGTACACGTTTTCAATCATCTGAATTCATTCTATTCCAAAGATTTCATTTTATGGCTGTTGCGATATAAGGTACGCGCACTGACATTTTAGGTCATAGCTCCGTGACCCGACCTAATATCAAGCTGAAACTTGGTACAGAAGTAGAGGGTACCTTTCTGCGTCATATATATTCCGGGTTTGGCATTTGAAAAATGGCGCCAAAATTATTTTAAAAAAAAAAATTTTGACTTTTGACCTTGACCTGACCTTGTAAACTGACCTCAGATAAACAAAATTATATCTGCACATAGCTCAACTATTTTGCTATACATCCATATAAAGTTTTAAGTTCTATCTTAAAAACGCTGTTTTTGGCAGGCATTTTCCTTTTACCCTCAACAGGGCCAAAAATGGCCTGAGGTGCCTCACAAAAACGTTGCCTGGCTCCACCCCTGAGCAAAACGGAATTTTGAAATTTTGTCACAACGCGTAGAAAGTAAAGCTAGAAAAAGTCACCAAGTTTTGTGAAGCTGCGTTAAAAAACCTGGAATTGGCAAGCAAAAAACCCGAGGGTTGCGGATTCAGCCCCCCTCTGCCGGGAATAGGGTTAACGGAGGACCTTTCTGCAGGATCCGGCTTGGCTCAATGCTACTTGGAGGGAGGGGAAAAGCAACTGCTGGGTGACAATGAAATAAATGACTTCCGATTATTGTTTGAAAAGCTGATTTTATGTGGTTAACGTCATGGGACTGAGAATATAACTATCTTTCAATATTTAAACATAATTTAAGTTGTGGGTGCCCGAGTCGTATTGTGGATACCCATTCCCATTTTGTGGTGCCGTGGCACCCACAAAGAGATAGGAAACCATACCTTTGCCCACAACAGGGACGGATCCAGGACTTCGCCAAGGGAGGGGAAAAGGGAATGGTCAGCGCGGGGCTCCACTCCCGGCCAGGGCTCGTTTTTAATTTGCTCTTCAGATGTGAAAAAAACGTTGGTCTATTCGAATGCAGAGGAAATATTTGATGTAATTTTGTCTTTATACAACGTAAAGTAACCCAACAATTTAAGCGCGTCTGCACTTTCATTCAGTAAATTCTGGGTTTAGTTCCCTTACAAAGCGGTCGAAATATGACAACAACGGCCGGATTTTAAGCGGTTCTGTTTCTCCTTCTGTTTCAAATGTCGTATCTGTCTTTGATCCAGGAACCCCTCTGCCCCCTCGCAGTTTCTGGAGTGTCCCTCGGGACGTCTCAGGAGCTCCTTTTGACGGTTTCAGGGGCATCTCGGGCAGTTTTATGGACCCATCTGGCAGTTTCAGAGACACAACCCTATTCCCGGCAGGGGGGGCTGGATCCGCCCCCCCTCGGGTTTTTTGGTTGCCAGTTCCAGGCTTTTTAACGCACCTTCACGAAACTTGGTGATTTTTCCTAGCTATCCTTTCTACGCTCTGTGATGAGATTTCACAATTCTACTTTGCTCAGGAGCGGAGCCAGGCAACGTTTTTGGGAGGAACTTCAGCCCATTTTTGGTCATGTTGAGGGTAAAAGGAAAATGCCTGCCAAAAACAGTGTTTTTAAGATAGAACTTAAAACTTTACATAAATGTATAGCTAAATAGTTTGGCAATGTGCACACAAATTTTTGTTCATCTGAGGTCACTTTGCAAGGTCAGGTCAAGGTCAAAATTCAAAGTTTGTTTTTTTCAATAATTTCGGCGCCGTTTTTCAAATGCGAGACCCGGAATATGTGTGACGTAGAAAGGTACCCTCTATCTGCGTACCAAGTTTCAGCTTGATATCAGGTCCGGTCACGCAGCTATGACCTAAAATGTCAGTGCGCGTACCTTATGTCGCAATAGACATAAAATGAAATCTTTGGAATAGAGTGAATTCAGATGATTGAAAACGTTTACAGACAGTACCAAATGCACACGAGATCGTTCCAGGTGACCCCAAGGTCACTGGAGGTCATTTAAGGTCAAAGGTCACAAGTTGATCTGAAGCACGTGTGACCATGACAGTTCCCCCTTTTTCATGTCCCTGGCACCGCCTATGCTAACATTATACCAACATTGCAATACGATTTGTACTTCTTTGGCATAGCATGACTAGCAGAAGCCAAAAAAGTGTTTTTTACCTTTTTTGTTCATTCAGTTGTTGAAAAATTAACCCTCCTATTTTTGAAAACCTGTGAACGCCCATGAATTTTTTCAAAATTTCAGATTTGCGGACCCATGGTAAAAGCCCTATCCATAATCTCGCGATTCATGCCAGTTTCATTGAAATCGGTCCATAAACGACGGAGTTATAAGAGGTGCAAAAGTACCCCCATTTTCACATTTTTGCCCCCCTGTATCCACAAATTTCGAAATTTTGGAAATTTCCTTTTATAAAAATGTAGTTCACGTCACGGCAAATCGATTGCCGTTTGTTGCGATGAAAACGGACCAGTAGTTCTCGAGATTACAGGGGGGGCCGAATCCGCCCCCCCTGCCGGGAATCGACCATACCGTCTAGCCCTCCGAGAATAGGGTTAAGCCATCTCGGGTTCCCTCCTGTCGACTCTGGGGAATTTTGGCCGTCTAAAGAGCCACTCAGGCAGTCAAGGACCATCTATAAGTCTGTATGTCTGTCTGTATGTCCTTCCCTCCCCCCCTCTCTCTCTCTCTCTTTCTCTCTCTCTCCGCCGTGACAGAGACGCCTCTGGCAATGCTCTAGGTCCTTTGGCCGTTTCAGGAGCTGTCTGGGCGTCTCAAAGCTTAGTGGCCTTGGAGGCCTTTCCAGCCGTCTGACTGGTCTCTCTTGCTAGAGACTGCTAGTTGGCAGTTTCGGTGGACCTTGTGTTGTCCTACGTGCCCCTATTGTCGCCCCTGGGGGAATTTTTTTTCTGTCTCGAGAGCCCTCCGTAAGTTACAAGACCTTTTCACGATTTCAGGGCCCATGAGTAGTGTCATGGGCCCTGTGAACGTTTCCGGTGGTCTCCACGGTTGTATCGGGGATCTTCCTCTGTGCAGATCATAGGCCCCCTCTAGCCGTACCAGGGGCCTTTGTTGGCGGTTCAGGAGCCTAACTGGCAGTCTCTGGAAGATCTTTTCCGTGGCAGCAGCCCGTCTTACACACTCGGGCCACCCTGGCTGTTCAGGGCCTTTATGTCGTCTCAGAGACCCTCTTACCTTACCTTACCTTACCTTACTCTTACCTTACCCTCGAAGGGGCCCCTCTGGCCTTTTTGGTGGTTTCAGGGTGTGAGGCCCCCTGTCCCCCTCCGTCGTGTAGGGGCCCATCTCGCTGTCTTAGGACCCACCTGACTTTACCGGGCCCTCTGATTGCGCCAAGAACCCCTCAGGTTTTCGAAAAGACCCGTGCAGCCTATTTTGGGCCCCTCTCAAGGTTGAGGTCAGCAATGAATCCTCGTTTAGGGGCCCCTCTGGTTGGCCTGGGTTTCCTCATGCAGTGCCAGGCACTCTTTTAAGTTCTTACCGTCTCAGGGGCCTCTCTGTCTCTTCTAGCGGTGTCATGGAGCCTTTGCCGTTTTGCAGCACCCCTTGCGGTCCCAAGATTTTGGAGAGTTTCAGGGGCTTTTCTATCCATCTTACGGGCCGTCTTGCCGTCTCAGAGTCTCATTAACCTTACCGGAGGCCCTCTGACTACATCAGGAACCTTCAGCTTTTCACACAAGTCCGCGAAACCCATTCAGGGCCCCTATGCCGTCCTTGGGGCTCAGTCCTCACTTCGGCTGCCTCAGGGGACCTGTGACCCTTCTGGCAGCCTCAGGGACAATCTGCCGTATTGGGGCCCTGTTGTGGTCTCAGGGGCCCTTTGGGAGTTTCAGGGTCCCTCCTATGTGTCTCAACGTTTATCTGACCCTCCCAGAAGCCACTCTGACTGTAGGTAGAACCCGTAACGTTTTCACAGGGACCCCGTGAAGTTCATACGGGACCCTTCAAAGCCCCTTTTGAGTCTGAGAAGAGCCTTTTCGGGACCCCTCTAGTGGGATCCCTTCTGAGGCTTCAGGGGGCGATCGCCCCCCATCGTCCCTCTTGGATCCGCGCCTGACCCACACGAAGCGCTATGATGTCAGGTCAGGTCACATCTAGAATAAACTAGAAAAGTCTAAAACCCTGTTTTAACTATTCCGAGGTCCAAATAGACTTTGAAATCGATTTTGCCGTTCAAAATTGCACCAAGACACTTCCATGTTCTGAAATGGCCTTAGGTCACAAGAGGTCATGCAACGTCACTACGTAGTACAGCCTGAGTTTATATCCAGATTTCCAACCTTATCTCTGGTTTATTTCATGGCCAAACAGTAGGCCTAGGTAAAAACTATGAAACCCAAGCGTGCTTCATATCAGGTCATGATCCTATGTCAGGTCAGGTATTCTGATCGACTTTATATAGCACCCTATTATCACGGCTGTGGAACCCAAGGAGTTTCATTCCAAAGGTACTCCCTGCCCTTTTGTTTGCGTTGTTATTGATCCTCCACAGAACATAAAATGAAGGAAAAACGGCTGAATGTTTGGTCAGGTCACACGGCCAGATCACGTCACGATGAATCAATGGTGTTGCAGTCTGTCGGTATTTAAAAAAAAATGTTCGTTCAAATCACTTCTACCGTTTTGGATGCGTATATGTACAACAACTCGTCAATGACGTTTACAAAACCTCAGAAACATGGCGAAATGAAAAATAACAGTATCTCAGGTCACCTGACGAAATATGTTATTAAATACATGTTATAAATTATATGTCACCGTAATGCACATTTTATGGCTTTCCATTGGCATGCTCAGAATTGCTCTTGTTTGATCTGGGGCGGAACTAGAATTCTTCTTAGAAATTCCATTTTCCATATATAAGCCAGCAAGTTTTATTCCAATTCAAAATTCTCCAAAAAATTCGGGCTTCAGACGTTCCCATGGTGAGCTTTGCGAAGTTATAAATTTTGTTTTCCTCTCACGTTCCGTTCCCGAGTTAACCCGCCATTGACGAGGGGAGGGGGCGCTTAAAGCCCGCCCTGGCGAATTTTCTAAATATCTCCGAAATGAGTGACCGCAACGCTTTAACCCGCGCACAACCGTCGGTCAGTTACGATCATGCCCGACTGGGAAGGGGGCAGTTGACCGCCCCCCCCCCTAACTCACGAACGGTTGGTCGTACGATAAAAATAAACATACCGTTGGAAAGATTGTGACGAAAAGAGCTCGAAACTGGTCTAATGTTTTAGTTTCAAATAATATGTAAGCAATTTACGTCCTAAATATGTTTTCACATAGCCGACTGCATGAGACCGAAAAATGGCCTGAATCTCAAAGGCTGTGACTAATAACACATAGGTAAAGCCACCAGGGCACAAGTAAAGGTCCGCAAGTGCCGATACACATCTAATTTCCAAGATTTGTACAATATATACGCCGAAACGTTGAGATAGACACAGCAATTTTTCGTGCCGGCTGTCGGCGTGCGCCACAGTCGCACGCAGTAAGAAATTAACGGGAATTAATTTTAGTGTTCCTTTATTTTCGCGGAAAGCCTATCCATGTAAATTTTATTCATCTTAGTGGTACTTGTGATGGTTTTTCATGCTTAAATTTAGGAAAAATTCATTAGTTACCAATCTACACAAATGGACGAGCTTTATTTGCAAGAGTCTGTTTATTTCCAAAATATGCAATTTTTTTCAAACTTATAGAGATTCCTGGTATTACTTGCGTCTGTGCAAGCCAGTTCTGCCATTTTCTACCCATACTGAGTAATTCATCGCCAATTTTGACGGTGGTATATTTTGACTCACTACAGTTATTCGAGACCTGACCTCAGGTCAATGGCTGGAAGTCATTGATACTTTGCCCAATGACGGTAACTAGATGTTTGTTTCACTCCACACTAAAAATGTTATGAAACATTCCGTCAGTTTCTGAAAAAACGACGGCATGTCTTAAAAATGGGCTTGACATTAGGTCAATGACCCGAAAAATTCCAGAAAATCTGAGATAGCTGATTTGTTACATCTATAAAGATCACTAATCCCTGAAACTATTATTGTGATATCTTGTTTTGCGAAAAAGTTACAGGGCGCTAAACTTTTTTGGACATGGGCCCGTTTGACCTGACCCAGGTCAGGCACCTTCCCTGACCTGAAATCAAAACTTTGACACAAGCTGTAAAAATGATAAAGCAAAAGGTACACAAAGTTTCGTGGCTCTGTGTTTGTTCGTTCTCTCGCAATCCCAGAAAAACCTCAGGGGAGGGCGGTCAACTGCTCCCCCAGTCGGGGGCGGATTAAAACTTTGCGTACTTTTCTTTACATCAATTTAGCACATACTGACAAAATTTCGTGATCAAGGTCATCCTGGGTCATGCCAGTATCACATCATAACGACAACCATATTTCGTGGTTTGACGCTCAGTTCTATCTCGTTGCATAGTTGCGGTTAAAATTCTTCGGCATGACGACGGTAGCTCGCTTTGTATGTTATATAGCACGAGAGGTCGATGTACGTCACCAGTGACCCCATACTAGGTCATCTTAGGTCAAATATTTATGCAGAAATTTTGAATTTTAGATGACACGTACATTGGAAGAGGTGAAAGAAGGACGACATTTTGATGATGATTCATACAAAAAAGTTTTTTCCAACCCGAGGTGATAAGATGTGTAATTCAAACGCTACAAGGGCATTGCATGGCGAACTCATGCGGCAGGCTATTGCAACATTGCAGCATTTGTTTAAGGTTTGACTTTTAGTAGTTCTGTACCAATACTTAGTGAGTAAAGTCTTATCCTTAGTGAGTAAGTCTGTGGTGACCGCTTGACGCTCCTGGTGACCGATGTAGAAATATCGGTCTTTGCAACTTTGCGCAACATTCCGTGACGTAAAAGTGTGCAACAAGAGTTAAACTGACTTGCTGGGTAGTCCAGAGGCTCCAGATCAAGACCAGTGGTGTGTTCTCGTTACTCCAAATTTCAAAGTACAAAATGTTGCAATACTGCAGGTGCACGGCAATCGGAGCCCTTAAAACTTTTTACTGAGTTTGCAACTCTTTCAAAGTGCCTTTTTTAGAATACCCGTGCCGAACTAAGCAAGAAACATGTATGACATGACGCGTTGGCACAGACGTCACATTTGACCTAGCCTGTGACAATGATCCTTGATAACGTTGAGTCAGGTAGCACTTAGCATAATACCCGAAACCTCTTGAGATAAATTACCATCGAAACGTCAGTCTCGGTCTATTTTCCACTGTGATCAGACGACTTTGAACAAAAAAATCAGTTTTGGGTGTTTGACCTGACCTGTGATGCCACCAGCAACCCTAAAGTTAACCCGCCCCGACTGGGGGAGGCAGTTGACCGCCCCCCCCCCCAGGTTTTTCTGGGATTGCGAGAGAGCGAACAAACACAGAGCCACGAAACTTTGTGTTCCTTTTGCTTCATCATTTTTACAACTTGTGTCAAAGTTTCGACCTCAGGTCAAGCCAGGTGTCTAACCTAGGTCACGACAAACGGACCTATGTCCGAAAAAGTTTAGCGCCCTTTAACTTTTTCGCAAAACAAGATATCTCAATAATACTTTCAGGGATTAGTCATCTTGATAGATGCCAGAAATCTGCTATCTCAGATTCTTCGGAATTTTTCGGGTCATTGACCTAAGGTCAAGCCCATTTTTAAGACATGTCGTCGTTTTTTCGGAATATTTCATAACATTTTTAGTGTGGAGTAAAACAGACATCTAGTTACCGTCATTGGGGAAAGCATCAATGACTTCCAGCCATTGACCTGAGATCAGGTCACGACTAAATGTAGTGAGCCAAAATGTACCACCGTCAAAATCAGCGATGAGTTACTCAGAATGGGTAGAAAATGGCAGAACTGGCTTGCACATACGTAAGTAATACCAGGAACCTCAAAATGTTTGAAAAATTGCATATTTTGGAAATAAACAGACTCTTGCGAATAAAGCTTCGCCAGCTGTGTAGACTGGTAAATAATGAGTTCTTCCAAAATTTAGGCGTGAAAAACCATCACAAGAACCACTAAGATTAACAAAATTTACATGGATAGGTTTTTTCGCGAAAATAAAGGGAACCTAAAATTAGTTTTCGTTAATTTCTTACTCCATACGGCCGCGGCCACGCCGACAGCCGGCGCAAAAATTGCCGTGTCTTAAACTTAACGTTTCGGCGTATATATTGAACAAAGCCGAGAAATTAGATGTGTATCGGCTTTTGCGGACCTTTACTTGTACGCTGGTGCCTTTGCCTATGCGTTATTAGTCACAGCCCTTGAGATGCAGGCCATTTCTCGGTCTCATGCAGTCGGCTATGAGAAAACATATATATGGGGCGTAAATTGCTTACATATTATCTAAAACTAAAAATGAGACCAGTTTCGAGCTCTACTCGTCGCAAGGTTTCCAACGGTGTGCTTATTTTTATCGTACGACCAACCGTTCATGACTTAGAGGAGGGCGGCCAACTGCCCCCCAGTCGGGCATGATCGTAACTGACCGACGGTCGTACGCGGGTTAAAAAAAAATATGTGGCATAAGATCGCACGGATCGGTGCTATCGATTGCCATTTAAATCATCCAAATCTGGCCCTTGGTTTTGAAGATAGGCAGAGGGGCGTTAAACGTCCCCACTCCCCCCCAATCAATGGAAAATACCAAATCAATGCAAAATACCACAATCAATGCCGGGTTAAAGGTAGGCGTCGGAACACCTGCCCCCGGGCTTTGGTCGTCCACGTCAGGGTGCCGGTTGGGCGCGGGTTAACACGTGCGTACCTAGATATGCCATCGTAAGCATAGGTCCACGACGATGAAAATGAAGCCCAACGTCGCCCTCAGCATGAGTACGATTTCGAAGCCAATGCCATAGTTGCACATCAGCTGGAATGGGAAGCAGATATCAGGAAATTACTAGTTCGTGCGAAGCTAGAAATCAAATATCCACTCCAGATTCCGAACACCACTATTGTGAGCGATTTGGATGCTGTCAATCGATTATGCAGCAGAAGTTTGCTTTTGCAAACGACCACACGAACACGATTTTGAACTTCATTGCCTCTATCTTTAGAATGATTCGCATTCGCTCACGACCCAGTCGATGCACTGGCGTGTTACACGTGGAAACCAATCGTCGAAAATTACACACATCCTGTACGAAATAACTATGGTCAGATCGGAGGCCAGAGACGGTCCAGCAGTCACCGTCTATCTGGGTTTCGTTTCGTATTCTTGCGGTGGGCTCTGGGACCAATAAAATGACCTTAAAACATTTCGAAAAGAAACAGTGACAGATTCCGAGGTCAAACAAGCATTATTTAGAGGTCATTTTCTACAGGCCTGGTAGTGATGAGGCCTACCAATACTGATGAAATTTATCAATATTCCTCTGGGCCCTCCCAACGTTTTTTTTTTTTGGTGGGGGAGGGGAATTTAGAAACACAGCTGTATGTAAAGAAGGCACCTGGGATGCAAAATAAAAGCAGGCATCAGCAACTCGATACAGCAGAGCGATGGTGAAGATGTATGCATGCCGTATATATCTTTAAGTGCCAATCCTTCATGACAGGGACCATCATCTACAAGCGTTTTCAACAAAATCAAGCGCCATGGTTCGATGTGCAGTCAAGATCTCCGTTCACACTACACAACCCCACCTCAACCTGCAATGTCCCCATGGTTCGATGAATGGTGATTGTGTGACGTCCGAAGCGACCAAACGCCGTTTAGAACGCAAACGTAAAACTGGCCGAGTTTAGGACCAATGCGGTATGAATATAACGTTGTGCGAAACCTGTAGCGTTAAGACGCCACTCGTCTCGAATGAGGTACCTTTAGTGTTATGCTTAGTCGTACCTTAAGTCTCATTAGTCTGATCAGCTGATCGGTGTTTGTCTATGGTGCGCCACTTGTTAAACACTGGCTGTAATCAAAACAAATTACCTCAACAATGCCTATTACGACGTGGATGGCGCATTTGGGATCCTGTAACGTCCTCCCTAACTTGTCTCGGAATTCATGGCTGCGAGCCGAGACTGTGGCTGCTTGGTGCATACGATGTACATTACATATGAACTGCGCTGACAGTTTCATGTTTCTGGCTCGGGGCATTGAAAACTTGGGGGTCAACAGTAAGATGTTGACCGAGCGCTTACAGTCGGAAAAAACGACCGTAATAGTGGTTGTATAGCACTTGAAATATACTACTGATACGCACTTTTTACGATTTTCACCGAAAAAACAAACGTACATTATTCCCCCCGATACAAAGTGCATCGTCACTGACGCTCCAGCCGCCAGTCGCGCAGGGATTTGTGACGTATCTCGACGTTGAGTTGTCGTCGGTCGCATAAATATAAAAGGGTCCGATCAAGAGTAATAAAAAGGGTCTGGGAATAACTAATATTTAACATAAAGTATCTCAAAAATACAAATGTTAGTAATAATGATATGATTTATGTGGAAGACATGGAGAGGTTTAAGTTAAATTTTAGAGAAATGCGTTGAATGAATAATTGAGAATTAGTGAAATAAAATATGTGGAAAAGAAATCTGTATACAAAATTGAAATGTATTAAGAAACGAAATAGAACAATAAACAAAAATTACTTTGCCTAAAATAGTAAACTAACTCAACCTAACCTAACATAACCTAACCTAACCTAATTCAGGGCAAAACAATCCCAGCCAGCATCTGCAGTTGGGCCCCATATGGGTACACATGTGGGCTGCCCACATTGGGCACATGGGACCCACATGGGAAACCCTGCTGGGCCCCCAGATGGGTGCTTAAACACTGATCTGTGTGGGCGCCATATGGATATCCCGAGTCACATGGGAAACCCCCACCTGGGCCCCCATGTGGGTTTGATGTGGGCGTGCTACGTCGGTCCCATCTGGGGCCCAAGTGGGCGATGCCCCCCACATCAGACCCACATGGGGGCCCAGATGGGACTGACTTAGGACTCCCATTAGGAACCCACTTAGGCCCCATATAGGAACACTACGATTCTACCGCGTCAGACCAACGTGGGGCCCAGATAGGATTGACTCGGGATTCCCACAGTGGGCTCCAAATGGGAATCCCAAGTCAATCCCATCTGGGCCCCACGTTGGTCTGATGCGGTAGAATCGCAGTGTTCCTATATGGGGCCTAAGTGGGTTCCTAATGGGAGTCCTAAGTCAGTCCCATCTGGGCCCCCATGTGGGTCTGATGTGGGGGCATCGCATTGTTCCCATCTTGGGTCAAAGTGGTCGCCAAATGAGATTCCCGAGTCAGTTCCATTTAAGGCCCCATTTGGGTCTGATGTTGGAGCAATGTGTTGGTCTCATCACGATCTCCCCTTCCAGAAAGCATTCCGCATAATAATTGTACCGGGTATTGCAACGACATATTTTCATGTACCATCATAATGGTAATCATATAAGACATGGCAAAATGATATGAGAGCACAATGACATAACAACATCACCCAGAACCCCTGTTTCCTACCACATCGCCGTATTAGACATATCTAGTCGCCGCAGAGCATAAAATGCCGTATTGTAATAGTACTGGAGATATCGCAACAATCGTCAAATACAATAATATAACGACATAACAATTCAGCAATTGCTTTAAATTCAGTTTGTGGCAAGAAAATACAATTTTTATATATGGCGTCATTAGCAACTTGAACATGTCTGCAGGGTTTTCAAATATCCTTCGTGTCATCAGCCTTAACCTTGGAGCACTACATTTTGCGCCGTGGAACATTGTTATTTTCCGTCTGACGACCTCAGCATGGTAGTATTGTATGGTACGTTATTGCTACGATTTTATTATTTTCGAGAAATTCAGGCGGTCGGAAGTATGAGTGGAAACAGGATGGTATGTCCTTTACAGTGGTGACAGTCATATAGGATTTTTTGAAATTTGGTGGGTCAGCGACTTATCTCTAGCCAACTTTACTCTTTTTTCTGTTTTACTCTTAGCCATTGATTCGCAGCGCTCACTGCGAACCTGGGATTCACTGGAGGCTTAATGGAAATGGCCACAAAGCATCTACATTGCTTTGCTTTCACAGAAAGTTTGTGAGAAATCAAGGTGTGTGTGCTTGACATGATATTTCCATTTCTTTGACATGGTGTAAATGAACTTGTACTGTTTATTGTGAGTCTGGTGAAGTAGATTTTAGTCTTGCTATAATCAAATTAACATTATAGTGTGGGCATCCAGTGTGGTTTTAGAAATGCTTGCAGTGCAATTAAATATGTGGAAGCACTTACTGGTTTGTTGGCTGTTGCTAGACTGCAAAGCATGGCATGTGCAATCCCAAGATGCATATCAGTTATTGAGAATGCATGCTGGATGTGTACCTGGACTAGTATGTTGAATGCATGGCACATATGAAATTTGGGCACTGCACACCACCTGCTAACACCTGGGGAAATTTTGTAGTTTTAGCTCATTTGATATATGACTGCTCTGTCAAGTGCCAGTTATACTTCTAAGGCCATTGTTAGAGGCAAAAAAGATGACTTGTGACTTATCATATTTTTATGGCCAGCCAGAAAAGAAAATAGCAGTGGTGCTCTAATAAAGTTCATTTTCTCATCCCAAAAGACAAGGTCACTGAATCACTGCAGTTTCAGTAAATGTGTAAGCTGGCATAGTTTTCTCTGGGATTTTTCTTTAATTTAGTGGTGATTTGGAACCATTTAGATGTGACACTTCTTGGGGTCAATGTGCTGCTCTGCAGTTGGCTTGAGAGGCATTGTTTTTTTTTTGTTTTTTTAGTGAATCTGCTGGTTTGTTTTCCAAACCAGTTTTCACCAATGGCACACACATTGCACACCTGGACATCTAAGTTCATGCCAGAACCACTCATTGCATGCCTGGAAAAAGCATAGTGCATGCCTGAGCTGGCATAAACTGTCCCATGCACACTGAACAGATCTTGTTGCAGTCTGCTGTGGTTTGCATTCTGGGTTTTCTTGTGCAGGTGGCATCAGGTCATACTATTAGCCTAACCTTTCTCATGGTAGAAATCAGGCTAAGAAGTCCCCTGTAGAAATAATTATGAGATTCTTCTTAGCTTAGGAGTTTTGTAATGCTCACAGTGGATTGAAATGTAATTTTCTCATTCCACTTAATGCCAGTTTTATTTTTAAAGGAGTGCAGTGCATTTTTAGTGCAAGGTGTACTGAGCCACAAAATAGGTTACAATTATAAATACTGTTTATGTTTGTCTATCAGGGTCCAAAATTGGGCCCTATGTCATGTGTGGTGTTAATGCCAAATTGTGCCAATTCCTTATGAAATACTGTAACATTATATCATTTGTCTCTTTGCAACATGCTACATGCAGGTGTGTATTACAGAAAAAGGTGTGGGTTAGGAAGTGAGGCAAGCATTTTTGTCAGGCCATGCACTATAACTTCATGCTGTAGTTTGCTAAATTTTGTGCTGTCATGATGCTGTCTTTGTGTTCAGTGTTACATGTCTCATGCATTCTCCATGCAACCTTTCAGGTGCGATATGAGGAAGTCAGCTAATGCCTGAGATCCGGAAGGAATTGCAAAACACAAAGTGCAAACACAGTCCCAACACTTTCAAGTATTTCAGCCCACTTTTCTTTTTCTCACAATCATGGATGACAGTTCTGTAAATGCAGGAACATCAGATTCATCTCCAGTTCAAATAGGCACTGGAGTGTCATGTGCTGGAGATAATCTTACACCATCAGCTCAAGGTGTAGAGGAGCAGCCATCTTCCATTGAGCCTGCATCAAAGAAAACTAACACCACAAACTGTGTGGAATCAAAAGTGCAGAGTGAAACAAATGGGGGCAGTGATGGCACGCAAGGTGGTGATAAGGAAGATCTGCTGTGCAGTCCAGAAAATGATGTGAGCAGTCATCCAGGCTCTGGTTCAGCCAGTGAGCATGTGGATGTTGCAGGGGAATCAGGGAACCTTCTGACTGGTAGCTCTGATGAGCAGGAACACCCACAGGAAGATCTGGACATGGTTAATGCAAATCCTGCCAGCCCCTCTGAAACAGGAGCCTCCCAGCCCAAGTCAGAGGACAATGATGGAATGTCATCTAGGAGGTCAGATGAAGAAGATGATGCAGGGATGCAGGATGCAGATTCTGAAAGTGTTCAGAGTATGTCAGACTCAGAAAGTGGGGACTCTGATGCTAGTGAGGAAACAAGAAAATCCCCTTTGGTGAGGAACAGCTTATATTGGTGTTATATAATATGCCTGCATGCAAAATCTGTGTCTTGCAATGTCTTTATTAAGTTTTGCATTGTGTTTATATATATCTGACAGTCATGTGTATGTTGAAGAAGCATGTTCTGGATGTTCAGCTTATATTGGTGTTATATAATATGCCTGCATGCAAAATCTGTATCTTGCCATGTCTTTATTAAGTTTTGCATTGTGTTTATATATTTCTGACAGTCATGAGTATGTTGAGGAAGCATATTCTGGATGGACATTTATGTGATGTGGTTTCTTGTGAGCAATGTAGATTTGGCATTAAAATATGTTTTTGTACTCTTCAAGTGCATGACTGTCTTTTAAGTTTCAATATATTTGTGTTGTTGGGCAAGTGCTTCTGGTCTTGCTTAATGTATGTGGTATTCTTTTTACAAGGCTGCATCTTTGGAAGATGTGAAGAAGAGGGTGGAAGAAATTATGGCAAAGCCCAAGCCCAAACACACATGGTCCCTAGTAAAGGAACTTCATAAAAGGTGAGAAGAACTGGATTCGTTTTGGAGCTTTGAAGTATCAGTTGATTTGTGTGACCTGTGCTGTGTTCAAAATGCATACCACACCAGGCTTGTGACTGAGACTTTGACCACTGCTCTAAATTGGTCCATGCTTCCATATGTAACATCACAATTAGTTGGTGTTGAACTGCAAGCCAGTTCAGTCACTGGACATTTACTTTGCGATGGATATCATGCTGTTTTCTCGGGTCAGGCATTCCAGCTTCTCCGTGCGATTGGTTTTTCAGCCAGATACTCAGCCCAGTAAACTGAACCTAGATACTTATCCTCGTCGGCTGCAGCGACTTGGCAGGCCTGAGCTGAGATGTTCGGAAATCCGAAAAGGACAACTAGCAGCGTGCGCTATGTGACCTCGTAGTCGGAGCGCCCTAAAGCCCCAGTTAGATGCACAAACTGGAAGCCAAGGAAACTTTTGCACCCTTCTGTGCCTCATAGTGTGTTTATTTGGGTGTCTAGAGCTGGGTGTTTCTGCTTTGTGGGAGCTTCGTATGTCCTGTTCATGGGTGCAGTCCATTTTTCACTCCATTGGTACAGCAGCTATCTTGCCATGGATATGGCATACGTCCTATTTCCTGGGTACAGCAGGCATGCTGTTCCGTGGGTACAACAGGCGTCCTGTTCTGTGGGTATGACAAACGTCCTGTTCCGTGGATATGACAGGCGTCCTGTTCCGTGAGTATGACAGGCATCCTGTTCCGTGGGCGTGACAGGCGTCCTGTTCCGTGGGTATGACAGGCGTCCTGTTCTGTGAGTATGCCAGGTGTCCTGTTCGGTGGGTATGACAGACGTCCTGTTCTGTGGGTAGCCAGGTGTCCTGTTCCCTGGGTGCAGCAGGGGTCCTGTTCCGACGGTGACAGCAGGTGCCGGCTCTCCGTTCCGGGGGTGCGGCAGGCGTCGCTCCTGCTCGGACGGCCGGTGGTTTTGACATGGCTCGCCGCGGCTCTGCTCCAGGCAGGTGGGCGACCGGCCGTCGCTGCTGCACCAGGACAAGTTCCGACTGCGCATGTACAGCTCGCTGCACGCCGTCGAGCGACTTGAGCTGATGGCCAAGCTCTGCGGGCACGAGGGCTGCGTCAACTGCCTGCACTTCAACGCGCCCGGCAGTCTTTTGGCCAGCGGCTCGGACGACCTGAACGTGATCGTCTGGGACTGGCAGCGACAGCGTCCGGCCTACTCTTACAACACCGGACACAAGAGCAACATTTTCGAGGTGACGCGGTGTCCGGCGAGCGCACTGGTCGGGCCTGGTGCCCCTCGGGCGCGCTGCGAGACCGGACAGCACGCTGCCGCCGCTGAGTGGTGTATTGATGCTGCTGTTGCCGAGCTCCCGGCGGGAGCTGTAGCGGCGCTGTCAGTAGTAGAACTCATCTCTCGGTGTTTTTTTTCTCGGAAACGCTGTGTTGTTTGTTTCGTCCCATGCCGAGAGCTGGGCTGTCACAGTTTGTACCCGCGACGTCACCAGGTGCCGGAGCGTTTGTGTCTGGATCTGATGTCCCGCGGTGACTGTCGACAGGCGAAGTTCATGCCGCTGCACGGCGACACCCACATCGTGTCGACGAGCAGGGACGGCCAGGTGCGACTGGCCGAGATCTCTCCGACCGGCGAGTGCCGCTCCATCAGACGACTGGCCCAGGTACCGGGCGGCGGCGGCGGCGGCGGTACCCTCTGCCCCCGGCGGTACCCTCTGCCCGTTCACTGGACCTGAGACGCACCCTCCCCGCGGTACCCTCTGCCCGCTCACTGGACCTGAGACGCACCCTCCCGGCGGTACCCTCTGCCCGTTCACTGGACTTGTCCCGCACCCTCCCGGCGGTACCCTGTGTCCGTTCACTGGACCTGACCCGAGCTCTCCCGGCGGTACCCTCTGCCCGCTCACTGGACCTGAGACGCACCCTCCCGGCGGTACCCTCTGCCCGTTCACTGGACCTGAGACGCACCCTCCCCGCGGTACCCTCTGCCCGCTCACTGGGCTTGTCCCGCACCCTCCCGGCAGTACCCCGTTTACTGGACCTGGCCCGCGCTCTCCCGGCGGTACCCTCTGCCCGCTCACTGGACCTGTGCCGCACCCTCCCGGCAGTACCCCTGCCCGCTTACTGGACCTGGCCCGCGCCCTCCCGGCGGTACCCTCTGCCCGCTCACTGGACCTGAGACCCGACCCTGCCCGGCGGTCCCCTCTGCCCGCTCACTGGACTTGCCCGCGCTGTCCCGGTTTCCCTCTCCCCCTCCTTGGACTTGTCCGCACCGTCCCGGCAGTACCTCGTTTACTGGACCTGGCCCGCGCTCTCCCGGCTCCCCACCACCCTCCCGGCGTTACCCTCTGCCCGCTCACTGGACTTGTCCCGCACCCTCCCGGCAGTACCTCGTTTACTGGACCTGGCCCGCGCTCTCCCGGCGTTACCCTCTGCCCGCTCACTGGACTTGTCCCGCACCGTCCCGGCAGTACCTCGTTTACTGGACCTGGCCCGCGCTCTCCCGGCGTTACCCTCTGCCCGTTCACTGGACCTGACCGACGCACCCTCCCGGCGGTACCCTCTGCCCGCTCACTGGACTTGTCCCGCACCCTCCCGGCAGTACCTCGTTTACTGGACCTGGCCCGCGCTGTCCCGGCGTTACCCTCTGCCCGCTCACTGGACTTGTCCCGCACCGTCCCGGCAGTACCTCGTTTACTGGACCTGGCCCGCGCTCTCCCGGCGCCGGGCGATAGAACGCTTCCAGGTCCAGCTGGTCTTCCCTCTCTGTGTCGTCACTGTTTTCGACGGAGTCGCGAACGCATGGAGTGAATGCAGTTGTACAGTTCATGAAAACCATACCATAAAATAACTGCATTGTTCTGGGGACGTAGTGTAACTCGTCTGCCTTGTTATGATAAGCCGGTGCTTAGAGCAACAAAGTACTGAGCTGAACATTATGGTTTATAGGTTACGTTTTAAAAGCATCTGGGTGAAGTATGATATATGCTTGTGTTGTTGTGGTAAGGGAGTTGTACTCTTTGTGTTTGTGTACGGGGGATAAGAACACCTGATGGAAACGCACAGAAAAAGAGAAAAAAACGTATGAATCGCCTTTTGTTGTCACCACGTTGTCAGAATGAAAAACATTGGAAACAAATGCATCCTTTATTTTGGCTTCACGTCTTCTTTAGGGACAGAGACAGTGCAAAAACTTTCCCTTAGGGAGCCCCGACGCGAAATGGTAGTAGGGTGTCGTTTTCGATGCATTTAATTTCATGATGTGGCGGAAAGGTTATTCATGGTCAACTTATTACTTTAGAAACCTACTGATTTAACAGCTGACTGATTTTGAATGACGGTTTCTGTTCCGGCAGTGTGGCGAGAAGAGATCTGCTGACTTCACATGAAAGTGACCATGTGATCAAAGTCAACTTATTTGGATAACAGAACGAACATCAACCATAAGAGTGTATCAAACTGAGTTAGGGGCGAGGCATAGATGATGGGACTTTTAACAGCTTGCTCACGTCTGCGACGTGCCGTGCCGTTCTCAAGTAGTCATGTATGTTAATGTCAGTCTTGTCTTCTGCATGTAATATAATATAATGTCATTAGCCAGCCTTCAGTGCTGCTGTTTGAACAAAATGCCCTGGGGCGTTGATGACGTCACATCGACGTTTCATGTTGTCCTGTTCGCCCTCCCGGTCCCATGCAGTGCCGCTGTCTGCTGCTGGCGCTGCTGTGATGGGCCTGTGGCCGCTGACCGGGCGCCGCCGTCGTGCCGGCAGCACCGTGGCTCGGGACGCAAGCTGGCCCTGCAGCCCGACTCGCCGCACAACGTGCTGTCCTGCGGCGAGGACGCGGTCGTCTTCAACATCGACATCCGGCAGCGCCGGCCGCAGACGTGAGTCCCCACCGGAAGGTCGGACCCGGCTGACGGTGGTACCCTGTTCCCCTGATGATCTGTGTCTGACATCAGATAGAAGCTTAGGAGGATACCTTGCTCTCCTGGTGATCTGTATGTGACATCAGATAGAGACTGGGGAGGGTTTAACGATTGGGGGGGTTTCGTTCCCCGTCCTAGCATCGCGTCTCTGATGGGACGAAACTGAGCGTGCTCTCTCACTCACGGGTGCGTCGGCGGCAGTCTGTTGACCTGCATAGACAACGGCAAAAACGTGTCGACCAACTCAATCGCCGCGCATCCGGAGGACGGTAACATGTTCCTGCTGGCCTGCGTCGACAAGTTCGTCCGTCTGTACGACCGACGCATGATAGGCGGCGACCAGCAGCTGTACCGACGCCTCTGCCCGCACGGACTGGTCAGTCCACTGCGTGTGTACCCTGTGCGGCGCATCCTTTGCGTGTCTGGGTCGTTGTTGGCACTGGCTGCTTGGGCGCCGAATGACCCTGCAGTCGGTGCGCCCCTAAGCCCCAATAACCAACCGACACTGGCTGCTGAGGACGGCTGTTGTCCTCATTAGCATGAGCTGCCCAGCTGGCGAGGTGTCACTGATGACTGTGCGGTCATGCCGATCGCTATCCATGTCGACGGTGACGCAACTCGGGCCAGGGGTGTTATATTATTGCGCAACATTTACATCTGCATTTGATATTCCTAAATGTAGTGGATTTCTACATGTCATTTGGCTAGTGATTAAATTGCGCACGTTCTTGTTAACGTCTGATTAGCTGTTTTGTGGTACGTGAACACAACCTTCGTTGATAAAAAGAAGAACTACAGTACAGAACCCAGCCGCCCACTGGCGGGATCAGTTCTGGCGGTTTGCTGGCCGTGGGCCAGCGCTGGCGACTCGTCAGGTCCCGACCCATACGTGGGTAGCAGCTCGGCCAGGTCAGACTGGTCCTCTGTAGCCGGAGGGTGGGCCGCGGGAGCCGCAGAGGCGTCCGTCGGCCGCGGTGGCGCGTCCTCACCGTGCTCACTCCCGTCCCAGCTGGAGTCTGGCTACCGCTACAGCGTCACCTGCGGCGTGTTCAACTACAACGGCACCCAGATCGCCGCTTCCTACAACGACGAGGACATCTACCTGTTCGACGCGAGCCACTCGGATGGCGCCGACGCCATCCACCAGTACTCAGGCCACCGCAACAACGCCACCAGTGAGGCAACGAGCTCGGGGCACGCCCCGGCGGCGGTGTGAGCTGCGGCCGTCCCCGGTGCGGCCGTGGACTGGGGACGCCTCCACCGGATTGTGGGCAGGGGACGTCGAAACGTGAGATGGTGTAGCCCTCGGCGGCTATGTGCGAGGCCCTGCGGTTGAACTTGCGTCTGTTCAGATCAGCCGGGCCGAATTTCCTTGTTTTTTTTTTGTCGGAGCAATCGGCGTCATCCTTGGCATTGTTTCATGTGCACTCACTGTTTCGTTCATTTCTGTCTTGCCATTTGTTTTGAGCAGCTTGTTTCATAGTCTTATCCAAACCTGTTCTCCTTTCGTTGTCTGTCTGCGGGAACTAGCGATCCTGTGACAGCGGAAGTTAACAGTCGCCCCCCGGTACCATACTCTGGCGGCGTGCGAGAATCGTCGTCAATCGTTTTGCCACTCGTAGGCGTTTTGTTGGACCCACTGAATTGCCTTTGTTTTTGCTGGCTTCCGTGTCTGACGTCCACCGTTCGCCCGTGACCTGTCGCTGAGGTCGTCCGTTCGCTCCCACAGTAAAGGGCGTCAACTTCTACGGACCGACCAGCAAGTACATCGTGTCCGGCTCGGACTGCGGCAACGTGCTGTTCTGGGACCGCGACACGGAGGCCATCGTCCAGTGCATGCCGGCAGACGACAACGGCGTGGTAAGCTGGCTCGCTGTGCGGAGCCGCTTCAGGCTGGGCCGGGCTGGGCTGGGCCGACTGGAGGGTCCGGTCAAACGGTGCTCAGGTTTGCCGTAGTATGTCAGCAGAGCCGTGGTAGGACTAGACTGAGGGCCGTGGTCCGTCCGTCCCCCTGTGACACCATCTGATGGTGTGTGCGGCTGTTGTGTCATCAGTTGGTGCTGTGTTTGGATGCTGTGTCATCAGTTAGTGTTGTGTTTGGCCGTCGAATCAGTCATTGGTGCTGTGTCCGGCGGTTGTGTCAGCCGTTGGTGCCGTGTCCTACTGCAGTATCATCTGTTGCTAGATGTTCCTCCGGCAGCCGTGCTGTCCTGTCGCCCACTGTGTCAGCAGAGTGGTGTCATGTCCGGTGTGGACAGTCGGCTATGCTGCCGTGACGTGAGTGTGGATCTCCTCAGGTCAACTGTCTGGAGCCGCACCCGCACATCCCAGTGCTGGCCACCAGCGGCCTGGACGATGACGTCAAAATATGGGTCCCGTCCCGGGACACCGCGCCTGACCTGGCTACCCTCAAACAGGTGGGAGACCCGGCCACCCTCGAACAGGTGGGAGACCTGGCTACCCTCAAACAGGTGGGAGACCTGGTCACGCTCAAACGGGTGGGAGACCTGGCCACCCTCAAACAGGTGGGAGACCTGGCCATCCTCAAACAGTTGGGAGACCTGGCCACCCTCAAACAGGTGGGAGACCTGGCCATCCTCAGACAGGTGGGAGACCTGGCTACCCTCAAACAGGTGGGAGACATGGTCACGCTCAAATAGGTGGGAGACCTGGCCACCATCAGACAGGTGGGAGACCTGGCCACCATCAAGCAGGTGGGAGACCTGGCCACCCTCAAACAGGTGGGAGACCTGGTCACGCTCAAATAGGTCGTCTTGTCGTCCCAACGTAACTTTTGCTCACTCAGTTGGCGGTGTCGAAACGTTAACTTCGGTGCCTTCCCTAAGCACGGCGTGTTGCCACGTGCCTACCCGCTGCGCTCATTGGTGTCCGCCGTTCAGGACAGTTGATCACTGTCGTTTGAGAGCCAGCCGTGTCAGCAGCCGGTGACGGGCCGGCGCCGTGCGTCCGCAGACGGTGGAGACGAACTTGCGGGAGCGGCTGGTGGAGGACTCGCCGTCGGCCGACTCCTTGGGCGGCAGTCTGATGTGGACGCTGATGCAGCAGGTGTTCGGCGCCCCGCGGCGACGGCGCCGCTTCCAGGTCCGTAGCAGGGCGTCACTGGGCCCGGCAGGCACAAGGGTGCGTAGGGCCCAGTGGGCACAGGGGCACCGCTGGGTCGAGGCCGCCACATACAGAGCAGAGCGCCAAAATATTTCAGAGCTCATTGTGTAGCAAGGAGTCATGGCCATTATAAATCATTCTGATTACGTTAGTGTTTTACTCGCGCCAAAATCTGAAGCGTTCTGTACCCCTGTCTCTCCCGTTGAAGTGCCGCCGCCACTCGTCCCGCGGGTGACGCGGCTGACGTTGCCTCGACAGGCGTTCAACATGGACTCGGACGACCAGGAGCGCTCCTCCGACAGCGACGACGACCAGCCGGGGGACTGCCGGCCGTCGTAGGGCGGCGTCGGCCGCCGCTGGTCGCCGGCCGGTCGGGCGCGCCAGCCCGATTGGAGCGGCCCGCTCCAATGCCGGGGCCGCCCTGCCGGCCACCCCATCCCGCCACCCGCCGACAGGTTACCGATCCGGTGTGTTTCGTCCAGTGATAGCGCGAGGTCGTATCGCGGCTCGGCCTGGTTTGGCTCCCTCCGTGGCAAATTGCTGCCGAGGCGTGGCTTGCATCTGACAGGCGCGCTTCCGAACATTGATAACATACTGCCCTCTCCACGTAACGCTCTCCGCAGATATCTATCGCCCGGATTTGAAACTGGCAAGGAACTGGAGTTTGTCACACAGTTCGCTAGTTGCGTGATATTCCCGTCTGTAATTATGGTGTTGTTGCACTGGCGAGCCAGGGCGTGAGAAAAGCGCAGTACAAGTGGTACTGATAATATACGCGTATGGTCATTGCCGGCGGGCTGTTACCGAAGTGGTCCTGCGTCTGGTGCCTGCACCGCTCTCGCAACCTGCTTCCGCTCAGCTGCAGGGCGGCAAAATCCGGACACCCCTTTCGACTTTGGCTCCCGCGAGACTGGTGTTCATTCGCTCCGTACAGTTCATGGGGGGGGGGGGCTCCACCGCTTGACATCAGCGCGGTGCCGAGGTGCCTCTCATTCTCGTGTCGGCGCTCCGGAGGGGAGGGAGGAGCTCGCCGCTCCAAGTCTGAACAACACCGAGCTGTAGCTGTCACCGTCCTGACACAGTGTGTCCTCTACATCAGCCGGCAGCGGCGGACCACAGCATCGCCGTCACAGATGCTGGCAGGGCGGCCGATAGCAGCTTACAGACGCCTGTTGCAAACTGCTGACGCGACAAAAACTGCTGCAGCTCATAACGTAGCAGAGAAATGTGGCGTCAGCCCGCCGGAACCGCGCACGTGAAACGGTTCAGCACCAGGGCCTGTTTATTACCAGCATCCCCCAGTGGGGACCGAGCATCAGGTCACGTTCATCACGTCTCCAACAGTGGCGCTCTCCGTGGCATAAGAGCCTCATATGAGCTCAAACAACAGTGCACCGGGCGACATCAGGAGCTCCTCAAGCACAAGCACCCCACACACGATGCTGAGTTGATCGGAGCTCTAACGCAGCGGACCACAAGCCCCGGTTGGTCGGAGCTCTAATGCAGCGGACCACATGCCCCCAGTTTGTCGGAGCTCTGACACAGCGGCAGACCACATGCCCCCGGTTTGTCGGAGTTATGACACAGCGCGGACCACACGTCCCCAGTCTGTTATAGCTCTAGTACAACGGCGCGATGTGACCGGGCGCCGCCGGGGCGTCGGTGCTGTCCGGGCCCGCTGCCGCGGGCGGTCTCAGTAGCCGTACTTGTCGTTGAGGCTGGTGCGCCCGTCGCCCGTCTGGTTCTCCGGCGGCAGCCAGACGTCGTACGAGCCGTCCCCGGCTAGGTCCGAGTAAGAGTCGGCGACCCCCTGCCGGCGCCGACAGAAAGCACGCTCAGGTCTCCGGCCGGCCAGCGATGGCACAGCCGCGTCGCCCGGCGGCCAAGTACGCCGCACCCGGCGCCGACCAGAGCCGTGACACACGCAACGCATCACGAGCCAGCCACTGTCGCCGGACTCCGGCTACGACAGCTCAGCAGTGGAACACGAACAGCAAGGCCGCGCACTCACAAAACAAGCTCGCGGTCTGAGCGCGTTCCGCTCTGAACGCGGAGCGCCTGCGGGCGTGGACCGCCGCCAGAGCGCGCAGCGCCAAACACGGAGCGGTCCTCACCTGGGTCTGTTTTGGCCGGACAGTGCGGGCGTGCCTCCCGCCGGACTGGGCGTGCGGCGGCGGCGCCCGGCTTCCTCCTTCGGCCGCCCGCTCAGACTCCGACCTGACGGCAGCGGCGGCCCGGCCGGCTCCGTGCGGCGGCGGCTGAGCCGCGTCCCCGGCGGGCGCGGCGCCGGCAGCGGCCAGGGCAGGGTGGGCGGCCGGGCCGGCAGCGCCTGGCCGTGCCGGCGGTCCGCGCCGCTCCGTCCCCGGGGGGCTGACGGGCGCGGCCGCCTGTTGCCGCCCCATGCTCGGTAGGGGCGAGACCCGCCCGTCCGGAGCTGACCCGTCGCTCGGCGTCCGGCCCGGCTCGCCGCCCTCTGTACCGTGCCGCGACGCCGGCGGACTGACAGCCGGCTCCCGCTGAGGCCCCTGCGGCCGAGCCACCACGTCACCCTCTCCGTCCTCTGCCTCCACCGGCGGCCGGGAGGTGGGGAGCCGCTCCGGCCCCGGCGGCCGAGCCACCACGTCACCCTCCCCGTCCTCTGCCTCCACCGGCTGCCGGGAGGCGGTGAGCCGTTCCGGCTCCTGCGGCCGAGCCACCACGTCACCCTCCCCGTCCTCCCCCTCCACCGGCGGCCGGGAGGCGGTGAGCCGTTCCACTCCTGGTCCCGCCACTACGTTTCCCTCTTCGTCCTCCTCCTCCACGGGCGGCTGGGAGGCGGGGGATCGCTCGGGTCCAACAGGCCTCTGAACAGAGCGAAGCGCCGCCGCCGACCGAACGGTACTGGCGCCGCCCTTCTGCCGGCAGAAGCAGTACAAACACTTCACACATCGAGCAATAACAACGTCATCTGGTGGCAACGAAACCAGACGGCAGCGGCCCAAGTCGCGCAGCATACTTCCTGTTACCAGCTACACACGACAACACGCGCCATACAACACGCACAATAATCCCTACTTCTGGCTACCTACAACATGGTGTAATCCCTGTTACTTCGTACACCACATCACGCACGATTACCCCGGGTATCTAATATGCACTGCATTACGCGAACTAACTCCACGCATTTGCTGTGCATTGCCATTTACATCAAAACCGTGCCTGCCGGTGTTTGTCACTCCTACAGAGATCATCGTCGTGCCCTCCGAAAGTCCGCAATATGGGAACCGGTACACCGTCCCGATTTCGTTCGCAATATCGCAACAGGACGCCGCCATAAGAACATGTAATCAACACCACATTAAACGTGATGGTAAACAATCCGCACGGCAAAATGCGAGCTAGACGTGAACGGACGTAACGACTGCTGGCCAGCTACTGAGGACGTTGGTCAGCTCTAGGGGCGATACGCAGGCTGAGACACGGTACATCAGCTCTGAGAGCGGCACACAGGAGTGAGAAACTGTACATGCGTAGTCAGCAACGGGGCGGCACGCAGGCTGAGACACGGTACATCAGCTCTGAGAGCGGCGCACAGGACTGAGAAACGGTGCATGCATAGTCAGCAACGGGACGGCACGCAGGCTGAGACACGGTACGCCAGCTCTGAGGTGACGCACAGGCCTGAGAAACCATGGGACGGCAAGCACAGCCCACAGCCCGGGAAAGCCGGGCAGCCTAGAAAGGTGGACTTGGCGCAATTTTGGGCGGCAAAATCGACTTGGTGCCTATTTTTACCTCATGAATCGTTAAAACTGGGTTTATACTCCTTTCTGCTAGCTTACCCCAAATGTGAGCTCACCTGGTCTCGCGACATTTCGTGTGGGTCACACCACTTGTCGCGTTTAGTGACTACCTTCACTGCGCACAGTGAACTGTAAGAATAGCTGACAGTGGATATGACGAATGCAACGGATTCAAATCAAATGGGAAAGGAATAGAATGGGGATGGTTGATGAGCTCCAGCTATATGTAGGACAACAGACGCATAAATTTAAACACAATGACAAAATTCTGAGGACGGCGCTAAACAACTACGGAGCGCTGTCGATGCATCTGCAGTACAGCCAACATATCTGGCGGACGACTGATGCAGCTGGAGGACGGACGAAAAATCTAGAAGAGGGTGGAGAAATCTGAAGGATGACTCATGAACATTTAGGACGGGCGGTGCATCTGGAGGACGGGCGGTGTATCTGGAGGGCGAATGGTGTATCTGGAGCGCGGGCGATGTATCTGGAGCACGGATGAGGCATGAGGCATCTGTAGCACGGTCGATATGTCTGGAGGCCGGTCGATATCTCTAGAGCCCGGTAGGTACATGTGGATGACGGGCGATACACCTGTCGAACGAGTGATGTCCCCTCCCCCGCCTCCCCCGGAGGCGTGCGCCAGCCGCCGCCGTACCTTCCTCTTGCCGATAATGCCGGTGAGCGGGGAGCGGACGGCGGAAGCATGAGCCGGCGGCCGCAGGGCGGGCATCGAGACGGGCCGAGCCAGGTTCACCAGACGGCAGAGTCGGCTCTCCTCCGTCCGCAGCTGGGTCAGCTGAGTCTGACAAACACGGAGGAAGGACGTCACAGGCAGAGACCGAGGCATAGTCGGACCTCCCACCCGCAGCTGGGTCAGCTGAGTTTGACACACACGGAAGCAGGACGTCACAGGCAGAGGCAAAGTCACAGCCGATCCTCCCACCCGCAGGTGGGTCCGCTGAGTCTGACACACACGGAGGAAGGGCGTCACCACCAGAGACAGAAGCAGAGACGGTCCTCTCATCCGCAGCTAGGTCAGCTGAGTGTGACACCCACGGAGGTAGGACGTCACAGGCAGAGACAGGGTCGGTCCTCCCACCCGCAGCTGGGTCAGCTGAGTTTGACACACACAGAGGTAGGGCGTCAAAAGCAGAGACAGAGGCAGAGTTGGCCCTCCTTCGCCCGTACATGGGTCAGCTGAGTACGATACACCGGAGGTAGGACACAAGCCAGGAGACAGAGTCAGAGCCGTTCCTCCTCTACCGGCAGTCGAGTCGGCTGACCCCGCCACAGACGGACAGCAATCACGAGAAATTCCCGATGTTTCCCCGTTCGGGAGCGCTCCTCTTACGGTTTCTTTCTGGAGAGCGAAGGGTTGGCAGTTGGCGCCAACTGAAAAAGAGCTAGCATTCACCTGGCACTGATTGGTGTATTCCAACACCTTCTCACAACAGGACGAGGAATGTTTTTATCCACCCCCCTTTCGTTTATCTCGAGAACGAAAGGATGGATTTCGGTGATTCAAATGGCAATCGATGAACAGTTACCCCGAGACTCCCGCAACAGTTCACGTTGTCCTAGGGGTGAATGACAATGTTACAGGTCAAGTGAAAGCCCACAACTTACGGCAGTGCCCCGCCCGTTTCAGATCAACGGCAGTTCAAGAACCAATGAAAATGGTAAAACGTAGCATGGAATCAATTTACGTTGTCAATTTACGTTGCATGAGTAAAACCAGTTGTGAACGCCACTCTGGGCGCAAAATGACCTCAGAAGTCAGTGCGCCCGAAAGCATCAATAAACAACACGAACGCCACTCGAGTATTGTTTTATGCACACATGAGATCCTAGAGGCACTTCATTCAGTTTCATGGTGCTTATGGACTTTGAACGAATATAAGACCTGCTTAAACCTAACATGTCGCTGACCTCTTAGTACCATACGACCCAGGCTGACCTGTGTCGCTGTTTTTCTCAGATGATATATGTTGGCATTTTGTGCATACCTTTTAACGCATTTCAGCTCTAGAATGTCTGTTCTATATGATTAGCAGGAAAAAAATGGCAAGTCCCAATTCCGTCCAATGCTGGTCACTGGCGTAATATGCAACCTAACATACGGCATCTGCAACGCAACATACGGTATCGAGGCCCAAAAACGTCATATATTAAATATCCCATCATCATCAAAGGTGGCCGACTGTCGTTTGGATCAGTCGTATCAGTTCACTGGTTGCAAAGTTATCGAGTAAGGGTGTCTGATGCACACCATCATCACACCCGGTGTGCCAAAATGCCTCAGCAACGGCCGAGCCATAAATGCACTGGCAAGGCGGAACCGTAAAAGCAACGGAGAAAATACGTAAATGACGATGTTTTCTTTGATTTTCTGGATACGCCATTGCCACTGCCAACAAAAAAAATCATTCTCTGTTAGGTTTCGAGGACCTGCCATTGGCGTCTCGAGTAAATTACAATCTCCAGCAAACATAAAACTATTAAAAATGGACACGTCAACACAAATAACTGACAACAAAGATAGCCAAAAAATTCGTGCATAATTTCCTATTTCCACATCCCAAAATCCGAGGCCAGAATCCACCGCAACGAAAAGATTCCTGAATATGTTTTCATCCTACCCAACGGCTAAAAACCAAAGGGCAAAATATAAATAGGCTCTAAGGACGGGAGGAGGCAATGTATACCAGAAGATGGGCAACGGCCATTTAGCCCTCTTATGCCACCCTCCAGGCCCTATTGACGTTTCTGCTAGTTTTGCCATGAGCCAGCGCCTCATTGCTGCCCTGAGCTGAATTCTAGACCGCCACAGCGTCAGCGCACCTTGAGGTTGCGTCTCTCCTGGCGGTCGGTCACCCCGCCGCGGCTCAATTTGGTCATGAAGGCGTCCAGTTCGTCCACGTCTGCCGCCTGCTCGGTCGTCGACTGAGTGGCAGCTTCGCCTTCGGCCAGGCGACGTTCCAGCGCCAGCGCGTCAGACTGCACCTTCTGGTACTGCAGAAGCTGGAGACAGTAAACACAGCGTCACACTGCACCTTCTGGTACTGCAGCAGCCGGGGACGGTACACACAGCATCAGACTGCACTTTCAGGTACTGCAGCAGATGGAGACAGTATATACAGCATTAGACTGCACCTGGTAATGCGGCAGCTGGAGACAGTATACACAGCATCAGACTGCACCTTCTGGTAATGCAGCAGCTGGAGACAGTAAACACAGCATTAGACTGCACCTTCTAGTACTAGAGCAACTGGAGAAAGCACACAGGGCATCAAACGGCATGTTGTTGGTTCAACGCATACAACTGTCACAACTTCGGCGCGATGGCAGTTCGTGTGTGTAGGTTAGAAAATCGACACTCTCCCATACTCAAGTCTATTTCAATGTTCACTTCTGGCACGGGAACGCCTTTTCACGACGTTCAGTTTGGCTCTAATCCACGCTCACTTTCACGGCGCTCACCAGGGACTGGTAGGTCTCGGCCTTGGCCGGGCCGGGCCGGCCGCCGGCGACCTCCAGCCGCCGCTGCCGCTTCCTCTCCACGGCGCCGGTGCGGTCCAGGAACGCGTCATCCTCGTCCGAGTCGGCGTCCGACGGCTTCCTCCGCCGCCGCCGACTCTCTGCCGACCGACAGGCGGCCACGTCGCAGTCACCGGTCCGTCAATAGCACCGGCCACCTGCCCATCGGCACTGCCACAGTGCTCCAGCACAGGGCTAACGTTGTGCGGCCCCGGGCCGCAGTCACGAGCTAATTATCGCGGCACCACATTCACGGGGACAATGACACGGGATCATTGTTAGAAAATAACCACGGCAGGGTCGTCAAAAGGTGACCATCTCGGAGTCTCCGCCGCAAAATCACGGCTACAGGGTTATCGTCACAGTACGGGACGGCCTTCACAACGTTGCCAACACCGACCACTTTCACGGGGTCACCTCGAAATAACAAACCTTACAAGTTAATCACGGTTGGATTATCGTCAGTCACTGTACATCGGGGTCGCCGTCCCAAAATCACTGCCACGGGGTAACCGTCACATTCCTGGGTCAATGTCACAACATGGCCATCACAGGGGCATTTTCAAGGGATTGTCGCACTGTCACGACCAGCTGCAACGTCACGGTAATCGTTCTTCGGTCACTACCACTGGATCCCCAACAAAGGATCACTGTCGCACACAGCTGGCTCAATGGAAATACAATCCAAGCGTCAAACCAATTACCGGATGATGACGCGGTTATAATTGGTCCTGGCACATTTACCGTCTGCCCACATGCAGTCGCAATATTTCCATCCGACAAATCGAAAAAAGTGTAAACGCCAATCGAAATCAAGCAAACGGAATGGTAACGTACGGGCAGCGCAGGCGGCTCAGATCAGCTGTCCGCTATCTTGGTCGCGACCAGCCATAGCAATACAAGCCACCACACGGCAAAAACAAGCGTCAGTCGCTGACGCTTCACCGCGACCCCATCTGTGCAGAATCACGAGTCGGCACTCCACTGCGCGGTGCTGCGGGGAGGGGCCAAGGACAAGGAGACAAAGCGGGCGCCGCAGCGCTGATTAACCAAGGCCCTTCGAATCACTCTTACCTTGCCGGGCCTGGCGCAGCAGCCCGGCTCTGTCCAGCATCCGACACGCCTCAAGCGCGCACTGGAAAACGGCCTCCTTCTTCTTGCCCACGTGCTGCGCCTCGGCCACCAGAGGCCGTCCGTCTGTGGTGTCCAGCGGCAACCTGTCAATATCGGGCAGGGTCAGACTGACAACACCACACAGGGTCAGACCGTCAGCACCAGGCAGGGTCAGACTGTCAACACCAGAAAAGGTCAAACCGTCAGCACCAAACAGGGTCAGACTGTCGACGCCAGGCACTGGATACGTTTGATCAACGTCATGCTACCGTTCACTGAATACATCGGATCATTAGCCCGAAATCACCAAACGTTGGAAACCAAAGATCACCATCATGACGCCCCACACAAACACGTCAGATCATCAGCCTGGTGTCACCGCCTTCTGAAGACATTAGACCATCAGGCCAACGCTTCTACATACTGAACAGATTGGATAATCAAGCTCAAAGCATTACACAATGAACACATCGCATTATAAGCTTCGCGACCCCACGCTCTGCCTGGGACGATCCGGGCGATCGGCACTCACTGAACACGGCACACGTGCCGGCCGCCGGCCAGCTCCTCCGTCTGGTACTCGAGCTCGTGGCCCTCGCGGTCGAACCAGCCGCGCAGCGTCCGCTTCGGGTCCACCAGGTACAGCTGCTCGTCCTCCGCCTCGCCCAGCGCGAACGGGTTGAACTGCAGGTCGCTGGCCTCGTCGGCGTCCTCCCCTGTCGGCACCGTCGACGGCGCCGTCAGCTGCGCCGCTCGGCCGGCGGCGACGCACTCTCGGCGGACGCCTAGACAACGCAGCCAACTACGCCCGGCGAACGCCAGGGGGCGGGAAGCCGACCTTTCCCGGCACCAAGAACGATCTAGCAGCTGATGCAGCCACCATTAACTGGCGTCTGGGAATAGTTCGACGGTTGCACAGCGCCATTCGGATGAAGACATGTGCATCGTTCGACAGTCTCAGCCATGCGGCATTGGTACAAGGACCTCTCGTCACGTACTGAACGTCACGTCGTAGTACGATTTCGCCCAAGCGTGCTCTCTGATGGTCCAAGCTTGGTCCAATGCTGGGTGCTGGACCAGCAACATCAAGACAGAAGGGAGCACCAATATAGCTCAAACAAGAGGAAAGAACAAACGTTCCAATCATGTGGCTCCATGTGAATCATGGACTGATATGAACCATGAACCAAAGCATCATGTTAGACCAACCATTGAGTTAAGCGCTGTCTAAAGCACGACTAGTTTGTGTTGTCAGCAACTTAAAGCACATGTGCATTAAGATACAACGCGGCATACAACCTGCGATGAACAAGAAGTGAAACGTTGCGTTCCCCTGAGCACACTCCTGAGGGTGACCCCGCTTACGCGAACAGGGCTCGCCCGGTACCAGTTCGCTGCACAGTGCTGTCGACCGACACTGACCCATGCCCCAGGAGATGCCGTCGTCGTCGGCGCTGCCGGCCTGAGCAGGCGCCGACTGCTTCTGCTGCTGCTGCTCCTCCTCCTGCTCCTGGTCTGCCTGCTCCAGTCGGGCAAGCCGCTCGCGGCGCTCCTGGCCGATGGCCTTGAGCTCGGTCACTGTCAGCTCCGACTCGTCTTCCTGGTCCTCTTCCGGACCCTGCACAGCGGACACAGCACAGGAACAGCGGACACGCGTTAGAACAGAGCAGAAACGGCATCAATACAGCGGATGCGGCAACAGCACAACGGACACAGCATTACTACAGCGGACACGCCCTCAACACCGCAGACCCAGCATCAGTACAGAGGACACGTCATCACCTGAGTAAACAAGGCATCAGTGCAGTAAACACAGCACCAAAGCTGTGCACATGGCGCCAGACCAGTGGACACGGCATCAATAAAGCGGGTCCTTACAGCGGACACGGCGTCATTACGGAGCACACAGAGTCAGTATGGTGGACACGGCGTCGGTGCAGCACACACGACGTGGGTATAGCGGACACGACATCAGCAGGCGGGCGAGTAACGTGACCGTGTCAGGTACAGTGCCAGGTCACGCTGACGAAATGAAGACTCGTCGAAGATGACAACACTTGGTCAAATGTCATAAGCTGCTAAAAAGCATCGCTGGTGACAGCTTACTCCACGGACATGGTGCTGGCGATGCAGACCATCCACAGCCACAGGTAATACCCTAACACATGCCAGCTGTCAGCACCAGTCACAGATAGCCCAGCACAGGACAGCTATCAATAGTCACATGACCCAATACAGGACAGCTATCAATGGTCACATGACCCAATACAGGACAGCTACCAATGGTTAGACGATCCAACACAGGGCAGCTGTGTCACACATAACCCAGCACAGAACACCTGTAGGTGGTTGTGGCCTGCATGCCATGTAGTATGAGCAATGAAGGAGTAATGAGAACGGGTCATGGCCAAAACGTTTGCTTGCTTCCCGGCTCTTTTAAGAACCACCGCCACACTGTATGACGTACAGGCCAACAATTACCATGAAGATCTCTAAGAATGTCATACACCATCATCCAGCGGGCTTTCCGTGAACTCAACAGAGCGCTTGTCACCAACAGTCACATAAAACACAACACATGATATCTATCCGCCACAGTCACAGAGGGCAGACACAAAACAACAACAGGCCCACCCCAAAGGAGTGAGAGTCCCAGCACCGCCGGCCACGCCCATACCTGAAGCACAAAAAGACGCGAGCTCCCGCCGAACTTGCAGATGTGTCCCACACGCATTCGGCAATAGACTCTGGCCTGGACGGGCGCCTTGTTCAGCAACGTGCCGTGGGTGCTGCCCAGGTCGTAGAGATAGTACCCGGACGGGTGAGCCTCGTCGCCCGATTTCCTGGAACGGGACCGCCTCCGTCAGTCGTGGACCGTCGCACTCAGTGACAACACCTCGGGCGTACAGGCACTCACCTGAGACGGCCGACTCGTGAACAATCGTAACACACACCGACATGTCTGACTTCCAACAAATGGTCAGACTCGGCCGCCTTTTTGTTGCCACAAACGCATCTCACGACCCAGCTAGGTTCACATTATTTCCAGCTTTCTGGAAAATTTTCACCTTTACAATACCACAGCGTGTCGTAACTGACAGGTGCGCATTCTTCTGGACATGACGCAAAGTAGACTGAGCCGCGTCGCACGCAATGAGCCGGTGGGTGAGCGACAAACGACGGGAAGACACCCGCTGTCCCAGGCACGGACCTAAAGAGCAGCACGGCGTGGTGGCGCGAGATGGACGGGTGCTCCAGCTGCACGTCGCAGTCGGGCAGGCGGCCGAACACGAAACACGGCTGGCGCCGCAGATCGATCGTCTCCACGATGCGGCCGCCCCTGAGCACCTCCAGCGAGAAGGGCCGGTCCGGGCAGCCGGCCCAGGCCGGCGGCCTGAACGGCCTGCCCGGCGCCGGTCGGCCGGCGGCGGCCACATCGGTCGCCACCCCTTCACCGCCGCCGCCGCCGCCGTCAGCCGACTTCCCAACCAGCCCGGCCGGTTCGACTTCGTCCTTCAGTTGACCTTGGACGCAGGTGTCCGGTGTGGCCGCAGCCCGGGGCAACGGCAAACTCGGCATCTTGAACGGTCCGAAGGGTTTCTTGAACGAGTGGTCACCTTCGTCCTCAACGGGTCTCATTTTACCCTCAGCATCATGGATGTCGGGCGCAGAGGCATCCATGGCGACGATGTCCGCTATCTTGGTAAGGTGACGGTAAGCGCTACCCAGTGACGTGTTGTTTGTCATTCACATGAGGGCAGACTGATTCCTGAAACAGCGCACAGGCAAGAACTCTGTCATTATAGGAAACACTTCGATCAGGCAAGGCCACATCAACATCAGAACATAACAGCATCAGTTAGCAAATTTCTATACAAATGCAATGGGGTCACACACTGAAGAACTAAGGTAAAACTGATACACTTGAAACAGCACACAGGATATACCCTTGAAATATGCTTCAACCATGAACAGCATTTTTGAAGCCACCCTCCTAATATAAATAACACTTATGTTGTTTTCTGGAGTATTCTGAATCACAGACAATGATTAAAATGAGATTAATCCATGGCCAATACCATTTAAATGTGTTTATTAATGAAGATACGAACATTTTACATTGTACCATGCAACAAATTATAGCACAAAGTTTGATGGAATGAATCCAGATCGACAGAATGAGAATCCAGACAGTTTATCTTTGAGAGCTGATTCTTCCCATCTGCATATCTGCATGTGCATGAACGTCGTATGACCCAGTAGCTGACACACCTTTATGTCCCAATCAACAACATCTGCATATGCATGGTTACCAAATGTTCAACAAAGAAGATGAAGAAACAGCCATCAGGTAAAATTTAGTGATCCAAATCTGATGGCAGATAACACATAACGGACGTTAAGTTGCATGGCACATGCGGGCACCCCACGACATCTATAGTGAATTCTTGATTGCTGGAATGTACCACTTTCAAAATACAGGGATGTCAAACTGGCTATTGTTTATTCATAGATCTAGGGAAACATCTGTGGTAGATGGCCATGAAAAAGACCATCAGCATCTGCATATGTTTGAAGCAGATAAGGACAACCATACGAGTATGCTATATCGGGATACAATAGCACTCGAAACTAAAAATACTTCATACATCCAAAAGAAGCACACTTGCTTTACTTCTGCCAACATAAAAACCTGTCCACACTTCCATAGCTCATCTTCAGCTGAGGAAAATCTGGAGAATGCCCAAGCACTGGAACAATAACACACGATTTTTTTAACCAAATCAGGTGGTGAAAGATGCAGAACTTATTACCACAAAGACCCCGCCACAGTTCGCATGAGTTTTCCAACATGTCATTCCACACACCAAAGTAATCCTGGATGTATGGTCTTCAGGACAAACTAACCATCCCTGTGATCACTTCACCAAAAATGGCTTGATAATGTGACCAGTGCTGCACACCAGAAGGGCAATTGGCTGGCCTACACTGTGAAAAATGCATCCGGGCCCAGCCAGCCGGCTGCGGTCGTGAATGACCACTTCCTGGCAGAAGAATGTCCAAATTTAACTCACACAGTTTGTGTGCAAGGGGTTTACAAAATGCGACCATACATCCACTGTTTCAGGAATCAAAATATGCATCTAAACAGCAAGAGCAGCAAAGAAAAGTGTTTCCACAAAAAAGAGCAAATGAAAATAACCCCAACCCCTAACCTAATGCAAGCCAACAAACTTGCAACGCAGGACATCAGCCCAGACCCTTTTTGTGGCTATGCAACGCATCCCTACCAAGCCAAGCTCTATTTTTTGCCAAAAATGATAAGAATAATAAATCCATCTGCTACAGCCAGTGAAGTGGAACAGATTTGAGCCTCGCGACGGCGACCTGTCTCACGACGGCGGCCTGCCGGCGGACGTAGCAGATCGGCCGGCGACGCAGCGGCCATCGACCCCGGCGTGCTCAACAGACGCCGGATGCCGCGGACGCCGCCCCGCCTCACGGGCCCGAGGTCGCACGCGGGTACGGGTACACGAGGTACTCAGTCTCCTCAGGTCCGGTACCTGGCCCGGGACGGCCACCGCGTGAATCACCCCGCCATCAACTCCTGCAGCGCTGGCGGCGAGGTGTCCGGCGAGAGACGTACCGCCATTATCGCGCCGCCGAGCACGGCACGGTGCACTGTGCACCGCGCGCGGCGCCCGGGACGAAACGGAGTCGCCGTCCGATATAAACTCTATCGTCACCGGATACATGGACGCCGAAACCAGCTGTTATCACCACACAGGAGGGTATGAAATCACACAACATTGCAGCAGCACTGGGAGGCAGCTCTGCAGCACAGCGCCACATGCAAAAATGGCAGCTACGACCACAATGAGCGTGCAACTGGAACAGAGGCATACGCAGTCCAACGTGCAACTGTGCAGCTCGATTGCCGAGTAACAGCTCGGCCAAGGGCTACCAACGACCTCGTTGGACATTCGTCCAAAGCACATCTATGATGACGAGAGATACAAGATGATGGCCCATTTCCGAGCGCGGATCTGCAGGCTGGTCTGCGCTCGGAGTTCTAGGCGCCAAGCAGGCCTGGCCAAAAGCAGAGCCAGCTGGGACCAAAACTGCAGTCCGTAGCCACTGGCCACGCATAATGGTCTTACTGTGGCCACACGCAGTAAACGCCTGAGGCAGTGAATGTGTAGTATAGAGTCTGTCTCGCCACGACACAGCAGCAGTCTTCTCACTCAGTCTCTTACATGCAGGGTTGGAAATGTGGTTTTTGCTATTGATGTTGGAGCATGATTTTCGTGAAACAAAAATGATAAAATCCACAACATTTTGCAAAGAGTAAAATACTGTGGTATAAGCAGGCATTCTAGGTGCAAGTCAGTTATGATATCATACATGTTCCTGGCTGAATGGAGACAGTCATTTACTCCCAGAGTTAGAAATTTCTCAGCTCTGTTAAAATGTACCTTTTTGATGGAGGCACAATACCAAACTTTTGGAGTATAAAATGTTTTTGGAGCACAAATTTTCTGATGCTCTTCAACATAAAAACAGCATCTTTTCCAACCCTGCTCACATGTGGTGCTACCTCCCATGATTCATTATTGTGGTGACATCCTATCTGAGGGACATTGCTGTTCTTCCATCCTGGATTCACTGATCCATCCATTCATCCTGGATTAGCCAGGATGGATGGATGGATGGATGGATGGTGAACAGCACCATCATGATATTTAACAGCCCCTGGCTTAGCCAAGATGGAAAGAAACTGCAACCTGACAGTCATAACTATTCTTGGTTATAACCTTGTACATTATACTTATTCTTGTAAATTACACTAGTGTGAAAATCCTTACAATGGTTGCTTAAATTGTTATGGTGGCAGTTTTGCAACTGCATGAGTGTCTTAAGTACCAGCTTTGTTAGTATACTACCTTTTAATTGAACAGCCCAGTGCCCTATAATGCATCGTACACTCATTCACATACCAAAATGCTTAAAACATGGCATATTAGTTACTGAGGCACAACAGCTCAAGACAGATAGTCCCATGCAGCTGTCCAATCACCTGATATGTTAGAGCTCTCTGCTATTTGCATGACCATAAGTCTATATCTTGGTAGGCCCATATGCACTAGGCCACAACTGAACAGGTGCAGCACAGGATGGTGGAGCACCTTTAACACAGCAAGAGGAAAGAGGTCAGGATGCTGCCATCATTTAGCACCCCGTGCCAGTGTTGGAAACCTGGTTTTCCTTCTTGGTGTCAGAGTACAAATTCTCTTTTGGAGTATGAAATGCCATGGGTTTATGTGCGAAACATGGATTAACTACATGGCTTGCAAGCATATGCGGCCAGAAGGGGCAGATCCAGTGGCTCCGTTTGGGGATGCAAACCAGTTTCCTGGGTCTACATGGCAGGTCAGCAGTCACTTATGGGGGGGTGGAAGGTGGGCTGGCCATGGGTTCGGAGCATACTTCAGTGGCTGAATGTGAAGTGGTAGGCCATTACCCAGGGGGGTGGGGTGTGTGCTCAGCAACCTTTAACTGGTGAGCAGGAATACCAATGTCTTTTGGGGGAGGGGTAATGACAATTTTGGAGTAAAAAATTTTCCTGAAGAATAGTTTTTTGGTGCTCCAGAAAATGACTGTTTTTCCAACACTGCCCCGTACACAAAGATAAAGTCTTTGCCTGACCAACTATCTAATCTAATCTAACCTAATCTGCTCCGATCCAATCTAATCAAAGCTAATCTAATCTAATCTAATCTAATCTAATCTAATCTAATCTAATCTAACCTAATCTAACCTAACCTAACCCAGCCATGGGGATTCCTTAGTCCAATGATGCCATCAACTTTTACATAGGGTAATCCTTTATAAGCGTGCACCATAAACCAAGCACACTGGATGACACATATATGGCGCGCGTGGCAAAAGAAGACGTCAGCTGTTGCAAGAAATGATGACATTATGCACTGGAGCTCCAGGGTCGTGGATCACCTACTATTCGCTAACCTAACCTAACCTAACCTAACCTAACCTAACCTAGCCTAACCTAACCTAACCTACTGTGTAAAACAAGAGCGAATAGTAGGTGATCTACGACCTGGAGCTCCAGTGCATAACGTTGTTGTTTCTTGCAACAGCTGACGTCTCCTTTTGCCACGCGCGCCGTATATGTGTCATCCAGTGTGCTTGGTTTATGGCATGCGCTTCTAAAGGATTGCCTTCACATAGTACATAAACACATCCTTGAAGCAAACACAACATAAGCAAGATGGGATCATGAATGCATCTTACCACGGTGCAAAATAAACTGGTTTTGTTCAGAAATAGCTTTCTCATTTAGTACAATGGCTTGTCTATTTTCCTAAACAATACATGCAGCAAAAGTGGCTTATACATCACTTTTTGGCCTCTCCCAATACTCAACTTTGTGACTTAAATTGCATTGACAATGATGAGATACATTCATAAAATGCTGGGGAATTTTTGTATGGTGCAAAGCTAATGCATTTTTTGTGTACCAACAACTGCACTGATGACAAAATGTGATCAAATACATGCATTGCACATTTAGATGGCAATGTCAAATGTATTTATTCAGTTGTCTAACTTCCATAGATCCAGAACGAATTATTGCTAAGCTGGCCACATCCAGCGGCTGGAAACCGTACAGACACTTCATTCGTCTGTTTGTACATCGGGACATTCAGTCTAACGCCCATCATGTACGTGCATCAGTCGGTCGTCTGTCACTTCGTCGTTTGATACCTGCCTTGTGATAACTTTCAGTCCCTACCCTAACCACCGCGTTGTTGCGTTTTGGGCACACAGCGCCTAGAAACACATGCCAACAAATTCTTAACACCGTGCACCGTATATGTCTCTCATACGCCAAGCAAGATCAAGGCAACATTCATGAGATACTGATCGAATCTCAAATGCATTTATCAATGCCTTATGGCGTCATGTTGGTTGTTATAAAGTTTCCAATAACTGAGAATAATGTTGCCATTTTCTCATATCCTTACACGTGGTAAAAGTTCATGTTTTAGTTCGTTCTAGTTAAATATGACGTAAGATATTCTGTTTCGTGTTCCTGCCGACAGGCGGGGGTTCCCCCAGGAAGCAAGGCTCTAGAAGTCCGTCAGAAAGAAGGAACACGCGAAAGGGTGTGGTGAGAAGTTGGTGTTCGGCCCGCCGTTTTTTCGGTATCCATGTTGTAATTGCTTGAAGATGACCGGTAGAGACACGTTGAATGTCGAAGATGTGCTTCGGCTATATGCTGAGACAACCGAAGAGGGTGGCTGGCTAGTTGTGCCAACGTTGTCTGCATCGGAAGCGGACGCGGTCTCTTATACGCAACCCTAAAATACCACAAGATCCATCATACAACCTGGACGTGGATGATTTGTGTGAGGTTGAAAGTGATCTCCTGCCCGAAGATGTTGTCAGAGTGCTGTTTTTGGCTGTTGATGACTTAGCTGCATGGGTTTTACAAAAATGTGTTGTCAAAATGGGTAGTAGGGGTGGCAAAGCCATGGTTGACTCATTCTCAGAGTGGGCAAGGAGAAGTTCACCAGAAAGCAACTGGAAAAACATGTTTCTTGAAGCCCTGGCTGTGGTTGGTCGTCTGGATATTCTAGACACCATTGGACTGAGTGCAGAGGAAATCAGAAATCTTCAGCATCCTGTGTACCTCTCATCTTTGAAGGTTTGTACATACATGTTTTTTTGTCCTTGCCTGTGGTAGGTTGTTTGAAGGCTGCCATACCACCTAGATATACCAGCTCCTTATCAATTGTTTTTCCAGAAACACCATTGTGGAAAGGCAGCTTGTGTCATTGCCCAGAAATACCATCATCATTATCATCATCATGTATTTCCTTGGGATCATCTGTGCAAAAGAACATGGTATGGCTAAAGGTAAGTTTCTGCCTGACGAAATCGCAAACAACCCTTTGTATAATTGCCACCATTGTAAAGAATGTATCATCCTGTTTCTAACCTTACTTTCCACTACTTGATTTTCTAAACAATAACAACAAAATCGTAACGATAACATACCACACAGTAATACCGTGCTGCAGTCCACTGGCGGAGAACAACATTATTCCGTGGCGGAAAATGTAGTGCCGCCAAGGTTAAGGTTATTGACATCAAGGACGTGCAGACCCTGCATGCATCTTCAAAGCGATTAATGACGTCATATACAGGAAAATTCTATTCTGTTGCCACAAACTGAACTTGGAGGAACTGCTGAATTATTATGCCATTATATTATTGTATTAGATAATTGTTGGGATGTCTGATTTCAGTATTATTACATTATGACATTTAATACTCGTTAGATTAGGTTGCTAGGTTGGGTTGTGCTGGGCTAGGTTAGATCAGGTTAGGTTAGGTTAGGTTAGGTTAGGCTAGGCTAGGCTAGGTTAGGTTAGGTTAGGTTAGGCTAGGTTAGGTTAGGTTACTATGTTAGGCTAGGGTAAATTTTTATTTATTGTTTTATTTCACTTCCTAATATTTTCCAGTTTTGTTCCATGATTTTTTTGTGCTGGGCTATGTTAGGTTAGGTTAGGTTAGGTTAGGTTAGGTTAGGTTAGGTTAGGTTAGGTTAGGTTAGGTTGGGTTAGGTTAGGTTAGACCAGGCTAGGCTTGGTTAGGTTAGGTTAGGTTAGGTTAGGTTAGGTTAGGTTAGGTTTGGTTACTATGTTAGGGTAGGGTAAATTTTTATTTATTGTTTTATTTCACTTCTTAATATTTTCCAGTTTTGTTCCGTGATTTTTTTTCAGATATTTTATTTCATTGCTTTTTGTTTTTTTGTATTTTTCAAATTGCAACTACACTTTGCCATCTTTGTAATATTTTTACTTTTTTGTCATTATTGTTTATTATTATTATTATTATTATTATTATTACTATTATTATTTTTCCAACAGTTAACTTTTTTTATTTTAAAGATAATTTATATCGCATTAGTTATTCCCCCAAAACTTTTTTATTACTTTTGATTGGACCTTGAGTCCGACCGACGACGAATCAGCGTCGAGATCTCACGTAAATAAACTATTTAACGCAGAAACGTCAAAAATCCCTACGCGAGCGTCTGGCGGTTAGCATACCAGTGACGACGCAGTCTGTTTCGGGGGAAATAATGTGTGTTTCAGGTTTTTCTGGCTGAAATCGTAAGTAATACTTACTAATATTGCATTTGAAACGCCATGCAACCACTACTACGATTATTTTCCCTGGAAGTAAGCACTCGGGCTGAATCTTACTGTTGACCCATGGTATTATGGGTACCACAACATGCACACTTAAAAAAGGGCTGCAGGTATTTATTGCCTTGTTTCCATCACCACTGCCTCAAAATCATCTCTTGAGGTGATTCAACCACCCACTGCCTCAACAACTAGCACAAGGTAAAAGTGCCGAGCAGATCAACACCAACTTTTAAGGTTGACAATTGACAAATGTGCCTTGAAATATGATGTCGCTGAAAGATGTATTCACATGTGGCTGACTGAACTCAAAATAAACTGAGGCAGTACTGGAATGGGACAGGGAGGTGGACTGGGACTGAACAAGGACAGACATGAGTGCCTGGGAGGGAACAGGGACAGACAAGGAAAAAGTGGGACAGTACAGAGATATGGAGGACCTGGATGAGGTTAGGAGAGAGATAAGGACTAATGGAATGGGCATGGGTGAATGTTAGGACAAATGGGTATGGATGAGTTTGAGGGCAGGATGATGAAAAGAGACTGGGCTTGGGAAGAGACAAACAAGGGAATGGGGATGAGACATGGACAAGTAAAGGGGATAGGGCTCTCATTTGGTGTTTGAATGGGCTGAATCATTCTTGAGATGACAGGGCCACTGGGGTGTCACAGACCCTCCTAGTCTGTGAAAGGTGATGAAATACCCCGGTCAGTGCCAGGATAACGGTTACAACCAATTTCCCACATTTGTGTCAGACCCTTTTCAGTCTGTATTTTTGTCTATCCTGTGATCCTTATTCCAGCCCTTTCTGCCTTTCCCCTCCCAGTCCCATCCCAATCCACTCTGTGTCCCTGTCCCATTACAGTCTGTCTTCTGCAGTCCTGTTCCATATTGATCCCCTGAAGGATGGGACCAGGAAAGGGAGAGGCAGAAAGTGGCAACAAGGATCATGGGATAGAACCAAATAGGGACTGAGATGGGACTGGCGCATTGATGGGATACTGGATGGGACTGTTAACCCAGCATTGACTGGGGTATTTCATCACCTTCCACAGACTGGGAGGCCTGTAACATCCCAGCCCTTGTCTTCAAAACCAACTACAAGGTTCGGCTGATTCACACACTAATTAATAGCCCCATCCCCCTTACTTGCTCTTGTCATTCCCTTGTTTGTCCCCCATTCCCTTGTTTGTCTCTTTCTAAGCCCAGTTCCTTTTCACCATTCTTTCTTAATACCCTTCCATGCCTGTTCTGTTGTCCTTATCTCTCTCCTATCCTCATCCAGGTCCTCTGCACTTCTGTACTGTCCCAGTTTCCCTGTCTGTCCCTATTCCCTCCCAGTCACTCATATCTGTCCTCATTCAGTCCCAGTCCACCTCCCTGTCCCATTCCAATACCATCTCAGCATATTTCAAGTTTATAGACTGCCACATTTTGGTACATCTTTCAGTGACATCATATTTCATGTCATGTTGTTGTCAACCAGAAACACTTAAAAGTTGGTGTTCTGTCTCATGAACATGCTCCATGCTTTGAACTCAATCTATTTGTTCACATAGTGCATGCTTGAATTGCTTCAAGAGGTTATTTTGTGGAAGTGGTGGTAGAGACATGGCACTGAATTGTCATTGGCCTGTTTTTAATTGCACATGTTTTGGAACACATATGGCTTGGTAACTCTGCAGACTTCTAGAGTTATGGGAAATGGGAGGCCTGAGCATAGAACACCAAGAACACAATGCTAAAATGATCCTCTATCAATAATGAGCCTGTCATTGAAGGTACGACACCCTCAGATTGAAGTACCACAGCACTAATATTGGAAGGGTGCAGAATGTAAAAGATGAAGGTTGAATAGCAGAATGAAAGGTAAAAGTTCAGATCACTTTTGGACACATTCAGAACATTCAGTGCTTGTTGACAACATTATGCCTAAGACCGGTTGCAAAATGTGCCTGTTACTTGTCAGTAGTTGTTAGTTCATGATAGTAAATAGTTGATGATAATTGCCAGCAGGGTGTGATATGGTCTAGGGGCTCAAACACTCCTGCTGGGTGCCAGACAGGGTCATATAACACAGGAAAATAAAACTACATGCAGCTTTGGTGGTATGGCACAGGCTGCCATTATAATGTGACCAGTAAGCCAGCCATCATATAACACATTGCATGCAGTCTGAGATGTGCCACCATGTGGAAACTGATAAATCAAATGGCCTCAGGAAAATCTGTCTGACTGCTTTTTGATAGTCCAATCTGACTGATGGTGTTGGAATCTGACCATTTCAGGGCCACTGACCATCCTCAGACCCCTTCACTGCCCATGACTATGTTGACTTCCAGGGCTGATGGCTTCCTCATGACCTCTGACCATCCTGTGCCCCTGGCCACACCCAGCCCATAACTGTCCAAGGACTCAACCATGCCAAAGCCTTTGGCTTACTAAGGCTCATGATTTCACCTGTGACTGCCCCTGACTGCCTCATTGTCTTTGGCCATCCTGTGGCCTGCGACTGTTTCAGGCTTATTGTGGAATGGTTGCGGACCATTGCTGGATCCTGAATGTCTTATTTTGCCCCTGGCATTGTCATTCCCTTGTGTGTCTCAGGTCCCTGATTTTTCAGGGCCCCTGGCTGTCTCAGGGCCATTGGCTCTCATGGTCCCTGGCTGTCTCATACCTCCTGACCATTTCATGTCCATTGCTTGCCCATGGACCCTGGCCATCCCAGAGCCCCTGAGTACCCTGTTTTCTCTGATGGCTGCAGGCCCATGACCATGAGGTTCCTGGCTCTCGGGAGCCTCCTGCTATGTATCCATGATCGTCTCAGGGCCTCTGGCTGTTTCAGGCTCATTACCTTTCCATGGTCCCTGAGTGTGCCATGGCATCCCTGGGGGTTTCAGACCCTTGACTTTCTCCAGGCTCCAGATGTCTTCAGGACCCCTGCCTATCACAGAAACCTGCATCTCGTGATTTGTGACCATCCCAGGGCCCCTGGCAGTTTCAGGCTATATGACATTATGGACCAGCCAGGCTTTGTTGTGCCTCAAAAGGGAACAAAGAAATTGCTATTTTTGGCATGTTTAACGTCCTCTAACACATAGTCGCGGAGGGTATTCAAACTGACATAAAACGGCCACATTTGTCCCTGCTTGAGAAGAATTCTATGTTCGTATTGCATTCTGAGAAGGAAATGAGTTTTCATTCCTGCACGTTTTGAGGCCAGTTTTGAGGCCGTGTTTTTTATGGATCCACAGGGGTATCATCAATCCTTTGCTCTTTGTACCTGTGCCTTTTGGGGTCATCTTCGTGCTATACGCCAACCATATGTACCAGAATTTACCAACTTAGTTTTTTACATCTTTTAATTGTAAAGGGTTGTTGCGGGTTGTCTTAATCTGGCCTGCATCTCAGCAGTATTCACCACTTAAAAGAGTAAGATGAAGTGTATGCTGAAAGTAGAGACCATTTCTTCTGCTTTGTGTTGTTCATGTTTTTGTATAAGAAAATGGCAGTGTTGGAATTAACGGGTGCGGATCTTATTGTCAAAGATACCCTGAATCCGTAGGTATTATTCATCGTGTGTAGAGAAATTCCGTACGTCTGGTTTTCAAACACGGAGCTTATTGTGATGTGGTGTTTTCGTTACAGGTTGTCCTGAACAGAATCTGCTGCCATCTCTGTGAAGGTGAAGTGTGTCGTCTAGTGAAGCACATGCAGGGCAAATATCTCCCGAACCAACAACCACCGACGTTTCCAGATGGTCAGATCTTGGGGCAATTGCTGGAGCTGTACATCCTGTACTGGATACAAGAGCAAGTCATTGACCTGACCGACCTGTCAGCTCTGGCAGAGGCACTGGACAACATTGGCCGTGGCGACCTCAGAATAGTGCTGGTTGGGGAGCCGGCTCGGTCATCATCTGCCAGCAGCGCTCCTCTGGGTGGTGATCACAGCAAGGTGGTAAATTTACCTTCCATAGGCAACATTTCCCCATCCAAGATGTACCCCAATGCATTGGGGGTTTGTATGATTTTCAACCAAGAGCACTTTTCTTGCAGAAACAAGTCATGCAAACTGGCCGACGCAAAGGGCCACGGGACGCGCTGGGGCTCAGATAAGGACGCTTCAAATCTGGATAGTCTGTTCAAAGATTTCGGATGTCGTGCCAAGATTTTCAACAACCTGAAGGCTTCTGAGATCAAGACATGCCTGGAGCATATGTCGGCCGCCCGCGACCTCAGGGCGTTCGACTATCTGGCGATCTGTTTCCTGTCTCACGGCGGCACGGACGAGCAGGGCCACTTCATCTACAGCTCCGACTGTCAGAAGCTCTGGCTTGACGACCTGGTCGGCGTCTTCAACAGCGATCGGTGCCGTGCACTGTCCGACAAGCTCAAACTGGTAATCACTCAGGCGTGCCAGGGCTTGAACCAGCTTGAGGTGGTCGTTGCCGACGGCCCTGATGAAGGCGGGCCCGAGGGGAACATGGCCCCCAGTCCGCCGATGTCCCCCAGATATACAACCCCGCTGTCCGACTTCCTCTTCTGCCAGGCGACCACGCCCGGCTTCAAGGCGTACCGCGACCCTGAGCGCGGCTCCTTCTACATCAGCCGATTGTGCGAGGTGCTCAGGGACCGCGGCCACCTGGAGGAGGTGACACTGTGCGTGAAGGACGCGCACAACCTGCTGACCCGCACCCCCATCTTGCTGGGCGAGGAGCGGGTGCGGTGCGCCATCCAGCCGCAGATGATCGACCGCACCACGGGCCGGTTCGTGTTCCGCCGCAGCGATTGTAGCAGCGCATCGCCGACCGAGGCGCCCGCTGGACGACTGTGATTGCCTCCGACTCCTGGTCTGGCCAGCGGAGTTGAGTCCAGTCGAGTCCAGCCATCGCCACGGAGGGTGTGCGCTGGACTGGAGTGCCTTGTCCAACATGGACGACTATGGTTGTGTACTGTGGTTCCCGACATGGGATCATTGTGAATAGAATGCTTTGGTATTTTGTAGTGACTGGCAGTCATTTAACCGCTTTTTACTTTTACTTTTAGACAAAAAATGTATGTTTGTTAAGCTTGGGACACGGTCGGAAGTCCAACGTAAAAGTAGCGTAGTCAGGTTTTGATGTCCATGGGTCATTTGGATTTGTCTCCTGTGAATGACCAAAACGAGTGTTTGTGGTATATGCCATGGAATCTGTATTTTTATATACTTAACTGCTTGTAAGTCCACGGGAATGTGGTTAGCGCTGTCCTGAATTGCGAGCTTTGATGATGTGGGTGATTCGCAGTCTGAATCACAGACAATGATTGAAATGAGATTAATCCATGGCCAATACCATTTAAATGTGTTTATTAATGAAGCTACGAACATTTCACATTGTATCATGCAACAAATTACAGCACAAAGTTTGATGGAATGAATACAGATCGACAGAATGAGAATCCAGACAGCTTATCTTTGAGCGCTGATTCTTCCCATCTGCATATCTGCATGTGCATGAACGTCGTATGATCCAGTTCAAATAATGGACACTCTGCTGACATGGAAACGCCGACGTTCGGGTGTGATCGTCACTAGTTTGTGTTGACTGATCTCACTGACAGATTGACTGACGGACTGACTGACTGACAGACTTTATGCCAGGAGCGGAACTGGTTCAGCTAACTCCAATACAAATTCCGACGTCGGTACGTTTTGACGGTGCGTTTCGAATGCTATTGCTTTTTTGTTCTTGTGGGGTGTGGGGAGTGTTCTCTGGTCCATTGGTAAACACTCATCTTGCAGGCATCATGGCTTTCAGTATCACTTCACAGCAGCAGTCTTCTCACTCAGTCTCTTACATGCAGGGTTGGAAATGTGGTTTTTGCTATTGATGTTGGAGCATGATTTTCGTGAAACAAAAATGATAAAATCCACAACATTTTGCAAAGAGAAAATACTGTGGTATAAGCAGGCATTCTAGGTGCAAGTCAGTTATGATATCATACATGTTCCTGGCTGAATGGAGACAGTCATTTACTCCCAGAGTTAGAAATTTCTCAGCTCTGTTAAAATGTACCTTTTTGATGGAGGCACAATACCAAACTTTTGGAGTATAAAATGTTTTTGGAGCACAAATTTTCTGATGCTCTTCAACATAAAAACAGCATCTTTTCCAACCCTGCTCACATGTGGTGCTACCTCCCATGATTCATTATTGTGGTGACATCCTATCTGAGGGACATTGCTGTTCTTCCATCCTGGATTCACTGATCCATCCATTCATCCTGGATTAGCCAGGATGGATGGATGGATGGATGGATGGATGGTGAACAGCACCATCATGATATTTAACAGCCCCTGGCTTAGCCAAGATGGAAAGAAATTGCAACCTGACAGTCATAACTATTCTTGGTTACAACCTTGTACATTATACTTATTCTTGTAAATTACACTGGTGTGAAAATCCTTACAATGATTGTTTAAATTGTTACGGTGGCAGTTTTGCAACTGCACGAGTGTCTAAGTACTGGATTTGTTAGTACGCTACCTTTTAATGGAACAGCCCAGTGCCCTATAATGCATCATACACTCATTCACATACCAAGATGCTTAAAAAATGGCATATTAGTTACTGAGGGGCAACAGCTCAAGACAGGTAGTCCCATGCAGCTGTCCAATCACCTGATATGTTAGAGCTCTCTGCTACTTGCATGACCATAAGTCTGTATCTTGGTGGGCCCATATGCACTAGGCCACAACTGAACAGGTGTAGCACAGGATGGTGGAGTGCCTTTAACACAGCAAGCAAAAAGAAATCAGGATTCTGCCATCATTTAGCACCTTGTACCAATGTTGGAAACCTGGTTTTCCTTCCTGGTATCCAAATACAAATTCCCTTTTGGAGTATGAAATGAAATGCCATGGGTTTATGTGTGAAACATGGATTAACTACATGGTTTGCAAGCATATGTGGCCAGCAGGGGCAGATCCAGTGGCTCCATTTGGGGATGCAAACCAGTTTCCTGGGTCTACATGGTAGGTTAGCAGTCATCGATGGGGGGTGGAAGGTGGGCTGGCCATGGGTTCGGAGCATACTTCAGTGGCTGAATATGAATGGTAACCACCACCCAGGGGGTGGGGTGCATGTTCAGCAGCCTTTAACTGGTGAGTAGGACTACCCATGTCTTTTGGGGAGGCGTAATCACAATTTTGGAGTAAAAATTTTTCTTGAAGTATAAATTTTTTGGTGCTCTTTGACACCATAAAATGACTGTTTTTCCAACACTACCCTGTACACAAAGATTAAGTCTGCCTGACAAACTATCTAATCCAGTCTAACCTAATCTGCTCCAATCCAATCTAATCTAATCTAATCTAATGTAACCTAACCTAACCCAGCCATGGAGATTCCTTAGTCCAATGATGCCATCAATTTTTACACAGTACATTAAAGTATCCTTGAAGCAAATGCAACATAAGCAAAATGGGATCATGAATCTTTGCTGCATCTTGTCAATGTGCAAAATAAACTGGTTTTGTTCAGAAATGGGAGCTTTCCCATTAAGTACAAAGGCTTGTCTATTTTCCTAAACAATACACACAGGAAAAGTGGCCTACACACCACTTTTTGGCCTCCCAATACTCAACTTTAAGACTTAAATTCCACTGACAATGAGATACATTCATAAAATGCTGAGGGATTTTTGTATGGTGCAAAGCTAATGCATTTTTGTGTACCAACAACTACAATGATCATGAAATGTGATCAAATGCATTGCATATTTGCATGGTAATGTCAAATGTATTTATTTAGTTGTCCAACTTCAACAGATCCAAAACGAATTATTGCTAAGCTGGCCACATACAGCGGCTGAAAACCGTACAAACACTTCATTCGTCTGTTTGTACACCGGGACATACATCAATCATCTGTGTCTCGTCAGGAATCACTCACTTGTCGGCGTTGACACCAGTCTAACGCCCATCATGTGCGTGCGTCTGTCACTCCGTCGTCTGATACCTGCGTTGTGATAACTTTCATTCCCTACCCAAACCCAAGATACCTTTACTTACAAGGTACGCCCAAGTGAAAACTTCACGCCCAGTGACGCCATGGATTTTTCTCCTTTATTTGGCAGTAATCTGGCAGTATTTGCGTTGTTTTATTTTTTGACGCACCATTGACATCCGACATTATATTTCATTCCACAATTCTATTCAATGGAATTGAATGTATTGTTCCAAGAACGATTGCAGGGATGCCTATCATCTGCAAATATTTGACGACGTTTCACCGCTGGAGCCCAAAGGCATGTTTTGTTGTTGGGATTCAAAAGTTTTTAGCACTCAAAATGATGCGGAATCCAGCGCAGTACTGGCAAAATTGGGAAATGAATGGCAACTAGCTGCAGACGACCGACGCCGGACGAGACACAAAACTTGACCCGAGACTTTGGACACCTGAGCCCAGGAGGCTGTGTGTCGTAACCCACATACAAACAAACAGACACAAGACTTTCCTCAAGACACGGATGCTTGAAACCAAAAGACTGCATGTCCTAAGTCACAACAAACAAGCAAACAATGAGCTGCTGCCACTGTTGTATGGCAATAGCATAGCATGATGTACTGCAAGATAGTCTGAAAACTGTCACCTTGGATTAATGCATGTTTCCTTGCATTATTTTACATGGAGCATGCATACTTTATTACCCTACTCTTGTTAGTATTATATGATGTAATTACTTTAGCTGTTGTAGTTACCCAATTATGATTTTGTGTGGTTTTGCTCAGATGCAGTGCTTGGTATTCATGTTATGAAGATTCTGTGAAATTGTATAAAATTATGTGGGATTTTCCTTGCAATGATCAGCCATTTCAACTTCCCAGGAGCCATTGTGAAAATGGTACATTACCTTGCAGGCTTGTCCTCAACAACACTGAAGAGGATGCAGAACTGCTGGTTTCATCTGAGATTATAATCAGCATTACTGTTGGAATTCAGGACTGAAGATTCATGATGCAAACAAATAGCAAGTGTCATATGACTTTCCAGTGATTGCATGTTTGGAAACTTTGGATATGAATGCTAAGTATTGTGATGTGATGCAAGTTCTGTGATGACATTGACACTGGTAGCAATATCTTGCTGAGCATGTTCATGCCTATTATGGTCTTGTGTACTTGCTGTGTATGTTTGCTTGCTTTTTTTCCTTGTGAAATGTATTTACCCTTCCTTCACCATTTCATCTTTGCACCACTCAGAGAGTTACCTCACAAGCTTTCCCTGCTGGTTGAGAATACAGCATTTTAAAATGGTGAACAGTATTTGGATGGTGAAAAGTTACAGTCACAGTCAGCTAATGCAGGTGCAGCTCTGTGTTGCCTGATTGTATGCATTCTGCAATAAGTACTGATAGGAATAAATGCTGGCAGATGAATTAAGATGCATGTTTACCTGGGGGGTATACGGAACTTTCTCCAGTGAGTGGTGAATGTCTTCTTGTGCGTTTTTTACGTGCAACAGGTTGACTGGGCCTAAGAGCTACAGAGCATCCTTGTGCCCTGTTGGAGTCACAAGGTGGCACTAGTCACTGATTGGCTGGGGCTGCAGACAAAAATCAGTGTGTTCAATTGTGGTGCATTAGGGGTGGAAAATGGCTCATCGTTGTTGTATGATGTAGTGGTACAAGGTTGTAGCTGGCTGCATTTGAACAGGCAATGACTCACATACTTTGTTGTATTCCTTTGTTGTTACTCTTTTCTTAGTCCTTGTATGGATGTGTATGTGAAACTAGGTCAATAGCTTAGGTTTAACTGGAATTATTAATAGAATGCTTGTCTGAAATGCCACAGGCCCATACGTGGGAGGACATTTTTGAGAATTCGTCTTCTAAATTTTGGAATTACCTATCCACATGTTTTGGTGTTAAAGCACATAAATTTGCCTGAATCCTGACACGATTGCCTGAATACTGTGGAGTCCATAAACAATATATGCCGTTTTTGATGTTTCCAAACTGTGTTTTATAATGATTTTGTTATTTGTTTTGTGATGATTATTTTACTGATTTATCTTTGCAGGCAGAAAACATGCCACATGCAGATGAAGACCTAACAAGCAGGCCTGATTATGTTTCTGTGCCTGCAAACATTGCAAGTTCTGTCAGTATGCTATGCATTATGTTACTTCAAAAAATATCTATTTTTGACCAGGCTGCATTTCAACTAGTCAGACTGTGTTGTGATGATTATTATCTCCAACATCTTTTTCAATATACTTTTTCTCGCAGCAGCAGTGGAACCTCTATGCAGAGGGGGGGGGGGGAATGTGACAGACACGATCTGGTCTGGTTCAGCCTGGTCCATTCCTACCACGCAATGTATCAGTCCTTTTCACTAGTCAAGTATCGATAGCGGTGCCCCCGCGTCCGGTGCTGGCGATGTGACTCCTCCCCGTGCAGTGCTTAGGCACTGGCCGGTGGCGCCTCAACGTGCAACACTGGCGACAGCTCCTCCACGTCCGGTGCCGCTGTCACTACAACGGCGGAAGAGCTGGCTGGCACGGATCATGGTTTGAAATATGACGACTGGACTATTCGTCCAGTCCAGAGGACCTGATCGTCACGACATTGACCCACCTGCCAACGAGCAGAACTACCGACCTACCGTATACTATTACACACAAGTTCACGGCGCTGGTTGAGCAGGAGCAGGAGCAGCAGCAAACTTTCCATCAACTCGAGAGCGACTTTTGCGCCCACCATGCCCTGCAGCCGGACCATCTCAGCCGCGAGCTTGGCGTGGTGGCAGGGCTCACCCGTGTGCTGGAGAGCAAGCACCCAGATATGGTGAAGGACATTGTCCATTCTTTTGTCCGGACCCACACATTTATTCGTTTGAGACATGTTAATGCCCGTCGACGGGAGGAGACGCTTCGGCGCAGGGAGATGCGCAAGCGTAAGGATTATGCCCTGTAGGTGGCAGCAGAGGACTTGGAGTGTTTTATTTAACTTATTTCATTTACTTATTTTATTCAGGCCATTTAAGTCAAATATATGGCAAAATGGGCACAAAATTTGTTTGCTGTTCATTTCTGACATGGCTTGGAAGGGGGACATTTCATGACATGATATTATTCATTCATTCATAACATTCATCCTCCCAGCCACACCAGAATCAGAAGCCATGATGAGACAGTGCAAAAGACCTTTGGCATTTGGGTCAACAGCTCCACACAACCAAAAACTGCTGTGGTTGGAGCACCAATAGTGGCATCGAGCCAGAGGCCTTTAAAATGTTTAAATAAAAGTTTTAAATGTAGGACATTGTGTTTTTTACAGACATACTTGGTTTATCTCAGCTTAACAGGCATGGCTTTAAGTCTCTCAATCACCATTTGCCACAATATTGTTATGCATAACCAAGTAAATACTTATATTCAAATCAAGGTCAAAGACCTTGCCAATCATGTCTTTTGCAGTTATAAATTTGTTGTGTTCCCATTAACAATGGTATGTAATTTAGACGTGCAGTGCTTACTATTACCTTTATTCATTGTATCTTCCTTGATAATGGATCCCATAAAATTCCAATGATCAAATGCTGTATTCATATGGAGGGCTGCATGAAGGAGCTGTCATATTAGTAGAACTGACTTGAGCATTAGATATGTGATTTGTTTTCATAAATTGTATTTTTCATTCCAAACAATGACTTGTTATCAGCCATTTTCAAGCAACAAATTTATATTCTATGTTTTTAAGGCCCATTCTTTTGTTCTTATATATATAAACAAACAGTCACGCTTGGAGCAGTGTACACCAATAAAACACCAGCTGTAATAATACATGTCAGTTACTTTCATGTTTTATCACATGCAATAATTCTCAGTCTACTGCCCATTCCAGAATAGCATGATGATGTTTCTGAAGCCTCAGTTTAGGTTTGTACTATACAAATAAATCTGGATCCACATTTTGTAAATATTGTTCATAACATTGTCCTCTGCACACAACACAATTGTACCTGTCACTTTGATTGTTGTCATTTTTGGTTTCGTTCCCATTCTTCAGGCTACTAAAGTTAAATTGTAACATGTAGCCACATGTTGCAATTCAACTTTGCTGGTTATCACATGCAATTATTAGACAACCAAACACAAAACACAAGACACAAAAAGAAAACAAAAAGCATAGGACAACAAGTTCCCAAGGCAATAAATTGGCTTCATCACACCTGGCAACAGGAAACAAATGGCACACCATGTCCTTTTCAAACCAAATATTACTCTAAGAAACTATAATCTGATAGGAGCGCCTGACACTGCTTACCCTGGTTTTGGCGCGAATGTATAAAAATTTGTTTTGGCCTCATTTTTATTTGGTCAGCAGACATGAGAGATAATGGATATTGGAACACGCCTTATCTCCGATCTACAAAAAGCAGCCACAGGAACGCGCTAAAATTCCTCAAGCAACACTGTATCAATGAACTGGACCCCCTCACGCGAAATCTTCTTTCCATAGGTGCACCAAAATTAGCTCTCATTAAACACGCTTTTCTCATACTATCCGTAGGTCTGGAAATGGTAGCAATAATTGCGCAAACACAGAGAGGAATCTTTATATGGCAGCAAGCCTTTTCCAAAAGTACTTCGTATGCTGAAGGGATCCCTTTGCTGGTATTTCGCTGTGTTGCAGATATTATGGAAACATCCTCTTCAGATATTTAGATAAAAAAATTAAGCCGTATTTTATGCCACTTTTAAGGATTTCATGAGTTAAAAATTGTTATGAA